>JPET01000004.1:2778609-4117089 GCA_000732205.1 Verticillium tricorpus MUCL 9792
GGGGGGGGGGGTGGTTTGGTGGCGGAGGTACGCGGTCGCTACGATCGGTCTGGCGCCTGGCCGGGAGTCCCACACCGGTGAACTGCCCAGGCCAAGGGCGGACACGAGCGAGTGGATGGCAAGGGGGGACGTCAGACGGGGGAAGGCGGGTGTCCTGCCCGCCGGATGCTGGTGCTGGTGCTGGTGCTGGTGCTGGTGCTGCTGGATTGCATGCCGCCAACGCGCTCTGGGGGCTCTCACCCGCATCGTTTGCTCCGGGCCTCTCGTCGTCAGCTTCGGGCTACCTACCTGACAGTGGGTAGTTGGCTCGATCGATATGTTGGTCCTTCCTTTTTCTATTTGCCTCCCCCCCACCGATGATTACTTTCGGTCACTTGCCTGGTCATACATAGTTGGGCTGTTTCGGAGGGGGAATGCGGCCCTCCTGCCTGATGGGGCCTTCGATCGGGGGTTCCACGTCAGACTTGTGTGGGATGACTCCGGGGGAGGGTCGCGATGACGATGGCCGGACAGGCACGCATGCCAGATCAGACTTCGGCCGACGGACGACATGCACGGCCATGAGCACACGACCAACGGGGATGGCAGACGAACAGCCATGCGGCTGCATGGTCAGAATCTTATCTCGACTTCTTGTGCGACTTTGAGGTCTGTAGCTCCCCTTTCCGCATCTCCCCGCCCCCGCTCATCGAACGATTATGACTACATAGCTCGCTCCCTGTCCTGTCCCCGGATCTCTGTTGATCCTTGTTCTGCTCGGCCTCACCCCTCTCCGGTGGTGCTGTCCCGCGCCGCCCTCCCCTGTCTTGGCCATTCTCGCGGCCTCGCGACCCATCCACTTCGAGCGATGTGCGTCCGGCAGACGGATACTGAAAAACTCCGCGGAGGGCGGCGCAGGCCCCGTGACTGACCCTCGAGCGATGCGCGTTCGGCAGACGGATACTGAGAAACTCCGCGGAGGGCGGCGAGAGCCCCCCGGTCGATCGTGGCTGACCGCAGGTCCCTGCCCATTGCCTTAGTGCCCTGCCTTCATGGCCTCCTTGCGGCGCTTCTTCTCCGACGCGCGCAGCAACGCGGACCGCGCGTCGCCCTTTGTGAACGTGCTGAGGTCGTAGTAAGTGGGGGCAATTTCCTGGCGAGCAACGCGTTAGCAGGCGAAGTTTGTGCAAGCGGACAGATCATGACATCAGATTATACGCAAAGGGGAGAAGCGATCAGATCGAGGGAAGGGGAGGGGGGGGGGGCAACTCACGAGAAGCCACTCGGGCCGCACGCCGGTGCAGGTACGGATGTACTGCTTGGAAGTGAGGACGAACTCGTTGTAGACGACCCACTCGTAGTCGGTCTTGAGGACGGTCGAAGGGTGGAGCATGACGGCCTGGTCGTCCTTGATGGTGCGGTAGACCTTGCCGGAGCTCTCGCGGAAGGCAACCTGCATGAAGAAACCGGCGAGCATGGCCCGGCGGATGTTGTTGTAGTAGTTCTTGTCCTCGAAGGGCGTTGACATGAGCTCGACCTCGTGCGTCTCCATGATGCGCTTGAGCTGGGCGCGCACGTTGTCGGCGCTCTGCAGGTGGCGGTAGGACAGGAAGTGGTCGTGGCACCAGCGCTTGACGTCGGCGCCCTTCTGGATCTCGCCCTTGAAGGCGTGATAGGCGTTGAGGAGCGTCAGGTGGTCACCCTCGGGGTGCGTGAAGTGCGCCTTCATCTCGTCGGCGCGGCGCCGGCTGGCGGCCGGGCGCATCCAGATCTGCGGCACCGAGAGGAGCGACGTGATGGAAAGGATCTCATTGGAGCAGTAGAACTCGGGCGCCGAGATAAGCATGACGGCCAGCGCCGGGTCCAGAGGGAACTCCGAGGCCTTGCTGCCGAGGGCCGTCAGCTCGCCCTCGTCGTCCAGGCACGCGAGGTAGTTGAGCTCCTCGAGGGCCCGCATCATCGTCTCGGGCGCCGGAGGGTCCATCAGGTCAAAGTGCACGAGATCCTCGACGCCGAGCTTCTTCAGCTCGAGCACCGTGTTGGCCAGGTTGGACCGCAGGATCTCGGGATGCGTCTGCTCGATGAGCTCCTTCTTGAACGCCTGCTCCGTGTACAGGCGGAAGCACTTGCCGGGTTTCGTTCGGCCGGCACGACCGGCGCGCTGCTGGGCGGACGCCTTGGAGATGGGAGAGACGAGGAGTGACTCGACACGGATGCGGGGGTTGTAGATCTTCTGCTTGCTGAATCCCGGGTCCACCACGTACACGATGCCGTCAATGGTGAGCGACGTCTCGGCAATGTTGGTCGCGATGATGCACTTGCGACCCGGGCGGCCGCCCTGCTTGAAGGGCGCCGGGGGCTTGTCGAAAATGCGCTGCTGCTGCCCGGGGGGCAGGGTGCCGTAGAGGGGGTAGACCGCGAGCGGGCCGGCGTCGATCTCGCGGACCATCTCGTCGGCCTCGAGGTTGATCTTGCGGCAGGCGTCCTCAATCTCCTCCTCACCTGTGAGGAAGACCAGGATATCACCCTCGCCCTCGGAGGCGTGAATCTGCAGGACGGTGCGAATGGCGGCTTCGACGTAGTCCTTCTCGGGCTCGGGGGTGTAGAAGATCTCTACAGGGAACGTGCGGCCGGGAACGGCGAGGAGAGGGGCGTCGTTGAAGTAGCGCTGGAACTTCTGAGCGTCGAGAGTGGCGGACATGACGATGATCTTGAGGTCGGGGCGGCGCTGGGCGACGTTCTTGAGCAAGGCCATGAGGATGTCGGTGGCGAGGGTACGCTCGTGGGCCTCGTCAAGGATGATACAGCTGTAACGGGACATCTGGTGATCGTGCATGGCCTCGCGCAGCAGCATACCGTCGGTCATGTACTTCAGGACGGTCCTAGGGCTCGTCTTGTCCTCGAAACGGATGCTGTAGCCGACCTCCTCGCCGAGGGGCACGTCGAGCTCGTCGGCGACACGCTGGGCAACGGACATGGCGGCGACACGACGGGGCTGGGTGCACGCCACGAGTTTCCTGTTGAGCTGGGGCAGCTCGTCGTAGAGGACATACTGGGGGATCTGGGTCGTCTTGCCGGAACCCGTCTCTCCGACGAAAACGAGGATCTGTGTCGAGTGATACTTGTCGAGGAACTCCTGGCGCTGCTTGTGGACGGGTAGGTCGCGACGGGTGCGCAGAATGTCAAAGTACTTCTTGGTGTGCTCCTTGTTGGTGAAGGCGTTGTAGTCGAGATCCTCGACGTCGGCGGCCTGTTTGGCTGTCGTGTTGCGGGGGTTGAAATCGGCGAAGGGGCCGTCGCCGCCGTGGGCGCTTTTGCCGTTGCCCTCGTTCATGTGAGCGAGGTATGGATTCGGCTTGACCTTCTCGTCGATGCTCTCGTACTTCTCCGTCTTGACGCCGGGGCTCTCGGTCTTCATCTTCTTACGCCTGAGGTAGGCAGCCTCGCCGTCGTCGGAGCTGGAGCGCTTGCCGTTGGCATCAGCCATGTTTGGCTGTGTCGCGTGATAGTGGCGCGAGAGTCTCTGCCGTAAGGAATTGGTGGTGGAAGAATGCGGCGCGATTCGGAGCCAGGTCGAACGGTGCGAGGTGGACGGAGGATGTCTGGCGACGGAGACAATTTCGAGGTTGGGAAAGACCAGTGAATCGTCGATGCTGTTGTCCAAGACAAAAAAAATTGGAGGGGAGTCGCGCCCGTCAGGGATGGCGATAAGATAAGAATTGGTTCGATGCAGCGCTCAAGGCCAGGCAGGTGCGACAGTAAGCTTGGTGGGTCCTTCCTTCCAGAAGAACGTACAGTGCGGATCACACAAATGGACTGCCCTCAGACAGTCGAGACTGCCCCGACCTGAGCTCAACACGAGAGTCTCACCTCCTCATTATTATCCTTATCCTCATCATCGTCATCGTATTGGGTAGACAAGTCACATCGAAATGCCATCGACGCCGATCATCTCAATCTTCGCCTTTCTTGACCCAGGCTTCGACGAGTTATCATCTCGAAATTCCCTTCCAGATCGCCCACGACGACCATGATCATTGATTGGCACTGTCCTGTTCAGGGTCCTGGGGCCTTCTGAGCACGCCAACCAATAGGGCAAGAGACGAGGAACTTTCCCTTCACTGAATTTCTGAAAACTGAATCAGACGGGGTTGAATCCTTCGGTACAGTCCGCCGGCTCACAACCCGTCGATCTCGAGTCCATTTCCCGAAAAGTAATATCGGCGGCAAGGTCACTCGCTCATTTCCCTGGCGACATGCTGTGTTGAGTAGTCCTACGTTTCACTCATATTTTAGAAACAATATCCCACACAGAACGGGACTGGAAGGTTTCCTTGTTGAAGCCCAGCCCGGACCGGTTTTCACCTGAGAGGCTCGATCTTCTGCCCCTCACCGGCACCACCAACACCACCATGGCCGGCAACGACACCTTCTCTCAGGATGGCGACGAGTACAGCACTGCCCGCCCGAACTTCCACCTCGGCCAGCATGATTCTTCTCGAGAGGAGCCTCTCACCGACATGCAGTACGGTCAGGTCCTGAACGCCGGTGTAAGATCAATATCCCAGGGCTTTGACCCATGCCAAAAATGAGTGCCGTCGCTGATCATGGCCTCAGATCACCTTTGTGACCACCCCCGTGACGAACAACAAGTTCCATGCCCGGGTCCTGGAATTGGCCAAGAACCATCTGGCCCTCGTCAAGGAGGCCGGCACCAACGCCCAAAACCTGGCCGATCCCATCATTCCGCCTCTGACGCCCAAGGACACGGCCCTCTTCCCCAGCCCCGTCGTCAACACCTACATCGCCTACACGAGCCCCTGGATCGACCTGGCCTCCACCAACCCTGCCATTGCCAACATCTCCCGCCAGGTCCTCAACCTCGAGGTCGCCTACGCCAACTTCTGCGGTGTTAGGAGCGTCGTCGTGCCCGGCCCCAGGGCTGATGCCTCCAAGAACGGTGGCAACCAGGGCCTTGCCCAGTACGGTCGCGCCGTGCAGGAAGCCATGACCGTCGGCAGCCGCCTGAACTTCCTCGTCCACATTCCCATGTATCGCGAGCCCGGTCTCGAGGAGAAGGTCGACACCCTCTCCAGCCTGCTGGGCGAGACGGACACCAGCAACAAGAACGCCGCTGGCGAGATTGACGTCTACAGCACGTGGGACTCCTGGCACGCCATCCGCACCATCTGCGAGTACAACTTGAGGTTGTTCGTCGGTACGTACCATCCCGAGCCTGTGAGGCGCTTGAAGGATGACCAGTCTATTAACCTCATATTATCACAGCCCTCAGAATCCCCAGGGTGCTGCCCGAGCGAGAGGTTCAGGAGAAGTGGTTTGCTGAGCCCCTGCACTACCTCACCCTGAGGCCCGAGACGTTCAAGAAGAACGCCAGCGGCCACCCGGCCCTGCCCCGGAGCCACCAGGAGCTTCTGTTCTCGTACATGCGCCTCAAGAACGCGCCCTGGCTGCTCCTCTGCGACACCGGCCCGGACCTGGCCACTCTTGACGCCGAGGCGAAGCTGGCGGCACAGGCTGACTTCCCCGCTCTCGGCGAAAGCACGTCGAAGGAGGACGATCCCAAGTCGTTCCGTGCCTACATCGAGTACCTCAAATGGCTCGAGTTCCAGCAGCCACCTCTCAACTACCTCGAGAGGACGACGCTCACCAGCTTCCAGGACTGGTTGCAGTCGCCTCTCCAGCCCCTCTCAGACAACCTCGAGTCGGCCACCTACGAGATCTTCGAGGGCGACCCGGTCAAGTACAACCAGTACGAAGAGGCCATTGCGGAAGCTCTGGCCGAGTGGAAAGACTTGGGGCGGGCGTACTCGTCCCCCAAGGGAGCTGTCGTCATCGCCGTTGCCGGCTCCGGTCGTGGACCCCTGGTGACCCGCGCGCTCAAGGCCGCCACCGAAACGGGCGTGGCGGTCGAGGTCTGGGCTGTCGAGAAGAACCCCAACGCCTACGTCTACCTCCTACGTCAAAACGAGCTCCTCTGGGGCGGCCGCGTCACCGTCGTCAAGACGGACATGCGCGCCTGGAAGGGCCCTCTCGTCTCCGGCACCCCCGACAACAACCCCGTCTACGGCAAGGTCGACATTCTCGTCTCTGAGCTGCTCGGTTCTTTTGCTGACAACGAGCTCTCTCCCGAATGCCTGGACGGCGTGCAGCACGTCCTGGCCCCTCACGGCATCTCGATCCCCGAGTCCTACACGGCGCACATGACCCCCGTCGCGCACCCGCGCATCCACTCGGACCTACTCACACGGTTGCCCACCGACCCCAACGCCTTCGAGACGCCTTGGGTCGTCCGCCTCTTCGCCATGGACTTTGCGGCGGCCGAGAAGGTGCCGGGCCACCCCCGCTTCCAGCAGGCCTGGGAGTTCGAGCACCCCATCTCCGAGGCGACGCTGAAGCTTATGGAGGCACGGCGCTCCGGCGGTGTCATGGGCGGCGGCGGCGGCAGCATGGCCGGTGCCGCGGGCGCCAACGACCACAACTCGCGGTTCTGCCACCTCACCTTCGTGTGCCGCACCAGGGGCGTGATCCACGGCCTGGCGGGCTACTTCGAGTCGGTGCTGTACGCGCCGCGCCTCGGCGGCAAGGACAAGGTCGAGATCACAGCACGCACCCGGACCTGATTGACCAGAAGAGCAAGGACATGATCTCGTGGTTCCCGATTTACTTCCCCATCAAGGTATGGTCTCTCACGAGGGTAATTTTGACAAGAGTAACAGCATCACTGACAGCACCCCACAGCAACCCCTGTACTATCCCGCCGACACGGAGCTCGAAGTCAGCATGTGGCGTCAGACGGACGACTCGAAGGTGTGGTACGAGTGGCTGATCGAGGCGTACACATGGGTGGGCGAGGGCCAGCGCATCAAGGTCGGTAGCTCGGAGCTTAGCAGCAGCCGCAAGGTCGCGTGCCTGATGTAGAGTTGAGGTCGAAACGATGTGTCAAGTGCATACTCGCGGGGTTTCTAGCGCAGCAGACAAGGGAAACAACAAGTGATCACGGATCCGAAGTGGTCGCCTTCTTCTGTTTTGTTGGAGGGAAGGGGAGGGCAGGGTATCTATCCTGGTGATGATGATGACAGCGGGTTGGGATGGATCGATCGCCTTATTCTCGCAATGACCGGCCTGAACTTTGTCCATCGATGAGTGTTGTGTTTTTCCGGCCCCCCCTTGAACGCCGATTCGTTTCCCAGTGACTCTCTTCCGTCTAAACTCTTGTGGAGGGAAAGCGTCGACGCCCTTCCCCTTCTTCCTCTCGATCCCTCCCTCTGGACCTGGCCAGCGATTCCGTGAGCTGGCCAGATGCCGCCTTCCTCTGCGTTCGTGCGGTGCTGCGTTCCCCTCAGTCTCGCTCAACCCTCCATCTTGACGTCGCCGTTGCTGCCCGCGTCGGCGGCCCTGATCCACAAGACGTTGTTGCACCTGTGACTGGTCAGTCCGGTCGTCTCCAGCTTTGCGATCGCTTGCCAGGGGTGGGGGAGATGCGCACCGGATCAGCACCTGGCCCAGGGCGCCGGTCATCTTCTGGTCGATATACTCCTCGGCGCCGCTGAGCTGGATGTTCATGTACGAGTCGATGCTGACGAGCCGGCCCTTGTACTCGGTGTCGCCCCACTTCAGGCGGACGACGATGTCCTTGTTGACGCTGCGCGAGAGCGGCGCGTTAGCATTCGTGCGTCGCGGTCGCGGCCCCGGGGGGTGTTCGAGAGGGGGAGGGGGGAGGGGGGGGAAGGGAGGACGTACAGGTCCTGGAGCATAGGCCTCGGGTTGAGGGGTACGAACTGCCAGTGGTCAGCATGGCGAAAGAATCCGAGAGCGGTAGGTGGCGGACGCAGGGGGTGGGAGGACATACACTCATGATGGGCGGTGGGGGTGGTGATGTGGGTGGTGAGGCCGGCTGCGCGCGAGGCTGGCTTGGGGCGGGAGCTGGGTTGAAGTTTTGCGTGGGTATGCGATGGGAGGCTGTCGGCGAATTGTCGGGACGTGCGCGATAAGATAAGCTGCTTCAGCTTTGGTGAGGTGCTTGAGCTCTGTCGGTCCTGGTGCATGCTCCATCTTCGCCTGCAACGCCTCATCCAGTACTCACGTCTGATCAGTTGCGAAGCGCACCGGCACGTCGAACAGTGCGATGCCAGGAGTTCGAATTGATGCTGCCGACGGACGAGGGCGATGGACAGTCAGTGGTGTCGGACAATGAACAACGGTGACGAACAATCCCGCTCGCACCCACGATGACGTCTCACCCGAACGCCTCACTCAGTTCCGAAAAAGGCACCACAAAGCTATCAATCGCTAGAGAGCATGTCCAACACCTTGTATGCGAGTGCAACACTGGAGCTGCCGACGCTACGTTGCTCGCCGGGCCCTATGTTCTGGTCACACGCCCAGCAAAGTCTGCGGTTCCCCTGGAACCCGGTTCAGCTGGTCGCTGAAGGCGCCGGCGGGCCAATGGACAGCGGCGAAGGCGCCGTGGCTACAGCGGGCTCAGGGGCTGGGGCTGCCGGGGACGGCCGACGCGCTGTGTTCCCGCGAGAACTTCTCGGATGGTCTCGTCGAAAGAGCGTTCAGCTCTGAGGCATGGCGCCTCAGGCTGCACAGGCGCGGTTTCTACAAGAAACGAGTGTTTGTCTCTCTGTTTGAGACTGGATCCTGTTGTTCGCATGCCACTGACCACTATCCAACACCTCATTCTGCCTGCCCATCGCGAGCAATTCACTAACAACAAGCGCATTGAATACTGCCTCACACTCATCTGACCATGTTCAACCTTCATCTCTCTTACAAGTGGCTGTACTGGACACGCCCATCAGACACGGTTCCCGATGCCCCGGCCGGGCTAGAGCGACACTGGGTTGAGACGCCCTCGGGCAGGCTCGAAGTCCTCTCGAACGAGCCGTCGAACCCGTCAAAAGACGTGACCCCCATCGTCTTCGTCCACGGAGGCATGGGCAGCGCCTGGGTCTGGACCGAATACATGCAGTACCTTGCCGAGCACAACATCCCCTGCTACGCCGTCTCCCTGCGTGGCCACGGCAACAGCTGGCACCCGTCCTACCTAAGAATGCTCTACTGCACAACACGCAGCCAACTAGCCGGCGACGCCGTGGCTGCCATCAACTGGGTGCACGAGCGCCTGGGGACCGAGGCGCTGCTCGTCGGACACTCCAGCGGCGGCGGGCTCCTCCAGGGCATCCTCGGGGCGGGGCAGGCCCGCGGTCAGGGTCTGGCGTTGCTGGGCGCCGTTCCGGGCTTTGGATCGTGAGCATGATGGTGCTCGAGCTATGCGTCGCAGCCGGCTGATGACCATGTGTAGATTCGGCGTGTACACCAACTGGGCCATGTTCGATCCCTTGTTCGTCATCCGCATGTGGCTTCAGGGCGGCCACTCGAACTCGCCGCTGTCCCACCCGGCCCTGACGAGGCGGGCCTTCTTCAGCGACGCATACCCCGAGGCGAGACTTGTCGAGTTCCAAGCGCACACGAACCGCTACGAGAGCTTCTGGTGGCCGCTGACCATGCTGAGGCCCTTCGTCGACAGCGAGCGCCTCATCGGGTCGATCGGCGGATGGGGCCGCGGCGAGCGCATCATGGTCATGACGGGGTCGCTTGACCGACTGATGTCTCGCGACATCATGGTGCGGCTGGCTGGGACCTACCGCAAGGCGGTCGCGCGACTGGAGGCGGACAAGAAGCTGGATGTCGAGGCTGACGAGGTCAGGCCGCTGTCCGGCGCGGGCGGGCATGACAACAAGGGCCTGGGGGTGAGGCTGACGTGGGTCGAGGGCGCCGGGCACCACCTGCAGAACGACGTGAACTGGGAGGTCGGAGCGAAGAAGCTGCTGGAGTTCCACGATCAGTTGTGAAGGTGAGAGCGACCATGGGCCATCGGAAGGGTAGGAAGGTCTGTAGGATAGATGTGTCTGGTTGTTCCTCTGTGAAGTTTATTGGTTTAGCTCTTCTATCGGAGTAAAGCGAAAATACCCATCTCCCATTCAATCGTTGCCTCAGGGCCTGACAAATCCATTAAGCTATTTGCGTCGTGGCCCTGTTGATCACCATCGCTCCTGCTGGTCACAGTCGCTCAAGCTGTGAATGAGTGTGTAACCGAATTTTGGGTGGAGCACCAGGTCCCGTCAACTTCGACCTCACAACACCCCGACAACAACGACAGGCCCGCCCGCCATGTCGACGCAAACCTTCGAGACGCACGGCGTCCGCGTCGCCGTCGAAGGCTGCGTAAGTGACCCGACCATCCTTCCTCCCTTTCCGTTCCGCCAGCTGACAAGACGCGCAGGGCCACGGCACGCTGAACGCCATCTACGCGGCCGTCGAGCAGTCCTGCCAGGCGCGCGGCTGGGACGGGGTCGACGTGCTCATCATCGGCGGCGACTTCCAGGCGGTGCGCAACGCGGCCGACCTGACCGTCATGTCGGTGCCGGCCAAGTACCGCGAGATGGGCGACTTCTGGGAGTACTACGCCGGGGCGCGCACGGCGCCGTACCTGACCCTCTTCGCGGGCGGCAACCACGAGGCGGCCTCGCACCTGTGGGAGCTCTACTACGGCGGCTGGGCCGCGCCCAACATCTACTACCTCGGCGCCGCCAACGTGCTGCGCCTCGGCCCCCTGCGCATCGCCGCCGTGAGCGGCATCTGGAAGGGCTTCGACTACCGCAAGCCCCACCACGAGCGCCTGCCCTTCAGCCAGGACGACGTCAAGAGCTTCTACCACGTCCGCGAGTTCGACGTGCGCAAGCTGCTGCTCGTGCGCGAGCAGGTCGACGTCGGCATCAGCCACGACTGGCCGCGCGGCATCGAGAAGTGGGGGGACGAGAAGGCCCTCTGGCGGATGAAGCCCGACTTCGAGGCCGAGTCGAGGGACGGCACCCTCGGCAACGTCGCCGCCGAGTACCTGCTCGACCGCCTGAGGCCGCCCTACTGGTTCTCCGCCCACCTGCACTGCAAGTTTGCGGCGCTGAAGACGTTCGACGCGGGCGAGGCCGCCGCCGCCGACGAGACGAGCGAGGCGAAGGGCCAGGTGCCCGAGCCGCAAGAAGAAGCAACTACCACTACCACTGCTGCTGCTGCTGCTGCTGCTGCTGTTGCTTCTGTTCCCGATGCGAACCCGGATGAGATTGACTTGGACGACGATGACGACAACGATGACGCCCCCGTGGCGGCAGGCGGCGCGGCCAACCCCAACGAGATCAGCCTCGACGACGAAGACGACGGCCCAGAGGTCGCCCAGGCACCCCAGAAGAAGCCAGAGCCGGCGGCCAGCAACGTCCCGGCCGACCTGCGCGCCCAGCTGCCGGCGTCGTTCGCCGCGCCCGCGCCCAGCCAAGGGACGACCCCCGGGCAGCCCGTGCCCCCGACATCCACAACAAGCAGGTCCGCTTTTCCTCGCGCTCGGACAAGTGCCTCCCGCGGCGCCACTTCCTGCAGCTCTCCGAGATCCCGGCGCGCGACGGCGCCGGCTTGCCGACGCAGACCCGCCGTTCCGTCCCGCCACCAGCCACCCGGGCCGCTTCCCGCTGCGGTATACGGACCCCCGAAGTGGCTGGCCATCACGCGCGCCGCTGCACGGGAGGCTCAGCGTGGCGACCGCGGGGCGCAGGGCGGGCGCGCGGACCGCGGCGAGGCGTAACTTACGCGCCGCGCATCGACGGCCGAGCGCGCGTGGGTCGGACGAGCACGTCGGTCGGCGGCAGCGGGGGCTCGGACGTTGCCGGCCGACTTTGCGGTGACGGCCGCGCTACGACGGCGACGGAAGCTGGCGGCCGGCGCCGGGGGCCGGGACCAGGGCCCTTCGAGTACACGAGCCGGCAGACGGAGCCTTCTGCGCGCCATTGTTTCAGCTCGGAAAAACCTCTGGCCCACGCTGAGCGACGAGGGATAGGATGGCTTAGGAAGCCGGAGGCCGCCGCGAGGCGAGGGGTTCAGACGGCAGCGGGGTTCCGCGGCGGGAGGGGCGGCAGGAGGGGCGGTAGGGGCGGCAGGGGAGGAAGGGGAGGACGCGGCGGTAGAGGGCGCGGACGCGGACGAGGGAGGTTTCACTGAGATGGCGAGCATTACGTAGGAGGCGAGCCGGGTGTCAGGTTTCGCACGAGCACAAGCGAGATCAAGCGAGACGTGTTCGGACAGGCAAGGGAGCAATGACCTCGTGAAGGCATGTTGTATTGAAAGCATGTTGTATTGTGCATGGGCTGCTACTACGAGTACACGTCAAGAGATGTATCCCCTCAGAAAAAAACCCAAACCCAACGGAGAGCTTGTGCTGGGCAGAGTATGGGGGCTGAATCAATCTTCCAAATCTAATAGACGTTCGATCCACGGAGTAATGAAGAATCGAACGCATATGCTGAGATGGGGGACATGTCACGAAGAGGGCATGAAGTGTGGCGGAAAGGAAGAAAAAAAAAGAATCGAGCTCATCGCATGCCAATCATCGAATCGTACATTGGTATCATCGTGACCGACGGGCCACCGCGCGTAAAGCAGAACGTGTCATGATCATATGCCCGCATTTTGTTCTGTTGCTGGTTAGGCGGGGGACTGTCCAGACGGGGATGAGCTGGCTGGAGCAACATACTGTCCAGGCCGAGGTAGTCGGCGGCGACCAGCAGCTCGAGACAGAGCTCGACGGGGATGTCCATGTCCGGGACGTCTTCCCTCTCGCGGTACCTGTACCAGTACTGGAAATACTCGCAGACCTTCTCGAGCACGATGCCACTGTCGTCCGAGTCAGTCGAGGTCCCGTCTCGAGCGAGGCCCCCGCGGGCGTGGCGATGGAGAGGGCCGTCTCAGATCAAGTGTAGGTAGGATATTCATGTAGACCAGTCGTGGTGTTCGATGGTCTTTCGAGAAAAACAGCAATAATCGTGTTCATCAAAGTGACGGGTGATGGGCGGACGCCGAGGAGAGCGAGAGGAGAAGCTTACCTGATCTCGGAGAAGACACATCTCCCCGTGACGGCTTCCTTGAACTGGCTGCGGGGGTCCAGCATGCTCTTGATGGCCGGGCTGATCATGACCGCCTCGCGGAGCACCACGAATTCGAAGCCATCACCCGAGACCAGGGTGACGTACTTGCTTTCCGAGCCCGAGCCCAAGTCGGCGCCGTTCCTGGATAAGAAGGAAGCCATGGGTGGTCGATGTGCTCGATGTGCGTCCTTTTCTCGGGGGAAAGCGTCGAGAAAAGGAAGGGAAGCGGAAGAGGTCCGGAGGGAGATGTGTCGTCTCAACGTCTGGGGCAACTTGCTCCGGACATTGATCGGTCCCGGATGGTGTTCAGCGGCAGCCTGCTGAGGGTGTGGTTTGTATGATGGAGAGAGTTGGCGTGGGCAAATTCACGATCGCGACTTTTCAAGGACCCAGTGGGACGGGCACAGACCAGGCGGAAGCGACGCGACCGTCACGTGCTGCCTGGCGGGGTGTGGCCGATTACCTAACACGCTGCAAGGTACCGTAGGTAAGTGCATGGGAGCGGTACGTACCCCGATCTCGCGTCACCGTGGCGTAGCGCAGTGGCTGGTTGCCCCGTCGACATGTTTACCACTGCAAGCAAGGCCTCGACCTCCGCACCTGCCCCTGCCAGCCGCCCTTCAAGTACACTGCACCTGCGCTGCTCTGTTCATCTCGCATGCCAAACACCACCCACCCACCTGTCCACGCTACCTTGGCTCACCTTTGCTCCCACGAAACAAAAGACTCCTCACCTCACATCCATTCCTCACCAGCATCTTCAGGGTCTCGCCGCTCACTACCGATCCGCATTGCCTTCGAGACGTCCACATTCCAACGAAACCTCCTCCCACCCATCCCAAGCCACAACCACCCTTGAAAGACCAGCCCTGCCAGCACTTTGCGCCACCGACTCCCCCCCCCCCCCCCCCCCCCCCCCCCCTCTTTTCTGCTCGAGCCTCGAGACAGCAGTCCCCGTCCGACTCGAAGCCGTTCGCTTCCACGAGGCAGTCGACCTAATCGCAGAGTGTGCGCCGGGCAAGCCGCGCGGTCATGGCGTCCACCCAATATCGCAATTCCTACTACAACAACAACAACCACCTCTCCGCCGAGAAGCACGACGACAGCCACAACACATCAGCCGCCCGCCGCAACCAGCGCCTCCGGAGCAGCGACGGCACCGTCAGCACCACCATGAGCTCCTCCACCGGCCGCGAGTCCGCAGCCACCCACCTCACCGAGGGCCCCGCCTACTCCAAGAAGATCGTCGTCGTCGGCGACGGCGGCTGCGGCAAGACGTGCCTGCTCATCAGCTACAGCCAAGGCTACTTCCCAGAGGTACCGTCTCCCCCTCCTCGTGCCGCGGCACCATCCACGCCTCTCTCCTGTGCGCCGCCGTGGACTGACTGACGCTCCCGAACAGAAATACGTCCCGACAGTGTTCGAGAACTACATCACCTACCCCACCCACCCCCCGACCGGCAAGACGGTCGAGCTCGCCCTCTGGGACACCGCCGGCCAGGAGGAGTACGACCGCCTGCGACCCCTCTCCTACCCCGAGACGGACCTCATCTTTGTCTGCTTCGCCATCGACTGCCCCAACTCGCTCGAGAACGTCATGGATAAGGTACGTCCCCTCCCTCCGTGCCCGCCCCCTTGCGAAGAGCAGCCCGCTGACCCCCCTCCCAGTGGTACCCCGAAGTCCTCCACTTCTGCCCCTACACGCCCCTCGTGCTCGTCGCCCTCAAGTCCGACCTCCGCTTCAAGAGGACGTGCATCGACATGCTCAAGACGCAAGGTCTCACCCCCGTCACCACGGAGCAGGGCCAGAGCGTCGCCAAGAAGATGAACGCCCAGTACGCCGAGTGCAGCAGCAAGGAGATGACGGGCGTCGACGAGATCTTCGAGCGCGCCATCCTCACCGTCGTCGCCAACGACCGGAAAAACATCGAGGCCCATATGGCCGCCGGCGCCACCTCGTCACAAGGCGGCGGCAGGACGAGCGGCGGCGGCGCGGGCGGCGGCGGCGGCGGAGGCAGCATCCCCGGCGTCGGCGTGCCGAAGAAGAAGAAGAGGAGCTGCAAGCTGCTGTAAGATTGAGATGCGAAGGTTCGGGTGGGCGGGTACATGGGAACTCCTTTTAAAGTGTGTCACGCGAACGAACAAACAACAACAACAACCGACCCTGGGGCCGGGCCAGGGGCTCGGGACGGGCTCAGGGAGTAATGAATGACCTTTTTCTTTTTTTTTTTCTCTCTCTCTGCATGATCTTGTCATGAACTGCGGTGTCTTTTCTCCTTCCCTCTTTCCTGGCTTGGATACGGCGGCGCGCGATGGGGGCTGGGCTGAGCCGGCCGGCGGGACGGCAACTCTGCATGCATGGCTGGCGACCTCGGAGGGTTCGTCGGGGCGCTCACGTCGCTGCTTGATCTCCCCTTGTTCAGGACCCTCGGGGCGCCGGTCAGGTCCGGCTGGCATTTTTTCCCGTTTCGCGTGTTCGATTCTCTCATTCGTCGGCATCGTTTCCGCCGCCTGCGCCGGGGGGGAAACATAGGGATAGGCGGGATGAATTTCAAAAAACTTCAAAATCACTTGCTTTGACAGGACCACGCCGTGACGAGATGAGTCGGGGGGCTCCGAGGGGTGATGTGAGACTGGCCTGGCATCGGCGACTAAGGGTCACGTTTGACGTCTGGGGCGATGAATGAGTTCCTCGGGCCGTGGTAACGGACCTTGAGAGTTGCCGTGACGAAGGCTGTCCGGCTGGCAGTTCACGCACTTCAGACAGGCGGAGTGACGCGGGGAAAGAATGAATGGGAACCTGCGTTGCCGCATTTCAGATCTCTATGTCCGCCTTGAGGTCTTCAAGGTGTCGTGGACTGCTGGGTAGACTGAGCTCTCACCCCATGCTTCCAGGTCAAGCTTCAGCAGCAACTGCTCCAAAGTGGAACAACAGACTTAGGGTTCAGGAAGGAAAGTCACAACCAGGCAGGCAGGCTTCAGCGCTTTTCGGAGATGTGTTGGTCAGCCAGAGTATAATAATGGCGATCAAGTGTTACCATCACAGCTCCTCTGATGGAAATCATTTGCGTGTATGCTGGCATTGCCTATCGTGAGCGAGCATCCAACGACATCACATTAAGCCGGCCGAGTCCTCGACAGACAGCCACCATGACCAGCAGCCTGGAGGCCTGCCCCGGCGCGTTCCCCGACGACGCCTCGTACACCTCTGCCGTATCATCCAGCGTGCCCAGCTCACTCACCACGTCAAGCTGCTACAGCGATGCAGTGGAAGCCCAGCCCCAGCTCAAGCTCGACCTCCAGCTCGAGCGCGTCCTCCTCGACACATCACCACAGTCACCTCTCAAAGACGCCCTGGCCAACGTCCACCGCCTTCAGCAGGCGGCGGACCTCTTGCTCCGCTCCACCGACGCCATCTTCCAGACCAAGGACGCCAAAAAGGTCTGCAGCCGCCTCGATCGCCTCTTCTTCAGCGCGGATCTCGAGCTGAACAGCAGGCTGGTGCGCTGGTCGGAGAAGCTGTGCAGCAGGGCGCGCGAGGCGCGCAAGACGAAAGAAATGAAAGCGAGGGCCGTCAGCGTGCGCATGGGCTGGCGGCACCACACGCACGCTTATCGGGCCAAGGCCGAGTCGTTCGAGAGACTGATGCGGGAGGTCGTCGACGCGCTGGAGCAGCTCAACACGGCAGGCCAGAGTGCGCCAGGGGTAGCTGGCCTCGGCGCCAGGCTCTCGCGATATCTGTGGGGTGCCGAGGCGCGCTGCAGGCCACAGAACCTCGAAAACGGGGCAAGTCGAGTAGCCAACCAAGCCGCGAGCGACGCAGACGGTGGCGTCGGCAGGACATGGCTCATGCGCTGGGGCGCGGAGAAACGTTGCAAGGAGTTGCGCCAGAGCTTGCAGGCGGGCCACATGAAGCTCATGGAGTCTGGGAAACGGTGCGACTGGATTGCGAGCCAGCTGTTCCTGGTCGAAGGCGCAAAGACGCGCCTCGAGGTCAGGGAACGGCTAGGCTCTGCTGCGTACATGGTCTGGACGTCGAAGAACATGCACATGCAGGATGTCCTCGCCGATCCCCAGTTCCAGAGCATCGCCAGGCAGTATGGTGTGTTCTGAGCGGCGCTTGGGTTATTCGGGCGTTGGGCAGGTGTTGTCGAAGGAAATGGAGCGTGTCATTGGGTTCAAGGCGCGGTCTAGGAGCGCCGCCGCTGCTCATCCTCCTCGTCCTTGCGGTCAGTCTCATCGCCGGGGCTTTCGCCTTCGGCCTTGTTGTTGCTGTTGCTGCTGTTGTTCTCGGGCGGCTCCTTGGCCATGACGTTTTCGAATTGGGACCATAGGGCTTCGACGGAAGAGAACTCGTTGCCGACCTGACAGGGTTGGTTCAGCACGTGAAAATCAAGCTTGTCTTTCATCAAAATGTTCGTACCGCTGTGACAGCCTCAAGCGAGCGGTTCAGCTTGTTGACGTTCGCGAGGACATGTTCGAAGCTCTGGGGACAGCCAGTCAGTCAGAGTATAGAAGCAATTGGAGCATTGCAACCCACCATCGCTATCTCGCCGATGAGAGCCTCGCGCTGCTGCTCAAAATAGGTCTTTTCAGGCGCGCCAGCCTGGGACGTGGATCGTTGATGGGACGACATTACGAATTTGTGGAGATGTCGAATAGAACTGTGTCGGCTTCGTCCTATTTCCAAGATGTTGTTTCTCTCGCGACGCGGTCTGCGAGGAGCAACTTTGGCGGGGTTTGGTGGGGCCTACGTCTACAGTGTGGGTAACCAGCCAAATAGATCAAACTCACTGTGTGGAGGCGGTGGCAACGGACTGTGGAGTCCGTGCTGTAATTACCCCTCCACCCCCACCTCGGTGCATCATGTCGCGAGCTCACAGACGGCAGCGCCTCGGTGTCATGTTCATCTTGCTGTTCTCATTTTGCACAGCCGTCCAATCTTCGTCAACTCAATGTACATGTTTGGCGTAAACCAATCCCGTAGCCCCAGGTCATTTTCATATCCCTCATTAACTTGCCCGCAGTACGCGAAGAAAAGCAGAAAAAAAAAGACAAGCACTTAGAAAATCGCACCACCCAGGCGGATCGCGACAGACTTGTTCTGCGTGTAGTTGGACAGGGCAGCCTCACCCAGCTCGCGGCCGATACCGGACTCCTTGAAGCCACCGAAGGGAACCTGGTGGTGGAGCATGTTGTAGCAGTTGACCCAGACGGTGCCGGCCTTGAGCTGGTTGCTGACGCGGATGGCGGTGTTCAGGTCCTTGGTGTGGACAGCGGCGGCCAGGCCGTAGGTGGAGTCGTTGCCGAGGGCAATGACCTCGTCCTCGTCCTTGAACTTGGCGATGGCGCAGACGGGGCCGAAGATCTCCTCCTGCATGATCTTCATGTCCGACTTGACGTTGCTGAAGATGGTGGGCTGGATGAAGTAGCCCTTGTCGCCGTGACGCTCGCCGCCAGTCTCGACCGTCGCGCCCTCCTCCTTGCCGATCTTGATGTACTCCATGATGCGGTCGAACTGCAGCTGGCTGACCTGGGGACCCTGGAAGGTCTCGTCGTGGAAGGGGTCGCCGACCTTGTTCTCCTGGGCCCTCTTCTTGAAGGCCTCGAGGAACTTGTCGTAGATGCCCTCCTGGACGTAGATACGGGTACCGGCGCAGCAGCACTGGCCGTGGTTGTAGTAGATGCCGAAGTTGACCCAAGAGATGGCCTGCTCAATGTCGGCGTCGTTGAAGACAATGTTGGGCGACTTGCCACCAAGCTCGAGGGTGACCTTCTTCAGGTTGGAGGCGGCAGCAGCCTTCATGATCTGGCGACCGACAAGAGTGGAGCCGGTGAAGGCGACCTTGTCAATGTCCATGTGGGAGGAGATGGCGGCACCGGCGACCTTGCCGAAGCCGTTGATCAGGTTGAAGACACCGGCGGGGAAGCCGGCCTCCTTGACGAGGTTGGCGAAGACGAGGGCGGACAGAGGGGTCTGCTCGGCAGTCTTCATGACGACCGTGTTGCCGGTGGCCAGGGCAGGGGCGATCTTCCACGCCAGCATGAGGATGGGGAAGTTCCAGGGGATGATCTGACCGCAGACACCGATCTAGAGGAGTGTCAGTCAGCCGGTGCTCACGCTCGGTGGAGTTGAGGGGGGGGAGGGGGGAATCCGCGACGGGGTGTCGCGATGAGTGAACGTACGGGCTCCTGGCGGGTGTAGTGGAACATGTCGGGGGCGACGTCGATAGTCTTGCCCTCGATCTTGTCGGCCCATCCACCGTAGTACCTGATGCAGCCGACGACGGCGCCGACGTCACCCTTGGCCATGGTGATGGACTTGCCGTTGTCGAGAGACTCGACGGCGGCGAGGAGGTCGAGGTTCTTCTCGACGAGCTCGGCGAGCTTCAGCAGGTAGATAGACCTCTGGCCGGGGGTGGTCTGGCGCCAGACGCCGTTGAAGGCCTTGCGGGCAGCGGACACGGCGAGGTCGACATCCTTCTCAGTGGCTTCGGAAACGGAAACGATGACCTCCTCGGTGGAGGGGTTGACGACCTCAAAGGTCTTCTTGTCGACACCCTCAACCCACTCGTTGTTGATGAACCTGTCGGGTTCGGGTTAGCTCGGGAACACTTCTTGTGAGAGAAAAGGACAGAGAGAGAGGCTAAGGTGCCGCAAGCGGGCACGGAGGGTGATGGAGGCTTTCACATACAGACCGGTGGGCTGGCTGTAGGTGCCGGTGGCGGGCGTCTTGAGCTCAGCAGTCAGACCCATTGTGAAGATGTGTGTGATGGTTTGCTTGGGGATATCTCTGCGGAATGGAACAAAAGGGGTATATATATAGGTGCAGAGGCAGAACTGGTGAGATGGAGGAAGAAATGGGATTCAAGTGAAGGGGAAAAAGACAAGAGGGATTGTCGGGGCGGAGGCGACCTGTTATACTAGACAGAACAGAGCGGGGTGGAGTCGAGTCTGGGTCAAGCTGTGACGAGGAGGAGTCCCGGGTCCAAATCCACGCTCGCGCCCCGCGCCCACGCCTGCGAGGCAAGGGGTACCACCGTAAGGTGCACCCCCCTTCCCCCCCCCCTACCTACCTACCTACCTACCTGCCAGGTGAGGCCGTATACGATTCGATTCGGTTTGACACGACGAGTCCCCGAGGGTCCGTCCTCCCGGCCAGAGCCACTTAGCCCACCCGAAATTCGATCCTGCCAGCGGGTTTGTCCCGTCTTTCCCCTCCAGTCTTCCTGTTCGTACGCCTTCCACATGCCCGTCAGCTGCAGCCGGAGCACGATGGGGGACGGCTACGGATTAGCGCTTGTTAGCCGCTTTTCAGAGCTCCTGGTGAGGTGAGATGAGGTGAGGAGAGGCGAGGCGAGATGAGGTCTGGCGAAGTGAAGTGAGAGTGTCCCCGAGGCAGAGGAGGCACACCACACCCCCGATGCATTCCCATTCGTAGGCACAAGCCGGTCCAAACCGATCCCGCGCGTCCTACCTTGCACCACGACGGAAAGCGTTTCCTAGTGCGCCATCATCACGGTGCTAGCTCGCCTTCCGTCGCCCCAGTGGCAATGAAATGGGAAATCGGGGGGATGGAGACGCCCTGACAAACACCGACACAAGGTGCATCCAGACGACGGGGTTGCAGTCGGCATGAGGTCAATGGCGGGGTAAGATGCGTCCCACGCTGCACGAGACGACGAATAGCGTCGGGCTTAAAGGGCGGTCGGTGGGGAGCCTTGGGAGCTTCTCGTCGGCGCTAGAACCGTAGCTCGTCCTGGGTGCCACACCCCCTCCTCCCCTCTCCGGCAAAGGAGGTGCTCAATGGTTGGTGGGCCGGCGTTCTAGCAGTGATGCCTCCCCCACCCGACCCCTCCATTCTCTGGGCTTCTGGCGCTGGCTCTCCCTGAGGAGAGGTGGTGGCGGACCAGATACAGCGAGGCAACGCTGAGACACAGTTCCCGTCATCGCCCCCGTCATCGCCCCCCCGCATTATTTGGCCACTGCGACCGAAATGCCGTTTCGAGACCACAAGTCGGCCGGGGATGAAGACGCTGCGGACATCCAGGGTGCAACGGACATGGCGGTTGACAAATCTTCTTCTCCAATCGCACCGTAGGTTCGGGTGTCACACCTGATCCTTCCTTGTTCGTGTACTTGCAGACATCCCCGTCAAGTGTGTGCCACGGCCAACGGCGTTATTTCCAACACATTCCCACCCCGCTAGACATCCATACCACGAACGGCATGGGCATGATAGGTCTCGTGGCCTTCTTCCCCCGACAACATGCGATTCGGGGTCTCGGCCTGAAGTGCGTATGCAGGCCCAGGCCCAGGCGTTGGGTGTCCGGGCACCCGGGGAAACGACGTCGACAGAGTTGGGCCAAGTGCTTGGAGTCAGTCTCCTTGCCGGCTTTCGAAACCGCGGCGGCTGTACCCCACCTCCGTCGGGGATGCGCGCAGTTCACTCTCAGCGTGGCTGGCTGGCCGTCGGGGCATTGGTAGCCCTGTCGTCCCTTCGCGCAGCGGCATCGACAGGTCATGTCACTTATCGCCGCCGCCAAAGGCCGATGCTTAGGGGTTTAGCACACCCCCCCTTACCTACCCCGGCCACTGGCGGGTCGGTCTTTGGTCACCCATTCGCCGTCCCTGGCCCGACGGCAATTTTCGCACTCTCCCCCTCTTCACCCGTCGCGCGAGATCAGAAATCCGCAGTGGACTCGGCGGGCTCTGTTCCTCGGCGCAAAGGCAAGCGAGGGGTTCAATGGGATTCCAGCCGTGCTCTCCCCCGCACTGAAGAAGGGCGTGAGCGCAAGCTCGGGGTCGTTCCCATAAAGCCAGAACCGCTTCCCTCTCGTTGCATCCCCCACAAAGGTGTCGCTGCAGGCTTGGTCTGTGGTTGGGGGTTCTTTCGTCCGGTCTAGATCCCCCCCCTTTCCAAAGCTTCTCGCCAGCTGTCTACCCACGATGCACTTGCAGCCCTTCCGTGTCGCCGGTATCGAACCACTGCTGCCAGCCGCAAACCCCCCTCTTGGCCGGCAGTCCAACGGTCGGTTGGACTGCCGGCCTATCGGTCTGATGGCTGTTTCACCCGCGGAACGCGGCGAAAGGGAGCTCTGGACGCTGCGTGACGCTCTGTCTCCCCTCCTCCGCGCCCCAGCAAGCGCTGCGCTAGGATAGTGACCAAACTCTGTGCAGGCGGCCGGGCTGCATGAGCATCCAACGGTATCTCGCGTGCTGTCGTGACCGTCTCCGCCAGGACAGCAGGCTCGTAGATCCGCACTGTTACGGGCTGCGGCCGGATGGAGGCAGATCCGGGGTCCAGCTGAATACGTACCGTACGATCGCAGGTGTCAGCCGTGAAAGCCTCGGGACACTGGATCAAGAATCGGGAGACATGCACGGGGAGGTTGATTCCCGCATGGATTGCGTTCTCGTTGCCGCGTTGGGAATAGTCCAGTCTGGGGTCGAACATCTTTCTCATCAACAGGCCTTCAGCTTGACCCGTTTCCTCCCAGCCAACATACTGTGAGTCTCTGGCTGTCACGCCTCCTGTAGTGGCCCAGGTTCGATCTGGACCTAGGCTGTGGTCGAACGGTAAGACGCCGAACCAGTGGGACTCGATGAGTCGATTCGTTGATGTCCACTGCTGACGGCTCGGCTGAGTCGAGCGCCGCGATTCCGAAGCCTTTATTCGAGGTGCAACTCAAGTTGCACACTGAGCCTGTCGAAGTCATCTCAGAGCCATCATCATTGGAACCGATGTTGCCGCATTAGACCGACTCATCCTACAGGCGATTGAAGTCGAATTGGAAGGGTGTTTGTTTTGAAATTTCAGTCTAGTATTATTTTCAGAGAGAAAAAATGACCTCTCTATCGGCTTTCTCTTCAACTGAACAAGTGAATTGAGAATTATCAAATACAGTTCCATCGCTGGTGAAGTACAGCATGGAGGTTTTTGACACTGAAAGGCGGTAACCATCCAGAGACAAATCGAGAGGGAGGGGCTGCGTTCATCCCATTGGCTGGCGGCGTCAGACGAGGCTGGGACTGGCGGGGCTCCATTTTTTTCGGATCGGACTTTCCTGCCGAAAAGTTTTTCCGCTCAACCTTGAAGAAACGAATCTGGAAATCGACGAAAAGTTGCGACAACAGCCACCACGACTCGCTACGACGATTTGCGCTCGGGAAGAGGACTTCTGCTTGCCTTCGCCCCTGAATGAAAGGCTCTGAAGGCATGGAGGAGCCCTCCCAGGGCGTCAGCGCCCCTGCGCAGCCGCCGCCAGGTACGACTCCCACTTCCCACCCGCCAAGAATCGTCACGACTCTGGGAAATATTTTTGGAGGGGGATTGTCGCGTCCGGAGCTGACTTCGCCCGCAGCACCCGAACTGAAACAGGAGTCCCCTGCGTTGCCGAAGGATCTCGAGCTGTCACCGCAAGCCACGAAACGACCACTCGAACCGCTCCCCGAACAGGAGAATGGCGACAGTAAACGACTGAAGCTGGGCGAGGACCCGATCGCCGAAGAGCACTCGATCGAAATGGAACTCGACCTTGAAGCCATGGTTCAGGATGTGCTCGGCGACATCGACAACCAGATGAGCAGGTTTGGCGGCATGGACAGTGCGCCCGAGGCCGACATAAGCATGGACATGGGCCCAGTTGAACCCCCGCCACGGGAATCTGCAGAACCGCCCGTCGTCGCCTTCCTCGACAATCCAATACAGGCAGTGCGAGCAGCCAGTCTCCCTGCGCTGTCGCATTTTGTAGGTTCAGGTGGCTTGGTGGAAAGACACCGCTGACCAGGTCTTCTCAGGGCCTTCAACTACTCATAATCTTATCCCAGCAACATTCTACGCAGAACCTGTCTGGTGCGATACGAACTCAGGACTCGGAGGCGTCTACATCATGGGACGCATTGAAGACGCTGTTCATACGCACGCGACAACTTTACTCCCAAACCGATCCAATCCTACATCCTGATATACTGGGATCACTATGCCCCGCCGATGAGCTACGACTCGCCAACCTCGCCAGCATCTGCTGTTCGCTCACGTCCACCGGTCGCGACGCCGACACAATAGACCGGCGTGAGCTGTACAAGAGCTTCTTCTCCATACTGCTACGCGATGGAAGCGAACTATCGAACGTGGTCTCCGATCTCTTCGTTGCCGCCAAGACGCAGGCCATCATCGATTCCGTGGCCAAGGGCGTTCAAGAGACCCCGATAGACCAGATTATCGAAGAGGCCTTCCCAGCAAACCTCGAGCAGACCTTGAAAAGCCGACATGGCGGGTCTGATCTCACGCAGGTAGAGCAGGCCTTGGTAACCTTGGCCTACGGGCGGAAGGAGGCTCTGTTCAAGCAGATTGCCGAGGGCTTGGATGAAGGTTCGTCTCCGCCTTGATTTCTCCATGGTTCGCATATTAACACGTCTGCAGGCAAGTTGAGATCGACATATGACAATGACGAGTTATTTCAGCTTCTCAACTCATACCTCTCCGACGAGATGCAGCATTTCTCCCTGGTTGCCAGTAAATACGGCATCCAGCTACCTGTGCGAGAACCGATCCACCTCGACATCCCCGACGATGTATCTGAAATGGACGAACAAGCACTCTCATCCCTTCTGGAGGCCACGGACGGCTTGGTAGCACAGTACCTGCCGAACGGCGGCGTGGAGGTTCCCAACGAGCCTGCAGTGCCGACCACAGAAAGTAGCATCCCGCCAGTCGACCCCCAACCGAATGGCACCGACAGCACAGCGGTCACGGTCACGCCAGCCCAAAATGGTACGACGGACCACTCGCACGAGACCCACGACTTGTTTGCGGAGATCGAGCACCAGACTCAGGAATACGTCCGCACGACACTCAGCAACCTCTCCCCCGCGCCATATCAGCCAACAGTGCCGGCACCAACCGGAGCGACGATGGCTCAGACGCAGTACCTCTCACATCTTCATCAGGCGCAAAACCACCCACCACCACCACCACCACCGGCGCACTACTACGGCTACCCACCACTGGACCCGTCACAGACCATGGAAACGGAAGAGTCTGGCCCATTACCACCGAGCCAGTCACTACCTAGCGCCATGCTTTACGACCGAGCACGCCAGGCCGCCCTGTCAAAGAATACGAACCCCCAAAGGCGCGAAGGTGGTAGTTCGACCCGAAGGCCGTGGTCCCAGGAGGAGGAGAAGGCTCTGATGACGGGCTTGGACAAAGTTCAAGGCCCTCATTGGAGTCAGATCCTATCATTGTACGGAGTCGGCGGCTCCATCTCCAACATCTTGAAAGATCGAAGCCAAGTACAGCTGAAGGACAAGGCACGCAACCTCAAGCTCTTCTTCCTCAAGTCCAACTCTGAAATGCCGTACTACCTCCAAGCCGTTACGGGCGAGCTGAAGACTCGTGCGCCGGGACAGGCTGCTCGGAAGGAGGCGGAGGAGAAGGCGCGGCAGACCTCCGAGGAAGCTCAGGTCCGTGGTCAAGGCAACATGCCCATCGCCAGCAACGTACAGTCATCGCCGCATACCCACCAGAAGGCGAATACGGTCAATCACCATGGCTACCACGCCCTTAACCACTCGGCCCAGGCGCCGGCAAGCCCGTATAGTTCCGTGCCTCAGATGGGTACCCCAGTCCAGGCGCATGCTTCATCGCCGATGACCAACTCACTACCGGCACCCGCCATGAGCCCCGTGAAACCAGAATCCCAGACAACCTACACCACGCCGGTGGCGACGTCGACGCCGCAGCCCACGCACCCTCAATTGCCGCCACAGCCATACACGCCCACCTTGCCTCAAGCTCCATCTCAAAACTCGGCCCCGTACACACCGACACACTCATACACACCGCCGCAGCCGCCCCCCACA
Organism: Verticillium tricorpus MUCL 9792; assembly: GCA_000732205.1. Classification (NCBI taxonomy): domain Eukaryota; kingdom Fungi; phylum Ascomycota; class Sordariomycetes; order Glomerellales; family Plectosphaerellaceae; genus Verticillium; species Verticillium tricorpus. Next base: position 2,804,454 of record JPET01000004.1, read on the forward strand.
GACTCGCCCCACGTCAAGCCCGAGCCGCTGCCGCAGTATGACTACATGCAGCACCAGGCGTCCCAGGAGCCGCAGATGCCGGTCACCGCGGTCGAGCAGGCCCCGGCGGTATCCATGTACTCAGCCCTCGACGACAACGACGACCTGAAGGATGCAGCACTCATGCAAAGCCTACGCGAGCTGGAGGCCTACAGCGGTACCAGCGTTTCTTAGGACGAGCCTAACACGCGCAGCTTCTCCAGCGCGCCGTCGGTGGAGGCCGAGCAGGGCTCGCCGTCGTCGCCGAACTGCGATCCAATGTAGACATCCTTCGTCATCTGGCACCTCCTGGAGTCAACCCGAGCGTGCTCGAGGCATGTCGACTTGATCGCAGCGCATTCCACGTTTTCGAATAGATTCCTGAGAGGGAGGGAAGGGGGACAGGAGAAGGCAGAGCAGCGTCACCGCATCATCAGCTCCGGTCCTGCTATTTTTTTCGCGCAGGCGGCATCACACCTTTTTTGTTGCAGGAGTATACCAGGCCTCACACAGGAAGCGGGGTCCAAAAAGCGATTTTTTGTTTGCCATGATACCATGACGGGAGGGAAAGGGAACAGGGGCCTCAAGGCCAGGGCCAGGTAGGCATTAGGGCGAGGCGCACAACAGGTGGCATCGTTACATGGGCTCTTCAACGTCGTGGGTAGATGTACGCTACGGCGCGAACGGGAAAACAAACATGGCCTCCTGCAACGTTGTACTCGGTGAACAAACTGGTGGAAGTGACGTGTGGACAGGCCGGTGGGGTGCGATCGCGAGATCCGACTCGTCCAGGTGCCGTGATGAGCCGACGTGGTGTACGTCGCCGTGTCGCCGATGGGAGGCTGCAGTCAGTCAGCCTTCGTCTCCTGCTCTCGGAGGCCGCGGTGTGACTTGGATCCTCTGACCGCCGAGACGCGGCAGATGCGTACACCGGGCACGCTTCCTCCCTTGTGTCCCCTTTCCATTCAGCAGGAGAAGCAAGCGAGGTATCTTGCCATGCGTTGTGCGTCGTAACACCTGATCTCGTGATGTTTGCCGAGAAATAAGAATGAGGTCCTTGCCGCGCAAACCTCTCCAGAGGTTAGACTACTCGTCTCCGAGTGCCGAGTGAGCGTATAAAGTTCCACAGGAGTGCTCGCCGTTCGCTATTCGCTATCTACGGCTAAGATTCGCCTGCTGTCATCCAGAAAACGAACCTCCAGCGGCGTATGATTCTCAAACCACATATTTGCCTGCCGCCCCCGTCTTGACTCGGGGTTTCTGCGAGCGTTCTCAATCCCCTGGCTTTGATACCACAGCACACTGCCGAGCGGATCACCACCATCAAACAGAAGACCCCATCGGCTAGAGTCATGTTCGGCGGCAAGCGAAAGAAGCTCAGGCCTGACGAGGACCGCAAACGATGCAACTACGTCTCGCTCCAAGGCCGCTGCAACCAGGGCAAGGTGACGCTCAGCAAAGACGGGGCCAAGTTCCCGAGCCCGTACTGCCGGTATCACTGCTGCAAGAAGGTCGATGGAGCTGCGTGCCAGGACATGAGAATCAACGCAAAGGGGTTCTGCCAGCGACGTGTGTCACATCTCAAACTGTATCCGAACTAGTCGCTGCTAATATCGGTACTCTAGATATACAGTGCCACGGCCAGGTCAACGGTTCGCGATGTACCAACGCAGTCAGGGGCTATGACCCCAAGGAATTCAAGTTTTGCACGCAGTATCGTCAGTCCCCCTTCCCAACTCCTAAAACAATACGACCCATTGCTGAGACGGACAGACAACTGCCTGGCCCTTGACTGCAAGAACGAACGCCTCTACAATGGCCAGGCCGACCTCAAGCTCTGCGCCGACCACCGCTGCACCAGCTCAGGCTGTGACAGGCCCAAAGATGGCGGCCCCTTCTGCGCCCCGCACACGTGTGAGGCGCCCAACTGCCTCGCCTTTGCCGTGGGAGGGGGCAACCCTGGTGAGCCGACGCGGTACTGCGACCGTCATCGCGTGTGCCAGCATGAGCAGTGCGAGCGATTTACGCACGCGCGGGAGAATGGAGGATTGTCCAACTTCTGCGGGGCGCACTACTGTGCCTGGGACGGGTGTGACCAGGCGAGAGAGGATCTCGGTGACGGTGAGCACTGCAAGGCGCACATGTGCGTGGAGGCGGCGTGCGTCAAGGGGAGGAACAGGGCCGAGGGATTCTTCTGTAAGCATCACGAGTGTGACAACAAGGAGTGCCGGTTCAGGAGGTGGAGGGGTGAGTACTGCCCCGAGCACCAGTGTGGCAAGCCTGGGTGTGCCGAGGAGGGGACGACGGACCACTACTGCGCGAAGCACCTCACCTGCAGCATGGTGGGATGTGATCGGTTCCGCTTGTTGGACGGGGCGAACGTCCAGGATCGGTGTGAGGAGCGTGAGTATTCCCATGGCCAGCCGATCAGCCCCCTAGGCAGCAAGGTGTGCTGATCCCGTCGGACACAGACTTCTTCCCGAAGTGCCGAATACAAGACTGCGAGGCCAAGACGGTCGATAGCAAGGAGTTTTGCCGGAACCACATCTGCGAGTTCCGCGGGTGTGGGGGGCAGCGGTCACGTTGCGGGACGCTTTGCGATGTGCACAAGTGCGGTGTTGTCACATGCCCGCATCCTCGCTGCAACATGTCATTGCCGCCTGTCATGATCATGATGGGGAACCAGTGGCCCCTGTCTCCGTACTGCAATGGCCATGCGTGTCATCGCGAAAGCTGTACGCAGCAGTCGGCAGAGAGGAGTCGATTCTGCCCGGCACATACTCCGTGCCGCCATCTTGGATGCTCCAACGTTGTCGAGCAGACCGGGGCTGACCCTACATGCTGTGCAGAGCATAGCAGACGAGGCTCCCTGAGTCGCAGACGCTTTTCTGAGTACCCGGGGGTTGGTGGAGGGTGGCCAGGCGGGTGGGGCGTCAACGCCGTGCTGTGAGGCCCAGCGGGCAGTCTAGTGATGGGGTGACTATGTGGCGTCACCAAACAAGGATGGCGGTAGGCAGAAAGCGTGGGGGAGGACCCATGAACTGTAGTAAAAGTCAGAACACGGCAGAAGCAGATGGATCATTCATGATCGGCCCGGGCCAGAAGAGTCTCGCCTTCGTCCGGTCTTGACAGAGGAGGGGTACCCAGGTCGAGTCGCTGGGCCCACCTCCGAGTGCTGAGGTGGGTAGGACTCGAGAAGATATCAGGCAGCCGAGGCGTGGTGGAGACTAGAGGAACGTCAAGTGGCCAGGTTGTCGAGACTTGAAAATTCCAATCGAGGGGCGGTGCTCTGTCCTACTGGTTGCGGAGTACGTATGTCGGGCGATGTCAACCTAGTCTCCCTCAGTCCACACGCGCTTTGTCAAAACGAACGCCTCGAACGATTCAAGGGTTGGCACAAAGTTCTCGAAATGGATTGTCGCGAACATGGCCCGACAGAACCATGTCAGCCTGCTTCAATAGCAAGTGGTCCTCGGACGTTGGGCAAGGTAGACCAGGCATCGCCCTCCACTCTCCCTTGGCCGAGCTCTCGTTCCAGACAAGGACGGGAGGCAGCCATGGGATAAAGGAGGGGTCCTAAGGGAAGCTCTGGCGGAGTTGAAGCAGGATTGCGATCCTTCGTCTCAACTGAGTGACGAGGAGACGAAGAAGCTCCTTTCGGCCTCCTTGCGTCGCCACCTTTGTCAGTGATCCCGGAATAACAAAGACCTGCTCTGGAGGAGGCGAGCGAATTTCAAGGGGCTGGTCATTTCCAGGCTTTGTGCGGCTGTGTAGAGCAGATAAGTTGACCGAGAGGCTTGTGGAGTGTTGAAGTCTAGGTATGTAGGAGGTGGTCGACAAAGATGGTGAGGAAGGGTTGGAAGTGGATGGGTGGAGAAGTGGAGAGCCCCTGGTGGGGCGGGCAAGGTTGCCCAAATGGTCCACGGATCGTCCAATCGAGTGTGGCTCGGCGATTTGGTGGTGAGGCGCAGGCTCCACTTGCAGCGGCGTCCCGACTGGTCTGGAGGCCGCCAGCAAGCGCAGCCGCTCCCCTGTCGCGTTTCCAGCCGCGTGCCCCACCAGTTGATTACTACTGCAACAAGGGACAAAGCAGGTCATTCCCAAAACGTCACCCGACCCTCCGACCAACTGGGAAGTGGATACCTACAGGCCGCATCTACTACTTCTCTCGCGCTCAAGGAGGGCCACATATCGGATCTCAAGGGCCTCGACCTCGAACCTCGACGACCTGCCTCTCCCAGGTGGAGGTCAACTCCCAAACCTTTGGGGGCCGCCGTCAACGGCCGACTGCTCGCGCACCATCCCTGCTTGTCGTGTCGTTGGTCGCCTCGAGCCAAGCCTCGCGACCTACCCACCTCGAGGCTGGCTCTGAAAGCGAATGACCCCCCTCGCCCCGAGACCCAAGACATGGCTACGAACTCGTGGCCTGTATCTCATGTCTTTCCTCACGCAAGATCGCGGGTATGACTACCTCCCTGAATGACATTCGTGTCTCTCGCAGCTCGGTCAGGGCCATCGCCGCTGCAGGTCATCCCCCGTACCTTACAGAGGTAGTTCCTCACCTTTCCCTCCCGCTCGACACCCTCTCGCCAGACCATGCGCCCAGCCCGCGTGCCTGTTTTGGGGCCCTCGCTCTGCCATGTACCCAGGTACCGTTGGTTGCCTTCCTGAGCTCCTCCTTGTCCTGCGGGCTGCCCGCGAACGGTCGAGTCCCGCATGGTACCGGCAACAAGCAGCGGCCGTCATTGTTCGTTTCTTTAAGACAAGACTCCCGCTTCCGCTCGCGCCATGCCATACCATGCCGTGCCATGCCTTCTCCTTCGAATGGTCACACCAACCCCTATTCGTTCTGCGACTCGGGTCCCCTGCTTTGATCACCTGCATTAGTCGGAATCGTCGTGTGCGCTTCCCGCCGGGTTGGGACTCATGGGACTTTATCAACCGGAGATTCCTACTTCTCCATGTCCAACCCTTTCCCCCTAACATCAGTTTCCGCTTTCTACCTGTCCGTCATTATCATCAATACTAAGCCAGACTTTACCTGCTCAACATCAACAAGCACGTCGCAAGAGAAAACATCCGACATCGTCGACGCTCGTCCAAGGCAGCAGTTACGGCCTCCCTCGGTCTACCCCCTTGATCGCCAAGGTGGGCGCCGAACTGAGCATCCCCAACCGTCCTCTCCTTTCAGATCCCTTTCGTATGTCTCGCCGGTTCTACGTCGAAACCTCGCCCTCCGGCCGCCACCAGTTCGTCACCCTCAAGCGCTCCCGCTCCCATCATCACCACCATCCCATCGAGCACGACCACTGCTACGTCAGCAAGGATGACTGGAAGGCCCTCATGGAGCGGGAGCGCTGCCTGCGCGAGGCCAACGACACCCTCACCCGCGAGAACTACTCTCTCAAGTGCAGTCTGCAGAACACCGACGCCGACCTCCGCCGGTACCAGGCTTGGGTGCCGCAGCTCCAGGACCGCATCCAGATCTTGGCCGCAGAGAACGCGTCGCTGCGGCGGTCCCTCGACAGTGCGGGCGGCCATTCTGAGAAGCACTACCGCGAAATTGAGCGGCTGAAGCAGAAGCTGCTCAAGGCCGACAAGGAGATTGGGTGTCTCCACGACAAGGTGCGGGATCTTCTCCGGCGGGCGCACCACGGGATCCAGGACCGCATCGACGACCTCACGGGGATCATTCACGACTGGAAGAGGAAGTTTGAGGTAGTGGACGAGCACAATGCCCGGCTGCGGCGGGATTTGGATAACCGCAACTGCGTCATCTCTGAGCAGTGCGAGCGGATCAACGCATATGAGCGGATTATGAGGCGGCATGGACTTGTGCCGCGATGAGGGGTGATCCAATGAATGCGGAGGCGATTATGGTGGATACAAGTGCCAGGCTGCAATTGAGACTGTAAGGAAAGGGGGGTTTCTTTCGGCGCGCCTACTCATCAGCTTGCTTGGCCTGCGTCGGACGTTTGGGCCAGGTGGGACTTCCACTGCCTGGTTGGCTTTCCCTGATTCGTCTTTTGGGCAGATGCTTTTGTTAGGAGATGGGTTTCACGGCAGGAGATGGATTATGGTTTGTCTGTCTGTTTAGAGATGTTCCTGAGTGGCCTTGGTGGGAATCGCGGAGGATCGTTCATTTGACGTCTCCTATGTCTTAAGCCACAAGGGAGGAGGACTTGGGACAGATGCCAGTCTTATCTTCGAGCATCTTGTTTTTGCCATAGCTTTATAGATACCACATGTTTTCCCTTGCCGCTGGGCTCGTAGTCAGTCGTATCAGGCCATTGCTTGAGGGCATCCCAGGCCGAGACAGGCGGTTCCACGTCTGGCCCAGGCTCGCTGCCGTCTGGGTGAATGGTATACGACACTACAAAGTCATCTTTTTACCTTGCCAGATCCTACAAGGGTGTTCTACGCTCTCTCGAAAGCTCGCCTGGGCGCGTCCAGGCAAGTTCGTGGACCCCTCTGACGATCCTCCACCAGGCATCCCACGTCATCCCAAACAGCTCAATGGAGCGGATAGAGAGGAGGAAGAGACGAGGGACAAGACATCCTGCAGACTCACTGGCACACATCTCCGGGCAGCACCCGTCGAGGCACGGCTGATCAGACCAGACCCCTGGCATCTCTGCCTCGACCTGCCGTCGCGCACACCGGTACCTCCACCCCCCAGTCGAGACGGTGAAGGAAGGCCCAAGACTTGCACGGCATGCTTCGCGTGACCGGGCACATGGACGGTGCAGCTGTTCAGCTGGTCAGGGGTTCGTCAGGCCGCGACCCTTCCGAGAGGGCGCCGTTCGGGCCCGGATCCTGAAGCTTGTGCAGGACGACGGATCCCGATCCCAGTTCGCAGCGCGAGGGTGGTCAGATGTAGAAGAGAAAGGGGGAAGGAGTAGAAGTAAGTACTCGGTGCGACGCGTGGTCGGGCTCGCGAGGGGAGGAAGGGGCGAAAACCCTGGAGTCACGTTCTCGCGGCGGATGGAAAGGGCTGGTTCGCTCGCTCGCTCAGCCGCGCAGAACGCGCGGCGTGGAGGTATGCGGTTCGTAGCCTTGCGTCTCCCAAGGGGATGCGGCGTCTGGACTCTGGCGGTGGCGGGCTGTGGTGCTTGATGGGGATGGCTATGGTCGGGGTGGTAATGTTGCACATTGCCATCGTCTCGATTGGGAAGGACGCACAGAGGCGGCGCTCGTCGGGTGCGGGTCTCAGCCCTACGAAGGAGGAGGGCGCCCGAAGCCAAGGAGAGAGGCGTGGTCGGGGATCGTGAAGTGGCGGCGGAGTTGCGTCACAGCACCACATGCGGGTTTGGCAGAGGAGCCGCAGCGTTGACCCTGGGAGGCCGGCGAGGGGCGCGGTCTGGGGGTGGAGAAGGCGGCGCATGGGCGGCGACTCGGCGAGGCTTCGCTACCCGAGCTTGGGATGTGGTGCATGCTGCAAGGTACTGATGACGGTGATTAGGAATTGATGCTGAATAACCATGAACCGGCTCGGAGCAACGTCCGAGCGAGAGCGAAGGATCCGAATGTTGCCGCCGGCTGGGAGGAGAACCCGGTCCCGTGCTTCAGGCGAGGCAGACTCAGAAGGCCGGCGCAAGCAGTGCTGGTCTGGTGCCCTCCAGGGGATGGCACCTCCTTTCAGGGGATGGCAAATGCAGTGACGAATGCACTGCACTGCAGGTCACTGCCACGCCGAGGGTAACGGCAAGGGAAAGGACCAGCCGGCCAAACACCTCGCGACAGCTGCCAGACTGAGAGGTGCCGGGCCGGCGGCTGCCTGGCTGGTGCGGCGCGTGAGTGAAGGGGCTGGCTTGGCAGCTGCCGCCGGTATGTCGTGACATGGCCAGCCAGCCCCCGTCTTCATCCCTTCTCCTCCAAACCTCCACTCCTCAGCCCTGCGGTCCATCACGAGAATCACTTGCATGCTGCGGTCATGAACGAATCAAATCCCCGATGGCCCACAGTCCGAGCAAGACAGGCCGGGATAAACGTTCATGCATGCGCGCCATCAGTACCAGGCATGCATCTCTGAGACGGAGTCGGCGAACGATACTCGACGAACGATGGGCCAAAAAAACCACACGACACGGCCGACATCAGAACACCTGCGTGACTCACGCAATCACGCCGGCGCGCAATCGCGTCTACGCATCTTCGCAACGCGCAATTGGATCCCTCCAGGCTGCCAGCGCATCTTGGCTTGATCCTGACGGGCGAGTGGTCCAATTGGGAAGGGTCTTGGGGGCCAAAAGACCTGCAGTCCAGGACTTTTGGGGGGAGTGAAGCGAGCGAAGCAGGGAAATGTGGACGGCAGCTCACGGGGACGACGGGGATTCACACCGGCTCGTCGACGCACGAGTCTGCCATTCCTTCGTGGCGCACCACATTGCGAACCATCTAGGAAGAGGCAACCAGCCGTCGTTCCATGCTTTCGACCGCCAGGACGAGGCAACCAACCTCGTTCGGTGAAAATCAGGCTGTCACTTGTCCGTTCAGGGAGCGCCTGCACCCATGCATCCATACCCCCCCCCCCCCTTCTGCTTCACTGCCTCCGCCGGCCCAAGCCAAGTGGCTCTCTCCCCCTTTGCACTGCCCCGGCAAACCAATGAGCTCCCTCGGGGACCATGGACATGGATTCGTTCGACACGCCAGACTCGGGACGCTGTCAGCACTTGCTACATCCCTTGCTTGTGCCTTTTTCTACTTGTCCCTCTCTGTTTCTGCGTCTGCCACCGTCTCGGATACCGCAAGGGTTCCGTACCCAGCGTACCTCCACGCTCCTTATCACACCCCTCCCTCCTCCCCCCCCCCTTCAACCCAGCCGCAAGCACAATTTCTACGGTCCCCCGGCTCGCCCCTCCATTCATAGCACAGACGTACCAGGATGCCGGCACTCTCCCACCCCCCGGCCAGCCATATGCCTGCCTATTCGATGACTCGATTTGGCTGCGCCAAGGCACATCCTTTCCCCATCCTGCAAGTCCTGGTACATGCCCTGTTATCCTACAACGAGCCTCGTTCGCCGTTGAAGATGTACGCCGTGGTACCTTCTACCGGTGGCTGCCTCCGTTTAGCCTCCTTTGTCCGGAGGCAGCAACACACCCTTTACGTCTGGCTGGAAGCATGTTGTCTCGTGAGCCTGTGGCTCACAGAGTGTTATGGAATAAAAGAGAATAGGGATCCCCTTTCTTCTGTCGTCTTCTTCCCGTTCCCCATCGAGCATCCCGTATCCTATCAACCACCAGAGTACAGCATAGAGCACACCATCAAGACTACGACGTCTATCTTGGTCGAATTCCGTCCAGTCACCTTATATATTCCTCCCCCACCCCCTATACCGACGCAGCCTTGACCAACACCAGACCTATCATTCGTTCTGTGCCCTCGCCTCGCCTTAACCTGAACCAAGCCATTGGGCACGGCGACATCGACTCAGACCCAACCTGTCGAATCAACACCAACCACACGTTCAACACCCGCAGCAGCCTACAGCAACCATGTCTTCTGAGAAGAAGGACCGGTCTTCCTACAAGAAGACCCACGGTTCTTCCTCCGGTTCCAGCCCCAAGGGCCACCACCACAAAGCAAGCGACTCGGGCGTCGGTTCGTTGAGCGACCAAGACAGTCTTGCAGCCAATCCTGATCGGATCTTCACAGCCCAAGACTATCAGCAGCAGGCCCAGAACCCCCGCGCCCTCCGAGAGGCTCTTGACAACTCGAGGTTCGAGCTCGGCCAGTGGAAGGAAAAGTACAAGGTGCTCGAGGCCGACCTCCACGTTGCCGACTCCGACCTGCGCAGCCTCGACGCCAACTACCGTGCGCTGAGCCAGAGAAACACCCTGCTCGAGCAAGATCAGAAAGGCTTTCATGAAGAGATTCGCTCTTTGAAAACGAACCTGGCACTGAAGACTGAGGAGGCCGATAAGTTGCGCGAAGACCTGCGAAGATTCCGCAAGAGCCCCTCTCAGGAACCCAACGTCTCGGTTCCACTCGGCCCCGGCATTCTCAGGTCGTCTCCGGACCCCAAGCCCCCGCGGGCCGAGGGCAGCAGGAAGGACAAGCACCGGGAGGAAAAGGAGAGGCAGCGCGAGGAAAAGGCACGTCACGCCGAAGACAAAGAGCGACTGCGAAGCCGCTTCGACACCAAGGATGAGAAGGGACCCTCGAGCTCGCACTCGGGACAGTCGGGTCACTCGGCGCACTCGGCGCACTCGGCTCGTTCAGGGCATTCCGGCCGCTCTCGTCGGGCGAGCTACGTCGAGCCCTTCGGACCGGGCGCCAGGCCGGCCTTGACCGAATCTGCGACCCACGGCTCGCGGTCTGGTCGTGACTACCAGACCTACTCGAGTTCCTCCACTCGGCCGTCCGTGGTCACAAGCATCAGCACGCCTCGCTCGCCCCAGGTCCCCACGGCCTACTCCACGACGTACAACGAATCGGTCTTGTACGACAGCGAGTACGAGCCCGGCGACTATCTCGCCCACCCACTGCCCGATACAAAGCACAAGTCGCGGAGGTGAAGACGATGATGTGTGGCCGGGGCTGCACTCCGTGCTGAAGTTTATCGATTCACGTCGCGCAACGACGAAATAAGAAAGCAACGTCCGCGAGCATGCTGCATCTTGGACACGCAGAGTCTGGAGCATCGCCCCCAACGTCGCTTCGCGGTCCACTCGAATGCACCGCTACCGCGGGACCGGCCGCACAGTTTCGGCTCGCCGTCTTGGCCACCCAGATGCGGCCTTGGTGCGAGACCCGCCGCCCGACCATCCTCACCCTTGACGGCGTGCGCATTCCCCGCATCAATGACACCAGGGAAAGATTCTTGGGACGGCCGGCAGCCGATCACGGCGTCTGACTCACTGGATAGACTGTACGATTCACAAGCACCAGGAGTGCCTCGCACAAGGTGTCTGTCTGGCCGCATTTACTGTCAATTCTGCTCTCTTTGTTCAACCGTTCCCCCCTTCCCGTCTGCCTCCCCAACCGGGCGACCGCTACGCCAGACTTCCATCCAAGCCCAGGCAGCCACCAACCTGGTCGGTCACCCATCCAATCAATCCACACCATCCCCAAGGCGACTCGAGCCGCCACACCACCCGCGATGAAGCTTTACCCCTCCATCCCCCCTAACCTCGCGACCTGGGCCGCCCGCCAGCCGCTCTTCCTCACGGCCTCGGCGCCCACCCATGCCTCACACGTCAACGTCTCGCCCAAGGGCCTTGCCGCCTCTCACCTCGCCTTCCTCGACGCCCAAACGGTCGCCTATGTCGACCGCTCCGGCTCGGGTTGCGAGACCATCGCCCACGCCTACGAGAATGGCCGCTTGACCCTCATGTTCATGTCCTTCGGCCCTGTGCCCCGCATCCTGCGTCTCTTCTGTCGCGCCGAAGTCGTCGAGCGCGGCCAGGACGGCTTCGAGGACTGGATGGCCCGCGTCGTGCAGGGCCGCGAGGGTGGCGGCATGGAGGGCGCGCGCGCTGTCATCGTCTGCCACGTGTGGGAGGTGCAGACGAGCTGCGGCTTCGGCGTGCCGCTCGTCCGGCGGGAGCTGTACGACGGGAAGCAGCAGGGCCAGGGCGCAGGGGATGAGGAAGCCGAGAACGAGCTGTCTGTGTTCCAGGACCGGCGGACGCTGGACGACTACTGGCGCAAGAGGGCCGAGAACGGCACGGTCGAGGAGTACCAGGCCGAGAAGAATAGGACGAGCATCGACGGGCTGCCCGGGCTGAGGTTCGCGAGGCGCCAGGCTGGCGAGGTGCTGCGCCTGGCCGAGGGGCGGGCGCGGGTCAGACGTGCCTTGCGGGAGGGGGACGGGATGGTCCTCGGGGCGCTGCTGACTTTGCTTGCCTACGGAGTCGCTCGGATCGTGTTTGGAATTTTGTAAGATTTCGCTCTCTTGATACGATAGTTTTTTGTACTATCTTGATGTACTGTTGCTTCGGGTGGCGAAGGGAGTACGGGATCTATTCTAGACGGACTCGACGGGTCCAAACCACACTGGTTTCTCGACTAAAGTTGTCTTGCATCTCGACGTGAACTTTCCTCGCTGGTGTCATGCCCAACGCTAGACTTCTCCGACCGGGGACGATGCTCGTCCACGATGTCGTCAGAGGACGGGCTTCCCGCATTTGACCCAATGTCCTCACCGGCGATGCGGCCTGCTGCCTCTTGACGGACGTCGAGACGAGGCCTACGTCCTCTGACCCTCACATGAGAGGTGCGCAATGCTTGCTCTGCAACGCGAAGCACTTCCTCTCAGCCAGCTCCCGCGGCCGCACCCTTGGCGGCCCCGCCCCCGTTCCGCTGCCCGCCACTGTTGCCGCCCTCCCCCGAAGCGGCCGCCTTGTTCCCGCCGCCGCCACCACCACCGCGACCGCGCCTGTTGCGCCGGGACCCCGTGTGCTCCGCCTTCTCCGCAGGTGCCGAGGACGCGGCGGCGGTGGCAGGGGTCGCCGACGCGGACGGCGCCGGTGCTGCTGCTGCTGCTGCCGCGGCCGGCTTCTTCTCCTTGCGCTCCAGCACCTGCACGGTGCCCTGGGCGACGGTGATGGGGCTGCCCGTGATGGCCTTGACGAGCGATTCGTGGTCGGCAAAGTCGACGTACGCGAAGCCCTTCCTGCGATCAATCTCGACGAACGTGATCACGCCGAACGTCTCCAGGGTGAATTTGAGCAGCGCCTCCGTGACGCCCTGGGAGGGATTGGCGTGCTTGACGAAGCCGCGCGTGGCGCCGGCCGTCACTGCCGCACCAGACTTCTTCGAGCCCGAACCCTTGCCCGAGGCCTTGGGACCGGTGGGGGCGGGTGCCGCCTTCGCGGGGGCTGGGGCAGCTTCGGCGGCCGGCGCTGAGGCTGCTGCTGCCGCTGGTGGGGGCGTGGATGTGTTTTCCTTTTTGCGCAGGAGAACCACCGGAGCCTTTGCTGGTGTCGAGGCCGCCGATGCGGCGCTGGTATCGGCGCCCTTGCTCTTCGCTTCCGCCGCGTTCTTGCCTCCTCCGCCCCTGCGCGACCTGCCCGCCTTGGGGGCCGTTGGGGTGGTCGGCCGCTCCGTCGTCTGTGTAGTCGCAGGCGCGGCACTCGTGGACGCGCTGGTAGTCGCCGAAGGCTCGCTCGCCGCCGTCGTCTTGGCATCTTTAGCCGAGGCCGTCTTCGTCTCGCTCTCCGTCTTGGCCGCGTTCAGTCGCGCCCTCCTATGGGCGCTTCCTGGACTCAGGCCAAGATCTCTCTGCAGCAAGCGTGCCGCGGCCGCGATGTTCGCCCGTCGACTCTTCGGGGCGTCGGAGGAGGCAGTCGCCGAGCTGGCCTCCTGAATCTGGTTCGCTGCGTTCTCAGCAGCCTTGGCCGCTTCAGCAGTCGCCTTTTTCGTCAAGATTCGCACGGTCTCCTTGGGCTTCTCCTGCGACCTGTTGGTCTTGCTATCCCTCTCCTTCCTGGACTTCTTGGCGTCATCAGCATTCGCCTTGGTGTTCTTGGTCCCCTGGGACTCCTGGCGGGCATGCTTGGCGCTCTTGGCCGCCGCAGCCTCCTTGGCCCTGTTCGCCTTCTTCTCTTTCAGATACTCGATGAGGGGCGTGGTCGTGACCTTGGTGTCCGGCTTGCCCTCTGCTGCCGCCGGATCATCGCCGGTCTCGCCGTCTCTCTCCGGCTCGGGGTTGGTCAGTGACAAGAGGAAGGCCATGAACTCAGGGTCCTGGTCGATTGTTCCCTGTCTCGCGTCGGATCGTTTCCGGGCACCGGGGATCTTCTTGTAGATGCAGTACTCCAGCGCGGGCGGCCCGACGAGGCAGGGGTTGAGGTGGGTGAGTTTGGCGTCCTCCCAAGTCCGTGTCTGCACGATCTCGTCCAGCTCTGCGAGACTATCGCGCTTCTTGACATGCAGATAGAGCCGACCGGGCCTTGACGACTTTGCCGGGCTGTATCATCCATCAGCCGTGCACACGAAAGCTTATCCAGCCACACCACCTACTCTTGCGACACCTTGCCCTGGCTGAAGTTACACCAGTCGACCAGGCCGTTTCCCACCCTCCACTGATCGCCCAGGGCGGCCCAGACCTCATCTTCCGTCATGCCTGGGGGCAGCCTCCGGATGATGACCTTGTCGCCCTCGACGGGCGCCTTGCTCTTGTTGGATCTGGATGCAGTCGGAGCGTCGGTGGCGGCCTGGTTCGTGGGCATGGGGAGCACTCCGTTCGCCTTGCGAGACGCTTGGCCGTCCTGCATGTTGGGCTGCGGTGTTGGGTACGTCTAGGCTTGTGCGAGGGCGATGGCGTATCGAATAGAACAGCGGTAAGGTTAAGGACGTGCTCTGTTGAGTGCTATGACGGATGAAAGGCCGGAACTAGACATTGAAGAGCAGAAGGGTCTTGAACAGATGGATAGGGCGACACCAGTGCGGTTCGTCCGAAAGCGTAGGGGCAGGATGTCAGGTTGGACGGTGGTGCAATGCTGTGGGCGCATAGCAAGCAGTACCCTTTGATGGCTTGAGCTCCAGACGTTGCACCTGGCGGACCTGGTGGGGGAAAGAATGGACAGACATTCTTATCAGATAAAGAGGGTCATGTGACATCTGTGCTCCAGGTGCACACCGAAGCTCACACCGGGATCCAGGAACAAGCTCTACCTGGTCCGTGCACGAATTTCCACGTGCAATTTGTAGAGAGCTCTAACAACCCCCCGATTTGGAAAGAACTCGGATTAGATCATAACAGCACCACGTGCATTTATCCGAGTACATCCGAAGATACCCCGAGATGGCTCCATTCCCCAACCTGCCCCTGGACAAGCAGGGCGAGGGGGACAAGGACGAAGCACAGTCTCAGTCCCAGGTCGAGCCTTCGAACCAGAGCATCCAAGGCCAGCCACGAGGACAGCAACCCCTCTCGGAGGACCAGATTCAAGAGTGCCTTCGCCGCGCGAACCAGGTCTACGCAGACCCCCGAACCAACACAGCCCGACGCAACACCAACGTCCCCGCCGGCCGCAATCGCAACAGAAGCGCTACTGTCTCGTACTCGCGTCCCCCGCTACCCAATCTACCGCAGCCGAGCCAGACCCAAGCCCCGACCCCGAGCCAGACCCAGCTCGGAACCCCCGTCCCGCGCATTGTCGTCACCGATACCGACACACCTCCCGGCAGCACCGCCGAACAAGAGTTACTTACCAGCACCGAGCGCACCTTCGTCCGTGGTCGTGGTCGTGGCCGTGGTCTATCTGTCCCTGGACGCTCCAGCTACATCCCCACCCTCCCCGACCTTGACCGCCCAACCTCATCTGGACGCGGAAGAGGCCGACCTGTTCCCGTTGGAGCTTTCGACAGCCCCCTTGCCGAGTTCCAGGAACGTCGAGCCGATCGTCTCGCTCGCACCGAGGTCGTCAACCAGTTCCGTGAGACTCAACGACGCCAGGATCAGCAACGTCGCCTACAAGACGAGCAGCAACACAGCCAAGAGAACCGCCAGCAACAGCGAATCGAGGGTCAGACACTTCCCTCCTCGCGCTACCGACCCCTTCCCCCTATCCCGGCCGGAAGATATCCCACGGGCACCCCTACTGTCTTGAGACGACCTCTGCCTCTTGCAGGTCAGGAGAACACACAGCCGCCGAGGCCTTCTCCCCTACTCTCAGCAGCCCACCCCGCTGCCCACGGATATCCCAACCCACTCCATACCGATCAGGCACCCAGCACTCCTCGCTGTGTCCCGGAAAACCAGCAGTCCACCGCCCCGGCCGTCCCTCACGACCGAAGCCAGCAAGACTCGCCCGCTGGAGACAGTGACGGATCCGAAGAGCCGGAATTCCAACTTGCGACTGCCCAGATCGGTTACACAGTTGTCGCACGAACACCTCGGACCCTTCCTCCGGTGGCCGTGACTAGGTCTACGCTCGCGCAGTCCTTCTCCTTCCATACGCTCCAATCTCGGCTCCTTTCTCAGTCGTCTTCCACTCCGGACCCTCGCCGTCCGCAACCTTCCTCGCGAGTTTCATCCTCCACTGAGTCCACTTCGAAGGAGAGATACCCCAAGGATCAAAAGAAGAACGCCAAAGGTTCTGCCAAGGCCCTACGACGCAGTGAACTGACCACTGTCTGCGAAGACGACTCGAAAAACGGTTCAGGGTCTGAAGACGAAGAATCTGACGACGATACTGTCGGTCCCTCCAAGTCGAGACATCCTCGTAACTGGGAGCGTCGCGACGACCAAGGCCCCCCACCCGACGGTGGTACTAGCGGTACTTCGGGAACTGGCAAGTCCGACTCGAGAAGTGTTGATCGAGGAAGCAGCAACGAGAAGCGCAAATCATCCGGTGGAGTCAGACATATTCGTTCGATTTTCGGACTAAAGAAGAAGAACCAGGCACTTGTCCTCGTTCTCATTATCGCCACCAAGGACATAATTATTGTCCTTCTCGTCTAGGTCACCAAGAAGAACAAGGCGCTTACTGTCCAGCACTACGCTCCCACCATGGCGAGTCATATTCCCCGGCCTGGCCCGGCCAACCTCTCTGCGAATGCAGGCCTCGATGAGTGGCTCGAGGAAGCCAAGCAATGCCACTACCTCCCCGAACGAGCGATGAAGGAGCTTTGTGAGATGGTCAAGGAGGTTCTGATGGAAGGTGAGCTCAGAATACAATCATTGCGACCCATTTCACCACTAACGCCAGTCCAGAATCCAACATTCAGCCGGTTTGCACGCCTGTCACAGTATGTGGAGATATCCACGGACAGTTCTACGATCTCCTGGAACTGTTTCGGGTCGCCGGCGGCATGCCCGGTGAGACCAACGTCGAGGCGCCCAAGACTTCAACCAGCGTCATCACCTCAGAGGATATTGAGCCTCCCACAGAAATCACTAACCCCAAGCTGAGGAAGAAGATCAGAAGCAGGCCTTCCGACGAAGCAATGACTGACGCAGACGACGATGCCACGGAGGACCTCGGTTCATCTCCTCGCCCCGACTCCGCCATCGAAGTGGCTACCTCTTCACAATCGGCTGACACGAGATTTGTGTTCCTCGGCGACTTTGTCGATCGAGGCTACTTCAGCTTGGAGACTTTTACCCTGCTCATGTGCCTCAAGGCCAAGTACGTCCCCTGGCAGACTATTTGCGACAGAGCCACCATGCTAACCTACTTCAGATATCCCGATCGGATCGTCCTAGTCCGTGGCAACCACGAGTCTCGTCAAATCACACAAGTCTACGGCTTCTATGAAGAGTGCCAGCAGAAGTACGGCAACGCCTCCGTCTGGAAGGCTTGCTGCCATGTCTTTGACTTCCTCGTGCTTGCTGCGATTGTTGATGGGGAGCTTCTTTGCGTTCACGGCGGCCTCAGTCCTGAGATCAGAACCATTGATCAGATCCGTGTAGTCGCGAGAGCTCAGGAGATTCCTCACGAGGGTGCCTTCTGCGATTTAGTGTGGTCAGACCCGGAGGACGTTGAGACCTGGGCGATCAGCCCGCGTGGCGCCGGCTGGCTGTTCGGTGATAAGGTTGCCACCGAATTCAATCACGTCAACGGCCTCAAGCTCATCGCCAGAGCGCATCAACTGGTCAACGAGGGCTACAAGGTACGTTCCCGCCGGTTGACTCTCTGGTTCGCGCGTGACTAATGCCCTCCGCAGTATCACTTCCAGCAGAACTCTGTGGTTACGGTTTGGTCTGCCCCTAACTATTGTTACCGCTGTGGTAACGTGGCCTCCATCATGACCGTGGATAAGGATATGAACCCAAAGTTCAGCATCTTTTCCGCCGTGCCGGACGAGCAACGCCACGTGCCCGCGAACCGCCGCGGGCCGGGCGACTACTTCCTATAGAGGGGAGAAGGCGATGTGTATACTATTCGTGTCAAGGGACACCCTAGAAATGAGTAAATGACCTTTGCGTTTCATGTTTTATCGAAGCGAGTGCCGTGATGAAAGCCTAGATCGTAAATTGGAACGGGGTTGGCGTTGTAGTTAATATTTTCTTGTGTTTCTGCTTGGTGCTGCCCTTGATGTCTATACTGCCGTCCTCGTCCTTTCCTATCAATAGCCATCGCTTCTCTCGTTCTTGGCGCTGACATCTGGTGCTCGTCCGGTGCTCGTCCGGTGCTCGTCCGGTGCCTGCCTGTTCTTCGAGTTTGACTTGTGTTTTGTGTGGAAGATATTCGTATAAAACTCGTCTGACACTTATCCTTGCCTTGTGTCATAAGTTCTGCGAGCTCTAGCCCTAGATATGTTATAGCTAAGGTGTTGACACCTGGTAATGGAAACGAATGCTGATTGTCTGAATTCATTATTGGTCAGGACCAGCCTCACACTGACCGTTTGACGGATGATTCGTTGATTTAGGTAGGAGAAGACAGCAATGATTCCGGTGACTGAATGTCATACCAATGGCTAGGCTGTCGATTCCTTTTAACAGGGCACGCGGCAGAATGCACGTGAAGAGGATATTCCTCTGTGTTTGCGCCTTATAGTGCTGCATGCTTCTCGTGGTGGTTGCCAGGCTGAAACTTGTCGGTTACTTTCGCAAGAATCAGCTCCCTTTATCTGCCAATGCTTCGCTATAGTCCCTCTGTTGACTGTTACCAGTGGACATGGCTCCGAACTCCGGCCAAGACTTCGATTAGGGTTTCAGTCGAGTGATCCAATGAAGCGCGTGGCTGGTGACGGTTTCACTGCGGTTGTTTAATGGTCATGTTCCAGAGGGACTTCTTTGATTTCGGGCCTGGTCATATCATTCCCCTGATTCAATAACAGAAGCCGAGTCGTCAACCATCAATCACGCACGCTTGATCTCCCATACCAAGTCCTTGATGCTAACCTCGTCTCCTGCCTTGTCATCGTAGTCGTACCACTCTCCATCCGTCAGCTCGATAGCAGTGAACTTCGTCTTAGTATCCACCGCATCTGCGAGCCACTCGCCCTCGGGCACAAACTCGGTGAATTCGAGACCGCGACAGTCAAACTCGAGAAGCTTCTGCGCCTTGGCGGGCTCAGACTGCTCGTAAGAGGCGGGGGCCGCTTTGATGGTTGCCGAGGACTCGCGCTTGCAGTTCTTGCACTTCCAAACGAAATTCGCCTCGCCGCGGCTGCCACTGATCTCGTTGTTCTCCTGGCCGAAGGTTAGGAGCGACACGTCGCGCGAGCGTGGGCGACTTACAAACCGGCTGACTCCCACTGTATTAGGGTGCGTCTCGCGGCATGATGTGCATTGAACCTTGAAGGTGTACCAGAACGGGTTTCCCTCGCTGTCGTCGGGGCGCAGGTTGGTAACTCTGGTTCATGTTAGTGGGATCTCATCTTGTGAGGTAGTGCGCCTTAGTGACTTGAAGTCTGAGTCGCATTTCAACGTACCCTTGCAGATCGGCCTTGAGCATCAGCGCAAACATGATGACGAGTGTAACAAGCTAAATGAAGATTTATCTGGATATGTCAAGAAAGTATAACTTGGATTCTCGTAGTTAGGCTTGTCTTCGTTTTCTCGATACTCGTGGCGGGGGTTATCAATCCTGAGCGACCTGGCGGCGGGGCAAACCCCCCTTAACCGCGTAATGCATATATGGGGCACTAGCCGCCAATCGACTTCTCTGGCTCATTATTCGAATCTTGGAAATCGAACGACATCCTCGAGCGAGATACGGCCAGCGCGACAACCCCGATCACCACGCCGAGAGACCAATTCATTGCCATACACGACGTGCGAACTCAGATGCCGACAAGATGCAAGCGCTCTGGTCTAGGGCAGGCCAGGCGCGCTTGTGCGGCTGCAAGGGCTGCCTGCCAACCGCCGGTGGCATGATCCGACAATCGACAACCCGCGTACCTCGACGAAAGCCGACATTCGGCGAAGTTTTCACAGCCTTCTACACGTCAATCATGGGAACTGCAGCCATGCTCGATGCGAAAAGGAAAGACGTGCGGCGGAAAGACCTGGACCGCCAATTAGCAGAAGTCAGGTCCGACCTCGAGAGGCTGCTTGAGCCGATTCCCTCAGCAGACCTTGAGGCCGAAACTGCGCCACCCTCCGATATCTTCGACCGCACCGACGGCATGTGGTACGACTACAAGAGACAGCGCAGATTCGCAAGCTACCTCGATGGTTTGGGTGACACATCGACCTGGGTCAGGAATAGCCCTCGGTCGGCCGAGCTGGAGAACTGGCTCCGAACGTCCGGTCTACCGGAATTGGAGCCTGCCCTCTCATCTGGGTCGATTTCAGACTACGAACAACTTCAGAGCAGGCTCCTTCAAGAGGAAGCCAATCCTGATGTTTTTCACCGCGTGCCGAAGACGAGGAAACAGCTGGCTGCCGCACAGAATGCTGTTCGATCTCTGGTAGTAGAGATGCTCCGAGCTGCAGATCTTGGTGACCTCACAAGGCACGGACGACTAGACCGGTCTAGCGAGACGACCTCGCAAACGGCGGTCCGAACGATGCTCAAGCAAAAATCATACCCGATGTTCGAGACATCAGGCCATGACATGGTCGACGGCACCATCGAGCTCAATCGCAGCTTGCGGGCCATCCTAGCTACATCACAAGCAGCACTGCGACGAGATGCGTCACACGACATAAGGGAGAGCGTCACCAAGGTGTGCTACAACCTGTTGGTGTCACCACACCCTCCAACAATTCATACCCTCAGCACTCTTATTCTGGGTTTCGACCAGATGGGAAAGCATGCTGTCTCGAACGCGGCCGTCCGGCACTTCCTCTACGCCTCTCGAACAGCGCCAACAGAGCAGTCGATGGTGTGCATGCTCAACCATTACAAGGAACAGGGCAACCTGGTCCGTTTCCATAAACTGGTCAATCGATTCACGGCTCACGACTCCCGGGGCATCCACGTGCAGAGAAGGGGAACAGAAGATCTTGAGGCCTGGCTGTCCCTACAAGCATGGGCTAAAACCAAAGATGTCGCCTTCCGAGACGATGCGTTCGTCGAGCGAATGTGGTTCAGCCGCGACATCCTCAACACCATCATCCAAGGCATGCTGTCGTTTGACTGCTTGCGGCAGGCGACGGGCTTGATCAAGCTTTGCTGGGATTGCGGCATTCACGTCTGGACCCAGACCATTCTGCAGATGCTCGACCAGTGCGCGCACGCATTGGATGAGGATATTGCTTGGAAAACGATCATGGCGCTGAAGAAGAATGCACACAACATACGGCTCGGCCCACTCGACGCAGCTGAACGGGAGATTCTGTCAAGCAGGCTCCAGAGACTATTTGACATTTGCGGTCTACAGACGCCAGTCGAGTCAATCCTGCCACCGCTGAAGTCAACAACGAGGACGCAGTCAGACGCAGTCAGCAGGAAAAGAAGGCAAGAAGCCTTGCAGGTGCTCGTCATTGGGCGAAAGGTCGAGCAAGCGCAACAGAAATTAAAAGTATTCGTTGCCACGGTGGAAGAGCATTCTGGGAGTTTGGCAACACTCGAATCGCTTCCACTGGAGGCTGGCGAGGGTGTGGCCGAGGCACCCCAACAATTGGTTGGGAAAACAACAACAATACCGAGACCATATGAGGTCCGCGGCACGACACGGATGATGGGCTTTTTCCCGCCGCGGGTTGACACGCACATGGCGGCCTGCTCAGCTTACGGCTCATAGGGGAGGTGGGGGTGGCTGCAGCTGGCCATGGGGCAAGTGGCCTCCCTGATGTCATGATAGCGGTGATGCTGTGTAACATAGCGACGGGAGGGATAGATCATTGGAAAGACAATGCTCTACTAGCCGGTTTGGAATTGACTTGAGTATAGACCATGGAAGCGCCGTGGGCTTAAGAGTTTACGTTTACCTGGCTGTCCGACATCGCGGAGACGTTCGACACGACTGATGATCGAAAACAGATCGCCCACCGGTCTCGGCTACGTGCCAATGGCTGCGAGGCACGTTGGCCCGACAGGCCGTTTCGAGCGCCTCTTTGATGTGAGAAACGACGGGGGGCGAGTGATAATGGGAGGCTCTTCCATGCCCTGAGCGTGGAAGGCAGTCTAGGTTGACCCAGGCGTGCACGCATCACCAGCGGTGGGAGAGGCCGCGGCGCAGACCTTGTTGTTGGAGTGGGTCGAGTCTCGTCCCCAGCCCCAACCAGAGGTCGAAGGTCATGCACGCGAGGTGAGCCTGGCACAACAACTGGTCAGCTGAGTGACGTCGTGGGGGACTTAGGGGCACGCCTTGGGGGGCCTGCTTAGCGGCTTCGTCCCCCAACCATCCATTGAGCCAGGTGTTTGACAGCAGCACAGCACCCTGCTTTTTCCCAAGCCAACTGCTGTGATAAAGTACCTTAGCTCCCAGAGCTTAAGTAGTCGTCGATAACCACCACCACCTCGCGGACTGACCCAATCTTCACGACCTCCTGCATTTACCATGGCAGAAATAGACCTACCCTAGATGATCAATCATCTCTATCCGACCTCGACAATAGACCGCGTCCCTCGACTGCCTGTCCAGCCACAGCTGGGATCAGGACAATAGCGCCGGCCTACCCAGCAGTCAAGTCGCTTAATCGGGATCCACGGAGCACGGGTCGGGGATACCCCTTGACCCCACGAACATCTCCTCCACTCCTTGACTCGTTTGGTTTGAGAAGGCCGGCTCACGAGAATGAGAAATGGCACATGATCTCATGCCTAGTCACGACCACCGCTACCATTGAGGCCGAGACAGTCACGAGATTAAACATTGAATCTCCGCGCCTTCCCCTTTTGCGCCTCCTCAACGCAGTCCCCCCCTGAACTCACCTCAACGACTCTGAACCTCGTCTTCTAAAGGACATCGTCTGCCGTCCTGCCTCCAGGCCATTCATTCTATTCAACCTGGGGGGCTCCACCTAAACGTCGATTGACCTGCGACCGCGACTCTACGTCGCGCCACCATCGTCACTTCCTCCTTGCATCGCAGCACCGCGCCAACTCGCCATTATTCATTTTGCGTGCTCCGAATGACGGCTTTCGCTCTTTGAAACCCTCATTTTCCGACTGCAGGGTCATCGTCAGAGCCACAGAGAAAGAAAGCCTTGGATTACCAATTCTCAGGTTCTTTTTTTTTTTTTTCTTCGCGACCGTTTTGCGCTGGCCTTTGTCAACTCCATTCCGCGTCGCACCTCTACCGCGCGGCAGGAGCGACCCGGCTAGACTCCCACCATGAAGTTCGGCAGGAAGTAAGTTTTTCCTGGGCGACCTCTCCCCCTTCGCGACTTGTCTGTCTATATGCTCTTTCCAAGTTCTGCCTCACTCACACACACACTCAGTCTCCCTCGGAATCAGGTGCCTGAATGGGCCGCCTACTACATCAACTACAAGGGCCTCAAGAAACTCATCAAGGGGGCCGCGGAGAGAGCCAAGTCCGGCCAAGAGGTCGATCTTGCAGGTAGGGCTTCGTTCGGTCCCTCCGCCAGGGCCGAGTCCCTCCCCTAACTGTCAATCCCAGGATTCTTCTATGAACTGGACCGAAACCTTGAGGATGTCGATTTTTTCTACAACAAAAAATTTGGTGACGCCGTCCGCCGCCTGAACCTGCTCCACGACAGATATGGCCGTGTTCCCGACGTCGTGTCCACCCTGGACGAGGATGAAGTCAGCGAGCTCATGGGCGCCCTTATCGATCTCCGGACCCAGTTGAGGAACCTGGTTTGGTTCGGCGAAATCAATCGGAGAGGCTTTGTCAAGATCACCAAGAAGCTCGACAAGAAGGTCCCCGAGACGACCGCTCAGCACCGCTACCTCTCCACTAAGGTGGATGTCCTTCCTTTCGCTAAGGACAGCCAGACCACCCGGCTTCTGAGTGAGATCAACAAGTGGCTCTCTGTTCTCTCTGAGGCCCAGACCCAGTCCCTCGACGACTCCAGGTCGGACCGCTCGACTCGCTCCCTGGGCCGCGCCTCGGCCAAGGCCATGCTCACCTTGCCTCAGGCCCTTCTCGACAGCCTGGATCAAGCTATTCGGACCGACAACGTCGAGGCCCTGCACCGGACACTCGACGAGGGCAAGGTGGCCGCCGACCCCTCCTCCCAGAGCCTCTTGCTCAATCTACTACAGCGCTCCGTCTCAGCGCGGGCGAGGGACAGCATTGCCTACCTGCTGAAGCAGGTGAGCTCCCTGCTAGAGCCTGACGACATCAATGGCCGCACCTGCATTCACAGGCTGGTCATCCACATCGGCCGTGCCAAAGTACCGTCGCCAGCCCAGGAGCCGACTGCGTACCCATTCCCTGTTGGCACTCATTTCACCTCTCAGTACATCCAGCCTGCTGTCTCACCTTCGAGCCTCACCAGAGCCCTGAATGAGAACGAGACCAAGCTACTGGATAAGAACGATGAGGCTGTTCAGCTGCTTATCTTCCTCCTCGACCAGCTGTCGCCGGAGCAACGGACAGCGCTCGAACACAAAGACTCGTTTGGGCGGCTGCCACTACACTACGCTGCACAGTTCGGCTTCGTCGTCGTCTGCCAGATCATCATGGCCAAGATGCAGGAGTGGGGACAATTCAACGTCGAAGACGGTATTGATGCCACGAGATGGCAGGATAAGGAAGGCTATGCTCCGCTGCATCTCAGCGTTATCGGTGGTCACCCTCTTACTACGCAAGCCCTCCTCCAAGGCGAAGACTGGCAAGGCGTTCACGAGAACAAAACGGAGATGAGGAAAAAGGTAGCCAAATCGGGGGCGGTTCTGGCCCTCGCCACCAAGTTCAACTACATGGTCATCGTCGAAATGCTAGTTGAAGCCGGAGTTGACATCAACTGGCGCGACAAGACAGGCGAGACTGCACTTCACCTCGCTGCGCGCTTTGGGCACGATGACTGCGCCAGGGTTCTCCTCAAAGGCACTGCCGAGCAGAAGGCCGATACAGAGGTTGTGGAGGGCACATACGCGTGGACGCCGTTACACGTTGCTGCTGTCGACGGCCACCTGTCTATGGTGCAGCTGCTCGTCGAAGTTGGCGCGAAGATTACCAAGCCCGACTCGTCAGGTTGGACCGCCAAAGAGCACGCCGCCTTGAGAGGACACTTGAACATCGCCAAGCTGCTTGCAGCCAGCGCCCCTGAAGATCTCGACGCCCCCAGCCCTGCTCTGAGGCCCATTAGTGAAAGCCCCAATGGCGGCAGTCGACCTCCTTCCCCCGAACTCTCGTCCATCGACGGACGGAGGTCGAACGGCTTGGCCCGCCCGGCTGAGCCGGTCAAGACGTTTGGCCATCGCTATCTGACCAACGAGAGCCTGGTGCTAGTCAGTCTGGGGTCGATGGACATGCGCAAGAATGTTGACGCAGTTAAGCTTGACCGCGTGCCTCTCAACGAGGCGCATCTGACCCAGCTCGACACGGCTCTGTCGGTCGTGGTATCAGCCAACGGCGCCACTGGTGAGCCGACGATCATCGATCTGCCGGTTCATGACAATATCAGTACCGAGCCCATCGTGTTCATGGCAGGCGACGTGACCAAGGTCAAGCTCATGTTCGATATTGTACCAACGTATTCGGGCAATGAGAAGAACAAGATCGGCCGTGCCGTGGCCCTCCTCTCCTCAATCAAGCCGACAATTGGCCTGAAGCGCATGAACCTCCAGGGCGACGTCTGCGTGCCCATCATGGGAGCCAATCTCGAGGTCATTGGTACTGTCAACTTTAACTTCCTCGTCGTAACGCCCTTCTCTCATCCCAACATGGAGATCAACTCGCACCAAACCTACTGGAAGAAGCTCACATCCACCATGGTGATCGGTCACCGTGGACTCGGCAAGAACCTGACGTCCAACAAGTCCCTTCAGCTTGGAGAGAACACTGTCCCTTCCTTCATTGCGGCCGCCAATCTTGGTGCGAACTACGTCGAGTTCGATGTGCAACTCACCAAGGATCATGTCCCAGTCATCTACCACGATTTCCTCGTCAGCGAGACGGGTATTGATGCGCCAGTCCACACCCTGACTCTAGAGCAATTCCTCCACATCAACCCTGACGCGAAGCGACACAACGTCCACGAGCTAGTTCACGAATCGATCCAGAAAGTGCGTGCCAATGGCAACGGACCCGGACCCAGGCAACGATCGCAGTCGATGGGATTTGTGGGTGAGAAGAACACGGTCCTGGACGAGCGCATGAAGCACACCCGAGACTTCAAAGAAAAGGGCTACAAAGCGAACTCGCGCGGTAACTTCATCCAGGCCCCCTTCGCGACCCTCGAAGACTTGTTCCGTCAGCTGCCAGAGAACATTGGCTTCAATATCGAGATGAAGTATCCTATGCTCCACGAGAGCGAGGAGCACGACATGGACACGTATGCCGTCGAGCTCAACTCGTTCTGCGACACGGTTCTTTCAAAGGTTTACGACCTCGCCGACAACAGGCAGATCATCTTCAGCTCTTTCAACCCGGACATTTGCCTGTGCCTCAGCTTCAAGCAGCCATCCATTCCTATCATGTTTTTGACGGACGCGGGATCGTCTCCCGTTGGCGATGTGCGCGCCTCGTCGCTGCAGGAGGCTGTTCGGTTTGCTAGTCGATGGAACCTCATCGGCATTGTCAGCACTGCTGAGCCATTTGTCAACAGTCCGCGCCTGGTCAAGGTTGTCAAGGAGAGCGGTCTTCTTTGTGTGAGCTATGGCGCGCTGAACAACGACCCCATCATGGTCCAGGTAAGCGATGATGCTGTACTGCCTTCCAGAGGCCTATCACTGACTCATGTTTCTTTCTCGCAGCGCCAAGTCAAGGAAGGCATTGACGCTGTTATTGTTGACAATGTCCTTGCTATCCGCAAGGGCCTCACAAGCAACGATACCGAACCGCGGGCGGCGAACGAGGTGGCCGTCGAGGCTGTCGCTGCATGAAAAGTTTCTAGAAGTACGGGACACGGCACACAGCACGAAGGGGAAGAACTGCATATTACTACAGAGTGGCTGGCTAGCCTTCAACACTGAAAAATGGGCGGCATCAACTCGCCCTGGCTTGATACGATTGACGAATAATCGGGTGTGGCGGACACACTCGTCCTTACGAACTAGGTCTTTGCCCTCGAGGCCTTGTTGCTTCTTCTTTTATTTGCTGGACACACTATCGATGGATCGATGCCATTAGGGCTGCCACTGGAAACACAGGAGCGCATCTTGCACACGGGGCTTGTTTGCTCAGACAGACAGACGCTTGCTTCATTGACGGACTTTGGTGGACCCGGGACTCGCGTGATGTGGGTGACAGTGCCGAGCTGTCGTTGTCAATGATCTGGACGTCCCGGATTGATGTCGACTCGCGGTCAAGTATGACCTCGCACGCCCGGAGAGGGACGCCATGTTGCGGCCTACCTCGACGCGACGTCCGACAGGTTTGGATCGATTGTTGTGTCTGCGTCTGCTTTCCGTTTCCTTTGGCCGGTGACATGAGGCAACAACCCATGGCTAACATGACGTGCTAGGCCGTTCGCTGTAGAAGGGGAAGGACTTCCCTTTTGCAAGGTTGTCATATACCTGCTACTTCTCCACGTATCTTCTGATCCGGAAATCACCAACTGCCAAGTCTTCACTAACTGAGCCACTCCGAGTATGAAGCCAGTCTCCGCACGTGGGATTTAGGAGATATCCATCCGCCGAGATGGATGTGAGACCGGCGGGACCTCGTGCAAGTGTACGAGAGCACCAAAAGGCTTACAGCTGTGTGTCGGGGTGAGCCTGACACGTCATGATGCGAGGAGAGCATCGTAGGCGATTCGGTCCCTCGTCTTGGAAGTCGTGACCCTGCTCCATCGTAACCCCTTGCGCTGTCGTGAGAGCCACAGTCGTTGTTCTGGCTGTCAAGCGCGGGATGATGTCCTGGTGGTTCAGATCCCTAAATCCAGGTCATGAAGTTGTTGGTGACGGTGGATTCTGTCTACACTAGGCACTAATATCTGCCGCCAGCGCTTATGTGTGGTGTTTAGTTCAGATTGATCTCTAAGATCAAGGCATGGAGTTGCTTGCGACGGTGAATTCTGTATACACTAGGTAGGCACTCATATATGCTGCCAGCGCTTAGGTGTGGCGTTTAGTTCAGGTTTGGTATTATAGCATCTTAGTTAAACACTTGTGCTCTACAGTAATTGAGACTGGTAGCCGTAGCTCTCGTACGTAATCGCAACCTCGTTCTTGTTCGAGCCACTATCACGGACATCACGAGTCTTCGAACCAGCAACGAATCTACATGTTACGGGTTTATCCTTCGGCATCTGTAGTCGCTCTCGGCAGCTGTAAAAGGTTGAACCAGCATATCTACATAAAGAATGCAGCGTGATGTCAAGCCATGTATCCTCTGTAGGTGCTCGCCATGGCTTTCTCGGGACAGACTGCAAGTGCAACTCGGGTATGGACATCGACGCCGGGAGGATTCTCGTTCACTTGGGTAGCAGCAAGAGTTCCGATGTCATAGCATCATCACGGATTTTTAACCACCTGTTCTTGACACGGTCTATTCCTTTTTTGACTCAAGATATATTCTGCTCTCTGCCGTGCTGCGAAATCCTTTCTGAGGCTATCACCGCCGCCCTCGCAGACTTCATCACAGGACAGCCCGTGACGCGATGGAATCCCAACCCTGGATACAGACGAGTCACCTCTCCATCCTTTCTCATGCTGACACGAGTCTTGTCAACCGAGTATACATCTGTCTATCATGATCCTCACATGATCCTCACCGTGGCGAAAGAGCCACGGGCCAGCTTTGGTCACTACACCTCTCGCTCTGGGACCGGAGACGACCCCGGTCTGCAACATCCGCCTCGGGGACGGACGGGATTCGAACCTCGAGGAGTCGAGTTTAGCCTTTGGGGAGGACATCGTCGACGGCGTGTGCGATCCGGCCACGGGGGGCGCTTTGCTGCTTGTCGACGGCGGGGACCTGGCGGTCGGGGGTTGGGCTTGAAGGTTGAGACATCCGGGTTGTGAGCCTCGAGTCAGATGATGGACTCCTCAAGGCAACGAGTCTGGAGGTTACTTTGTTTGCCTCGTCTTCGCGTGTGCTCCCCGAGCGTGATGGAAGCAACTCAGGGGCTGGCACGAGTCTGGACATGCCAACAGGCTCTCGAGTCTGTGTCGATGCGTTACTCTCCCAACATGGGTTGAAAAGGGGCATCTCGCGTCTCTTTCGCCTGGGTCCGGACATGGCGGAAGCAATCACGACTCCAGGGAACGACGCTCATCTTCATTTCTTACGCCTCATCTTAAGAACAAACCCTGCCACCATACACGACGCCCACCTTCATCAAAGTTCAACAATGCTCCTCCTGCGCCCCCGGATTTCGTGCTCGCACCCTCCCAACCCAGACAACACCAGAGGGCAGATCTCACAGCCTCTCGTCCAGACATCGGCCTCTCACGCCCCTCGCCTCGCTCCTGTCCTGGACGATAGCTCGTTCGCGTATCATTTCCCGGAACATGCGCTTTCGTGGGCATCGTCTCCTCAGACGAATTACGCCCACCCCCACGTGATACGACCTCACCGTCGCATCCTCCCCCTGCTCGATCCAGGACGCCCACGCCTCGACCCCCGATCTCCCAGAACGACCAGCGCATCGGCACGGCCGCAAGTACCGCTACAAAGTCGACGACCCCGGTCGTGCCGGGCCTATATCACCCATTCTCTGAGAAACGTTGCCTTTCTTCTTTGTTCCCTCAGGCGTTGCAGTCGCAGGTGGAGGTGGAGGTGGAGGAATAGTGGGAAGGGGGGGGGGTGTCGTTGGAACTGACCGCACTTGATAAGTGACAGAAGAGGCGAGATGCGACTGGAGAATCCCACCAAAAGGACAAACCAGAACCTGACGAGCCAAGGCCTAAACCTGGCGAGTGAGGGGCGACCCCCCCGGCAGGCTGTGTGTGTTTTTTTTTTCTTTCTTTCCCCAGCACCTGTCTGCTGGGAAAAGCAATGCGACGTGGGACCGACTGCGCGACGAAATGCCGACGATACCCCTGGACACACACAGTGTCTTTCGCAGAGGGTACATACTTGGTGCCGATTGAGTCGCATGCAGACACTGGGGGCTGTTTTCTAGTGTTTTCTGTGAGGCATTCTTTTTTGTTCGTTCAGCTTTCCTTCTTTTCTTTTCGTGATGCGGCCGAGAATACGGGCCTGGCTGGCTGACGGGGACGTGATATCTCACTTGTCACGTTTTCGTGACTGTTGGCCGTGCCGTCCTCACCCCCAACCGCCGCGTGGCTTTGCCAACGGCGGCCGCCAACAGGCTGAGGACATGTTTACTCATCGAGTCTGACCGTGGGCTGGATGTGATGGCGTTGGCCATGGCGCGACGAGGACCTCTGCTGCCGTCTCCTGGTCGTCCGCCCCAGCTTACCCGAGTGACGCCGTCAGCTGTCACATGGGTTGGCTGTGGTCCTCCCGGAACCCGGACGCGCTGCCGCTGCCCTGGGATGGGCCGGCGACAGTGGACATTTTTGTCCTGGCCGGCGGAGGCACAGAACATGGGTCCGGACAGGGCATCTCGACCACGTCGGGCGATGGCAGCCCGGGTTGCGTTTGATCACCCGTCCATCCGGTTGTCCCCGTCGGCCTCGACCAGGGGCCATGTCCTGGCCGTCCATGACAGACAAACTTTTCGTCCCTCCCATCTCCCGTTTGGGTTTTCCTCACATATCAACTTTCGTCTCCCCGTCGTCGCCCCTCGTCGTCCCCTCCTCTGCCCATGTTCCCCGGCAGAGCTGCAGCAGAGAGCTCGCCCGCCAGGCCAGCTTCACCCACGCCAGGTTCATGCAGACGCGCTGCAGCGCGAGATTGGGTCGATGGTCGGGGCCACACCCTCGACGCGGCCATCAATCACAAATCAATCCCGTACGTCGAGTCGGTCGTGAGGAAACCCCTGCCACCAGGACGCAAGACCGGTGCCCACGCTGACGCTCCAATCGCAGCCCGCGTCGTCCTTGCTTTTCTCCCACCGACCGGCCGGCCGACTGCCCTTCTCGTCGTCCGCGGCGACGCTGCGCTGCGCCCGCTGTCACTTGTCGACTTCTCGGCACTTCGTACGCGCATGGCCGGACATGTTTTTGCCCGCCTCGCCAGGCTCGTCTCTGTCGCATCCCCGGCCGGAACCTCCAGGTTGCTGAAAGGTTAAACCGGCCCACGATGAGTTGCTGCCTGCTTGCCTGCCTTTGCCTGCCTGCCTACTTGCTTGCTTGTGCCGACGCGATGGGAGAGCTGCATCGCCCGCCCCCCTCCCGAGCCCTGTTGCGGTATTTACCTCCTCGGCGGCATGCCCAACTTCGCAGACCTTGCGATCCTGCATGTGCCGCCCGATTGTCCTCACGCCGCGGCCTGGACATGGAGGCTGCGCGGAGAATTTCAATGGAGATGGTGGGCAGTAGTGGTCGTGAAGGAGGGGGGAGGGGTGGTTGTGGTGTGCCAGATCTCCGATCTCGCGCTCGAATCGACCCTCGACGGCGTACGACTCCGATCGCCGAGAAATGCTGAGTCCAGGATCCCGGGATGAGTAGAGCTCGACGGATGGATGGATGGATGGACCGATTGCCGCATCCTCGCCGTTGCTTCCGCTCTTGGTCGCTGATCACGCGAGCCGTCGCCAACGCGCAGCTTCGTGAGCAGAACGGCACCAAACTCGCGTCGTCCGCCTTCAATGGCGACCGCCGTCATCATTCCAGATGACGAACCGAAGCGAGGGTCTCGTCGTGGCAAACGGTCCAGCCAAGGAAGCTCCAGAAAAGCACCAAGGCCGAGGGCGAGGGAGTGAGAGGAGGCATTGCTTTTCCTCCTCCATACAGCCACGACAGCAGGCTCTGCATCCTCCTTGCGAAATCTTCCTTGCCCCTCGCCTGGAGTACTTCATCACTCAGAGTTGCGACTTGCATACGGCATGGTGACCGTGGACCATGCACCCCCGTCGTCGCAATATCACGGAAGGCCCTCACTTCGCAGCTCTACCTGAAGCGCATCACCCCCTCCCCTATCTCTCGGCACCGAAAACTACACCAATCGACTGCGACTTTGTATGCACGAGGTCATCATCTGTCTGCAAGGCCAGTCACACGATCGCGATACGGGCTGCCTTGTCTGCTCTGCGGAAAACTACGGTGTTGGTCAGCGATGGTGCATTTCACGCTCCCACGATTGCAGGGGGATTTCAACCGACAGCAGGTGCCGCACTGCAGAGCTCCCGCTGCGTCGCTTTCCACTGCGGCAGGGCTCCCGCCATGGTCCTCGTCGTGCCAGTTTGCCCTTCACTAAAGCAAGATTCGGGTTCCAGGCGACAGTCGTCAGCTTCAGGTGACTTGACGGACATGGACGCTCGGTGTGTCGAGTTCAGTCCGGCGCCGGTCGTCTTGTGTGATCCGAGCTGGTTGTCTGGCCCGGCTCCGGGCCCGTTCTAGCGTCCCGTCCTGTGTCCCCGTGCCGGTCACATCCGGCCTCGCCGCTTACCGCGGTCATCGTTGGGCTAGCCCATCAGCCAGTGTGTCATGGTCCCCAAGGCTCTCGCGTCACGAGGCCATCCCGTTTCCCTTTCGAGTCAATACTGCGTGGCTAGCGTTGGCGGTGATCGTCGAGCCTCCTCCACAGGACCACTTGGCGGCACATCACCCACTGATCTTCCCTTCCGTCCACCGGTCTTCCGGTCGGTCTCTAGAAGAGCCTTCTTCGAGTCATTCGGCGCGAGAACACGTCCCAAACCAGACCAGGCATGGGCCACCGCCCGTGCGCAGACTTCCCTTTTCCGCCTCGGGGATGCTGTATCACGGGAAGGCCCCGTCATCCTCGCCCTCGACATCGTCATTTCACAGGAGAGCTGGAGTCCGGCCCATCGTGAATCGCGGGCCCAAAGACCCTGGAATTCGAGGCCACCGTTCGTTCGCCCCTACCCACTTACGCCTCCGTCCCATGCATGATCCGCTGCGAGAGACCTCATAGGCACATTGCGACATGTTTACCAGTCCGAGCACCGGGCGAGCCCCTCCTGTAGGTCGCTCTCGATCAGGTCAAGCACCGAGGCAGAGAAAAAGAAATGCAAATACCTCCCCGCAGGAAAGCGCGGGGCGGAACTGGCAAACAAAGAAGACGTCCTGCAGGCAAAGGCCAGTCAGTGTTCGAACCGGCGCTCCAGACCATGGCACGCCACCAAACGCCCCCTCGCTTCGCTTTCCCTCAGCTCACCGCGATCCCAAACACTCCCAGAGCGACTCGGCCGAGCCGGATGATGGTTCTTCTGTTGCTGGATGCGTCGCGGCGTTGTTTTCCTTCACGTCCTGCACGGCAAAGAGGCGTCCCGCTGACATCCATGGCCTCGTAGCCTGTCCTGCCCCCCGGATCCAACGAGATGGGCGTGGTCTTTGCCTATCCTGTTTCCATGCGAGGCGCCACCACCGGTTAGTCTGTCTCACTTGGCACGCGTGTTTCGAGTCGTGGGAAATGAACCGGAGAGAGTAAGACGGTGGGTAGGAAGGGGGCATTTCCGTTTACAGCACACGTGTTTGAGCCATGCGGTCGCCAGCCTCCCCCGTCTCACCCTGTCACTTGTCTACCGGCCGGTGGCTGGCTCACCAGACGAGCCGCCTCAGCTTTTGTTAGCCCTGGTGGGCATCTCCATCGGTGCGTCGAAGGGGCGTGATAGCGTGACAGGGACAGAGAAAGCCGTGTCTCGGCGATAATGGCAACGCCGGCGCCATGGCTCGCTCCTCTCAACACTCCAGTGGAATCAGCCCGGTACTTCCATGTCATGGTGATACGAACTGGGTCTTTCTCATGCACCGAAAAACCTTGATTCTTCTTCGTTGCAGGTGGCTTGCGTCGTTTCGAAGCCATCGTCTTCTCGGAGATGCCCCGCCCAGCCTCGTTAGCCTTAGAGCTATCGGCTTTCTAGCCTGTCACGACATTGGCGTCCAACCTGGGAACGCCTGGCGGCAGGAAAGGTCCGGATCACTTCTAGATGCATGGCTTCCCTTGATGTATTTCTCCGTGACCAGCCTGAACCGTGGCGCCATTCGCGGTGAGAGTTGACGAGTCGCAGAACCACAGACGAACGGCGTCGATTTAGCCCGGCGTTGGAGAGATTGGTAGCCGGATGGTGGCAAGCTCATGCCCTCTGCGACGGCCTCGCGAGCCTGTTGTACTGTGACATTCCCTCGCAGGTTCCTAGGATAGTGAGAGAGTCTCGTCGAAGCCTTCAGCTAGCAGATGGCATGTCGTTGATTCTGGGCGGTAGGTAGACATGAGTCGGAATCTCCCATTGAGATCGACGTGCTAAAAGATGATCCGTTGTAGACGGCGATCCGTGCTCCAAGCGTCCCTGACCGGGACCGGCTCCGATACCGAGCTGCGTAGCGGGAAGCATGTGCAAGTAGGGAAGGTTGGCAAAGCCATCCCGGGCAAAGCCATCCCGGGCAAAGCTGCCGTTCGTCCCCTAACAATTTGGATGGACATGTGAGCACCGGCACTCGATGATTGCCACGGCACACCGACCGGGCTGGCTAGCTGGACCCGCGGAGTGAAGAGTCAGTCAGACTCGCCGGGGCGCCCCAGGCATTTTCAGGGCCTAATCACCCTGTTAGGGCGAACTATGACCTCCCACTGGCCATCCGGTGGTCGCAATCACTGTAAGTGTGTTTTGTAGGCCGATCACTCAGCGACCTGTGCTGGGCTGCCGCCACCAGTCGAGTCTGTCCAGCCAGTGTTGTGCTGCGCTGCTCATAGGATCCAGGGTGACATCCGGAAGCTTTCCGGCCACGTGGTGTGCTGCGGGGTTTGGCGACGTGCTCCCACACCCATCCTTTCATTCCCATCAAGGGCCACTGACGTTGGTAGCAGGTCCGACAGCAGTTGTTGGTTGACCTCCTTCGTTTCCCTCTGCGTTTTTTTGGCCATGATGTGAGCCGTGTAGATCGAGCAGATCCAGCCTTTCCGCAGTCTGGTGACGGGTGGAACGGCCAATGCCCACCCCCGAAATAGACAGCTGGGCCAGCACCACCACCAACGGAGCCCATCGTTGCTGAAACGCTCCTCCAACCAGTCTGGCGTCCTGCTCTTTAGGACATCACGCAGATCAGCGGTGATGAAGCAGGCGTGAAGCTTAGCTGCCCATCCATCTTGTCTGCAGAGTCAGGCCAAGTCGAGCAAAAGCCGAGCCGGGCACGGTACGGTACTTCCATGGCTCGTCGTCCGACTACTGCAGCTGACTGACTCGAGGGTCGACTTGATGTTTGACAAATCTGTCAAGTCATTTGCCCAACTCGTAGCTGGCAAGCCCTGTGGGTTTAGGGTGCCCCCTAGAGAGAGCCGGCTCCGACCATCATCCCTTAGCTGCAAATCTAGCTCGTCGAGCATGTCTCGCCCTTCAGCCTTCCGGGCCTTGATGGTGCCGAAAATGGCGGTGCCTTGCGAAACTAGAGGACCGGCTGCTGTGAGTTAGGGAAGCCACTGAGGACGACTCTCGTACCACATACACCCGCCTACCTACCTTGCCCAGTTGGTCCTCTGGAGGTCAGTCCTATGGAAATGGGATTCCGGCGCATTCGTCACTTGTGCCAATGCGCGCTCCCCTTGCCGGCGGCCGGAACTGTTGACAAAAGGGGCTTCGCCGAGGCAGCCCGCCTGAATCAATATTCTGATGCTGATGCCGATCACTGATTACCGCAGGCCGCACGGAGAGTCTTTGTTGGGTTGTTGATGTGCATCATCGTGTCATATTGGCCAGGACACATCCGTTGGACATGGGCTGACGCGCGCCAACCTGTCCGATTGGGAATCGACCGATGGCCCGGCTGTGTTGCATGAATATCCAATATCGTGCTGCAATAACAAGTCGGAGATTTTTCGTCTCCTGGGTGCAGACGGCCTGGCGAGGAGCAGGCATCAGCGACAATAGCAAGACAACACCCCCGTTGCTGGATCGTACGTACATATGCAGGCAGCCGGGCAACTTTCCGGCTGGTGGAGACAGTTCGCAGCCAGCTCCATCCAGCAGCATGTGGAAGAACCCACAGAATTGCATGCTGCAGAGCAAAAACGGTCGGTGAGCTCAGCTGATCAAGAAGAAAAAAACCCAGAGGCTATCTGGACTGGCTGGCAGTGTGACTGGGCTGATAGCTCGTCAAGTCTCATGGCGGATTTCGCCCGCTGCTGATCCAGCGGCAACGCTCAGTAGGAAATGAAAGGAGCGCCGCGCGACTTGGCAAGGGCTCTCAGACATCTTGTCATAAAGAGACAAGCGTGTCTCTTCGACTCTCGCCTGAGACATCCTTCCTGCAGCGCACAGTCTTTCGTCAACACACAGACTGACCTGCCAAGCCCTGCTCTTCCCACGCCGACTCCATTGGACGGATGTTCACTGACTGGCCTGACTCTGCCCGATCCTCTCTCCATCTGTGTCTCTGTCGAAGACACCTTCTGTACCCTGACTTCGGTGACGATATCCCCTCTTGACACACGAGTATTGCTTTCAGGAGTGGTCCGACTGACCCCTCACATCCAGAGATCGTATTGGTCCCACCGTGTCAGGCACTATTTCCAACGAGAGAAGCAGCCATCGTGGGCCTGGCGTGCCGGCGCCGCCTGCTTTCAAGCCCATCCAAGTAGCAGGGCTGTAGAGGTTCCTGCTGCTACATCCTCGGCCGAGTCGGAACGGCAATGCAAATAATTGCGCCTGGGCCGTTTGAGGGCCCGACTCGTGCGGAGAACTACTCCCAAGAGACGCGGCCCTTTCTTTTCCCACAGGCACCATACTGGCCTCTTGACGCGGCCCGGTCCTCGATACGCTCTGCCACCCACCCTCTTCGTCTCCTAGCCTGTCCAACTTTGCGGCTAGTGCGCGCGAACCCCAAGACTAAACAAGTCCGCCGCGTTTTCGACGCCCCTTATCGGTGTCGAGGATGGACAACGAACCACCCCTAAGCGGCTGCGGCGCCGTCAAGTTTCGTTAGGTTTCTTGGTGGGTGCGAAAAGACTTTCCCGGGGTTCGGAGCAGCGGTAACGGTCGACGGGCGAGGACGAAATGGCGGCTCAGAGACCAAGATCAAGTCAAGCGACCGTCATCTACCTCCCAGCTTCTGGAGTCATGAATACCGGGTGATGCGGCGGCCTCCTGGCATCTCATTCTCCTCCTCTGTCAGTAATTCGCTGGCAAGTCCCGGATCCCGTCCATGACCTGGTCACTCCTTTCGACTCTCTGCGCCACCCCCCTCGACGTCTGAGCGCACAGCACATGGTTGGTCTAGACGTGGCGACTGGCCATGCCACCAACGGCGATCAGCAAGGACAACTGAGCCCGGCCGTCAGCATGGCTGAATCTATGTCATGGCAGGAGGTCCAGGCCAGCGTCTTTAGATCACGAGCCTTGAGGGATTTCCTGCTGGGAGAGTGCACCTATCAGCCGTTGTCTTACGAGAAGGGAGAAAGGCTGCGGACTTACCACTGTCCGCAGCTTTCGTAACGATAGTGAACGAAAAGCCTCCTTTGACTGGTCGTCATCTGACCAAGACCCGCGGGTGTCTGTCCGGCTAGCCGCAGCCCGGACAGTCTGAAAGTATCGCCACAGTGCTTTGCCGAGTGCAGATGCCCTGTTGTGTGACCTGGCTTTAGCCGCCTAGATGCTCGATTCGGATCAC
Organism: Verticillium tricorpus MUCL 9792; assembly: GCA_000732205.1. Classification (NCBI taxonomy): domain Eukaryota; kingdom Fungi; phylum Ascomycota; class Sordariomycetes; order Glomerellales; family Plectosphaerellaceae; genus Verticillium; species Verticillium tricorpus. The sequence continues at coordinate 2,842,034 of JPET01000004.1, forward strand.
CTAGACATCAACTGGACGCCTTCCTGAACCCTTGGGTGACCTATTGATAGGGGAGTACTGAGACACTTTGGCCTTCACGTCCTGCGACGTCCCCGTGGTAACCTGGAGGGGCGGAAGGAAGGACTGGGAACGCGGATAACAAGCAGTCGACACATACCCGGCCAGGCTCTGTGTTGATGGATCATCTCAGAAGCCAAATCGGAGTCGATGAAGTGAGCCATCACCATGTTCCACGACATGCCCTTGGGGCGCTAATACTTTATTCGCGGGTGTTGCGGAGAGGGGAAGCAGGTTGGCTCAAGCAATCGTGCCCTCATGCAGTCGGCTGGACAAGGACTCCAATCGTCGCTGCAAGGTTGATCTGCGTGTGAGATCGGTGCTGCCGGCCCGAGACATGGTGCTTCGACGTGATACGAATGGTCCCCGTCGACGCTCCGGTGTCGACAGGGCGTATCCGACGGCCGCGTTTTCTCTGAGCTCGAGCTGCTGTTTAGGAAGGTCTTGCTTGCGCTGGCATTTCCGTCCCATGCCCTGTTGCTGCAAGAGGTTCTATCCAGGAGTCAAGCCCTGGTCTCCGCGCATTGACAATCAGATGTTGAATTGGCAGGGCTTCAGGTTGGCATCCGCAGCTGTGATCAAGACGATCCCGGCCATGAACGGCCAAGCGAGAGCTTTTGCGGCCTTATCGGAATACGGCTCGTTCGAGCGTCATAGCCCTTGCCATACGACGACCGGCAGTTGCGTCGAGTCACCACACCACGATCATGTGCCTTGCCTTGACGGTGTTTTCCGTCACGGTCCGTCGCAGACCGCGGTGGCCACGCTCGGCAATTCGTGGCCTGCGAGCTCGGCAGCTTAGTTTCAAGGAGCATGGCCAACTGGCCGTTCGAAGAGAGATGGAGAGACAGGGAAGAGACCATGCGAACTGCTGCAGGACCGGGCTGTGGATCGAAAGTCAACTTCATTCCGTGGCTCGTACGTCTTCGGTTCCGCCTCAGGGCAAGGTGGACGTTGGCGTATTCGCCGCCTGCAGCGCACGGAACACTTGCACGGCGATGCGGTCACCTGCGCGCTTGGCGGAACTGTCATTGGCCTGGCTCGTTGTAGCGGGCACCCTCTCTGCGGCTCACTCTTGCACTGTGACGGTTGATGAGTCGGCCCCGGTTCCTGGACAAAGGGATTGTTTAACGTATGAGTCTTATAGCTAAATGGCCTGATTTCTTCTTGTTTCTTGCGTGCCTTGATGTGCCGACACTCGTCGCGTTATCGCATTACCCCGCCTTTCGGGTTCGCTAGGCGTTGAAAGGGGTACCATCGTGTCTTTCAGTGGTCGTCGAGGAGGTGGCTGGCGACCTACCACTGAGTATCCAGGCTGACTGGCCTGACCTGGCCAGGGCTCTGTGATCGATGAGGGGCGCAAGTGGCGGTGGGATACTTCGTGCAGCGTGCCCTTGTCTTGCTGCAGGTGCATGATGCGAGGTGCGCAGGCTGATGAAAACGGCTGGGAGGTTGGGGGTTGAGAGGGGGTTTGGCTTCACATCCATGTCTGGAGAGGCGAACAGAAGAAACCACAAGCAGGTTGCGCATACAGTATCACAATACCACCTCTACCCAGTCGTAGCCTTCGCGGAAGCCATTTTGCCAGGCGGAGACGGGAGACCAACTGTGCGGAGGAGCCTCAATTCGACTTGAAATGCCGCAAGGTTGTCAATGTGCGTGTCCTGCGTGGCACACAGAAACACACACACACACACACTCACACACACAAACAAAACTCATGGTGGTAGTCGGGCGTCCATCTGTGTTAGGCTCGGGGCATGACACTGCACTCAGATGAGGATTGGCCACCCGGGTGAGCAGCGACTGCAACGCCGCTTGCCGCTGCTGAAGCGGCTTGTCCCCTGAGCTGCCGAGCTGGCCGCCGACCAGAGGTGTTCGGCAACGGTGATGCCGTGGGGTCCTGGGGAGCAGAACCTCGTCGTGGCGGCTTCTTTTCTCGTGATTCGATGTTCCGGTCAGGCGAAGAGAGTCATGTCTCACGCGCAATCAACTGCTCGTACCCCGGTTTCTCTCGAGTGGGAAAGTGGGAGGTCGCGCGCTTGTTCCAGGTGTAATGACAAGCGAGCGCTGGATCTGCGCAGCGCGCAGCGTCCCCTCTCATCAGCGACCGAAGAGGGCATGCTGCTCGAGATGTCGTCCCGTCGCCCCACCTAACGTCCATCCACCGCCACTGTGGATGCGTTGAACTGTCGTGTCGTGCGTGGTCTCTCACGAGTCTCGACGACGACGATAAAGTATTCTCAGGTCGGTGAGCACGAGTCGGCATTTGCAGGTCGCACCGATGCCACCCCAGCCACATCACCAACGCAGGGGGTGACTTGGATATGGCTGGTGCCGGGGCCCTTGTGTGGTCGAGACTCGTCGAGCGTGTGCCCGTTTGTGCGTTCGTGCTGCGTCGACCTGCGGCAGGTAGACTTGGTGCGGAGCTCCCCCCGGACCGACCCCTCCCCGAGTGTCACGCGCCTGAAGGGTTCGGCCGTCCCAGGCTCCATGCTTCGCAGGCGTACATTAGCTCCTTGGGTAGTCCACCGCCACAGTCACCGTCGAATGGTGGAGGATCCGCGAGAGTCAGACGCTGGTGGGTCGCATTATGTTGCAACTGCACAGTGAAGGATGTTGCATATGTGCACGCCGTGGGATGATGCTCTCAAAGTATGAGGATGGTTGACCGGCCATTGAGATGCGACGTGATGTGACGGAAAGCCATCGTGTTGCATTCGAGGAGAAAAGGCGGAAGCGGGGTCGCGAGTTGCCAAGTCAAGGGGGGTGATCCGCCGGGGGACTCTACAAGACGGTCTAGGTGGCCTCGGATGAGGCTCTGGGTACGTGGTGACATCTGGTACCAGTTGCCTGAAGCCCAACCACCCTCGATCCTACCCTCAGCAGACCAATCAATCGACCAACCGACCCCTTGTCCCTGCCGAGATCGGACTCGGAAGTTTCCTACCTGTCCACCACACTGCTCGGCCCGGTGCCTCTTTTCCCCTGATCTTTGATCCCCCCCCCTCCCCTACCGACCTGACTTGGCACCTGCGTACCTTCCTCTCAGTGCTGCTGGACCCCACGCCCCAGTCTCCTGGGACATCGACAAGAGTAGGCAGGCAACAGGTGTGGCCAATCGCTCGCCTTTGCTGCTGTGTATGCTGTTCACCCAACCCTGGTCTTCTCCAGACCTCGACCCTGCGCTCTGTCCGCATTGGAGGAGGCAGCAGATGGCCGGTCCGCTGGTCACGTCACCACCCCCAGTGCTGCTCTGCATCCCTGGGTGCTGTTGCCGGCCCTCCGACCAACCACCCAGTTCCACTCTGCCCAGATCATAGCAGAAAGGGGGGGAAAGGGGCGCGGTTCTGTCCATCTTGATGACGGTCTCATTCTTGCGGTTTCCAGCCATTTTGTCCGCTCCTTGGGGTTGCTGCTCCCATGCCGCGCGCACCTTGTTGATAACCCACAAAACTAAGATCACGAAATTCGTCATTTACTGGGCACGATGAACCGGGCTCCGTCCTTAGTAGTTGTAGTCTGGTCGCTCGTTCGTCCTGCCGCCCGTCCGCCCGCCCGCCCGCCCGTCTGCGCCCGCGCCTGCGCCTGCGTCTGCAGGTGTTCGTCTGAAGTCTCCTCGCATCTCAAGCTGCAGCGGACATGAAGACTTTAGCCGGACAGCATGCTGTGCGATGCGAAAAGGCCCCGAAAGCGACAGAAAACGGTCGGGTTCCTGCAGTCCCCTCCTGCACCTGCGTCGCCTCGGCGGCGCCTCTAGCTGCTCCTCCTCATGGCATGCCTGCCGGCCTTTGAAAGGGGGCGAGCAAGGTTGTTCCGAGAGCCACGCAACATGTGCTCTCCACAGTCTCGCGTCGCAGATGTCGAGTCGATACCCCTACAGGGGCATGCTCTTTTTTTTCAATCAATTTTTTTTCACCCTTTTGCTTCGACGTCTTGGCGAACCAATTGGTGATTCATCAAGTCACGCTGGGGGGCTGCTGCAATCCACCTATAAGCCGGTCATGTTATATATATGGCGTGCATGTTGATTTACATCGTCTCCGCTATCCGGTTCTGTCCGGGCTTCGGGCAGGCAACAGGGTAAAACATGCTCTTGACAGGCAACAGGGCAGGACAACTGATGAGCATGACCGCGGTTGCGTATCCCCAAGAGAGATATCATCACCGTTGTCAAAAGGTCAGAGGGGCGGCCGTGCGCGCCGGATCGCTCTGGCCCTGGGCCTTCTTCCCTGCCTCGCCTCGCTTGATCCGCGACGCCACACTTGGTATCCTCGTCGTGACAATTGGGCCGCCGAGCGAGGTGGGGAGACCAGAAGGGCAGGGGGCGGACTTGGGCTCCCATGCCTTAGGTAGACACTCTCAATGAAACCACGCGCCGGGATGCGAGCAGACCGAGAAGCACGACAGCAGGCGGACAGTTCGGCTCCACAGCTGACAGATGCCTGGGAGCCGTCGGCCTCCAACCTGTGATTGTGCCATCGTGAATGTTCGCCGTGAGGTCGACGTGTCTCCTGCGACGCCAGCAAGTTGGGTTGTCGATGGCGGCAGCACTGCTCATTGGCCAGCTGCTCATTGGCCAGGAACATCTCTGCACTGCTGCTTCTGCTGGTTGCGCTCGGCAGGACGTGCCCCGCTGTCCTGTCGAACATCGCATCGCAGAAGACTGTGCGAGGAACGGGTCAAACCAAACAGCCCCCAGAGAACACCTGAAGGCGACGTGCATGCGCTTGACGCAAGCGCCAGCGTCAGTGCTGTCTGCTAACGAGGGTGCCCATGCCACGACGAAAACCGTTGAGCTGAGGCAGGGGAAAACCACTGGACCGTGCTGACTACCATTTTTTCTTGCACTGGAGCCGCAGCCGTGCTAGGTACGCAGCTGCTCAGGAGAGGAATCACGAGGGCGTACATTGCTCCCTCGGTGAAGGATCAGGGGAGACACGTCATTCTCCCCCCTTTTCCGTGGACACACTGGCATTGGCATGTCGATGGCCATGCTCTTGCTCAAGCCCATGCCCTTGTTCAGAGATGTCGGCTACGGTGGACGCTCCGTCTCCCCAGGACAGCGCGCACGACACGATAGGCGAAGCAAGCGACGTCAACGGATTTGCAAGGGCAGCCCACCTTGCTGAGACGTGACACCTGGGCGATCATCGTGGCTACGTCGAGTTGAGCCGCGTATCCTCATTCTCCCCGTACCTTGTCGGGCCTCAGGCCCAAGATGGAAAAACCTCCAGCAGACGGATGTGGCTATGGATATCGTCCAGGCAGGTCTGTCGGGACCGAGGGCGCCATGGCCTGGCTTAGTGTGGTGTGGCCGGGTCGCAACGCATGGCGCTTGTGAAATAGCACGGCGTGCTCTGCAGTTGGTGATGGAGTTCGCGGTGTCTCCGAAAGGCTCGTCCGGCGTTCTCGCCCAGGATGGCGATTGAGCTGCCACCAATTCAGGGTCTGTTTATCCCAACCGACATGGATGGACGGGTGGATGGCAGGCATGTCACGTCGAGGCGACCGGGCAGGTGGGCTCTCCGACAGCGAGCATGCGTCTTGGCTGTCCCAATCTTAACGCAGGTTTGCAGCCTTTTCCCCGAGCGACCGAACCCAGCTGGGAGGGCCATCTTGACCGAGATGAAGCTTTCAATTCCTCGCTCAAAAGCGTGGCGACGTGGCTTAGGAGGGGCGTTGATGGTCAGACGCCGGTTCGCTTCGCGCAAGCGAAGGTTCACTATGCCAGTCCCAGCAAGTCATGCGACGGAGGCAGTCGGGGCTGACAGTCGCCACAGACGCTTCGAATTTTCGAAGGGCCAAGCAATTTATGGAATGTCCTCACCGGGGAGCGAGAAAAAAAAAAAAAGCCCCAACCAGGACTTCTCTGAACGATCTTACCTCGTTCTCCACGGATTCGTCGTTGGTGATCATCCAACCAAGTTGGCCATCACCCCATACACTCCCGACGTGGCAGTAGACCGGTGTGGAGGGCTCAGCACATGGCATGACCAGGTCAACGGGATCAGGGGGCCTTCTTTCAGAGCACCCTCCAGTACCTGGGTGCCTCACTTTGTGTGGGTGGGAGGGAAACTGCCTGGCCCCTCCCTCCCCTGCTGTGGGGCTAACCCCTCCACCCCTGCTGGCCCGCGCCGCTGCCCGCCCCTCCCCACGCCCTGGGCTGCCCCTCCGCACTCGTTCCCAATGGGTCCGCTAGGAGAACCCATGGAGTTTCGGCTTCGTTTCAGCTCGAGCGGCGGCTTCTAGGGTGCCCTTCGTCGACGCCAACCGGGTCAGGGGTCATCACGCCCCGGTGTATGGTAGCCTATCCTGGACCACTGTGGCTGTAGCTTGCTGCTGTCGTTGGTCATTTGTTCCTTAGCCACAAAACAGTGGTCGTTAGTGCATCAGATATCTCCGGGCGCGCAACTTGTCCTTTGTGGCGTCATGGCGACCAACTGACGACATGAGCACCTCCCTCTTCAAGCCTGTTTCATTTCGCCAAAGAGGAGCAGGTCCAGAATGGAGAGCAGCCTGTTGGGTGCTGCGTCCTCGCCTCCCTGCCTCCTTGGTTTTTGAGGTGGTCGAGGTGGTTGGCTGCTGACTCGCCTAAGAATAGCTCCCACGTTTTGTTTCCATGCGCAGGGGGATTCTCTCCTCGCCACGAGGTCTTGGGTTTCCAATCTGCACTAGCTAGTGTCCGTTTACGCCCGGCAGTACAGGCTGTTGTTCAGCTGACCCGGGTTCGGTGGAAATTGAGCATCGCCTGCTTTGCTGTCAGGTAGGTGAAAGACAGACTGACTGACAGACTGACAGACTGACAGACTGACAGACTGACAGACCGACTTTGAATGCAGCGTCCCCGCGGCCGATAATTTGGCATGGGAACCAGCAGGGAAACAACGTGCCACTCGCATGTGCCTGCAGGAGGACTGGAAGGCAGCTACGACTGTGTGGTGTGGTGTGGTGTGGTGGACAAGAAGGAGGCCCTAGCGCAGCGAGTAACTGCTGGTCGTGCGGGGAAGCCCGGATGGGTGCGTTGTGCCTTCCTCATGTCAGCGAGGACGAGGTACGTAGGTAGGTCCTGAAGGGCAGTGGCCCTTGCGGGGCCTGTTATGGTGTAGACATGGCCTCGCTCGGTAGGTACTCAACCTCACAGCAGCCTTTGCCGGCAGCACTGCATCGGCCACCAAGCCCATCATCGACACCCTCCTTCTCGTCCTGCCTTCTCGCCGAGACGGCAAAAGGGGAGATTCTGCAGAACACCTGCGTCCCCGCCCACAACATGCACACCGCCTGACCTACCTTACCGTGGATGCTGTTGGCACCCAACCGGAACGATGCCTTTGGCCGGACATGGGATGAAGAACAGGTTAACCTCAATGCACCATGTCGGCGGACATTGGCTTCTTCTCACACTACAACCACACATACTTGCCATCACAGCACCACCATCAGCCACCCTTAGCGCCTCCATCTTGCAGCCTCTACGCCTGCGGCGCAGCGCACGATAACTACGACCGCGGACTTGCTACCACCTGCGGCAACGCGACGTCGAAATGCCGGCCTGCACTATTGTCCTTTCCGGCAAGGGTATTCCTCGTCGTTTGCCAGTCGTCGGGGAGCTGCGGCGTGCCAATTGAATCGGCGACCGCCGCCTCGACCACTCCGCCCCACCTCTGTCAAGTCACGTCGAATGCGAAGAAGAGGTGATTGCGAGTATGCCAGATCGCTCTGGCGACACTGGTCGGAGACCGCATACACGACAGCTGCACGCTGCACATTGTGGCCTCGCTCCCACGCTCTCAGGTTTGTCTGGGTCCGACGGCAATCTGTCGTGTGTGGTTCGCTTCCGTCCTCTCACGACATATGCGCGCGCCGTGCCGGCCCCTCATGGCTGTGTTACCCCGTGTTTTTTGCCCGCTTAGGTCACATATCGTTCGTGGGGCTGAACGCCTTGCTTTTCTCATAACCCAAAAGACTCATCAGGGCAGCCATCCCTCGCGAGATGCCGCTGTGGCCGCTGCACGTCGGGAAGAGCCAGACGCGCGCCAGCACTTAATGTTGCGTACCGCCAACTCCACCCACAAACACACTGCAGTGAGTCTAGTTTCAAGGCTTGTTATTCTTCAAGTCATCCTCGGCACGATTCTCGCGTCAGTCAATCAATTTCTGTACGTGCTGCGAGGTGACACACGTTGACTGGCTTGACTCAAGATCACCGGACAAGTCGGCTGTTAGAGCATGACATGATGATCTGCAATCCTTGGCGCGCAGCCGTCCTCCGCGACCGGGGTTGTGGTCCCCATTCGCAAATATCGACATTGTGCGGTGGGTAACAATGGTGCTGATGACATGAACAGAGCAGGGAAAGCAGCAAGTCAGGCACGACCTCGAGCAAAAAGCCCAAGCTCCCAACGGAGCTTAGCGGGCGGATCTGCAGGGAATAACAAGGTCAGGGCGTCTGGCCGACTTGACGATGGAGCTCAGCACCTGGGAGCGTGATCAGGGCGGGCTTTCAGCTTCAGCGACGGTGGTGTTGGAGCCTCAGGGGCCGAAGCGCTAGTGACCTAGAGGAATACTGGGCTGAACCACGACCTGGTCTAGTATGTCTGGGAAGCCTTGCCACAGCTTCCACCTCATTGCAGCGGTCCACGTTTTATTACAGTGCGGCCATGAAGAACCCCAGGCCAACCCGTTACGGTCGCGTCAAGGTTGTGGGAGAGAGATGCCGAGATTCAGAAATAAGACACCGAGAGAGGCCCCATGGGCATGGTGGCCAGCATACCGACAGAATCAGTCCCCTTTAGGACGGCAAACACGATATTCCGCTCTCCAAGGCTATCCCCTGCCGAGTGCCAATTCGGATGTCGAGCCGGCATGAAGGTGGTGTGATTGTTTCGTGGACGATTCATGCCGGTGGAGGCCGCTGAGCGAAACGAACCGACTGCTCTTCGCTTGGCACCACCAGGATAGGGCGCCCGTCGGCTGAGGCCACCAAACCAAAGCTGTGCTGCTGTGCCCCGGGGGTGGTGCTTGAATTGCCTGGTGCTGATTGTTCCTCTCCGTGCTTGGCCGCGCATCAGGCGAATATGTCAACATGGTACCCTGGTTCAGGTGCCAGAAATGGACTGACAGCTCCTGCTCGGAAAATATCGACAGGTTAGGCTTAACAAGATGGGCCAAGTGGAGCGGGCACGAGAAGAGGAGCTCGACTCTGGGGCAAACGGCAGCGAGTGCTCCCACGAAGCATGAAGTGCTGCACCAAGGCAGATCATGTAGCGGCAGACGAGACGGACTCTCCAAGCAGTGTTCACGCATGAGCTGCCGAGAGGAGTTTCGCACGTGTGGGCGCGCGCGACCTATCGGAACGAGGCATGTTCTCTGCGAATTGCCCGTTGGATCATTGTCTCAGCTGTGTGGCCGATCCAGCCCTCCCAGGTCCCAGTCCGGGGGTGGAAATCTTCAAGGCAGACGCGCATGGTGATCAGCAGGCTAGCTCACGGCAGATGTGCTTGCCTTATTTCACGGTTTTAGTTGGCAGGACGGTGAGCAGAAGTACGCCCGGCATGACGCTTGCCCTTTCGGGATCCACTGGTGGAAAATGGGAGCGCATTGTCCTCGCTGCGTCGGCCAGCGGGGTCATGATCGTCACTGGTGATTCGGGCTCCTCCTTACTGCCTGGCAATGGGTGCCCGGGTGACGTGCTCTTCGTCCCCGCTCCCCCTACTCTCAGGTCAAGACAAGTGACCCTGGGCGACAACCGAGCCCGCGTCGGCCTTACAGGCAAGCATGCTATCAGCTTCGAGGGGGCCTGTTGACGCCATATTGGCAACCACCCAACGATCAGCAGACGGTGTCGCGCGGAGCATGGAGCTAGGGGTACGAGAATGGGCGAGCCCTGTGGTTTGGTACGGTCTGGCCAGTGGCCGGAGCTGCCTGTCGGGTTAGGTATTGCGGCTGGACGCCGGACGGAGCGGGGGCGCCAGAGGCTGCCAGGTACGTGGCTGATACCAGGCTGTGTTAAGCAGGCCCAGTGCGATGGCGGCGGCCGCGACGGCTGGCCCCCCCCCTGGCAGGGCACTATTGCCATGTCTTGCGGACATGACGGGCTGGGCAAGAGAACTAGGGCATCTTCGGCGTTGCACGGAAGAGGGAGGGAAGGAAACGAGCACGGAAACGAGCACGGTATCGACGAGGAATGGCCACACTAGCGAACAGACGGCGTCAGACGACGACTGACGATGTGGACGACGACGTCGTCAAAGATGGGGCAGCACTGTTGACAATGTCCGATGTGGTACAGCAGGGTCTGGGTCTGTGCACCCACTACCTACCTGCCTATGCCTACCTACCTATACCTTGCCTAGGTAGGGACCTTGGGCACCGGACTGTACGCCGACCAGGGACGGTCAACACCAGAGGGCGGATGTCGACCGGCAAGAGTACCGAACGATAGCGTCCTGGAATTTTCGGATGAGGTTCGGAGGTGGCAAGCCTGGATGGAGGCAGGCACGCGAGTAAGGGCGGTGCCGGCTAGGCGACCCCTCCCCCCTCATCGTCACTTCTGACCTAACCTTGCGAGGGACGCAGACACACGCTGATCGACGAGCTTGGCCATTTGGGGACCGCGGACAGGCTGAGAGGCGAAAGACATCGCAGGTGAAACATTGGAAAGCCCGACAACGACGTCAGCCCCCTCAGTCAGCCTCTGCTATGTCATGCCAGGCCATTCCTTTGGTCTGTCCCTCCATGTTGGCAGGGCCTGTACCAGAGGCGGCGGTCCTCGTCACGGGAGGGGTGTATTATGTAAGCGAGTCATGGTTTTCTCTCGTCACTTCCTCTCCTCTTCTCGCCTGCCCTCTTCTTGTCTTTCTACGGTCCTTCGTGTGCTAGCTGGGACATCTGGTGTCTTCACATGGCGGACTGGGACACAAATCATGACAGGCTGGGCCATCTGAAGGGAAGCGACTTGACTCAGGGAGTTTGCCCCAGCGTGTGGCCAGATAGCTAGCTGGTCGCAGACCGTCGACCCTTGCCCTCATCAAGCTGATTTGCAGAGCCGGCGCACATCATGTCCACGACTATCAAGACGCCAAGCACCCGGCCCAGTCCCGAGACAACAGACCACAGCAAACACAACACACCATCAACAGTCGCTGGATGGACCTGAACAGAGCTCTACGGCGCCATGATTTTGTTAGCGGCCTAGGCTACACAACAGCCCCCCTCCCCACCTCCTAGCCTCCTTCAGCCCCCTGCACACTCAAACCCCAGAAGCAGCACCCCCCCGGTCCCCTGTCTGGCTCCCCTTTCCCATCACGTTCACTTCTCAGTTCTCACTCACAGACACACCCCGGCCCCTGTCCCCTCCCCTGCCCGCGCCATCCTTGATCTTACCTGTACCTGGCCCTGGACCCAGGACACCCTCCTCCTGGTCGGCTACCGGGTGCTGTCCCCCCCCGGGCCCTGGTCTCTTGGCCTGGGCTCCTTTCAGCGCTGGTCCCCTAGTAGCCTGGTACCTGGCAGGCCCCGAGGCACTGTGCAGCTGCTGCCCTTGTCATCGTTGTCGTCGTCGATGTCGCGGTCGGGACCAGGGGCAGGGACATGGGTTTTTTCACAGAGGGGCATGCAGCATACCTTACCTCCCACCGCATCTCTGCCTTCTCGCGCTCTTTTTTCCCTCTCTCTGACTTGCCCTGCTGGTAGGTGGCTACTCGCTCTTGGTCTGCTCTCCCGCATTAGGCTGCGAGGGGGAGCTGGCAGGGCTCTCTTGGAGGAAAAGGGGAACATCGTCTTGTACTTTGCGGCCAGCGGTCATCGCGATAGTCCGGCGGCTTTGGACCACCTACGATGGACCGGCCAAGCACCGGACCGCAGCGCCAGGCCCCCGGATCTCTGCTGCGCTGTTTCCGCAGAGGAGCAGTGTGTGATGAGAAACCAACCCCCCCTCCGACGGACAGAGAGTTGCACTCTGCCTCTGTCACTGCATCTGCTACCACAGTCCTGGCCTTTTGGCTCCCCACTAGACGTATCCATCTTGGCACCTTAACTCGAACTAGGTAGGGGAAGGGGAAGGGGAGGGGGGGGGGCACATCGACCTGGTCAAGCCTGCCACTTCGCTCCATCACACCGGCTCTTTCGCTACTGCAGAGCCCTCTGGCTGTCGAGCTAGCTGCCCATCCGTCTATCTTGCTGCTTGACCTCATCGCCCGCCTCGTCCTCCCTTTCCGCAACTGCCTGCCGCCACAAGCGGAATTGTCGTCGCTAGAAGCGCTTGTTACACTGGTGGATGTCTCCCGATTCGATACTCCAAACCTGCCATCACCATTCCTACTCTCAGAGGAGAGCGCCATCTCTTTTCTGCTCAGACCTCCTCTCCCCACATCCCGTCTTCGATCGCTCTCTTACTCTGCCCCCCCTCCCATCTTCCGCCTTGACCATCACCGCCATCACGTCCAGGGCCACGGCCGCGACCACGTCCACGTCGAGAGCCACATTGGATCTAATCTGTTCCCGCAGTCTCTCTGCCACTCCCCTCCCCGCCTCGCATACAGCACTCCGACCAAAGAACAGACGGTCGTCGGCGCACGGAAAGGGGCATCCAAAGCAAGCCGGACCACGAGGGAGAGGAAAAAGAAAGCCACTCGCTTACTTGGCCTCACTCGCATAGCCATCACATCACACATACGGTACTTGCTTCCGAGAACGAAACTCGAGCCTGCTTTTGGCTTTCCAACATAATCACAGCAACCCACCCCCTCCCCGGTTCCCGTTCGTCCCACCTCTTGCGGCTCGTAGCTCGCTGCCCTCACACATAAATCAAGGAGGGGCATCGTCATCTGGTACACTGCCGACTGAGAAGGCCAAAGAGCCACCACGAGGAACTTCACCCTAGCCTACCGCTCCTGCCGCAAACCAACAGCCCCGGTCTGCCCTCATCACACAGAGGATAACATCACATCCAGGTTTGGGCTGTGCCTCGCAGGGGACGAGCGTACATCGCACATCATCCGTCTTTTTTGATCTGGTCATCCATCCCTCCCTCCACCCCCCACGACGACGACGAGTGAGTGCTTGTGCGCTTGCAGCAACATCCACCAGGCTAGAACCCCTCCGAGCGTGGGACGTCGGTGCCCATCTTGTCGACAAAACAGTTGCGTAGTATTTTTATCGCCGGGCTAATCCTCTTCGAACACCCGGCAACCTGACGCACAGAGGCTGACACCCCCGTTGAGAAGATCGCCACGCCCGCAGCTCCGTCCACCCGTCTCGCCTGGCGTCTGGCCTTTTGCTCGCCAGTTGCTCGAGTCAATTTCGCACCAGACCCTCACCCCCCNNNCCCCCTCCCCCCCCAGTCCGCCAGCGCTCGAGCGTTTTGGCTGCTCTCACCCCCAGAGGCCACTCGACTCGGGACTTGGCCCTTGTTGACCAACGAAAATAAGAGAAAGCCCAATTTGGTTTACGGCCTTCTCCAGTATTCCAGGTACAGGTACACAAGGTACGATCCGGTTCCTTTATACCCTGCCTGTGGCCTTTCCCACTCGCTCTCTCATCCCAGAACCACCCCCCGGAGCGAGAAACACCTCGATCCTATACTGCCACTGGTGATATATACCTTCCTTCAGCGCCTCACTTCCCTTCCGAGCCCAAGGCAATCTTGTCGTAGGCCTCATCTCCCCTTTTCCCGTTCTACAAAACCCCTGGGCTTTCTTACACCCCTCCCTCTCTCGTTCCCTTCTTGCGTCTGGCCAACTTCAGACCATCGACTCATCGTCAAACCTCCAGAGGCCATCCGCTAGCACGTCCCATCATCGCCCACCTCAGGACAAGCGCCGTCACGACACGAGCAACAACGAGTCGCCGCTCGCCTCTTCTTTTGCCTCTCTCTCTCCACCCCCACCAAGGTGAATCTCCCGGCTCGGTCGCATCAAGCCTAGCTTGTCGGTGGACATCCGGTCGAGGGTCCCTCGAAGCTCCGTGCACCTCGCACGAGACGACGAAGACGAGTGAAGAAGCTAGGAAGACCGCGCGAGAAGCAGAGACGACTTCGTCTCTCGGTCGGACCTCAGACCCTGAAAGACGCCAATCGTCGAGATCCGTCAGCCTAGCTCACCCCCGTGCCTGAGCGCACTGGACCTCGTCGATCGCCTTGCCGTTCCCGCGTGGCCACCCATTGTCTGCATCTGCAGTCCCCGGAACCTAACACACGCCGGCCCTTGACTCTCAGACTTCGAAACGAAGACACGGCAGGCAGGCCAACCTTGGTCCGCCCCCCCCTCTCTTCCGCTAACTCGCCGTCTGCCACACACAGAAGGGATTGCCCTGTTCTGTAAACATCAGCCCAAATCCCACAGCCCACCAGTTTGGCCGCTTGGCCACTCGCGACGCATCCTGCAGCTAAGGTGGCTCATCCTCGCTCGTCCAAGACCGGAGATTTCCCCAAGTGCCTGAGCACCACGGACCCTCTCGCCTCCGGTACGTTCACACATCTGACCTGTCTTAAAGAGGACCCTTCCCACCCGCTATGAACTTGCCCTGCCTCTACCCTGACCTGATCAGCTCGAACGTTCGTGATCTCCTTGACTGATCAGTTCCAGCAACACCTTACACTTCTTCTTCCTTTACCCTTCCCCTACACTAATAGAGGTTGTTCACCTTACGTCGCCGGTCACCACACGTTCATCCATCCATCACCCACGCATAGTCGCCTCGACAAGCAAGGACAGCATCTCGCCGCTGCACCTCGCCACGTACGCACACGTCTCGTCCGTTGTCTGTGTGTACGCATAGGCCCGTTGCCGTATCATCACAGCGCTGGACGCCGCATTTTCCTCCTCTTTCACCTAAAGCGCCCGGCCCTTGCTTCTCGTCGACCACTTGTTTCTCGGACGAGTTGCACTGTCGAGAGCCTGCATTGGACGCACTGAACCCTTTCCGAACCGCACCCACGCATCCCCTCGAACCAGGGGTACCACTGCCAGGCCACGCCACCCTCTTCTTTGACCCCCGACTCGAAGACCGCGTTCATCCTTGTTCCCTCCCCTTCCCACGGCGGAAGACACTCTCTGCACCACCAACACCCTCCCGTAATCCAAAGATCACCAACAAAGAGAAATGGAACTCATGGAGCTTGTCGAGAACGAGCCCACCGCTCGTCCTTTCCAGTGCGATTGGCAGTCGTGCAACAAGGTATGCAGTCCGCTCACCACCGTGGCCACTTGGTTCCCGCGGTGGCCCTGCTGGACCCCATCAACTGACGCGCATGGTGTAGAGCTTCAACCGCAAGTCTGACTTGCAAAGGCACTACCGCATCCACACAAACGAGCGCCCCTACTCCTGCGCGACGCCCGGCTGCGGCAAGTCCTTTATTCAGCGAAGTGCACTGACTGTCCACATTCGAACTCACACCGGAGAGAAGCCTCACCAGTGCCAACACATTGGCTGCGGTAAGAGGTTCTCCGACGTACGTAGCAGGCTCTCCTCGTCTGGAAGCCGCTTCGCTGACATGCAATAGTCATCGAGTCTGGCAAGACATCGACGCATCCACACCGGCAAGCGCCCATACAAGTGCGCCCATGATGGCTGCCTCAAGAGGTACGGCTCATCTGCCTGGTGGAGGTTGGAGACGACTGTGACACTGACCACTTGGCTAGCTTTTGCCGCAAGACCACCATGGTCAAGCACCAACGACGCTCCCACCAGCGTGGCCTGCACCCGAACGAGCTGCTTGACGACTGCACCTCTGACTCGGAGAGCGGCGAGTCTCCTTCTACCCCCAGGCACTCGGCCATGCACTGGCCTGCCATGCCTGTGAACCACGCCGGCATGCCTCAGGGTCACGCCATGCACCGGGCCGCGTTTGCTTGGTCTGTCTGGTCTGGAGGGGCAGCAGCAGCAGCACCAGGCGCAGCCCCATCCCTCCTCCCACCAGCAACAGTCGCTGCAGCCGCCTCAGCAGCAGTACGGCCACCGCCACAGCCTGTCGTCAGGGAACGCGAACGATTTCCACGCCCAGCCCGTTCACGAGCAACCCCCCCAGCACCCAGGCGCACACATGCTGCACAGGACCGCAAGCATGCCGCAACACTCGTTCTACGTGACCGAGCAGAGCAACCCCGGGGTGGCGACCATGAACACGAACCCGATGCCAGCTCAGTACCAGGTCCCCAGGCAACCAGTCGAGAGGCTACCACTCGAAATCCCCTACTCGGCACCTCACCAGCCTATGCAGAGCAGCCCGAGCAACTTCTCGGCTGGTTCCGGCCGGAGCCCATCCACCCAAGAGGGCTTCTACACTCATCAGCCCACGCAGACGGCGACGTACGCTCTCCACGCCGCATCACCGGTCGAACATGGTCAGCAGCACCCGCCGCAACACCAGCCCCAGGCGCAGATGGTCCCATACGCCCAGCAGGTCCCGAGCCAGGTCGCGCCTCCCCAAGCACAGGCACCCCAGCAGGTGCAGCAGATGCCACAGCACTACCCATCACCGTCCCCGCAGCCTCAAGCTGTGAGCGAGGACTACTGGAACGGTGTTCCGTACCAGGCTCCGGTTGAGGTTGCCACTATTGGATCGCTGCCCACGTTCGGCTCCGGCACGTACGACATCTGGGGACCGAAGATCGAGTTCGAGGACCCATCGATGCAGCTGCCCAGCGCCCGCATCGAGAACATGTGAAGGTTCAGGGCCGGAGAAACAAAAAGAAACAACGAAGACAACAAGAAGAAAAAAAAACAAAGACAAAAAAAAACGATAATAACCCACGCGACCATCAGACACGCCCCTAGTCGTTGTTCTCCGCCACACGACGCTTAATACTTCGCCCTTCCACAGGTCATTCCGTCCCCAACGACCTTTGTGTATACCAATAACCACACGTCGTCACGCTTTCCTGATTTGGTACCTTTTCCCATGTTTTCCCAACGTTTTCGTTGCATACCCGAGAGAGGAGATACCACACGGGGTTCCCAGGACCGAGTTGTCGACAGGCCGACACGGCCGTCGTACAGTCATGGCCGACACGGCCTATGTTTTGATTTTGATCTGGCGATATCGGAAAGAGAAAAAAAAAGACACGACAGGGCCGACATCGGCCAAGCTGCATGCTCTTCTGGCGTCGTCTGGTTCTGCTTCGAAAGCAGCGGGGAGGGGGAGTCAGAGGCCCTCCTCATACACACGTTCTCTCTCCCGAGGTGTCGTCGACAGCCGCGAGGCCCATTCGACGCCCTCTTCTCCTTTGTCGATCGATACCTAATCACCGCATCTGCTTTTGGGAAACACGGCGGGCGGCATTCTGACATTTTGTTCCGTTTCTTTGCGTTTACTTTCATTTCGGCTATCATCGAGGATCGGGGTCTGTTTTCCGGGTTTGTACGATTTGATCGGGTCGGCGGTCTGCTGCCTGTCTTTAATGGTTGAGAGCGGTGGTTGTTGTTGTCGAGGAGGAGGAGGAGCAGGAGGAGGACGCGATGGATGCCCATGACGCAACGAGACTCGATGGAAGCATGTCCGGAAGAGTGCGGGGGGTTCGAGGCGGAGCAGAAGGATGGGATACCCCCTCACGACGTCCGGAAACTGACGGCCCCATTATGAACGACTGAAAAGAGGCGGGGAGGTTGCATTGTAATACGAGGAAGCGGAGGCAGGCGGGATGTCCTGTGTAGCAGTCGGAAGCAATCGTCGATTCGAAGCTCGAGGGGAGAAGTTGACGAGGGGAGAGAGAGAGAGAGAGAGAATGAAAAGGATGACGATGTACTTTTAGTGTTCTGCAACGATTTCGTTTTTCGCTGCTTGTTCGATCGAGGGTTCCGGGATATATGTGTTCAATGGAAAGCAATCAAACCATTCAGAAAACAGGCTCTCCGTCGATCCGGCTCCCTCTCTCTCGCGCGCGCGACCGTCGTATTTGACAGGTGTCGAGTTGGCGTCGAGCCGAGCCGTTGGGCCCCCGAAGCTGGCTGGCGGGCGTCTCCTGCAGGCGACGTGATGCAAGGCGTGCCGAATGCGGACAAGGGCCGTGGGAAGCGGAGCGGCCTGGAGGGCGGTCGAGAAGACGAGGTGAGTGGTCTCGATGCTGCGAGGCGACGAAGGCGCGACGCAGGCTCAAGGGGCGGGGGGAGCGGTTTATAGGTTGGGGATGCGATAGCAGGACCAGCCGACGATGGTTCGGGAGGCTGGTGAGCCGGTGCGGGTGAGATGAGAAAGGGCTGCAAGTGAGACGGGTGGCTGCACGAGGAGATCGGCTGGCGGCATGAGGGGGTTATGTAGTACGTGGTGTGAGGATTGGAGATGAGGCATATCTCGGGTGTATGTACGGGTGTATGTAGGGTGAATGAGAGGGTGTGATTGAGTATATTGTCCGCGTGGGTGTGGCGGCTTGTGATGCGTGGTATGAGAGGAGCGGCTCGCCGCCGCGGTTGAACGGGGCCAGCGAGAGAGACGAGCGAGAGAGACGAAGGCAGCGGTTTCACGTGGAGATGACGGCGGCATCATCTCGGTGAAGCAGGCTATCGGCAGCGCATGCAGGTCTCGACGCGTGGAAACGCAAATGGACATGTCAATCTCTTGAACATGACGCTCATCTTGGGTGATGCTGGAGGTCGTCCGAGATGCCCTCTGGTTGGCTCATTTAGCCGCGTTCTGATTTGCCCAGGCCTCGAGCCAATCACGCGACGTTCTGCAGCAGTTGGCGCGACAAGGTCGAAAAGGGACTTACCTAAGCTGCTGGAGCCCTCGGTGAGCACGGTGAACGGGAAAATATCGGGAGTGGGGAAGCGGACGGGGCCGGAGCCCGGGCTGCGTCGACGCTAGCGCAAGGCGTCCATGCGTCGTCGACGTCCATCACGTCAAGCGCACTTTGACTCAACCACATCGTGGCCTCTCAACAAGAACGCCATGTCGACTCCACCCCTTTGGTGAACATGCGTATGCCGGCATCAAGACGACATCCGTAGCATCACACCCACATACGTACACCCTCTCCGAAGCAGGGACACGACACGCGACACAGATACATACGCCTGACCGCCTTCCACACGACTCGCGCTCGCCGCGTCTCCGGGTCCTCGCACCACACCATGGCTCTCCGCCCGACGGCTGCGCTCGCCCTGAGCGCAGCCAGCCAGGCCCTGCGCCGGCCCCTGGCGCAACCTGCGTCCATGCGGTCCTTCCTCAAGCTGGCGGCAGCACCGAACACCACGGCCCTGGGCCCGACGACGAGAGCACTGGGACTGTTCCAGTTCCAGTGCAGGGCCTTCGGCACCAACGGCATCTCGCGGAACCTCCTCGCGGCCAGGGAAGCGGCGGCGAACCGAAACCCCAGCAGCGCCACAGCTCAAAATGCATTCTACCAACTCCTCCTCAAGGCCAATATGCCCGCCATCGTCGTCGAGCGCCACCAGTCCGGACGCTTCGCCACCAACGAGGCCACCAACGCTGCGTACCACCAGGCCCTGGGGCTGCAGAACAGCGCGACGGCTGGGGTCAACAATGGCATGCCTGCCCACTTTGGCGGACAGGCTGCCGCGAACACGGGCGGCAGCAACCTGAGCGAGGCTCAGCTGCAGGCCGTCGGACAGGCTCTCGCCGCTCGGTCCCAGGGATCCAACGTTGCCGTGGCCAGTCAGCCCAGTGGCGCCGGCGGCGCCGCCGGCGTCGGCACGCGCGAGGGTCCCCTCTACGTTGTCGTGGACGAGTCTCTCGGCGGCGTCCTGTTCCGCTGGACCAAGTTTCTCCTCTGGTTCGCCTTCTTCACCTATCTCAGCCTGGTCCTCGTCTCCTTCCTCATCGAGGGCCTCAGCCTGTTCAAGCGTCCCGGCGACAAGGCCAACAACAGCGAGGTCAGGGCCGAGAACCAGACGACCAGGTTCGCCGACGTGCACGGCGCCAGCGAGGCCAAGGACGAGCTCCAGGAGCTCGTCGACTTTTTGCGCAACCCGGACAAGTTCTCCACGCTCGGCGGCAAGCTGCCCAAGGGCATCCTCCTCGTCGGCCCTCCCGGCACCGGAAAGACGCTCCTCGCCCGCGCCGTCGCTGGCGAGGCCGGCGTCCCCTTCTTCTACATGTCCGGCAGCGAGTTCGACGAGGTCTACGTCGGCGTTGGTGCCAAGCGCGTGCGGGACCTCTTCACGTCTGCCAAGAACAAGTCGCCCGCCATCATCTTCATTGACGAGCTCGATGCCATCGGCGGAAAGCGCAACGCCAGGGACGCATCGTACGTGAAGCAGACGCTCAACCAGCTCCTCACGGAGCTGGACGGGTTCGAGCAGAACAGCGGCGTCATCATCATCGCCGCCACCAACTTCCCCGAGGCCCTCGACAAGGCGCTGACGCGGCCCGGCCGCTTCGATCGCCACGTGACTGTCTCGCTGCCGGACGTCCGCGGCCGCATCGAGATTCTCAAGCACCACGCCAAGAAGATCAAGGCGGCGCCCGAGATCAACTTTGAGGCCATCGCGTCCAGCACGTCGGGGCTGTCGGGCGCCGAGCTGGAGAACATTGTCAACCAGGCGGCGGTGCGCGCGAGCCGGCTGAAGGAGTCGGCCGTGACGATGCGCGACTTTGAGTGGGCCAAGGACAAGGTCATCATGGGCGCGGAGCGGAAGACGGTCATCGGCGAGAAGGAGAAGGAGATGACGGCGTACCACGAGGCCGGGCACGCGCTGGTCGGCTACTTCAACGCGCAGGGCCCCAACAAGCTGTACAAGGTGACAATCCTGCCGCGCGGCCAGAGCCTGGGCCACACGGCGTACCTGCCGGAGATGGACAAGTACTCGTACACGCACGGCGACCTCAAGGCCATCATCGAGACGTCCCTGGGCGGCAAGCTCGCGGAGGAGATTGTCTACGGCACGGACAAGGTGACGACTGGCGTCTCGTCGGTAGGTGCCCTCGGAGAAGGGGCAGACGGGTGAAAATGACTGGCACGTAGACTGACACGGAGAACAGGACCTGCAAAACGCCACCAACATCGCGTACCAGATGGTGGCCAAGTACGGCATGTCGGACAAGCTCGGGTCGGTCGAGTACAACGGGCGGTACCGCGACCTCAGCTCGGAGACGCGGTCGCTGATCGAGCAGGAGGTGCAGCGCTTCATCTCGGAGGGGCAGGAGAGGGTGCGGACGCTGCTGCTGGAGAAGCGCAAGGAGCTGGACCTCCTGGCCAAGGCGCTCGTCGAGTACGAGACGCTGGACGTCAAGGAGGTGGAGATGGTGATCCGGGGCGACAAGCTGACGGACCGGACGCCCTCGCCCAAGGGGCCCCTGGTCGTGCCGGTGAGCGATCCGCTGGTGACGCCGCCGCTGGGACCCGAGGAGGGCTCCTCCGGGCCGTCGGCGCCGCCGCCACCTCCCCCGGCTGCCGCGTGAGGAGGCCGAATCAGCACTGGCTGATCGACCGGGCCTCGCGCTCTGGCAGTGATGCCGGCGGCGGCCAGGTTTGGCCAGCCGGATGGTGGTTGCGGTAGCGTCATCTGGGACGACCCCTGGCATATTTGGTGCATCCCACGGGTATGGCAAATCACTCACAGCGTCTGCAGTATATTGGTCGCGAGTTTGCTTGGTCTGTCTGGTCTGGAGGGAAAGGGGAAACAAGTCACGAGCTTGAACCTGGCCAGGGTCCCCCCCTCCGACGGGGCTGTCCGGCATCAGATCAGGGCGGAGGAGGAGAGCGTCACGATGGGACGTTACTCGGCGGCAACTGGGCCAGACCACCCCTTGTCGTCGCAGCCGCGGGCTTTTTTTCGCCGGGCTGACAGCGAGGAACTCTCTACTCGGGGTCGTGGATGAGGAGGCCGGGGTAGGGAGACAGCGCAGCGGCAACGGATGCCGAGCTGATTGTAACTTTTTTTTTTTTCGTTTGTAATCATACTCAGCATTGAGCCAGGTGTGCAGCACTCCGTTGAGCCAAATGTGCAACACAACAGTTGGTGCATCATGCCATTGAGCCAGGTGGTTTGCACCGGCATGTCCTGATTTTGCTGTTCCTCGCGTCACGCCGACAAGAGATTTCTTCTCGGGCTGGCGATAGGGGGACCTTGGCGTTGTGTCCGTTATCCCCGAACGCGGGTTAATACCGACGCGGTCCATGGCGCTCGCTCGACACCCCCCACTCGCATGACGTTTGCGATGGACGGACGGCACCCCTGCTCTCTGCCCCTGCCCCTCTGCCGAGCGACGGTCGATGGCGCATCATGAGGGGTAGTGGTGAGGTGCTCGCGTGGATGGACAACGACCCCAGCGCCAGAGGTAAGGTACTTAAGGGGCGCTGCCATTGCATTGCACAATCATAGATTCGATACACGGAAAGACATCAACACCAGCTCCAGGATCGACACCACCTCACCACCCTCATCACCACCCTCATCACCACCAGACACCCCCCCACCCCGTATCGCAGCCATGGTCAAGGTCCTCCTCACAGGTTCACCACCCCCCCGGGCCTCCCCCCGCAACAGACAACTGACGACACCCAGGCGGCTCGGGCTTCATCGGCGGCCACGTGCTCGAGCAGCTCCTCGAGCAGGGCCACGACGTGGTCGTGACGGTGCGCTCCGAGGACAAGGCGCAGAAGATCCGCGACGACCACGCCGACCTCGCCGCCGGGCGCCTCGCCGTCGCCATCGTGCCGGACATTGCGCGCGAGGACGCCTTTGACGACGTCGTCCAGACGCCGGGCCTCGAGGCCGTCCTGCACACGGCCTCGCCCTTCCACTTTGACTTTAGTACGCGCTGCCCCTGCCCTGCTGCCCTTCTCGCTCTCAGCCCCTGCTGCCCTTCTCTTTCTGTTGATGCTCCTCTGGTGATGCTCCTCTGGTGCCGCCACCCAGCACCTGTTGATGTTCCCTCTGCCGCCCCCCAGCACTGACCGACCCAGCCGACCCCAAGAAGGACCTCGTCGACCCCGCCGTCATCGGCACGACGGCCATCCTCAAGGCGCTGCACCGGTCGGCGCCGGGCGTCAAGCGCGTCGTCATCACGTCGTCGTTCGCGTCCATCCTCGACGAGGCGCGGCTCGACGACCCGAACACGGTGTACACGGAGCGCGACTGGAACCCCGTGACCGAGGCCGACATCCACCGGTCCAAGGCGACGGCGTACCGCGCGTCCAAGAAGCTGGCCGAGCGCGCGGCCTGGGACTTCGTGGCGGCCGAGACGCCGGCCTTCGACCTCGTCACCGTGTGCCCGCCGCTGGTGCTGGGGCCCGTGGGCCGCCACCTCGCGAGCCTCGACGCCATCAACACGTCCAACGCCCGCCTCGTGCAGCTGCTGCGCGGCGGCTGGACCGCCGAGATCCCCGACACGGGCGCCGCCGTGCTCTGGGTCGACGTGCGCGACTGCGCCGCCGCCCACCTGCGCGCCCTCACCACCCCCGCCGCCGCCGGCAAGAGGCTCTTCACCACCGCCGGCTGGTTCTCCAACCGCGAGATCGCCGCCGTCGTCCGCGACGCCTTTCCCGACCTGCGCCACAGGCTGCCCGGCCCCGACGTCCCCGGCGGCGACAAGCCCCCCAAGGACAAGCTCTACGGCTTCGACAACTCGGCCACCAACGACGTGCTGGGCATCCAGTGGATCGGCCTCGACAAGAGCATCGTCGACTCGGTCAACCAGCTCAGGAGCCTGCCCGTGTGGGAGACGCTGTAGTCTGGCTCGCTTGCCTACGTCACGCGTGTGAGGGCCGGCTTGTGCATGCAGTGTGTATTGGCAGGAGGGACAGATGCCGCTCTCGTGTCAAGATCTAGAGCCTCCAAGATCTAGAACCTCAGAAAATAAAAACATCACCCTTCTCACCCCTGGTATAAATCAAGCCGCTTTTTTCTCGTCTTTCCCAAGTCATGCGCCTCCGCCCAGCCGTGCGTCTACGCAGTCGTCGTCTACCTCGTCGTCCGTCGTCATCAGTCATCACTACCCGGTGCTACTGCTACCTCCGGTTGGCGTCGATCAGCTGGTCCATCAGCTCGCCGTTCTGCTGCTCGTGCTGCACCTGCTCCGCCGTCTTCTCCTCGGGCGCCTCCCCCGCCGCCAGCTCGGCGGCCTTCTCCTCGTAGTTCTCGACCTTCATGTCCTTGAGGCCGAGGTCCTCCTCCTCCTCCTCCGTGCGGTCGTACATCTCGCGCGTGATCTGCGGGTCGGGCGCCGGTGGGTCCACGAGCGACTGCACGTAGCTGCTCGCGAGCGGGTCGGACAGGATGACGGTGAAGGGCTTCTCGCCGCGGATGGCCACGTCAAGGCCGTCGAAGAAGGCCGTCCACTTGTCCTTCTCGTCCGGCACCACCGAGTCGCCGCCGCCGCTGTTGCCGTCGGCCTGGAAGATCTGGTTGTGCAGGTCGTTGCGCACCTGCGTCAGCAGGCCCTCGATGGTGGTGAAGCGGCCGCCGAGCGTGCCCGGGTTGACCGAGAGGCCGAGCTCGGGGCACTCGAGCGCGCAGCTCTCCGACTTGAGAATGTCGCGCGCCAGGTCCGTCACGCCGTCGACCGAGATGGTGATCTTCTCGCCGCGCTCGGGGATCTCGCCGCCCGTCTTGACGTCGTTGGACCGGTAGCCGCAGGCGTCGCACACGGTGGACATGAGGACCACCTGCTTGAAGTGCGGGATGTCGACCATCTTCATGTGGGTCGTGCAGGGCTGCATGCAGCCGGGGCAGCTGGCGGGGAAGCTGTAGACCTCGTTGGGGATGATGTTGCCCTCGGCGTCGAGGCCGGCGGTGGGGTCGACCATGGTGGCGTCGGGGTTGGCGCTCTCGCCCGAGAGGCCGAGGGCCTCGTTCTGGGCGGCGGTGCGGATGAACTCGTGCTTCTCCCACTTGCCGACGCCGTCCTTGAGGTCGGGGGTGATGAACGAGTTGCCGGCGGGGTCGTCGACGGTCAGGCGGAAGGGGAAGGCGGCGCCCTCGAGCATGGCGCGGCCCTTGGCGATGACCTCGGCGATCTTGGCGTGGACGTCGGGGGCCTGCTGCAGGCGGGCCTCCTGGCCGAACGCGAGGTCGTCGATGACGGTGGAGAGGAGGCCCTCGACGTTGGTGAGCTGGCCCTTGCCGGAGGGGACCTCGAGGTCGAGCTCGGTGAACTTGACCGTGGCCGTGTCGGACTTGACGACCTGGCGGGCAAAGTCGGCCATGGCCGTCAGGCGCAGCTCGTAGTAGGTGCCCTTGGGCTGGACGGTGCCGGCGGGCTGGACCTCGTTGTTCTGGAGGCCGCAGTGTTCGCAGGCGAAGGACATGATGATGACCTCGCGGAAGTAGGGGATCGAGGTGAGGAGCATGCGGGTGACGCCCTGGGGGTGTTGGTGTCAGGCTGGTCCTGGGACGAAGGAGCGGGATGGAAGAGGGGGCCTCACATTTTCGTGGCAGTTCATGCACAGGGACTCGATCTCCTCGACGAGCTTGTGCTCCTCCTCGGTGTTCTCAAGCTGCTGGCCGATGTTCTGGAAGAACTCGTTGGGGGTGACCTTGCTCTCGGGGGCGGCCATGGTGATGTCGCGAGCGGTTGCCGGGGGGGGTGTGTGTGCGTGTGTGTGTGTGTGTCTGTCTGTCTTTTCTGTCTGTTCTGTGTGCGCGATTCGAAGAAGCCTGACTGTTATTTGATTCGGGATGACGGTGTCTGTGGGCAGGCAAAAGACACGGAGGTGGTGATGATGATAAATGGCGGGGTCCAGGGTCGGCGCACTCGATCGCGCGCAACTTTGGGTCTGATTTTTCTGGAGGGGCAACACCAACGGATGGAGGGGTCCATCAGCGAAAGGGCCCTGGCTGGGCCCTGTGACGCAGACGTGCAGTCGCGGTGGAGCCGCCAGCATCTGTCAGCGCCGGCGGCTTCGAGAAGATTCGAGTCGAGGTACCGTCCCGCGTTGCTCGGGTGGCGGGGTACTGGCGCACGACAGAGGGTACCTAAGTACCTCTCGATCCCCCCGAGGCCCCCAAGAGCCATGGTGGGCACCCATCATAGGTACCCTACCACCCACTAGAGGCCCTGCCTGGGTGCCTATGCCCTGCCTGGGTGCCTGTCCTGCCAGCAGCCATAGGCACCCAGTACCTACCAGGACCTGAGGTAGGCAGGCAAGCAGCAAGCAGCCGGCAGCGCAGCGCTCATCTCTTCATCGAAAAGTCCGCCAGGCTCAGGCTGCGGCCCTGCGCGCTCTTGCTCTGGTCCAGCAGCGCCTGCAGGCCGGCCTTTCGGTTCTTGGCCCTCTTCTTGCTGCTGGCGTTGGCCGCGGAGGTCGGCGTCGAGCTGCTGGTGCCGCTGGCGCCGCTGGCCTTGGGGTGGGATTTCGACCTTGGTGCAGACGCCGAGGAGGAAGCACCCTCGACCGCGAGCGTGCCGGGCTGCGATCCCGATTCCTGTCCCCTGCGCGCCTTCGGCCGGAGCTGCCTCCTCATCTTGCTGGCCGACGGCGCCGGGTCCAGCTTGATCGTGGTCGTCGACGTGCAATGGCCACACTGCAGCACCTTTCTCAGCCCGCCGGTCTCCGTCCTGTCCGTCCTGCCCGTGCTCTGGGCCTTGGCCTGTCGCTGTCGCTGTCGCTTGCGTGAAACCCTCTCGGCTTCGAACCTGATGCTGCTGCTGCCCATGCCGGGGACCATGATGTGCCCGCAGGCCCCGCAGGCGCGCTGGCGCTGGGCGTCCGTCGGCGGGAGGCCTTCGTTGCGCGAGAGCTCGTTGCTGCGGCTCATCAGCCACGCCGACGTCTCGGGCGCCGCCGCTCGGAGGAGATGGGCCGCGTCGCTGAGATAGTGGATGTGCTCTGTGACGGGCACCCGATCCCTCGTCGTCGGAGGGGTCTTGTAGGGCGCGTCCATCGCGGGCGGTGTCGGTGCTGCTGGCTGGACTGGATGAAGTTGCCTGGCGTTGCCTGTCAAATCCTGATGCCTCTCCGTCGGTCAGAGCCTGGAGCTTGAGCAGGGGCCACTGAGGCGGTCTTCCCTCGGGGCTGGCACCCGCTAGATGCATTCATTGCTGTATTTGGTACAGTGGGGCGGCAGACGTATCGACGGGACTGTCTCTTGTCCACATCAGTCGGTGTTCTAGATGCTCTATAAAATCAAGGAAGAGCGCTACATACAAAGTATCTTAGATTTTAGCTAGATGTATTTCGGAATAAGCGACATGAATATTTGTCGAATATTCTGAGCGATGTACATGGAGTGACTATAGCTTGAAGTTGGCACACTCTGATGTATCCTGAGGGAATCTGGTTGATACAGTTGTCGCCCCACTGTAGCAGCACCCCCCCCCGATACAGTTGGTCGCCCCACTGTAGGCAGCACCCCGCCCCCCCGCCCCCGCCCCCCCCCCCCCCCCACAAACCATGTTCCTCCCGTCTACAACAGCACACCACCCGCCGTGCAACACCAAGGCTGACCAAGCTGACCCCTCCGGCCGGCCAGAGCTCACACGATCTTCGGAACCGGAGCTCTGATCTCGAGCATCTCTCGCATGGCCTCGAAACACGCGCGGGGTGACCGCACCCAGACGAGACCCCCAAAGCCCAAGCCCGCGAGCCCCATCACCGTCGCCATCAAGCAATGGCTGACGACTCTGCCCTCGGCGTCGGATGCTCTGCGGAGCCTGGACCTGGACCCCGAGGCCCTCCTCTCGTCGGCACCCAAGCGCTTCACCATCTATGAGCCCATGGTGCTCCTCCCCAGCGGGAGCTTTGACGGCCCCGCGTGGCAGGCTCTCCTCGCCCGACCAGCGCTCGACCCAGCGCACATCGACCGTCTGTGGCAGGCCCTGCTGCGCGAGCTCTCCAGGAAGCAAAAAGCCCCCCTGACCCACCTGGCCGTCAACCAGGGCATCCCTCCGCAGGTCGAGTCCGGCGCCGCCGACGACCGGGAGGCCGGCGGCGAGAACATCCTCCGATCTCCAAGTGGACTGAGGATGCTGCACGGCGACTTCGGCCCGGCCCAGGCGCCTCTGTCTCCCTCGGATGAGGACCACGCGCGCGCCTTCTGGGTCTCGACCAAGCAGAACGGCATCTGGCAGACCTGGGCCCCGCGCTGGACCATGTTCAGCCGCGGCAACGTCAAGGAGAAGGCGCGCCTCCTCGCGTTCCACGGCCCGGCCGCCCCTCCCCATCGCGCCTCGGTCCAGATCCCCGCGCCAGCAGCGCCAGCAGCAGCACCACCAGCATGGGCCGTCGACATGTACGCGGGCATCGGCTACTTCACCTTCTCCTACGCCAAGCTCGGCCTGCGCGTCCTCTGCTGGGAGCTCAACCCCTGGAGCGTCGAGGCCCTGCGCCGGGGCGCCGTGGCGAACGGCTGGGACGTGCACGTCGTTCGGGGGGCAGACGACCTGTCGCGGCCGACCCCGGAGCTCGTGCCGGCGAGCGCGAGGATCGTCGTCTTCCTCGAGGACAACCGGGAGGCCGCACGCAGGATCGCCGAGCTGCGGGCCCGCGGCGACGCCCTGGACATCCTGCACGTCAACTGCGGGCTCCTCCCGACCAGCGAGCCCACGTGGCGGCCGTGCTGGGACATGGTCGCGACGGGCGCGGGGCGGGCCACCTGGCTGCACCTCCACGACAACGTCGGCACCAGGGACATTGACGAGCGGCGCGGCGCCATTCAGGCCCGGTTCGACGCGTGGGCGGGCGCGCAGGACGAGGGGGCGCTGCGGCGGCGGCGGGCGGCCAGGGGCGAGCACGTGGAGCGTCAAGACGTACGCGCCAGACGTGTGGCACTGCGTCTTTGATGTCTTCATTACGGACTATGCAGATGGTACATGAACTCTTTTGTTTTTTCTCACTTCTTCATCTTACACATCCTCGCCCCTGTCGCCGGTGTTCCTCTTGTCATCCGTCCTCCGTCGCCCGCCTACGGATTCCTCCTGAACTTGGAGGGAATGTTGGCCTCGACGATGGCCATCTTGTCGAGCCGCTCTATCCTCTCGGCCTCGTCCTCCATCTCGTCGTGCTTCTTGAAGTGCTCAATGTCCTCGGGGTGCGTCAGGTCCTCGAGCTTGGTGTTCTCGTCGTGGTACCTGGGTGGTGCTCGTCAGCTGCTGTCTGCGGGCCGCAAGACGGAGCGCTTTGGAAAGGGGGGTCAAGGTACTCACTTCTCCCAGTGGTGAATCTCGTACTCGTACTCGTCGTCGCCGTGGTGGCCGGGCCCGGTGCCGAGGTCGGGCAGGGTCTTGCCGGCGGCGACGAAGGCCTCCCACTCCATCTTGCTGACGGAGCCGTCGCCGCTGCGGTCGAGCAGGGCGAGCAGCTGGCGCACGACGTCGTCGCGCTTGGCCTGGGCGAGCCCGCGGTTGGACTCGTCCATGAGGCCGTAGGTGCGCATCATCTCGTCGACGTGCCACACACCGTCGCCGTTGTAGTCGTGCAGCGCGAAGAACGAGGCCGCGTCCCAGGCGTTCATGTGGTGCTCCTCGGCCATGTGCCGCGTCATCCAGTCGGCGTCGTCCGCCACCATGGGCGCCTGGCCGCCGTGGTCGCCGTGCGCGAGGCACGTGCCGGCGAGGGCCGCGACGGCCGCGAGGAGGACGAGGGGGTGGTGGTGCATCGTGGGTCTTTGTTTGCGTGGTTCGTGGCGGGGTGTCGTTGGGGAGGGACGCGAGTGGTGAGTGGTGAGTGATGGGTGGTTGCGTAGTGGGCGAGACACGGGAGAAACAACCAAACGTGGCAGGGTCCAGGTGTTCGATGGTCGAGGACGGGGACTGGCACGGGAAACGAGATGGCAATCACGGTTCGTTGCTGGGTCGTCGGAGCTTGGGCTGCTCACCTCAGGTATGGCGCGCACGTCACGTCGATTCAACTCGATCCAATTCGCGAGTCAGGGGTCGCCGTTCCTTTCAGGGGTCGTCCGCTGGGGCGTGGGGGGGGGAGGGGGGGCGCCTTAGGTGTCCTGTTGGCTGGCGTCGCTGCTGGGTCGGCGCTGATAGGGGCCGACGTCCGCGCTGGGGCCCTGATCGGCGCTACTGTTTACCTGCATCAGGTGCCTCTTCCGCGTACCTGCATCGCTGCCTCTTTCGGTACCTGCATCACATCACCGTACCTACCTTCCCTGAGCAGAGGTGACCTGCCTCGGACAGCCTTCACCTCCCTCCCAACCTCTACCTCCTCACACAGTCCACCTCCACAACACCATCACCCCCCCCCCCCCCCCCCCCCGCCGCCATGAGTCGCTCCCTCGAGCAGTCCCTCCTCATGCTCATGCCCACCCACGGCACCGACCTCCCTCCCCAGCTCGTCGAACTCGCCAGCTCCCTCCTCGCCCAGTCGCGCCACCGCGCCTCCGCGCTCAAGGCCGAGGAGGAGGTCGCCCGCCTCCACGCCTGCTGCCACATCGCCTGCGACAGGCTCAAGATCCCTCTCAACCTCCCGCCCATCGAGTCCCGCCCGCCCATCCCGCCCCGCATCTACAAGCGCCTCTACTCCCACCTCGACAACATCCTCCCGCACACCGTCACCGCCCGCACCCCGGGCAAGAACGGCACGCCGCGCGCCCGCCACCGCGACCCCGACACCACCGCCTCCGGCCGGCCCCTGCCCTCCCGCACCACGCCCAGCAAGGAGAAGACGCTCGCCCAGTTCCGCACCCCGCGCCCCGGCCGCGGCGGCACCCCGACCAAGTCCACCGGCCGCGCCGTCGTCCCCGTCGACAAGTCGACCCTGCACCCGTGGATCCAGCCGACCATCCGCTTCCTGTGCAGGGAGTCGGGCAACGCGCGGTTCGCGCCCACGCTGCTCGCGGGCGTCGAGCGCGCCGTCGTGCCCGGCGGCCGCCGCACCCGCGACCCCTGGGTCCTCGACAACCTCGCCGCCCTCGTCGCCGCCCTGTACTTCTTCGTCGTCCAGCAGGCCCGCGTGCTCGCCACCGGCGAGCCCATCGCCCCGGCCAACTACATCCCCGTGCGCTCCGAGGTCATGGCCCTCCTCAAGCGCGCCCGCGCCGAGCTCGTCGTCGGCCGGGACCTCGCCGACGAGGACGCCTGGGACGGCTGGCAGGCCATCCGCCGCCGCGACTTTGACGCCGTCACCGACGCCGTCACCACAAAGGGCTTCCTCGAGGAGGACTGGTTCCGAGGGCTCAGCGACCTCATCGCCAGCGGGGCGCTCGACGGCGACGATGACGCCGGCGCCGATGTCGACGCGGACACGGCCGAGGGGGGAGAGCGGCCGTCCAAGCTCACGATACGGCGCGCGGACACCATGTTCCAGGACAGGTACGACTACCTGAGCGAGGACAAGCGCAGGGACTATCACGTGTGGAAGGAGGGCATGCTGCGGCGGATCGAGCAGAAGGAGAAGGAGGCACAGGAAGCACAGGGCGCGATGGAGATCGACTGAGACGAATACCCAGGGGGCAGAGATGGACGGAGCCGAATACCCAAGGAGGCAGAGGGAGCGATGAGATAGATTGAGACGTATACCCCAGAAGCACAGGTAGCGCAGAGATGCAATGACGAGACGAACACCCCAAATAACAAAACACCCAGCACCACAACCCTAGCCTATCCGCCCCGGGACGTAGGGGTGCCCCGCGCTCAGGCCGCCGTCGACGGCCCAGGCCTGGCCGTTGACGTAGCTGCTCTCGTCGCTGCCGAGGAATAGGGCGACGCGGGCGATCTCGTCGGCCTGGCCGCCGCGCTTGGTGGGGTTGAGCTGGCCGATGCGCTTCTCGGTGCCGCGGGCGCGGGCGGCCTCGTACACCTCGGCCGTCATGCCCGTCTCGATGAGGCCCGGGCAGATGGCGTTGACGCGGACGCCCGAGCCGGCGAGCTGGTACGAGACGGTCTGGGCCATGGAGATGACGCCCGCCTTGGCCGCCGAGTAGGGCGTCGTGCCGGCGTTGGAGCGGATGCCGGCCACCGACGCCGTGGCGACGATGCTGCCGCCGGCCGCCGGCTTGTCGGGGGACGTCAGCTTCATGGCGGGCGCGGCGTGCTTGGCGGCGAGGAAGACGCTGCGTTTCGGTCAGCATGGTGATGGGCAGGCAGAGGGCAGGCAGAGGGCAGCATACCTCAGCACGTTGGTGCGCATGTTGTGCATAAAGTCCTTCTCGCTGATGTCGGTGAAGAGGGCGGTGGGCCCCGTGATGCCGGCGTTGGCGAAGAAGACGTCGAGGCGGCCGTAGGTGCGCACGGCGTGGTCGACGACGTCGCGGACGGCCTGCTCGTCGGCGGCGTCGAAGCGACGGACGTGAACGTCGACGGCCGGGTGGCTGGCCAGGATCTCGGCGCGGTGCGTGTCGAGGTGGGTGCCGTCAAAGTCGCAGAGGTAGAGGGCGCGCGCGCCGTTCTCGGCGAACTGGTGGGCGGCGGCGCGGCCGATGCCGAGCGGCGAGTTGGTGCCCGTGATGATGACCACCTTGCCCTGGACGCGCGGGCCGGCGGACGGGCCGGCCACCTTCCTGATGGCGGGGATGGCCTGGCTGCCGGGGGCCAGCTGGCTGCCCAGGGCGGCGATCCTGTCTTTGGCGGATTGGGACATGGCGGGTGCTGGGGATGAGGATGGTGATAGTGATGGTGGATGTGTTGTGTCGCCGTTTCTACATGTCGCCTGCGATCGAGTAGGCGTTTCGGGTGTCAGACCGAGGTCGCTGGGATGGGAGGGGGGTGGACGGGACCGGGGGTGGGTGGGTTGGATTGACGTCGGCGAGCCGAGGCATCTATCTGGATCTGGGGATCGATGCGGGTGACGGCGAGTGACGAGGGGAGCTGGGGCGAGCTCAGACAGAGCTACCCCTGTTCAGCCACTGTCAGCCCCTGTCAACCACTGCAAGCCCCTGTTCAGCCCCCCAAAGCGACGGTAGCGCTTCAAAGCCACGGTAGAGCTTGGTAGCCACAGCCGTCTGAGCCCGCCAGCGCCCAGCCACATGCCGCGGCAGCACTAACGCCCCGCATCCCCCTTCTTTTCCTACCTACCCTACCTTACTCTCCCAAGACCCGCACCCCCCAGCAACATCCACCAACGTCCAAGTCCATCAGCCCACGTCCCTCGACCTCGACTCAACTCAAACAGCAAACCCATTGACAAACCGTCAAACGCCGAGGCCGATTGATTGCATTCAAAGCACCGCGCGTCATGGCAACATCCCCCGCCCG
Source organism: Verticillium tricorpus MUCL 9792 (assembly GCA_000732205.1). Taxonomy (NCBI): domain Eukaryota; kingdom Fungi; phylum Ascomycota; class Sordariomycetes; order Glomerellales; family Plectosphaerellaceae; genus Verticillium; species Verticillium tricorpus. The sequence goes on from JPET01000004.1 coordinate 2,875,128, forward strand.
ACCAAACTCGACGGCAGCCAGGTCAGACGTGGCCTTCTGGTGGTCTACTACCTGCCCATCTACATGATCATATATGATAATGACAACCCAGCAAACATGACCAACTTGTCAACACGCTTCAAACAGCACCAAGCACGTCGCCAGCCTTCACAAAAACCCCACCGTCTGACGCGCTGGAGACGCTCCAGTCGTGAACTGTCACATCAGACCACGAGGTGCTGTGAACCGGCTGGAGACGTCACACCTTTCGGCCCTGCCAGAATCGGTCCGCACCGGTGCGCTGATACCGCAACACCACCAGGCTTTGCTCGCTGAGTCGTTGAGGTGACATCTGCAGGGACAGCGGTGCGGGTGGAGAAGCAGACAGGTCTCGATCACTGACAGCCGTCTGGCAATGGCACCATCCTCCCGCGGTTACGTCTCTGCGGCGGCTGTCCGGCTACGAACCGCCACCAACAACTACCAATTTGATTCTCTGGGGGTCTTATCTTGTCATCAAGGGGTCGATATCATCACCGAGTCACCACAAACCCATCCCGAACCGCACTGAATACGGGACTTCCTCCGGCCCTCTTAGCCTTCTCGACCGTCAAACCTTCTGTTTGGCTGGAAATTCTGCCAGTAGCCATTTTCCAGGGCGCCATCTACGCCTTCAGCCAAAGCCGATGCGGACTGAAAACCGCTGCGTGCTGCCACGGAGCTGGCGTCGGGGAAGGCCGCCCCCCTTCCTCGCCGCGAGCAATGCAAGGACTGACGACAAGCGAATGAGGAGCCCCAGCACGCATGCCCTCCCCCCCCCTTTATGGACCATGGCTCACCTCAGGGTCTGCTGCTGCCTTCCCAGCCACTCAATCGCCCATGCGGGTTACACGGCTGTCTGCACCATGGTGTCCGTGGCGCCGGGACTGCTGGTCCCCGGGCCCCTTGGCCAGCTTCATCTCGCACCTTGCCAACCTGCCAGGTAAGGCATGATCCAAGATCACATCACTTACTTTGACGAAAATGATTGGGACATGAGCCCGGTGGCCGCCGTCTACCCTGCCCGTCCCAAGCTGTCGAGCCGACTCCCTCCCTGAGCCCGCCCCCAGCATCGGACCAGCGTGCCGGGATCCAATGCTTGCTTCCTGCGTCACCACGACTGCCCCCGCAAGGTTCTGGCCTTTTTTAGGAGCGCAGAGCTGAATGAGCTACTGCTCGGTCGTCTGTGCTCGCGGCCGGGTGAAGGCGAGCCGGGCAGTATTGCTCCCAATCGCGCGGGTGAAGGCATCCCAACCCATGCCTCGTCCCGAGTATTGTTGGCTCTGCCACGTTTTCTCTTCGATTCGCCGAATCTTGACATGCATCTGCTGCATGCCCGGCCTGCCATGACTGTGCAGCAAATCAAGATTGTTTCCATCATGTAAGGCAAGGCACCAGCGCACCCCGCCGTCCCCATCAAGAGTCATGTTTTCAAAGCCTCTCCCGCACACCAACAGGTCCTGTCCAGTGAACTCTCGAATCTCGACGGCAATCAGCGTCGGAAAGGAGTCATATCATCGCATACACGCCAATTACGATCCGAGCTCGGCTTGGTCAGAGGCCTCGCGCCATCAGGAACCCCACGGACCGAGAAACGTTCAGGTCCAGCCGGCTGCGTCGAGTCCCACAATCGCTTTGTGGTCGCTCGCGTATTGTACAAAGCCATTGGATGTTACCGGCGAGACCCCTGCTCCCATCTCCTTCATGCTCTTCTGCCAACGATATTCGACCATCCCACCGGCCGTCCCACGAGCTTCAACGGGCACCGTTGGGTCGCCGACCCGTACTCTGCGACCAGCCCAGCCTGCGGCAACGCCGTGCTGTTCAGGTCCCCGAACGGTCGGTCCTCGATACTGTCTCCTCCCGCGGCCCGTAACGCAGAGTTCGCGCGAAAAAGGGCCGCCCGTGTTGCCTGGATCTGGCCGTGCTTCAGCTCTGGGTGCAGGACCTTTTGGGTTTGCCTGCTGTCGGTGCCAAGCAAGTGTTGGCGAGTGAGTCGTGAGGGGTTATGCGACCGCATGACCAGCATCCACGTAGAATCGTGGCGTCGTCTGAATCGGAGTGGCAGGGTGGACGATGGAGGATGGAGGGTGGAGGGGCTCACCGTTTTCCGCCACCGTGGCAAGCCTCTGTCGCAGAGCCCAGACTCGAGCATCCCCAAACAATTGCTTTGTTGGTGTCTGCTGCAGCCTGGCCGGAAGTCGACACGTATTTGCGACCCTGCAGATATGACCACTCACTCTGCCTGCCCTCGCCGCCTCCCGCGACTTCTCACGGCTGCTCGGGTGCGTGCATCTTCTCGAGCTTCTATGGGCTGCGCAACCCGGATTCCATACGAGGGTATTATCGTCCGGACACGGGTACATACGTCGCGGTGTAACCGGCCTGATCCTGGCATGTCTGGCTAATGTGTCTCCTGGATTGTCCTTGCCCCCCTCCATAACACCTCCACTGTCGGGGCAGCCTCTGGGATGAGGAGGTCGAGGCGGTATATAGCAACGACATAAGCAGCTGGTGCGGTGCTCTGTAGCATCAGCATGCTGGACGTGGCCGGCTTTTTTGACAGCTGCGAGATTTTCTCTCCCCTCCTGCGGTACCTCTCGTGAACACGACTGCATAAACCCCCCTCGATGCAGGTCGCTTCGTCCCCTCTGACTACCACACTCGTTATTCTGCGCCAGCCTTTTCTTACCTCTGTCTCGTGACAACTCGGGAGGCTTGACTCAAGCATACCATGTCTCTCGTTACACCGGGCTGAAAGAACCAACATATCCTCCGGCTATCTCGCAACAAGAACGCCTTCTCAGCTCCGGGCACCGGCCTCCGATCATGACTTCAGCTGGAGAGGGAACAAAAGAAACGGCAGAAGGCGTGTGCGCCGGGACGACAGATAGCGCTTGGGGAGTCATAGCCACTAATGTTCCGGAAGCCAAGACGTGCATCGGGAGATGCCAGAAGCAATTCTTCGAGAGACTGCTGCCAACGTACGACTGGACTAGTTTCAACTGGACACTCTTCAACGACAATGCCGAGACGATCCCGCTGGAGGCGTGCGAGGCTCTTTCGGAAGCAAAGGGGAGGGAGGACAGTTCGCCACTCTGGGAGCTGTACTGCTGCGATTCTCTGCTATGTGGCGTTCAGACGGGAGACAGTCTGCGCCAGGACCGTGAGTTGACCACTCTATGGGGCTCAGAGCCCGGTGTTGGGCATCGGATTGATCCCGATCTGACAACGCCTTCTAGCCAACGTCAATAGCGCCATGCTTCACTGCCAAAGGTATCGTGTTTCTCGTCTCCGGAATCTTGGCATAGCTGACACTGCTCAAAAGTCGTGGGATCCCTCCCCTTCACGACCCGGGACCTCCCCCTGAAGGCTATGAATGTCCTGCAAACTCGGTGGCTCGGGATGATGACGGCCTACCGTGCCAGAGATCCAACGCCAAGTTTGTCGACATCTTGCCGGGCACTACGACAAAGGTGTCTTCGATTACTGCCATCACCACAGAACCCAGGCCAATGCCCTCCATGACGACGACTTCTACCAGTACGCTTGCCTCGGGCGCGGTGGTGCTTACACGGCCCGGACATGAGTCGGCTGCTCGAGAGGAACCCGGCGGACTCTCCGCCGGGTCCAGAGCTGCCATCGCCGTCTGCTCTGTCCTTGCCCTTATTGCAATACTTGCGGCCATTCTTTGTTGCCTCCGGCGCCGCCGCCATCGTCGTCATCGTGGATATCCTCCAGCGCTCCGCTACACTGGCCCTGTCAAGCCCGCTGGGTCACCTACTCCGCTGATCTCGCCAACGAGCTCGGGAACTAGCCAACCTAGATCTTCCCTGCCGCCTCTTCGACTTCGCGACCGCAAACTACTCCCCAACATTCTTGGTTCAGACCGAATGTCCAGCGATCACTCCACGTCTATCCCAGGGTCACCCCCAGCTCCTCCGCCGACATACAGCGGCTTCCCAGAGTCGCCTCTCCGCTCCCCGGCAACCAACAAGCTCGTCCCACGATTCGAGCAAGTACCCAGAATTCACGGCTCCTCCCCCGGCGCAAAGGTAGTGAAGACGGCCTCCCTCAGCAGCTCTGGTAGCAATCGCACGACCACCGGGTCCGCCCACTCGACGTCGCCCTCATCTCCCTCGCGCCCGCCACGGCCTCATGAGACGCCGCTCGAGATCCCCGATCTCGTGCGCCCGAGCACCAGCCGCGGGCAGACGCCCCGGCCCGGCCCACCGCCCAACCGCGCCCTGCCGCCCGCGCCTCGCCTGAGTCCTCCCTCCACCTCCACGGGCTGGCCAAGCGCCCCGCCGAGCCACGTCCACGGGGATGTGGGCGTGGCGGTCGGGCTCGTGTCACGCAATCCGGCGCAGGGGGTGACGCTGCTGCCCGAGTCGCAGGACCTGTGCGAGCTGACGGAGCGGTACGGGCGGGAGTCGAGGGACAGCTGGGGCAGCTGGGGCGGGACCGGGGGCGGGGGACCGGGAGTCGTGGCGTCGACTCCGCAGAAGAAGGGAGCGGGAGTGCTGGCGAGCCCCGTGCTGGAGGAGGCAGACTTGGAGAGGATGGGAGGGAGATACTGAGCACGGGAGGTTATGGCTGAGCCGGCTCGCGGGTTGGCCCAGGGTAGGTGGGCGTTCAGGGATGCAAGTACATATCATGTGCTTCTCGGATGATCTTTATACAAGGGACAGGGACACAAGTATGGATGGATCATGGTTTTCCTAGTCGTATTCTCGGGCGAAGGGGTCGGGCGAAGGGTTCGGACGAGAGCAATGTCGCAGACGACGCCATGAGACTGCATGACGCTGGGCTAGCTGGCCGATGAGCCATAGACGAAGTATGATACAATGGTAGTAGCTCTAATGTGTGCGATGACCGCTCTTCACATGCGCCTGGGCTTTTGCCTAGCAATCGTGTGCATGTTACCAAGCGAAGTCTATTGTTGCAACGCATGTTCTCGGCGACGGAATGCTACGAGGTTGTATTGTTGAAGAGTCGTTGAAGGAGCAAGATACTATTTCAAACACTCGTGAAGTCTTCGCTGAACAAAGAACAACGCGCAATTGTCACGAGTAGCGTCGCTTTTTCGGGAAACATGTGAAAGACCTTGACATGATCAAGAGTATTGTTCAACATCGTCCGCATCAAAGCCCTCGCGTTACCGCAGTGATCCATAGACCGGCCTGTATTAACCCCAGTGTCCCCGAATGCAGTGGCCTCGACCTCGTTCATCCATTAATTTGACACGCAATCTCGAACAGCCAGACGTTACATACAGTAGAGTACAACTGACAGGTCGCAAGACAGACCCCTTCCAGGTAGAAACACAACGCAAGCCCCAACCGCATGGGCATCCCCCGCTCCCACGAGCAAACCCGCTCACTTCGCGTGAGCCTCCCCGCCCTCGTCGGCACGGCCCACCGCGTCGCGGTCCAGCTGCCGTTCGCCTCGGCGGAGACGTTCCGCGACCGCACGCGCACGCCGCACCACCTCGCGCGCTGGATCTGCGAGCACATGCCCGCCGACCTGCGGGCGCGGTACCCGATGCGCGACGCGCTCGCGCTGCCGTACGCGTGGCGCGTGCACGTGCTGTGGCTAAATCCGACGACGGCGGTGACAGGGCGGGACGAGGTGACGGCCGCGCGCAGGGTGGAGCGGTACTCGGCCGCGCAGTTCGAGGCGGACATGGAGGCGATGGAGAGCCGGGCGTGGAGCGACGCCATCTGGGTCGGCGGCGAGGCGGAGGAGGCGCCGGGGCGGGGGACCGAGGTCGGGTTCAGGTTCTGGGATTCGCAGGGCGAGGAGGAGAGGGGGTGGTTCTGAGGGCGGGGCGGCGGTGATGACGTTGGCTGTAGTACTATTGAAGAGCATGCTCCTTTTTTTTCAGCTTGCCGCCGTCTTCACCCGGCGAGCGGGTTCGCGTGCACCGTGACCCTCTCGATGCGGATCGGCTCCTTCGGGCGGCTCTTCTTGTCAATCTCGACGCGCTCCATCTTGGCGAGGGTCGCGGTGCTGTCGTCGCCGAGCAGGTGGCCGAAGACGGTGTTCAGGCCGTCCAGGTGCGGGGCCTTGTCGAAGAGGACGAAGAACTGCGAGCCGTTGGTGCCGGGCCCCTTGTTGGCCATGGACACGATGCCGCGGGCGCTGTGGCGCAGGGCCGGTCGGATCTCGTCCTCGAAGGTGCCGCCCCAGATGGAGCGGCCGCCCTTGGGGTTCTCGGGCGGCGACGGGTGCGCGGGGCCGCCGGTCTGGACCATGAAGCTGGGGATCAGGCGGTGGAGGGGGGATTCGTCGTAGTAGCCCGAGGCGCAGAGGGCGAGGAAGTTCTGGGGCGCTGTTAGCTGCTGTGGTCGGGACCGTGGGAGCTGCGGTGGCTCTGAAGCTGTGAAGCTGTGAAGCTCTGGGCGGAGCGTACCTCTGCAGTCTTGGGGACGCTTTCGCAGAAGACCTCGATCTTGAGGTCGCCCAGCGTGGTGTGCAGTGTGACGGACATGGCGGGCGGGGGCTGGGAGCTCTGGCGCGCGAGAGATGTAGGGCGAAGGTGAAGAAAGAGGTACGGTTGTCGCGAAGATTCGAGGTTAGAAGTAGAACCAGGCCCAAGCTTCACCGAGCGGCTCCACCATTCGGCTCGGTCAGGTTCACCGAGGGTGGTGGGCTCACACCGGGAAGTGCACGAAAAGGGACGACGTTTGGGGTCACTCCAATAACACTGGCATTGCCTATCAAAGCTGTATTCAAATATAAAGCACTCAATTCTCCTCTCACAGTGCTATCCATCAGGCATCTCGGAATGCTACTATCGTTGTACCTGCGTACACAGCATCGTCTTCCAGGCCAACAAGCTGAAGGCCCGCCTCCTACAGCTTCTCCGTCGGTGGATCGCACGCCCGGCCCGCCTTGTAGATTGGTTCTTCCAGAGAGGGCATGTATTCGTCGCTTGAAGTGCTTCTGTCAAGCTATCCAGGTACACGCCGTCCGTGCCCTATAGCTCCTTGGGACAGCAGCCCACAAGGTGGGTGCCGCGCCCTGCTCGATGCTCTTTTGCATCTTCTGGTTCTGGTAGAGTCTGCCTTGGGGAGACTGGTAGTGTACGGTTATTCTGCTATGAGTCGAGGCTTCCCCGTTGCTTCTTATCTACCTCTGCTCGACCAAATTACACACCATGTACATTACTTTTCCGATCATCGGGGCAGACAATGCTCGGAGATCAAGTCTGCGGACTTCTTTGTGGAGGAAGTCGCACCATTACTCGTAGCGAACCTCTTCACAGCTGTCGAATCTAAAGAGAGGGCGGGATTTTGTCTCAGCCGTCCGGCTAGTATAGTAGTCCACCATCTGTGGACTTTTCCGCAAGATTGTTCATATTCTGCGCAGCAACCGAACTATGCCAGCAGGTCGTACGGGGGCAGATGGAGTTAACTCTTAACCCACCGAAACATAGTAATAATTAAAGAAGGTAGGTTGGTGTCGAATGCTTCTGGTCGGTATTTCACGGCTCAATTAAAGCCAGGCGCGCCTACTTAGTTGCCATGCCTTTCTTTACCACAAGGAGCCTCCGTCTCCATCAATAGGACTTGCTTTACGGCCCAGGAACTAGACATATTTTATGTGTTACGGCACCGTCAGGTTGGTAGAGTAAATACGCTAAAGACGAGCCTCAAATTCCAACGACGTGACCCAGCTTTGACGACACTCTGTCAAGGTCATCCCATCTGGCCTTGATCTCTCGCTCGTCACCACAGGATTCAAGGTGTCGTTCGATCTCTCAGCCTCTTTTCAGAGGAACCACTGCTTCGGAAAGTCATCTGAGTTCATGAAATGTGTTGCCATACTCCCAGCTATTACAAGTCTCACGAGCCCAGTCTGAGGTTCCTCACATCCCTAAAACAAAGAGCAATTGTGTCTTTATGCGTGATCCAGTGGTCATGAGTATGGAAGTCTCACAGCATCACGTCCAAAAGAGATTTTCTTTCAACTTCCAGTGAGATCTGGTTCAAGGAGTTATCAGATCCCGCCTAACATCACTCGTAGTACCTCGTCCATGCTGGTCATTATCAAGCCCGTATTCTTTACCATGCTGCATGTCTTGTGAACGGCGTCCATCCAAGCTCATAGAAACGCCCATCTAGAATATGTACTTCCAAGAGACTTCGATGGCAGGCTCGTCACATCGTAGGCCAAGCTTTGTCGTGATGTGAACGCCCTCACTCAACATATCCCCCGGCGTGTGCCCACGTCTTGCCTCCCAGGTCCAGTCACGCTTCTGATGGGAACTCTTGTGGGGCCTGACCAGTGTATGAGGGTCTCACGATGCGTGGATACTCGCGGGGGTCGTCGGGGGCGACGCCGAGCCTGGTCCCACGACCTAGGGTAAGGGCCCACGATCTGTCTTGCCCACGCCTTTGGTGTTTATCCCCCCAAGGCTCTGTTAGCCCCGTATTCTCCTGGTCCCACGCCCAATACTCTTGGTAAAGAGCTCCTTCTCGTTTCTCCACCTCTCCCTCTTTCTCTCTCTCTTTCTCTCCACCTTGACCCTCTCCTTCGCCTCGACCTTCATCCACATCACCCATCCCATCAGCTGCCCATCGACCCAGCTTGCCATCTTTCCACCAGTGGTCGGTGGTTATCCTGATTCTAGCTGACGGATCCCCTCTGCTGGATCCTGGCTTCCACTCGCAGAAGATCCCCAGGGAAGCGCTTCTGTTCGACCGCTACACGAGTCCATCATCGTGGTAACTTAACACCAGTATGTTCTTCGCGGTACCCCGTCCTCCAACAAGCTGACACAGTTTCGAGAGCAACCACGGATCAACATCTCTATCTGGTTTCCCGCCGATGGTTCTGTTGTTGGCGAACACCCAGATTACAGAACAACGGTAGCAACCTTGAGTCATCGACCAGGTCTCGAGAACACCTAAACAGAGCCAGTACCTCGAGAGTCGTTTCTCCGAGCTTCTATCCAATCTTCATTACGAAACACACAGAGGCTCCATTAGGTTTCCACAAGGTACGCTCTTCCTTGGTGTTCCATCCGAGGTGTTTGAGCTGTCTGCAACAAAGCTGAACCATCCAGGCTACAGTGTCTTCGTGACCCTCGTGGGCATCAGCTTGACTTCTTCCTTCCTATCAGGCCTGCTTGCTTTCGACCATTCGTCTTTCAGCCCATCCCCCTCTTTAGCCGGAAAGCTTTCCCATCGCAGCACTCAGCTTGTTTGCCAAACTTTGGCGAGCATCTTGACAAGTCGGACTGCCGGACTACAGCCAGCTTTCTCTTCTACGAGGTACGTATGTTCTTCTTCACTCATCATCCTTGCTTCCCCCAGAGTCTTCTTTGAGGTTTGCTTCTGCTTCACACTTCAAATCTCTAGTCTTCTGAGTGAGTTAGGCTGCATGTCAGCGTGTCAAAGCGCACCCTACACTCTCCTGAACATGGCTCCACTTCCCCCTATTCGATCTGTCGATGCCGACCCACACCGAGGCCTCACCGAGCATCTCCTGGGGAACAGCACGCCTCACTGCTGTCCCTTTTCGTCCCATCCCTCGTTCAGGCTCTTGCCCCCGACGTCTTCGGCTTTGCTCTTTTTTCCATGTCGTTGCTTGAGCTCAACTGATCCTCCTCTTTCTCCCGTCGAAATATCCCAACTCCTCTCTGCCCAGAGCAACTCTTGATTCCTTCCTTGCAACCACATCCATCACACACTTCAACACATCCCGATTTTCCCATTCCACCCTCATCGCACCGCTCTCTCTCACCACCCCTCTCACCACCCCTCTCATCACTCCTCGCATCAGAACCAACGCCTACAGTAGAAAGCTGACCAGGAAAATGCAGCCCCTCTCGGCTGTCGATACTCTGAGTATCGCCGTCGGTCTTCGCCGTCCCGGTACCGTCGCGCCCCAGGAACAGGTCGCTCCCTCGACCTACACTCCGTACAGATACGGTCAGACGTCCCGCAAAAGTCGTCGCCTCCGATCCGACAGTTCCTCGGCTCAGGACAGCGAAGCCAGAGATCAGCTGAACATGGCCCACTGTCAGCTTCGCGGTCCCCTCGTGGGCCCTCTTCGCGAGCGTCGCCGCTCCGAGCTCTCGATGAAGCACGTACGTTGCGGCTCCTGCCACTTTCTCCATCCGTCTCATGTTCCAAACCAAGGGCCTTTGCTGACATGACCCGTGATGCCAGCCCGTCTGGGAGCAGTCGCGCCAGTTCCAGTCCGACATCATGACCATGCAGCAGGCCATCCGCCGCGCCCCTGGCATCCCCAGCAAGGTGTCCGAGGAGCTCTGTGGTGTCCTCATCAACCAGTCGCAGCAGGTCAACAACGCCATTCGCGAGACCGTCGACGACTCGTCCGAGCTTCGCATCCAGATCGATGAAGCCAACAATGCCATCATGAACCTCAAAATCAACGACACGGCCACCAAGGTCGATCTCTCCGAAGCCCAGAAACGCATTCAGGAGCTCATAGACATGGAGGAGAAGGCCGAGAACCGCCTGGCCAAGTACCATGCCGACGCGGAGCAGGACCGCAACATTGTCCGCGTTATCCTCGCCCGCCTGTCTGCCGCCGAAGACGAGGACGACAAGGCCAAGGTCAAGGAGGAGCTGATCACCGTGAGCAGCGACATGCTGCGCGCCTTCCCCTTTTCCCTGCCGCACACTCACTGACACTCGCCATGACAGATCCTCAAGGAGCAGCTGAGCGCCAGCCACTCCATCGAGCCCGAGCCTGACAACAAGGAGCCCACCGCCCTCGACCAGGCCATGGCCAAGTTCAACGAGGCTCAGGCCAAGGAGGCCATGCAGGGCACCTCGGCCGACGCCAATCTCGCCAACCTGCCCTCGCTCGACGTCGCCGATCTGTCCAACGTCACTCCCACTCGTGGCGGCGACATGCAGCTGCTCCCCTACGGCGGCACCCCTCGCGGCACCTTTGCCGGCGAGTCTGCCTTTACGCCTCCGGCCACCAAGAACGGCACCAAGAACGGCAACGGCATGCCCGCCACCATGCAGCCCCCTCCCTGGACCCGGTCCAACAGCCAGGGCCTGCTCGAGGGCCCCGACGCCTTCGGCACCGGCGGCATGCGCAACGCGACGTCCGGTCATGCCACGCCCAGCGGCAGCCAGAACAGCCTCAGCAGCGCCATGTTCGGCCGCCCCATGAGCCGCATGGGCCAGCACAAGGGACCCGGCCAGCGTCCCGGCCCTCCCGCTTTCCGGCCTAAGGCCCCGGAATTCCGCCCCAGCACTGGTGGCTTCAACGGCAACGGCGGCGGTCACTGTCACGGCGAGAGCAGCGCCATCGTCCAGATGTCCAACACGTCCTGGAGCCAGCACCAGCGCGGCTACGGCCCCAACCCGTCCCCCGGCCCTCACCACGGCCACCCCCGTTCCCGCGGCAGCTCCCAGGGCTGGCAGGACGGCCAGCACGGCCAGAACGGGCAGAACGGCTCGTACGGTTTCTCGGGTCCCAAGCGTCCCCAGTGGGGCAACAACCAGTACGACAACCGCGCCGTCGTGGCCCGGTCCCAGCCGGCCATCCCGCTCGGCCAGACCTACGGAGGCATCAGCGACGACCTCGGCCGCTTCGAGTCGGCCTTCCAGGAGCTCTTCGGCATCGCCCGCGGCTTCATCGGCACCTGGGTAGGCGCCGAGGACCCCTCCACCAAGCGCGACGCCGCCGTCATGCAGTACCTGCCCAAGGTCTATCACCCGTTCACCGAGCAGCAGGCTTGGTCCTACATCCGCCAGCACCTTAACGACGGCCTCGCCCGCTCGTGCCTGTTCGCCCGCGTCGTGGTCGACTTTATCGTCCAGCGCGTCCTGGTCCCCACGGCCTGGCAGGGTTTCGGCTTCCAGACCGACCGCCGCATTCAGCAGGTCGAGGAGGAACTCGCCCGCGGTCCCAGTACGTCTCTCCCCTCCCACTGTCCCGAGCCCCGGCTAACCGCAGCAGTGATGACCGGCTCGGCCCGCAGCGAGTACAACGGCGCCGTGTGCGACATTGTCAACTCGATCCTCGACAACGAGCGGTACGAGCACTACCGCGAGGGCCGCATCGAGTACTTCGCTACGGAGCTCCAGAGCATGCTCGGCCCGCTCATGAACGAGTTCGCCGACCTCGCCCAGGCGGGCAACGACCTGCGCGCCGTCGTCGGCAAGGCCTGGTCGCTGTCGGCCAAGACGCTGACCTCGCGCATGACCTTCGAGTACCGCTTCCCCGAGGCCGGCTGCCGCTTCTCCATGCAGAGCATGGTCGCCGTGGCCCCCAACATCGACGGCTACGTGCTCCAGGCCGAGCACTGGCGCGTCCAGCTCGTCGTGACCCCCGTCATCACCGTCCGCAACGACAACGGCAGCACCCTGTCCGTCCACGTCACCAACCTCGCCGAGGTGCTGCTCATGAAGTAGGCCCGCCGCTCCCTCGAAAAGTGGCGCCCTCTCGAGAGCCTCCGGCGTGACGCGCCCCGCCCCGGTTGCGATGAGGCGACCTCGTCGGCGGCTTTGTCGCCGCCGGCTCTTACGATTCCACGGCCCTGTACGACTATACCCAGCTCAGTTTTCGTCTTGCCACGGCCCGCCTCATCGGGGCAGCTATACCTCTCGTCACGGCGAGTGTGCCCGAGGTTTTTGGGTCCGTGAAGAAGCACAGTCGCGCTGGGCGACCGCACAACACGCGCTTCTTTCTTTTCCTTTTTCTTCTTTCATTATCTCTTCAAACCCAAAGGACATCCGGACGCCTCGTGTGCGTCCTGCTTTGGCACTGACCGCCGCAGTCCCTTGGATCGCGCAGCCCGCCTCTTCGGTGGACTTGGATCTGGCTCGGTGGACTTTGGCCAGGCTGATTTGGACGACACCCTTGATCGAGGCACGGCGGACTTTGGGACGACACCCTTGATAGAGGGCACGGCTTGATGTCATTTTCCTTCTTTTTCTTTTCCTCGCGACGCATCGCATGATTTTGGTCCCCCTCGGAGGGGACGAGGGGCCGGCACGTCGACCCTGCTGCTTGCTTGCTGTCTGCTGCGGCCTCTGGGCCGCGATGGCGTGGGCGAGCTGGATGCCCTGGCTTCGGGGACTGGTTGGATGGCTTTTCGACTGGGGACCGGGCTGCTGGCGAGGGTCGGGGGGTCGGTCTTTCTATGGTCTTTGGTTTCTGGACTTTACGAACGGCACACAGGTAGAAAAGACAAAAGAACTAGTTTCACCATGGATGTGTGATGTGGTGATGTGATGCCTAAGGTACCTTACGGCAGGGGACGTCGTTGCTTGTAGCTGTGCCAGGTGCGACAGAGACGGCCTGGGAAGGACCACAGGGTCTCGGTAAAGGAGTAAGTAACCACCTACATGAATGTGCACACCTACTCTACATCCCTGGGGTGTCATCCGCTCTGAAACCCAACACCTCCCATTGAGACGATGCGCCGACCGAGGCGCTTGTAATTCGCTTCATTTTATTGGCGCTGTTCCCCGAAACACCAGTCTTTGGCCGTCTCATGGTCTTTGGAGGGTTGCTGAGGCCTCGAAACTCGTCGGCCCAAGGCTGCTGTTTCCACTATGTCTGCATGTCGGGTATACAAATTCGGCATCACGTTTTACATTTCAAGAAGAAGCTCAGGCGGTGCAAAGGTGTAATGCGTGGAATTACTGAATGTATGCCTCTGAATGGCAGCTGCTGAATGGCAACCTAGGCACCAACAATACTAAACAGAAGCTGGGCTCCTCCAGACGCGAAGCCTGGACGCCGTGAAATCTATGAGAATTTATGAGAATGACCCTGGGTATCTGCGGTAGTCCCGAGGAGCCCCAACGCCGAAACGCCACAACGCATGACCGTCGAAAAAAACCACCACAGACTGCTTCCCCCCTCACGGGGCGAGGTGTCGCGCTGACCTGCGGCTCTCGCCACTGGCGCGGCGACGGTCGAGCCTCTTGACGACGGCGCCCAGCACGACCTTCAATATGCTGGTGGCGGACAGGGCGCCGTTGCCGTCCCGGTTGTTCCAGGTGACCGTGTCGACCATGTCGCGGACGCCGCCGTCGACGAGCTCGGCCAGGCCGTCGTCCAGCTCCTGCAGGGCCTCGCGGGCGCCAGGCTCGTTGCCGACCTGGAAGAACTGGACGCCGACCTGGTAGGGGGGCGCGTCGAGCTTGTCGAGCTTCTTGGCGGCGGTCAGGAGCACGGTCTCGACGTCGTCGGAGGGCACGCCGTCGGTGATGACGATGACGTTGATGGGCTTGACCGACTCAATGTCGGCCTCGTTCTCGGCGCAGAGGGCGAGGTAGGGCTTGAGGATGGCGTGCAGGCGGGTGCCGGTGGGGGTACCCCCGGAGGGGCGGACGGTGGAGAAGATGGACTCGACGGTGGCGGCCTGATTAATGCCGCGGAAGCCGCCGGCGGCGGACCCGCGGGCGGCGGGCTGGGCGGACTTGTGGTTGAGGAAGAAGAGGTCGATGCCGTCGGCGTCGTGGGCGGTGCAGATGGGCGTGATGGCGTGGAGGGCTTCCTTGACCTCGCGCCAGGAGCGGCCGGCCATGGAGCCCGAGTCGTCGACGACGAAGACGGTGTCGAACTGGGAGAGGAAGGCGTAGGGGTCCTCGGCGGTGGAGAGGTCGTGGGCGGAGAGCTGGGACGAGTGGGAGGGGGCGGGGGACGTGCTGCGTGGGGCCGGGTCTGGGATCTGGGGCCGGGGCATGGGGCCGGTGCCGACCTGGATGCTGGGGACCTCGGCGTAGGCGGGGGGCGCCTCGGGGCGACGGGTGGCCGGGGATGGGTTGGAGAACGGGTTGTTGCTCCGGGCGGCGGGTGCAGCGGCCGGCGCAGGCACTGGTGCTGGTGCTGGCGCGGGCGTGGGGGAGGGGTTCTTGGTGTTGACGGGGTTCGGTGCGGCGGGGTCGTTGGACTTTCGCGAGAGCTTGTCCTTGACGGACCCGAAGAAGGACTTGCGCATGGTGGTGGGCCTGATGCTACCGCTCGTCGATTTATTTGTTGCTGGCCTTGGTGTCGCGGGCCTTGGTGTCGTTCGCTTCGTGTCTAGTAGGTGTGTAGGGCGATAGAGAATGAGGCCTGACGGCGAAAGAGGGGCACGGGTAAGCAGCGGCGATGGTGGTCAAAGGTGCCAATAGGGTTCGAGGGGCTCGGTCGGATATCCGGTGTGGAAGTGGCAGATTGAGGTAACACAGCAAGATGACGAGTGTATTGGAGATATCGGAGACCTTGAGGGGCGTGGCTATTATACTGCTTGCTCGCTGGCCTGCCCGCCCGTACGACGAAATGGTGGAGATGGGATGTTGATCGAAAGCGCCTCGTGGGTGTGCCTGGTGAAGAATGAGGAACTCCCAGGCACGCCGCGGCAGGGCTGTGCAGTGCCAAAAGGGCCCCCCCGATCCCCGCCTCCCTTCCTCCTGCCATCCGCATCCGGTCAGCAGGAGCAACTGCCCATTCTATCGCGCGCGCGTGTGTGTGGTGGCACCTTCCTTCCGTTCGTTCAGGCACCTGCCCAACACCGTGTCCGGCCTGGTTGGGTTGGCCGTCGACAGGAACGGGACAAGGCAGGCGCCACCGGACTGGGCAGTGTGGCTGAGGCGCACCACCCGAGATGAGGATGACTGCCTCCTGCATGCTGTCCTGCTGTGCTGGGAGGGAGGTCACGGGATCTGGCCGTCACCGCCACAGCCCGGGTCATCTGACGATCCGTGCGTGTGCGCCTTGGAGGGAGCCCCATCTGGCCCCCCTTTCCTCCTCCCCACCCTGGACAATCGGGTCCACGGCAGCTGTTAGGGTTGAGGGGCTTTTTCTCCGAAAGAGCTAACATGCCCAAGGTCTCTTATCAGGCCCCCCTCACTCACCTTGACGGGTCTGCCTGTCTACCTACATCTGGAACATGCCTGTCGACATCTGGATGCTTCACCAGCATGTCTCCAACACGTCTCAGCACGGCCCCGATGCTCGACTCTGCCCCCCCCCNCCCCCCCCCCCGCTGACCCCATCACGTCAGTCCATGTCGCGCATCGGAGCGACATCGGCGTGCGGGGTGCACGGCGGGTGATGGCGGGCGTCGGCGAGTCAGGCGCCAGGCCGTCGAAGCGGTGTGCTGGGCCGTTGATTCGGTGAAGACCGGGTGCCTTACGTAAGGCAGCGGGGGACCGGCTCACCGGCGGGCCCGGGCGGACTGGTGCCGTGTCGAGGAAGCACGTTGCAGAGCTTGTTGTACCCAAGACGAGACCCTCTCTGACCCCCTTCTATCCTTCTAGGTCCTCGGAGGGGGAGGGGCCCGTCTCGCCGTCTCCAATCACGGCCCTGCCCGACTCACGATACACATACACAGGCCCAGGGGCCGCAGGGGGGGGAGGGGGGGCATATCCCAAAGCTAGGTGCCCAAAGTCAAGGTAGAAGAAGAAGAATCATGGAAGTACGGCCGGCACAGGCGCTGGCGCTGGCACTGGCACTGGCAACGGCACAGACGCAAAGCACCTTGGGAGGGAGGGGGGCAAAGCAGAAGCATGCGTGTGCACCCGATTTGCTCTCCCCCAACCTTATAAACCAAGAAACGCCGTCTGCGCCCTTTCGCCAAGCGGGCCGTTTTTTGTTTTGCCTTGCCTTGCTTGCCTTGCCTTGCTCCCCCATCTGCCCTCTTCTTGTCTCGTCGACAGCGTCACCGTCCGCTCTCGGTTTGCAAGTCTCGAACTCTTTTTTTTCTTTCTGCTCCCTCCCCGCCTTTGTCTGACGCCATCGTCCGCCTTCTCGACCTTGACTGGACTGGACTGGACTAATCCGACCTGGACTGAATCGAAACCCAGCTTTCCTCCCGAGCATTCAGCACGCCGCCATGTTCGCCAACCGCAAGTTCTCCATCAACCGCCACACCGGCGTGCCCAAGCCCGTCGCCGGGGCGCACGGCGGTCGCCGGTTCAGCGTCGGCGAAGTCTCTCAGAGTGGTGAGCACCCTTTTTATTTTTTCATTCTTTTTTTCCTCGTGGCCTGCCGTCACCCCCTCTAGTGAGGCTCACCGTCCGCCCTCGATCCCCGCCTCCTCCCGCTTCTCGTGGCAAAGACGGTGAGGGACCCGAGTCCGAGACTGAGACTGACGACGTGCGCCTGTGCGGGGTTCTGCTGCTCCCACCCTGCCGGGGAGAACTGCGTCAGGGAAGGATTTGGAGCAGAGGGGGGGTCGTCTTTCTGCCCCTCCTCCTCCAACTCTGTGCCCAGACCTGGCTCGGTGACCCCCAAATCCCCCCCCTACCCTCGCCCCCCCTTGCATCCGTCTTGGCACGCCGATGACGGCGCCGGCTCCCTGACCCATACCCCCCCCTACCTCCGACCCCCGACCTGACCTCTGCCGAACCCCCCCTCCCCCCCTGGCGCCGGCCCGTGGCTGACATCCCCCGAGAGACGCAGTCCCGCACCCACCGGCAGTTCCGCCAGGATGGCCACATGCCCCACGCCGGCCTCGACGCCAGCCGCGCCTCCACGGGCGTCGTCTGGTGCACCGAGCGCGCCTCCGAGTACGGCTACCTCGAGGAGCCCGAGGAGTGGGCCAACCTCGGCCAGGGCGCGCCCGAGGTCGAGGACGACATCACCGGCTGCTTCGAGCGCCCCCAGATGATCGACATCTCGGTCGCCGGCCGCGAGTACGGCCCCACCGCCGGCATCCGGCCCCTGCGTGAGGCCGTCGCCAACCTCTACAACGACATGCACCGCAAGGGCAAGGAGAGCCAGTACACCTGGGAGAACGTCGCCATCGTGCCCGGCGGCCGCGCCGGCCTCATCCGCATCGCCGCCGTCCTCGGCAGCTCCTACCTGTCCTTCTTCCTGCCCGACTACACCGCCTACAACGAGATGCTGTCCCTGTTCAAGAACTTCGCCGCCATCCCCGTGCCCCTGTCCGAGGAGGACGGCTACCACATCCACCCCAACAAGATCGCCGAGGAGATCGCCCGCGGCTCCTCCGTCATCCTGACCTCCAACCCCCGCAACCCCACCGGCCGCGTCGTCTGCAACCCCGAGCTCGCCGAGATCCAGGACATCTGCCGCGGCCGCGCCACCTTCATCAGCGACGAGTTCTACTCCGGCTACAACTACACCAGCGACTGCGACGGCTCCACCATCTCCGCCGCCGAGAACGTCGAGGACGTCGACGAGGACGACGTCCTCATCATCGACGGCCTGACCAAGCGCTTCCGCCTGCCCGGCTGGCGCATCGCCTGGATCCTCGGACCCAAGGAGTACATCAAGGCGTGCGTGGATGCCCCCCCCCCCCCCCCCCCCTTTTCCTCTCTGCCCTCCCATCCTAGACGTGATGCCCTCCCATCTTACGTGATGCGCTGACACGGCGAGCAGCATCGGCTCCTGCGGCAGCTACCTCGACGGCGGCGCCAACCACCCCTTCCAGGAGGCCGCCATCCCCATGCTCGAGCCCGAGCTCGTCAAGAGGGAGATGATCCACCTCCAGACGCACTTCCGGGTATGTGCAGCCTCGGGTTGTGTGTTTGTGCGTGGAAACTTGCTGACCCGTGGTGCAGGACAAGCGCGACTACGTCGTCAAGCGTCTCCGCGAGATGGGCTTCATCATCAAATACGTGCCCGACTCGACCTTCTACCTGTGCGTGCTCTGCCCCGTGACCCCCTTTTCTCCCATTGTATCGTGATTGTTGTTGGTGTCGTGTTTGTTGGTGTCGTGGTCGGCGCTGACAGAAAGAACCCAGCTGGCTCAACCTCGAGGGCCTCCCGCAGCCCATCGCCGACGGCCTCAACTTCTTCCAGGCCTGCCTCGAGGAGAAGGTCATCGTCGTGCCCGGCATCTTCTTCGACCTCAACCCCTCCATGCGCCGCGACCTCTTCGACAGCTCGTGCCATCACTTCGTGCGCTTCTCGTACGGGCCCAAGATGGACGTCCTCCGCAAGGGCTGCGACGGCATCGAGAGGGTCATCAACAAGTACGTCGACGTCGGGGGGTGACGACGCCCCGGGGGGGCTCTCGCGTGTCGTCGTGTGCTGTGCTGACCCTGTGACCCGTTAGGTACCGTACGTCCACCATGGGCAGCGCGATAGAAGAGTAGATCGCCGCGCCGTCTGGGTCGCGGGCCCTGCGTGGCGTGCCATCACCCCGTCGGTCTGCCCGGTTGTCTGACCTGTCTGTCTGACCGCCTTGGTAAGCACCAAGACAGGTGAGGGAAATAGGGGGGGGAGAGATCGGTAGCGAGAATAGTAGTGCCAGGGGCCCAGCTGGGAAGTTGTCTGGGCCGCGCCACCGTCCTGCTCCCCTCGCCCGTTTGCCCCCCTTGGCTTGGCTGGCCCCTGACCATGCTGGCCCAGCCCGGCCCGCCCAGTTTTGGGAGGCACGGCTGTCAGAGACATGGCCACCTGGTCGTCGGTGTGGGCAGTTCCCCGATGGAAACCGAGAGCACGGCCTGCGTCCATGGTGTTCTGGATCAGATGGGCGTGGGATGGTGGGTGGTGGTGGTGGATGTGACGAGGAATCGATTTTTTTTTCTGGCCCTCTCTCCCGCGTCAAGATGCCTGCCATGCCATGCCAACCTTGCCGTGTCTACCTACCTGACCTGGCCTGACGTGACCTACCTTGCCCATTTACCTACCTACCTTAGCTTCCGAAGCTGACCATCGACCGGCCACCCCCCCCGCCGGCGGCCCCGTGCTGGCTTGGAAAAAATCCTCGCGCTTCTCCATCCGTAATATCAAAAACACGAAAAGAGAGCGCCGTCGTGACAAACCTCGCCCGAATAAACCGCCGTGATGGAGCCCAAGGCCAAGGAAGAGGGGGGACCACATCGAGAGCCAACCCTTCCGACCTGCCAGAAGGAGCCGCAGCGTCGCCACCGTGGTGAATGATGCCATCCCTCGCCCGCAGCGGGAACCAGTCCGCTCCCTCCTCTTCCCACTGGTGCCGCCGCCCGTGGCGCCAGCCCTGGGCCAAGGAGGGGGGGGGAAGGAAGCCATCACCACGCCTCACCGCGATCACGTCACCGAAGTAGGTCTCGGAATCGAGGGTCAGGAGCTGCAACGCGCGAGGCGGGCGGGACGCAGGAGGGGGATCTCGGGCATCGTGATCTCCGCGGCGTGGGGAGCGCGAGGCGGCAGGCCTGGCATGGCGGGACAGGACAGGCGCAAGGGGGGGAAAGGGGAGGGGGACCTTTTTTTTTTTTCCCCTCCCCCCGTCCGCGGTTGCTCGCCCACTCCGACCGAGCACGCCATTGCGTCCGCGCGATGCAGTCCCAGGGGTGGGAAGGGCTGTGAACCCGCCGATCGTCCAGTTCAGACGGTGGTCGTCCCGCGCGCCGGGGAAGCACGTGCTAGTAGGTACCTCCTTCAGGTGAGTAGGTGGAAAGGTACCTGGGAGAATATGTAGAATGGTACGTCGGTAGATAGGCAGGTGAGGCAGGCTGACAGGCAGGTAGGCAGGTAGGCAGGCAGGTAGGCAGGCAGGCAGGTAGATAGGTACCTTAGGTAGGTAGGTAGCCAGCCAGCCAGCCAGCCAGGTAGGCAGTCGGCGTGTCCACCCGGCGCATGCAGCACGCAACCTGCCGGTGCGAACCCACGACGTCTGCATGTACAGCCAGCCGTACGGAGGCCCGAGAGATACTGCAGGTGAGGCACCGACTGAGAAAGAGAGGAGACACAGAGACAGAGAGAGAGGAGCGAGCGCCAGCCAGCGTCCGCTCGTGGTGGGCCCCGCACCCGAGCACGTCACCGGGCCCTGAAAGTTCGACATCGCGGCTCGACAATCCCAACCCCCACACCGTCGCTCTCGAGCTGCGACCGCCTTGTTCCACCGCGGCCATCTGCGTGCTTTTGGCGGCTGGCGACCCTCGAATGCTCCCCCCCTCCCCCCCCTGGACCTGGGTCCGGGGCCCGGCACCCATGTCATCGCTTTTCGACCCGTCGCTGGCCGAGCAGATGGAGGGGGCCAAGGCCACGGGCGGAGGGGGGGAGGGAGGTAGGGAATGAATCAGGGCGAGGAAGAAGCAGAAGCAGAAGCGGGAGAAGAAGAGGAAGAGGAAGAGGAGGTGGAGGAGACAGGAAACAAGTGCGCTGGGCGGGGAGGAACGCGAGCGGGAGCTGTGCACCTCGCCAGCTCGTCCTGGGAGGGGAGGGGTCAAGGCCTGCGAACAATGAGATCGTGCCCGTGGCGTCCAGAGCCCTCCTCGATCCACGGATTACTGATAGCCATGTCCGCATTGATTCTGTACTCCTTAGTCAAGCTGTCTTCACAAGCTCGACCAGCGGCACCGCGCCCGGCGTCGATTCCAAAGTCCCGGTCACCATAGCCTTTCCGTGATCATTGCCGTGCGCTAGGAGTCGGGCGAGCCCCGACGAGCCTACCCTACTCATGATTGCCCCGGAAGACGCGAGACCTGGTGTCCTGCTGGTTGGCGGTTGTCGTCAGGGGCCCTGCCCGTACCATTGCCATGATCAATCTTGATCCATCAAAGTCGACATCTTCCGTGCTCTGTTGACAGTTGAACAATGCTGAATGGCGTGCGAACCATCGCTTATTGGATGCAGTGGTTTGATTCCATGTAAAGTAGACATACGTTGCCTCTCAACCGTCTCCCCTCTCTCTCTCCCAGGACTTCTTCAGGTATTCCATGCGCAAAAAATAAACATAAAAAAAAGCAGCATCAATAATTCATAACCATGATCCGCCAGCCAGGCAAGATACCCTCCCTCTCCCCCATGATCCCCAGACGTCCCGTCTGATACCCTCTCGTCCTCCCGTCTCCCGAGTGTCCCCCTTCCCACCGCCTCGTGCCTGCGGCAAGACTCAGCTTGCTCGTCAAAGGAGGCCCGCCCCGGTCCAACGCCGCGCACATGCAAAATGATACAGACTCTCCGCCAGGACCACGAACCACGTGTGAGCCGCAAAACCTCTGCGGTTTAGGCACGCCGGGTCACATGCTGTACAGGCTAGTCTTCATCCTTGACCTCGGAAGAGCGCGATGACGCGGTCGAGGCCTTGCTGGCCTTGTGCTTGCTGTCGAACTCCTTGAACATGGCGGTGATCTCCTCGTTGCCGTCGTTCTTCTCCATGACGAGGTTCTTGAGCCAGCGGTTCTCCGTCTCGAGCAGGTTGATGCGGCTCTCGAGCGCAGAGACCTTGTCGGACATGTCCTTGGCGCTCTTCTCGAGGGCCTGCTCGCGCTGCTTCTTCTTGATGCGGAAGCGGGCGCTGGCGGCCGTGTTGCGTCGGCGCTTGTCCTCCTCGGCGGCGACGCGGGACTGCTCCTCGAAGCCCTGAATGGGTCTGTTTGCTGTGTTTAACACAACGCTCGACTTCCTGCTGTCACCGGCGCCCGGGGTAGGCGGGGGAACATACGCGTTCTGCTGGGGCATCGGCGGCGGGGCGTAGTGCTGCTGGGGGTTGGGCTGCAGAGGCTGGAGGTTGCCCAGGCCCTCGTGGAAGGACGGGACACCCGGGCCATGGTAAGAGTTGAAGTTATCGAAGTTGAAATCGCCTGTCATTGTCAGAGTCGGTCCGCGGGTCGAATTACAGTATCGAGCGTGGAGGTCTTGGCATCGTGGCGTCGCGGGAGGATGGGGAATGGGGTCGTTGGCGATCGAGGGGTTGAGGATTATGGATCGGAGAGGTGAACAAGGCAGGGTGCAGGTAGGGAGGTAGGTTGACGTCGGGGAAGGGGGGGGGGAGGACGGGGGAAAAGAGTAGAGGGTATCAGTGATGCCGGTCAGATGGCATGGCCGCCCATCGCGAAGAGAGCACTTGATCTTCGCTGGCCTGGCTCTCTCGGTGGGAGCCCCGATGCGTCGCAACGGCCGCTGCCCCTGCTAGGGTGATGACGGCAAGTCACGGGAAATCGCACCATCCGTCGTTCTGGTGGTGAGCTTGCGCTCTGCACCAACCAGAGGAACCCCCCCACCCGAGTTGCGAGGATGCATTAAAGGCGCCGCATCCTCCCAATGAAGGGACGGGAGACGGCATGCTCATCTGCAGGAGAGGGTGGGGGGATGGTGGTCGGCGCCCGCTTGGGTTCCGTCCTCTGGGCCCTGTCCTCTCGGCTCTTCGTCCTGTCTTGACTTTCGGTTGGGGGCTGGAAACGGAAGCTTGACTCGAACCTCGAACCTCTCTCATGAGTGAATCACCACCACAGAAAAGCGGGTCCACCAACACCGAGTAGCGCCGAAAACCCAGAAGCACCGCCGAAAGAAGGTTGCTGGAAGAGGGGATGATGGGCGATGGGCGGATTGAAAGGGGGAAAGGTCGAGATAAGATGCAATGTGGTAAGGTTTTGGAGTTTGTTCGCGCCCGCAATAAGAAGGAAAACAGAAGAAAAAGAAACCAAGTCAAGGGTTCGCGGGGAACGACATGGGGAGTTGCGATGCTGAGTGTGTGAAGGTGTGTGTGCGTGTGTGTATGTGTTGCGCAGCGCGAGGTGGAAGAAGTGGTGAGAGTGATGAATGATGCCAAGCCACCAGACAACAAACAGCGCGCAGTGGGAAATAGAAGAATCAGCCGCCAACGTACCAGTTGCCATAAAGTCGAGATTCGAAAGATCACCGAGGGGGGATGTGAGGTCATCGCCGACAGTCGTGACAGCGCTCGAGGGCACCTCCGACTCGGGCTTCTTGGGCGCGGCCTGGTAGTCGGTGTTCTGGCCCGTCTCAAAGTCGAAGAATTGCGTGTTGGTAAACATGGCGAGGTCATCCTCGAAGTGGAACTCCTCCTCACGGCCGCCCTTGGCCTCGATGGTGTTGAGGTCGCGCAGATACTGCGACACATTGGGGCCTCGTCGGCCGTTGGTGTAAGACGGCGCCATTGCGGTGCGTTGCAGTGCAGCAAACGTGTCCAAGGTCGGGGATCTGGTCGTCGGCAGTCGAAACGGCAGATTCTATCGTCGCTGACAGGAACTCAGTCACAACAGAGTCGAGTGGGCGAAAGAGGTTCCTCGGCGTGTTTGTCGAGTATGGAGGGGTAGGCCGCAGACGTCGAAGAGAGCAGTCTCGGCAAAAGTCAGAGCGCGGCGAAATGAACTGCGCTGCAGTGCTGTGCGTAAAGTCGCCCTGCCGGATCAGGAATGACAAGTCGATCGGGTGACCTGCAAAGTTGGTTTGGCGAGCAGTATGCTGGTGTCGCCGTCGCCGCGCATGTGCGTTCGAGTCGAGTCGAGGAAGCAAATCGTCGCTTGGTGAAGTTCTCTGGGTGTGAATGTGTTGTGGGCTGAGTGGTGGTGGGAGGAGAGGAGGGAGAGAGAAACGGCCGGGTGGAAGGGACAAGCGTGAATTGAATGAAGCCGGTGCTTTGTTCGGAATCGGAAGGGCGAAGGGGTGGAGGTGGGCACTGGCTCTACCAGTACCAGGCCAGCCCAGCCCAGCCCGGGACACGACGCTGTAAGGTGAGGGTGAGTGTGGGTGGAGGGGGGGGGAGCGCCCACCCCTCAGGTGCCCCACCCCACGCTGCCCACGGCCAGTGTGGCTGGAAGTTACAGGCCGTCGGGCCCCCGACAAAGTCCCTCATCAGCGCTATTCATCGCCCGAGGTACATCGGCGCAAGCCGCCTACGGCGCATGTCGTTCCCTTACTGCCCTTCGGGAGCCAATGGTGGCCCCTCTCATCCCACGCTCGCAATGTCCTGCCTGCACGGTGCCTGCCATCCGGGGGGTGGGGAAGGGGGGTTCTGCCTGGTGACGATGGCTCGCTGGCACTGGCTGACTGCCTGTGGGAAGTCACGAGTCGCCACTGAAGCCCTCGTAACCCTAATGACGACTTCGCCGTCTCGTCAAGGGTCCACTGCCCTCTCGAGTTGCGTTCGCACCCTTCTGTTGCATTCGGGCCAGCACAGCGCCTTCGGCGTCAAAGAAGGACAACGTAGGTGGTGCGTCCTGAATCTCACCAGAGCATCCCGATTGTGAAGCGTGACGATGACCTGTGCAACACGGCCATCAGATCTGGCTCGTTCATGTCCATTTGTCAGCTCCACCCCGCCGCACCAGCATTAGCAAGCAACAGGATGGACCCTGAATTTCGGACGTGAATGTGCCATGCTGGCGTCAGGCAAGGAGCAAACCACACGCAGGAGGCAGTGGGCCGACAGTGGACTGCCCCTCCGACCACCGGAAGCGGGCTAGACGCCGCCAATCTGGGCCATCGATCGGTTAATTACCTCATGCTCACGACTCATAGCCCACCCTCCAGCCAATGGCCCTGTCTTCCGCACCCGATGAGGGGCCGGTGGGGCTCCATCCTACTTTCGAGGTAGTGATGATTGAATGAGTGATGAGGCTCGGGCAGTGGGCGAGTGGAGGAGGGTCGTCACAGTGGTGAGACTCGTCGTGCATCGACAGGACCCGATGGACCGTGCACTGACAAGCACCGGCCCGGCCATTCAGAGTGTTGGAGATCGAGGCCAAGCTCCAAACAGCCCGAAAGCCCCCCCCCCCGCCCCCACGACGCGTCGAGCATCACTCGCACAAGTCGCGTCTTCCCCAACAGCATCATCTTGCGTTCTCCACCATCACAAGCTGCTCGCCCGTCGACCTCACCCATGACGCAGCATCATCATGGCCCGTCTATCCATCCCCACGGCGGGCCCCTTATCCTCTGCTGTTCGAGTCCACAAGTCCAACGCTATTGTGCAGAAGATCACCAACCGTCTCTCCCGCCCTGCCCTCCTCTCTCTCGCGCTGGACTGGCTCGACGAGGACAACCAGCTGCTATGTGCCCCTCAGCTCGGCAGCAACCATGACCCGAACGACTTTTACCCCCCAGCCGATTCACTGCAACAGCTGCGTCAGTTATACCGAGAACTTCAGACAAGAAAGGGGTCCAAAAAGGATGTTCTCGACCGCATACTCGAGGGCGACTGGAGACATGGTCTGAGTCTGTATCAGCTCGCCATGGCTGATGTGCGATACTTCCACGAGCACCAGTCTTCCATGACCTGGCTGGCTTACCGCTTGGTTCCCACCACCTCCCGCCCCAGTGATGACGATGACGATGCCGGCGAGAATGAAAAAGCGCTCAGGGTAGACCCCGAGTCTCTGGATGTGCCGCGCTTCCACCCCTCGACCTTCCTCCAGACACTCCAGTCTCGAATCCTGCCGGATGTCAAGGTGCACTATCATCTCGACCGCCCACCGGGCCTCGCTCTCCTCCTCATCCGAGTCTTCATCGTCGACTCTCCCTACACCTCCGACATGGCCCTCGACAACGGCGCCTCGATCAACGCCCCTCAGATCGATTCCTCACGGACACTGTACATCGCCTTTCCTGATGCTGCGCCCTTTATATACCTGTCCAAGCCCCAAGCGACCGGCGTCGCTGCTGGCGCCGACTCGAAAGTATTTCGCAATCTTGTGGAAGAGGGCATTCCTAGCGCCCTGTCGCAACCGCGCAAGAGGTACACCCTCCAACCCACGCAGCTCAGGACCAAGAACCTCTCTGCCATGCTCTCTTCCAAGGGTGCAGATCGGACGAACGCTGCCGCCGGCGGATGGGGGTTCTACGCCGACAAGAAGAGGAATGAGTCGCCACTAGACACCGCACTGCCCACCCCACCCCTCTCAGAGGACACCGAGAGCGTCACTTCTGCGGTCGAGGCCCAGACTACGGTGGCTAAGCGAAAGTTGACGTACGATTCTACACAAGAAGACAGGTCCGACAAGAAAGCACGGCTTCTTGTGGCGAGGGCAAGATTTGGAGATTCTGCAAAGCTGGATGACGGGAAGGGCGTTGAGCGGGTAGACATTACGATGGAGGACTCATTTGCTGGTCCTGAAGAGGGCGTAGCGCCGGAAGACGATGGCGACGAGACATCGTGGGCTCCCGAGGTTAAGCTGACCTTCCGAGGCTCGCATGTCTTTGCCGGCATGCGCCAGCTTGTCGAGAGTGGCGTCATTGATGGCAGCAGGATGCCGGGCTGGCTGACTGGCGAAGAGGGCGTGACGATTGGGGCGGTCAGACTTGGTAGGATCAGGGGTTACAAGGGATCAGGGATTTAGCGCGGATGGTGTTCGACTTCTTCGGCGTTTGGATAGGTATGCTGCTCTGGCCACCGCTGAGGGGGCTTGACGTGGCCAGGTCGCGGATGCGTGGACTTCTGGTGATGCGTCTATTTTGTCTAGATACCCATGCGACTACGCTCTACACCTGTAGATCAAAGACCTTGTTTGTGTTCTTCCACGCAGCTTCGCACACCTCCTCTACCGAGACGCCCTTGATGCCAGCCACAACCTTGGCTACGCGTTCAATCATGCAGGGCTCGTTGCGTCCCTTGACCATCGCGCCTTCCTGCCACTTCTCCTTCTTGACAACCTTCCAACGCTCCGGGATCTCCGGCTCCTTCTTCTGGTTCTTCTTTGACTTGGGCGGGGGCTTCGGCGCTTCCGCCTGCAGGGCGTCACCGTTGGCTTCCGGCTTCTTCTCCAGCATGAGCTTGTACCCCTCATGGCTCGGCCGGATCTCACACCAGGGACCGTCTGTTTCGAGCATCATCCTGTCGAGGCTGATTTGCTTCACGACCTCGCAGTTCTCCACCGTCTTGAAGCTGCAGCCGTTGATGCCAATGTACAGCCCCAGGTCCATCAGCTCCTGCGCCTCCTCAATGGTGCCGGTGAAGCTGTGCACCACGCCGCCGCGCTCGAGCTTCTCGAGCTTGGGGCCGAACTTCTCCTGCAGCAGTCGGCGAAAGTCGTCATGGGCGGCGCGCGAGTGCAGGAAGAGCGGCAGCTGGGGCTTCATGGCGAGGACGAGGTCGAGCTGGGCGGCGAAGGCATGGAGTTGCACAGACTTGGAGCAGTAGTGCAGGCGGTCGTAGTCGAGACCGAACTCGCCAAAGGCGACGAGCCCCGGCTGGGAGGCGCGGGTGGTCGTGATGAGGGCCTCGAGCTCGGCGATGATGGTCTTCGTCTTTTCCGGGTCCGGGGCGTGGGTGTCCGGGACGGGCTCGGCCGGGTCGGGGTCCGAGTGCATGGCGTTCTCGTCAGCGTCGGCGGTGCTGAAGATGGCGCTGCTGCAGGGGTGAATACCGATGGTGGTGTATACATTGCCAGCTGACGGGATGGTTTAGTCAAGTCCGGGACGGCTTTGATCAGCTGGGACGGGCTACGTACGGTACTCCTTGGCTATCGCCAGAGCATCTCG
Source organism: Verticillium tricorpus MUCL 9792 (assembly GCA_000732205.1). Taxonomy (NCBI): domain Eukaryota; kingdom Fungi; phylum Ascomycota; class Sordariomycetes; order Glomerellales; family Plectosphaerellaceae; genus Verticillium; species Verticillium tricorpus. The sequence continues at coordinate 2,903,256 of JPET01000004.1, forward strand.
TGAGCTCTGGAAATCGGATCCCGTGACGATGAGCTTCGAGCAGCCGACCTCGTTGGCCCGTGAGATGACGGCGCTCAGATCGTCAGGGTGTCGTCGGGAGCCGTGTGAGATGCCCCTGAAGATGGGGTCGGCGAGGTTGATACCGATCTACTAGACAGTTGGTGTCAGCTCAGTCTTTCCCAGGTCATGCGAGCAGCGATACGCACATCAACATATCTTGGCTTGTACTCATCCTGAGCTGCGGCTGGCGTCGAGGTCGCCATTGTTCTTGTGATTGGCCGTAGAAGCGAACAGGGTGTTCGAGATAGTAAGTGCGAAGTGAGCGGCCTTGACCGAATCAGAATTCCTCGGTGAGGATTCATAAGATGAGACTTGACAGTCTCGCGTTGATCCCAGGGGTGTTCTCAGACGTTTCGAGGCTCCAGATAGCCTGTATGAGACCACGACATGCAAGATACCCAAGCGCACACGTCACACACCTCGATGTGTCTAGATGCATTTCTTGAGAAACCCATTAAACGGCGCGACCCGCCACGTGATTGCGCGGGGCACTTTACGCGACGTGCGCGTTAAGTGCATGCATGCATGAATAACGTGCAGGACGCGCCACGCGCTACGAGTTAAAGGGGTGCATGCAGCTGAGTGTCTATCTAGTTGGGTATTTTTGGGTGTTAGGTGCCTAGGGAGGTTACGGGTGAACTGGGAATGGGATCTGTAAGCATCAGGATCAGCGCAATCTCTCTAGATCCGCCACACGCCTCTGATTCTCGTCGACGATTGGGCTCGAGTAAAAACAAAAGACATTGGTAAGACGCTGTGTGCCCTGCACAAACATTAGTGAGCATCGGGCTCGGCTCGTAGGTATCGGGCAAGGGGCGGCGGGGCAGGGTGCCAAGGGTCAACAGTGGTTAATTGCCTGTGCTCGACGTGTTTGACGCGCTAAGGGTGCCTGGCGACGCGTTTGGCTACGCGACGACCCGCAACACCTATATCTTTCTCCCCGTAGCAACCACCCACCATCCTTTTCCCTCCCTCCTACACACAACACAATCAACCCCCAACAATCCTCAGCGACCATATTTGGCACTGAGTAGCGACGAGACTCATCAGGCATATACCCCTTGGCCTTGAACAGAGTTCGATCACCTTCGTCGCCACTTCTTCCTGACGTTTGTCGTCCTCACCCCGTCATCCCTTATCCCCCCCCCTACACATCCGCCATCATGTTCGTGAGAAAGCGAGGTACGTTTCTGCCCCTCACCGCGTTCCACCACGTGTCTTGTGCTGATGCAACGCAGATGGGCGCCAGGAGCGCGTTCAATTCGACAAGATCACGGCTCGTGTGTCAAGGTTGTGTTACGGCCTCGACATGGACCACGTTGACCCCGTTGCCATCACCCAGAAGGTCATCTCTGGTGTCTACGGCGGTGTCACCACCGTTCAGCTTGATGATCTCGTGAGTTGCCCCTCTTTCCATGCCTCAAATGGCACGCCAATCTAATTCTCTTCTTCAGGCTGCAGAGACTGCCGCCTACATGACCGTCACCCACCCCGACTATGCCATCCTTGCTGCCCGCATTGCGGTCTCCAACCTTCACAAGCAGACCAAGAAGCAGTGGTCTTCGGTCGTGAGCGACCTGTACCACTACGTCAACCCCAAGAACAACCGTGCCTCTCCCATGATTGCACCGGAGACGTACGAGTTTGTGATGAAGCACAAGGAGGAGCTTGACTCGGCCATTGTCTATGATCGCGACTTCAACTACCAATACTTCGGCTTCAAGACCCTGGAGCGCTCCTATCTCCTCAAGCTTGACGGCAAGATCGCCGAGCGCCCGCAGCACATGATTATGCGTGTGTCTGTCGGTATCTGGGGAGACAATGTCGAGCGCGTCATTGAGACGTACAACCTCATGTCCAGCAAGTTCTTCACCCACGCCTCCCCCACCCTCTTCAACGCCGGCACGCCTCAGGCCCAGCTGTCTTCTTGCTTCCTGGTCGACATGAAGGATGACAGTATTGATGGTATCTATGATACTCTCAAGACTTGTGCCATGATCTCCAAGATGGCCGGCGGCATCGGACTGAACGTCCACCGCATCCGAGCGACTGGCTCCTACATTGCCGGTACCAACGGTACCTCCAACGGCATTACCCCCATGCTTCGTGTCTTCAACAACACTGCTCGCTACGTCGACCAGGGTGGCAACAAGCGTCCCGGCGCTTTTGCCATCTACCTTGAGCCTTGGCACGCCGACGTCTTCGAGTTCCTCGACCTTCGCAAGAACCACGGCAAGGAGGAGGTTCGCGCTCGCGATCTCTTTTTGGCTCTGTGGATTCCCGATCTCTTCATGAAGCGTGTCGAGAAGAACGGCGACTGGACCCTGATGTGCCCCAACGAGTGCCCCGGTCTTGCCGACTGCTACGGCGACGAGTTCGAGGCGCTGTACGAGAAGTACGAGAAGGCTGGCAAGGGCCGCAAGACCATCAAGGCGCAGAAGCTTTGGTACGCCGTTCTCGAGGCTCAGACTGAGACTGGCAACCCCTTCATGCTCTACAAGGACCACTGCAACCGCAAGAGCAATCAGAAGAACCTTGGTACCATCCGCAGCTCCAACCTCTGCACGGAGATCGTTGAGTACTCGGCGCCTGACGAAGTCGCCGTGTGCAACCTCGCCTCTCTGGCTCTTCCCGCCTACGTTGACTACAACAATGGCGTCTATGACTTCAAGAAGCTTCACCAGGTGACTCAGGTTGTCGTCAGGAACCTGAACAAGATCATCGACGTGAACCACTACCCCGTCATCGAGGCTCGCAACAGCAACATGCGCCACCGTCCCATCGGTCTCGGTGTCCAGGGTCTGGCCGATGCCTTCCTTGCTCTCCGCATGCCCTTCGAGTCGCCTGAGGCCCGGGAGCTGAACAAGCAGATCTTTGAGACCATCTACCACGCTGCCTTGACCATGTCATGCAAGCTTGCCCAGGAGGAGGGACCCTACTCGACCTACGAGGGCTCGCCCGTTTCCCAGGGCATCCTCCAGTACGACATGTGGAACGTCAAGCCCACTGACCTGTGGGACTGGGCCGATCTCAAGAGCCAGATCAAGGAGCATGGCGTCCGCAACAGTCTGCTGGTGGCGCCCATGCCCACGGCCAGTACTTCTCAGATCCTCGGCAACAACGAGTGCTTCGAGCCCTACACGTCCAACATCTACCAGCGCCGTGTCCTTGCTGGCGAGTTCCAGGTGGTCAACCCCTGGCTGCTCAAGGACCTGGTTGACATGGGTCTGTGGTCCGACGGCATGAAGAACCGCATCATTGCCGAGAACGGCTCCATCCAGAACATCCCCAACATCCCCGCCGACATCAAGTCCCTCTACAAGACTGTCTGGGAGATCTCCCAGCGTACCGTCGTCCAGATGGCTGCCGACCGTGGTGCGTTCATTGACCAGTCGCAGTCTCTGAACATCCACATGAAGGACCCCACCATGGGCAAGATCACGAGCATGCACTTCGCCGGCTGGAAGCTCGGTCTCAAGACCGGCATGTACTACCTGCGTACCCAGGCTGCTGCTGCCCCCATCCAGTTCACCGTCGACAAGGAGGCACTCAAGGTCGCCGATACCAACGTCGGCAAGGAGCGTGGCCTCAAGAAGCGAGCGCCTATGGCTAACTACAGCTCCTCCGCTGCCGCTGTTCCCAGGCCCATGTTCCAGAATAAGGAGGGCTCGGCCGACAGCAGCAACCGCAACGGTGTCCCCACACCCAGCACGACGCCGCCGCCGCCGAGCGCCGTCGCTGCCCTTCCTGTCGCTGCGGCCACCAAGCCGGCGACGATGAAGGCCGATGTTGAGGAGGGCGACAGCCCCAAGGTTCTGCCCATGGAGCCTGCCGACAAGCTCAAGATTGAAGAGCTCCCTCAGGGCGAGAAGACGCCTGATGCGGAGGACAAGGACGAAGACAGCAAGGAGCGCGAGAACGACATTTACTCGGAGGCCGTGCTTGCTTGTAAGTTGATCCCAATTAACCCCACACATCCCGCACACATACTAAACGATTCTTTAGGCAGCATCGAGAACCCCGAATCCTGCGTCATGTGCAGCGGTTAAAGGACGAGTACCTGTCGGTAATGTGTTTGATGGATGATGATAGGTATACGGCAAGGGTATTTGATGCATTTTGTACGGAAGCACGACGGCGAACGCGGCTCAGGATGCTCGATGCATCTCGCCGTGCTTTCGCACGCGCTGTATGCGACGATTATTTTGTACAGAGGTCTATGGTTAGGATGGTTCTGGTCAGGTCGGGGTCTGCATTTCCGGGCGAGGTCTCTCTGCAGTGTACCTTGATAGTATTTGTTTGTGTAATGCAATTGGCGTTGAGATACCATCCAGCTGTCCCTCGAAATTCGCTTGAAACGATGAGCCAGCAGCAATTGACGAATCAAAGGATTAGGGTGATGAGTTGGAGAGCGACGATCTTGTGACGGTTGCGGCTTCCAACCATGCGCCACTCCCCTCGCCCAGTGGCCAGACGCTGGGCCGTTGAGGCCTCCTCACCTGTTGCTCTGAAGTCTACGTTGCACAGCTGGCGCCAGGTCTCGCCTCGCGCTTGAGGCGTGGCAAACCTGGGGGGTGGTTCGGGTGCGGCTTTCGCTTGATGAGGAGGGGCTGGTTATTAGTTTGGCACCCGGCAAATTGATTCAGCTGGACCAGGGTTTGATTCATCTCTGGCAAGCAGGGGTGCGCCGGAGGGTGGGGAGGCTGATTCGAATCGATCGCGCCAGGCCGCCAGGCAGCGCGACCTTCCCCGACCGCCCAACCTCGTCCACCGAAGCGGGCAAGCTCTGTGACCCAATCGACGGTCCACGACCGTTTGCATTGTTTGTTTTGTCCGCATGGAGGGGTGACGAGCAGCTGCCGGGTGCACGACAGGCAGCCTAGTCCTACACCTGACGATTTCACCGGTGGCTGAACTGCCAGCGGGTTTTCTGTACAGCCGGACCTGACTGAACGGTAGATAGCACGGACGACGTGAATCTGCCATTTCGAAGGGAGCGATAGACCGAAGGCATGTCGTCCAAACTGGCGTCCTGTGGGACGATCGGCGCAAGGGTGGACATAAGTGGCATGTTGCAAAGAGGGGGGGTGGACAGGCCTTCGACTTCGGAGATGGGGTCGGGGACGTCACTTGAATTCTTCTGGTTTCGGCCGTGTCCTTCACTTTCTGCCGATAAAGTCTACCGGGCAGGGGACGCGCAAGCCGCACTGCGATCGAGGCGGCGGCGGTGGTGTCTTGGGCCGTGGGGTCGTTCGTTCGAACTGGCCTTCGTTGGCGCCGCAAGGGGAAGAGGGGGCGGGCGCTGAAGTTCAGCAGAACAAGCAAGCATGGCAGCTGGGACAGGATAGCGCACGGAGGAAGGCCGGGAACGGATTTCAGGTTCCAGGCAGGTCCATGACGACCTGTTGGCAAAAGCAAGTGTAGCCCACAGTACAAGCCAGGCCAGGAAGCCAGGCTAGGAAGAAAGAGCCCCTTCTGGTGGGCAGGCTGAGAGCTAGCAAGCTCAGTATAGCGAGACCAAGCAGGAGATACCAGAACCAGGCCAGAGTTGTTGAGCCAACCTGAAAGCCAGAACCAATGACGTTGGACAAGCACCCGACCCACACAGCCGCTTGTCCCTGCCGAGACCAACTCTGGGCACACCCACACTAGACTTGCCGTGTGGAGAGCTTCCCGGGATGGGGCTGGCACCTCTGGCCAATTGCCAGAAGCCAAGAATCGAAACAGGGGGGGGCCTGCGGCGCGAACTGACCTCATTGATGCTGGATGAGCTGGACTTGCTTGACACGGTCCGGACCTTGGAATTGAGCTTCCCCACGCCCTGTTCCGCTGGCACCTTGCTTCCAGAGCTGCCTCTGCCAGCCTTCCTTCCAACCTTCTGCGGTCCATGACAACCTGATGGTACTGTTACCTTTCCATGTCGGTCGATTTCCTGGTTGTGGACTGCCGTTTACCGGACAGAGACCTGGCCTGGGCCTGGCACGAAGTAACCATGTCGTCATGGGGGCTGGAGGCCCAGATGGTTTGTGAGGCTCTCAACAGCGGAGAAGCGGGCATTGAGAGATGCTGAGCCGGCTCGGGCACACCGACATTGCCACGAATCCGATTTTTGTCCTGCTGGCCTGGGGACAGCACCGTACGCGGGGCATCTACCATGTCCGCCGAAGGGCCTGGGCTGATGGCCACGACGCGGTGCAGGCCTATGGGCATGTTGTGCTTTTCACCTGCATGAGAACTTCAGCGCAACTCGTCCTCGGCCAGAGTCCCCGCGTACCTGGGTGATCGGCACTGGCACTGGGCACTGTGTACCTTGCCTGACCTTGCCACGGAAACAGACACCGAGAGGAGGGGTCGGTTTGAGCTCAAGCTGGCGCAGGCGTGGCTAGACGGACAGCTAGATTGGGATGATCAGGCACCAGGTCACCAGGCGTAGTGGTTAGACATTGGGATGCTAGTGCCGGGCTTGGGTGTCGGTGTCTTAGGAACTGGGGACCTGAGGTCATCTCCCTCCTCATCTTGGCTCTAGTGCAGTGCAATGAGGTCGAAACTGGGGCCGGCGCATCTCTAGGGGCAAACAGAGCAGGGGCAGCTGGGGTAGCCAGAGAGGCAAGCACAGGTACCCCCCGGCAGAGGTTCTTTCCTGTTTTGTCCGCGGCTCGACTTTGGGCTAGGTTCACCGCAAATCCATGGGTCGTGCTTTCTCTTCTGCTTGTGGTGTCCCAGGACCTCGCTATCCTCGCGTTTGTGTCTTTAAAGCTTCGGTACGCCTGCCCAAGCATCTGCATCGTCTCCCTTCCGTCCCCTATCATCCAACCCCCGCGTCTGAAATATTTCCTCGAGGCCTCCATTCCTCCTGCATCTCTTGTCAACGCGTCACGGCAGTTCACTTGACATCCCCAACCTCAACCCGCCTCACACATACTCCGGTACGTAGGACGATCAACACGCAACGCTGCCTCCTGCTTGGTCCTACAGAGGAAGCATCTTTTCCGCCTGGTGTCCCTGCCGACCTGTTACGCGCCCCTTCCTCATTCTGTCCCATTACCCGCTTCATATTCCCGTCGGCTCCCTCTCCCTCTTCCTCTCACTGGTGCATCGTCTCCCAAATCTCTACACCACTAACACCAATCACCTGTCACAGGCCCGCCAAGTCTCCTCGACTCTCCGCCGTCCACTCGCCAGTTGATCAACTACATTGTGGGTGAGTCCATTCGTCTGATGCAAGACTTTCATTTTCTTCACCCTCATCCCAACTGTGCACCTACGACAAGACCCCTGAACCCTCCTGCTCGCCCTGCTCTCCTCTTCACCCAGCACCAGCAAAGTATTTCTTGGTGTACCGACCATAGTTCAAGTTACTGCTGGCGTTCGTCCCTGCCGTGTTTGCTTGTTCAACGTGGTTGGCCTGGTCCTTCCCCGTCTCTATCCCCATTCCCCTTGCTCCTGCCGTCGCACGGCGCACCCCAACGAGCCACAGCTTCCACGCGCGAAGTTACACCTTCATTTCCCCTTGCCTCCCCTCCTCCCCCCTCAAAACCTCTCGACACGTCTCGTTCTTCCTCTCCAGCTCTCCCGTCTGTTCTTCCTCCCTCTCCATCTCTACATCATCCCTCGTTTCCCCAAACCCACCACAACCCACACATCTTTTTGCCTGCCTCACCTCATCACGACACTCGTTTCGCCGATCAGTTTCCAGCACAGGTACCTTGAACCCCATGCGCCGACCCCCCTGCTTGGTTCCCTGCCTGATCATCTGCGTCGTTCTATGTTCTGCGCGTCAGCATCCATGAAGGTGCGCGGTTGGATTTGTACTAACTTTCGATCAGGTTCTCTATCTTGCGACAAGATCACCAACGTTCACTTACCTTATCTCGCCCAGTCCTCGTCAAGCACCAACGCAAATTCATCAAGATGAAGAACACTGCCGTTCTCAGCGCTGCTGCCCTGGCTCTCCTCAACGGGGTCCAGGCTCAGAATCTCCCTGCCTGTGGCGTATGTTAATGGGATTCTTCTTTTTCCGGTCGCCATCCATACTGACATGCGGGAACCAGCAAACGTGCGTTGATAACATGCTCGGACTGACGGCTGAACTCGGCTGTGGGGGCCAGCAGGGCGCGGAGGCCGAGGCCTGCCTCTGCCGCAACCCGGACTTCCTCTACGGCATCAACGACTGCTCCAGCGCCGTCTGTGGCGATGACACCGAGGCTGTCGCGGCCGCTGTCAGTTACGGCCTCTCGTACTGTGCCGGTAAGATTACCCATTATGAAACCTGGTGTGACACAACAGCAGCCTAACCCTCCCAACAGAACGCGGTGTCACTGTTGAGTCCGTCCCTGCTGCTACCGTCACCTCGGCCACCAACACTGAGACTGTTACTGCCACTGGCACCGGCGCCGTGAGTTGTCCCACCATATCACTGATGCCTTGCTTACTGACGATGCATGCAGGATGGCGGTAATGTGGTTCCCATTGTCACCACCATCGTCTCTGATGGCACCACCCTGACCTCCACCATTGGCTCTTCCACCGTGACCGGCACCAGCGGCAGCGGCGGTGATGACGATGACAGCAACACTGTCGTCGTCTCGACTTACGTCACCGTCATCACCAGCGGTGACGATACCATCACCTCGACAGGCGTGACTACCATTGCCGTCAACGGAGTGTCTGGGGCCTCTGAGCTTCCTGAGACCACCGTCGGTGTCCCCATCGTGACCACTATCACCTCGGGTGATGATACCATCACATCCACCATCGGCACCACCTCGGTTGTTTCGACCCCTACTGGCTCCGCCCTGACCGATGCTCTCGAGAGCCAGGCTTCCGACGCCGCTAGCTCCGGCGCCGACGAGACGGATACCGCCACGGACTCTGCTTCCGAGACCGCCACCGAGACCTCTACCGAGACCTCGACCGAGACTCAGTCTGGCGACTCTGCTGACGCCTCTGCCAGCGCCAGTGGCGGTGGTGACGATGACTCGGTAAGCCCACACCTCCACACCTCCCGTGAAGGTGACTAACAGATGACTAGGCTGGCATGTCGCTTGCCGCTCCTGCCTTTGGCCTCATTGCCGCCATGGGCATCGCTGCCGTTCTCTTCTAAGGGGTTGCCAGCAGATGATGTGAGGGTCACTGTTTTTATCGGCACATTTGAATTTTACAATACCCCCTGCGACGGACACTCGGTTCTCGACCTCCCACAAGCCCTTTCCTCCGGTTACAGCAAGACATCTTTGGGGTTTCAGCCAAAAGGACAATACACTTTCGACGTTGGTCGGATCTGAAGGGTTCCAAAATTGGAACAGAGGTGAATGGCAATGGAAGAACCGAGGTAGCGCAGGCTTTCTTTCTTCTTTTCAGGACCCGAGGAGGTAAATAGTTCACCTCCTTCACCCTTAATGGGATTGCTTGGTGTTGGGACTTGGGACGTAATGGGATGACGTGGTGGCTTTTAAGGACAGACTCGGAGGCAGGCTAGCACCTGGTGTTAGTGAAAGGGTGGGACCGACGGTTGGTCGGCCCTTTCTGTGCCTTTGTTGCTGAGACCATGGACGAAACCATGATAAATGAATGTATGTACAAATGTAAAAACTTTGCAATGCCACCACAAGTTTGACATGGTTTCATTCGCGCCATAACTTTTTTGCTCCCTCGTGTTTCAACATGGAGAGCTTGCACTCGTTCTCACTCGTACGAATGTGATGTTGTTACTGTACATCCGTATGAGCTGGGCAACTACCACAAGGCTAGTATTTGCTGCGTCGCCTCATAGGCATCGAAGGTTCGCATGCCAGCAGAGGATATCATTACACCAATGTTACATCTAGAGACTTTGGCGATTACACGAATGAGGCCAAGGTATACAAACAGCTGCACAACCACAGCGCAACTACTTCCAGATACTCAACCCTGCCTCACGCCCGTCCCAGGGCCGTCAGCTTTCTTGCAATGCTCGCATTGATAGCCGAGTCGTCCGCATCATCGCTGTCGTCGTCCGAGCCCGAGCTGCTCGTGGTATCGTCGTCCTCGTCGTCGTCATCGCCGAGGCTCTCCTCTGCCACAATCTCCATCTGGTTGTCGCCTCCGCCCTGGACAGAGGCGTTGTCGTTATCATCGCCATCGCCATCACTCGCGACCTCGCCGTCCTCGAGAGCGCGACGGACCTTCTTCCTGCCCCTGGCGTCCTGGGGCCGTCGAGGCTGGTTGGGCGCGTCGCGCTTGCGCTTCTGCGCGGGGGCGGCGCGCTTGGGTGTCAGCGCGAAGGTGGAGGGGAGGGCAGCGGCGGCGGGGAGGGCGTAGATGGTGGGGAACTCGAGAACGGTGGTGTCGCGGAGGGCCTCGGCGAGGGAGGTCGTGGGGTCGAGGGCGTGGACGGGGGTCCTGGCGTCGGGATCCGCGGCAGCGGTGCGGACAGGGGAGATGTAGAAACGGTACTTGTCCTTGGGCACGTCTTCGGGCTCAGGCGCGGCCGTCTTGAAGTGCGTGGCGCCAGCGTAGGGCTTCCAGGCGGCGTGGGGATGCGGCTGGAGGACGTAGTGGCCGGGGAGCCAGGTGCCCGTGGTCGGGTCCTGGGACTGCGTGGCGGCGAGGGGAGGGGTCTGCTTCGCGCGGGGTTTGGGCTTCGAGGCCGGTTCGGGCACGTCAAAGGGGCTTCTCTGTTGCTGCTCTTCCTTCTTGCGGAGGCTGTGGAGGTGTGCCTTCTGGCCGTTGGCGAAGGCCGAGTAGAGGGGCGCGTTGTCCATGGCCTTGCCCAGGAAGCGCGTCGTCGGGACAGGCTCATCCTCGTCTTGGTCTTCGTCACCGTCTTGCTCGGCTTCGGGCTTTTCGTCCGCCGGCGCGCCAGGTTCGAGCAGCAACCACTCGACCTGCCAGTGTATCCGCCCGGAGGCCTTGTGCACGTTGGTCCCGTTCTCCTTCTGCCGCGCCATGCCCGTCGGGGCGCGGCGCACGTCGATGCCGAACGTCGCCAGCCGCCTCTTCATCTGCTTCGATATGTCGGGCCTCGCACCGCCGCCGCCGCCGCCTGAGCCTCCGTCCTTGCCGCCGCCATTGCGCAGCACCTCGGTGACGAGGACCTTCTTCCTGGAGCCGTCCTTTTGGCGCCGCCACTGGACGCTGCGGACCTCGATGGGCCGCAGCTCCGTCTCGGCGAGCAGGCCGCGCTCCTCGACAATCTCGCGCTCGGAGCGCTGGACGGCGCGCTCGATGCCGTGCAGGAAGTTGTAGTCGTGGTCGACGCCGGCGGGCGTCTTGAGCTTGGCGCGGGGCACGTAGGCCGTCGCGTCGCGGATGCCGCTGCAGGACGACCAGGCCTTGTGGCGGCGCGTGCAGGGGAGGGAGCAGGTGCGGATGTCGCAGGCCGGGCACTTGTACTTGGGGGGCTGGATGTGGCAGATGGCGCAGAGCGTCGTGAGGAGGGGGTCGCTGGAGGACGATGTGGAGGCGGAGGGGTCTTCGTGTGCCGGAGCGCTGGCCATGGTGGCGTTTACCGCAGTTTTCGGGCAGTCGAGCTTCGGGGCCCTTCGTGAGGCGATTAGAAAATATCGTAAGTGGTCTGAATGATTGAGGGTGACGATGCTGGAGGAACAGGCGAGACGAGAAGAGACGGGTTCGCAACTTTTTGTCTTATCGCGCTGCACAATCTAGATAGTGGCTCTTATCGGGCAGCGGCTTGGTGGATGACGGCGGCCGGCAGGGGTCTTAGCCTCCCGCGGAGCAGATTTGCGGGGCGGTCCTGGGGCTCGCTCAACAGGGCGGGTGTCTCGGTGTAGGTGCGTCAAGCTGCGCTGTCGTTCGACCTACGAGCAGCTGGTTGCCTTTGGGCAAGTAATTTACGATGGGGAGAGACAAATTCCCCTTTCCTAATTACCACTAGTTATACCTGGCCCGAAGTACGCTATGAAGCAGTTCCTCCAGAAGTCCCATAAACAGATGGTCACTATACGCCATTGTCATCACACTTCTCCATATCATGATTCGGTGGTGCAGTAGATCAAATTCTCATCCATTGATATATATATTCTTTCACATATAAAAAACTATCATCCTATACGCCAGGCCGAATGCAAACCCTTTTCGTAATACAAATGTTCACCAAACAGACGCCATCCATCAGTGAATCATAGATTTTCCAATCTCGCTCTGCCAGCCGTCGGCCCTCTCAAAGCCGTTTGAGTGCGTCTGGAAGTCCTGCAGCGCCTGGTAGACCTCCTCCTTGGAGCTGAGAACAAAAGGCCCGTACTGCACCACTGGCTGGTCCAGGGGCGTGCCGGCGATCAGGACGATGCGCGCGTCCTTGTCGGCGCCGGCGTCGACCTCCATGTTGACGACGTCGCCCTCCTGCTCAAGCACCACGTTGTGGTACTGCTCGACGGGGCGCTGCTGGTCGCCGGCGCCGAAGATGGCCTGGCCCTCGAGGACGTAGGCGAAGGCGTTCCAGGAGGCGGGCAGCGGCTGGGCCACCTTGCCGCCGGGCTTGATCTGTAGGTCGAGGATCCAGACGGGCGTGTAGGCGAGGTCACGGACCGAGTCGACGCCGTGGCTCTGGCCCGAGATGACCTTGATGTGGGCCTTGCCGCCGTCGACGTCGACCGACGGGATCTCCTTGGCTTTGAGGTCGCGGTAGCGCGGCTCGCACGCCTTGAGCTTCTGCGGCAGGTCGACCCACAGCTGGAGGCCCACGTTGGCGCTGCCGTCGGGGTTCTGCTTGGGCATCTCGGCGTGCATGATGCCCTTGCCGGCCGTCATGAACTGCAGGTCGCCGGCCTCGATGGTGCCGGCGTTGCCCGCAAAGTCTTCGTGGTCGACGCCGCCCTGGAGCAGGTAGGTGATGGTCTCCTGGCCGCGGTGCGGGTGGTCAGGGAAGCCGGCGCCTGGCTTGATGGAGAAGTGATCGAGCATGAGGAAGGGCGAGAGGTTGCGCAGCTGAGGCGTGCCAATGGAGCGGCGCACGCGCGCGCCTGCGCCCTCGGCCTGCTCCACGGCAAGGAAGACCTTGCGGATGGCGCGGGGAACCGACATGTCTGTTGCGTAGAGGTGGTGATCGGGGGGCTGCTGGGACGACGAGGTGGCAGTGGAGCTGGTGTGTTGTTGGGTGGTGAGGAAACGCAGAGCTGTTCGAGCAGTGGTTGATGTAAAGTCTTGAAGCTGTGCTTGGAAGCAGAGGAGTATGGAGAGTAAGCCGACTGTGACGGTTGTCCAGATTGCGAACGTCTTCATCTGGATGTCGATCGCGGCGGAGGGTTTATATAGCTGAATCGTATCTTGATTCTAGCACGGCAAGAAGGACGAAGGAAGAAGATGGTAGAAAAGGCTGAAACCGAATTGACAAATGGAGAGGGATCGTTCAACGGCAATGCCCTTTTGACTAACCTCGTCGCCAGCCTTGGAGGGGCTGGACCCACGGCCGAATCGGGTAAGTTGCGATAGCATCATGATTATGTGTGTTTCTGCTAAGCAAGTCGCCTTAGTCAACCTTTACATCAGCCACTGCCAGCCTCATTAGTGGCCCAGGCGTCTCACCACGACCCCACCTCTGTGCTTCGGGTACGTACCTCTCGCTATTACTCCTCGTCGGTCAGCGTTCGCAAAGAGCTTACCGCGTCCAGGTCGCTGTGATGGGCCAGCGCGCACCAGCAGGGAACCGCTAGTCTGCTTTTAGAGGAACTGTTGGGCCCCCACCTACCGCTGGACGGGTTGGACATGTGTGGAATGACGAACGCGACTGGGCCGCTCTTGAAAGTCGTCTTGGACAGAAATAAAATCATTGGGAATCTAATGGTAAGGTATTCAATCACCCCTCTCGTCGTCTCTGGCCCGGAGCCATTGCTTTATCACACAGCCACCCCTCCAACGGCTCTGACGCACCGTCTACTTCCAATCGTGATCTCGTCGCTCGCCGTCATTGACAGACAATGGCTGGGCAAGAGTGTGATCTTTAGCATCGCATCTGTCTGGCGCCAATCGAGCCTCCGGCACCCGCCGACAGTGCAGCGCACGCCGTTAAGAAAAAGAGCTGCGACAGACCGCGTCTGTGACCAGCCGAAAACCTCGTGTCCAACAATCTCGCCGAGAAAAGAATAGAAGAGAACGCCTGGATATCATGACCTGGACGGGTCCATTTTGCGAAGAGAGGCGGTTAAACAGTCGGTAAAGGAACGCAGCTAGACTCGCGGCCTAGTTGTTGGCCTTATCGTTGAGGGTCTCCTTGGCCTCCTCCTTCTTGTAGTGCAGGACGTTGCCGGCCCACGTCAGGAATTCGCTGCTGGAGATAAGGGCGGTGCTGACAAAGGCCTTGCCGTAGGTGATGACGTTGTCACTGCCGTTGCCGAGCTTCTTGTACTCGGCCGAGTACGTCTTGAGAACGTGATCCTTGGTCTCGAGGCCCGTCTTGAAGGGCAGGGCGATGATACCCTTGGCGCCGGCGTAGAGCTCGTTGGTGGGCTTCTTCACGAAAGGAACCGACTCGTCGACCTTGGACAGGGCCTGGTCGCCGAGGGTGTCGGCCTTCTGGAGGTAGGGGCGGACGAACTCGTAGGGCCGGGCGAGGTAGGGGATGAAGGGCTGGGCGAAGGTCTTGTAGGCCGAGTCGCTGAGCTGCAGGGACTTCTGGCCGTAGGGGTTCTGCTTGAAGGTGGTGACGCCATCGTGGACGACGGGGTAGTCCAGCAGGTGCTTCAGAGTGCGCTGTCAGTGACTGTGCGGGGTGGGACGAGGAACCCTGGACGATAGACCATGAGCGATGGCGGAACTGAGCATACCTGAACAAAGACGGAGCTGGGGGTCGAGCCCGAGACGTCGCCGTTGACTTGAGCCATTGCGCTGTCTTTGTAGGAATACTGCTACGATGCGATGGCAGATGCAGCTACGGAAGCGGGCAGAGAAGCTCGAGGCGGGCTTGCGGGTAAGTCAGGTACGGGTTGACGGAGGCTGGACGTAGGTTACGGGGGGTGGGGAGAGAGAGGTGTAAGAAGGAGAGATGCGACGGAGCCCAGAGAGCGGGAGAAGGGAGGGAGGTATTGATGGGGAGGGGAGCCGGTCGAAAGCTTAAAGCTAGATGGGGACAGTACGTGAGGGAAGTCCTTGTAGGGGGGGGGGAGGGAAGGTCAGGTACAAAGAGAGAGAGAGAGAGAGAGGAGAGGGAGAGACGAGAGGAATGAACGAGCAACCTGATGGGGAGAGGAAGGGAAGTGATATGGGAAGTCACGCACATCAGAGGCTCAGGTCGGGTTCGGGCAATGCAATGCACGACCAACGCCACGCCACCCCAGGTCGAGGCAAGGCAATGCAAGGTAAGAAGGTACTTGAGACACTTTGGTTTGCGACGGAGAATTTCCGCCTCGCTGCTGGATAGATAGCCAGGCTGGAGACAGCAGGCTTCTGCTGCCCGCAATCGGGTAGTGAAGCATATGCTTTCTACACTACGCCAGGTAGCTAAGACATCGGATCGATCGGCTTGTCGGCCGGGACAGGCATGGTATACCGGGCAGACCAGGGGTCCTGCCTACCCAGTAACGTACATTGTTCGGTGGTTGCTCGTGATAGCCAAGGCCTGATCTGGCTCGGGTGTCTTGGGAGTCGAGGCACGCATGTGTGTGTGTGTGTGTCGTGATAAAGACTGATGGTGGTGGGGTGCTCCGGAAGAGCTCTCCTGGCTTGTCTTGTCACACCCCCAGCCTCTCGACCTTGGACGCCGGCGGAGCTGGCGAGTTGACGATTGGCGGGCGTCGTCGTCTCGTATCACCGGTGTGCGCCGGTACCAGTGCCGGTACCAGTCCCAGCAGGAGAAGCCGCAAGGAATGGCCCTATCTTTGCACCTTTCCAGGCAGGCATGGCGTGGCCCTGAGTGGTTGCATGAGATGCGCGCCTAGGAGCTTTTCGCGGTGGGGGGGTGTTTTTTTAGTCTTGCAGCTAGATCCCTGTCCCACTGACATGTGAAAGCTGTTCTGCTCCACCACAGCTTGCCCGGTCGGAGCATCTCGCCATCAATAAAGCCCATGGCAGGCCTGTTTGCCCTGGCCAGACCACGCTTGGCAGCAGCTTCGTTCTCGCCGCCAGGCCCACGAAGCCCCTCGCAAGCCCCTCAAACCCCTCCATGACGAGCCTCAACCCTCGCATCGCCTCGGCCAGCTGGCTTGGGGTCCCGCGGTCTGCCTCTGTCAGATGCCTATCACGGGCATTCCGAGCCAGCAGCGATGCTTCGTCAACTCGGCTCCGAGGGCGGATGCGAGGTGTCAGCGGGGGAACGAGAGGGAAGTTTGGATCGGGGGATGGGGACGCGAACGGGAACCAAATGGCGGACAGTGAATGGCCTGACCGGGCGCATTGCTTCTGGCATCCTGGGCTATCCATCCATCCATCCATCCATTCATCGTCTCCCTGTGTCCGCGGGATGCTCCTCATCACATGTCAGCCGCGCCGCACCACTAAGCTTGATTGTCGCTCTCCCCTCTCAGGCATGGTGGTACATGCCCCAAAGCGTCCATGATGGCAGCAACACGTCGAGTCGGCACAGGTTTCTTCTGAGACAAGGGCAGCCAACAGCATGCCCAGTCGCCGGCCGTCATGGCGCCGCACCTCGCGGCGTCGGCGTGGCTAAAACCCCCCCACCCCACCGGAGCCCAGCCCATGCAGGACACTACTCGTCTCGAGCACCAATTGAGGCACCACGCCAGGCCCGAGGGAGCCTTGAAGGGGGCGTCGATGGATGCACTCCGACCTGTCCGTAATCCATCCTAGCCCTCCCTCCATACGCCGTCGCGCAGTTTTCTCTCTGCAGCCTCGAGGCTCCCCGAACCCCTCAACTACCAGAAGAAAGCGTTGAGCCATCGTCATCGTCCCTAACCCCCCCTGGCACCTCCTGCAGTCTCCTATCTGCAGCTTCCCCTCACCTCTCCTCCTCGAGTCGCCCAATTGACCGACGTACCATGGTGGCATTGATGCACCCAAGACAGGACTCTTCGTATACGACGACTCCCGCCCGAACCCTTCTGTTGGACAACACGACACGCCTCGGGGAACACCCATGACAACACACGGCGCGACACCCGACAACCCATCAAAAACAGCAAAACATGGGGGTGCATTCGAGAAATGGCACAGCTCAACAGATTTGCTGGTCCCGAGAGGAATAGACATGCGCCCTCGTGTCCGAGCCCTGCTGTCGCGCATTCTTGACCAACTCGCCCGGGCTACATTCCCCGTGAGGCTTCGCACGCCACACCCCCACGGGCGGTGGTACCTGCCGAATGGCCTGGGTGAGCCATTCTTCTCCAAGCCGTACCGGACAAGATAAACACAAGAAGACGGCGTGCCCTCGCTCGGATTGGCAGAGAAATTGGGTCAAATTCGTCGCCCCCTTCCTTGGGACATCCATTGCCTTGCCCGCTGAGAAACCATCGCCCGCCCGTGTCTCTCATCCCCTCGACCTCGTGGGATGCGTTCCTCCAACACTGGCACGCCCATCACACGGCACCGCCCCTCAGAA
The DNA here is from genome assembly GCA_000732205.1 of Verticillium tricorpus MUCL 9792. NCBI lineage: Eukaryota > Fungi > Ascomycota > Sordariomycetes > Glomerellales > Plectosphaerellaceae > Verticillium > Verticillium tricorpus. The sequence continues at coordinate 2,920,801 of JPET01000004.1, forward strand.
GGCGACGAGATGAACACCAACACGCCAGGCCAGATGGGCTGAACGGCTTGCAGTAGTAGCCTCTCGTCTGTTCAGCCGCTCGACGTGCCCGCTACCTAAAAACCGTCGGGATGCCCCCGGTTTCCACCATCCATTTCCCTCGCGAAACTGTATCTTTGCTGAGCAATACCATAGCCTCTACCGCGAACGCTTGCCTCGACACCGCGGAAGCCACCCGCCAGCCTGGCGAAAGTTTGTTCCAGAACCCTCCAAGTGCGCATTCAGCAACCGGTTTCGCTCACTGAAGCACACGCGCTCTCTGTAGCGCCTGGTATCCCCGCCTGTCTTCCTCGTCAGGACCTCCAAGGGAGACCGACCGACGGACTGACAGTTGGTCTGTGGGGTTTCCCACTGAGCGGCGGCGGCAGCGTCAGCGTCACCCCGTGAAGCAGCGACACCTAGGCTGAGAGAAGCCCATGGGTCGTGTGCGTGTTGATGCACCACAACATGGCTCCAACGATCCCCGACGCTCAAGCGATGCCTGACGATCATTTGTGGTGCGGGATCTACGACTAACAAGACGCGCACCGCCTGTGAGGTAAATTTTGCCTCTGGCGCCGTTGTTGCCGGCCAAACCGGGGGACGCTGTCAGCAAACATTGCGTGTTGCTGCCCTCCCACGCAGCCTTGATTGGTGTCGGAACCCCGTGACGACAACGGATCCTCCGGACCGCGGCGGTTCTCTGCGCCGGCGTGTTTTGTGCCAGATGCCAGAGACGCACCGTCGGCGGTAGTCATGGCTCGCATCGATCATGGTGCAGGCATCGAACCCGAAGCAACTATGTACATGCATGTGTATATGTAGTGCTGGGTACGCACGCGGCAGTTACATGTCGGCCGGCGCAATTCTCCTTGTCCGCGAACCCGCGGCCTGCCAACAGGGAGGGGGCCTCGAGAGAGCGGGTGTCGTCGTGTTGATCTGGCCGCCTCTGTCTCCTGTGCAGATGAGCGAGCGGGCATTATGCCTGAGCACACCACAATGACGGGTCCGAGCGTGCATGGGCCGGAGGCGGAGCGGAGGAGAGGAGGGGAGGAGGAGGGGGGAGGGGCTTGTGCACGACATGGAAGCACCTTGGGCATGTCACCCACGCTACACAACAAGCTCGGGGATCCCTTTTGTCTCATGCAGACGGGTATCGCGAGGCAAGATGCAAAATGTTCCGGAGGGTCCCACTGCCAGCGCAGTGGTGCTGTTCCCCGAGTCTGGCAGCGGCAGCGTGCTCCTCTCCTGGGGACGGACGCGGACAAGTGTCCACCAGCACCGAGGTCGAACGTCAAGTCTGGATGTTTGGTCGGGTCGGGACAGTCGGGACAGTCGGGACAGTCGGGACAGTCGGGACACGGCTGCGATGGCCAGCACTGGTGAGGACGGATCCAATGAAGGTGCATCGAAGCGACGAGAGCCGGATGTTTCCCGGACCAGATCAGTGCAGCACGCAGCACGAGGGATGGCGTGCAGCACAGTACTCGCTGACATGCACTGCAGTGCCGTGCGTTTCATCGGTGCTCAGCCTGCACTACTTGCTGGTACAAGGACTCGCGAGGCCGGGGCCAGGCCGGACCCATGCCGTGTCATGACACGTGTGACGGGCTTGGGTGGTCTGGTTTGGCCTGGCTTTGCGTGAGACGCTAAAAAAGAAAAGGGACGCTCGACGACGATCAAGTGACGACGCGTGAATACTACGCTTGTTGCATGGGGACAGACGGGACGGCCAAGGGACCAGCAGCGACACCACGAGCACGTTCTGCTCGTCAACGCTGTCATGGCCCCCCGAGGCCATGTGTCCCGCGAAGCCCGTGAGGGAGCAGAACCCAGAAGAGAAACAAGCAAAAACGAAGAGGACCAAGCAGCGCTGCAGCAGCCGCCTTGGGGGGTTCGGAAACAGGAACCGGGGTTGAGAAATTGTCAATGACAGCGTCGCAGTGCGGCACCGGCGAGAAAGGGAGAGACAATTTCCCGTTGGGCCCGCCACCCCGCTATTGGCCCCCTTGAGCTGGCGTCGTGGAGCCCAAATCTTGGAGAGACCGGGGTGCCGCCAATGGCCCCGGCGCTGCCAGTGGCCGCCAGAGATCGCTTCAGTGCTTCAGAGTGCCCCCAAGTGCCCCGAGCTCGCTCGCCGGGTTCCACGCGGTGCGCTAACGCCACGCTGCTAGCCAGCAGCCCGTTCACTGCTAAGGCAGGGGTCCAACACGAGTCGCCCTCTCCGTTCCTCCGTCTCTCGAGCTCCCCTCCCGCTTTCTGGCACTGTCCTCTCCCCCGAGAAACTGGTGTATCACACCGTGTTCGTGTCAGATCCTCACTGCCAGAAGCACAGGCTACGCACGGTGTCTTAGCGTGGTATCAGACCTCCTGGGGGGAACAGGAAGGCGGCGGACGATGCCTTCCTCCCCTCGCACCTCACTTCCCACCCCCTGGCTGCCCCCTGAAAGTATTGGGCATCTTGATGGATTGAGCTTGCTTCTCCGACTCCTCGACCCTCCAATCCTCCATTGTGCCCTGTCAGATACCCGACGTTAGCAGGCTTCGACGGTCGAACAACGAGTCGCTACTCGTCTCTTGCTCCAACGGGCCCTCGAGCTTCCCACCCCACCCACCCATCCACACGGACCGCCCCCCATCGCCTCTTGGAGTCGCCTTCCCCCTTTCTGATCCCCCGTCCAAAACCTCTGTCGCTCCTGTTCCTCCAGCGCTTTCCTTTTCACCCTCTCACCCCCCCCCACCAGCCGTCACCAAGCAGCCAGTCTGTTGCGGACTGTCCTCGAGCACCCCGTCAAGAAGAGACGAGACGACAAGACCAGACGAGACGGCGAAACACGCGACGAACCGTCACCAAACCTTGCCACCCTCGCTGCTGTGCAGACCTTCGAATGGACATCTAAACACCAACAGCTCCCAGCAAGCTTTCCGTCCACGCATAGCTCCCGGGCTCCGCTCACTCCTCTCGGTTGGCCCAACCTGAAGCTCGACTCGTCTTCACCGACTGGACGTCCACTGCTCCGACATACCGCCTTCTTCTTCTTCTTCTCCGCCGCGACGCGCTTTTCCATTCACAATGGCTCCTTCTCTCCACGCCCATTCCTCCTTTACGCGCCCTCGCACCGGCGACCGCGAGGGCCGTCCCACCACCCGCGACCAGGGCGACACCAACCTCATCATCCCCAGTCGTACCTCTTCTCTCCACTCGCGCATCACCCAGCCGATCCCCTCTACCCTCAATGTCAAGACCCAGCAGCGCACCCCCAAGACCCTGACCCACGCCTACATGGTGTGCGGCGTCGGCAGAGAGCCGTCGCAATGGGTCAAGGCGCCCGCCCCCGCCCAGGGCAAGATTGGCCACATGAAGGGCGCCGTTGGCCAGTTCTGGCTCCCCGAGATTCTGGGTAGCAGCCCCCGGCTCGAGCAGGACAACGAGATTGCCAGGGCTCTGCATGCTGCCATGCGGGTGAGTCGTGCCCAAGTGTCCCGTGGTCTGTAGACAAGTCCAGCTGACCCCGTGTGTTCCAGGCCTGCTTCCCTCACGATGTTGAGATCTGCACCGGCCGCAGCCAGCCTCACTGCGTCCACCACGCTTTCGTTCTGCAGCAGGACTCCTCCCACACGCTCTACGGTATCAGCCTCCGTGTCTGGTCGAGGGCTGACGAGAAGAGGGCGGAGACGATCCGCGATCTGAGGAAGAGGACCGAGTCCGACTTCTACGACAACCCCGACGAGACGTACTGGATCCCCTACTGCCTGTCCTTCCTCTCCCGCTACCCGCTGTACAACCTCTTGGGCGACTACCTCCGAGGCATGTGGATTCACTGGAACAAGGCTACCAACCTGTTCCACGCCGAGGAGGTGTCCCGCATCCTCAGCTTCCCCGCCCCGCGACTCAACGATCTGGTTCGCATCGACATGAAGGACTACGCCTTGTGCTACCAGTTCCCGTCCTCTCCTACGGGCTTCCAGAACTTCGCCATGTGGCCTCTGTTCTGCTGTCTCTCGATCCCCAACATTGTCGGCGTCATCGAGGCCGCCATCTCGCCCACGCGCCGCATCATCTTCGTGAGCCACTACCCTGCCATGCTCACCATGGCCGCCGAGACCGTCCGGTACTGCGTCCGGGTCTACGAGTGGAGCGGCCTGTACGTTCCTGTCGTCCATGCTCGCCATGCCAAGGAGCTCGTCCAGGAGCCCGGCCCCTACATTCTTGGCATCACGGCCGAGTGCAGGTCCCTCTTCACTGCGCCCACCGATGCTCTCGTCGTTGATCTCGACCGCAACTTTGTCCTCACCTCGAGCCCGCCCACCGCCCTGAGCCCCGGCCAGCGCAACAAGTTCGTTACCCGCCTCACCCAGTCGCTCAACGGCGACGTCACCCCGTCCGGCGTGCCTCAGCATCTTCGCTCCGCCTACGGAGGTGGCAAGCTGATCCCCGCTGGCCAGATCATTGTCATGCGCGGCGAGGTTGAGTCTATCCAGGATCCCGAATGGTGGGGCCAGGACGCCGTCATGGCCGTCATGGACCATGTCTGCGAGAAGATGGGCCGCAACACGGGCCTGAAGGCCGTCTTTGGCGGTGCTGTCAAGAAGCCCCTGATGACCAAGGTCTCGATGAGGCATCTCAACGAGATTGTGCGTGAGCGGAACCAGTACTCTCGCGATGCCCTTGAGGCGTGGCAGGACTTCATCAACCTCAAGGGACGCATGGACACCGAGCTCAGCAAGGTCACCAAGCGGAACAACTACCTTGTTGAGGAGCTGGAAAGCTGGAAGCAGCAGTTCCTCAAATTCCAGGCCTTCGCCGAGCAGCTCACCAAGGAGACGCAGGATCTCAAGTCCAAGATTGAGAACCACAAGAGGGAGAACAGGAGACTCGGCGGTCTCATTGACCAGCAGAAGGACGACAATGCCCGCCTGTCTGTGCGTCTCGCCGGTACCGAGAAGCAGCGTGACGACGCCCTCGAGGCCCTTGTTCTGCAGCAGGAGATCGCCGAGGAATTGGAGCGCGAGCGCAAGCGCAACAAGAAGGAGCTGTCTGCGCTCCAGCACACCAACGTCACGATTCTTCGACAGCGCGACGAGGCCCGTAGGGTGGTCCTCCACTTGCGCAGCCTCATCGGCGGCCAGAGTCATCACATGGAGCACCTCGTCCGCTCGCTGACCAAGCCCGAGGAGATTACCTCGGAGCTGGAGGATGGTTACGAGAACGAGGAGGAGTCCGAGGCCCAGCAAGGCGAGGCTCAGCACGAGGGGCTTTCTCCCGAAGCCGAGAACAACCTGAGGAGCGCCGCCCGCGCCAACAAGAGGATGTCTTCGTCCAGCTTCATTGACGTGGCGGACCGTCACCTCAAGGACAAGACGGACGCCATTGCACACATCATCCGCAACATTGCGGAGCAGTGCCAGGCCGCTGTCGAGGGCCTGTCCCTGGCGCAAGACGCCGAGATTGACGAGCGTGCGCGCCTTGCTGCCGCCCACCGCAGACACAGCAACCTGTCCGTGGCTGCGAGTGATGACGGCCACGACACGCACTCGAACGCCACGGCGTCGGAGATTGGCGACGACAGCCTTCTGCAGCCCGCCTCGGGCCGCACGTCGAGCATCCCGCCGACGCCGGACCTGGTGCCGAACCGCAGCAGCACGGCCATGTCGTTCGCGTCCACCGCAACGACGCCGGAGCGGTCGAGCCAGCAGTACATGATCCATCAGGACATTCCCACAAAAATCGTTGAGGACGACGACGAGGACCTCGAGGAGGGCCGAAGTGAGTCGGACACGGCGCCTCAGGAGCACGGCCTGGTTGGCAAGCACGCCAGCAGCCTGATCCACAGGCCGTCCGGAGCCCGCATCAGCGCTCTGGGTGGGACTCGCTAATCATGATGGCCGTGCCGACCGGCGAACGATCTGAGGGGTTGCTATTACGAACGACACAAGCAGAGGAGGCGTACGCGGCCCGGGGGGCCCTTTCGATTCTTCTCCCACGGGCCTGGACTCGATGAGTTCCTTTTTGTGCATTAAAGCTCATTTTCATTCCTCTTGTTGCCCATCTATACCTCTTTGTTTTTACTTTTACCATCTATCTCCCCTGTCCACACCCACGGCGGTTTTCTGGGCAGAGCCATGTTGTTTTCGGCGTTGGAAGCTCTGCTGCTATCATTTTATTTTGTGTCTTTGACTCCCAGCTCGATAAAAAGCTCCTTTCGGGGCCGAGATGATCTGGGGTCACCTCGGGGACACGGCTCCCCCGTGTTCATCTGCTGTATCACGATTTGTAGGGTTTCGGGGGCTGGTTTGCTGGTATTTTTACCTTATTCGACTTCACGTCACTCCTTGGCCTTGAATTGAGATATTAAGATGAAAACTCGACGATCAATTGCTATCGTGATGTCCCCTGTGTGAAGGACCATGCCAAAGTGGGATTGCTGAATAAATGTTGCACCTCGGAGAATTTAAATGCAATGAGGAGGATCTGGACTTGGTTGCATGAAAAACGGTGCTGTTGGGCGACCAATGTGACCCCGATAGCTCATGCATTGAGCTCCCCTCCTTCTCTGGTTGTGCAGTTAGCACTGATCTTGCATAACGTGTGTGGGTGCACCGATAATTATGAAGATGCTCCAATGCCTTGCTGCATTGGGTCATGGTCCCCGTGTCGTGGCGCGCACTGACCATCAACAGCTTAGCGAGGTATGCGCCATCTAAGGCAACCTCGACCAGATCTGGGCTGGACATCTTGCACCCTCTCCCCATGATTCAACGCTCCAAGCAACAACCCACGACCCGGCGCAACCCCTCCTCAGAATCAATGCAGCGGCACACCCCCTGAACCGAAACCCTCTCTCATATCCCGCGTGGAAAGGTCGCGGCACCACCCTCCCCGGAGCGACGCCGACCATGGACGCCCCGGTGCCGAAGCTCTCGGAGCTCCTGCGCCACCCCGACGACCTCGACAAGATCATCGGCCTCAAGCAGGAGTTCGGCCGCAAGAAGAGCGCCGTCGACTCGCAGCTCCGGAGCGGGCTGCGCGAGCAGCTCGAGACGACGCAGTCGGGCATGACGGGCCTGGCGGACGGGCAGAAGACGGTGCAGCAGATCAAGGAGGAGATGATGAAGATCGACCGTCTCTGCTCCGAGTCGCAGAACATGATCAAGGACTTTGCCAGCATCAACATCGTCTCGCAGGCGCACCGCAACTTCGGCGCCGTGCAGGCCATGCGCAGGAACCTCGAGACGTTCAACGAGCGGCTCGCCATGGTCGAGGGCATGCTGCAGCAGGACGAGGCCGACAAGGAGAGCATGCCCAACCTGCTGCCCATCCACTACGAGCTCACGCAGCTGCGGAACATACGCGACGACGCCATGGAGCAGATCCAGCGCGCCGAGGACCCGAGCCTCGAGTCGACGCTCGAGGACTACTTCCAGAGGCTGGACCTCATGATCGACTGGTTCGACGACCACATTGGCCTGCTGGCGCTGAACCTCATCAGCCTCGTCGTCAACGACAACAACGGCCTCGTCGTGCGCTTCGCCGTCGTCATCGAGGCCGAGGAGAAGAGCGACCAGCGCGTGCTGGCCCTGCAGGAGGCGCTCAAGGACCACAAGGAGATGGCGACGCGGTTCCAGAGCATCACCGACGGCGCCAAGAAGGTCCGCGGCTACAAGGACAAGTTCCTGCAGGCGATCAAGATCAACGCCGAGGGCCAGTTTGGCGAGGCGCGGGGCGAGTTCCTGGACGACCCGTCCCAGCTGTCGCAGGCACTGCAGTGGTACTTCAACGACCTCAACGCCGTCAAGATTGGCATGGCGCCCCTGATGCCCAAGAAGTGGAAGATACTCAAGACGTACGGCCAGGTCTACCACGGGCTCATGCACGACTTCCTCGTCGGCATGATCGACGACCCCGAGTCCAGCTCGGGCAACACGCTCGAGATCATCAACTACCCCGACAAGTACTACAAGAGGATGACCAAGCTGGGCTTCCGCCAGGACGAGCTGACGCCCCACGTCATCGACAACCGCGAGGGCGAGCTCGTTCGGGAGTTCCGACAGCTCATCATCAAGTTCCTGGACGAGTGGCTCGACCGCATCTTCGCACAGGAGAAGAAGGACTTCGCCGAGCGGGTAGTCGAGGGATCCAACCTGGACCAGGACGAGTACGGCTATTTCCGGACCAGGAACCTCGTCGACATGTGGCGGATGCTTCGCGAGCAGGTCGACGCCGCCGCCAACTCGAAGCGCACGGACGTCATCGAGGGCGTCATCGACGCCATGTTCCTGCGGTTGCGGGTGCGGCAGCAGTCGTGGCAGAAGCTGCTCGAGGAGGAGGCCCTCAAGTACGAGTCGGGCAGGGATCCGGAGCTCGAGGGGTTCCAGGCGCTGCAGGACTGGCTGGTGGGCACGGCCAACGACCAGATCGCGTGCATCGACGACAGCGAGGAGGAGAACAAGATGGCGTACCTGTCCAACTTTCGGCAGAAGTTCGAGACGCTCGTGTCGCCGGGCTACATGGAGCGGGCCAACGGCGAGATCATCGCGCTGCGGGACGGCTATGTCGACTTTAGCACGTGGTGCATCACCAAGTTTGTGCAGCTCATCTTTATCATCGACTTCAAGATGGTGATGCCCGACTTCTACACGCCCAAGTGGTACGGCAGCTCGGCGATGAAGCAGATGGTCGTCACGTTCGAGGAGTATGTCGGCGACTACCGGCAGGTGCTGCATCACTCGCTGGTCGACATCTTCACCGAGGTCTTCGCAGACGAGCTCCTGATCCGCTACCTGATGGCGGTGCGTAACAAAGGGGCCAAGTTCAAGCGCACGGACCCGTTCCAGGACAAGCTGTTCGACGACATTTCCACCGCCTTCAACTTCTTCGACAACCTGCCCAACCAGGACGTGGCCAACGCCATCAAGCAGACATGGCGGGTCACGGAGCCCTTCCTGCAGCTCCTCACGGTGGCCAAGGACGCGGTGCCGGACGCGTTCGAGTCCTTCAAGCGCGAGTACTGGGATCTCCAGATCAGCTGGGTCGAGTCGGTGGTGCGGACGCGTGACGACTTTGACAGGGCCATGCTGAACGCCGTCAAGGCGCGGGCGGCCCAGGTGGACGTGGAGCGCACGGCGGAGACGATCATGAGCAGGGTCAAGTGAGAAAAGGCGCAATTCTAGACAAAGTCGTTTCATCACCGCCACCAGCGGAACGTCCTCGGGTGGCGAACAAGCAAACGAACGAGGGATCGACCAGCCAGCCATCTGACCCTGCCACCAACGCATCTGAACAGCGGGCGGGCCCTCGGCGATCCCCACTCCTGCCTCCCCTCTGCATCCAACATCGGCCTGGACGATGGATGCGCCAACCCGGGGTGGTCGAAGGCCCTTTCTCGCCGGGGCCGTTCTGTGCCTGGAGCTGGGTCTGTTGTTGCGGCCAAGGTGGCACGCAACAGATGTGATGGAGACGTGGGACATTAGACACGCGGAGCTCAGGGTGATGCATGTGGGCCTCGACGCTCTTGTCAGGGGACGGAGGGAGATTTTGAAAGGCAGCCGACTTCTCGGGGCGTGCCCACTCTCCTTTGTTACCCACCCAGTGTGAAGGCGCGGCGCGTTGGCAGCGTGCCTCGGGTGCTTTTGGGACTGGGCGTTGCGGCGGGGGATGGGACAAGGGGGCGGGACCCGGCCGGTCCGGCCAAAGCCGTCGGGGGCTGTCTACCCAGGCTCCTTTGGAAGCAACGTCGGTCCGAGGGTGTCCTCACGGGATGATGCCGAGTCGAGGGCGGTCGGTGGTCAGGGGTCGAGCCCGTGGATGTAGAGAAGGACGCGCGCGGTCTTCCAGGAGATACACAGCAAGAAGATAGGCCCAACGATCGCGACGAGGGTGCATCTGCCATCGGACTTATCCAAGCCTTCTGCATAATCCTCCGATCTGCCGCGTGCGGTTTACTGTCCGGAACCCGATATAGACGAGAGACGACATGCATGTTATACGGAGACGATGTCGGCTGTTCCCATTCAATCGTGAGCTGACTGCTGCTGATCGATCTGATGAAGCCCAGTCTCCTCTGCTCGTCATCCGGCGCAGGGTGGGACACGATGGCATGAATATCGCGCCAGATGTAGACCTTGGATTTACGGGGTTAAGTCGAGGGGCAAGGCGAGGAAGGCCAAGCTGAGGAAGGGGCCGAAAGGGCCATGCGAGAAGGACGAGGGGGAGGGTTCATTTGCGGCGACATGAGGACCAAGGCTCCAGCGCCTCATCGCCTCATCGCCTCATCGCCGATGCAGGGACGGTGCATGTTGCTTGCCAGACTGGGCCGGCTGTCTGCAGGCGTCAACGCGTATCGAACGAACTGGCTCGGTCTGGTAGGTCTTTGACAGGCCAGGCCAGGCCGGGCCAGGCCATACGGGCAGAAACCGCCTCGCCACGCGTGCAGAGTCTGGCTGCCTTTGCCAGTCGAACAGGCGAGAGGGCGCGAGGGCGGTGGGTAAGGGACATGCATGAGAGGAAGGAGGTCGCGTGTGGGTCTGGCGGGTTTCCCGACGAGGACTGGCCTTGTGGGTGCGGCTAGAAGCTCCCAAGGCTGAGGATTGACTAACACGATGCGCGTCTCCCAATCATGGCCTTTTTCTCCTCCTCCGGCCGCGTCATGACTCGCTACTGACAAGAGAGAGCCTGACTGTCTGACTGCGTTGGACGGGCCATTCGAGCATCCTACGACCGAGATGGCGACGGATTGTCATGCCAATTTTTGAATTTTCGATCGACCCACAGCGTACACATGGACAAACAGAATTCTGTCGCCGCCTTCAGTCCGCTCTCGCCAACAGGCTGGCGGGCAATTCTGCACGTCGAAGATTTTGCGTCCCTTGTTTTTCGGGGGCTATTCTCCATTCTCCCCCGTCACCTTGACTTGCCGTGCCTTCGGTACCGTACCCAGTCTTGCCTTCCTTTACCTACCTTGTACTATAGGAAAGGTTCCGACCCCATCTTACTCTACTGCACCACCTTCCATCCCTTTACCGTACTTGACCATAGTGCATCGCCTTGCGGCGGGAAGGACGTCACTGGCGGCTGTCGGCTTTTACGTAAGGTGGGGCTTGGCGCCCGTCACTCTGCCCTGCGGCTGCGGGCCCTTCCTCGGTAGCCCCTGCCCCCTGTCTCCCCAGGGCCCCTGGTTTCCTTCCTGCGGCCTCTATTTCGCGCCCGAGAATGCGGCTGCCGTACCGGTCAGCACCTTACCACCCCCCCCCACTCTGCTTCAGCGCGCCAGTCGGAGCTGGCACGGGCAGCCCCCCCGGGAAACCGGATATCGTGCGGTGACGGCCGCCAAGATGGGCCAATTGCCGTGGGCATACGCAGGCACTGGGATGTGCGTCAACAGAGAGTGCCGCCAGCCAGTGCCAGAGCGCATAGGCATTGGGGGGCGGGGGGGGGGGGCGCCTTTCCCATGCGGCGCCGCCGGCACCGACAAGCGCGGCCGAGTGATGTGCACGACAGAAAGGAGAGCAGACAACGACATCGTCCAAGACCTTGTCGTCAGACTGTGGGTTCTGCCGAGCCGCCAAAGCAGAACTTGCACGCGAGAATTACAGCCAGGCCACCACCGTCCGTCCGACCTACCCCTGGGGCCCGGGCAGGTGATTGATCTCGTGCTGGCGCATTCCCTGGGACGGGACGTCTGGGTCGGGCATGGTCATCCTCACTCTTTGCGCTAACAGCAAGCAGTAGGCCACGATGGAGGCGTCTTGGGAGAGAGAGAGAGAGAAAGAGTCCTGGAGGGCGACACTCGCTGGTCTGCGCCTGCTCGAGGCAGGAGGAGAAGGCGCACATCTACCTGCCTGCCTACCTTATCAACCAACTTAAGGTAGGCCAGCAGGCAGGTACCGTGTGGAGGGGAGCGGCGAGAGCAGGTGCGACTGGGTGGATTTCGGGGCCGTGGGTCGTCATCCCCTGATGCTGTCTCCATCTCCATCGTCGTCTCCATATCCCCCCGTCTCATTCCCCTACTCGGCCTCCGCGTACGTGCTCGAGGAAGGAAAGGCGTGGCCGTCAAGGACCCTCCCATCGTTCGTTCCTTCCTCGTCCGCCAACCCTTCTGGTCGCCGCTTGGCCACCTACCCACCGTCCCTGAAGTCCCTGATGTCCCTGTGGCCTGGTTCCTCCCTCCCCGTTGTCTTCTGCTTTTCTCCTCCACCTGCCCCCATAAATAAACGATGGTCCTTGCCCACCCATATTCTCTTATTAGTCTTTGCGCCTCGCTCGTCGTCTGCTCTTCTCCGCCGCGAGTCTCTGTTCACCACCTCCCTTCCCTCGCCCTGCCTCGCCGACCTCCCCCCTCAAACCTTCTTCAGACCGCCATCCTGGCCGCCACGAACCCTAACCGTCCTGGCCTGACCCGACCCCCTCGGACACCCCCTCTGCCACCACCATGAAGGCCACTTTCCAGAAGATACTGGACAAGGTCGCCCCGCCGGCTGACAAGTCGGCGGACGGCCGTGACGCGTGGGGCAGCCGCCGCTCCTTCATCCTCGCCGCCATGGGCGGCGCCGTTGGCTTCGGCTCCCTCCTGCGGTACCCCTCCATCGTCTACAACAACAACGGCCTCCAGTTCTTCATCCCCTACCTCCTCTCCCTCGTCACCCTCGCCATCCCCACCCTCATGCTGGAGATCGCCATCGGCCAGGCCTACCGCGCCGGCTGCGTCGTCGCCTGGCACACCGCCAACAAGCGCGCCAAGGGCGTCGGCCTGGGTGTCATCTACAACGGTTACGCCGTCACCATCTACTTTGTCCCCATGATCGCCTGGATCATGAAGTTTTTCCGCCACTCCTTCACGAGCCCCCTGCCCTGGAAGGGCCGCAGTGCCGAATTCTACGAACAGACCATCCTCGAGAACATCCCACCCAACGTGGGAAGCATCGCCGACGACGGCAGCGTCGCCCAGTACACCTCGTACCCCGGTACCGCCATGATCGGCGAGACCGTCGGCTGGACCATCTTCACCTGGTTCATCATGTGGATCTGCATCTTCCGCGGTGTTGGTCTGACCGGTCGTGTCATCTACTTCACCATGGGCATCCCCCTGCTGCTCATCGTCATCCTCATCGGCCGGAGCGCCGCACTCCCCAACGCCATCGACGGCGTCCGTCTCTACATGGGTGTATGGGACTCGTCCAAGCTCGCCAGTGCCACCCTGTGGCAGGAAGCGTGCGGCCAGATCTTCTTCTCCGCTGGCATCGGCATGGGGTACTACACCAGCTATGCCTCCTACAACTCGAAGTACTCCAACGCTGTCCAGGACGCCGTCATCATCGGCGTATGCAACATGTTCATCGAGGTCGTCGCCGCCTTTGCTGTCTTCAGCGTTGTTGGTTACCTCGGCATGAACCCCGCCGACGGCGAGCCCCTCGACAGTTTCACCGCCGCCTTCCTGACGTATCCTGAGGCCCTCGCCCAGATGCCTGGTGCTAACTTCTTCGCCGTCATCTTCTTCGCGACTCTCTTCCTCCTCGGTATGAGCTCGGCATTCGCCATGCTCGAGGCCCTACTCACTGGTATCATGGACACCGACTGGGGACGCAGGTGGCCTCGCCCTGCCGTCGTCTCCATCGTCATCTTCGTGTCCATGCTGATCTCTCTCCCCTTCACCACCGAGTTTGGTTACGACCTCCTCAGTGCAGCCGACACCTGGGTCAACTACCTCGCCCTCTTCTTCATCGTCTGGGCCGAGGCTACCTGCGCCACCACATTGTATCGCTACAAAGATGTCATTGATCAGTGCGGTCTACCTGCGTTTGCGCTCTACAACTTTGGCTACCTGGGCGGACAGATCTTTGGGTTCGCCGTCGGGCACGCCGTCTCGCCCGAGGCCGGCGCCGGCGTTGGGTTCGGCATCTTTGTCCTGTGCTTGGCGGCAGCTCTTCTTGTCGGCAGGACTCCCGAGGCGGAGACCCCTCGCTTCTGGGGCACCAGCGGCGGCATTGTCCGCAAGTTCTGGTGGCTTGCCTTCTACTCGGTATGTCCCTCCCCGCCGCGGATTTTCCGGGGTCCAGACACCCCTTTCCACACCCCGAGCGGGATGCTGACCGTCAACTTGTAGGGCAACCAGATGCGTCGTGATCTGAACTCGATTATCGGCCATGGAAAGAACTGGACCCTTCCGTTCTTCTTTGGCCCCGTGCTGAGGTATATCACGGCCCCGATCATCGGTATGCTGTTCTCCATGGCCTACCCTCTGTTTTACGAGAACCGCATGAACCCTCTCCACATTGCCGGGTTTGGCTTCATGCATCTGGTTATTGTCTTCTCCATCTTCGGCCTCTTCCTGCCCCGCTGGTTCAACGTCTTCGTCCCCCGGACCCGCCTCAACGATGGCACCTACCCGGTCACCCCTGGCATCATTCTCAAGCGCGCCAACGCCGACAATGATTATGCCGACGGCGTCTCAGACGAGGAGTCTGGCGCCACAACATTTGGAAGAACCTCGGAGGAAACGCTGCACGGTAAGAAAAGCGGTTCACTTGAGGACGTCCCCAAGGAGGCAGTCTCGAATGAGAACGTGCTCAAGGAGGAAGTCCCCAGGTGAACGAGATGTGGTAGTGTCGACGATAGCAGCCGTCCCGTGTGACCCAGGCGACCCAGAGAAGGTTGCGTGTCGATGCCCGCTGTTGGTGAAGGTATGATGCAGTTTGAGCATGCTCGACAGGCCCCCAGAGAAGAAGGGGGTTCGGAGTGGAGCAGGCCGTGGTGAAAACTGGTGCGAGGTTGTTGAGACATGCGTGAACGCGATGGTCTGTATGCCCCGGAGTTCGACTTCTCACGACAACGCGCAACGAACGACCACCACCCCGGAAGAGACCACAACATCAAACACCCGGACCGGCCAGCTTGGATGCCCAAGAATTCAAGCCCAAACTCGGATTCCCCAACTGCCCGGATCGCCATAACCACAACCAGCCCGGCCCTACCGCCCCCAGCAACCCGGTTCCCCAGCTCGCCTTTCCCATCCCGGATCTCGCCCGGAAACGTCAACGCACCCGCCACAACAATCCCACATGCGCCCCGAGTCAGCCCGGAACATCACAACAACAACCTACACCACATGCGCATGGAGCCTGAGAAATGTTTTGACGAAACAACCAAATCGACATGGATGACTGGCATTTTCGGTGAACGGAGCAGTTTCAGCACGAGTTTCTATATACCCTCAGTCTTATTTCAGTTGAATGTTCACAAGTTACAATCATCACCAACTGGCACCCTTGGTCTGACGCAGGCATGTGGAATGTCAAAGGGCAGATAACCTCGTACGTGCTGTCCTTGAGTGGAAACTGCTCCAATAATTATCATTTGCGACATGGGGTGAATGCACTCATGGCGGACAACTAAGTGTACCATTCCACATTGCTTGCTGCACTTCTCCCACTGACCGCTGGGAATTCTTGTTCAAGGGTAAGCCGCCTCAATTCCGCAACGCCACCAAAAGTTGCAACACCTGCACGCCCAACCCCCGCACATCTATCGCTCACATCGTGAGAACACCTGCCACCGACATCAAAGTACCAAAAAAACCAAAAACATACAACACCGGGTATTCGCTGGTCGTCACCGACCCAACTACTGATCCAGCCCTTACTGGCTTATCTAGGGGAGAGCGGACGGGATCCCGAGTTCTCCAGCAGGTATGGTCGTATGTGCTCAGAACGAGGTATTGCTTGATAATAATCTCATCGTGCTCCGTAATCATTTTAGTTACAACGAAGCGGACCACATGTTCTGTCAGCACGGGCCCCGATAGGAGCGCAGGCCGTGAAACGAGCCGCCAAAGACGACGAGAAGGGGGCGATTGTGCCGAACGTCATGGCATTGGGGTCGAGGTTATTGTTCTCTGGACTACATACATGCTACATATTATGTACGGCGGCGTCGTCGCGGCAGCTGACCGACCAGTCCGTCGTCGCTGAATAGAAAGGCATCTCTTCGCAAAACGGACGAAGAGGACGAAGCGAAGAAGAGAAGCTAAGAAAGACGCTGCAAGAAATGCGTGAAACCATGTCCAACCGGAACCACCACCACCACTACTACTACTGCTGCTACCACCACTTCGTACATTGTCTCCGCCGCGTCATCACGACTGGCTAGCAAGGTGATTGGCAGCCTGAGGTTGTCCCGTCAGTCTCACTCACGGTTGTAGGTGAGGGTGAAAAGGGGGAAAATATCAATCTGACTTACCCTTTCCAAATTATAATCATACTTCTCCAGGGCAAGAAGGGCGTCAGATCGCGAGTATCCCATGTTCGTAAGGTTCCTGAGAATGGGATCGTCGTCCTTGCCCTCCTCGGTCACGCCTCTTGCAGGTACGGGTCTCACCTCCGCATCGGGAGCCGAGGTCGTGGTAGCAGCAGGAGCACCGGCCGTCACAGCTGCCGGTGCGGCTGAACCATTTGGAGAGTCCAGGGTCGCGAAGATGGAGTCCCAATCGTGTGCATCGGCCGAGCCCTTCTCCGGGCCGGCTGCCCCGGATCCGGTGCCGACAGGGGCGACTGACGCCGTGGATGCGTTCCCAAAGTCGTAGCTGCTCTCCTGTCCAAAGGGGGCGGCCGTGGACTCACTCTTGGCCTGGCTTTGAGGTGGGCTGCTGTCAAAAACTGGGTTGAAGTCATCGAGACCAGACCTCGAGATAGTCTGAAAATCGTCGTCGGCCGATCCTTCTTTGGCGTCTTCGAGACCGTCAAAATCGTCATCTAGGTCGTCAAATACTCCCTTTGCTTGGGACGGCTGCCCAATGGCCTGGGTCGCAGGGTTCGCCCCGATCGTTGTTGGCGGAGCAAAAGGGTTGTCATGTTGCGGACCCACGACGTTCGTTGGCTCGGGCGCAGGCAGAGTTGAAGAAGGCTCCGGTTCACTGTGAACATCAATATACATGTCCAAGGTCTCCTCGACAGACATTTGGGGTGAGGAAATGGACGAACCTGTTGTTTTTGTTGTTGGATTCTGGAGTAAGAACCGACTGGTCCGCAGTGACAACCTCAGAGGCAGGCGCATTGTATGTCGCTGTGCCAACACTCAAGGGGGCACCAGCAGCTTCAGCTTGTTTCCTCGGCGGCGACGCGGGAGCAAAGTCGTCATCAAATCCTCCACGTTCACTGGCCGTGTCCGAGTCCGAGTCATCCCTTTCTAGCTCTGAGATTGGGGGAAATTCCGAATCAAATCCCGTAGCTGGCTTGGGTGCCTCGACGCCCGTCTTCTCGGGAGCACTGTGCGCCTTTGTGAAGCTGGCAAAAGCGCTATCGAAGTCAGACTTTGCTTTGTCATCGTCCGAAGCAGTAAAAGGGTCGCCGCCGCTTGTTACAGTCACAGCAGCGCCATCAGCAGAGGAAGAGCTACTGTTGCTAGCGGGCTTGGCCTCGTTCGCCGACTGGTTGTCTTGTGTAGCTTGACCAGTAGGGGTCGGTTCATCTGGGAAAGCGCCGGGTGGTCCCTGAGTGGGTGTCGTTACAGACTCAAAGGGCTCGCCAGCTCGGGAGGCTGGGGGGGAAACGGCCCGCGAAGAAGACAGTGACTCAGGGGCGTCTGGGAAAGGAAGGAAGCTTGAGCTGATCTGCCGGGACTCGGGCGGTGCAGGAGGCTCAGCAGTGAAAGTTTGCTGCCGACTGACACTGGGTGACACGGCCGGTGGAGTGGCCCAGGAACCAACACTACCAGTCGACGTCCCTGTGGTCTGCGGCTTGAACGACGTGATGGGAGGGGGCGGGGTATCCGTCGAACGAACAGAAGGCTCCGAAGGACCGAATATGTCATCGAATGACTGATCGGCCGGGGATGACTTGATCGCAGGGGAGGCGAAAGCCCCCATAATGTCGGTACTTCCAGTACGCTTGAAGAAGGGATTGTTCGCGCTAGCCACGGAAGCTGCTGGGCTGGTAACAGACGTTGAACCAGGTAACGAAGAGCCGGTGTTTTGCCTCGAGATGGCTTCACCATGGCTCTTGGTGAGGTCAGCTGCTTCAGTCTGGAGTCTATCCCGCTCGCTTTCATTGGTTGAGAGCTGCTTCTTATTGATTGCGACCAGACCCTTTTGCTGCCGAGCCTCCGACTTGAGCTTTTCGATCTGGGGCTTGAGTTGGGTGACCTCGGCGTTGATAGCTCTAATCTTGTCTTTGAGGCCGGCATTCTCTTGACGGTCAGCCTCAAGACTAGCCAGGACCTGTTGGTGCTGCGTTTGCAAGTCCCGATACGTAGTATCGAGCTGCATGCATTCGGCCTGGAGCTTCTGGGTCTCCTTGCGCGCGTCAGTGAGCTGCTGCTTCAAGGCCTGCACGTCACCAGCCTCCTTCTCGTAGAGGGTACGCAGCTGCGCAAGTCGCTGCTCGAAGTTCTTCTTCTGCGCGCTAGCTTGGTTGAATTCGTTCTGAGAAGAGCTCCTCTGGCCTTGCACTTCTTGCATCTGCTTCGACAGAGATCCCACCTGATTGGAGAGGTTGGCCAACTCAGCAGTCTCGCTGGTGAGCTTCTTGCTAATCTCAGGGTCATTGTCGCCCAGCAGATCATCTGATGTGGCGGCGAGAGCTCTGTTGGAGCCGGCCCCCGAGCCAGTAGAGTCGCCCGTGGCATGAACCGTAAGACCTCGTCCGAAAGAAGACGAGGGTACGAAAGGCTTGAACTGGGTAGCCGCGGGCGATGAAGGTTTGGCAGGGGATGTCGGGGTCTGTATGCTGGTCCCAGTGGCGAAAGGATCATTGGCGTTAGAACCCCCCGTTGTTTGTGCGATCTGGGTTTGCGCGACAGGTGTAGGGGCCGAGTCAAGGCCGAACAGGTCGTCCAGCGCCGACTTGGGCGCCGACACAGGAGGCTGAGGCTGCTGCGGCGGCGGAGCGTCGAAGGGAGAGCCCGTCGCCGGGGGGGGGATCCGGTGGCGCATACTCGGAGGGACCAGGTTTGGCGGCAGTGACGATGGTAGTGCGGTGGAGCCATCGCGTCTGGTACGTTGCTGGCGGATGAGATACATGGCCACGGCAAAGGTATCGCGGTTCAGGAAACCTTCGGAGTTGCAGTCGGCGAGGTCCCAGATCTGGGCCAATGCATCCTCGGGCAGGCTGGACTGGCTAAGGAACGGCACTGCCTCTTCGCCAGTGATATAGCCCTTACGAGTCTTGTCTAGATCGTCGTAAAGTTGGTCGAAACGCGCCTTGTCGGCGGGCGTGACAAGCCAGTCTGTCCCAGGCGCGCCCGTAGACTGTGCGGTGATGGGCGGGCGCCCGAGGGGGCTTCCGGTACGCATGGGCGTCGACCCACTCATCTGTCGAGGAATTGCTGAGATAGGCCCTGTGCCCGTCGGAGACTGGCGCGCAGGAGCGAGACGTCTCGTGGCCGCTTCGTACAAAGGTGCCGGTAGAATGCTCGGAAGCCCTCGCAGCGCTCCCGACTTCATTGAGGTCAAGAGGTGCATAGCGATGACGAATTCGGTCTGAACAAGAGCACCGCGCTGCTCTGTGTCGGCCAGTTGCCATATCCTACCCAGGACTTCGTTGGGGAGGCCAGCTTTCTCGAAGATGGACTTAGCTTGGTCGCCCGGTAGCAGGCCACCAGCCTGCAGGCCCTGGCGCTCGAATAGTCCGGCATATTGATTGACTTTCTCGGGAGTCAAGGCCGGGATTCGAACGGGACCGCCAGTGCCTTGTGCCTGGAGAGCCGCCGCGGGAGGCGGGGGAGGTGAAGAGAGCCCAGGTAGCTGAAAGCCGTCGAATTGAGGCAGCGGCCCCGGTTGCGACGCCAGTTCAGTGGTAGGTTCGCGGCCAGCCTGGGCATGGCCGATCAGACGCAAGACGGCGCTGAAGCCCGCTGGAGTGAGGAAGCCCCTGTTCTCACTGTCGGCTATCTGCCATATCTGTTCCACCACGAAGGTTAGCATCGTCTACCGTAACGCCGTACAGGTGCGCACGCATCGCAGGGCAACTAGCCTCTCCCAAGACTTTCGCGTCCAGCCGGGTTTTGTCGAAGAACTTGACGGCGATTTCTCCAGTGACGACGCCAACACTATCGGTGTCGGCTTGTCGGAACAACTGGCCAAAGACACGCTTTTCCTCGGGGGTAAGATTCAGGTTCGATCCGGCTGCGTTGCCATGCACATGTCAGTCTGCGTTCCGAGTGCGAGCGGAGGTGATTCAATTGCACAACACACCTGCATCGGCGCCTGTGTCAGCCATTTTAGCGTTGCGTTACGCCGTGTTCTTCGCGATGCGATGCCAACGATCGACTCAAGAGGGGGTTGTCTGTTCGGTGGCTGGATGGCTAGCTTGGTTGGTTGCTCGCCCGGCCGGTTCGGGGCTGCAGGAGGACAGCCAACTTCTGAGTTGGCAATCAACGAACAGGATAAAGCTTTGGCACGCTGTGAAGTGGCAACCTCAATGGAAACAGCTAGGCGCGGCGTGCCTGGAGACAATGTTGCAGCTTGAGGGGGCAGTTGTTTACGCAAGTTCATGGGAGGTGAGGTACGCACGTCCCGACACCCCCGTCCTGGATGATTAGGCGGACACATCCTCTTACATAAGCTGAAGAGCTCCCTCTCGCGTAACAGGGGTAACATGAGAGTGACAACAGATTAGGACCTAATTAACGCCTGTCCAGCTCACGACATGTAGCTTTGATCTGTGCGAACCGGACAGCAGCAAGTATGAATGTCCTTGGGCAGCCGTAATCATTAATTGATTAAAAGGAGGTATGTATTGGCCGGGCCTATCGTCAATAGCAAGTAAAACGTCGCGGCCTACGCTGGCTCATCTTATGAAGAGAAAAAGGCGTAGCAACGTCTCAAGAGACAGACACGGACCAAGATAAGAACTTAGAACCGCACGAATAACGACTGTCTATTCCTTCACCACGTGGACACCAAGGCCCAGAGGGAGCACCGCGCAGATCGCTTAGTACTCGGCCTCCAGACCCTCATCGTCGCCGACCGAGTCCGTCGCAACCTCTTCGTAGTCCCGCTCGAGGGCAGCGAGATCCTCACGGGCCTCGGAGAACTCACCCTCCTCCATACCTTCACCCACGTACCAGTGAACAAACGCACGCTTAGAGTACATCAGGTCAAACTTGTTCGACAGAGCGGTCCAAGCCTCAGCAATGGCCGTCGTGTTCGAAAGCATGCAGCTGCAGTCACGTCAGAAAACTGCTGGCCTAATGAAGAGGCAGTGGGAGGTGAAACTTACACAGCGCGGCTGACCTTGGCCAAATCGCCGTTAGGAACCTTCTCAGGCGCCTGGTAGCAGATACCAAGCTTGAAGCCCGTGGGGCACCAATCGACGAACTGGATGGTCCTCTTCGTCTTGAGCGTGGCAACGGCGGTGTGGGCATCGTTGGGAACGACATCGCCACGGTACAGCAGGCAGGTCGCCATGTACTTGCCGTGACGGGGGTCGCACTTCACCATCTGGTTGTTGGGCTCGAAGCAGGACATGGTCATCTCCATGACGGAGTTGGCCTCGTGAGCGGCCTTCGCAGATGAGTGCATCGGGGCATAGGCAACCAGAGGGAAATGGATACGGGGGTAAGGGACCAGGTTGGTCTGGAACTCGTTGAGATCGACGTTCAGCGATCCGTCGAAGCGAAGCGAGGCAGTGATGGAGGAGACAACTGCACACAGATTAGCATACATTGCACTCCCAGCTTAGGGCGAGGAGAGAACGCACCTTGAGCGATGAGGCGGTTCAGATTCTCGTAGTTGGGGCGTTCGAGCCCAAGGTTGCGACGGCAGATGTCGTAGATGGCCTCGTTGTCGACCATGAAGGAGCAGTCAGAGTGCTCGAGAGTGGTGTGGGTCGTGAGGATTGAGTTGTAAGGCTCGACAACCGAGGTGGCGGTCTGAGGGGCAGGGTAGACGCAGAACTCAAGCTTGCTCTTCTTGCCGTAATCAACCGACAGACGCTCCATGAGGAGAGCGCCGAAGCCCGAACCAGTACCGCCGCCGAAAGAGTGGAAGACAAGGAAGCCCTGAAGACCGACACAGTTATCGGCGACACGACGGACCTTGTCCAACACCTGGTCGATCAGCTCCTTGCCAACGGTGTAGTGACCACGGGCATAGTTGTTCGAGGCGTCCTCCTTGCCTGTGATCATCTGCTCAGGGTGGAAAAGGCCGCGGTAGGCTCCGGTGCGGACTTCGTCGACAACGTTGGGCTCGAGATCGCAGTAGATGGCGCGGGGCACGTACTTGCCCTGGCCTACACACAAAGCAAACATGTCAGTCGATCAGGTTTGGCAATGGCGTCAACAGCACCCCTTACCAGTCTCGGAGAAGAACGTGCTGAAGCCGTGGTCGGGGTCGGCTGCCTTCCTCTCCTCGGTCAGGAAACCATCAGGCTACAGGAGAGCGAGTGTTAGCTTCGACACATTGCGGCAAGGCGGCTCTATTTAATAGAGGGGCGAGGAGCATACCTGAATGCCATGCTCGAGGCAGTAGAGCTACGAAGCGTCCATGTCAGTTTCTAAAACCCAGTGCCACCGGTATTGCCGACAGACGAACGCTACACATGATTGTGGTGTACGCGTGTCTGCTCGTCGAATCGTGTTCGTCTCCCCATCACTTACCTCCCAGCACGAGTTGGCGATCTGGCAACCAGCCTGTCCGACTATTTGGAGGTGCAAGTCAGCCAGTATTCATTTCCATGGTGACATGAAGCAAGTTCTGGTAGGAACGCCACGCGTAGTGCTAGTAATATTCGGGGATGTTTAGTCGTACCATTGATGCTGATGACTTCACGCATGATGGGCAGTGAGCAAAAAGGGGGTTCGGGTTGGGTGGAATCGATCGGCGAGTAGGTGATGATGCTCTGCAGGAAAGCAAACGGCAAAGAATAGGATCGGGTCCGAGGTTTGTCGTCGAACGGGGCCTTGAGAACGACTAGGGAAAAGGAATCGTCGGTCAGGTCAAGTAGGGTCGAGGTTGAGGTAGGTAAGGACGAGCGAAAGACGGCAGGACCTGGACGGGGAAAGGTCGAGTCGGGCAGGGGAGGTGGGGGAAATTTGACCGCGACAGGGGTCCGTGCATGAGTTTTTGTTGATGGTGCTGCCTTAATTGGTAAGCGCGTCTGCACCGGCGTGCTGGATTGGATGGGCCCGTTAGTGTCGTGTTGTCCATGTTGTCCCTCCTGTCGCCAGCCCACACTCACACCAAGGCACCACCATACCGCAGCTAGTACGGCAATTCACCGCTCTTCGCAACTCCGTGGGGCGTTCAGACCAGGGAAGACAACGGACCATCGATCAACATGAAGTCATACAGACGTCTTGTACCGTTACTTCTGGCCATCATCATAGCCTCACAATGCGAAGCAAATACGGAGAAGGCTATCTTTCTCGCTCCAGAGACAGCCAATATACCGGCTCAGCAACCGACCCTTGAGGCTCTAGGTCTTGATGTTCTCACGCCGACCAGCGCGTCCATGAGATCGCGCCTAAATGCTTCGTTCCCTGACAGCAAGTCGCCCTTCGGCTCAACCGCCTGGCTCTTGCTCTATGATCTCATGCCCTCGCAACGCTACGAACTGCGTGTGTGCTGGGCCGCTACGGTTCGTCAAGGTGACCCTTCCAGGCGCCGTGCGTTCTTGGACTGACCGGCCCTATCCGACATGAAGCAACCAACAGAGTTTATCCTGGACGTTTTCTCCATGGACTCGGTTTGGGAAAACCCGGAGTTGATTTCTTCGTTGGCAAAATACGCAGAATCCCGCCAGCATCCCGTCGCCCCTGCCGACAAGAACGCAAGGCCGAGTATCTACCAACGCCAGCTTCAAGGCACTGGCGGAACGAAATCTGACTCACAGGTTTCCGTCATGTTTCTCCGCGTGTTGGCCGCCGCCGACTTCCATTCGGACTCGGCTGCCGCCAGGAGCCAAGTCGAACCAGTCCTGGTTGACATTATCCTCGATCCCTATCTCCTGAATGTTGTGCCACAGTCACTTGGACCAACCATAGTGTATGTCGTTATTGTTGCAAGCTTGGCATGGGCGCTCGCACAACGTGTTAAGGCATACTTGCTAGCATTGTCCAATGTGCCTGAGCAGGTCAAGAAGAAGGCCGCGTGAGAGGCACCCGGAGCAGAACGCCCACTCGCTTCAGCGGCGTCCTTTCTTGAAGATTGAGTTTCTATTGCGATCGAAAGACATAAACAATGATACACTAAGCCGTCGTAAGATTCATGATACTAAATGCGGCGGGCCATCTTCCAAACCAACCAAGTGCCTTGACATCTTCAAGGCAATGTGGGAGCTTCCGGTCGTTCCTCTACACATCGGGAATGCCGGGGTCTGGCACACGGATGTGTTTGTGTGAACGAAGTCAGGGAAGCAGAGAGCGTGGTTTGCATGCAAAGCTCAAATGTCATCCAGCATGCCGCGCAGACATGCGATGGGAATCGCACCCTCAGTATTGAGAGCCGTAGCCATGGCTCTGTTGACCGGAGCCGTGCGAGTAGGCTGATGGCCCGCTAGGGTAGGCGCCGGACGCGCCGCCGCCGCCGCCGCCGTTGCCGTATGGGGGCTCGTAACCGCTACTGCTGCCCCCGCCGTATTGTTGCTGGTGACCACCTTGCGACGGGGCGCCATAACCACTCGCTTGTCCGTACCCCCCAGGTGGTTTCCCAGGCGGCGGCCCTGGAATTTGTCCATACGTTGGGTGCGTCTGTTGCCCTGAGGTCTGGTTCCCATTCTGGCCGGGTGGAGGAGGGAATGACTGAGTCTGAGCGTGACCTGGCGGCGAGGAGTGATATGACGGCGCGCCAGGACTGTTTGCACCGGCGCCTGGCGGCTGATATGATGTCGGAGGGGCTTGGCCAGAGTAGCCGCCTCCGCCGGCTCCTGAATTGGAGTATCCATAGTCGCTATTCTGCAACGAGCAATCGAAGTCAGATGTGCTTATTGGATCGATGGGTTTCAATGTGAACTTACTCCGTGCGAAGGTTTGTTACCCCCGAACATGTTGGCAACACCGCCCATGAGTGACCCCGCAAGGCCATGCTGCTGCTGCTGCTGCTGCTGTTGCTGCTGGTGGCCTGATGTCTGGCCGCCATGGAAGGTCTGTGGCTGATCAGGTTTGTCGCCCGAATGAAGGAAGCTGGACGCGAGCGCGCCCCCCAATTTCCCCAGCGCATTTTTGCCCGCCCCTCCACCTCCATGACTTCCTCCTCCTAGAAATTGGCCTGCGAGGTTGCCGAACGGACTCGACCCGGACCCGCCGGGGTTGTTGTTCGTGTTGTTGCCCGAACCCTTGCCGCCCAGGAGCGCGTTCATCGCCATGCTCTGCGCGCAGCGAGGTTAGCTTCCGCCATTCTGAATACAATCGTCGTGGGAAGGGGAGTTCCAGGTGACATACCCCTAAGCCTCGGTCCCCGGTCGCACCATCAATGCCTCGCGAACCGTCGGGAGGCATGGGGGGGTTCACGGGCTCCATGGAGCCGTCGACATGCCGGACCGTCTGACTGCCGTCGGGGTGTGTGATGAGCTCCTGTTGGCGAGGAATGCCATATGGATGCTCGGTACCCGGCGCCGGCGTACCTGTAGGTGCAGCGTCCGTTGGCGTGTCCCACTGCGAGACACCGGTAGACAGCTGCACAAAGTAATACTTTTTGCTGGCGCCGTCCCACTGAGCGATCCAGCCAGGCGGGAGATGAGGAGGGCCAAACGTAGGGCCTTCGGCGCCCGGCGAGGTAGGCCCAGCCATCGGAGAGGAGAGGCTATCTCCAAGGGGGAGGGGTGTCACGAGTTTCGGGGAGAGGCGACGATGCGCATGCGATTTGGTGAAAGGCGGATGTGTTGGGTTGTTGATGTTGCGGTCGGTGGAAAGAGAAGGGGCCTTCCAGTGGACCGATGGAAGCAATGAATGGTCAACTAAAAGTAGGTAATCAACTGCTCTACTTGGGTGCCTCCCAAAGAGACCTAGGATCCGGGTTCCGCCTCAGATCGTTGGAACTAGGTAGGTAGTTGGTACCTCAATTGTGGAAGGCGCCTCTCGTTTTCAGAGGTAATTCTGCCCACTGGGTACTTGATTATCTAGTAATGCGGTAAGCAAAGGGTGGTTGTCACGGATAAAGGAAGCTTGTTTAAGTGCTTAGCGAATTGTCTCTACACGATAATTTAAGTCACCAAAGCAGACCGCTCCTGGACGACGGTGAGGGGCTAGCTAGTGAGATGGAGAGGGGTCAAGTGAAGGAAACACTGGCGGGCAAGCATGAGGTGGGCCACAGTCAGTGGAACGGGAGGCAGCCGGAACAGCGAGTGGCTGTGCTGTAGTGGCTGTGCCCCGGGCTGTCTCCACAATCCAACACGGACGCAGATATGAATGCCATGAGCATCACCTGCCTGGGCTGTGCCACAAAGCATCATGACTGCTGTAAGGTCGAAGACACCATAGGTCTGTATCTCCGCCGCATGGGCACAATTGAGTCGTTTTATGCAATGATACGATTTCGAGGACACATGTACGAGAATCTGTCTTATTTGCCTGACAATAACTGAGAAACATTTCTCAGTTGAAGCATGTGAGAGCACCTAATAACTAAGAACGCCAAACTCCATCCACTCGATGATGCCCGAACCTGCAATGCCGTGTCCGTATGTACGCAGGTCGCTGCGGTCCTTGTGCTGCAGCGACTACCAAAAAGACGAAATTTGTGTACGGTAGAAGTAACGCGCCAGGAGACTGCTAGGTCCTCAATCTTTAGACCAGGTTCCAGGGAGACATGAAGCGACGAGCGCCTCCACGCTTCTTGAACATAACAAGGGCGTCGCTGATACCGGTCTCGCAGGATGTGCCCGATGCCATCTGGATCAACTGCGACCAGGCGCCGGAGGCGCAACGCTGAAACTGGGTGCCTCCGACGCAGTTCCACTGGCCCTCACTTGCACATGCAATGCCAGGCGTCTGGACGCCGTCGACATTGCCGTTACCGGCATCTGGAGGCGAGGTGGGCTGAGGAGAACCGCCTGTGCCACCTGGGGTCGTAACTGTTGCCATCGTGGTGGGTGCAGCGGTGAGAGCATCAGTCTCTGCAGGTGGCGCAGCGCTGGGCTGAGGAATGAAGACGCCACCAGGTCTAGAGGGAGTCAGTGACTTGCTTGGAGAGGGGCTCGTCCGGGTCACATACAGAGTGGTTGAGGTGGTAAGGGGGTCAGATCCAGGCTGCTCGGGCTCGGCGACGGGCACCGTAGGCACCGGCTCGGAAACAGTCTCTGACGAAGGGCTCTCGGGAGCGGCACCATCACCTGGGGTGGGGATACCGGGGTTTGTCTCTTCGCCGGGGTTATTGCCCTGGTCGGGCGTCGAACCAGTATCGCCACCACTGTCGCCGCCTCCGTTGCCGCCGCCGCCACCGCAGCTGCCCACCGGGGGCGCAGTCTGTGTCGACTCACTAGCAACGTTTGGGCCCGGGCTGGGGAACTCGACATCGGAGCCTTCAGTGGTGGAGCAGCCGTTCCCGACGTTGGCGACGAGAATATCAGGACGGCTCTCAAAGGAAGTAGCCTGGCGCTTAGCACTACCACCGCCCTTGGTGGAGACGACAGCACAGTTCATGTACATTTCGCGGTTCCCAACCTGGTTGAACCAAGTCCAGGCAAAGATGGCATCGTCCGCAGATGGGATATCGTCGGGCAGAGTAAAGTCGTAGGTTGAGGTGCCAGCGGGAGGGCAGCCGCCGACGTAGCTCTGAACCACCTTGAAGGTCTTACCGCTGTCGAAAGAGAGGGCTGCCTGACAGCTACCGCCGTTGTGGTTGGCGCCACCCTCGATGGTCAAGTTGTACGATTGACCGGCCTGCCAGTTGGCCACGGGAGAAGCGGCTTTGGTGCCGAGGAGGTTGAGAGTGCCCTTGCAGGGGAAGTCGCTTCCAGAGGCGCTGAGAGGAGAGGTCATGCTGTAGTCGACGTCACCGTCGGCGAAGGGGTTGTTCTTGGACCGGAGTGGGGGCGGCCACGACATTTCCATGTGGGCGGAGGCGATGTCCAAGCTAAGCACGGCCAAGAAGGCCGTCAAGAGGGAGGGAGTATGCATGGTGAGTAGGTAGCGTGCTTGCTTGATCGTGTAAGTGGGTGTGGATGGTTTGTCTTGGTTGCCTCTTCTGATGAGGTGTTGTGTTGTGTTGGGTTCTGCGAGTCTATACAGAGAAAAGAGAATGGATGGCAAGTAGAGACTGAATGCGCTGGTTGTTATATACAGCCTCGATGTCGAGCCGGCTCGTGGAACGTGGTGACTGTGTGGAATCAAAGAGGCGGACAATGGTATTGTTCTCGAATGCAGAGGTTGGTTGACAGGTTGGCAGCGAACAGGGTGGAAACAACACCTGCCAGAGGCGTGGAGTATGCGATGAGGTCAGGCAAGAGCTGAAAACCGTGGCCTGGGTTGAGAGTGAACAGGATGAATGTTCCGGCGATGGCGATGAAAAGAATCGAAGGGCTGGGGAAGGAGTGACCCGGCCTGGTATGTAGGTGTGGAGGTATGAGGAGTCCAGCACACACAAAGTGAAGTGAATCAAAGGTACAATGGCAAGAACGGCCTGAAGCGCACAGTCAAGGAAGGAATGGAACAGTGAAGAAGGGCAGGGCCAGAAGAGTAGAATTCCAGTGCGAGGCCAGGCCCCTTTATCGCCTTGAGCTCCATGTCCCATCACAGGCGCAAGTGGGGAAACCGAGCCCAGGAAGGTCAGGCAACGTGAGGAGGCCGGGCTAGGCAGGCCAAGGCAACCCCCAGCCGAGCTCAGCTTGGCGAGGAATGCCTCCCCCCTTGGCCGATGCGCCCGGACCGGCGGCAGCACTGGCGGCAGCAGGATCACCAGTACGAATCGTCCATCCGGTCCTTGACAATCGAAAAAAATGGGACCACAGGCTAACCTGCTGATCGGTTGGCTACTGGCTGTTGTTGTCTCGCGCGTTCAAACATCGTCGATGGCCTTGGAGTACTTTTCCCATGCCCCTGACGCATATCCTTTTCTTTGGTGGCCAAGCAACCAAGTCGAGTCCCCTTGTCACAGGCAGAGACAGGGACCATGTTCCATTGTGGGCGAGCGAAAAGAAGGGGGAGGGGACTTGATGAGAAGGGGTCACACACAGATGGGAGCATGCATGTCACGAATGGCATCGCACAGCCAGCCAGCCGCGCCAGCGATCTGAGGCACACACAGGTCCCAGGGGTACTGGCTCAGGAGGAACCAAACGCTGTCAGCCAATCGACGGACTTTCGTGCCTGGCAAGATCGGACCCCTCGAGCCCCTGGCCAGCGACTGGATTCGTCCGTTCCAGTCTCTGCGCCCCAGGTGCCGATGAAACGTCGATCCTCCGAAAGGTAGCCGCCACGCTGCCCCGCCCCGCTGCGTGCCGCGCCTACCCTTGGAACCATGAAGCATGCCTCTCAAGTCGTGTACGTAAGCCCACCGACCCCCAGGTACTTCGCTGGCAACGCCCTCCCCGCCACCACCAAGCTTGTTGCTTGACCTCACGACAACCTGGCTGCAGGCCTGGCCCGGTCCATCACCCAGGCAGCTGGACATCGAACATGTTTCTCTTCGCTGCCAAAACTGCCCGTCGGGCCAATCCCGAGACCCCAGCCGCTGTGCCACGAGGGATGATGTTCAGAGTTTGCGCCCCGAGCTCGTCTAATGTGATCTGATCTTCTTCTCATGTCAGCCGAAGCCGACAACCCGCCTTGCGCCCCCCTGCGCGCCAAGGCAATGTCATTCTTCTGCCCAGTGCTCATTAGCTTGCCAGGGTCACGCCTGCTGTTCCCCTCTGGTGAGGGATGTCGGCGTGTGATGTGGCCGAGGCCCAAGGGTCTCCCGCGCGTATGTCGCCCGAGCACGCAGACTCCAAAACGCACCATGAAAGTGGCGCCGACAATGTCCCATGTCATATCCGATGTGTGTACATGCGCTTACTCATTGTGGACATCACATCGTGGCGCATCTCACAATACGAAGAGTATGTGCATCCATCAGAGTTCCTTCGGTAGCAGCGTATAGATTCTTATTTCCCGCCCGTCCCCTCTTAGAGTTGCTCTGCAAGAAGACATTGGTTCTCGTCTCTCGCTGCCTCAGCCTCGTCAGTCTTTCGCCCTTCGACCCAATTCGGCCATGCTTCATCCCTGCCCGCTTCTACTGCTGTGAAAGTGCCGGTAGGGAATCGCGTCGACTTTCAGGCTCGCCTCCCATGTGCTTGTGCTCTCCCCCACAGGGAGCTGTCATCAGATCATTTGGCCTCGTTAGGCACATCGGGCGACCTTGTCTGCGAGTTGGCTGCCGTACTGTGACCTTGGTGGCTTTGATTGCCATTGCCTCCCAGGTTCTTGCCGTTGCCGTAATTGTTGTTTCCGCCGCGATGTTGGGCACCATACGCATGCATCTGCTGAGGGCTCGTACCGAAGTGCTGTGGCCCGGCATTGGCGTATCCACGTGCATTTCCGCCTGAATTGAGGGAGCCAGAGTCAGCAAGTTTCCTGGGCTGCGCCTCACTTCAAGAGCCAAACATGAGGCACAGCCAGCCTAGGGGAAAGCGCCTTACCTTGACCGCCCGGTTGTTGCGGCGCAAAGACAGGCTGTTGGTATTGGACACCGGGACTCATTCCGTATACCGCCTGACCTTGCTGAGATCCTTGATGCGCCATCATCGGGGCCGCAGGCCGTCCCGGGCTAGGATATCCGTTGGACCCTGGATGAGGTTGAGGTGGTCCCCCATTCGGAGGCGGGAATTGAGCATGTCCGCCGTACATCTGCATCTGTTGCCCAGGCATCATACCTTGCGGGTTCATGAATTGTGGCTGCATGATCATTGGCCCAGCCATGTGCCCAGGTTGCTGCTGTAGGTACTGATGGGTGTTGGAAAAGCTCCGATACTGGTTCATTTGTGGGGTGCCAGGCCCAACGAATGGCTGCATCATCGGCTGCGTGTAGGGAACCTGAGCTGGTGAATTTACTGCCGGGGTATATGTGATCGGAACATGGCTCAAACGTGGGGATGCAAACGACTGGGCAGAGTTAGAGTGCATCATGCGGTGATCGTCCACGCCGTTGTTGAAGGGACCGTGAGGAGTAGGGACGTGTTGGTTGTGGAGAGGCATGGACGGCATGTTTGGGGATTGGCGTGGTGGTGCACCATGCGCATTTTGCTGCATATGAAGGGGTAGCTGGTAGTGATGAGCAACGTTGGACGTGACATGCGGAGGGGTAGGGGTAGTCATGGATGGAGCGGCGAATGACTGCTGCTCAAGAAACTCTTTGTAGGTTAGGCGCATTGTTGATTCGGGCTTCTCGTCTTCTTCTAGCAGTTGACGCCAGGTAGGTATAGTGTCATACGACGGCCTCAGACCCTCGTTGTCGTCCCAGTTTCGCACTTTGGGTGGTTGGAAGGTCTTGACATGCGCAAGGATGAAGCACTTCTGGACGTCGATAGCCTTGGTCTTGCGGCGGACAAGCTGCCCGACGGTGGTGGAGGCCGGAGATATTTCGACAGCTGCTGCATTCGCTGTCGCCCCCGAGCGAGGACTCGACCCGGCACTTGGGTGGCTACCGTTGGGATTGAACGAAGTGGCAAATGGGTTCGGCCGGAATTCGTGACTGTTCGGGTTCAGCTTGGGACCCATGTGTCCTGGAACTCCGCTCAGTCGCCGCCCAAGCGAGGAATCACCGACGCTGTTCGCGGGGCCTGTCGGCGGAACCCGTACTTCCGGCGTCGTTGTCTGCTGCTGGTGAGATGTAAGTTGCGGGACCTTCTGCGCCTCCGCATTCCGCAACCTCTGGCCCAGGGACTGCCGACTCTGCTGACCCACGTGTTGACCTTGGCGGTCGTTGCGATAGGATTGACTATGGTGCGACGGCGGAGCATAGGACTGGCGAGGGTTGGCATTGCGAACAGCAGGCCCGGAGCTGGGTGAGCTGGTGTATTGCGAAGTGGTGGGTCGACTTCCCGATCGGCCGTCAGGCGTACTTTGAACAGGTGCTGTGGGGGCGGCCTGTTTGTTGGGCACGTCCTTAACGTCTTTGTCCTTCGTCGCAGACTCAACAGTCTTTGTGCGAGCCACATCTTCTGCGTTCTGAAGAGCCTTCGCCTGGATCTCCTTTTGCTTGCTGGGATCTTTGGCGATGATGGATATGAGATCAGTTGGCACCGGAGTCGATAGTTTGAAGCCCTGAGCAAACTTCTTCAGCTCAGTCAACTTCACTTCTTTGTCAGCCTTAGCCTTGCTCGTGCGGATCTTGTCGGCGTTCTGTCGCTGCTGTGTTGCAAATGATTTGAAAGAGTTGAGAACGTCGCGCTCAACGGTTAAGGCAGCACTCGGGGCGCCTTCTTTCGGGACGGCTTGGGGTGATTTCGCCCGACTATTCGTAGCTGGTGCACGGAGGGGAGCGCTCGTCTTTTCCTCAGCTTGTTTAGAACCAGCCTGCTTCGAGGTTCCAGATGTTTCTTCTGTTGCACTGGCCTCAGCTGATTTAGAAACTTCGTCCTTTGGTGGATTCTTTGTTGTCAATTTGGAGTCCCCGGGTTTGACGTCTTCCGTCCGCGAAATCTCCGATGGCTTAGGAGACCACGCCTGAGCCTTGTTGTCTTCGGATTTGATTGGTGATGGCTTCTTTCCGGTGGCTCGGACTTGGGATGAAATGATGGCCGGATCAATAGGGGCGCCGCTTACGGTCGATTGCGCAGCCGGGGCTCTCTTCGCTGGTGGCATGTATTTGTTTTCGCGGGTCGAAAGTGCGGGGAAATCTTGACGTCGAACGCCGCTGTACCTATTTATGCGTGCTTAGTTGATGGGGAGCTCGAAGGCATACTGGAACACGTACTTGTCTTCCTCATCACCACCGCGGTCGTCACCGCCCACAAAATCCATGATGCGCTCTTCAGCTACGTGGGCGGTGGTAGCCTGGCTGCCTGATATCTCTCTGGCCTTCTTCTCGGCCGCTGCCATCCGCTCACGATATTGGGGATGGGTTTTGTCGATCGCTGTGGTATATATGTTTTCGTCGTAGTCTGTCTTGATGCCGAAGCGGCGCTCATTCTCCGCAAATTGGTCCCATGGCACATTGCTGCTTGAGCTCTCCAGACCTTCATCGATACCATCTGTGGAATCGGGCATCCAAGGCTGGAGCGTTCGTTCAGCACCAAATCTGTTGTTAGAAATGGCTGCGTCTGTTCTGAATCCACCTCTCAATCCTAGCAGAAATGTCAGATGGAACGTAGGGTTCAATGTCTTCAAACTTGCTAACCATTTTGGCCTCTGCCGTCGCCCTTTCCTGGTCCGACACCAGTCTCCTTTTTGGGGAAGGGCATCTTCGTGTGCCGTTGGATGGTTGTCGCTCAATGTTGTGCGGGGTGATTGTGTGCCCTCAGGCTGGCTCTTGATAAGTGTTGACGATACGATAGGTGACAGATGGATGCCAATGTAGTAGAGGTTGAGATACTAGGGTGCCTTCTAGAGGTGCCTTGTTAGTCGACAGGTCCGCAAGGATTAAGGTAAGATAGGCTCATGATCCAATGCCAAGGCAGACGGCACGGCCAGGGGCTTGTAGATCGATTGAAGGCTGAAAAGAAAGGCAGATGCGGTTGCAGACCGTAGAAATTGTGATACCGAATGCCGCGGTTCCAAAACTACTGACCTTAGGTACACCTTGTGCGACTGGAAAGCCGAAGTAGAAGGTCAACTGATCGATGCGAGGGGTCAAAGCCGTGCTGGTGTGCCGTTCTCTAGCTCAACAGCGATAGTTGTTCGCCTATCGAGGGTCGTATCGAGGTCGATCTACCTTGTGGATGAGATGGTTAGTCTAGCTCTACCTTCAAGCTGCCAGAGACCACGTGCCGTCCAAGGCCGTTACGACGCCTGTACTGTAATGGCTGGGGGTCGGCGGGTGCAGCGTAAAACAATTGCTCTCGGTGTCAAAGAACATACCTGTGAAGGCTGCCGTGTTGTGCTTGACGTCTGTCAAAGAAAAGGGACCAAGGCCGGCTTGGGATGTCTAACCAGCCAAGACTGCCACCCAGGGGCTCGGTGCCAACGTCGTTTCTGTGAGTTGGCTTGGTAGGGTTTGGTGCGAGGCGGAGCCAAAGACGCACCAGGCCGCGGAGGATTCGGGTTCGCGACGCGAAGAAAGCACTGATAGAATGGTCAGGAACCAGACCTAAGACGAGGGAAGAAGCGTCGTTGTGGAGGTTGGAGGTGAGGCTTTGTTTTCGGTGTCCTGGCGACAGGTAAGGTAATGTTCCAAGGTGGCACCTCCCCTGCAAAAAGGTACTTAGGTACGTGCCTTGGCAAGACACCTCAGCGAGCTTGGGTCTCGTTCCCCAAGGTTTGCTTTGAGGGGGCTCAGCCAATTGAACGTCGCCTTGTGCTGTGCTAACTCTCAAGGGAGGGTTTGTCTGCACGGCACGTTAGTGCCATGCTGACTTTGTCCCCTGGCATTTCCCTCAGACCTCCATCACCGTTACAGCACGCAAGGTAGATAGACAAGGCGCCTTGCCTTATCTAAAGATGTCTGTTGCCATTGACACAGAACCCTTCATGAGCAGGCATTTCAGCTGGCTATCACCCATCTCCATACTTCCAATCGTACCTAGCTAGTTGTATTTTTTCTTTCTTGATTCATGTTCTAAGACCTGCCCATTCTCTTGGCATCCTTCCAGCGCGAAACCTCAGCGTAAGGTCTGTGTGTTACCCTGTGCAGGTCAATAACAAGGCCACAGCCCAATCGACGGCAGCTATGCAGATGAAGGCGCAGAAGATATGCACATCGACCATGCGCCTGCTGTGATGTAGCGGCGACGATTGATGAGGAGAGGGATATTCAAGCCTGGTGAAGTGATACTTGTAACCAAACTGAGATCGTACTTCATGTTTCTTCTAGATGAAGATGGTCAGGGTTCGAATCATCTATTACAAAGTTGAGAGGGCCAAACCCATGACTATGAGTGCGGCGCTGAAATGCGCTGACAAGCTTCACATTCCTCTTGTTTTGACAGCTTCACCAGGTAAGGGAACGATGGTAACATGGCTAGACATGGCGCACGATGGAAGCAGCTGATGCGTGATGAAACAAGTGGAAGTGTCTGGAAGCCCGCTGACCACAGAACATAAGATAGGAAGTTAATAGAACTTGATGACGGGATGGGACTCGAAATACTAGCTAACACTTCTACCCTGTATTTCCACAAAGCACGGCTTGTCTCTACTCGAGTGACTGTTGATACACAAATGCTCCCACGCTTTACACCCGGAGACCAAGTTCCTCGGCATAGGGAAGTACGTAAAGGTCACCAACGCTTGCGACACTGGCCTTGCCGTCGAGAATTGTCTTTGTCGCCTGAAAATTTGAGTCAGTACGGAGTTGTCAAGCCGAAACATCGTGAAGGGTTGCTTACGGTCTTCAGCTTCTCAGCTGTCACAGACTCCAGTGGCTTGATAATGTCGGCAATGTTGACAGGCTTGCCATCCTGGGCAAGGCCAGACCCGGCCAGCAGGAGGCTGGCGTTCCGGCCCTCGCTCGCTTCCAGAGCATCAAACCTGGCCTTGGCGATAGCCTTGGTCAAATCCTCCTTGCTGACAGTGCCCTCCGCAACGCTCTTGATGGCCTTCACGGCTTCTTCAGCAGCCTTACGGACAGCAAGCGCCGGGCCTGACAGCTGAATCGTCAGGAGGCCGGCGTCCGAGTACCCCAGGTTAGTGGTTGCGAGCTTGAGGCCCGGGCTGGTGCCGACAGCCTTAGAAAGAAGACTGAAGCCGGAGGACCACTTGATGTTGGACTGGCCACCAAGAAGAGCAGCGAGAACGGCCAGCTCGGGGGACTTGGATCCGTAGTTAGCTCCGGGGAAGGCGATGACGACAGAGTTGCCGGACGCATGCGACGAACGCGACTCGCCACCATAGTATTTAGAGGCAGCCGTGTTCAGAGCCGGCGTAGTCGACGATCCAGCCGGAGCGGACTTGAAGAATTGCTGGGTCCACTTCTCCAATTCAGCGGTTGAGGCTCCATCGGCGACGACGGCGATGTTTGGCTTGGCGTAGGCAGAGTCGGCAAATTCGGCAATGGCAAACTCGCTGAGGTAAGGCTTCGTCGGGGCGCTGGTGGTCAGGTTGAAAGGTGACCCAAGGCCATGGTGGAAGGCAACAGCGTGGGCTGCATCGAGGGCAAGGGCGGAAGTGTTGGCAGCGGCGGCCTGCTGCTTCTGGCGGATAGTCTCCTGAACCTCCTCATGGAACTCATGGGCTGATGACAGATTGTCAACATAGATATCAGGCGATCGTCGGCGGGCTCAACTCACTGGTGTACTTGGTCTGGGAGACGACCTCACCGAGCAGCTCAACGTAGTACGGGAGGTCGTCGCGGAGGAAGCTAGCCTCCAGCACGAGTGCCTCGCGGGTGTGGTACGAGGCCAATTGGCCACCGAGGAGTTCGGATTCGCGGGTGATTCGGAGAGCAGAGCGCTTCTGGGTGTTCTGCGAACAGTAAAGCCGAGGTTAGTATGTCTGTTGTTGGGACGGTCGGGAAACGTAGTAATCTGCTGACCTTGAAGGCGAAGGACTCCAGAGCGGCAGCCAGCCCGGGCAGAGGCTGGTATCGGGTACCAGCCTTAGCAACCACGGCAAGCTTAGCAGTAGGACCGTGAGAGTCGCGAGCGGCCAGCTTGACGCCGCTGGCTTCGGAAGGCTCGTAGATGCCGGAGGACGAGGCAGCACTGGCGAGACCTCGGGTCTGGGAGGGTCGGGTGGCGGCCGATTGACGGGCCACCAGCTGCGCCGATCGCGCGAAAGACGTTCTAGAGATCATTCTGAGAGCGACTGCTCGAGATGGTCGATGTCGGTACGTGACGCCTGAATCGTGATAGCTAGGTTCGAAGAATGTGCCTCATTGACAACGACGACAACGTCCCGACCAATTTTCGATGGAACGACTTCCCAATGTCCAATCACAATGGGTCCATTAGCCCAGACAGCGTCGTCACGTGCTTATGCAGCCTCAGGCCGTAACCTTAGTTGCATCACCGAGAATGAATACTCATTAGAAACGAGTACCGTGATAGGTGATTTTATCACAGACTATCGGTTATATGAATAACATGCCTTTACTTGCTAGGTGCTCGCAACTTTACAGGTGAGCTGATAAGAGATAGGACCACCAAAGCTTCTGCGAGGCGTTCAGGTAAACCGCAACTTTTGCCCCGCCGCGTCTGCTTTACAAGGGAAAAAAACCCGACAGCTAATTGCGTTACTCACACCTGCCATTCCCTACGCAACCCGCCAACGACGAATTCTGGTAACGGAACAGATTTCGATGCTCGGACGGTAGCTTTTGTGGCAGCTCTAGAGATAGTGAGAGGATCTCTAGAGGGAACAGGCTTGATTGACCAATCTCGTAACTGTTATCCCCCAAGATGCCCATGCTAATAGTACGTCGCAATCATTATGATCGGATTCCCTAGGATGGCGCCTGCTAATAATACCTGTTAGTCGAAGCACGCGGCTGAGCTCTGCGCTCACGTCGTCAACGATTTATTTGGTGAACTGCCTGCGGTAAGACTCTTATCGTCTACAACACTTCGCCGGCACATTGTGAGCGCCAGGTCTTCGAACAACATGCGACTGACATGCGCGGTGTGACCCATAGAGAATCATTGCTGTCTTGTTCAGTAAAGGCAGATCAACCATTGCACAACTTGTCCGACACACCTCCTTGCCTCCACGACAAATGCGCCATGGACTTGCAGTCCTGGTTCAACAAAACCTACTCTACCACCATGCGACCGCGGGGTCCGTCATTGCTAGCTACGAAGCAAACCCTGATGCATGCTATAATCTCATCCGCTCAGGCAAGATCATAGACATGGTCGGGATGGAGTACGGTCTAGCCGAGCAAGAAGTGTTCCAGACGCTCGTGCAGCTCGGTCACGCCAGAGTGTCGGATCTAGTGCAGGCGTTTGGATTTCAGACTGAACAAAATGGCACGAATGGAGATCATTCATCAAACGGCCGACGTCGTGGGGACTCAGCGGGGTCGCCACATGTGCGATCAATCCACGAATTGCACACAACACTCGGCCGCCTAATCATTGCGGAAGTTATTGACCAAGTCGGGCCGAAGACTTTTCGAAACATGGAGGATGTGTATCGGGAAATCGAAGAAGAGGCCTTGAGAGGTGAGCCGGGTGAAAGGCTGACAGCAAAGCACAAGGAAGCACAACAAGAGACGATCATTTCGCGTTGCGTAGCAGCTCGAGAGGAGAGCAAAAAGCTCAAACGCCAGCTGATGCAAACCATGCCCTTCGTTGCCAAACGACGGAAGCTCTCAAATGGCATTCATTCCAACGGGACTATGGGAACAGGACATGAGCAAGAGTTAGAGGTGGGCCCTGTCAGACTGTCGCTTGAGTCTCACAGTCTTTGTTAACACTACACAGCCCGATCTTGTTCTGAAGGTCAACTTTGACAAATGTCTGGTCGACCTCCGTAATCAAACCCTCGCGCAATATGCTTCTGACCATCTCGGAGAGGTTACCGGACAAGTCTATCACACATTGCTACGTCTCTTGTCAGACAAGGTTGCTCGGTGTCGCATGGACCCAAGATATGACTTGGAACCTGGCGAAGTCGGTGACATTGACGACGACAACAGCGACCGCCGCAAGGCCAGCCCCCAGGTCGCAATGACGGCTCTTCAAATTCTCGATGCATTGGACCCTTCTATTTGTGTGGAGGCGGGTGTGGGTAAAGCAGCGCGCAAGAATATCAACTCCCGCAACGCGGAAAAGGTCAGGCCCATTCCGAAGCACCTGGTCGAAGAGTCAGAGGACTCGGACGATGGTGGGTCATTTGGAGCAGCCGGCAGAGACGACGAGAGCACAGATGAGGGCGACTCTGATGACGAGGAAGACGCGCATTCGAAACGCAGACGAAAAGCATCGGGGTCGAGGGGCGGTACGGTCAAATTTGAAGATGATGCACCCGCGAAGCACAGCAGATTGGACGAGATGCGGCAGCATCTTCTGATGTTGGCCGAGAGCCCGCAGGGCTTTGTACGCCACTGTGGCACGCAAGGCCGAGGACAGTTTACTGTCGACTTCAAACCGCTGATGGAATGCTTGCGACAGGTCGAAGTTGATGCCGTCATTGAGCAGACTTTCGGACGACATGGTCTTCGGCTCACACGGATCCTTCGCAGCAAGGGCAAGCTAGACGAGAAGACTCTGCCAGGCCTTGCGTTGATGAAGAAATCCGACGTGCAAGGCAAGATGCTTGCGCTGCAGATGGCAGGGTTTGTTGACGTTCAAGAGGTTCCACGCGACAACAGTCGCACGGCCAATAGAACCATGTTCTTCTGGTTCTTCGACGCGACAAGGGTCGACAATCAACTCATGGACGACATTTACAAAACCATGCTGCGTTGCCTACAGACTTTGGACGTTCAGAGACACCGTGAACGGAACATCCTTTCTTTTGTGGACAGAAAGGATGTGAAGGGGAAGGAGGAAGAGGTCATGACTGCTGAGCACTACAACAAGTACAGTCAATTTCTTGACCTCCAGAGTAAGCTTCTTGGGCAGGTTATGCGGCTGGACGAGCTTGTCTCGGTGTTCAAGGACTATTGAGAGCGGCTTGTGGACTGGGCTTAATCGGCTGACTTGTCATGGCTGCGTGACATACTTACACAGCACATTACTCTACGCAAGCTCATATCTTGCATTCTAACTGATGCCTCTGGCATGGCTCCACCTGCTCTGCACTTGAAATATGAATGCAATTGCCAGTGAAGTTGAACTTTCGGGTCGTCGAGATGCAACTGTTAACGGGGTAGTAATGCGGCCTTTGAGGTACCTGTCTTGTCTGTCCACTTGTTGGCCGGAGACCTCATGGCACTTGTGGTGGGATGCTGAAATTGTTGGGGCGCTCACATTGATCCAGATCAACTTTCAATGCCGGTAGGGGGTCGTCTGTAACTTTGGCGAGGTACATCTCGGCTATCCTGCCAGCGTCCTACCTACGTGGGGCAAATGCACGTCGCTGTAGCCAATGAATCGGGTCAAGATAAGATTGTCAACTAGTCTCCGTCAGGCAGCGCTGATGTATGTGCCCATGGCTTCAGGGACACGCACGTCCGAGGCCGGACAGTAGTTAAAAATTTCCTGGAATCGAATCACCGGGTGATCGATCCATCACAGCGAACCTCGAGAGCATTCCCACCTTTGTGTCCTGGCCCGGCAAATCGATCATTTCGATCAGAGCTTCTGTCCTTCCCCCTTTGGATTTCGAGGGTTTCCTTCTCTCCTTTGAATTGCACACAGATCACCTCCAATCGCCCCCTGACAACCGTTCACCATGTCTCCGCCATCACTCCCGGGTCGCGAGAGGGAGTCGAACATGGCCAGACTTCTCGGCTCCGGTACCTACCTACCTACCTTTACAGATGTACTACTCGTGTACAATGATGCTGAGTGCTACCAGGGTCTGCTGGAATTGCTGAATTGGCCGTCTTTCATCCGGTGAGAAAATGGTCAAGTAGTCGGAACATACAGCATTTGCTGACAGTGAACGCACCCAGGTCGACACGATCGCGAAGCGCCTCATGAGCAACCAGACGAAGGTGCGTCATGCGCCAGAAACAACGTAGCCCAGCTTGTGCTAACGTTGCGCAGATATCCAACGCGACCGAATTGAATAAGGTCATCTTCAGGGATACGGCCAGCGCGCCAGTTGGTCGCAAGTTCTTCTCCTTGTTCCCCGGCCTAGGCTACGCCGCTGGCTACAAGGTACTCCAGAGGATATACAAGTACGGCGGTCAGCCCGTCGCACGTGACTACCTGGACGTTCACTATGGCCGGGACTTTGAGCAGGCATTCGGCAAAAAGACGGGCAAGGCCATCATGCATTCGACGGCAGGAAGGTGGGTCTTTTTCCTTCTGTGTAGGACATTGAGAAATATCACAACATGGCTAACGACGCCCGAACAGTTTGATTGGTATCGGCGAGATTGTCCTCCTGCCCTTGGACGTGCTTAAGATCAAGAGGCAGACGAACCCGGAGGCTTTCCGTGGACGAGGCGTGTTCAAGATTGTTGCGGACGAGGGTCTCGGTTTGTACAGGGGCTGGGGATGGACCGCGGCGCGCAACGCTCCCGGATCTTTCGCGGTTAGAAAACCCTCTTACACCTATGATTTGATCGGTACTGACAGGCTGCATAGCTTTTCGGAGGCTCTGCCTTTGCTAAAGAATTCCTCTTCCATCTTGAGGATTACAACAAGGCGTCCTGGTTCCAAAACTTCATTGCATCCATTGCTGGAGCCTCGGCCTCTCTCGTCGTGTCTGCGCCGCTAGACGTCATCAAGACCAGAATTCAGAACCGAAACTTCGAGAACCCCGAGGGCGGATTCAAGATTCTCAGCAAGATGGCCAAGAATGAAGGCATGTCCAGTTTCTTCAA
This sequence comes from Verticillium tricorpus MUCL 9792, assembly GCA_000732205.1. Taxonomy (NCBI): domain Eukaryota; kingdom Fungi; phylum Ascomycota; class Sordariomycetes; order Glomerellales; family Plectosphaerellaceae; genus Verticillium; species Verticillium tricorpus. The sequence goes on from JPET01000004.1 coordinate 2,962,254, forward strand.
GGGTCTGGTTCCTAAGGTAAGAACCCGAAATCACAGCACGACGAAGTCCCTATGACAGATTGAACGGAGGCTGATCCACGGTGCCTGTAGCTGTTGATGACCGGGCCCAAATTGGTCTTCTCGTTCTGGCTGGCTCAGACTCTGATTCCTGCCTTTGATGGCATGCTACCGAAATAAGCCAGACGCCTGGAAACCCCTGCATCATCAGGTCGCGAAAGGGGACTCTTCTGGCAACAGATGGCGGAAGTTCTACACATGGCTCTCGGGGGTCGCTTGGACAGAGAGGAGGTCCTGGAGTCGGTACTGGCCGTGTAGTACCAAGGTGTTGATCTTGGTCGTGCCACTGCATTACCCACCTTCCTGTATCATATATATGGCATCTTTAATTAAAGAGACTTCCAATTGAATGGGGCTGATCGCTTCGGTCTAGTCATCCTACGACCGTGGTCTTGCAGCTGCCCGATGTTCATCAATCGGTATGTATGACCGATTGGTTTACCATACAAATCGAGTAAGACCATTGGTCGGAGATGTGACGTGATTGTACCCGCTCAAGCTGGAGAGTAATGCCTACCCCATCGTTGCCCTGGTTACCTGACAACACACTATTTGGTGGCGCGCGTCACCAAACACAGTGGATTCGCTAGCCAAAGGCGCCTTAGGTAGGGGTCCCCTCCCAAGCTTGAACGCCCGCATCAAATCAATACAACAATAAATCCCCAAGGCTATCTTCTGTCTGCTCATTGAATCCCACCACCGTATATCACAACAATCAGGTCGCCAGGCTTACCTAGCCATTTCTACCGGTTGGCGTCACGTCTGGATCTCTTCATTGCCTTTAGACAGGACACCAGCCAAGAGCGCTACCAAAGACCACATCTACGCACATTCCAGCATTCCTCAATATCCCTTAGGGAGTTAGTCAACATTCCTCGTCATTCATCCAGTCGGCAGAATGCCCTCTGTGGATCGCGACCCCTCCTGGGAGGGAGAAGGTCATCTCAGGCACCAGCATTCAGCATCGTCAGACCACGGCAGGGCACTCATCCCAATGTATGATCGTCAAGTCTCTTTCTTCCTGCATACTAGCCGCGCGTGATATGGTATCATGACCTGTTCCGAGCTAACACATCAAAGGTGGGACAGCTCTGATCCCGAACGAGCACCTCCTCCTCTACCACTGAACCCTCAATCTCCCAGCATCTCCCCTCGGAAGGGCACGTCGAGCGCGATACAGTCGGCCCACGCCACACTGGCAGAAAGAGCGCGAGAGAGCAGTGGCATGCCCGCCCCTCTTACGAAACGTACAAACGACAGCTCGCCAGACAAGTCTCTTGTCAGAGGCTCCCAACATCGGCGAATGCAATCGCTTCACACTGGTACCGTTCGCGACCTCAGCCTCCTCCTCGAAAACGGGCCGCAGCAAACACCACCTTCACCCACCAAGACTTCGGAGAAGAACATCAGACCCTCCACGCCATCCAGGGCACCACACAGCTTCTCTGAGTCGGTTCTATCGGACAAGGAGAATCACGCCATTGTTACCTCTCCAACACCGGGGCCAAGCCTTACCCCGATCATCCGCCCCACGGCTCGGAGGACGCATCAAAGCATACTCGGAGAAAACACACCACCGCAGTCCGCCACCATGCTCGCCCTTCAACATATGCCTTCCCAATCTTCCAAGGATGCCGACTCACCACTACAGAATGCGACGCACGCGCCCGTGTCAACGGCACTTGTGCGAGCTCCTCTGAACTTTGATGGGCTATCCAGCCAGATTCTGAGCCTTACCAACATAGCGACGGCCCTGCAGAAGGACATGGCGCAGTTGAGTCGTCGCAGCAGGGACAACGCAACCGACCTCTCGAGTCTTAAAGAAGCTACAACAGCAAGGGACGAGGATATTCGCAAGAGCATACGTGAGATGATCACCAATCTCAATGATGTGGGCACCCGCCAGATTTCGCGCGACCCCTACGCGGGAGGGTTGTATCTCGACAACAAGCCTCATTACGGATCGATGCCTAAAGCAGCACGGCCGATCTCCCTTCCCAGAATCCCGTCTCCTACCAGTTTCTCGGCCTCTATTGATCGTGACTCTATGAGTACACCTTCACTCTGCTCACAGGACGCATCTGGCACGGTCGCCATCCTCGAAAAGGTTGTCAAAGACATGGGCACCAAAGAAGGTCAAGACTTGCTATTGAGTCGTCTATCTGAGGTAGTTGAGCGGCTATCCGGCGTGGCTCCCGCAGCTAAAATTGAAGAGTTGCTTGACCTTACGAAGCGAAGTCAACAACAGGCCCTGATACGCGGGGCTGACAGCTCCTCGCCAGGGCGAAGCCTTAACCAGGTAGACAAGCGATCTGCCGATCTTGAATATGGTATCGATCAGAACTTGTCAGGGCCAGTGGCGCAAAGGATGGCGGCTGTTGTACGCGACGACGGTCAACGAAAGTCCTCGGCTTTAGCCGCCAAAGCCAACGACATCTTAAACGACGACTTTGTCAAAGTCATACGCGGTGTCAAGGACAGTGTTGCTCAGAGTGGCGGTCTTACAGCAGAGGTCAAGGCACTCGTTCGCGAGCTTCGCGGAGAAGTTCTAGGTATGGGCCGTGAGATCGGACGGAGACTCGACGAAGTCAACGACACGGGCAAGAGCATCGATGACACCGCCACCAAAGACGAAATCGTCAAGATCGTGGACGAGGGTCTCGATCAAATGAAACAGCAGATGAACGACGTGGTTCGGGAACACCGGAGACTTTCCACTGCTTCGGCAGCGTCTCGCGCCAATTCGATCGACTATCAGGAGATTTACAACGCAATGCGAGCCGCTCTCCGAGATTCACAAGCTGCTGCGCCTGATACCCCGAACCTCAGTCGGGATGATGTGGTTGAAGCTGTCAGGGTAGCCTGGGAGAACCATAAGCCGCATCTCGACTCAGAGGAGCTATCATTTGGGAGGGAGGATGTGCTCGAATATCTTAAAGAAGGCCTTCAAGATTACGTTGCACAGGAGGAGACCAATCCTGGGGCTACGAGAGACGAAGTCTTCCAAGCGGTTGTCGAAGGGCTAAAACACTTCGTGCCACCACGGATGGACTCGGCAGCAACACTGTCACGCGATGAGATTTTGGACGCCGTACGAGAGTGTTTGGAGGAATTCGAGTTCCCTGTCGCGCCCTCCGCCATGAACGCAGAATTATCTCGAGATGATATGGTCCATGCGGTTCAGGAGGGTTTGCGAGGATTTGACTTCCCGCAACCCACCACCCAGCTTGCGCCGCCGAACGACGATCATGATACGAATCTGCGCCTCGAGCAGATCATGGACTACCTGCGACAGCAGTTCGGCGCCGTCTCGGAGGAAGCCAAGCAAAATGTTGCTGCCAACGGGCGGGATACCGAGCAGGTGCTAGACGCGACGAAGGATGGCTTGGACAGGCTTCGAAGCGATTTGGAAGAGATCATGGGCCAGCTCAACCACGGGCATAACAATGGCGCCGAGCAAGAAGAGCTAATGGACACCTTGGTCGAAACTCTGGACGGCCTCCGGGACGAGGTGGCTTCATTGCTTCAGAAGGCTTCCGACGACTCCAGAATACTCCTGGAGTCTCATATGGACTCTCTCCGCGACACCGTCAACTCATCCATGGTGCCAGTCACTCCGCAAGCCAACCAAGCCGATGTCCTGGAGGCAATCAAGAGTGGCCTCGACAGTGTGCGCGCCGAGATGCATCGTCCTTTTGCTGGCAATACCGAAATACTGGATGCACTTCATGAAGGAATCGCAGACCTCCGCACCAGCATTGACAGGGTCGGCGATCGACCTGTGGATCTCACGGCGAATGATGAGATCCTTGATGCCCTCAAAGCTGGCCTGGATGGTGTTCGCTCCGATATTGAGGCGCTCCGTGAGCAGGGCCAGGAAGACAAGGCCATCACCACCATGAACGATAACGCTGTTGTGCCTTCTGAACCCACAGACGCCTTGCGGCACGAAGACATCAAGAATCTCGAGGTTCTGATCACGCAACTTCGCATCAAGGTGGAAGCACTGGCTGTTGATCCCTCTGAGACAGTGACAAAGGAAACCGGGTCGAATCAAAATCTCTCTCGTCTCGAAGACATGCTCCACAGCATTCAAGAGTCGATGAGCGAGATTGCCCAAGAGAGGAGTGCACCAGCCAACGTGGCGAGCACCGATAACGCATCCAGGGAGGACGTGGAGGCAATCGAGACAATTCTGCGCAACACAAAAGCCAGGCTCGATGACCTCATCGATGGCGAACAAGCGATCCGAAAAGAGCACCTGGATAGCCTGGAAGCCATGGTAGTCGACACTCGCGAGGCTATCAGCAACGCAGCAGCACAACTTGATACCCTCCCTGGAAAGGACGATATGCTGACAGTCGAAACTCTGGTCACACAAATCGCAACCGGCTTCGAGGAGATGAAGGAGCAGGCCTCAAAGGGACTTGAGGATCCGGAGCGAGTGACCAAAACTGACGTCGATGCAGTTGGGGCCGCGTGCCTCGATCTCAAGACTTCTTTCGAGCAAATGGCCAAAACGGAGCTGGCCGCCCTGGCATCAGGCGAGGACGTACAGTCCATCAACACCACGCTGGAAGATCTCAGAACACGTATCGAGTCAACTGGAGACCTACATACGACGGCGCTCGAGGAGCGGCAGGCCGAGATCGTCGGCGTAGGCGAGCGAGTTTCCGATGTCAAGACTTTACTGGAAGAGTTCCAATGCCTGGCAAAGAGCAAGCTGGAGGATGGAGCCACTGGTGTCGAGGCCCTCGGGAAATTGCTAGAGGGAGTTTCTGAGACAGTGGAACTCAACGCAACCGTTGGTCAAGATCTGAAGGATCTTTCCGACATCATGAAAGCCGAGTTCGAGGAGTCCAAGGCCGGCGTTGTCGGCGCGAAACTTGATGCGGATGAAAAGTTCCAACAGATCACCGACAATCTAGGGGCCAAGATCGATGAGAAGATTGCCGAGCTTATACTGAAGTACGACGACTTCCAGGCCTCCTCGGAAGAGCACACCAAGGCTGGCGAGGCCCGCGACGCGGAGACCGAAGCGGCATTACTCAGTACAAAGACTGTCACGGAGGAGTTAAAAACCCTCGTTGACACTCTTGGCTCTGCTGTGACAGATTCTCTCGAGAAGATGGAAGAGGCTTCGAGGACGGTCTTCGGCAAAGTGGAAGACCTTGTCAACAAGACAGACGAGAATCACAACGATGGCAAAGCCGACCACCAGCAAACGCGAGACCAGATCACACAGGCCATTGCATCGGTTGAAGCACTGCAGGGCCAAGTCGGTGATTTCCAGCCTCAGATTCTTGAAGCTGTGAAGGATGTGTTGGTCATTGTCGGTCAACACTATGAACACTCCAAGACATCGACTACCGACCTTCAGAACAAGATTGAAGAGGCAAGACCGGAGCCGGAGCCTCCGTTGCTTCCGCCCGTTGAAAAGTACGACGACACTTTCATGCACGAGAAGCTTGACCGGCTTGTCAACCATACCGAGGAAGCAGGCAAAGCCTTCACTCGGCTCGACACATTGGAGCAGGTACACCAACAAGTCATGGCCACCGCCACCGAAATCTCGTCTTTCCTTGCCAACCAGGCCAAGGAGGTTACCGAAGCAAACGAGGAAAAAGAGAAAGCTTTGCAAGAAACGACAGTCGCTTTGGAGCGACAGCTTGTTCACAAGGAGCAAGTTGATAAGAATCTTACGTCTCTCCGTCAGGAGGAGGACCTGCTCAGGGAGTCAATCAAGAGCCTGCGGAAGGAGCAGGACTCAATGGCGCGGCAGAAGACGAGGTTGACAGCAGACGTATCGTCGCTAGAAATGGCACTTCGCCTTCGACGCGAGGAGCTGCAAGAGATGGAAAACAGAGCCGAGGGCCTGGAACGCAGAATTCTTGAGGGAGTCATGGACCACTCTCGAGTACTGCTGATGTCCAAAGCTGCACGAGGTCAGGAACTGATGAACCGCAAACGCGTCAAAGTACCAAAGACCTCACGCACACCTGAAACCCCGCAGCAACCACGCGCGCCAGCGGCAGTCAATCTCGCTCTCTCGGCGAAGCGCAATTTGGCCCCCCCTGGCCACAACAGTCCCGCTCGCCGCATTCTTTCACTCAGCCAGATTAACAACAACGCCCAAGGCGGAGGCGTCGCTAGAAGCCAAAGCGTACGCACCCCAACAGCAGCAGGCCGTTCTCTGCGCAAGAGTAGCTGGGGTGGCGGCTACAACAAAGGACGTGGAGATCAAGACAAGGAGAACATTTCGGTCCGTGAAGTGGACGAGGAGTCCGATGTGCCCACATTTGACGCGTCAGGCGTGGGCCGACTGGGCAACAATGAGACTGCCCTCGTGGACGATGCTAGCGAGACGGAAACGCTGCGGCGCACCAGCCATGGTACGACTGTTTTCACCGAGAGTGTGACGGATAGCATGATCGGACAAGGCGACAATGGCACTGAGCTGGACTACTCGGACGAAGATGACATGCGGAGTCAATGGACAGAGAGCGCTCTTGGTTCAGACATCAGCACAATGTCTGGAGAGAACGAAGTCGTACTCTATGGGGATGCACTCGCCGCATGACCAAGTGTAGTTTGAAGAGACTGGGCAGGTAGGCTGCTTGCAGCATCAGGAAAGGGAAGAGGGTTAGCCGGAGTACCGGTGGTCAATCAGGAACAATGGGCGCAGGGCAGTTTGTCTCTTTGGATGTACGTTTTCGGTCTATAATTGTAGCGGTCACGAGAGTCATGAAACAAATTATATTCATACACTTTTCGCACATGAGCCAGAGTAACCATATGGGTGAGCGTCTTTCAAACTCGTGAGTTCATCTGTGTCGGCGCGATCCAATAACAGTCTTGCCGTCCATCCAAGGCCTTAAACAGTCCGGGATATCGACCGTCTGCTCCTCTTCATTCCACCCGTTTTCCAACAGCGCAGCAAGAACCCTCGGTACCGCGAGGGCAGTTCCATTCACGGTCCAGGGGAACGTCAAATGGCCATCTACCTTGGCTCGCGTGGCCAGTCGCCGCGTCTGATAATCTGTACAGATGCTTGCAGACGTCACCTCACCCCAGCCACCCTGCTGCTGCTGCCGTGAGGGGAAGAAAGCTTCGATGTCGTTTTTACGGATCGCGGACGCGCCGAGTTCGGTTGTGGGCATTTCCAGGATGCGACAGCTGAGGCCCAGGGTTTCCAGCAACTCGGTCTGCATGTCGAGCATCTCGTTGAAAACGTCTGTAGTGTCGTCAATATTAGGCGTCGTCCAGGCAAAGAGCTCGACCTTGGTGAACTCATGGACTCTGTATAGGCCCTTCGTATTCGCACCGCGCGCCCCTGCTTCGGCGCGGTAGCATCGCGAGACGGCGACACGCTTCATGGGAAGGTCGGACTCGTTGATAGTCGAGTTGGCCTTCATCCCCGCCAGAGGAATCTCGGATGTGCCCGCAAGCACGAGTTCCGGCTTGTCGCGATCGGCATCTTCCGCTGGACGTGCTATGGAGTAGATCTGCTGCTCATCGTTCTGATCGCGGGGCTGAAATCCGCATGCACTGGCTATGTGACCATATACCATGGAGGGCGGCGCAACCTGGCGCCAGCCGTGGCGAACGGCCACCGCCAAGGCATACTGGATGAGCGCCTGTTCAAGCTGGGCGGCTTCATCCAGGAGGTAGTACCAGCCCCAGCCAGACGTGTTACTGGCACTGGTGAAATCGAGAATGCCTAGCTCGGTGCCAATGTGCACGTGAGAGCGCCAAACTCGGTCCGAGGAAGAGGCTTTGTCGAGGTGCTGCTCATTGATATAGCTGAGCAGTGTTGGCTCTGTACCCACAGGGGATTCGGGGCTTGTCAGGTTCGGGACTGCAAGAGCAAGAGTTTGCATTTCTTCGACCAGGCGCGCCTCCAATTCCTCGACACCGACCAGCTGCTGTTTCAGGCTACGTGCCTCCTCGAGCAGTTGATCCTTTGTGAGCGACGCCATGTCGTCGGCAGTGCCATCAGAATCGGATGAGGTGGGGTTTGCGATGCGTCGTCGGACGCGGTTGGATCGCTCCCTCAGTGCGCGAGATGACCTCTGGTGATCCTGCCATTGTTTGAAGATGGTTGTGATTCGCGTGGGATAACTGCTCTGGCCAGCGTAGTTTCGGATCCGACAGTTCTCTGCGTATAACTCCGGATTCTCCCGGATATGTTTGACGTCGAGCATCGGCTTTGGCGCTATTGATGGGCGTTTGATATCTGCGAAGGAACGCTGGAGTTTACAATTCGAATTCAGTCGGTTTCGGCCCCACCAGGCAGCCCGGGACCTCAGACGCGCAAGGGGAGTCATCATGCCGACAAAAACTAAGCAACACCGGCGGATGGAGGTGAGAGAACATTGCCTGAGTACGAGAGTGAGCTCCTGAGATCAGGCAATATGAGTTGACTTGAAATGCATGTATACCCTGGGGTATGACGTTTAGTTATTTACGCGGGTTTCAACTAGTGAGGTTTCAGTGCCTAGCGCGTCTAGATTACTCCCCACGCTCCAAGGGTCCAGTTGGCCGAACCGCCTATAGAGGCACCGCGCATCAGGCCCCCTGGTCCGAGGCTCTGGCGCTGTTGGGCTTTCACGTCCACCTCGCTGGGTCGGCTGGCCCCGCCAATGCCTTGGTGCAGCCAGGCCTCGCGATCAACGCTTGCAACCGCCATCGACTTGAGATGCGCTACCACACTGGCTCCAGCCCACGATCCCAGTGACTCGAGTACCCGGATACTACCCTGTAGACCCTGCAAAGGCTTTTCTGTGCGTTGAAGCAGCTGTTTCACCGGGTCATTCTCCGGGGCTGCGTTGGCAGCGTCGTGCCATACATCATCGCCGTTCCCTTCTTCCATGTCTGACGCTTGAAGCCCGGTCCCGACTGCGTCATGCTGCGTGCGACGGTCGCTTCTGCTGCGCTTGACTCTGCGCTTGACTTGATGCGCGCCGTCGCCGTGCACAGGATCCCACCCCCAGAGACTTACCAGACGAGAAACCTCGTCAATCAGTCGTTTGCGGAGACCCGGAATGTTCGAGCAACCGCCAGTGATGATGATGCGGGACATGCAGACGGCGCGCGCATCGATAGGTAGTGACAGGAGGTGGCGATAGATGAGTAAGGGGATGGGCAACTCATTGTCATCAAAACTGCTCGGAGTGTATTGAGGGGCAATGAAGGTATTCTCGCAGGGCTCAGACAACCGCTGAAAGAGCACCTCGACAATCTCGGGGGGGTCGCAAGAGGTCATGTCAAGTCGAACGATCCTATCCGTCCCCGTCTGCTCAAAGTTATGTGGTGGAACCGAGGAGGACTCGTCCCGTTCCTCGACAGTTGCCAATCCTTCCTGGTCTCCGGGTGCCGTCGCGGAGACGGTTTGTCGACACCACGTCATACGGCTGGCCACCTCTTCGCACTCTTCGAAACTAAAGGTGCAATTTGTGCCCTGTGATCCATCTGGTCTCAATGACTCGGCGTCCGAGGGAGCCTGTTTGCTCGCTGAAGCCAGCAGGTCATGGACTTCGTGTACCAGCATCTTTGCACCTCTGGTGCTCCTGGTATGCCGGATCTCACGATATTCGTAGACGCTTGACACCACCGTCTCGGCCCACCCCATGTTCACCACAACGGCTGAACGAACACCGGCGCCGACGGCGGCAGTGACGGGACACGACACGATTGACACCAAAGGGGCCTGGAAACGATGGAATAGGGTATCGAGAACGGTCGAAACTAATGGCAGAGGCAATGCGGGGGGGAGAACGAGGAAAACACGACGCGGTCGGGAGTCGATGAGGAGATATCTGTAGACTTGTTAGATGCTGAGCACCAGAAACAGCGTTTTGGCCCCCAGAGTAATGCTCACTTTGTAAATGCATCGCGCAAAAGCCTCTCGAGTTTATCTCCAACAAGCGCAAGATCTAGGCGACGCAAATCTGATGTCCATAGCTCGTGAAGGTGGCCCCAATCGACAGCCACGCGCCCCGACCTAGACGACGATGTCGATGTAGCGGTCGTAGGAGGTGGGAGCCATGATGTGAAGTCGCCCACGCGGCGCTGTTGGGACGGCTCTGTTGAAACGATAGCTTTGGGAAGGGAGTCTCCCGCAAAGCCAATGCGCACGAAGCGCGTGCCTATTTCAACAACGATCGTCTCCTCCTCGGCGCGAAGGGTAGAGGGCGAACCAAAGGCAGACGAAGTGCCACGCACTGGGGTATGCGGGCTGGGGGGGCCGATCTGTTGACCAGCACCAGAACGTATGTTCGAGACGGATCGATGCGCAAGACCAGTTGTTGCCGAAGGGGTCGAGCTGGACATGGTGATTTTCAGGGGAGCCGCAGTTGCGAGTGTCAACGGGATGTTGGGGATCAAGCTGTTAGACTCAATTGGGTGCCAAATGTCGGCGCTCGGAGCCAGCTGACTCCGATGGCGCGATGGATATATTGATATATGACTCTAAACAGCTCATTGGCTGCGGGACGTACCTAACCACCCCTGGTAACCCGGGTAACCAACGGTCATAGATGGCACATCGTCATCGAAGGGTATCACGACGTTGACTTCACCATCTACGTTGGCTTTTGGATACCTATCTTCCCTTTGCAACCCCCTAGGACGCAGCAGGTCTTCTGTGAACGACTTTGAACTCAACTTGAATCCAAACACATATGCATGAGGTACCGTGTCGATTTGATGATTGATTCGTCTCTCGGCTGCAAGGTCGTTGATCTTGAACATACCTTATGCTAGGCAGATGGGTATCAAGGGGTATGTACTAACCCCGCCTCCCGCTACTTCCTGGTGTAAATGAGGACTGAAATCTGACATGCTCGATAGTATTTATCGAGAGCTTGGCCCTGGCCAGAGAGTCTCGTTAGCCAAACTAGCGACTGAGAATCTCGAGAAAAAGGAACGGCCCCTCCGCATCGCCATAGACATTGCCATTTGGCAGTTCCAGACGCAAGCGGCGAAAGGTAAGAGCAGTTTCTCCGAAATCCAGATCACTGCATTCTGGTACTGACATCACACCAGGGGGGACTAACCCCGCCATTCGAACCCTGTTCTATCGACTCATTCGTCTTCTTGGTCTCGCTGTTCAGCCGATTTTCGTATTTGACGGCCCAAACAAGCCCGTGTTTAAGCGCAACAAGCGTTCTGGACGCGGAGATGGCATAGCATCAGCCATGGCTAAGCGGCTCATTCGTCTCTTCGGCTTCCCCGTCCACCAAGCCCCAGGCGAGGCCGAGGCAGAGTGTGCCCTCATGCAGCAACAGGGCTTAGTGGACGCGGTTCTCAGTGAAGACGTCGACACAATCATGTTTGGCTGTGGTCGGACTCTACGCAATTGGACAGCCGAAGGCAGCCGTGGAGGCAAATCACCAACTCATGTCACTGTTTACGACGTCAATGAACCAAGCGTCCTCGCCTCAGGGCTCGATCGTGAGGGAATGGTTCTAGTGGCACTAATGAGTGGCGGCGATTACCTGCCCGAAGGTGTGCCTGGCTGCGGAGTGAAGCTTGCCTGCGAAGTCGCTCGTGCTGGTTTTGGCAAAACTTTGTGCGGCATCAAAACAGCGGACAAAGCCGCCATGGTTGAATGGAGAGAGACACTTGTCAGAGAACTCCGTACAAACGAGAGAAACTTCTTCCGCACCAAACACAAAGCACTGGTCATTCCCGACAGCTTCCCGGACCTCAAGATCTTGCGATATTACACTCACCCAGCAGTTTCTTCAAAGAGTAGCCTACAGGACTTGAGCAACTCTATCGAATGGTCCAAGCCTGTTGATGTCGTGGGACTCAGGCAATTTGTCTTGGAAACTTTTGACTGGACGTATCGGCCTGGTGCTGTCAAGCTCATTCGCGTTTTGTCGCCAAGCTTGCTCGTACAAAAACTGCTCAAACGTTATGTCCATCCCACACAGGCTCCCGAGGACCACGGGTTGGAACTGACCGAACACGACGAGCTGGCTCTCGTACAGCGCATCGTCGCCAGGAGAAATCATTTCAGCATGGATGGTATGCCTGAGCTCCGAATATCCCACGTACCGGCAGATATCGTCCTGCTGGATCTTTCGCAAGAGTGCGACGAGATCGTGGATATGGGCAGGCAGGGTCTTGCGCTGAACAGCGACGACGAGTTCGAGATGCCGATGCCGAATAGTGTCGCTGTTGGGAAGGATAGCCCAGTTCCGAAAAAGACATTCGACCCCAGTGTCCCGCAACAGGTCTGGCTGCCGGAAACTCTTGTCAGATTAGGGGTACCTCTCTGTGTTCAGGACTGGGAAGAAATTCAGCGGGCGAAGGCACTCGCTTCTGGGATTTCCAAGCCCGCAAAGAAAAGGTCTGCTAAGATTCCTGCCAGCAAAGTAGGCACTCTGGATCAGTGGGTGGTGTCGAACAAACCCGCAACCCGGGGAACTCAGGAGCAGTGTGCGGCACCAACGCGGATTCTCCGCAACGAGGGTCATTTCAAGGTACCCCAGGCGTTGCCGCCCGGCCTGGCAAGTCCGCGAAACTGCAGCCTGCAGCAACAAACGATTGCGAAATCACGGCAGTCGCCAACTCGTACATTGGCGTCACTGCCTCGAAGTAAGCCATTTACACCCAAGTCTGCGGGGAACAGCATCGCAGGGACCACGCGGCTGTCAAATCCCTGGGCGTTTAGTGGCTCACAGCATACGCCTAGGACCACCAAGCCTGATAAGCAACCAGAGACGATTCATGTCCCATCTAGTCCCGAAGGTCCGAAGGGTCTGCCGATACCTTCAGACGTAGGTGGAGCAAGTCTCAAATCTGGAGTCGGGAGCAAAGGTGGGCAGTGCCGTGCACAAGAGGCCAGCTCGTCTTCGCCTGAGGGAAGCTTTGGTAAGGTGCAATATAATACCTCGAGCAAGTGCCGCATTGCTTCCTTTGCGACAGAGTTGGAACTGCGCCCGCAGAAAAGGGCTGAGCTGATACAAACGTCGATGGCACTGTCCGTTCCAAAACCAATCACCAGCAGCACTCAACCAGCACGCTTGTCAACACCACAAGAGGACCATGGGACTGGAGAGGAATACCGTTTCGTGGACACAACCCTGCTGTCGGCTTCGGCGGGACTCAGTACGAGTGGTCTATCTGGCCGAATCAACTCATCGTCTCCACGCCGCCAGCGTTGTAGTCAGCTCCACGTAAGGGGTCTTTCGCCTACGCCCCGAGAGCGGCATGCTAGCAGCCGGGAGGAAGCAGTGGCGCTGAAACCAAGGCTCGCAAAAACAACCACGGTTATCGTTCCCCGGAACAGTGCTTGTGGGTTCTTCAAGGAGGTGGATATAAGCTGCGAAGAGGCCGCACATCTAATAGCATCCGAAACTGGACAAGACGCCGGGCGTATACAGAAGGCAAGTACTCGGCATGGGGTGTGGAGGCAAAGTCAAGTGGCAGTCATTGATCTTACAGGGGAAGATTGAGACGAACAGGCTCTAGACTTTCCAGCTCCACAAGTATCTACCCTGTGAAAAGTTGTTGAACGCCAACAAGAACATCAACAGCAGCCAAAGGAGGAGTCGAGTTCGTAGATCAACTCCAAAGGCAGTAATAGGGTATCCCGGGAACACGAATACAAAAATGCAAACCCATATAGCTCCAGCCAGACCACCCATAATGTGTTCCGACGCTCACACCGGGCATACGAGAGCAATCCCTCAAAGAACCAAGACTTCTTCAACCCCGAAGGGAGAGCCTCGTCGTCATTCATAGCGCCAAGGGAGATCTCGATCACTGACAGTGGTGCATGTCAGGTAAGCTATGCAATCGGTCGTCCTCCCGCCACTGAGATCCAGCTCCAGGCGACTGCTCATCAAAGGCCGTACAACCTCGCGTGCCATGCCTTTAACCTCGTCAACACGCTTTTCAAAGCGCCGCAAATTATCCCGACTGTACAGCTCTGGTGTGAGTTTCAGAAATCGCTTACACTCGTCGTGTCCGAGGTAGGCGGATGCGGTGGGCGACCCCAACATGCGATATGCTCTGCCTGCAGAGACCATGGGTGGCGCATCAGGGTGCATTTGGCGCACTTGGAGTTCAGCATGGCGACCAGTTCGCGATGCAGGAGGGCGGTGGTCGGGTGGTGGAGGGCTCATGTTGTCCGCAAGCCACTGCCGGAAGAGACTGAGAGCTAGCCAGTCAAGGTAGGCGGTAGCAGGAGTGACTCGGTCGCCTCGAGCTGTGAGAAGACTGAGGCGGAACAGACGGCTTTCGACGCGACTGGCCATCTCCTCCAATTCATCGACCTTATCTTCGATGATGTCGAGAACGCCGTCGGGAAGAGCTGCGCGTAGGCTTCGCTCGCCGGCAGGCCATTGACCAACAACATGAATGAGGGCTTCCTGGAAAATAACTTTGCTGTGGGCAAGGTAGCCGAGCCGGAGGTACGAGATGGGGTATTTAGCAATCTGTTTCCAAAGTCTCGACTGGAACTGAAGGAGGTGGTGGTCAACCCTTGGCCCGACAACGGCCAGCGCGTCGTATTGGTCGGCGAGGGTGAGCAAAGACTTGCACTGCACATAAGCGTCGGCGATGTTGATGCCGTCGAGCAAGGGGTGGTAGTTATAGAATATACGAAATAGGTTGTCGTAGTCCCGAAGCAGATCGATGTCAGCTTGCGAAAGAGAGGGTCCAGCAGTGGATTGGGGGGCGAGGCTGAGATTGGCCACGGAGCGGAAGAAGCTGTGGCTGGAGTGCGCAGACGACGAGTGCGCATGGCGTGAGGCCTTGTTACGACTGCCGGCAGTTCTGGAGGGAGCTGGCACCTCTACACCGGGCGAACCAAAGAGTGATGGAGCGGGAGCAGTGGCATCGTGCTTTTGGACAAGCATGGGAATGTCACCATCCCCGGAGCCGGGATCAAGCTCGTAGCGCCATCTCCTGCGCGCAGTCGCGTTGGACGAGGAGGGGGCAGTCAGTTGGTCGTCACGAGCGTGAGACGGCCGGCTCGCGGAGGAGGAGGACGACGAAGGGGGTTCAGGCAAAGGCTGGGCGCGAGACCACTCTTGACTGGTGCTGGCTTCGAAGAAGCCGGAGCAACGGGTCAGGGTATGGCGATGCAGGAGGTAGCGATTTTGCTGGTCGGCTACCTTGACAATGATCTCGACGTCGCCACTCTGTGTAAAGATGGGAAACTCGTTCTGAGGTATAAATGAGGTACCGCCGACGTGAGAGCGGTTGTAACGCTTGGTGCGAGATAGCGACGGGCGCGAGACAGCCGAGGATGGGCCTCGAATAGTGAGCGAATTGGACGTGTCGGGCTGCGAGACCATCAAGGCGGGCGGGGGCGAGGATGGACCAGGGGCCGGCGAGGATGTGCGATGGGGACGGAAATAGGCGTAAGGTGGGCGCAGGCAGCGAGGCAGCGAGGCGGGGAGGAAGGCTTGGGGGATGAGGCGGTAAGAAGGAACAGAAGGGTAGGTAGTAGACGAAACGAGTTGAGGAGTCTGATTAAGGATGTTGATGTTGATTGTAGCTTTGAATTTTGACAAGAGCGCCGTAGCTGAGCGAGTGCTTCCTACCCAAGGTTGTTAACCAAAGTGAGGAAGGGCAGCGGGTCAGCCCCCCTGGTATCGCCGTTCGATGAGGCTACCTTACCCCAGGTACCTTGCACAAAGGGCTGGCGCGCAGAAGCAGGTTTGTGGATGACCCGGAGGCAGACGACGGGACTCGACTCGACTGGGCGAATGCGACATCAAGGCACGAGGCAAGGTCACGAGCATCCTGGACCTATCGCTCGGGGTGCTCCAGTGACGACCCGAGCAGCCGTACGCCCCTGGGACCTATGAGATGGCACAAGGGCCACCCACCCACTAGACAGTGGCTTACAGGCCGCGAGCAATTCGCCACGACCAACCACCTACCCGAGTACTCATTGCCGATCCATTTACCAACAGCTGTACCGGGACCGCAGGCGCATGCACCGCGGATACACAACCGGTAGAGAAGAAAAGAGAACCATCAAATTCATCTTGACACGTTAGAATACCCTAGTCGAATGAAACCTTTGAACACTGTGTGTGTTTCCGCCTTGTTGCCCACGTCTGGCCACAGCCTCGCCTTTGCCCTGGTCCCGCGTCCATGATCGTGCATGCATGCAGTCGCCCGGGCCCAGCACCTACAAAACATAATGTGTGTCTGTTGTGCCTTGCACAAGGCCTTGGTAAGTCGTCAACATCCGAAGCCCAGCTGCCAGCCCCCGCCTTCTTTTTTTTTTCTCTCTTGACTTTTCTTCGTCTTGCTCCTCTTTTTCTTCTCGTATCAGTTCATCTCCGCATCGGTCTGCAGTTCAACCCGAAAGGCTTGCACGGCGTTGCTGGTAGCTGCGCCGGGCGACTCGGCGGCGGTGAGGATCTGCGTGCCTTCAAAGACGGGTGGGGAGCACTTGAGATTCTGCAACGCCACATCTGCTTTCGTACTGACGAGTTGGCCTTGTCGCAGGTCTTCGGCGAAAAGAAAGAAGCCCTCCGCTGCCTCCACCAGATAAGCTTGTAGGCCTCTGCTCTCCAATCGAAGCATCACCGAAGATAGCGGGTAGTGGTTCTCGATATAGCGAGACCACCCGCGAGCTGCTGCCTGGATGTGTTCATCCTCACTAATTTTTCGCCATCCAATGCCGAGGTGCAGGGTGAAGTCGTCCACGACCGGATGTGATGGGTCGTCAGCTGGGAGTGTTGCAGGTGCAGCGAAGCCAACCGAGTGCCCTGGTGCCTTGTCCGCGGGAATTGCGCCGTTGGCATCAATCGGCAGCACCATAGCGGGCGATGGAAAGGAGGACTGGTCCAGTCGTTGCGACTTGTTGCTTCGCATCTCTGGTCGTTGGTGTACGTCGGCAGTAGAGGCGGCGGCCTCGGCGACTTTGTCGCGGACCGTCTTCTCCTCAACCCAGGTGCCAGACTGGCTACTGGCGTCGGCAACATAACCTTGGACCGGCTTGATGAGTACCATGCCCTCGCCGTATTCCCAGCCAGTCTCGGTCTCTCCAGGAGGCTCCTGCGACTCTTCCACAAGATTAGGCGCCGCCTCATCTCGGGAGCGCTTTCGGCCAGCCGTCTTGACGCCTTCGAACGGCGGAGCTCCTTGTTCGAACGTGGTCATATTGAAATTCGTGTTCGGGACGGGTTGCTGGAGGATGCCTACAACAGGCGACGCGGCGGGGACGGTGTGCGCAAACGACGCCATGGCTGGTGCTGTTAGTTGGCTGCTCTGTGGGTTATAATTCTGTTACACAACTAGTCTTTTTCACAAGATAAAGCTGTTAGTTCAGGATCGCGTATGGTATACTAGAGGCGGGCGTTTCTTGGACGCTGATATCTCGGCAAGTCTGTCGTTCTAGATGGCGAGGGGCCGTCGAGGCGAGGAGAGCTGAGGCTGCCGACAACGATGACGACGGTAGCACTGGAGTACGGTGCGACGAAGATCGTGTTGTGTAGACGTATCGAAAGTTGGTAGAAAGGCGCGGCTAGGTGGAGTTTGGCGGAACTCGCTGCGACGGTGATAGCGAGACAAGTAGACGCAGGCGTGTTGGCGAAGCGCGCACAGGTCTGGGTGAGAGCTGGGGTGGTGGCGGATGGTGAGAGAGTCCAAGGCTGGCGGCAAATATGATCGTGTACCTTCGCATGCAATTCAAGGTTCAATATCGCGTTGAAGACGACTCGGGAAGAGTGATGGGTATTTAAGAATGATGGAGGATGGAGAAGGCAGATTGATAGGTTGAAGTGCAAGGAAGACCTGGGGATGGACAGACTGTAAGTACTTAGGTAGGTAGAGTAAGGTCCCAATCCTTGCATCTGCTACATGGTACTTGACTTTCCTGCTAGTGCTCGGTCCGGTTGAAAGCAACAAGTACTGCGTCCGTCTTCACAGGGCGAGAGCAAGTTGTCTCAGGCGTTGACTGGCTCAGCGTGGTTGCCGGGCTGCATGGTACATTGGGGCAATGGCGCTAGCGCCGGCGCTAAATCCGCCTGAGGCTGTTATGTCACGTGATGTGTCCCCGCGATCCAGGGCACTCCAACGTGATCGGCATCTCATTCGGATGCATGTTTCTGGCATTGTTGTCTCGAGGCGCTGCTCAATCTAGAGGGTATTTCCGCCAGAGTATGATGCTGAAGTACGAGCAAAGGTCACCATTAGTTGTATATATTCGAGAAAACGGTTTCGTCACGGGCCTGGCTAGGAATCTCTTGTACACCATCTAGTCCCTTATTGGAGACACCATCCCTCCTAGTTCTCGACACCGCTGTACCATCCCCGAAACCCGGGTGTGTCAAGTCCGGGTTGGCTTGTCCTTCCCCCAGGCTTCCCGGTGCCGGGTTCTTATGATTTATTTGGTTGATCTGAGATGGGTTCCGTCAGAGGTCCGAACTGGGACGCAGCACCCATTTAGGCGACTACGATGTCGAGCCTCTGACAGGGTTTTCGACCTCTGTGATCAATCACTCTTCTTCTGCAGCCGTATTATCATGGCCTGACGCGTGGTAGGCACATGTGTTGCTACCTGTCACAGGATTCTTCACGTTGCCTAGTTAATCGCCCTACATTTACTTTGCCATTATGAGCCACAATTCGATACCAAAGCGGGCCCTTAGCTCACGGACATTGACCTGATTCTAGCATCGCTTCTACTTCGTGATGCCGCCTATGTTGTCGACACTGGCGAGAGAGGTTTTCTACGACACATGGGATGATGCGAGAGCGTGCACTGAACGGAGAGCTTGGGTATCTCGTGAGCCGATTCTGGCTGAGGTTCGTTTGAACACTAGACTCTTTGTGCGCATCTGTGAGATGACTTTGGAGATGTCGGTCGCGGTTGCTTCACCAACGTCAAAAGAATACTCCTAGCTGTTGATTGTCCAACCCGATCTTAAAGGGGACGGCCGGTATGCGATCCCCTCCGCTACTGCCAATGTCACCTGTGGGCCAATGTAGTTTCGATCTGCAGGCACCTTCCCTCTGGGTTGGTTTATGGGGGCAGTGTACTACGTTCTTTTATCTTGTAACACTGCCTTGACATTCACTCCCTCATCCGTCCGGGGGGAGGTAGGTAGGTGGTGGAGGTAGGGGAAGTACCCAGGCTAGGTAGTCCGATTGACACTTTCAAAGACATGGGTGGCACCTCATCTCAGGGCCTGACCAGGCTTTACATACCATCTCGACAATCTGTCCACCTTAGGTAGGTATGGTCAGGTAGCCAGCAACAATGCGTTGTTGAATCATGGATCAAGTGGTTATCCATCGGACGCAGCCCACATACCTACCTAAGGTAGGTAAGGTGCCTGAGGTAAGGTGCCTTGGGTAGGTAAACACCTAAGGCAGGAACTCCACTCCGTGGCCAGCTCGACACTAGGGGGGTGAGGTACCTGGGTATGACAGTTAGTGCCTGAGCAAGCCAGGTGACCGACATCAGCAGCATACATAGCCTACCTACCCAGCCTTGTCTACAGTCACCAACCGAACGACGACCTGCGTTTACGGCGTGGTCCAATGCCTGACCCTGACCGACGACACTCTTATCTCCGTGGTTTCACCCCCTTCAGGTCGTGTGCGGCCACTTTCTTCTCCGGTTTGCCAACACAACAATATCCTGAGCTCCCTGACCAGGCACCATGAGTGGGGATCTCAGCTTGTCCAAAGCCCTTGGAGGACTACGCATAGCCAACCCAGACGACACTGATACCGCATCGTCGCTTGAAGGTGTTCCGACCGCCTCGTCATCGCTCCCCGAACCCGCCTCGTCCGCTCATAACGATATACAAACACCCAGACCAACGCCTGGTCCCCTATCTGCGCCGAAACCAGTGGCCACTCCCGATGAATACGACGATGGATTGAATTCGGTCGTCTCCCACTCGTCTGCACCCTCCGACGATGTTTCGAGACTTGAAACCTACCGCCAGCCGACATCCATATATCAGCCCGAAATCGACCGGTTGGCCAGCCATGCGATCCCCTCAAAAGCCCGTCCACAATCAGGCCAATACTCCAGTCCCAGCGCTCGCATCATGCCCGACGACATGCGGACCACATCACAACACGAAGCCCTGAAGAACGAGCGATCTCGATCGTCCATGTATGGCACGCCGACAAGGAGCGACTCGCGATCTGTTCCAGCGCAGCCGGGTTCTATTCCCACCCGTGAACTGAGCCGGAGTTCTCGCCAAGGCGTCCTGCCACCCACGTCCGGAACTCTGCCACCGCGAAGAAGCTCGAAAGGCATGGGTGGCGGTTATGCGTCGGCACCAACTACCTCAACTCCGCCGCGGCGAGAACCTTATGGCCCCGAAGAGTCCTTGCCGCCGTCTAGCGAAGAATGGAAAGATCGGGGCGCAGCAGTAGGGGTCCGACGTGAAGTCGACCCGACTGGCAAGACTGTACTCCGCCATGTCAAGAAGGGCGTGCGCGACTTTAGCTTCGGTCGTGTTTTAGGCGAGGGCTCGTACAGCACTGTCTTCCTCGCCACCGACAGGCAGACGTTGAAGGAGTACGCCATTAAGGTACTCGAGAAACGTCACATCATCAGAGAGAAAAAGATCAAGTACGTCAACATCGAGAAAGATACCTTGAATCGCCTGACAGAGCATCCCGGCATCGTGCGTCTGTATTACACCTTTCAGGATGAAACGTCACTATACTATGTGCTAGATCTGTGCAACGGAGGCGAGTTGCTCGGTGTACTGAAGAAAACCGGCACCTTCGATCTGGAATGCACCCGATTCTATGGTGCACAAATCCTTGACGCCATCAACTACATGCATTCCAGAGGGGTCATCCACCGCGACCTCAAGCCCGAGAATGTCTTACTGGACGACAACATGCACGTCAAGATAACCGACTTCGGCACTGCGAAGCTATTGAAGTCGCAACGGGAACCACACGGGTCTGGTCCCCCCGGGGGAGGGCCACTGGAAAGTGGTTCGGGGGATCAGGATGGTGAGGGTCGTGCGGCGTCTTTTGTTGGCACGGCAGAATATGTCAGCCCGGAACTCCTGACGAGCAAGAACGCATGTAAGGCAAGCGACTTGTGGGCCTTTGGGTGCATCGTCTACCAGCTCCTGGCTGGCCGGCCCCCTTTCAAGGCCGGCACAGAGTACTTGACCTTCCAAAAAATTGTCAACCTCGAGTACGAGTTCCCCCCCGGATTTCCTGCAGCTGCCCGGGATTTGGTGGAGAGATGCCTTGTTCTTGACCCAGCTCGCCGGTTGACTGTGGAGCACATCAAGAACCACGAGTTCTTCGATGGACATCCTTTCGGCAAGGCTCTTTGGAGACAGCAGGCTCCCCGACTGCGGGCTTACAACCCTCCACCCCAGGAGCCAACCCTGATCCAGCTGAATGGGTATTCGAATGCTACGCCGAGCTCGTCTGGCACTGTCAGAGCGTCACTTCCGCCGACTTCTGCAGTGTCTAACGGTACGGCGAGGCCTACGAGAATCATCACTGAGCTGCCACCCCCGACCCAGCTGGACATAGAATGGTCCCCCGTTCTGACTCGAACGAACGAGCGAATTATAAAACTGGGAGACTTGATGGTTATCTCAAGTCCACTTCCTGCTAGCCCGCACAGTAAGAACGGCGATCACGGTGAGGGCCACAAAAAGTTGTCGAGATTTTTTGGAGGCAGCACGACAAAAAAAAGGCAAAGGCTTGTCATGATCACATCCAGTGGCCGCATCGTTTTTGCTCCTGCAGGAGGCGACGACAAGCGCGCGAAGCAGGAGATATCGCTTCTGGCGCCCGAATGCTCCTGGAGAACGCAGGTGGATGTCAAAGGCCAAACCGTCTGGTGTGTGAATACAGTAAGTACCTTCTGACAGCGAGAGGTAGGCCGCCAGTGATTTCCACGGCATAACTAATCTTTTCCGCGCAGGACAAGTTACATTACACATTCGAGGATCCGAAGTCGGCTTCGAGGACACCGTCGGAACTAGGCGGGCTCTCGGCCGATGATTGGATCGAGGCGTTGGTGCGGGCCAAGGATCTGGCGATCTCCCAAAACACGACAGGAGTGTATGCTGGCGACAGTGGTTTCGGAGACATGTCATCAGCCATGTCAAGTCCAGCCAGCACCCTGGGAGGGCGTGGACCCTACGAGGAGGGATTTGGCAGTGGCACAGCAGAACGACCTGGACGAAACCACCTCAGCAAAAGCCAGGCAAGCTTGGAAGACCCTACACCTAAGCGCAATAGATTCAGCAAGCGGCAGTCGAAGAGCGGTCTCGGTGCACAGTTTTGAGGTATCCGAGGGAAGATAGGCACATCATAACGCTACTGATCATATTCTTGGTGGTCAGGAGTTTTCAGGTCATAAGGGATTGTCGAGCGCATGACATGCAGAGTGTCTCAGCCGGCCAAAATGGAGAGGTTGTTTTGTTCGTCATTGAATCTTGATCAGCATTCGGGAGCATGGCGTTGAGTCACCCGAGTACCATATCTGGTGGCCGGTTTAGAAGTATGGAGGTAAAGATCCTTTCGTGAGAGTTGGATTAGGCGGCTAGAAATAGATCATCAGTCTTGACGCACCATTTGACAAGGCATCTGGATCTTTATGATGATGTATAGGCAGAAATAGGTGTGTTATAACTTGAAGCACACGACGGGCGAAAGCTCTGGTCATCGGCAAGTTGATTATCTTGGTTGCTGGATGTACTACTGTTAGTTGCATACACTATCGTGCGCAAAAACCGACCTGATTGGTGACATGAAGACAGTGCGTCAGGACTGTGCGCAAACAATCTAAACACGCCGGACGCGCGCAGGCGCGCACGTGAACACGGTTCGTGTCGCAACATGTCGGCAGAGCGTCGCAACCCATCCTAGAATACCATCGGCAGTTCTACCAAAGCCAGCCCACGCATGAGTGCAAGTATACAGGTCAACTTCCCGATTTACAAAGCGGAGACAATCGAGCTAGGATGCAGCCTCAATATCGACCTGGGCCCGGGCCGTACGGGCCTGGCCAGCAAGCCCCACAACGCACTCCTCACTCAGGCCAAAGACGAAGTGGAACGGGTGAGTGCCTTGTCTAGTGATCGTGTCGAGGTAATGCCAGCGGCAGTAAGCTGACCACGGTTGAAACAGTTCCAATGGCGGCAGGACCTCAGCAACCCGTGCTGGTGAATCGAGCTACAATGGGGGGGCCTCCTCCCCATGTTCCGGCGCAAGCACCCGATATCGAGAAGATCAATGCAGCCAGGGCGTTGAAGAGGCGAAGCCGCAAACCTACGGACAAAGAATTACCAGAAGGAGTTGAAGACAGCGTCATCGGTGGCGGTGCTATTGCACAACGATACAAAGACCTGCGCGACATCGAACGACGACTCGATGCCACTATGACGCGCAAACGATTGGATATGGCTGACAATCTGAGTCGCACTACAAAGGTGTTTTCTCCGTCTCCTGCCTAAGTTGCCGTGTTTTAGTTGCTGACAGCTGCACAGCGCTACAAGACTCTTCGTATCTGGATCAACAACACAGTCGAGGATCAAATGTGGCAGACCAACGGGCTTGCCGTCGACACCTTCGATTTCACACCCAATGTGGAGGCTTCCTACCGCGTCAAAATTGAAGGTCGCTTGCTTGACGATCCCGATGATGAGTCTTCCGACGATGTGGACGAGTCCGACGGTGGCGAAGAGGGCACACCAAATTCTAATCAGAAGCAGTGCTTTACGCGTTTCTTCAAGAATATGTCCGTCGACTTTGACAAGAGTCGCTCGCGCGCTGCTGCGGATCAAACGGTGACTTGGAACAAATTCGACGGAAACAAGGCCAACCATGCAAAGTCTCCCGCGTCTACCGAGGCCGACGAGCTTACATTCAAGCGAAACGGAGACGAGAATATGAATATTACCATCAAATTGACTCGCCATGAGAACCCCGAGAGGTACCAGGTTAGGCCAGAGCTTGCAGAGGTCATAGACATGGTTGAAGCCACTCGGCAAGAGGCAATCATGGGTGTCTGGGACTACATCAGAGCTATGGGCCTTCAGGAAGACGAAGAGAAGCGCCATTTTCGGTGTGATGGGCTCCTGCGAAAGGTCTGTCTCTACTCCATTGCTTCTCCAGCTGTGTCTCCTTGCTAATCCTGATTACCCCAACAGATCGTGACGCGCGGCGATGTGGGTGCCATACCAAACTTGGGCGAATATGTCGACCGCTTTCTCGAACCCCTGCCCCCAGTCAGCTTGCCGTATACCATTCGTGTAGACGAGGGCTTCCATCGGGATCCGCAGCCCACAGTGTACGACGTTCACGTCGCCATTGACGACTCATTCCGAGCCCAGACGCTCCCCTTCGTGGCTAGTCCTACTTACGGCAACACACTGAAAGAGATTGTAGCGCTTGACGATCAGCTAGCGACCTTGATCGGAGCGGTGGCGAACTCAAAAGCCAAACACTCTTTCTTCATGTCCCTCGGTGGAGATCCTGCCACCTTTGTCAAGGACTGGTTCAGCTCACAGAAGCGCGACCTAGAAGTTATCATGGGTGAAGCTACCAGAGGAGGGGGCGAGGATGCTTCTGGCGAGGAGTGGCGTCGAGGCGGAAAAGATAGTGTATGGGCAACTTCGAATGCTCGCGAGAGTGTCAACACAATGTTGGCTAAGCCCTCGCGGTAGCAGGTAAGCAGGATGGGGCGCGGCATGGACAACTTCCCCCTTGCCCGTCAATAGTTGTTCTTGATTGTAGAGTTATGCTGTTTTGCGGTGGCACTTCGTCGCGGTGAGATACATCGCACGAGGCGCTCTAGTCTTTGGAGGTCTTCAGTATTACGCCTCTTTGGCACCAGTTTGCGGAAACGACTGGAAAATAAAACAGGTCACAAAAGTATTACCCATGGTAATACGGCCCGTCAGGTTGTTGTCATACTCTCCGTCATTTTAGTAATCAGTGCAAAACAAGCATCGTGGCGATTAACTCACAGAGTGAGGCTGCTTGCTTCCATCCCATTGTACTGTCTTGTCAGCTACCACATCTAAGAAGTACATATGTTTATGATCAAAACACGCAGCGGTCACGGCGGCATGACGCTCGAGTACAGTGACCACTATAAGTCCAGTAGAGCAGACATCAGTCTAGCTCACCTTGTATTGCATATACAAGAACAGGAAATGCGGCGTTCCCTTTTCAATGGTCGACGGCCGAAACCACGTGGCTTGCCAGCCGGCCGTGGTGTGCATTTCCTGGGCAATCACCCCTGTCGATTGCAGCCAAGTCGTGAGATGCCACATTGCCGATTGTGATCGCCTGGCAGTGCGCACTTAGATCCCATAATCAAGTATACTGCGTTGACCCAGCGCCAGCAAATCATCTTCTGCAGGTTGGCTGCCTTGCCCAGAAGTGTCT
The DNA here is from genome assembly GCA_000732205.1 of Verticillium tricorpus MUCL 9792. Lineage (NCBI taxonomy): Eukaryota > Fungi > Ascomycota > Sordariomycetes > Glomerellales > Plectosphaerellaceae > Verticillium > Verticillium tricorpus. The sequence continues at coordinate 2,987,694 of JPET01000004.1, forward strand.
GGCGGGAGGTGTGTTCAGCCCCTTGGGCAGAGCCCGCTCTGGGTCTGTTGAGGTTCCGCTCCCCAAACACTACTCACTCAACCACCATGCCTTTGTGGGGGGACGGGGTTCGGTGGCATGTTTCTAATTTGCTTGATAAGGAACTCTCTCTCATCAATGAATTGCTCATCATCCGTTCTGTCTTCCAAGAAATGGGACAAGAAAGACAGCAGCTTCTCTCGATTCATAAGCAAGATCTTTTGAACTGCGATCGATTTGTGCGGATTCGCGACGAATACTTTGAAGACATGGAAGCCTTCATATTGAACCATCTTCCGATCGTCGCGAAGCAAATTCATGCAGATCTTGAGGTGTTCGCCGCGATCGACGTAGGCTGTCATGACACTGTAGTTTGAGCGATCAAGCAAGATCTCCCCTAGAAGCTTGATAGACTGTCGCTTCGTGACATAACTGTTGGACTGGACTAGAGTACCATTGTACTTGTCGAAGAACAAGTCGAAATTGACGGATAAGTACCTTGGGACTAGGTCTTTGTGTCTTGTGAGGAGTTCCTGTCAGGCATTTCGGTCAGTTACATGATCTGGGTGCAAGAGCTGACGAGCAGCCGTGACCTACTCTGAATGTAGTAAATGCGTCAGCTGAAACCTCAAACGAACTCTTGTCAACCCAATCAAAGAATTTCCAGAAGACGCCGGTGCCAGTCTGTTTCCGATCCCTATCAATGACGCTAAGGCCCTTGGAGCTGGAGCCTGGTTGGTCGCCATCATCATAGAGAATGGCGGCTGCAGCGGACTCGGACTTAAGGACTTCTCGCAGCACAGATCCAGCTGGCGTTGCGCTCTCCTTGTGGTCGTATCCCCGGCAGAGTTCGAGCAGAACCTGCGGTCGCTGATTTACAACGTAGGACAGTGCAATCGGATCGCTCTTGGGAGACGCTGTTGGAGGGCGAAACCGGAAGACGTAGGAGAAGATAACCTGAGTGTCTTTTCGGGATTCGAAGGGTAACCTCCAGAGGTTGACAGCAAGCAGGAACAGCAAGTCCTCTTCAATCAATCCGGTCACCAGTTGGTAGATCTGCTCGGGGCTACTGTCGGCCTCTGTATATTTGTTAGTCGTGTTGATATGGCGCAGTTTTGAGAAAATGGGGCATCATCCTACCTTGGGTGCCTTGCAGTATCAGCTTCATCTGGCTGAGCACTTTGGCGAGTTCATCGGCCTATGAGGTTTGCGTCAGCCGAAAGACTCGATGGGTGTAGAGCACAGGGAGGTCAACTGCACCCTTGTAGCAGCATTGGGGGCGTCGAGGCGCGTGACATGTTCCCTCGCCTGCTTTGGGAGGTCTACGACAGTCCTCGTGCGAGCCCTGCCAAAAAGGAACGACATCGTGATGCTCGTTGGGTTGTCGACCGAGGCACCGCTGGCCTGAGAGTGCGAGGATGTAGTCGACAGATTGCGCAAAAGACCCTATGATGCAGGCTCGTGTTTAGATAGTGCCTGCGAGCTTTGGGTGACTTGACGACTGGTTTGCGCAGCAGCGTGTTGGGGATAGTTGTTCGTCCCAGTGTTATCTTAGTAGACTGAATAGGTAGGTACGACAACAATACCGTCGGGCGTAACGTCAACGCACGCCTGCCAGGCGGCCCCTCCCCATCTCCGATCCCCACCAGCTCCACCGTTGGCTGGTCAGGCACAAGGGCGCCATATCCCAGTACATGCATAGATTGTGGGGTTGCATCTATAGGAGTGCCCACCTCGGTGCTTTTCCTACCATCAAGAAACAAAGGCGACAACATAACGAGAGCATGTAACATGGGCCACCGGAACGAAAATGCAGACATCTGCATTCTAGTGTCTCCAGAAACAGCTTATGCGGGTACTATACGTAATATAGTTGAGGTCATTGAAGTTGAGGTATCCCGAATCAATCTTGTCTTTCGGATTGTCACCAGAGATGTGGAGGATTGCATTGGATGACGAATGTTGTAATCAGGCATGCCAAAACCTCTAGCTCCAGATATCCCACTCGCTCACATTGCCCGTTGTTGGTTCATATGATTGATTGACTCAAGCAACCTTGCGAGAGGCTGCCTAAGGATGGTGTTAGCATCCGGAAAAGGTGATTACACCGTCATTGCAGTGGTGGGCAGACTTACGAGATAGCAGTTCTTCAACTTCATGAACTCTTTCATACATTTATCTTTGGGAAGATTATTGTAATCGGCCACGATGCATTTGCCGTATGAAGAGACCTGTCATAATGTCAGGCGTGTTTTGATTCAAGTGTTGCAGCAATCCTTCACTTGCCTCGGGTGAACAGTGTGAGATTGCAACTGCAACCTTCTGAATCGGTCTCGATCGACTAGACATTGCGATTGCCGGAGGCGCAACAAGGACTATAGAAGCTGGCGACAGCTTTGACCAAGCAACTGAGCTATGGAGAATTCACAGACTTTCCGGTGTATCTTGTGGCGAACGAGTGTTTCACAGGCGATGATGCAAAAGGCACCAAGACGACACCTTAGCCACGAGTGAGAATATGTAGATAAATGGACATACACCATTTAGAGATTTACATGATATATGCATTTTATGCCAATCAACGGGGTTCCGCAGCTCCCAGTCGTGCGGTAATGTTTGACCATGTTAGGCTTGGCTGATCCACGTCCAACACGTCGCAACAGCTCGAGACGCGCTTGTCGGGAATTCGCGACTGCCCAAACTCCAAAAGAAAAACACCAGATTCTATTACCTTAAAGAACTGCACACCCGTTGAACGCCACCCTGGATAGCTCTCTTATTATCGTCTGAAGCTTGTTGGGAGTTCCACAATTGCCTATCTCTTTCAACCTCCGATTGAACCGACCTTCTTTATGACCAGACCTTCCTCCACCTCGCGATCAACAGTGAAGCTTTGATGGTGGTGTTCCTCGGCTTCCAAACCAACGGGTACGGCGGACTGCAAGAGTACTCGATTCACCATAGCACCAGCATCTAGCATGCTATTTGTTCGGTGCTCTTTCACATGCCATCGCTGTCGCAAAGCCCAGCGCAAGCTCCGCCGGGTGGCACCACCGATGCATCGTCGTTCCCAGATTCCGAAGTCTACTACAGCAACGATGGTACCAAAAAGCCCACCATGTTGCATCAACTAGAATCATGATTCACTAATTCCCCCTAGATATCGAGATACTGTACAGCGTCGTCTCCAGGGCGCAGGACATTCTCAACGATCTCCCCGAAGGCGAGCGTTTGGCGACCAATGCCCTTTTCAGCGCCTACGACGAGGTGCTCCCACTCTATGGCATTGATCCCGAGGAAGACCACCACATATCACGGCTTATATTCCGGATTGGAGGTGAGCGTGGTGTAGGATCTCTCCTGGACAGGTGCCGGCACGTCCTGCTCCGCATGGGCATCGAGCTCGATCTCGGTTCGGACAGTCATACTACTTCATCAACGCTGTCGTTGCACCATGGAACCGACGTCGTCGATATCGCAGGCACTGCAGCGGCCGATGCTCACACTCCGATCCATTTCGACACGCCCGCCGAGTCCGAGTATGCGGAGGCTGAGAGTCAGGTTCAAATGCACGGCTCAGGCGCTTTACCCATCCTAGACAGCAGCTCATATCGCATTGCGCATGCCCGCGACGATTTGAAGAGGCCTGCTCGTCCTATACAAGCCTTGATACCTGGCCACCAAGATCCGGGCCCTCAAGAACCAACTCAGCCATACTCAACCGAGGACAGACACGGCGATGATTTGGCGCCCTTCGACGTAATGGACAGCGCGCCGAAGGGTTTCAGCACCTCGGGTATGACTGCGACACATGCGCGGGATTTTCAATACCCCGGTGCTCGTACTGGGACATCAGTTGCCCCTCGAGTCCCCGGAAACCCCTCCTTCGACTGGATGATGCCTCAAATCCCAGAGCGCATGCCTCTAGATGCAAAACTTGACAGCCACTCTTTGTTCCACCAAGGAAATCCTATCAAGGGCGATTCGAAGAGGCAAGACACCGATTTTAATGACACACGCGCCAACCACCTCCAAGCCAGGTTTGATGACCTTCGCTTGGAAACACACTACCAACGTCTTAAAAGAAGAGCGTCCAGGGCCTGGGTTCTCTTGCAACTGACCAGAGCCGTCTCGCACTGGACTGCTTTCTCCGCAGAGAGGATTGAGCGTGCAGCCATCGCCAGGCGACATATCCTTCGAGTGAGATACTTCTCTTCCTGGGTCACAGACGTTGTCGAGAACAAGCGCTCCGAAAGCCAAAAAGCAATACAGAAACATGCAAGCGCTTGGTCCAATCTTATGCACAACACTCTGATCATCAGACAAAGACAGCATGAAGTATATCAGCAAGATCTTGTGCGTCGATTTTTGCGGCAGTGGACCTCGGCATCGGCTGGTACCTTCGATCGCGCGCCGCGTTCAATTATTCTGAGGATGACACGACAAAAGCTACAGTACTGGCAAGGGCAGTGTCGTGAGAATCAGAGTCTAAGCCACCAATCCCACACAGTTCAATGCCACCGAACCATAGCGAGAATCCAGGCCTCACAGAGATGGGTTGCAACCCACCACATAAAAGCTACAACACGATTTCGACAGTATTTGTACGTCTTCGAAGTCTTGCGCCTCTGGAGTTTGGTAGTTCGAAGTCGTCAACTTGAGCACGAGTTGCGGTCTCAAAGGGTCCAAATGCTACTTCGTCACTGGCACGGCCTACGAGAAGACCAAATGTCCCGACAATACCAGGCCTCGGCTCAGCCCTCATCAGAAGACGCCAGACTCAGTCACCTGCGCAGGCCAGAGGCGGCCGCGAGGCGCCATCATCGTCACTTCGGCATCTGCAGGGAGTTGAGGAATTGGCGAGACGCTTCTATCGTCACCGACCTTGCACACCACCATAGCTCGATCAATTTTGCTCGCAGAGAGATGCGTCAAGCGTTGTCATGGTGGCACGCAGGAGTCGATCATACGATCGAGCTCGCTCAATGGGCGCACCGTGCTCGAGAATATCTTGCATACACCGCAACTCTCCGGACATGGAGACACTCTGTACCGCGATGGTCATCTTCTATGCAGAGAGCCTATGTTCGATGTAGATGGCGGCACAAGGCACTGATCGCGAGAAAAAAACTTGCCGATTGGAGAGCTATGATGCGCCATCTCGACGTGGTTGTACATGTTGCACGCCCAATGGAGCTCCAGATAGCGAACCATCGTCTCGGACACACTCTAGTGGCTTGGCAACAACAGTGCCGCGTTCAGGCGGCTCTGGAGTCGCCGGCTTACTTACATGACGTTTGGCTGAACGAGTGGGTTGTATGTTCTGAGGGCCTACATTTGGTCGAGTACGAGGCTTCCAGTGCCTGGGCCCAAACACTCAAGTCAAAAGTATGGAGTAAGTGGCGATCAGTGTCAGTTCAGCTGCACTCGCAGCTGTACATCGTGACAGATGTCACCGAGAAAAACACCAGAAAATCCGTCCGACGGATCCTTTTGTTCTGGAAGGCAAAGGGGGACGGCCTGCATACCTCAAGACCTTCGTCGTTTGTTACCTCATCTTACGGTATCTCGCGCGGCAGTCGTGCCCAAGACTCGTTGCTCTGGTCCAAGACCCGCTCAGGGCAAACAGCTGCATCATCTCTTTTAGGAAGTCGAGTTTGGTCCGGCGACCCTGACGAGGACGATATGGAACATCCGATTTCTGAGACCGACGATTTGCAGGACATGATCAGCACTCCGACACGACGAATCGGGTTTGAGGCCTCGCTTGCGAGGCTCCCTACTACGACGCCTCTGGCACCCCTATCGACTCCTTTTGAACGCGAACTGCGTGGGCGCTATGGAGACAGCGCTCGTAGTACACAGGCTAAACAGTCGGGACGCTTATCAGTCAGGGGCACGCCGCGGCTGTCCACGGTTGAAGCGCGCCGCATAGCCGAGCAGAGGAGACGCAGGCGGCCGGGATGATAATTTTGGCTTGACGATACCCATGTTGAATAAGTAGTTACGTATGAATTGATACCCGCCCAGTTGTACTGGCAGCAAAATTGCTTTGAGGGCAGTGCGAAGCATGTCAGGCATTTCAGAGGAAGCTTTGCTCCCTCCCCTCCCAAACGAGGGGCGTGCATCTGTTATGCGTTTAAGCGGAAAAGCTCAGCTGCAAGGTGGCGTCATGCCTCGTTGTCTGTTTACGCTCCACTATAGCTTCCCGTTGCTGTCTGGAATGTGCTGACGGTGCGATACTTCACGACAAGACCCCTGACTGGCCTATCGTAACTCCCAAGTCTGTGTACTGACAGTTTTACTACCTCAAGTCAACCTCTGATACCGGCCCAATTACCTTCATACTCAAGTATCTTGGCAATCACGCTCCGACATCAACTCCCTCCTGTTCGCAGTACACGGTCGATCCATCGAGAGCCATGCAACTTCCATACAGCATCGCATAGGATGAGAGGCATCCTACCAGGAAGGCCCAGGTCCGGGCTTCAGGCTCTCGCGTCAGGCTTATGGGGGTCAAAGCAGTTCGAGGTCAGTTCTCCATGTTCCAATATATCAAACGCGCACAACCAGCAACGCAAACCTTACCTTCCCGTCGCAGGTGTACATCACTGGCAACGCTTTCGCCATTTTAGCAGGCCCGGAGCAGCTCATCCAGACGGTCTATGACGATGACGAGAGCGAACTCGTTGCCGTGGCGTTTGACGAATCCACCGGCAAGATAGCGACGTGTACCGCTGCGACAGTACGAGTGTACAAACCCTTTGGACACAACGAAGATGCCCTCAAGGTCAGTACCCCTCCTCTCTCGGCTCCCAGAAAGAAGCAACACAACATTAACCAGTAGTTCTATTCAGTGGGGCCTTCAGTCTTCCTTCCCGATCCAGAACACCACAGCACACGACCCAAGTCCCTCCCTCTCTTGGGGGGCTTCAGAGGAACTTCTCGTCGCAACATCAGCACTTCGGTTATACCTGACCACTTCCGCGGAAGCATCATGCTTCTGGGAAAAAGCCCTCCCGAATGACGCGAAGACTGCCCAGATTTCCTCCGACTCTGCATATATCGCGGTTATTGGATTCTACGACAGGGTTGTCAAGGTCTGGCGTAGGCTAACCTATGGGGCGGATGAGGTTTGCTTCGACCTCAGCTGTCTACCTCATCCCGGTGTAGTCACCAATATTCGATGGCGCAAGCCCTATCATACGGATCAGACCATTGAAAACATTCTCTATACCACTTGTGTCGATCTCATACTTCGCATATGGACAGGCTCGGATTCCCATTCGAACCAGCAACTCCACTTGTGGGGACAGGTTGATCTTGCCTGGTCTGTACAAGGCCAGAGCTTGCAAGCAGCATCGAGGCTACCCGTTACCCCGTGGTTGTTTATCCTTGACGGGAGAGAAGTCGCTGCTGCGGCTGAAAGGGCGGTTCATGGCCAAGCCTCGGGGAATGATTTGCAGAAGGCAGCCGTGCACCGCCTGATCGAAGTTGCGAACAAAAACCCTGAGATCTGTTTTGTCCTCGGTAGCGGCAATACCATGTCTGCCTTGGCTCTGGAAAACGTGGGATCGAAGTCACAACAACTGAAAGTTACGAGCGTTGCTCACATCAACTCAGACGACTTTGCGCTTCGTTCAGACCCTGCTTCTGTTGTGGAATCTTCTCATGTCGAAATCCAAACCTACTGCGCGAGGGACACCGGCCGGTTGCGTATCTTGATTCATGAATTCAACGGCAGAATACGCGTCTTCGAAACCCACCTCGTGGACCTAATCGACCCCAATCTCACCTCTCATCAACTGGATCTTCGCTGTACGTGGTCTGGTCATTCAGCGCCTATCGAGAAGATCGTTCGTAACTACAGTGGCCGCTCCGTCGTTTCGAGGACGGCGAATGGGGAGTGTGTTGTGTGGAAGCATTCAGGAGGCAAAGCGGCCTATGGCCTGTCCCGCCAGAGCGTCGTCCCTGAAGAGGGCCACATACACCGTATATGTGTTCTCCGCAAAGGGCGCTTTGTGGTCTTCCTGAAGCAGAAGACAATTTCCGTCTGGGACTGTCGCCGACAAAGAGCAATTCTCTTGAGCCACCAGCCGTACGAAATATCAGGGAAGCCGCTGTGCCTTTTGATTCTGCCCAGGCAACAGCTAGACGATTACAGCACGGCGCACATCGCAACGGTCACTTCGGAGCAGAAAGGGATCGTGTGGCAAATCAACTTGCCACGCTACCAGGAGCCGGACGCAGCGTCTCCTCGGAACTCTCACGAATGGACGGTACACGAATTCTGCAGATTTGAGCTTCAAGATGCCGAGGGACTCGCGTATGTGTTACCCGTTGATCCTGCAGGCTCCTCTCCAATAACGGCAGGCTTCCTGGATGTGTTCGCGAAGGATGTTGCGATATCGTATACACGATCAGGCCGTGTCGACTTCTGGACGGCACGCATCGACGCAGCCAAGAAGCGTGTCGAGTGGTTATCAACCTGCTCGTCAGAAACTGGGCTCACGAATCCTGCACTAGTCAGTGGCAGCACGCTAAAAAAGGCGGCACTGGTAGATTCATCTCGATCGCAGTTGTTCATATGGGACATCGGTGGTGCCCGCCTTGAGTTTACTCAAGATTATGAGGCTCATCATACGATCAGAGATCTCGATTGGACTTCAACACCAGACTCGCAGTCTATCCTGGCTGTTGGCTTTCAACACCGGGTTGTCTTGCTATCTCAGATGCGTTTTGACTACTTGAACAAGGGACCTGCCTGGGGTCCGATCAGGGAAATCAATATACGCGAACTAACTCCTCACCCGATAGGCGACTCAGCCTGGCTTGGAGATGGCCATCTAGTCATCGGAGCAGGCAACCAGTTGTTGGTTCACGGAAGAAATTTTGGCCTGGCAGACTCCAAAGTCAGCACTTTACGGCTGCCTCACAAAAAGGATGGTGTCTGGGATCTGTTCGAGTCTGTGCAGAGATTCAACGGGCCACTGCCGATATTTCATCCTCAGTTCCTCAGTCAGTGCATCCTTGCTGGGAAGACTGCAACAGTTCACAAGATCCTTCTCGCCCTACACCAGACCTTCAAATTTCATATCCCTGGCGAGTCCATCGATGACTACCTGGGAATGAGTCTCGACAACTTCTACATGGATACTGTGCGTATATAAACCAACCAATCATCGGCCAGTGGTTCTAACGTATCTCCTCAGGCCACATCGATCCGGTCGGTGGAGCAGCAATCTGTGTCATACCTCAACGGCAATAATCACAATGACCCGGCGCAAGATACATTCACGGAAGAGACAGCTGCCATCATAAATGAACGATTAACCAAGGTCGGCCTGCCACAACTATCCGGGCATGAACAGATTCAACTCGCCGATATTATTGAATGCGTAGGCTTAGTCGACAAACACCGGCGCTCACTTGACGAGAACGGCGCTCGCTACATGCTTTTTCTCCGCCAGCATGCCTTGCGCAAAGGAAGGACTAGCGAGATCAATATTTCATGGAGGGAGATTGTCTGGGCTTTCCACTCTGAAAGCCAGGATATTCTTGTGGACTTTGTGACTCGACAGTATCACGGATCCCTTCTTTGGGAGAGTGCGAGGGAAAGCGGCATGTTCATGTGGCTCACTGATACCAACGCATTAGTACGTCTTACCCCCTTTCTCATACACCAAGCGCTAACGATGTTGACCTGACAGAGGTCTCAGTTCGAAATCATTGCTCGGAATGAGTACGCCAAGAGTGACATGAAGAATCCTATTGACTGCAGCCTTTACTACTTGGCGTTGAAGAAAAAAACAGTACTTCAAGGACTCTGGCGAATGGCGAGCTGGAACAAAGAGCAAGCAGCTACCCAGCGACTTCTCGCCAACAATTTTGAAGATCCCAAGTGGCGAACGACGGCTTTGAAAAATGCATACGCTTTGCTGAGCAAGCGCAGGTTTGGTACGTCTGGGAGCGCTTTCGGTTGACCGACGAAAGCTGACGGAATATCAGAGTACGCAGCAGCGTTTTTCCTACTAGCAGACCGTCTGCAAGATGCCGTCAATGTCTGTCTAAACCAGTTGAAGGACTTGCAGCTTGCCATTGCGATCGCGCGGGTACATGGTGGTGAGAACGGTCCCGTTCTCCGGAAGCTCCTGGAAGACGAGGTATTGAGTGTGGCCGCCCGCGAAGGTAATCGCTGGCTTGCTTCGTGGGCGTTCTGGATGCTAGGCCGAAAGGACATGGCCGTGAGGTCATTAATCGTGAGTATTACATTCCTAGATGGGCATCACAGCGAAACCTCTCGATATCTGACACAGTCCGCAGACGCCAGTGTATACCCTTCTGGAAACACCAGTGGTGCCTGACATGAGGTCCAAATTGTTCTTGACCGATGATCCAGCGCTTGTTGTCCTCTACTCGCAGCTCAGACAGAAAACACTGCAAACCCTTCGGGGGGCATCGAAGGTAACTCCCCGCATCGAGTGGGAGTTTGTCCTTCACAGCGCCAAGTTATATGATCGCATGGGCTGTGATCTTCTCGGCCTGGACCTTGGTACGTCGCCTGGGAGTGGTAGAGGTATGCCAATATTGACATTATTTTGCCTAGTTCGTAATTGGGAGTTCCCTCAGCCAGCAGCGAATATGGGATCTGGCCTTGGCGGGGAACCTAACCCGCTAAAGCTGCTGAGAAGGCGAAGTTCTCTTGTGGTGGACGATTTGCCCTTTTCAAGCCTTCACAAAGATGTTCGATCGGCAGACCCTGGCAAAACTCAGTCTGGAAAGCCTCAAGCCCCGCCCACCATGTTCGAAGAACCAGACTCGAATTCGCTGCTAGATAGCTTTGGATTCTAAGTAACAGCAGTACCTGGGTAATTACAGTTGTCGGTCCTTCTACGAGAATGGCAGGGGACCGGTTCTTCTAAATGTCGGCTTCAGAGACTCGAAAGATCAGAGTGAGCAGCATGGATGGCTTTCCAAACCCACGACCCGGCGATAACTGGCCCTCTCCTACACGTGATCCAGAAAATGAGCCGTACTGTAAAGAAATTTGTTTCGTCGTAAAATTATTCCGAGACAAGACCAAACAGTCCTGTTCGAGCTCGCAGGTGACTCCAGTCGTTTTAGCGGGCCGGCGGTCGGGTGCCAAGCTCCGGCGAGAGTGTAGACCCGGGGCCGACACCAACCACCTCAGCACCTTGCCTTAGGTGACGCCATGGCCCGAGCCGAAGCCAGGCGTGATTTATCATCCACCTCCACTTCTACCTCACAGTCACCATGTCACTCGTAAAACCAAGTCGACAGTGAGCAAACCACGCCATCAATGACATCTACGATCAAGGTGTTCCTTCCCCCTACCATCTGCGCGTCGCATTGAACTGCTCAATGGCACCGTGGCGGGACAGCACCGCCCACGACGGGGACGATGCAGTTCATCAACGCCTCCTCTCAGATGACGAGGAGGATAGGTTTGGTGCCAATAATCCCGTCAGTAGAGTAACGAAACCCCCGCCGCGGATTCACGGCCGCAGCTTCACCATTCGTGGCGTAGTTGCTGGTCTCGCGGTTGGTCTTATCATATGTTTCTCCAACATGTATTTTGGCCTACAGACCGGATGGGTCAGCACCATGACCATGCCTGCTAGTTTAATGGGTTTCGGCATTTTTCAGTTGCTCTCGCGTCACCTCCGTTTCCCCTTCAGCCCAGTCGAGAACGTTCTCGTGCAAACCGTCGCTGGCAGCATGGCTATCATGCCGCTGGGCTGTGGCTTTGTAGGAGTGGTATGTCTGCCTTCTTGAATGCGCCCCCGCCTCGGATCTCTCCGCTTTCTGCCTACGAAATCGAACCCAGCTAACTGCCCTGACAGCTGCCAGCCATGAACTATCTCCTCGCGCCCGAGGAACAGGGGCCCATTAACCTCAGCCTGTGGAAACTGATAGTGTGGTCGCTGGGTCTCTGCTACTTTGGCGTCGTGTTCGCCGTGCCTCTGTAAGTCGAGACTTCATTGCCCAAAGACAGCTGCATCGATTTTGTGCGCCGCCCTGACACCCAACTCCCCAGCCGACGCCAAGTCATCATTCGCGAAAGGCTACGCTTTCCCAGCGGATTCAGCACGGCGGTCCTCATTGGTGTGCTTCATGGGCAGAATAAGCCGGCAAGCTCTCCAGAGATGGATTCAGCAGCGTCGGGTGGCTTTGCGAGTCTCGTGCCGCCCGAACAGGACGAAGCCGAAGAGATGCCGGATGATCCTCCGTCGAGCGCCTGGGCGGAAAATGTGCGTCTCCTTGCAATATGCTTTGGCATGTCAGGTCTGTACACGCTTTGCACCTTCTTTTTCCCATCCCTCCGCAACATACCCGTCTTTGGTGGTACGGCAGCCCACACATGGCTGTGGACACTAAATCCTAGCCCGGCCTATATTGGACAGGGAATCATCATGGGCCCAGAGACGACACTACACATGCTTTTGGGTGCTGTTGTCGGCTGGGGCATACTGTCTCCGTTGGCCAAGCACCGCGGCTGGGCCCCTGGCGCCGTCGAAGACTGGGAGAAAGGCAGCAAAGGCTGGATTCTTTGGATATCACTGGCTGTCATGCTCGCAGATGCGCTCGTAAACCTGGGGCACCTCGTTCTCCGGTCCATGTTTGCCTCTCCTCATACTGCGGGTGCCTTCGTCGCAGTCCAGAGGCAGCTGCACGGCATCTGGCCGTGGACCAGAGGCGGCCCGCGCAGGGCATCTTTGGGTTACTCTACTTTGCTGTCTCGGGATGATGGACCCTACAGAACCGCTGACCCCGCCACACCTCCCGAGTCGCGGCCACCTGGGGACAACGATCGCGCCCAGTATTCGACGATGGGGGCTGATGTCGATGACGCGCCACCGGATCAACAGGTTGGCGGCAAGGTCGTTGCTACGGGTCTTCTTGCCTCGGTACTGCTGTGCGTGGCTACTGTGCGCGTCGTTTTTGGTGACCTGGTGCCACTCTACGCCAATATTGCTGCTGTGCTACTAGCGCTTGTCCTCAGCATCATGGGTGTGAGGGCTCTCGGGGAGACTGATCTCAACCCGGTATCAGGGATCAGCAAGCTCGCGCAGCTATTCTTTGCCATCATCATCCCACAGTCACACAAAACGAGTGTGTTGATCAATCTGGTTGCTGGCGCAGTCTCCGAAGCGGTGAGCGCTCCCTGGCAGTCACTGGTCAAATCTGGTCAGACGAGAGGGTAGGGACGGGACTAACATGCCACAGGGTGCTCTTCAAGCTGGAGAGCTGATGCAAGATCTCAAAACGGGACATCTTCTGGGGGCAGCACCGCAAGCGCAATTCTACGGCCAGGTGATTGGGGCCACGGCGGGTGCTGTTGTAAGCGCCTTTGTTTACCGGCTTTACGCTTCGTCAGTACCTCTCCTCATCGGTCGCGTGCTTCGTTTGGGCATAACTGGCTAACTAAAGGCACAGGGTTTACCCGATTCCTGGAACCTTACTTCAGGTACCAACGGCGTACGTGTGGATTTTCACCGCTAGGCTTGTGACAGGCGAAGGCCTGCCACCCATGGCGCGACAATGGGCTACAGGCTTCGGCGCTGTGTTTGCAGCCACAACAGTTCTGAGAGCACTATCTGTGGGAAGTAAATGGAGATCGATGGTCCCGGGCGGGATCGCTGTCGCCGTTGGTACGTTGTGCTTACAGCCGGTAGAGATGATTTCGTTTCGAAGGCCCATTCTGACTGTTTCGCAGGCATGTACAATGTTCCATCCTTCACGCTTGCGCGAGCTGCGGGTGGCTTGCTCAGTTGGTACTGGACATCGAGTCGACGTGGCGGCGGGCAGAGCCGGTCTAATACGTCGCTCATTGTGCTTGCATCTGGCTTCATCCTCGGCGAGGGGTTTCTGAGCGTCATCAACTTGATACTACAGAGCCTCAGTGTGCCACCTTCGAGCTAGGGTCGTTATCTTCTGACTTATGTCCTGCCCACGAGAGAATAACGCCGGCCTGAGGATGCGGTCATGCCTTGCCTTGGGCGGCGACTGTGCGAGGAATGGGCCATATGATTGTACCTCTGAAGTCCAGGCTTGCCGTGCCTGGCACTAGTCGCTATCATGCTCGTTAGGGTTACCACCGTGCATACAGTGCGCTTGACCGTCTCAGTGCGTGATTGAACCGCTATGTATATAGTGCATTGTTGGGGGCACACTGTCTCTTTAGTCGGGACTGCACACATCCCGAAGTCGAAAAGCAAGCGCGATGGCAAGTTGAGTCCGTGATATTCAGCACGGGCTTGTCTACCCATCCGCTCGCTTTCAATTGGCGACATTGTCAGAGCCGTGACAAGTGAATTGTCCTGGTGCCTTGCGTATCCGTCGGGCCGTCCATTCCAGTGTCAGGCTTCCGTCACACAGCCCAAGTTGGTCTGGTAAGTGGAGCAGTCGGGGAGGCTTTTGAGTCAACGTCACCCGTCGCTCCTCGCTGGTGGGATAGGTAGGAACGGGTTGTCCTGCCTGCTGTACGTCGGTGGTACCTTGTCTAAGGTGAATAGCCAGCCATTTGTGGTGAAAAAAAATTAATCCACCTCAACCACTATTTCGATTTCGCTCTACACTTTTTACCCTAAACCGCCCGCTTCACACACGCACTCAACATGGCGCAGGAAAAGCCGAGGAACGACGAAGTGCTGAGTTTGAGCGACTCGGATAGCTCTGCTGGCGACGATGTTGGTTGGGACGATGCTGAGTCGGACCACGAGGAGCCACTGGCCATCATTTCGCTCTTGGACAACTCGGTCTTTCACGATGTCAGAAGCATGCTGGAGCACTGCAAGCAGCAGCACGGCTTCGACTTTATTTCTGTGCAGCGACGTTTGTCCCTAGATTTCCACGGTAGCGTCAAGCTTATCAACTTCAGTATGATCACATCGACGCCCCATCCCAACGTGGCCGCGCTGGGCCGCGGCTTGTTTTTGCTCGCCCGCTAACGACCACCTAGTCCGCCAGAAGGCTCGAGACGGCGTTGCTCTGCCTGAGTGCATCACGCTCGAGGATATTGATCGTGATGATTATCTGAAACCCGTCATAGACGATGATGCTCTCATCATGTCCCTAGACGAGCTGCATGTTGATGATGCCGAGCTGTCGACTGCGGAACAAGCCGCTGCCGCCGCAGGCGAGACGCCTTCCACGCAATCGCTTCTCGCCAGCAAGACCGAGCTCGAGCGGGAGCTGGCAGATGTGAAGTCCCAGTTTGCAAACTACCGCTCTGCTGTGGAGCAGACTTTGGACCGCCGCTGGGGCGACGACTCTGACCCCGGCCCAGCAGCACCACCACGCGACCAGTCGCAGTACTACTGGGAGTCGTATGCTGCTAACGGTATGCATTACCTTCCTCTACCGCCGTGGCGTTATTTATTGGTTATTCTCTAATTGTCGACTCAAGACATCCACGAAACCATGCTCAAGGATGTTGTTCGTACTGACGCCTATCGCGACTTTGTGTACGAGAACAAGGCGCTCTTCAAGGGCAAAGTTGTTCTCGATATCGGCTGCGGAACAGGTAAGATTGGACCTCTCCCGGCTGGTGGTGGCTATCACCCGCGGCATGACCTTCAATAAGTCTGACCCCGACTATAGGCATTCTCAGCATGTTCTGTGCCAAGGCCGGTGCGAAAATGGTGTACGCCGTCGACAAGTCTGATATTATTGACAAGGCCCGTGAAAATGTCTACCACAACGGCCTGTCCGATACGATCACCCTGCTGAAGGGTAGAATTGAGGACATAAGCCTCCCCGTGGACAGTGTCGACATCATCATCAGCGAGTGGATGGGCTACTGCCTTCTCTACGAAGCTATGCTGCCCAGTGTCCTCTATGCCAGAGACAAGTACCTCAAGCCTGATGGTATACTGGTTCCAAGCGTGGCCACCATCTGGATGGCACCGGTGTCAGATCCTGAATACATTGCTGATCATGTCTCGTTTTGGGACGACGTCTACGGCTTCGATATGAAGGCATTGAAAGCAGGGATCTACGATGAAGCGCGTATTGACGTGTGGCCTTCTTCAACAATCTGCGGTGCCCCGTCTCAAATCTCACACCTCGACCTACATGCGATCAAAGCCGAGGACCTCAACTTCAGCGCTCAATGGGCGTCGATCTTATCTCGCGACGTCGACACCCTTGATGGCTTCCTTATCTGGTTCGACTGTTTCTTCACCACCACTCGGGCGGAAACAATTCCCCGCGGAATCGAGGCCAAGCCGCGGACGGGCAAGGATCAGTCCCCTGTTGTGTTCACCACGGGACCTTTCGGACCTGAGACGCACTGGAAGCAAGGTTTCCTGTTGGCAGACCAGAGCAAGGGGGCTGTCGCCGTCAAGAGCGGCATGGAGGTCTCTGGCGAGGTTGTCTTCAAAGCTCCCGAGGAAAACCCCAGGGCCCTGGGCATTTCCACCACATGGACAGTTGGCGCAGAACCCAGGTCACAATCGTGGAAGCTGCGGTGAAGAACTCGGGGTTCTGCGGCGGTCAGAGCATGAAGGTTACGACGAAGCGAGACAGGCATCGGCCTTTGCGCCAGCAGACAGTGGTTAAAAGCATCCTTGTCTTAAGTGCATGTGTAATATGAATTCCATATCCACGTCTTGTCTTCTGTGTCTACAAATCGTCTATCAAATGATTGCCTCTGGTTATCTTTCATGCTGATCTCTCAAACCTTCTTGGTTCTGACCGGAATCTTGTCATCTCCCTGTGGCGCATCGTCGTCCCCTTCGTCGTCCTCGTTGCCGTCCTCGCTCTCATCCTCACTGTCGTCATCCTCACCATCAGAAACTTGCTCGCCAATTTTTTTCAGGCGAACCTTTACAGTTAGCAGCGAAAAGTACGTGGACACAGCGGTAAATTACCTTGTACTTGCTGGCCTTGTCTTCCAGGTCGGCAAAAACCATCAGCAAGTCGTCTAGCTCTGTCTGCGTCGCTTGCTTTGCCTCGATGGCCTCGGTTAGATCCGTGGCGGTCTTGAGAGGAATATCAGTATCACCAATATAAACATTGCCTTTCCGTGGAATGCCGACTATGTTGCTTACCTTGCGACTCTCTTGCCTAGCCTGCTTTAACTCCTTCTCAAGCCGTGCAACTTGACTCGCCGATTCCTGTGCAAGTGTAGCCTGGTGCTCGAGTTTGATCGAGCTTTGTTCTTGTAGGTGTGCCAGCTTTTTGGTTTGTTCCTCCCGCAGGGTTTGTAATTCATGCGTCTTGCTCTTGTTTGCCTACAAAGAACGTCGGTCAGGGTTGACAATGCTGTGTTGGTAGGCTGAAATACCTTCATCAAATCGACTTCGAGTCTGCTTATCGTCGCGCGGAAGTCAGCAGCATCGGCTTCACTGCGGCGTTTCAGCCTGTCAGCCTCGGCCTCTGCGGCCCTGTTGGCCTTGTCCAATTGCTTCTTGTGGGTTTCTTCAAGTGATGTGATTTTTCGGCGAAGTTTCCTTCCGTCGTCAGTGCCCGTAACGGCGTCGATTAGTTGGCAACACTCACTCTAGCTCAGCCTCGCTCGTTCGTTTCGCGTACTCAGTCTGCCTTTTATGATCTTCTTGTGTAGATATAAGTTTGCGACGCTCAGCCCTACTCATGTTAGTAGATATCTTGGCTGCCTTGAATATTTGACCTACTCCAGCTCAAGTTCGTTGGACTTTTGTACCTGCTCCACTCGTCGGTTGTACTGAGCAAGTTCCGACGCCAACTGCTGACGCAAGTTACTGGCAAGAATTAGTCGGGTCCCGCGGCTTTCGGCTTCACACGTACTTCATCTCGACCACATGATCTGCTTCAAGGCTTTCAGCTGAGCTTTGCGCTTTTGCAAGATCCAAGTTGGCCGTCTCCCGAGTCTTTCTATGGTCGGCTCGCTCTTGCTCTAGTTGTCTCTCGAGAGCGGTCAGCCCCATCTTGGACTCCCCCAGAACCTTGGTCTTTTCTTCCAGCTGGGCACGCAGAGTGTCGACCAGCTCTCGAGAAATGCCCTTCTGCACACCGTTGGTTGAAACAGATATCTCTAGGCCTGGCTCTCGATCTATGGCCCTCAAAATCCGACTGTAGTTATCTTTGAAGAAATCCACGAAGGTGGGATCGAAGAACACATCAGGCAGCCGGCCTGGGGTCGAGAGGTCAAGCTTCTGTGGGAGAACCTCAAAGTCGCGCATCAGCGGGTGACTCCGCAGCTTGCTTAGCTTGTCAATGAATCTCTCTCGGCCCATACGCGATAGTAGTATCGAATGTAAACTAGTCCTGGAAACAGGGGAGTCTTTTGTCGAGAACTCGTAAACCTCGCCCAGTACCATGGCACACAGACCTTGAACAACTTCGTCGGCAGGGCCAGGTCGAACAACGGCCTGAATCAGCCCCTGCAAATTGCTGCCTTCAGCGAGAAAGTCGTTAACAGCATCGAAGTCTTCGAACATCCAGCCAAGAATGAGGATCAAATATCCGATCACCACTCTGCTGTCCTGTTCACGGCTAAGCCCAGATATGAGATGCGCGGTAACAGTCTGAATGCTGGTCACCACCTCCTCGCCGCTTTCGGTGTCGCCTTCTGTTACCGCCATTGCGAGGCTTTTCGCTTCCGGGTTATCGAAGAGGAGATGGAAGGTGATGATGGCAGCGAACCAGACACGGTAGGGGTTGCTGACAGCGTCGTTGTTGTTGGGTCGCAGCAGAACAGCTAACACATTGGCAGTCTCGTCCAGTCCTGTCTTGTAGCCTTCGATTGCTCGCTTGAGGAAGTGAAGGCGTATCTCAGCGTGGCTGAAGAAGTACGCTTTGAGGCAGTCGCATGCAGCGGTCCGCAAGTCAAACATATCAGCGGCCGAGACAGCGAGCGTCAGGTCAAGGAGCCCGTCGATTACATAGACCTCGCCTTCCTCTCCAGAATGATCGTCGCGACCGGGCCCGGTACTACTTTTCGGCAATGGCGAGAGCACTTGGAGTTGTGCGAAACTCTCCTGTAGAGTGACATTACCTTTGATGATGTCGGCGCATGTTACCAGAGCCTACACCGGGGTTCTCAACAAAAGAATTCTTAGCGTATAGCGTGGGACAAACCAACCTCGGCCCTGATAGGCATCTGCGCCACCGGGCTGAATGAAAGTCGTAAAGCGTGATAGAGTAGTCCATGCTGCCACAATGCCGTTTGATTCTGGGCAGTACCAATGGTGCCTTGAACTAGTAAGAGGCGGACGACTGCAAGAAGAGCATATATGTTGCGACTGCGCTGTGCTTGAGCCCATCCTGCGACCTCGTCAGTAGCGTCTTGAAGTGCCGTCGTTGCACCTTGTAACAAGCTGGCTAAGCGTTGAACACCACCAGACTCTCGGAAAAGAGATTGATTTGATGTATTTGCCCGTAGCAGGTTGGCCAGCAGGATCAAGCAATCCTCCACAGCCCGGCCCCCATCAACCAACGAACCATCTGATGCGATGATGGTGAACAAACGATCGAATGCGTTCTCGAAAGCAACCAGCTTTTGGATGTCCGACGAGGAGGGTGTTAGGTAAGTCAAGAGAGTAATGGCCTCATTCCTGATTGCATCGCGATTATCATCTAGGGCGGCAACGAGACGAGAGATGCCCAAGGGTGCCGTGAACACACACTCTTCAGTCCTCTCTGCGCGGGCCGACAGTATCGCTGTCAGTAGTTGCAAAGAGTAGAGTCGCGAGTAAAAATCATCACTCTCAAGGAAGTCGAGCAAGAGAGTGATGTTGTCCTGGCGCTGTGTGAACTCGTCTGCTAGCCACAAGACGATTTCGTCAGAAGCCTCTGGGCTATCTTGATTGGGGCTGAACAGCATCAAAAGCGTCTCCAGCACCACTTTGACTGTATCAATGTCCTCCCCATCCTTGCTCAAGCTGCCAATTAAGCTCCGAAGAGCCCCAGAGGCGACGGTAGCAGGGAAGTCTTTCGCGAAGCTCCGCAGGCCGAGAATGGCTGCTCGCCGATCCTCCAATAACGTTGCTGAGCTCAAACGACCACTAAGTACCGAGATGGTGTCGCTGACCGACTGCTTCGCCGGCGCCGTGGCAATTGACGAAAACATAACTTCACCCCTGATTTTTGCGCGCCGTTGCGCCGTACTTCCCAGAAGTGTGACTGGGTATTCTGGTTGTATTGCGATGCGTTCTAGAGCTCGCAGGGATCGACGACGGTTGTACTACGTGCTCATATCGGTATGGGTGATTCCAGGGCGTAGATATTCGTGTATCTTCTCAGGCAAAAGGGAGACGACAGAGTTCCCCATGCATTGGCGGTCGTGTGATGATCGTGGATATGCAACCTGTCCTTGAATGCAACTTGTTAGCTAAGATTCCAATTGCGGATCGATCTGGCATTGACACCAAAACCCGTAAGACTGTAGAAGCTTGCCTGATGCGTGGGAGTATTGCTCTGGCATCTACTGAAAAAGATGCATGCACGAAAAGCACAAGTAAACACTCACTTCCTAAGGCAAGCCGGAAGGTAACTCGAGAACCATGAACATCCCCTGCTGCTCGAGAAATGCCGGGTAACCCCTTTCCCCCGATTGTCTTTATGATGCTATAACCTCCTGCATTCATATCCAGACGTGCCACCATGACCACCCCATTAACGGGGCGGAGTGGATACCCGCTGGAGCAAGGTACCTACTTTCCTCACCTGGGTTCCTCAGGTGAGGTACACGAACAACTAGAATGACATAAGCAGCACGCGACACGGCGACAGAGGAGGTCCTACATGCGCGCGCCTGCCTGAGATTTTCCACCGAGTCGCCTCAGTTTCGATTGTCAAGACTTCGCGTCCGTTGCGAAATCCACCCCGGACCTGCACTCTAAACCTCAATAATCTGGACGTTCTGCTCGCGCTCAATTAGAGCTGCTCAGCAAAAGATTCTTTTTTCCTGCCTTAGCATCGTTTTCACTAATCCTTCGGGTGCACTGTCGATTACAATCGCAAGCTACGTGCTGCAACATTGGCCGGCATCTCACTTCTGCGCAGAACGGCAGCGCTACGAACGACTAGGTGCTGAATCTGATTCACTCCTCAGACAACAAAGCTCCGAGTCGTACTCCCAGACAACGCGACCGATCTATCATCATGGGTATTCCAGCTGCGTTTCGATGGCTGTCCAACAAGTACCCCAAGATCATCTCGCCAGTGGTTGAGGATCAACCATTGACGATGGACGACGGTACCATTATTCCGGTCGATACGACTGGGCCCAATCCGAACGGCGAAGAGATGGATAATCTTTACCTCGACATGAACGGCATTGTTCACCCTTGTTCGCACCCGGAGGACCGTCCTGCGCCAAAGGACGAAGAAGAGATGATGCTCGAGGTGTTCAAGTACACAGATCGGGTCGTGAACATGGTTCGACCTCGGAAACTGCTGATGATCGCTGTTGGTGGGTTATCAGTGCACTTTCTCCAGTTATTATTCACGTATTCGTGGCTGACATTTACTCAGACGGCGTTGCACCGCGAGCGAAGATGAACCAACAACGGTCGCGACGCTTTCGTTCTGCCCAGGAGGCTCAGGAAAAGGAGGTCGACAAACAAGAGCTTCTCAAACTCTTGAAACAACAAAACGGCGGTGTTTTACCGCCGGAAACGCTCGAGAGCATGAACAAAAAGGCGTTCGATTCGAATTCCATCACTCCTGGTACTCCCTTCATGGACACACTTGCAACTAGTCTGCGATATTGGTGTGCCTACAAGCTCAACACCGACCCTGCATGGGCTCGAATGAAGATCATTATATCCGATGCGACAGTTCCTGGAGAGGGAGAGCACAAAATCATGAACTATGTTCGCTCCCAGAGAGGGTCTCCCGACTACGATCCGAACACCCGTCACGTCATCTATGGCCTTGATGCCGATTTGATCATGCTGGGCCTCGCAACACATGAACCACATTTTCGTGTGCTGCGCGAAGATGTCTTCGCCCAGGATTCCAAAGCCAAAATGTGCAAACTGTGCGGCCAGAAGGGACACGATGCACGCGCTTGCAAAGGCGAGGCCAAGGAAAAGGACGGCGAGTTCGATGAACAAGACAAAGCCCTCAGCTTGAAGCCTTTCATTTGGCTCCACGTTTCCATCTTCAGAGAGTATCTTGCCATTGAGCTCGATGTGCCCGATCTGCCGTTTAGGTTTGATTTAGAGCGAGCCATCGATGATTGGGTCTTCATGTGTTGCTTCGTGGGCAATGACTTTTTACCCCATCTACCTGCCTTGGAGATCCGCGAAAATGGTATCGACGCTTTGACAACCATATGGAAAGAAAACCTACCTCGCATGGGAGGCTACGTCACCAAGGACGGCCAAATCGATCTCACCAGAGTACAGTTCATTATGGACGGCTTGGCGAAACAAGAGGACGCCATCTTCAAGCGGAGAAAAGAACAAGAAGACCGCCGAGAAGCCAACGCCAAGCGGAGAAAGCTTCAGGATGAGAGGAGCGGTAGAGGTGGCCGTAACGACTCGAATGGACGAGGCCGCGGCAAACCCCCCTTGGATAGCGCCGCCTCTGGCCTGACTCTCTTCCCTGCCGCAGGCTTCCCGGGTACTGATCCTAATGCCGTTACGCACGACATGGTGGTGGGGCGCTCGTCTAACGCCAACGCCAATCTTGCCAACAAAAGTGCTGCCAGTGCAATCAAGGACCAGATCCAAGGGCTGGCAGCTCAAGGCAAGCCGACGAATAACGACTCTGCAATTGCAAAGTCGGGAGCACCAGACACCACAGAAAATAACGCGGCACTCACGGGGTCTGCAGGGAAACGCAAGGCGGATGCCCTGGAAGACACGCCTCAGAAAGCCAGTACTGGACCATCGGCTGCTGAGGAGACGGCAGTTGATCACGTTCGGATGTGGGAAGAAGGGTATGCTGACCGCTACTATGAACAAAAGTTTCATGTCGACCGCAAAGACATTGCTTTCCGCCACAAGGTTGCGCAAGCCTACGTGGAAGGATTATGCTGGGTGCTTCTCTATTACTACCAGGGGTGTCCGTCATGGGATTGGTACTATCCCTACCACTATGCGCCTTTTGCGGCCGACTTTGCCGAACTGGACAAGATCGATATTCACTTTGAGAAAGGGCGGATTTCGAAGCCATTTGAGCAACTCATGAGCGTCATGCCAGCGGCGTCCCGCCGTGCGCTCCCGGAAGTCTTCCACGACCTGATGCTGAACGAAGACAGCGAAGTTATAGACTTTTATCCCGAAGAGTTCGACATTGACCTCAACGGCAAGAAGTTTGCTTGGCAGGGCGTTGCTCTGCTCCCCTTCATTGACATGCCGAGACTGCTAGCAGCAGTAGAGAAGAAGTATCCTCTGCTTAGCCCAGAGGATGCCGCGCGCAATGGCACAGGCAAAGACGTATTGCTCTTGTCTGATGCGCACCACGAGCTTTACGACGACATCACAACTAACTTCTACTCCAAGAAGCAAGGCGCGCCTGTCTTCAATCTGAATCCCAAGACCAGTGACGGCATGACCGGCAAAGTCGAGAAGATTACCGACTACCTCCCCCATGGTTCTTTGGACTATCCTTTGAACAGAAACGCGATGCCCAACTTGGACTACGATCGTTCACTAAGGTGCGTCTTCAAAAGAGTCGAATACTTACAACATGGAAACTGATTCTTTTTTAGCGTTCATTACGAGTTTCCGACTAACTCGGCTCCCCACAAGTCCATGCTGCTACGCGGACTCAAGATGCCGACCACTGCTCTTGGTCGATCTGATATTGAACAGTTGAAAAGCAAATCGTTCCGCTCAGGTCGCGGCGGATGGAATGGAGCACCTCATGGGCGGCACAACGACGGTGGCCGCGGCCGCGGCCGCGGCCGTGGAGGGGGTGGCGGGCGGGGACATTTCAGCCACGGAGACAGCGGTGACAGGAACCATCAACAGCCCCCCTACTCGCAAAATGGTTACCCTCCTCGCAACCACTATAGTGGACCGCCAGGATCGCAGCCCCCGTCATCATGGCATCCGCCACCGCCGGGACACCCTGGCTTTGGCATGGGCCTGCCTCCGCCCCCTCCGCCAGCGCACTTTAATGATAGTCGCGCCCCTGGTACATATGGAACGGCTCATGGACACCAGGCTTCACCGCCGCAGTACCATAACTCATACCGAGCGGCGTCGGATTATGCTCCGAGAGGCCGAGGAAGCTTCCAAGGAAGGGGTGGTGGGTATGACGGCCAACATCCGCATCGCAGATAACGTCTGCCCAAATTTCAGGGAAATTGATAGATATCAGTGGATTGGGCTCAACTCAGGCCAGCTGTGTACGTGTTACTAGATAGGGTTGAAACCCAATTTGTATCATCTCGACGTATACGGCCGGGTTAATCAATCATTGATGTCGCATTATGAGTATTCCACGTAGGTCTTCGATTGAATGGAGCGCCGTTAGAACTTCAATGAACAACTCGATTGTGCACCGTTGAGTCCCACCCCCGTATGTACAATGAGGCTGACTGAGTAGCTCGCGCTGTTCTCGCTTTACCGTACTTGCATGACCCCACTTGCGTGTCACCACCCCTTTGCCCCTCGATTCGATTTGGGGTGGCGGAGGGAGTAAGGTTAGTACCGCCCCACCCCCACTGTTCAACAGCACTGGCCTCTATGCTGTGCCGTCTTGACATTCCTCCGTTGCCCAAGCGTGCCTGCCCAGCCTGCAAGCTATTCGAAACGGACGCCGCAACCCATCCCAATCTACCCGTTAACTTCGATTGCAAAAGATCTATGCTCTCTTAGCAATCGTCATGAGCTTCGACACTCATTTAGCCAGCAGAAATGAATGGTGACGCAGGGCTTGTGGGATGTCTGGTGGACAGAATAGCCACCCGAGTATGTGACTTGGGCTCTCGTCGTCCAAACGAATGCGAAAGATCACTGACGGTTCGTTCGCCGAATAGCTTCCACACCGAACGGGAACCCACGCCCTCGAGCTTCACCAGGACGAAATTGTTGCCAGTACACGATCGACGCTTGTCAAAATCAGCACCACCAATGTCGCCTCTATCCTAGACTCACTGATATCCCTTCTAGAAGAGCTGTCACGCGGTTATAGAGGCTTTTCTACACATCCAAGTCATGTTGTCCTGTCCGAACTTTACGTCCTTGCCCTGGCCAGCGACTGTTGCGCCGCCCACTGGGATGCTGTCCGCGCGAATGGGTTACGACAGCTGGTTAAGGACACCGACCCATGGAACGGGCCGTTACAAGTTGTGCCAACGCCTCTGGATGGCACGTTGGTTTCGCGTCTTCTCAACGTTTTGAAGAGCTTGCTGAGCCCCGTTCCCGATGGCTTCTTACTACCTGCGCGTACGATTCTCAGCCAGGACCCTAGCCGCGCAGAGCAGGCTGCTCGACCTGATACCGGCGCTGGCAGCTTTTCAAACAACGACCCTCGCATGTTCGAAGAGCACAATGAGACTGCTTCCTCGGCTTCCATCGAAGCTCACGCAAAGACACTTGTAGAGTACCTGACAGCATCTTCATGGACCAGCGTCTTTGACCACCTCAGAAAAATCATATACACCATTCGAACCACTGGCTCTGCCCAACAAGGACCTGGTCAGTCCAACCCCAACAGCGACGACGATAGGTCAAATTTAGCCGCCCTTCGTCTCATGACATTTTTTTGGGTAGACAGCCAGAAGCTTGGTCAAGTCATTCAAGAGATATGCTCTAGCTATCTTCATCTTCGAAGGTCTTACCAAACCACCATTGCGGCAGTTCTTCCTTTGCTCATCACCAGCTGGCTTGACCGATACCCTCATGAGTTTGTTCAGCTGCACACACTGCATAAGAGGCTCGACGGTGGAGCTGACACGCTCTTTGACATGACACAATCCATTGTCGACAATGGTCGGAAGAAGGGTATGATGTTTGCGATGCAGACTTCGCTGCTCCTTTTGCTTCCTGACGTTTTCGAGGTTGCCAGTAACCTTCGCGAAGCCAAGAGCAGCAGCATGGCCAAAAAGACTGCATTCTTAGACGGCTTACGGAAGGCTTTAAGAAACAAAAACGAAGCAGCAGCCTACTGCCTGGTGTCACTATTACGTGCTGCCCGCCACTTCGATGCTGAAGACGATGCCGCGGTCGTCAGTTTTGCTCTTGATGTGCAAGACGAGGTTAAGGATGCAGTCTTCCGGCGCTCTCCACCCAACACGGACGGCTCTGTCTTTGAGCAAGACTTGCTGAGCGCAGCATTCGTGGGGTTGGCTCAACTCAACCCCGAGAGTGGGCTGGAGGCCCTAGCCGAAACTTGTCTCGGTTCAGGCTCCCCCTCAAGCTTCAGAAGTGCCGTTGTGCAGGGCTGTAGCTATCTCGCTCGGCAGAACGATTCGCATAAATACGATGCGCTTTTTGCCACGGCAACACCTTACATGCTGAGCCAGCTCGTGGTATGCCAACATCTTGCTCCATGGGGTCACAACCTCGCGGGTGGTGCAGAGCAGAAGGGCTGACGATCGCCACAGGATATGGCTGGACTCCTCTCCGAGGTGCCAGCGGTCGATGCTGCCGCACAGGCGCTGGACCTGCACAAATTCCCGATGGCTTGTAACATCTTAGACTTCCTCGAAGCGTCACCCCAGTCACTTCTTGAAACCGACGAAGCACATATGAAGCATGGGTTGGCCGTTCCAGGACACAGCATGTTCGAAGCATTTCTCTCTCTTGTCCTGTCATGGGATCCTGGTTTGAGGGCGCACGCAACGAGGGTGGCGAAACGACTATTCACGGACCGCGGCGTACTCGAGGATCTTAGGTCTCGTGGCACCCTTGGCTCACAAGAACTGAAGATCAACTTTTGGAGGCGCAGGTCAGTCTTGCATCTCCCATATCGTCGGCTTAGGCTAACAGAGGTATAGCTGCCGTCTGGTTGTAAGCTTGTGCGAGGAAGTGACGCTGGGAGGGGGGAGCACGGCTGTCAGAGCCATACACGACTATCTCACGGCACGCGTGGTGCTTTTGAATTCATTACGCGTAAGCCCACTGGTCTAGTTCCCGAGTTTCGAGCACTAAATCAAGCAGGAACTGTCGGAACTACCCGGCGATATCCCCGAATTATCCACAGCTGCCTCCAAAATTGAAACAACGTTACTGGTGGCATTGTGTTCCGCCGATGTCGAGACCTGTCAGTTGGTTACTTCCCTGATCGCCACTTCTCTCGAAGCCAATGGGGCTGCAGAGGCGAGTCCCGAGGCTGCTAAGGTCTTGGCCCCCTTGCTTCGGAACAGCGACGTCTTTCGTGAGCTAGGGTCTGGGTCATTCCGATTTACCGGCCTCGTAGCTTTCCAAAAGCGTGTGCGAGGCTTGCTGAGACAATTACAATTCCCAACCGCAGGAATCCTTGCTGCTTGGGAACATGCATTCGAGAGGTGGTTACTACTCTCCAGGGAGGTTTCGTCAACACCTCTAGATGCCATTGAAGAAAAGCTATTCTCGGAATGGCGTAACCACTCGGGTTTCCTAGCCTCCCTCGGCGGCATATGTGTCGCTAATCCAGTCATCATACTCGAGGAGCCAACTTTGAGTGGAGTACGATGGATCGACCGGCTACCCACGGACAACCATGAAGAACCGCTCTTGGACCGATACTTGAGGTTGAGTATCCAGCTTCTGGGCTGTACCAATGTTAGGGTCCGAGAAGCTACCAGGGAGGTTCTGTCCAGTGACATCTCGCCCACGCTGTACCAGCCGATGTTTAGGGCGCTCGAGACTGAGCTGGAGGTCCTCTTCACCGGCGCGTTAGCGCCAAGCGACCAAGCCCAGGACATCGAGGTAGCCTTTGCGGAACAAGCCATTTCTCTCTTGAAGGCTCTCGTCGAACGACTCGACAGTCCCTCAGATCTAGGCGCGGCCTCGTCCGTGCACCTAGGAGCACTGACATTAAGCTTCGCCAAGTTTCTAGACGGCATGGCTGATGGTACAAACACGCTCAGGGTCAAGATCAAGGTCTGTCAGCTTTGCGAGGTTGTCAACAAAAGAAAGGAGCACCTCAACCTTAGAGACGACGTTCGGATTAGGAACAGCTTACTCGAGTATATCTTTGGCTGGATCGCTCGCCCCCGAACGCCCCGCGCTGACCAGGGCGCGACGCTTAGTCGCCCTGATGATGCTCAGCGAATGCAGAAAGACTTGGACAGAGCTTGCCTCAGATCTCTGGCGGAGCTCACTTTTCGCCTACCACTGCAACCTGGCGAAGGCCAGACTGACGCTGGCGCGAGTGAACTGAAGTCGCAGATGTTCCATACTTACTTCAACCGCTTCCTGTCTCTGCTCAATCACGATTCGTCGGATCTCAGCAGAGGTGATCTTGCGCCAACAGGTGCCAACAGAGAAGAGACTACATCAGCCTCTGAGTTGGCAATCACCATTTTGTCAAATTTGCTGAGCGCAAATATCGATGTTGGCCTTAAACATTCTCTGAACATTGGCTATCATGACAACGTCGACATCAGGACGGCATTCGTCAGGGTGCTGTGTAACATACTCATACAAGGCACAGAGTTTAGCAATCTTACAGACTCGGCCGTGAGCGAAAAGTACAATGAGCTCCTAGATGTGAGTCCTCACGTAAGCCCCGCTTGGTCTTCGGTCGGGATACTGATTCAGCCTAGTTGCTAACCAAGGACATGACGCTTGTGGCCGCCATGAGCATTGCCTGCCCGAGTAATGAGGTTGATGAGCTGACTGTTTCACTCCTCACGATCTTCGAACACCGAGGTCGAACATTTGAGTTGATTGAGACCCTCATCAAGCAAGAAATCGAAGAAACCGGTACGATTCATCTGGTGCTGTTCATGAAGATTTTGCTTAATACTACTGCGCAGACAATGAATCAGAGATTCTCAGGCGCACATGCGTCGCCACCAAGATGCTCTCAGTATACGCCAAGTGGAAAGGGCAAGCGTATCTCAAAGCCACCCTCCAGAAGGTCGTCGAACGATTGGTGCTTACCTCGAAAGACCTTGGGCTAGAGCTCGACCCCGCTCGGGTGACCTCTAACGACGAATTGCAAAAAAACGCTTTGCAACTTCGGATTGTTGCCAAGGTGTTCATTGACGACATATGCGCTTCGTCGTCCAATATTCCGAGCGCCTTCAGGCAGATCTGCAGCATTGTAAGATCCCCGGGCCACCCATGACCGAGGGCGGTGGCTGATGTTCGCTCAGATATCAACGGCAGTCTTACCTAGGTTTCAAGAGGCAAAGTACACTGCTGTCGGCGCGTTTGTCTTCCTCCGCTTCTTCTGTCCTGCCATCGTGGCACCTGAAGTTGAGGGTTTACTGGATACGCCACCGTCTCGAGAATTAAGGCGCGGCCTTCTCTTAATCGCTAAAGTGATCCAGAACCTGGCAAACAACGTACTGTTCGGTGCGAAGGAGCCGTACATGTTTCCTCTGAACGACTTCCTCACGCAGAATATTTATAGGGTCACGACTTTTCTGCGAGAGATATCGGTGAGTTCTGCTCGAACTGCAGCTGCATTTGTGACGTTTGTTGGTCGTCCTGACGCCTCCTTAAGGTGCCGCCAGACACTCTCGACCACGAGGGCAGTATCCAGTCCTTCGACTTTGGGTCTTGCGTTGCTTTGCACCGCTTTTTATACGACCATTGGGACCACGTCAGACAGAAATTGGTCACTCACGAGCGCAGAGACTATGTGCGGTCACCGGCAGAGATGTCTCGTGGTCGTTCTCCAATGCTCGAGCCATTGCGCAATCTGATCACGAACCTAGGTCCGCCGCCATTGGCAGTGACGTGGAACAGACCTCAAGTCTCTGCCAACTCGCCCCCCTCATACTCCATGTTTCAAGACTTCATGTTACGGAATGCCTTCCGTGGCACTGAGTCTTTTCTCACCGCCCGAGCTGTCTACGACGGAGGCGAGAGCAAGGTAAGTTTATCTTCAAATTTCCCGCCTGCTAGCAAAAATGCAGGCCAATATTGATATACGGAACAGGACGGACTCTCTATCATCTGCATCATTCTGCGACACATGGACTCGGAAAGCATTGATTATGAGACATTGATCTTCTGCTACCTCAAGGTAAGACTTGTGCAGCAAGCACCACCTCATTGAACAACCAAGCTGTCCGTGGCGCTCGGGGTTTTCATTATCTTATCCCATCGTTGTATAGCGTACTAAACCTGTTGCAGATCGCCAGCCGCCTATGGCACAAGCCATTTGGGTTGCTGATTGATGCCACTTGCTACAATGGACAGAACGAGCCACAAGACGATCTTCTTCGCAAGCTAGACTGTCTGACGCCAGTCGAACTGAGTCGGAATTTGACAAGAGTCTACGTTTACAATATGAACAGCGCCTTCCGGTGAGATATGGTCCACAAATCCGGGCAGGTACTTTGAGGGCTAATGCAGAGCGCGGCAGGAAATGCTTTCGGAGAATCCTTCGGGTGTCGGCCAAGAGCGAAAGCAGTGTTTTCCACCCAAAAAACGTCGAGTATCATTTGATTGGCAGCTTGCAGGACTTGCAGGCTCACTTCCACCTCAGCCAACTTCACTTACCTAAAGAAACAATCAGTGTCGTCACCGATACGCGTTACGTCTTTCAGCCTATTACTAGACTCTCTAAGACCAAGGGCAAGATAGAGGTTATCATTAAGGTTGGGAGCCAATTTGTTCAAGTCACGACTACCAAGAAGCAGGAGGTGTTCCCTGGGTACCGGCTCAGCACTACCGTCAACGATATCTTCCGCCTCGGCGAGGTCGACGAGGCGCCGACGTCGATCCAGACTGAGGATGACTCTGCGTTCGGTCTACGTGCCGATAGCGGCCGCATCGTCATGTACTTCACGAGCCCGAAGAAGGCGGACATACTCCAGACAATACGCAGCGCCAAAACAAAATACAGCAAAGATAACCGTTCGCACAAGGCTTACGAGCGACTGATCCGGCCGCAGGATGTGCCGGGAACACTTCTCAATCTCGCCCTGACGAATCTTTCGAGCACCGACGATGTCCTGCGGCTGGCTTCCTATAATCTCCTTGGATCACTTTGCAAGGCGTTTCGTTTCAGCGCTGCGTCTAAGATGATGTGCCTAATAGGTAAGTCCAATACGATCTTGTCTCAACCCCTCTTATGCCCTGGCTAATTTCGTGTCTATTAGATGTATCAGTGCCGATATCTGCGTCTCACTTCATCGTTGCCATCAGCGAGGAGCTGGCGAGGACAGAACCACAGCTGACCTTCGATTTCCTCACCGAATTTTTCGTAGGTTGGGAAAGCTTTTCTGACGATCAAAAGCCAATCAGCCTGGCCTACATGGCACCGTGGCTCCCAGGTCTACGCACTGCGGTTCTTGCAAACGAAGCGGATGGTGATAGGGGTAAGGAAAAGATTGCCTCGCTCTTCCGCAAGCTTATTGATGTGGCTGTGGCCGATCATTTCCTCTCGTATACCTTGGAGCAGGTCGTCTGGCCAGCTATATCACGGGACGAGACTATTCTCGATCTTTTCCTTGAGGAGCTCACCAAGGCTGCACTTGACCTCAACCTTACAGAGGAGTCGCCAGATGGCCTTTCGTCAATTGTAGCTGGCATCGGTACCATCACTCTCCGCGCCAGAGTCATTTCCCGGCTGCGCAAGGCCTTGAATCGAACTTCCCTCCGACCCACGAAGGTGCTTCCAGACAACGCCGTCTGGGCCGAAATCTGCGTACTACTGCACTTCTGTCTCTCCTTGTCGTTTGACAACGGGGTGCAGGCGCAGTTGTTCCTGCCGGAAATCTTTCACATTGTTACCATGCTTGCGAATACTGGATCGCTGGAGGTGCGGCTCCTGGTCCACCGCCTTCTTGTCAACACAGTGCACGCTGCTTGCACATCCTTCCTCCTTGACGATCCCAGACTGAACAAACTTCGAAGCAGCCTCGACCTCATCAACGAGGCCAAGAGCGAGGTCTTCTCGGCCTCGTCAAGTTCCTTGCGAGACACAATGTCTATCACGACGACACAGGAGACGGGCCCAGTTCTTGCTGCGACCGAGAGCTTGGCGGCACTGCTTTTTGAGATATGTTCCCTGGCAGCCCCTTCAGTGGATATCTCGAATGCCTGGCGTTCGCGCTGGATGAGTCTGGTTGCCAGCACTGCCTTTCAGAACAACCCTGCCGTACAACCGCGCGCTTTCACGGTCATGGGTTGTCTCGCCCGCGAGGAGGTTGATGATGACCTTTTGTACCAGGTACTCGTGGCACTACGAAACAGTGTTGGGCGTTTGGAAGATGACGCTAACAGCGATATGTTTACGTCGATCGTAACGTCTCTGTCTCGGATGATGTCAAAGTTGCCCTCTGCATCACGGTACGGGCTTCAGTTGTTCTGGTTGGCAATGTCTTTACTTCGCCTTGTTCCTGCACCGCTTTTCAACTGCACGGCCCAATTCTTGGAGGCAGTCTTGAGCAACATCAACACGGTCGGCGGCCTCAGGGGGGGAAGCATGGCAACATTGCTCATTCAGGGCCGGATGCAACTCGAGGAGGCCGCGATGCTCCTAGATGACGCATACGATGTCCATTTTACCCGCGAATCCTTCCACTTTGCCGTGTGTGCATGCTTGGCACGGGGTCTAGCAGACACCACTACACGGCAGAGTGCCATGAGGCTTCTCTCGGCATTCCTCGAAATGGCAGGGAATTTACCCAATAACACCGATGGACTGGCGGCCAGTACTGTGGCTTCGCCATACATGGCTCTAATTATAGCAAGGGTCGCCGGTCATCAAGAGCTGAAGGACATTCTCTGGTCAGCCGGCGTCAATCCATCCTCAGTCGGCATCATTGCCAATACCCGGCAATTGCAGGATATAGGACAGGCAACTGACCATGACCTTCTGTTGAGTACTGCGATTGAGCTTATCGATTTCCAGTATCTTGAGGACGCAATTCAGGACCGCACTCTGAGGTGGTTAGCTGTGCTCGCCACATCAAGACCAGGAGTCGTGCTTCACTTGTAAGTGTATAGAGACGCAGCAGCAGATCAGAGTCTTGATTCATTAACGAGACTTTAGGTGTGGGCCCCTGGTTGACATCTTGAACGATACCCTGTCACATTGCCAAAACTCGACAACGTTGGAGGCTGCACACACGCTTTTGCATTGCCTGGCTTCGAATCCTCGTCTGAACCAGGCCCTGGAGACACCTGTTCTGCTCGAGGATGTGCTAGAAGATCTTGGATTTAGTGGTCTTTGGCGCTCATGTTCAATAGATGCTGCACAGGAGCAGGATAGAAAATGCTTTTCATTAACCGAGAAGCTCATTGAGGTATGTATAGAGATATGATATAATAGCTAAGACTTACTAACTTAATACTTCTAGCTTATTATTATCTAGATAGAGGCTACTAAGATAGTATTAAGTTTACTTATATAAGTAATTTAAAGATATCTATATAACTAAGGGAAATAATAGCGAGGTATAACGTTTTAACTACGTAGGTATAATCTTACGCAGGCATAATCTTATATAGGTATAATATTTTAGGCCCTCTAATAATATAGATAATATAAATAAGTTTAAACTCCCTTTATTTTAAATTACTAATTAGATATATTATAGGACCCCCTATAAGAGACTAGGAGCGACGGTATAGAGCCGACGTACCGCCGACCTATTACCGACGATTAGCCGTACGTATAACCTTCCTAGCTAGGGGATAAGAGACTTAGGAAAGAACTTTCTAAGTCAAAGTCTACTACTAATATATAACCTATATGTATCCTAAATCCTACCTAATAAGGTATTAAGCTAGCTTATTATAATTCTTTAACTTCTACCTATTTAATCTTCTAATTATTAAAGCTACTAGGCTTAAGGTTATTCCTTATATCTATTACTTAGATCTAATTATTAATTTAGATATTAAAGGTATTCTCTTATAGTAATTAGTAATTATAAATTAATAAATATACTTACGCTAGGCGCGTAGGGGTCGTACCCTACGCCCTCAAGGGCTGTAGTAGTAGTCGCATTAAGAGGGGTTAGGCCCTCGATAGGTAGATCGTAGCTAGGGCGTAAGGACCTAAGCCGATCGCGTAGCGACCTAGGGAAGTTGATGGTGTAGGGGCGACCTTTACCTACGCTAGGGTATACGAATGGTACTCTAGTGGTTGCTTGTATGGTTAGTGCATTCATAGTAGTAGTGTAGTCTTAGCCTGGTAGATGGTTGCAGGGGTAAGTGTCTTGGCATTGGTAGGGATGGGGGGGGAGGGCTAAGCCGGTGTTTTATGTGTACCTGGGGTGGCTATAGAGTTCGTCGCCATTTGAGTTACAGTTTGACTGAGATTTTAGTACCCTTCTGTCTATAGTTGGCTGTTGTCCCCGATTGATAACGCGTAGGCAGGCGTTCTAAGGGCTGAGGGCTGCTTACTAAGTAATGCCGTACCTCCTATATATTAAATAAATTAATAACTTATTATAGTCTTATTATTAAGGCTTTTCTAATTATATTACTAGCTAGTTAATAAGTATAGAGTTTTATATTTACTACTAGGCTATTATCTATATTATAACTTTTAGTAATTAATTTATATTTATTATTTTTAAGCTAGGTATTAATAGTTTTTAATAGTAACTTATAAGGTTTAATATCTTTAAAGTAGCCTCTTAGTAGTTACCTTAGTTACTTAGCCTATTAATATATTATCTAATAATCTCTAATATATTAAATACTTATCGGCTTTAAATCTCTTCTTCTTCCCTTATCCCTATATTTCCTCTTATTATTCCTTACTCTAGTAGTATAGAGCTTAGTATATAGGTAGTTAATAAATTTAAGTTAGGTAGGGT
The DNA here is from genome assembly GCA_000732205.1 of Verticillium tricorpus MUCL 9792. NCBI lineage: Eukaryota > Fungi > Ascomycota > Sordariomycetes > Glomerellales > Plectosphaerellaceae > Verticillium > Verticillium tricorpus. The sequence goes on from JPET01000004.1 coordinate 3,022,561, forward strand.
TATATCGTTCTTACGCCTTAGCTCTCTTACCTATCGCTAAGTAGTTAGTAGTATCTTAAACCTATACCGGTTTACTTAAAAGCGTAATAATAAAATTCTCTTTTATATTTTAAACTTAATAGTAGAATTATATAGGAGTATTAAAAGGAGATCCTTTATAAGAGGAATTCTAAGTATTTATTTACTAATAGTATATTAACTAGGATACTTAGGAAGGAGAGATTAAAAACGAATTAATTAAGAAATAATAAAAATTCTAATAAACCCCTTTAGAATACTTTACTAAATAGTCTACCCTTTATACCTTACTTAATATAAGGGAATAAGAGGAAGATATAGCCTTAGCCTATTAATTTTAATATAAGCTTAAGGTACTACTAAAGGAAGAATTAACCTAGTAGAAGGTCCCTTTACTATAAGTATTTAATATATAGGAGGTATAGTATTACTTAGTAAGTAGTCCTTAGCCCTTAGAACGCCTACCTACGCGTTATTAATTAGGGATAATAGCTAACTATAGATAGAAGGGTAATAAAATCTTAGTTAAACTATAACTTAAATAGTAACGAACTCTATAGCTACCCTAGGTATATATAAATACCGGCTTAACCCTCCCCCCCTATCCCTATTAATACTAAGATACTTACCCCTATAACTATCTACTAAGCTAAGACTATACTACTACTATAAACGTACTAACTATATAAGTAACTACTAGAGTACTATTTATATACCCTAGTATAGGTTAAGGTCTCCCCTATATTATTAACTTCCCTAGGTTATTATATAATTAGCTTAGGTCTTTACGCCCTCGCTACGATCTACCTATTAAGGGCCTAACCCCTCTTAATACGATTACTACTACTACCCTTAAGGGTATAAGGTATAACCCCTACGCATCTACTAAGTCTACTAACCTTTTAACTAATAATAACTAGATACGCCTAGCCTCTTAGGGCTTAGGGCTTAACCCTAGCTAGGCTCTTTAGCGTAGAGATAAAGGGGAGGGAATTAAAGAACCTAGTAAAGGCTAGTTCTATAAAGGCCTTTAGCCCTAAATTTAGCCTTCGTTATAGAACTAGCCTTCGCTAGGTTCTTTAATTCCCTCCCCTTTATCTCTACGCTAAAGAGCCTAGCCAGGGTCAAGCCCTAGGAGGCCAGGCGTACCTAGGCGTCTTCAGGCATACTTACGCCAGGCGCGTAGGGGTCGTACCCTACGCCCTTAAGGGCAGTAGTAGTCTTTATATTAAGAGGGGTTAGGCCTTTAATAGGTAGATCGTAGCTAGGGCGTAAAGACCTAAGCTGATTACGTAGTAACCTAGGGAAGTTAATAGTATAAAGGCGACCTTTACTTATACTAAGGTATACGAATAGGAATTAATAGGGAGGTATAACGTTTTAACTACGTAGGTATGACCTTACGTAGGTATAACTTTTTAAGCCTTCTAATTAGTCGGTTAAAGTATTACTAATTAACGGCTATACCTCGACTTTAACCTAAGGTACTACCCTAACTACGCCCGTACCTAGAAGCTAGTAGCTAATCTAATCTTTAACCCTCTTCTCTTACGCGTTAACGTATTACGTTATAACCTCCCTACCTACTATAATAATACCTAAGGGTACGCTCCTTAAGTAACGGGTTAGACTTTATTAAAGATATAATTTAAGCCTTAGTAATTAACTTTATCGTAAAAAATAATAGCGTATTAGCCCTTTAGCTAATATCCTAATAATCCTCTTATTAAGTTAACTAAGTTCTATAGCTAGTATAGTAATAAGTATTAGATAATACTACGGTATTAGTAATAAAGACGTACTTAGTAATATCTTTACTACCTATCCTTAGATATTCTTAATACTCCTATAACCCTATAGCTCGTATAGACTCTACGAGCCTTTAATAGATATATAATACGACTATAGAATCTACCTTTAGAATTAATTCCCTTCTAGACGATTACGACGATAGTAAGTAAGGGTACTAGTCCTAGGCCCTAAAATCGACCCCTTATTATTAGACTCCTAACCTTAATTAACCTTAATTAACCTAGCCCCCTCTAAGTATAACGTAAGCTAAATTCTAGTCTATATTAAAGTTAGTCTAAGAGGTTATTAGAGAAGGTCGTAGGCTTAATATTAATTTAGCTTAATTATATAAACGGAGTTAAAGATAGTAGGAGTAATAGGGTTAGTTACTACTTTCTTTTAATACTTATAAGTCTCCCCTATTATACTCCCCCCTATATTCCTAACTATAAACGCTACCTAGTAATATCCTTATAGGGTTATAATTAGTACCTATTATACTTTTACCCTTACTAGTATTAACTATAATCCCTAACCCTTTTATACTAGGTAACCCTATAGTAATAGTTAATCTTCTCTTTAACTTAGTTAATATATTTATAAAAGAATATAGCTTTAGTATTATTAAGTGTAATATATATTTATATAAAGGATAATAAATTAAGTATTCTTTCTAGTATAATCGATTTAGTTAGCCTTAGCCTATAAGAGGGGTAGGTCTCTAATAACGGAAGTTATAGAAGTATAGGTATAAATAAATAGTTATTACTAAAGCCTTAGAAGAGGGGAAGTAGCTTCTTCGTTAATACTTAGATTTAAAATATAGTTAATATAACTACGAACCTAGTATTAAACCTTCTATATATCCTATATATAGGAGACTTACCTTACCTATTAAGGTAACGATTAAATTAATAAGCCGGTATATTAGTATTTATACTCGAGATATACGAGCTATAGTTAAAGAGTAATATCTTACGTTATTATTTACCTAATAAGATATTTATAATACTTACTCCCTTATTACTAGGGAGAAGCTTAATAGTTATAGTCTAACTATAACCCTAATTAAGGAATTTAATAAGAAGAAGATCCCCTATCTCGTTAAGTAGGCTAGTAACGACCTAAACTATCTACTTAGCCTAATCTAGATATTCCCTTATTATATCTAGATATAGAAGTAATTCCCTAAGGTAATAAGCTTTAATAATACGTATAATATAAATAGGTTTAGGCTCCCTCTATTCTAAACTATTAATTAGATATATTAAAGGACTATTTTTAATATAGCCTTTAGCCTTATTAATAACGAGAGGAGAGAAGGTTTCTAGTTCCTTACTAAGAGTATCCTTTAGCTTATTAAGTAGTACTCTATCTAGGAGCTAGACGTTATTATTATAGACTTTAACGACTTAATAAAAGTAGCCTTAAATAACTAATTCCTAGAAGTATAATAGTAACTTTATATCTATTATATTAATTTAAATATACTACTTAAGTTAAAGTAGAAGTAAGTTAAAGAGTAGAAAGATAGTAGTAGCCTAGAACCTAACTATTAATACCTAAGTACCCTTATATTAATTAAATTTAATTCTAAAAACTAATAATTAGTATATACCTTACTTTCTAAAGAAATCCCTTAGATATACTAGGGTATTCTTATAATATAGAAGGCTATCCTATTTACTAAGATAAAAGAAGCTTACGAGAAGGTATAGATCGACCTCTATATTAAATTCGATAACTAGTAAGCTATCCTATAATATCTTTATAGAATATATATACCTATAAAGGCTTAATAGGTTTACTATTTTATTTAAAAGTACTAAAACTTTAGGATTTACGTTACTTCTAGTATAGAGGTAAGTAATAATAATATTAAGAGCTATCTACTTAATGGTATAAGCTATCTCTACTAACTTATAGAGGTAATATAGGATATAGTAAAGGATTAAGAGCGCGACTTTAGTAACGCCTATACCTAAGATAAGGTCCTATTATAACGTAACTACTTTAGTCTATCTAGGGAGTACCTAGGTAAATTATATACTATAATCTTATCTAAAGTACTTAATCTTATTAATTAATAGTATCGTATTACTTATAAGGTAATACCTTTAAGTAGAGTTCCCTTTCTATAGCCTCTTAGAATCTATAACGATAAGTATTCTATCTTTATTAAGCTTAGTATTCCTTATTACTATAGGATCTACTAGAAGCTTAGCTCTACGACTAACTTTACGAAGTAAGACGTCTATCTACGTTAGTAACTATAGTTAATAATAGTATAAAACCTATATTAATATATCTTAGATCCTAAGATCGCTATATTACTATAAGGAAGGCTTAAGAATATATTATAGCCTATTCCTATAAGGCTTACGATCCGTAATACGATTTAATTAAGGAAATAAGCCCTTAGTTAGACCGGTAAATAACTAATAAGACGTAAGTAAGGCTAGCCGCCTAGAAGCTAGAATTAATTAATAATTACTAGGTTTATATTATAAGGTTACGAAGGTAGCTTTTAAAGAGGTATTCTAAGTTAATATTAGACGCGTAATAAGTCTAGTACTATCAGTCTTAGAAAGATAATAAGATTATATAGTAGTAGTTAGAGGATATAGCTAAGTATTTAGAGGATAAGGAGCTAGTAGGAAATCGTAGACTAAGATTAATAAATTAAGAAGTAATTATAAGAGGAGCTAGCTAGAACGAACGGATAAGATTTAAACGTAAGGTTTAGCTTTTAGGTACGCCTATAGTTAGAATTTAATTATAGGTATACCTAGAATACGTAAATTAAAGTTATTTAGATGAGAAGAATAATGCGTTAGGTAAGTAATATAGTCGGGTACGTAGTAGGTACTTAAGGTATATTAACTAAAAGTATATTTCTGATTAGCTAATTAGAGGGCTTAAAAAGTTATACCTACGTAAGGTTATACCTACGTAGTTAAAACGTTATACCTCCCTATTAATTCCTATACGAATATAGTAGTTAGTACGTTTATAGTAGTAGTATAGTCTTAACTTAGTAGATAGTTATAGGGGTAAGTATCTTAGTATTTATAGGGATAGGGGGGGAGGGCTAAGCCGGTATTTTATATATACCTAGGGTAGCTATAGAGTTCGTTACTATTTAAGTTATAGTTTAACTAAGATTTTAGTACCCTTCTATCTATAGTTAGCTATTATCCCTAATTAATAATGCGTAGGTAGGCGTTCTAAGGGCTAAGGACTACTTACTAAGTAATGCCGTACCTCCTATATATTGAATAAAGGCCTTTATAGCTAAATATAAGAACGTAAAGGTAATAGATTATAACTAGTTACGGGAGGTAGCTAAGGTAGCTAATACTAAGGAGTAAGAGGTAGATATACCTAGATACTAATTAAATTAAAATAAGGGAGCTAGGACTATTAGCTACCTAAATATTAGATACTATATAGTTAAATAGGTAAAGGGTAGTAAATAGTTTACTAGAGTTAGTAAGTAATACTACGTAAGATTAGGGGAAAGGTACGCTAGGGTAGTAGCTATATAGTTATAGTTAAGGCCTAACCGTTAATTATATAATAGTTAATCTCGTATGAATCTATAAATATACGTAATACGTCCCGTAGCTACGTACGCGCGCGGCTATATTACTATACGATATATCTATAAATAACCTAGGGTCTACCTTATAAGGAGGGGGTTACTATAAGTATAGGAAGTAGTATATAAGGTAGAGAGACTATAGTTATATTTCTAATTAGTTACTAATCGGATAGATAAATACTTGAAGAAAAGAAAGACTAAAACGATATAAGAAGCCTTAAGGAAGTTATTCTAATTAAGATAAAGGGGGATACCGTTAAGAATAAGATTAAGTTAATTAAAGGGGTATAATAAATAAAACCTATATATGATAATAAGGTTAAATATAAGAAGTTAATAATTTACTAATAAGTTAATAATAAAGGGACTTACCTACTATAACTACTAATATTAAAGGTATTACTCTAAGGACTATATACGACTAAAGGTATTAAAGCTAGTAAGAGTAATATCTACTAGAGTATAAAGTATAAGAACTATAAAGAGGTAAAGGAAAGACTAGGCGTAGCTAGTAAAACTATAGTAGCTATAGCTATATTAAACTAACTTACTATACCGATAAGATAAATAGTCTAAGGAAAGGTAATTATTCTCTAAAGGCCTACTAAAATAGAGGTTATAATAGATATAAATACCTAGTCTTAAGTTAACCTTATTAGTACTAACCTTATAAACTAACTAGGACTAATATATAATAATAAGTTATTACTACCTATATTAGTAGGTTATAATAAAAAGGAATAAGGCTAGAGTTTAATAGTTTACTAGTTAATTATATTCCTTATAGATAGTATAAGCTAGTTATAGAAAGTTTACTAAGTATTTATCTAGGTAGACTAAATAATAAATTAAGGAGACTTATTATTCTTAAATAACTTGGAATAGACTATCTTAGGGATTAATAACTAAGAAGATAACTTATTACTAATAGTTAGCCTTTTAATTAAGCTTAAGATAGAGAAGGGATCTTTTAATAAAGAAGCTATAAAAAACCTACCTATATTAAAGGGAACTAAATATACTATTAACCTAGAGGGTAATAAAAAGCCTCTATTTAAAGCTCTCTACTTATTAAGAGATATATAACTAAAGACTCTTTATAAATATATTACTAAGAATATAATAATAAGATATATATAACTCTAAGTTAGTAAAGTAAGGGCATTAGTCCTATTTATACCTAAGAAGGATAGGATATTATAACTATATATTAACTATTAGGGAGTAAATATAGTAATAACTAAGAATTATTACTTACTTCCCTTTATTAGTAACCTATTAAATTAACTTATAAGAGTAAAATACATCTCTAAAATAAATATTAAAGATACTTATTATTAAGGGAATTGATAGACGGGCATGACGTTTTGACTACACGGGTATGACCTTACACAGGCATGACTTTTAAAGCCTTCTAATTGGTTGATTGAAATATTACTAATCGACGGCTGTACCTTGACTTTGACTTAAAGTACTGCTCTACCTACGCCCCCTTATGGCCACGGCGACGATAGTCACGGCGACGCAGGACCCTAATGGCCACGGCGACGCAGGGCCCTAATGGCTACGGCGACGCGACGTAGGGCCCTTCTATTGGTTGTATAGGTAGGTAGGTACGTCAGATACTTCTAATAGAGGTATCCTTCTTTCTAACCAATCAGAAGGCCTAAAAAGTCATGCCCGTGTAAGGTCATGCCCGTTGTAGTCAAAACGTCATGCCCGTCTATCAATTCCCATTATTAAATCTAGATTAAGCCTTTAGATAGGTAGAAAATAGTATTTTAAACTAGATATAAATATTTTAAATATATAGTAATACTATTTAAACTAATAAATACGCCTATAACGTTCTAAGTATATATTTACTAAATACTTACTAACCTACTAGATATATACTATATAGTATATATAGATAATATACTTATCTTCTTAGATACTAGGGAATAGTATATAGAGGACCTTAAGATAGTCTTAAGACGCCTCTAGGAGTAGTAATTATATACTAAGCTCCCTAAATACTTATTCTACTAGTAGGAGGTAGAATTCCTAGGATATGTTATCTCCTTAGAAGGAATTAGGATAAAGGAGACTTATATATAAGCTATTACTAACTAAAAGGAGTTAACTACCTTCTAAGAAATCTAAGTCTTCTTAGGGTTCTATAACTTTTATTAGAAGTTTATTATAAGATATTTAAAGATAATAAGGTTTATTACTAAGCTCTTTAAAGGGAGTATTAAAGGGAAGAAGATAAGGGATTTTAAGTAGCTACTAGAAGTAAGGAAGGTATTCTAATATTTAAAAGAAGCTTTCTACTTAGTAACTATCCTCTAATATTAAGACCTAGTAAAGAAGGGAAAGGTTAAGATAGACGCCTTAAGGAGAGTAATCTTAGGTATCTTATTTTAATTATTAAAAGATTAATAGTAACCTATTACTTATTTCTTAAAAAAGCTTATAGATATAGAGTAAAGGTAAGTAGTAGGTTAGTAAGAGTTACTAGTTATAATAGAAAGCTTAGAGTACTAGGGTTACTACCTCTAAGGGTTATTTAAGAAGTTTATAGTCTTAATAGACGATAAAGCCTTTAAAGGGCTATAGCTATATTAATATAAGACCTTAAGAGAAGGTTTACTAGGTAAGTATACTATCCTTTAGTATTTAGTTTTAATATTACTTATAGGCTAGGGATAATAAATTCTATAAATAGCCTATTAAAGAGGCTAGATTATATAGCTAGAGAGATAAATATAAAAGATATATTACCTTTATTAGTAAAGAAGTTAAGCCTAGTAAGAGAGCTACTAGAGTTACTTTACTAATTAATTACTAAACTATATAGTAGTACTTAAGTAGTACGAGCCTACGTATAGGCTATATAAACGAGAAACTAAAGACCCCCCTTAGTAATTAAGTAATAGTAGAAACCTACCTTAATAGCGAAAAAAGCGTAAGTACGAGAAGTATTATAAAGAATTAGAATACTAAAGCCTTATTAAGGATAAGTATTACTAAATATTCTAAGAAGGCTAAGTATTAGGAACTTAAGAATAGGTAACCTAAGGAAATAACTAGAGTTAGGGTTACTATCCTAGAATAAAACATCTTACGCTAAGTAATAAGAGAATTATTATAAAACGAAATAGTACTCCTAGACTAACTAGGTCCTAAGATAGAGGAAGTTATTTAAGGCCTCTAAAGCCTTAACCTTAACTACTAAAGTCTAAGAACCTAAGTTACTAGGACTACTAGAGGATAGAGGGGATATATAATTATAAGTAGTAGGACCTTTATATTTAAAGGATACTTAATTATCCCTAAGGAAAGATCCCTAAGATAGGAGATCCTTTACCTATATTACGACGATAAGAGGGTAGGCTATATAGGTACTACTAAGACTCTTAACTTAATAAGCTAAAAGTTCTACTAGTTAAGACTAGCTAAAGATATAGAAGAATATATAAAAATATACTAAATATACTAAGACGTATAAATACTTAGGTATTAGCCTTATAGATAATTATCCCCTCCTTATAAGGTAGACTCTAAGTTATTTATAGATATATCGTAAAGTAATATAGCCGTACATACGTATACGGCTACAGGACGTATTACGTATATTTATAGAATTAAGATTAACTATTATATAATTAACGGTCAGGTCCCGACTACGACTATACGGCTACTACCCTAGTATACCTTTCCCTTAATCCTACGTAGTATTACTTACTAACTCTAGTAAACTATTCTCCCCTATTTTAATTAAATTAGTATCTAGGTATATCTACTCCTTACTCCTTAATATTAGCCGCCTTAGCTACCTCTAGTAACTAGTTATAGTCTATAGCCTTAATCTTCTTATATTTAGCTACGAAGGCCTTTATAGAACTAGTCTTCGCTAGGTTCTTTAATTCCCTCCCCTTTATCTCTACGCTAAAGAGCCTAGCTAGGGTTAAGCCCTAGGAGGCTAGGCGTACTTAGTCGTCTTTATATATACTTACGCTAGGTACGTAGGGGTCGTACCCTACGCCCTTAAGGGTAGTAGTAGTAGTTATATTAAGAGGGGTTAGTCCTTTAATAGGTAGATCGTAGCTAGGGCGTAAAGACCTAAGCCGATTACGTAGTAACCTAGGGAAGTTAATAGTATAGGGGGGGCCTTTACTTATACTAAGGTATATAAATATAGTAGTTAGTACGTTTATAGTAGTAGTATAGTCTTAGCTTAGTAGATAGTTATAGGGGTAAGTATCTTAGTATTTATAGGGATAGGGGGGAAGGGCTAAGCTAGTATTTTATATATATCTGGGGTAGCTATAGAGTTCGTCGCTATTTAAGTTATAGTTTAACTAAGATTTTAGTACCCTTCTATCTATAGTTAGCTATTATCCCTAATTAATAACGCGTAGGTAGGTGTTCTAAGGGCTAAGGACTACTTACTAAGTAATACCGTACCTCCTATATATTAAATATTAATTAATATATTATTCTAAACTAATACCTAGTATTAATTACGTAATTAGAGTAAGAGACTTAGAACTATATATACTATTTAGTAATATAATTAGGAGTTATAGGAACTACTTTAATATTAAGATAAACGTAGAAAGTATAATAAAGCTAACTACCTAATTACTTACCTAAATAAGACCTTGATAGATATACTTATATAGCTACTTATAAATTAGTAGCTAATTATATTATAGTAGTACATAGAAAAGAAAAAGGTAAAAGTAAGTATAAGTATTACGACGATATAATATCTAGCGCCTCAGTATTAGTACTAAGTAATATCGATCTCCAGTTACGTAAGTTACCTAGTATCTCTTTAGAGTTAACTAGTATTTCGCGGAATAATATACCTATCCCTAATAACCGTCGTAATAGGCCGTCCTATAGAAATACCCTAATAATTAAGGTAATAGAATATCTACCCCTAATAATCTATCTACCCTTAATAGTAATTATATTAATAAACCTAACTATAGTAATTAGTAAAATAGACTAGTCTTCCCTAGTAATAGCCGTAATAATAAAGCTAGTAGGATAACTAATAGTAATTCTCTAGATAATTATTACGACGTATTAACTTATACTATGTCCCTTATAATATTAAGGCTATTAGTAATAATTATAAAGATAATTATTAAGATAGTAATTATACGCCCTAGAGATACTAAAGTAATTACTACGATAGCTATAAACCTTATAAACTCTCTAACCGTAATATATATAACTATAATAACTAATATTAGTATAGTAGTAAGTAATATAACTATAATAGGGTAGGCTAAACTACTACGCGAATAGACCAAAAGATCTAACAATATAAGGACTAAGTCCTTACGATTAAGCCTATACTACTTATATAGGTAGGGCCCTTATAATTCTCTTATAATTACCCCCCCTCCTAGTACCTTAGTCCCTTAAGGTGTAACGTACCTAAAAGAAATTGCGAAGGCCCCTAAGGCCCTAGTATAGGTACTAACTCTATAGGCTCTATAGGGCCCTAGGCCCTATAGACTATCGGCCTAGTAACCTATACTAGTCCCTATAAGCCTAACGTAAGGCCGTAATACTATTTTCTATCTTAACCTATTGACGTAGGGGTAGACTACGTAGCCCGGTTAGGGATACGTCGTAAAGCGTTTACCGCGACGAGGACTCGAACCTATCGCCTCGGCTACCTAGAGGACTGTTACGACCTAGCTATTCCTTAGGGAAGAATAGTCAGTACGATATAGGTATTTACTAATAGAAGCTTAGGTAGTGACTCTAAGACGGGGTAGTATCGTAAGGCGTTACGTACTCGTTATAATAAATATAAGGTAAGACTTAGATTAATTACTAGCGTAATAGAAGTGTAGGTAGCTATAAGTATAGCGATATCCTTCTTTATATACTTATCTATCTTATCCTTATTAGTTAATTATAAAGCTATATTAGATAGCTTACTATTATATCGTAATCCTATTATATTAGATTATAGATTATAGTAATCTTAATTTAATAGTAATCCCCTATTATAGATTACTATCCTTAGTAATCTTATTACGTAACCTAACCTTAGTAAGCCTTATTTTATTAGTAACCTTAGGGTCTTCTAATATAGGGCTACTTATAGCTAGTTATTTAACCCTTAGTTATTATATAATACTCCTCCTCTAGGCTAATATCCTAATAGCTATAAGTAGTAGGTCTTACCTTAGATCTAGTTAGTCTATAACTTCCTCTTTTTACTAGTAATATAATATCTAGTCGTATTTAAAAACCTTTATTAAAGAAAGCTATTAAATACGCTTATCTTACGTCTTTAATTAAGTCGAAGGGTTCTAACGCTAATATACCTTATACCTAGTACTTCTAGAAAGGTCTAAGATATTATATATCAGAGAAGTCTATACGGTATAGGGAGTATATAAAGTAAGGTCGTTAGTATAATAGTATTTTAGTATCGTCTTCCTATAAGTATTATATTTTTACTACTTAGGGTATTATAGCTAATAGTAACTTAGTTAAGTAACTTTCTAAGACTAAAAAGAAATTAGAAGATAATAAAGAGGCTATAGAGGAGGTACTAGTTAAGTTATAGGAGGATCTATTATATACTATAAATCGTTTACGGTAGATTTAGTAGATGAAGAAGAAAGTAAAAGAGCGTAGTAATAAGGCGTTTCGTTAGGGTATTTAGGAGCTAGATAAGGAGGATAGCTTACTTCTTACTCTTAATACTTATAAGTATTACGTAGAGAGTAACTTAGCGTTTATAGGGGTGACTTCTAATATAGACTAGCCTTCTTTAGGTTTAGGGGAGCTACTAGAGGAGTCTAGTACTAGTAGAATTACCTTAGTAGCTATAGGTAGTTTAGGCTTTTAATTAGTTCTTATATATTTTCTTTATAGCTATAGTTTTTCTACTTAATAAGGTATTTATTTTAGTTATTTTATATCTTATAATTAATAATCCTTTTAACTTCGTACTTATTAGTACCTTTGACTTTAAGTTAGGTTTCCGTAGGAATACTACTAGGTACTAGTTTAAGAAGTATAATATAAAAATTAAGGTATATCTTTATAGTCTCTAGTAATAAGAGGTAGGGTAGTAGTTAGTATCTAAGAGTTTCTTAAAAATTTTAAAAGGTCTAAGTTTCTTAAAATCTAGTTTATTATTTAGCCTTTTAGTTTTAATATTTCGGTAGATAAGATAGACGCTATCTCCCTCTTATAAGGATAATCCTTTTATCCTTTTCCTATTAGCGTAGTATACTATTTGTATATAGACGTATTTAAGATTAAGTTTAATCTATATTTAGATATTATAGATATTCTTAATAAGTTTCGTTACTCGTAGTATATTAGGGGCTTCTCGTAGTTCTATATATACCGTAGGGTTATATCTATAGTTAGCGTAGAAGGGTATTTCCTTTATTAATTCGCTTAGTAAGCTATTATATACGAATTATACGATTAGTAGTAATTCTACTTAGTCGTCTTATAGGTAGTTAATATAGTAGTAGAGGTATTATTCTAGTATTTAGTTAGTACGTTCCGTTTATCTATCTATCTAGGGGTAGAATACTATTAAGAGCTTATATTTCGTTCTAAGTTAGGCTATAAGTAATTTCTAGAAGTTACTTATAAAGAGTTTATCCTAGTTTAAGATAAGTTCTTTTAGTAATCCGTATTATCTAATTATATTACGTAGGAAGATATATACTAGGTCTTCTACTATACCTATTACTTTATAAGGTAGAAAATAGGAGTACTTAGTTAATTAGTCGATAATTACTAAGATATTATCGTACTTAACTCTTATTAGGGGTTCTCTAGAAGGCGGGAGGCTAGTAATAAAGTCTAGTAAGACTAAATCCTATACCTCATCTAGAATTAGTAGTAGTTTTAATTCCTTATAGGCTTTATACCTACTTACTTTACTTTTATAGTAGAGGTCGTAATTACGGATAACCTCTATTACTTACTAGTAAGTTCCTTAGAACCTATAGTATTACCTAAGTTACGTATACGTCTTTATAACTCTTTAATATCTATATACTTTAGTAGAATATACTCTTTAGATAAGTTCTTAAGCCGTTTCCGTAATTTCTCTTAGAATAACTCTAGTAGTTATTATAATACTTTTATAGTAAGGAATTATATTTCTTTCTTAGTTATTAATTAAGATAGTATTATTTTCTAGTAGGGTAATTTATTTATAGTTACTTTACCTACTTAGGATATCTATACGGCTATTCTTAGAACCCTTACGATAGATAATTTTAAAGTTAAACTCTAAGAGGAATTCTAATTATTAGATTTATTACTTATTATTACTTATTAAGTTCCTTAGACGTCGTAAAGTATACTAAGTTTTTATAGTTAGTATAGACCTAAACTTTATAGCGTACTCTAGAGAGGTATATCTTTTATTCTTAGAATACTTTAATAATAGCTATAAGCTCTTTATCGTAGATCTAGTAGTTAAGTTTAGGACTATAGAGTTTTTTTAAGAAGAATACTACTAGATATAGGCGTCCTTCTTTATCCCTTTATCCTAGTTATCCCCCTAGTACGTAGTCTAATATATCTATTTCGACTTTAAAAGGTTTTTCTAGGTTTAGTATATATAGTACTAGTTTACTAAGGATTACTTTAATAATTATCTAGAATACTTTTTATTCTTTATCGCCTTAGGTAAACTCTTAGTCTTTACCTATAAAGTTAGTAAGGGGTATAGTAATCCTACTATATCTTTTAAGGAAACGTCTATAGAAATTAATAAATCTTAGGAAACCTCTTATATCTTTAACGTTTTTAGGTATTAGTTAATCCCTAATTACTAAGATCTTAGATTCTTTTATCTATATTATTCCTAAGGTAATTATAAAGCCTAGGAAATTAACTATTTCGTAGTAGAATTTTACTTTCTCTAGTTTTATAAGTAACTTTACTTTATAAAGTTTCTTTAAGACCTTATAGATATACTTCTTATACTCTTTAAGGGTCTTAGAGAAGATTAGGATATTATTAAGATAGACTACGATAAAGATATTAAGGAACTCTTGTAAGACGTCGTTAATTATACTTTAAAAGGTTACTAGTACGTTAGTAAGGCTAAAAGGTATTACTAGGTACTTATAGTATCTTCGTCTTATTTAAAATACTATTTTCTACTTTTTACCTTCTTTTATCTAGATAAGGTTATAAGTACCTTTAAGGTCTAAGGTAGTAAATTACTAGGCTCTTATAAGTATATCTCGTAGTTTAAAAATAAGAAGGAGTAAGTAGTAATTCTTTATTATAATATTATTAAGTTATTAATAGTTAATATATAGTCTTTTTTTTCTATTTTTCTTAGGTATAAAGAGGATTAGGTATCTAGTTAGTAAAGTTAAAGGTCGGATATATCCTTTTTATAGGTTATCTTAGAGGTACTCGTCTAAGGTATCTATTTACCTAGGGTTAAGTCTATAAAGTACGTTAAAGAATAGGAATTTTCCCTCTTTAATAGGTATTTCGTAATCGTAGTAGGTATATTTAGGTAACTTTATTTCTAATTCTTCCTAGAAGAGTTTTTCGTAGACTTAGTACTCCTTAGGTATATCTTTAAGTCGTTCTCTTTATTCTAGTATAAGCTCTTTTAGTAGCTATTTATATAGGTATACCGTTATTTATTTCGTAAGGGCTACGTAGGGATTACTTAAGAGCCTATTCTTAGAGCTTTCCTTAGAAGTTAATTATTCTTATTAGACGTAGCTAGTTATCTAATCTATCTATAGGTTTTATTATCTAAGCTATAGGATTCCTAGGATAATCGGTTTATCTCTTATATTAGTAATATTAAATATAATATGTCTTAGACGGTAGTAGAATAATACTTAGAGGGGCGTAGTCTCCTTATCTATAGTTCCTCCTCTATAGGTAACGGCTTATCTTTTTACCGTACTAAGTTAGTATAGTTCTTTCTTTCTACTCTATAGTAACTAGTATTAGTTTATATAGTTAGGGGAAATATAGTTCCCTTAGGTACTACTATTAAGGAGTATACGTACTTATTATCCTTTTACTTAAATATAGAAGTAAAGGTAGCTTAAGTTATAAGTTATAGTAAAGTAAATATTTCTTACTTCTATTAGTCGTTACCTTAGTATAATTAACTCTTATCTTTTCTTAAAATTAGGGAATTAGATATAGTAATTACGATCTTATTAGTTCCGTATTCTAGGTCGGCTTAGAGTATCTCTTCTTCTTATAACTATCGTTAGAGATAAATTACTTCTTCCTTTAGTTTTAAGAGGTTATAGATTTTTTCTTCTACGTAAATCTAGTAGTTAACGCTATCGTATTAATACTAAGTAACGATCTCTTTCTAGTATACCTTAGGGTATTCTCGGCTTAGGGTGAAGATCACTAGGGGCGTATAGATAATATAGGCGTCGATAACCTAGTAAGGTAGGTCTTTAGCTTATCTAGGTTTACTCTATAGGCCTTTTATCCTTTATAGAAAGAAGTTAGATTCTACTTTATTAAGAAAGTATATTTTATAGTTATCTTATATATATTCTACTTAGAATATAGTAGTATATAGTTTATTATTTATATTAATAGATAGATAATCTCTAAACCTTAACCTCGTAAGGTTAAAGGGTTTATTTATAGTAGTATCTAAGTTATATCTTAGATATATTACTTTATTTAGGCTAACTTATAGTATTACTAGACCCTTATTATTAGGTCCTTTTAGGCGGTCTTTATTAGTATTCTTACTATTTAAGGTACTTTTTAATTCGTCTTAGGCTTCTCGTAGCTAATACTTTTATTTAGTATATCGTTACTAGATTTCTTTAGGGTCTAGTATCCCGTAGGGTCCTTCGTAGTCTAGGGCCTAGGCCGTAATTATTAGGGGAAGTAGCCTACTAGGTCCTTTAAAGGGGAATTTTACGGTATTTATATCTTCTTTAAGTAGTTTAGCCTATAGTAGGTATATCTATCCTAGGGGAGGTTTAGGTTCCTCTTAGGTATCTTCCTTCTAGGAGTAGCTTAACCGTCTAAGTTCCTTTATAGGTAGTTTAGCTAGTAGGGGTTATAATCTTTAGGGTCGTCGTAATACCTACTATAGGATCTCGTCTTTAGACGTCGGTTCGTCCTTAGTATTAAGGTAAGACTCCTTCTTACGTCGTACCTAGAGTATAGTAAGGGTTTTAATAACCTTAGGTTATTTAGGGAATTATCCTAAGGCTTCCTTAGCTTTAAGATAGGTTACGTACTTATCGTCGTAGTAAGTTACTTAATTAGCTTACTTATAGGGTAGTAGCGTAATATAAACCGTATTATTTAGTTACCTTCCTTTTACTAGTTTCTAGTTTTTTTTCTATTAGTATTCTTATACTATATAGCCTAGTTTTCTATAATTATAGTACTTTTAATTAATACTATTAGTCTTTAGTTTCTTATAATAGGTATTATTAAGCTCTATAGGTCTTATATAGTAAGTATTTCCCTAAGACGTAGGTTTATCCTAGCGTAACTTACCTTAGTTAGTATAATACCTATAGTATCCCTAGGTAGGGGTAGACTAGTATCCCCCTTTCTTAATCCGTCTTTTATACTAGTAGTTATCGATCTTAATAGTAAGGCCGATATATTCTATTAGAGTATTAGGTCGGTCTTTTCTAATTAAATTATCTTTTATTAAGTCTCGTAGCCTTTTATAGAACTAGGTTATAAGAGCGGTCTTACTTTATTTAGTTATTCTAGAGGCGAGTAAATAGAATTCTATAGTATATTTAGTAGCTAGTTTTATTTAGTATAATTTAAGGATTTTATACTTATTTTAGTATTCCTTATTAATATCTCTAAAAGTAGTACGGAAGGTAGCTTTAAATCCTCTTATAGTAGAGTAGATCTCTATAGTAGACTTAGAGAGGTTACTAAAATTCTTAGTAATATACTCTCTAGTATATAGCTTAAATTAGATAAAGGCGTTATTACGTAAGTAAGAGGTAGTATTAGTAATTCTCTCTCCTTAAACTTTAAATGTAGTATTATTAGCTTTTTAGTATTAGTAGACCTAGGTTAAGTAGGTTTAAAGGGTTCTAGCCTATCTATTAAATAGCTATAGGGGTAGGACCTTTATACCTATACTTCTTAACTAGAGCTAGAGTAGCCCGGCCTTAAGTTATTTATTCTCTACCTTAAGTTCTTAGAGTATAACTACGACGTCTTATCCTTTATTATTAGTATTTATAGCTAATATCGTTCCTATAGTAAGTATTACTTAGGGTTACTAGGTAAACTTACTAAATAAGAGTAATTAAAATATTACGACCTAGCTATTCTTTAAGGAAGAATAGTTAGTACGATATAGGTATTTACTAATAGAAGCTTAGGTAGTAACTCTAAGATAGGGTAGTATCGTAAGGCATTACGTACTTATTATAATAAATATAAGGTAAGACTTAGATTAATTACTAGTATAATAGAAGTAGGTAGTTATAAGTATAGTAATATCCTTCTTTATATACTTATCTATCCTATCCTTATTAGTTAGTTATAAAGCTATATTAGATGGCTTACTATTATATCGTAATCTTATTATATTAGATTATAGATTACGGTGATCCTAACCTAATAGTGATCCCCTATTATAGATTACTATCCTTAGTGATCCTATTACGTAACCTAACCTTAGCGAGCCTTATCTTATCGGTGACCCTGGGGTCCTCTGACGCGGGGCTGCCTACGGCTGGTTATTTAACCCTTAGTCGTTATAAGGACCTACTTAGTCCTTAGATAATTATAATAGGGTAGGCTAAACTACTATACTAATAGACTAAAAGATCTAATAATCTAAGGACTTAGTCCTTACGATTAAGCCTATACTACTTATATAGGTAGGGCCTTTATAATTCTCTTATAATAACTAGTATATATATAGTAGAGATATTAGAACCTACTAAGGTAGAGGATAAGTATAATAGTTCTACCTTAGTAGTAGATAGTATAAATAGGAATCTCGTCTATATATTAAGATATATTGTAGATAGGGTAGAAATACTTTATCTAGTAGATAGATAACTTAATAAATTATAGCTATACTAGTATATCTATAGGACCCAGACGTAAAAGATAATAAGAAGTAGTTTAAGTTAGATAGATACTAAATTATAGAATTTAATAGTAAGGGCGAAAAGGACTTTATATATAAGATTACTAAGATAGACTTAATTAAATACCTTATTAATTACTATTTTATAGTAATAGCTAATGAATATAAACCTAGGTATATACTACTACTAATTAGCGTAAAAGAACCTCGTAATATTATAATAATTAATATTCTAATACTAGGAAATAGGCCTTAGAGAGAGGGCTTAATATAGCGGCTAATAGGTAATAAGTAGGTAAAACGTAGACTAATTAAAACTATAGTAATAAAACCTAATACTTTCTAGTATAGTAAATATAGTAATTAGTTTACTATAAGTATAGATCCCCTCCTTATAAGGTAGACCCTGAGTTATTTATAGATATATCGTATAGCAATATAGCTGCGTACGCGCGTAGCTACGGGACGTATTACGTATATTTATAGAATTAAGATTAACTATTATATAATTAATAGTTAGGCCCCGACTACGACTATACGGCTACTACCCTAGTATACCTTTCCCCCAATCCTACGTAGTATTACTTACCGACTCTAGTAAACTATTCTCCCCTATTTTAAAATTAAATTAGTATCTAGGTATATCCGCCCCTTACTCCTTAGTATTAGCTACCTTAGCTACCTCCTATAACTAGTTATAGTCTATTACCTTAACGTTCTTATATTTAGCCCTAAATTTAGCCTTCGTTATAGAACTAGCCTTTACTAGGTTCTTTAATTCCCTCCCCTTTATCTCTACGCTAAAGAGCCTAGCTAGGGTTAAGCCCTAAGAGGCTAGGCGTACCTAGGCGTCTTTAGGTATACTTACGCTAGGTACGTAAGGGTCGTACCCTACGCCCTTAAGGGTAGTAATAATCTTCGTATTAAGAGGGGTTAAGCCTTTAATAGGTAGATCGTAGCTAGGGCGTAAGGACCTAAGCCGATTACGTAGCGACCTAGGGAAGTTAATAGTATAAGGGCGACCTTTACCTACGCTAGGGTATATAAATATAGTAGTTAGTACGTTTATAGTAGTAGTATAGTCTTAGCTTAGTAGATAGTTATAAGGGTAAGTATCTTAGTATTTATAGGGATAGGGGGGAAGGGCTAAGCCGGTATTTTATATATACCTAGGGTAGCTATAGAGTTCGTCGCTATTTGAGTTATAGTTTAACTGAGATTTTAGTACCCTTCTATCTATAGTTGGCTATTATCCCCGATTAATAACGCGTAGGTAGGCGTTCTAAGGGCTAAGGACTACTTACTAAGTAATACTATACCTCCTATATATTAAATAAGTAATATAAGGATAGGATAGTATTAATAAGCCTATAAGGATTTAAAATATTATACGTTATTCCTAGGATTTAAGGTCGATAGCCTTAGTATCTATATAACTAAGGATAAGATAGAGGTACTAAAAGTTATTAAACCCCTATTACGACTATTAGATCTAGAGATATACGTTAGTAAAGTAACTTCCTATAATAATTTAGTCTATAGTATTACTAGAAGGTAGAGCTACTCTAGAAACGTAAGATAAGACTAGTTAGTAAAGCTAAATAAGAAGGGAAATTGATAGATAAGTCTACTAAACGGATACATTAAGACTAGGTAGATAAAATATAATTCTAATTAATAGACGTAGAGTAGTAATAAATTAAGTTAATATGGAGCTAGATATTAAATAAGATAATACTATACTATTATAATCTAGATAAGCTATTATTCCTAAATATCGACGCTAGTACTAAAGGATTTAGTATTTTAATATTCTGTTTAGAGACTACTTAGAATAGTATATATATTCTAACAAGTAGTATATAGCTAATTCTATTTCTTAGCCGTACCTTAATAGTAATAGAGAAAAGGTACTAAGTAATAGAGCTAGAAGTCGTAGACTTAGTCTAGGTATATAAATTACTTCGTATTTAACTTTAGTTTAATAGAACTCTAATTATAATCTTAACTAATTACGCTATAACGAAGGGTATTATTATATAGATAACGTTAAAGTCGATAAATATTAATAAGATTAATATAAAGCTAGCCGTAACCTTAACTTTCCTAAGTAGATTTAAGCTTGTTAGAATAAGGGAAGCGTATATTAGTAAGGTATATAGATAGATAAGAAGGATAACTAGATAGAGCTAGTTAGATAAGAGGGTATTTAGTAAGATAGATAGAATAGGGTAGGTCTGTATTTCTATAGACTGTAGAGCTTATTTTCTATCTCTTTTCCTACGTGGGAATATCCTATATATATAGGTATTCTTCCCTACCCTATAGGTAGTTAATTATTCCTATATATTCCGGAAGCGTATATTCCGGAAGCGTATATTCCGGAAGCGTATATTCCGAAGCGTATATTCCGGAAGCGTATATTCCGGAAGCGTATATTCCGGAAGTATATATTCCAGAAGCGTATATTCCAGAAGTATATATTCCAGAAGTATATATTCCTGAAGCGTATATTCCAGAAGCATATATTCCGGAATCATATATTCTAAAAGCGTATATTCCAGAAGCGTATATTCCAGAAGCGTATACCCTATCCTAGAGAGCTACCCTGGAATAGATGTATCTATCTAGACGATCTGTTAGTAGACTTACCTACCTATATTCTAGGATTTAGTATAGTTCTTAATAAAGCTTAATGTAAGATATATACTAGGACAACTAAACCTAGTATTAGACGTATTATTAAGGATACTAATGACTAGGGATAATAAGTTAAAAGCGATAATAATTAGTAGTAAAGCTAAATAAAAAGACGAAGTTAAATAGTAGGACCTAGCTTATAGTAAGCTAGATAATATTCAGATTTACAACGATATTACCTTATGATATAGCTTTATATCTAGTATAACGGCTATACCTAATAACCTTAGAGATCTTATTAAAAGAGGCTATAATAAGGAGCTACGATTTCGAGTAGTCTATAAGGTAATTAGAAAGTATTAAGAACTATACTAAACCCTAGAATATAGGTAGGTAAGTCTACTAATAGATCGTCTAGATACTTCTATATATATAGCTCTCTAGGGTAGCTCTCTAGGGTAGTTCTCCAGGGTAAATATCTAAAATAGCCCCTAAGGCTAATAGAAATATCTCAAGGCCTATATAGGCCTAGAATAAAAGATAGAAGAACCTTCTAGAAATACTAGGACTTCTAGAAGCCTAATAAGGCTAATATATATATATATATATAACGACTAAGGGTCGAATAAGCAGTTCGCAGGCGACACCGCATTAAAAACCTAGACGCAGCCGATAAGATAAGGACGCTAAGGTTAAGTTATATAATAGGATCACCTAGGATAGTAATCCGGGAAAAAGAGATTATAGTTATAATAAAGATTACCGTAATCTATAATCTAATATAATAGGATTACGATATAATAGTAAGCTACCTAACTTAACCTTATACCTAACTAATAAAGATAAGATAGATAAGTATATAAGAAAGGATATTACTATACTTATTTAATATATAGGAGGTACGGTATTACTTAGTAAGTAGTCCTCAGCCCTCAAAACGCCTACCTACGCGTTATCAATCAGGGACAATAGCCAACTATAGATAGAAGGGTACTAAAATCTTAGTCAAACTATAACTTAAATAGCGACGCGAACTCTATAGCTACCCTAGGTATATATAAAATACCGGCTTAGCCCTTCCCCCCTATCCCTATAAATACTAAGATACTTACCCTTATAACTATCTACTAAGCTAAGACTATACTCCTACTATAAACGTACTAACTACTATATTTATATACCTTAGTATAGGTAATTATCCCCCTTATACTATCGACTTCCCTAGGTCGCTACGTACTCGGCTTAGGTCCTTATACCCTAGCTACGATCTACCTATTAAAGGCCTAACCCCTCTTAATACGAAGACTACTACTACCTTTAAGGGCGTAAGGTACGACCCCTACGTACCTAGCGTAAATATACGTAAAGACGACTAGGTACGCCTAGCCTCTTAAGGCTTAACCCTAGCTAGGCTCTTTAGCGTAAAGATTAAAGGAAGAGAATTAAGGAGACTAGTAAGGGCTAGTTCTAATACGAAGATTAAATTTATAGAAAAATATAGGAACGTTAAGGCTATAGACTATAACTAGTTATAGGAGGTAGCTAAGGTAGCTAATACTAAGGAGTAAGGGGTAGATATACCTAGATACTAATTTAATTAAAATAGGGGAGCTAGGACTATTAGTATATAGTCGAATAGGCGAAGGGTAGTAAATAGTTCGTTAGAGTTAGTAAGTAATACTGCGTAGGATTAGGGGAAAAGTATACTAGGGTAGTAGCCGTATAGTCGTAGTTAGGGCCTGACCGTTAATTATATAATAGTTAATCTTAATTCTATAAATATACGTAATACGTCCCGTGGCTGCGCGCGCGCGCGGCTATATTACTATACGATATATCTATAAATAACTTAGGGTCTACCTTATAAGGAGGGGATATATTAAATATATATTATACTTAATAATATTAGAACTATATTCTTTTATAAATATATTAATTAAGTTAAAGAGAAGATTAATTATTACTATAGGGTTACTTAGTATAAGAGGGTTAAGGATTATAGTTAGTACTAGTAAGGGTAAAAGTATAATAGGTATTAATTATAACTCTATAAAGATATTACTAGGTAGTATCTATAGTTAAGAACGTAAGGGGGAGTATAATAGGGGAGACTTATAGGTATTAGAAGAAAGTAGTAACTAACCTTACTACTTCTACTATCTTTAACTCTATTTATATAACTAAGTTAAATTAATATTAAGCTTATAACTATCTTTAATAACCTCTTAGATTAACTTTAATATAAATTAGAATTTAACTTAGGTTATACTTAGAAAGGGCTAGGCTAATTAAGGTTAAGAGTCTAATAGTAAGGGGTTAATTTTAGGGCTTAAGACTAATACCTTTACTTACTATTATCGTAATTATCTAAAAAGGAATTAATTCTAAAGGTAGATTCTATAGTTATATTATATATCTATTAAAGGCTTATAGAGTCTATATAAGTTATAAGGTTATAAGAGTATTAAGAATATCTACGGATAGGTAGTAAAGATATTACTAAATATATCTTTATTATTAATACTATAGTATTATCTAATACTTATTACTATATTAATTATAAAGCCTAGTTAACTTAATAAGAGGATTATTAGGATATTAATCAAAAGGTTAATACGTTATCGTTTTTCGTAATAAAGTTAATTACTAAAACTTAAATTATATCTTTAATAAAGTCTAACTTATTATTTAAAGAGTATACCTTTAGGTATTATTATAGTAGGTAGGGAGGTCGTAATATAATATATTAATACGTAAGAGAAGAGGGTTAAAGATTAGATTAGTTACTAGCTTCTAGGTATAGGCGTAGTTAGAGTAGTACTTTAGGTTAAAGTTAAGGTATAGCCGTTAATTAGTAATACTTTAACTAATTAATTAGAAGGCTTAAAAAGTTATACCCCCTTAGGTTATACCTACGTAGTTAAAACGTTATACCTCCTTATTAATTCCTATTACTATATACTTCTTTTATAAGGAAGAGTATTACTTTTAAATACTATTAAGAAGATAATAAGTAAATATATAGGTATTACTACCTATAAGTAACTATATTCTATAGGCTAAATAAGTCGTTATTAGTAATATTCTATCCTATACCTTTAAGGTAATTAAATAGATTAAGGTAAATTAAGGTAATAAGAGTGTATATTATTATAGCCTTTTTATCCTTCTAAGCCTCTAAGGTAGAGGGGTCTATAGGTAAAGGACTTAAGGTAGTAAGGAATTTATTATAATATCTTATTTAAAGAGGGTTATAATACTTAACTTCTAGGAGTAATAATTTAACTCCCTAATAAGGCTTTTAACCTACTAATAAGGCTACGTAGCTATTATTACTTATAGGTCTAAAGATAATATAAGAAAAAGGTAATTACCGTAGGTAGGTATTAGTACTTAAGGTGTATTAGTAGTAGAACTAAGTAGATAAGAAGATATATAGGGATAGGCGTTATACCAAGGAATTTAGCCTATTAACTTTAGAAGTAGAACTTTCTACTAAACCCAGGCTAAAATCGATAATAGTAGTATTAATTAAGGGAATTAATAGGGGGGCATGACGTTTTGACTACGGGGGCATGATCTTAGGGGGGCATGACTTTTTAGGTGCTCTGATTGGATAGGAAAAAGTATATCTCTATTAGATATATCTTACGTACCCACCTACCTATACAACTAATAGAAGGGCCCTACGTTGCGTCGCCGTGACTATCGTCGCCGTAGCTATTAGGGCACTGCGTCGCCGTAACTATCGTCGCCGTGGCTATTAGGGCCCTGCGTCGCCGTAACTATCGTCGCCGTAGCTGTAAGGTAGGTCTAGGTACGGGCATAGTCAAGGCAGTACCTTAAGTCAAAGTTAAGGTATAAGTATCGATTAGTTATATTTTAAGTAACTAATTAGAAGGCTTAAAAAGTCATACCCCCCTAAGGTCATACCTACGTAGTTAAAACATTAAAACCCCCTATTAATTCCCTTAATTAATAGAGGAAATAAAACTATTAATAAAGATATAGAAATCGTTATAGTAATAATAGGGTATATGGCGTAAAAGGGCGTATAACCTATTAGGGTAAAGAAGTATAGAAAAGTATAGATATATTCTATAGCTATCTATAAGGTAGGAGGTACCTAGAATAATAGTATAGGGGGCCGTACCGTATAGACTACCTAGAGCTAGGTATAAAAACTACCTAGTACTAGGTGTAGGCTAGCTACTAATAGTAATAACTATCTATTTATACCTATACTTCTATAGCTTCTATTAATAAAGACTATCTTATTTATTATTACTTATATAAATATATATTATACTTAATAATAGTAAAGCTATAATCTTTTATAAATATATTAATTAAGTTAAAGAGAAGATTAACTATTATTATTAAGTTATTTAATATAAAAGGGTTAAGGATTATAAGTAGTTTAGATAATAGGAATTAATAAGGAGGTATAACGTTTTAACTACGTAGGTATAACCTTATATAGGTATAACTTTTTAAGCCTTCTAATTAGTTAATTAAAGTATTACTAATTAATAACTATACCTTAACTTTAACCTAAGGTACTACCCTAACTATACCCGTATCTAGAAGCTAGTAGCTAATCTAATCTTTAACCTTCTTCTCTTATATATTAACGTATTACGTTACGACCTCCTTACCTACTATAATAATACCTAAAGGTACGCTCTTTAAGTAATAGGTTAGACTTTATTAAAGACGTAATTTAAGCTTTAGTAATTAACTTTATTACGAAAAATGATAATATATTAACCCCTTAACTAATATCCTAATAATCCTCTTATTAAGTTAATTAAACTCTATAATTAATATAGTAATAAGTATTAAATAATATTATAGTATTAGTAATAAAGACGTACTTAGTAATATCTTTACTACTTATCCTTAGATATTCTTAATACTCTTACGACCTTATAGCTTATATAAACTCTATAAGCCTTTAATAAATATATAATATAACTATAGAATTTACCTTTAGAATTAATTCCCTTCTAGATAATTACGATAATAATAAGTAAAAGTATTAGTCTTAGGCCTTAAAATTAACCCTTTACTATTAGACTCTTAACCTTAATTAGCCTAGCCCCCTCTAAGTATAACGTAATTTAAATTCTAATTTATATCAAAGTTAGTCTAAGAGGTTATTAGAGAAAGTTATAAGTTTAATATTAATTTAACTAAATTATATAAATAGAGTTAAAAATAATAAAAGTAATAAGGTTAGTTACTACTTTCTTTTAATACCTATAAGTCTCCCCTACTATACTCCCCCCTACGTTCCTAACTATAGATACTACCTAATAATATCTTTATAAGGTTATAATTAATACCTATTATACTTTTACCTTTACTAATACTAATTATAATCCTTAACCCTTTTATACTAGGTAACCTTATAGTAATAGTTAATCTTCTCTTTAACTTAATTAATATATTTATAAAAGAATACGGCTTTAGTATTATTAAGTATAATATATATTTATATAAGGGATAATAGATTAGGTATTATTTCTAATATAATTAATTTAATTAGCCTTAGTTTATAAAAGGGGTAGATCTCTAATAATAGAAGTTATAAAAGTATAGGTATAAATAGGTATAAATAGATAGTTATTACTAAAGCCTTAGAAGAAGGGAAGTAACTTCTTTATTAATACTTAGATTTAAAATATAATTAATATAATTACGAACCTAATATTAAACCTTCTATATATCTTATATATAAGAGACTAACCTTACTTATTAAGGTAATAATTAAATTAATAAGTTATTATATTAATACTTATACTTAAGATACATAAGTTATAATTAAAAAGTAATATCTTATATTATAATTTACCTAATAAAATATCTATAATACTTACTCCTTTATTATTAAGGAGAAGCTTAACAGCTATAATCTAATTATAACCCTAATTAAGGAATTTAATAAGAAGAAGATCCCTTATCTTATTAAGTAGGCTAGTTATAACTTAAACTATCTACTTAACTTAGTCTAGACGTTCCCCTACTATATCTAGATATAAAAGTAATTCCCTAAAGTAATAAGCTTTAATAATATATATAATATAAATAGGTTTAAGCTCCCTTTATTCTAATTTACTAATTAGACGTATTAAAGGACTATTTTTAATATAGCCTTTAGCCTTATTAATAATAAGAAGAGAAAAGGTTTCTAGTTCTTTATTAAGAGTATCCTTTAGTTTATTTAGTAGTACTCTATTTAAGAGCTAGACGTTATTATTATAAACTTTAATAACTTAATAAAAGTAGCTTTAAATAACTATTTCCTAGAAGTATAGTAATAACTTTATATTTATTATATTAATTTAAATATACTACTTAAGTTAAAGTAGAAGTAGGTTAAGGAGTAAAAAGATAATAGTAATCTAGAACCTAACTACTAATACCTAAGTACTTTTATATTAGTTAAATTTAATTTTAAAAACTAATAATTAATATATACCTTACTTTTTAAAGAAATCCCTTAGATATACTAAGGTATTCTTATAATATAGAAGGCTATCTTATTTATTAAGACGATAGAAGCTTATAAGAAGGTATAAATTAACTTTTATATTAAGTTTAATAACTAGTAAGCTATCTTATAATATCTTTATAGAATATATATACCTATAAAGGCTTAATAGGCTTATTATTTTATTTAAAAGTATTAAAACTTTTAAATCTATATTACTTCTAATATAGAGGTAAGTAATAATAATATTAAGAACTATCTACTTAATAGTATAAGCTATTTCTACTAACTTATAGAGGTAATATAAAATATAGTAAAAGATTAAAAGTATAACTTTAGTAATACTTATACCTAAGACGAGGTACTAATATTACGTAACTACCTTAGTCTATCTAAGGAGTACCTAAGTAAATTACGTATTACGATCTCGTCTAGAGTACTTAATCTTATTAACTAATAGTATTGTATTACTTATAAGGTAATACCTTTAGGTAGAATTCCCTTTTTATAGCCTCTTAGAATCTATAATAATAAGTATTCTATTTCTACTAAGCTTAGTATTTCTTATTATTATACGATTTACTAGAAGCTTAGTTCTATAATTAACTTTATAAAGTAAGACGTCTATCTACGTTAGTAACTATAGTTAATAATAGTATAGAACTTATATTAGTATATCCTAGATCTTAAGATTACTATATTACTATAAAGAAGGCCTAAGAATATATTATAATTTATTCCTATAAGGCTTATAATTAATAATATAACTTAATTAAGGAAATAAGCCTTTAATTAGAGTAATAAATAACTAATAAGACGTAAGTAAGGCTAGCTATATAGAAGCTAAAACTAAATAATAATTACTAGGCTTATATTATAAGGTTATAAAGGTAACTCTTAAAAAGGTATTCTAAGTTAATATTAGATATATAATAAGTCTAGTACTATTAGTCTTAGAAAGATAATAAGATTATATAGTAGTAATTAGAAGATATAGCTAAGTATTTAGAAGATAAGGAGCTAATAGGAAATCGTAGACTAAGATTAAAAAATTAAGAAGTAATTATAAGTAGAGCTAGCTAGAATAAATAAGATTTAAATATAAGGTTTAACTTTCAGGTACGCCTATAGCTAGAATTTAATTATAGGTATACCTAGAATACGTTAATTAAAGCTATTTAGATAAGAAGAATAACGCGTTAGGTAAGTAATATAGTTAGGTACGTAGTAGGTACTTAAGATATATTAACTAAAAGTATATTTCTAATTAGCTAATTAGAAGGCATAAAAACTTATACCTACGTAAGGTTATACCTACGTAGTTAAAACGTTATACCTCCCTATTAATTCCCTAGATAATAGTAAGAGTATAATAGGTAATAGCCTTAATAGTATCTATAGTTAAGAGTATAAAGGGGAGTATAGTAAAAGAGACTTATATATAATTAAGTTAAATTAATATTAAGCTTATAACCTTCTCTAATAACCTCCTAGACTAACCTTAATATAGACTAGAATTTAACTTACGTTATACTTAGAGGGGGCTAGGTTAATTAAGGTAGAGAGTCTAATAGTAAGTAGTTAGTTTTAAGACCTAGGACTAGTACCTATACTTACTATTATTATAATTATCTAAAAGGGAATTAATTATAAAGGTAGATTTTATAGTTATTATATATCCCTATTAGATACTTATAGATTCTATATAACCTATCAGGTTATAAGAGTATTAAAAATATCTAAGGATATATAATAAAGATATTACTAAGTACGTCTTTATTATTAATACTATAGTATTATTTAATACCTATTATAATTATAATAAAGCTAACTACTAGGACTTAAATTACGTCTTTAATAAAGTCTAACCTATTATTAGGTACCTAGTTAGGTACTAGAATATATTATATAAGCAGCTTATATTCTCTAGGCTATTAGTTCTAGCCAGAGGGGGTCTCAGTCCCTCTAGCCACTGGATTAACTATCTAGCCGGAATAGCTATCAGCTAGAGTAGCCTCAGGCCAGAATAGCTATCTAGCCCTCTAGTACCTAATAGTACTACCTCCTCTAAATAGCGGCGCCCCGCCGGCTATATATCTATCTATAGACTATTCTCTATTCCTACTATCTAGTAAGTATATAGTAAGTAAGTATAGTATAATAAAGGAAAGTAAAACGAGTATAATATAATAAAAGAAAGTAAATAAGTATAATATAATAAAGGAAATCCGCTACATAAGTATCTATCTAATTATTAGAGTAGTTTCCGTTACGTCTTCTTTACGTAGTCGTATCGTTAGTACTTATAGATCCTATAGGCTTTAGTTACGTCACGGATTTTTGGTAGGAGTATCATTATTAGAGTCTATTATAACTCTCGTCCCTTTAGCCTTTATTATAAGTCTAGGTTATTACGGTATTAGTAAGTTTTAGGCTAGAGTCTTTATTTTTACTAGGGTATTAACTCTTATTAGAGTATTAACTCCTATTAGAGTATTAACTCTTATTAGAGTACTAACTCTTATTAGAGTAGAGGCGGTAGAGCTAATAACTAGGGATTAGACTACTAGTAAAGACTAGATTCCTAGGGTAACTTATTTACCTAGCTAGTTATATACTATCTTAATTAATACCTTAATCTTAGTCTTAATTCCCTCTAGTATATCTTTAATTCTATTAAGATTAATATTCTAATTATTATTACCTATAGAGATTATTAACTTAATATTAGTTAATTTAGATTATAGTAATAAGATATTACTTAATATCTTTATAAGTTTATTTATAAAGTCTTTCTATTTATTAGTTAATCTATTTATTATTATACCTTAATAGAATTAAATTATAGTAATATTTTTAGTTCCTTAAAGATATAACTTATTTAAGCTAAATCACGTATCTAGCTATTAGTAAGCTCTATAAGTATCTTTAAGATTACTCTATCTTTATACTATTTAGGTAGTTATTCGTTAGATATATCCTTATTAGTATCTAGGTATCTATTTATTAATATATCCTCTAGTATATTTACTAGGTATAATTCGGTATCTCTCTAGTATTCTACTACTTATTTTTTAAGTCCTTTAGGGACTTTAATTAGTAGTTTCTAGTTCTAAGTTAGTAGTTTATTAAATATAGACGTATCTATTACGTCCTTCTAGTCTTTACGTAAAACCCCTTTAAGTTTATTCTATAGCGTCTTTATAACCTTAAAGAGCTTAATTACTAAAATAAAGATTATACTATTATTAAGGTTAAGTCTATAATAGATACTAGCCTAATAACCTTAATAGATAAGTGGTTTAAATTTTACTGGCTATTCTAAGAGCTCTATCTTTATAAATAGTACTATAACTACCTAACTCTTCTTAACTATAAAGTCTACTAGCTAATACTATTCTATTCTATTAGCCTAGACCTTCTATTATCCCTAGAGTACCTAGGTAGTTAATAGTATAGAATAGATTAACTAATATACTACTTAAAGTTAAGCTAGTTATTAGGTTCTATTCTCTAAATTAGTAAATAGGTCGATATTCTTATTATTAGGTATTAACTTTAGTCTAACGGTACTATTAAGTAGCTACCTTATATAATAAATTATACTTCTTACTATACTATATAAAGATAAGTAAGTTATTATTAAGTAGACGAGGATTTATTTAATTACCTTTACCTAGAACTTTATTAAGTTATAAGAGGTAGATTAGTTTAACTTTATATATTTAATTAGGTTATAGATTCTCTACGTCTCGTCGATCTTATTACTTATAATTAGAGTCTATTAGAATTAAGTTCTAATAGTAGCTTTATATCCTCCTAACTTTACCTAGAATATTTAATATATAGGAGGTATAGTATTACTTAGTAAGTAGTCCTTAGCCCTTAGAACGCCTACCTACGCGTTATTAATCAGGGATAATAGCTAACTATAGATAGAAGGGTATTAAAATCTTAGTTAAACTATAACTTAAATAGTAACGAACTCTATAGCTACCCTAGGTATATATAAAATACTAGCTTAGCCCTCCCCCCCTATCCCTATAAATACTAAGATACTTACCCCTATAACTATCTACTAAGCTAAGACTATACTACTACTATAAACGTACTAACTACTATATTTATATACCCTAGCGTAGGTAATTATCCCCCTTATACTATTAACTTCCCTAGGTCGCTATATACTTAGCTTAGGTCTTTACGCCCTAGCTATAATCTACCTATTAAAAGCCTAACCCCTCTTAATATAAAGACTACTACTACCCTTAAAGGCGTAAGGTATAACCCCTATACGCCTAGTATAAATATAAGTAAAGACGACTAGGTACGCCTAGCCTCTTAGGGCTTAACCCTAGCTAGGCTCTTTAACGTAAAGATTAAAGGAAGAGAATTAAGGAGACTAGTAAGGGCTAGTTCTAATACGAAGATTAAATTTATAGAAAAATATAAGAACGTTAAGGTAATAGACTATAACTAGTTATGGGAGGTAGCTAAGGCGGCTAATACTAAGGAGTAAGGGGCGGATATACCTAGATACTAATTTAATTAAAATAGGGGAGAATAGTCTACTAGAGTTAGTAAGTAATACTACGTAGGATTAGGGGAAAGGTATACTAGGGTAGTAGCCGTATAGTCGCGGTTAGGGCCTAACCGTTAATTATATAATAGTTAATCTTATATAATTCTATAAATATATATAATACGTCCTGTAGCTGTATATGCGTACGTAGCTATATTACTATATAATATATCTATAAATAACTTAGGGTCTACCTTATAAGGGAGGGTTATAAGATTTATAAGAAGCTTAAAGTAGTAAGGAATCTTAATAAGTAATTTACTAATATTAAGGCTATTTACGTAGCTTTAACTTAAGTAAAATAATTTATAATACCTTTAATAATAGCTTTAAAGGATTAGGAGGCTAAATTTAAGTCTTAGTACTTAGAGTTTATTCTAATTTAAGCCTATTACGGTAAGTAATTAAACTTATCTACTATTTTATACTCCTCTAAATTCGTTCTTTTAGCTATTTAGTTTAGGGTTTATTTGGTTTTAGGGTAGTAGGTCTTAGGTATATAACCTATATAGTCTCGTACTTGATACCTAATAATTAAAAAACAGTAATAAAAAGATTATAGTCGTAAGTATTTTTTTTAGCCCCTGAAGACCTTCGATAAACGAACATTTGTGGTTCCAAAACATGCCGATTAGACACTCAGGCTAGTGAATGCATACCGTCATTAAAAGCGGAGCTATTTCCTTGCGGCCAGCCCGAAAAAAAGTTTCCCACCGGGTAGGACCTGTCCAAGCCACCAATGAAGTCGGCCAGACCACTCATTACTCCATCCCCCAGCTCTACATTTCAGCTTCCTTCACCATCCCTATTTAATAATCACCTTCATCGAAGCTCCACGAGCTGTCAGTCGTATGCAAGCTTTGACGGGGCCGGTCCCTTTTCCCCATCAATCTCATCTTAATCCGAATACCCACGCGACGACACGGTGGTAAATCGCCGCAGCCCGGACAGCCTACGTCTCACCCCAGCATTGACACCTACGAAGGCCGACGCCACAGCCGAACAAGACATGCCTTATAATACTCGTCGCAAGTCGCTCTCTTTGACACTGCTTGGGATCCATGTCCCAGTCTCGCATGCCGAGCGAGCAGCGGCTGCCGCTGTCGCCTCAGCAAATCGTACGATGTTGCAAAAGGAAGCCGGGGGGAACAAGTTGCCAGCCCTGTCTGTCCCGTGCCACGCCAACAAGAGAGCGAAGCTGTCGCATGGGAAGGGAAGCGACGCATTGCCAGCTCGAACGGTATCGTCGGGCTCATCAACTGAAGATAAGAACGATATTAAATACGAGCATACACCCCCACCGTCACCGGAAAGAGAGCGACAACTATCCCGCCACACTCCGAGGCATACATCCATAAAGACAGTAGACTTGGAAGGCACCGATGATGACGTAGTTGAAGCTGTGATTTTGCAGCTCCAGGCGACCGCAAATCGACCGCATCTCGTTAAGGAGCTCGCCATGGTCCTTACTCAAAACCTACCCAGCATCCAACAGTATGTGCCAATTGTCTAGTCGCAAATCGGCCCTACCTCTGCTAACGTGCCGAAGTTCTGCGAACCCTTGCGCCATCATATCTTCTCGGCTCTCTTCATACCTCAAACGACCATGTTGGACGGCTCTTGCTCCATGCCCCTTGGCTAAGCAATCCGAGCCGACCCACCCTCGTCGAACGTACTTTCACCTAACGACATGCCCGCACCAGCCGCTATGTCCTTCAACATCCACCCAAATCCCACATAGAGCCGCCATCTCTCCTTCAATCTCAAGTGTCGAGTCTCAATCGGAGGATGATGACGTGCATCGACGCGAAATGAGTCCATCTCCTGAGGTTGACCTCTCACCACCTGATTTCGATGACATGACTGACGACGCTGCGATGCCCGCTACACCCACCGGATCTTTACCTAAGACACTTCGCATTCTTCGATCTGTCAGAAGCGCATCTCCACCACTGGAGAAGGACGAGAGGGAATTCACACAAACGGCGGATGGGCTACAAAAGCGAAAGCTTCATAGCGAAGCCTTTCCCGGCTACGGAGATCATACTCAGCCCGATGATATTGCTCGGGACGACATTTTTGGCGACCGACAGAATGTCGCCGCCCCACTAGCACCGCCTATGAGCTTTACAACCAGTCCAGCTGTTCGCGCAACGTTTCCCCCGTCGAGCATTAGAAAGGATCCAGAGGATAATTGGCTGAAGTTTGGCAAGTCACTGGAGTGGGACCATCGGCCGGAAGATATTGAACTTGAGGAGCTTGAGTGCCTGCTCGATACTTGCTGAAGGCGCTTGTCGACAGCCACGCAAGTCTACAGCAAGCCCACGACCTCGTGCGGTTGTGAGGCCTCGAAGCCTTTGCATGTATCAGCACTGTAAGATTGCTTGGTGTATTGTATGAGACCAGGCTGGGTAGAGCGCATACCAGTAAAGGGCCGCAAACATCCCGGGTATAGATACGATGGAATGACATGGTAACGAAGACATCTCCTTTCAACACTCGTTCTACCGAATAGTTCCCTAAGTTATCGTACAACCTATGGAAAGCACTTTGAGTGCTGTCAATGTGTTCTATGAGCTAGGTTTCGGCCTACCAAGCACTGCGTCATGACTCCACGTCGGCAACTTTATCGACAGCTAGCTCAACCCAGACGGTGGTGCCCAGTTGCGTGATGAAAGGTCGCTTAATCTGAACAATCCTGAGGCCTGGTGTCGACTTGGTAGCGCTCTCTACAATGCCGACAATGTCCCGATTCCACCAGCAACCATACTTGCGGAAATGAGAAAGGGCAGACCAGTCAAGCAGGGTATTGACAACATGCCACCAGCCGCGACCATGCTCGACGAGGATGATTCGACCCGTTCCGGGCTTTACACAACCTGCTAAGTTTGACAACACTTGTTCGGGTTCTGCGACACTGCACAGACCAAAGGTTTGTACGACTGTATCGTACTCTTGATCGTCAAACAGAGTCGGCTCTGGCGGTGGTAGTACGTCCTGGATGTCGCACTGCGCGACTCTTATCCTGCCGTCTAGGTATGCAAATTCTCGCCAGCCCCGAGTAGACGGCTTCGTACGGGCGGTGACGGTTGGGGACACGCCTGCCATTCTTGGAACAGCCTTGGGTAGCTTGTCGATGGCGACTCCTAGCATGTCAGCCGATATGTCTACACCAGTAAACGAAAGCACTTGTGGTGCTGGAGCTCCCGACTGCATTGGCATGCGGTCACTTGATGACGGTGTGACCCCGCTCCAGTCGTAGAACGCCATATTCCTTCCGGTACCAAGCGCCACTTCGAGGACATGGCCTGATGCGATTCGACCAATGTCCCTCCGCAGTGCAGTGATTCCCATGGCCTCTTCAGATGCATCGAGGCTCTGATCAAATTGGCGGGCAGAATCGCGTGTAAATGTCGGTGGTCGGCCTGTGGGAGTTGCTTCACGTGTAGCCGAGGACTCGCTGTAGAATGACGCAACCATCATGCTAACGTAGATGCCACAACCGAGCGCGACCACGCCGGCAGCGAGCAACGGGTACTTCCTAGCTCTGAAAATGGCATCGGCAGTGTCGTAGCCCGGCGGGTGTGGCCTCACAGGTTCGACCCTGAATCGGTCAGCACATGACTGGTATTCTGGACTTCGATCGATGAAGCCAACCTGGAAGCTGCTGCGTTGCGTTGCCGTGCCTGTGGTCTGGGGCCCAGCGGCCGTCTCGCTGAGGCAGGCGTTGATTGTTTGTTCGGTCCATTTGTAGCTTTGGAGACGCTCGAATAGTGGAGGTGGCGTCGGAAATGTGAAAGGTTGGCAAGGCGCGTGGTAAACATCGTTTGTCCGTCGCGCCTACTTGCTCAAGACTGGTCGGTGTAAGGGAACCTCAGTCTGCCAGTGGTGTGGCTTGGCAATCGCCATGGAAGGAGGCGGGTCGAGCGAGCGAGGTACGGTCGGTACGTTGATTTGACAATACCAACGGGGTGGTGAATTGGACCAAGCAAATAAAAAGGTGGTCTAAACATCGCCGGAGAGGCACCTGTGGAGACTGCCGATAGTGGAAGATTAGGCGTGTCAACGATGACAGCCTTGTCAACTCAAATTGAAGAATTTCACCATGAAAGCCTCATGACCTCACGATTGCTATTTAATTTCTTATCGCGTGCTATTATATCCGTCAACGTGTGCCTATGTATGGCTCGACTTCCTGTCAAGCATTCAAGTCCCCTTCACTCGGCTAGCCGGCGTAGTCTCAGTATACTGTCGAGGTCAAGCCAGCCCTTTGCTCCCCAGCCTTGGGGCCCAACCTCTACACTGGGCCGAACAGCCACATACCATGCCCATGCCTTTTGATCCAGCTCACTGGGTGTGAGGCATGTCGCCCAGCTGTCGAACAGCAACCTCAAGCTTCCCAGGACTTGTGCGAGGTTGTGCTCCAGTTCTTTCTTAGTTGCAGACATCGTGCTTTGCTGCCTCTTACTCCCCTGTGGTGGCGCTGTGACGCCACCTTGGCTATCTGTGTGTTCGGCAGGGCTTGCAAAGCTCCTGAGTAGGTAACTTCTCGCGATGTCTGGGTTGTGGATCGAAACACCCAGATGCTGGAGACCAAATTTGTGCTGGGCTGCATGTGCATCTCGCCCTGCAATCGGGTTATGAGGACCAGGATCAAGCGCCCAAAAGGCTACCTTCTCACTGCAGTCGACACGGCTGCCTTGACGCAGCCCTTCCGCCAAAGCCCCATTCACGCAATTTCGAATCAATCTCCATCGATCCGGGCCTAGCATTACTCCGCCGAACCATCTACTCACGACAACAAGCCGGTCTACCGAGTCGGCCTCCCTGAGCAGGCGAACGATGAAATCGCCGCCACCGCTTTCTCCGTCGTCGTTCGATCCCTCCGAGATCCCATCAGTCCCGATGTGACCAGATCGCTGGACGCGATACCCCCAAAAGTTGTGAGAGGCTGTCTTGAGACTGGACTGTGAGTCAAGCAGGGATTTCACCACGGCCTTTGCTTGTTGGCCACCGGTAAAAGAGATAGCTTGAGCAATGAAGGACGATCCTCGAGAGTCAATTCGCTGGGATGTCGACCATGCGGAGGGCGTTGCTCGTGTAGGTCGCCCTGTACTGATCGAACTTGAACCGTCGAGTCCGTTCTCATTGTCGCCCTCGCCACCAGCGTAGAGAGTTCTTGATTCGCCCTCCTGTGCCTCAGATAACTGCTGGCCTAGGATGCCACCTGGCATGTTGATCTCGGCTGTTGCTGAATCACACAGAGGATAGCCGCCTCGTTTGAGTACGATGACTTCTCTGCCCATGATCTTAACCTTTGGCTGTCCGACCTCCCACGCGCCGTTGCCCCCTTTGGTACTTGTCTCAAGTCCGAGATCGACTGCCTTGGATTTGGCATTGATGCTCACGACAGCTTGAGCAAGGCTGAGGCGGCTAGACAAGGGTTGTTCGGGCATCGTGGCTCTCAGAAGCTCCAGAGTGAAAGCGAGTAATATTGGGGCCCTGTTAGTGTAGAACCTGCGGGAGGTAAGGCACTCCTCTTCTGTGATTATAGGTAGAGCCAGTGACTGCTCAGCCTCGGCCGGGGAGTACACTCCACCGGGAGGTTCGGGCAGGGCCTCCCCTGCTTTAAGCCTTTTTCCAGCAGGTAAATCAAAGGCGTCATGAGACGTCCGCTTGTTCTTACCGTCAGGCAAGAGGTTCTCACGATACTTCTTGCAGGCAGATTGAACCGATCTGGCAGCCTTGTCATCACGTATTGCCGCAGAGACGACCTCTGACGACGCTTCAGCGATGTCTCGAATGCTGGTGCTCATCCGCATTAGCGAGAGGCCCGTTACATGGTTCGCAGCTGTTTAACAGGGTTGAACCGCACTATCCATACCTCCTCAAGCCGACCGACTGGAGCGATTTAACATAGCCCATGGCCGTCATCATCGTTACGTTCCCCGTAGTGAGGACGCGCAGTAGCTCCTGCAGGTCTCTAGTTGAAGCCATTTCCGTCGACTGACCATAGCCTTCTGGCTCGTGCGGCTGTGCTGGTGAGCTATAACAGCCAGAACTACTTGGGAAGGATGCAGTACTCGAAATGGTGCCTTATTTGAGATGTGATGAATTGGGTCTGAGTTGCTTAAGATAGATATGACGAGGGAAAGACCACCCACAACTCACCCATCCACCCCACCCACCCGGCCATTGCATCACTGGGCTGAAATGCGAGAGGCTAAAATACAGTGACACGGGACACCCGCACTGTCCCAATGACGACCCTCGCAAAGAATCATGTACGTATGAGGGAAACATCTCCAAAAAAAAAAACAGCCTGATGTTAACTTCCATTAATTCACCAAGCGTCAGTTCGATATTGGGACTGTTTTGCACTATACTGATCATGATCTGCACAATCTGCCTGTCCGCCTAGCCTTACAACAAAACCACAATCAGTGACTATTATCTTACAAGTAGGACGGCATCTGAAGTAATGTCCTGCAACTGCTTCTTCACCTGCAGCGCCTCCATGCACGCATCCTTAACGCCAGTACTGAGAAGTGGAGCCCCCGTCTACATCGCTTGCCGCACCCTAAGCCATACACATCGAGATAGCACCAGCCTGTCGTCGTAACCTTATTATTGTTGGGAGCCTCCGTAAGACCAAGACCCTTTGCCAGAAACCACCAACCCCCCTTCCTGGGCGATAAACATGAGACCACGCACACAGATTCGAGCTCTACGCTCGCTGGAGGACGGCGTGGAAGCGATCAATAACCTATGGAGCATATGTTAGAAACGAATCGAGTTGGCATCGAGCCCCGTGGGCGCCAATAACGTACCTCTGGTGATGATTTAACGAACGGAAGGTCGAAAAACATGTACTTCTCGTTCTTGAGGAGCTCCACAACCGTAATCATGAGCCCCCACGGCTGGGGCCAGTAGCCGATCAGTCGCTCCCACAACACGCGCGTGATTTGTTGCCGGATATCGGTGTCTTCAGGGTCATTCATGTCGTGACCAAAGATCTCCAAAAGAACTCTGCTGAAGTAGCTCGTCATGTCGCTGGGGAACCTGAGTTGGTTGACCATACTAACAATAAGGTAGTAGCGGGGCTCTGGCCCCAGCTCGCGCATCAGCAGAGACATTATACCAACATCAGTCGACGATGAATTGAAGGCCTCCCCGCCTTGGCTTGACTGCTCGACCGCGTATCTGCCGACGTGTAGAGTGATTGCCTCGATTATGGACAAGTTTGCCCGGATGGCGACATGGGCGAAGCCCGTCTCATACACGTCGGATTCGGTAATGGCACGCGTGATATGAGCCAGGCCGTCTTCGGATGGGCCTGTCCGCAGGGCCTGGTCGAGTACGCTCAGCAAACCAAACTCCCGCAACAATGCCGTCGACTCATCGGCATGGCCCGAACGCTCTCCTGATTCATCATCGTGATCTCCATCAGCAGTCGAAAGATCCTTGGAGGCCGGATTTGCTGCAAGTATGGCGTTGATAAGCTGTTTGCAGTGAGGAGGCAGGCTGACCCGCAACTGATTCGAATGCGCAGCAATGTACTCTGAGAAATCATGTTGCAGGACAACAAGAAGTTTGAGAGTCGCTCGGTACGTGTCGCGAGCAACAGCCGTAGGCTCCGGAGCTTTCAGTTGCTCTCCGATGAACTCAAAAAGCATGCGGAGAAGTTGCGTGAACGCTGGCCAGCCTGTGCGTTCCTTCAAGATTACAGGGAGGAAAGCCCGGTGTTGAATAAGCGAAAGCCATCCGTAGGCAAATCCCGGTAGATACCTCGGACCGAGGTCCGCAAGTCTGGAGGCAACTCGCAAGAGCATATCAAGCTGCTCGCTCTCATCCACTTGCTCTTCCATTGTGCCCACTTCGTGTAACAAGACGGACAGTAACCGATGGAATACTCTCTGGTTAAAATGCTCGACACGCTTAAGGTGGTGATGACTCAGGACCAGTGTCAAGAGGGAGAGAATGGAGTCAAGGTAGATGGGGCGCGATGTTGACTCGCTGACGTCCCCGTCTCCATGAGCCCTGATGAGGACACCGATCATCTTGGCAAGCGCATCGGCAGCGATGAAAGCATCAGTGACTGTGCCGGTCGTGTGGGCGAAATGTTCATATCTGTCGACAGATACATCGATGGCGATCCTGATGAAGAGGAAGAGGTCATCCTTGGTTCTCAAGACACCTCTGCCCTGCATCTGTCGCACGAACAGAATGGCTGAATCGTCGGGAGCATTGGGGTTACCGTAAAGGTGAACCCATTCGTCAAACACATACTCCATTTGATCTCGCTGGTAAAGGACCTCGCCATCCAGGAGTTCGTTAGGGGAGATTCCCTGGCCGGACAGCTTCGCTAGCAACCTTTGAGCGATGGCCGATTCAGGTTCATCGTGAACCCAAGTCCATGCGACGTTGAGAGTTCGGACGAAGTCGCCGTACAGCGCTAGAGGCCGGTTGCCCAGAAGGGTCAGGTCAATCATCTGTTCCAAGAACTCCATTGACCCCTCTTTGCGCTGCTGTACCGTCTTGGCCAGAGCTACGTCAACACTCCTCCAGTCGATTAAGTCTGTCCGCAGAAGCGCCGCCAAAAGTGGGAGGCGGAGGAAGTTTGATCCTGGTTGTTGTCGAAATAGTGTCGTAACTCTGTTATTCAGGCCCGGTCCAGATATCTTTCTCAAGGTTTCAAGCACGTGAACCAAACTCTCCAGAGCAAGGTTATCCTCAACCTGGCTGAAAATCAACTGGGTGATTTGCTCGGCGGCGAAAACGGCGAACTCCTCCGAGCTCTGT
This sequence comes from Verticillium tricorpus MUCL 9792, assembly GCA_000732205.1. Classification (NCBI taxonomy): domain Eukaryota; kingdom Fungi; phylum Ascomycota; class Sordariomycetes; order Glomerellales; family Plectosphaerellaceae; genus Verticillium; species Verticillium tricorpus. The sequence continues at coordinate 3,063,596 of JPET01000004.1, forward strand.
GATGTTTTGATCATGTGCTGAACCAAGGCATCCACCACATCCAGGACAGGGTGAGGTCTGGGCAGATCAACAAAATGTTCTTCGCGAGCCTCGGTTGCCACACGTTGAAGCTCGACCAGAAGCTTTTGAACTCTTACAAACAGAGCTCGCCCGTCCAACTGGAAGGCTTGTGGTCTGCTGTTGGCAACGCCTGCAACTTGAAGGGGCCCATAGGACGGCATATGAGAAGCAACATGCTGCACTGCAGGCGTCTCAGCAGGCGTTGAGATATTGGGCAGTGAGCTGAACTGGTCCGCCAAAACGTCGTTTGCCATTGACCTGGTCGTATCAGATACAGACGGCACATGCGAAGCGGTTGGTGCGCTGCTGGTGCGGGGTTGGCGCGCAAAGTCTTCGTATATAGCCATCTGCTCAGGGTTGAGTCCACTAAGGCTGGGCGACAATTTGAACGGATTGGGGATTGTCCAGGCCCATCGACTGAGCGAGGGGTCAACGTAGGGCTCATTAGGCCTTTGCGAGCGGTGACGGCGCCGAGCCTCCAACTCGGACTCGATCATTTCCTCAATTTCTGGCACCGCCCTCTCCTCGGCCTGTTTTTCGATGATGTTACAAGCGAGGTCCAAGTTCGAGTTGACGCACATGATAATCGTCCCTTCAGGTAGACCTTGCGGGAGGTCGTTGGACAGGTTGCGCAGGTAGTTGGTGAAGTTTCCTCGGAGCGGTTCTTTGGACGTCACCAGGGCGAGGCTACCAGCAGTGGCCTTCACCATGTTGATGGCTGATGTACGGATCCTGTTTTCGTCGGGCTCTGTGGCAAAATCCTTGCGAATCATCTCTCGCGTTGAGATTGCTGCAATCGTCACTGATCTGTCGACGACAGGCTGAATAATGTCCTGCAACGCGCGGGTCAGGGCAGTCCGGACAATGTCGTGAAGCCGCGAGGTGGCAACGACCATTTCGTTGGTTGGAGGTATTTGGATCATCGGCGTTAGATCCGGGATCGAAGCCGCGAGTATCTGCGGGGATAGCCCAGCACTAACGCCTGTGGCTAGGCCGTTCAGTGAAAGATTGTCAAACGCCTCCAAGCTCTCATGACCAACGAGCTCCACTGGTTCGTCCGCGGCGGTGCGATTGAGAATTTCGCCTGAAGGCTCAATGGTCTTGTGATCCAAACTAAGACCCTTGCAGAGCACCTCAATCTCAAACTTGAGGTTGAGTTTGAGTTCGGCGTGGTGATACAATTCGATCAAGAGATGAATGATATCCATGAGCCATGGGTTGGGGGGCCGAAAAACTGTTGAGTGAACTCCCTGGATGAGAACTTTGCAGACAAAAGGGAGAACAACGACAAGCCTCTTAGTATCGTGAGCCTCAAGAAGGAGCTGCTTGAAGGCGATATTCTTGTGTTTGATGGGTCTGTCGCGTGCTAAGGTCAAGAGACCAAGCCAGCCACCGAGGTTTTTCAGATGGGAACGCTCAGTGGGATTCGAAATTGTGGCCTCAGAGTTGAGCATGCGGGCAACGCTGAGATACGTCTCTCTCAAGACTTCCGCCCAAAGGATCTTGTCCTCGAAAAGCTTGACTAGATCCAGGTAGACCTGATGATAGTTCGGTTGCATCTTAGCGCGTTCCTCGACTAGGTGACTGGCAAACCACTGCTGGTGCCTTTGTTCAACCATGTCTCTCAGCTCCTTGCACATTGATTGTAGGGTGGTTTCGGTAAGATTGTTGAGGACAAACTGAATCTTTCCCTGGGTGTCGTCGGATGGACTCTCAAACGCGAGTTCGGGGAACGTGCTCTCAGCGTTGATCGACGTGAATGCGGGGGCTTGCCGATCGGAGTCGCGTGCCTCATCTGCGTTGCCATTGGAAGCAGACTCAGGATTGAATGAGGTTCCGTGTGAGGGCGCATTTAGGCCGTTGCGAGGACGCAGTCCCTCCTCTTCGTGCTCCCGAACGACGTCCTCGGCCTTCTTCCAAGCCTCCGTGCCTTGCAAGCCTGGAATTTGCAGAAGTTGTCTGCAGAATCCAGGCCACTCTCTGAAACGCGAAAACAGCTGCATCAGAGCCTGCAAGCCAAACTTGTACATGGAGACATCTGGAGGGTAGTCTCGCACGGCCTCAAGGATCATACCGAGACCGATTTTGAGCGGGAGATCAGCTATCAGCTTGTGCGAGATAATGCCGCCAAACAACACCGCAGTGGTCGCGAGGGCCTCGAGAGGATAATCCACGTAATGAGCGTACTCGTCGAAGAGGCCGTGAATCATGCAGGCGAACACATCCTGATCCAAAGGATCGCGAGAGTGCTTGTATCTGTGGAGCACATCGACGATGTTGCGAACCTGGATTTCATCTCCGTACATTTTCTTGTAGTGTTCTTCCATCTTAGCGTTTGCAGCAGACGGCAAGGCATTGCCGTCTTTGCCATTCGTGTCGATAATGTCGTCAAAACCTTCACCATAGTTGATCAGTCTGGGATACACCGTAATGCAAGACCGTTGCACTAATATCAGGTCTTGAACTGGGGCCTTGGGCATAAAGTCCTCCAAAATCTGGAGCAGCGCGGAAACAGTCTTGACTTGCAGCGTAGTCGACTTTACAATAGACTGCCCGTCGGGGGGGCGTTGATATTGTAGCTCCAGATTCGCCTTGATCAGCAGGAACTGTTGGAGTGAACGAGCTACCTCGGCACTTCGTTCCGAATTTTGGCGAGCCCAATGTCCCAGATCAAGGTAACCCTCGGCATGAGCTAGAGCCGCAAGATCGAGACCAAAGCCACTCGTGAGGGAAACGAGGTCCTCGAGCCACTTATGTTTGACGGCGTGCTCGAAAATCAGAGGCAGATCGGTAGGCTTGACGGCGTGTGCGTCGATCAGTCTTTGAGTTACCCAGTCCCTGTCTCTTTGCCATAAGCTGTCGAGAACGAAGTCGTACTCGCCCGACCTCTTGTAAAGGAAATTGTCGAAGAGAGAGTTCAGGGTCTCCATGGCCATCGGGGGCCATGGCTTCGGGACCCCGAAAGCGGAAACAACGAAAATATCGAGGTTGGGTACGACCACCTCCTGGAAAAGGCGCTTCGCTTCGACACTTTGCGAGGCATGAACCGAGTGGAGTGCAACATGGAAGACGGCAGCAAGCGCGGCGACGGATACCAATGGGTGCTTCACCGCAAATGCTGCTCGCTGTTGCACTTCCGGGGGGGACTGAGCGAAGGATTCCAGAGTCAGAGTTGGGCGTAATCCAGGTATCGTACTCGCATCGAGTTGATCTGGCATCAGAGATGCAAAGGCGCATATGAAGGAAAGTTGAGTCTCGGGATTTTCCCAGTTTCCACCCCAGAGTTGTTCTATGTTCAGCGAAGAGGAGTTGTCCTGGGCGATCGGTAGAAGCGCGTTGTAAAGGCGTAAAAATTGCTGCGATGATATCCGTGCGGATCGCTGGTCAAAGTAGGTTATGACATCTTGCCAACGGAAGGTAGATGGCAGAATTCGACGCAGAGCTGCAGTCAGGACAACAGGATCGTGTCGAGGTGTTTGGCTGATGGTTGTGTAGGTGAGTGCGACTGACACTTGTTCCTCGGACAGCTGTACATGGCTCGGTCGATTCTGCAGATATGAGACACAACCATCGTGATCCTTCGTGAAGGCTGCGCCAGTACGCTGTATGTAGTTTGCAAGTGCGTTGGGTGGCTTATCAGCCAACACCCTCACCAGATCCAACGCAGCGAGCACTTCTGAAGGAGGAGGCGCCTGATCGCCATTCCACCGCGCCTGAACCTTGTACGCCAGCTCTGATTTCGAAGCTGCGTTGAAGTTTGGAGGCTGGTATTGTATGAAACGGTCCACGATGGCGGCGATGAACGAGTCGGTCAAGTCGGCATGTTCCTCCAGGTCGGGTCGGGCGATGATGTTTACGAAAGTTGGGAAATTAGTTGAAAGGATAGCGTCGGCTAGGGGGCATGTCAGTGATGGTAGGCCTAAGGAAGACCGTATGACTGACCCTTGGTCTTCAAGTCGGACCTTGACCCAAGCTTGAAAGCAAGCGCGAGTATCGTTTTCTCGAGAGCATCCAGCTTGAAGTGTTCCATGAAAGTCGACAAGTCGAAGTCACGAAAGATGTCCTCTGTGCCAGAATCGATGGACTCGGCAATCTTAGTCGCTTGATTTACGTCTCGGGCGATGTTTCGCATCTCATTGACGAGAAGGTGATAATTTCCAGGATTGGAAACTGGCCGCGTCAGACCGGGGAAAATCTGGCCTGCATTGCCGGCAACCAGTCGGGTGAAATATTTGGAAAAGACCTCCATGCCGTGATCATCGAGGAGCTGCGGGCAGCATACGAGGGTTAGCTTCTGCCATCAGGCTCAAGGTATAGTAGGGGCTACCTTTTTGAGTTGGTCTGCCTGGGTCTCCCGCTTGACGTGATCTTTGTCTTCCTTGATGGTACTCAGAAGAAGATAGATCTGGGCAACTACAATCTTGGCCAGAGGGTTGGTCCCTGTCGGGCTATGGGTACTGGGACTCGCGCCAGCGCTAAAGGGACCTCCTTGCGATGGGTTGGGCGAATGACTGATTCCGGTCTGCAAAGTCTGTGCAGGATTTGGTGAGAAAGATCCCGCTCTAGATGGCGGCACCATGGAGTAGTCTTCCAGACCGGGACTGTTAAGGCGGGCGGAGCGTCTGTCCAGGTTGAACAGAGCAGCTTGCTCGCTGGAGCCACCTGACCGACCAGCTGTTTGAAGGCGAATACCGAGGCCGATGCGTCAGAATTAATCGTCGGCCGGAATACAGAGTAGACAGGCGATTGAGTGTGCCTGATAGCGACCGAGAGCTAGAGACTTTGCAGGGCGGAATCGACGCGATGGGAACCACAGGTTGCGGCCTGAGGCGTCGTTGCGGTCGGCGGAGGGCGACCTGGCTGACGATGCCAGTTCGGTATTGATACGATCAGACAAGAGTGTATCCTAATCGGTCGACGGATTGCGAGGGTAGGCAGAGCAGTAAACCGCCTTCTGGATTGGTACTTCCTCGTTGATCTCGTTGAGAGCGGTTGCTGTTGGCAAAACGCCGATCGTATCGTGATGCGAAGCTTTCCAAGGGTGGGTGTGGTGAGGTCGCAAGAGGAGAAATTGGTAGGATGAGTTGCAACTAGACAGGTGTGAAAGAGTTGTTCGGGCACAGGATGATTGGTCTGAGCCAGGGAGCTGGGGGTCAAAGTAGGCCCGGCAGCGACAGCCTTCCCTTCCCGTGGTTGACCCTGTGGGCCTGCCCAATGTACCTACTTGTCGAAGCTTGGACTGCACCAACTGGCCACGGTTGGGTCCCAAAGGTCGTCCGTCTCCGAATAACAGTGTGAATATCAATACCTACTTGCACGGTGCTTGCTCTACAGAAAGAGGGAAAGCGTGAACAGGAGGAGACAGTGGGAGTCATGTGGACAGACAGGGGTCGCACAATTCGCGGGCTCATTCACTCACGTGTAGATAAGATAAGAAGATATCCACACTGGTAGATGTGGACTTCCCATAGCTAGCTGCTGGCCGTTACCGTAGCAACATCGTTTCCCCAACAAAGCATTCATAGTTGGTACGTCAGCACAATGGGCTTCTCTCCGTCACGTCCATCTAGCAAGCTATCAATTTGACCTGGCCACCCCATCTCCAGTATCACCACGCTCGCACTCGTTGGCAGTCTCACACTCTCGCCATCACTCTTGCTCAACCCAACTCAGAGAGGTTCCTTCACCCGGCGGGCATTCTCCGACGACACAGTTTCATCACCACCGGGTGCGACCGACGACATGCCGTCAGCCTCGGTGGACGGGCCAGCTGTGTCCTTGTCGTGTAAGTAGGAAGCTTCGATATGCATGGACGGCAACTGATGCAAGCAGTTGCGAACAATTTTTGGGGCAAGGACGATGCGGGCGTTCAACCGCTGCTGGAGCGCATGCTTGCGGCTAAGCAGACATCCGACGAGCTGAAATCATTCTACAACGGTAAGATGAACTGCGGATTATCAATGCTAAGTTTATTCTTGGTTTGCTGATTGAAGATCCAGCGCGAGCCTCGATCGAAGAAGATTATGCGCGGAAACTCCTATCCCTTTGTCGCAAACCGCTTGGCTCTCTAGAGATGGGAAGCCTTCGAACGTCGCTAGATACTTTGCGCGGAGAAGTTGAGGGGATGGCCAAGCAGCATCAGAGTAATGCTGCCCAAATGAAAAGCGAGCTGGAGGAGCCTCTTGGTGCTTTTGCCGGTGGGATGAAGGAGAGGAGGAAAATCGTGCAAAACGGCATTGAGAAGTTGCTGAAGACCAAAATACAGCAGACACAACACGTGAACAAGGTTCGTTGCTGGTTCTAGATCTGAGCCTACAAAGAGCTCGACTCATAGGCAGATGCACTGACATTGATGTACTAGACTCGAGATCGATACGAACAGGAATGCCTGAAGATCAAGGGTTATCTCGCACAAGGACATATGGTAATGGGGCAAGAGGAGCGTAAAAACAAGGCCAAGCTTGAGAAGACGCAGATATCGGTTGCGACGTCCAACACCGAGTACGAGCACGCTGTCAAGGCACTTGAGGATACGACAGCTCGTTGGAACCGCGAGTGGAAGGCCGCTGCCGACAAGTTTCAAGACCTTGAAGAGGAACGTCTTGATTTCACGAAGAGCAGCCTCTGGCAGTTTGCCAACATCGCATCTACGGTTTGCGTCAGTGACGACGCTTCGTGCGAGAAGATTCGTCTGTCTTTGGAGAAAATGGACGTTGAGACGGACATATTTACGTTCATCAACGACAAGGGAACCGGTCAGGAGATTCCGGACCCGCCGAAGTACATCAACTTCTGCCGAGGAGACGCCATTGATAATCAGTCAGAGGTGTCTGAAGACGACAACTACTCAGTTGCGCAGTTCCCTAGGAGCATCAATCCCGCCTTCAGATCATCCTCGCCACAGCCATCGACTTATGAGTCTCATCATGATCCCAATTCTTATCTCGCGCAGGACCTTGGTCACCGTGAGCCGGCATCAACAGCAGGGCGCGATTCTGGTGTCACCGCAAGAGCAATGCCTCCATTGTCGGTTGGTCAACGACAAGGGCAGGTTGAGATCCACCAGAATCCACAGCAGCCGCAGCAACGACTTCCAAACGATATGACACAGCATGGTCCGTTAGCTGCAGTCCCTCACGATCCTTACCCGCTCGATGGCATGACAATGCTTTGCCGCACCGGGCCGCCTTCTGAGCGCAGTTCTCACCCTGCTTCGGCTCGGCCGTCCAGTCGAGACTCGCACAGTGATTACAGCTACCCGACATCTTTGTCCAGCCAGGAGCCCCCGAGTGGCAAAACATCCCCCATCAAACAAGACCAGCCACCGCAAGAAGCGGCGCAGGATCGGCGGGTCTTCAAGAAACGAAGCGGCTTTTTTCAGAATCACAGCCCCTTCCGCCGAAAAAGCACCAAAGAAGCTCCACAGGCATCATCGGGCCGAAACACCTGGCACTCTTCTGCGCCTCACGGTGGCCAGACCAGCCCCAGCCGGCGTCCGCAACTGTACTCGAAGGAACCATCGACATTGTTACCCGAGCGAGCGACGAACAGTCCTGAGCCCATCGACGCGAACGCCAGTCTGGCATTGAATGTTGGTCAGAACGTATTCTCTGTCACCACTCCAGACATGGAGAGACGAGCGGGGAAAACACCACAGGCTGCACCCGAGGAGGCTGATCCAATTGCCTTGGCTCTCGCCGAGCTGAAGGGAGTGGGAGTAGACAAGCAATCGACGGTCAGGGTGTCCGCAGATCGATATCATGGCATAGCTACACCAGCGCCCAGTGCCACGCAATCATTCTCCAGATCAGTTCCATCGTTGGCTGGTGGGAGCGCCGCAGCAGCAGGTCTACGAGGCACCCCCCCTCCGTCATACGATCAGCAGGTACAAAGACTTGGTGTTCCACCAGCTGCGGTTACGGCTAAGGCCATGAAGGAAACTTCACAGAAGTTTACCGACCAGACACGTACCATGTTTGGCTCCAGTAGCCGGCCAGGCTCAAGCGGTTTTGCAGGCTCTTCGGCATCCCGGGCTACGGCCAGGTCCAGTGAGGTGCCCAGAGCTATGTCGCCAGCACCACCACGAAGTGTGTCCCCCAGGCCTGGCATGTCCAGCAGCATACGAACTGCCAACCGATCGGCTTCGCCCAACCCTCGCGCTGCAGGTCAGCATGAGTCGAGCGCGAGACAAACAGATCAGGACTATTATCGGCATAGCTCCCCCAACGACATGGCGAGGTCTGCGTCGCCAGCCCCATTCCGCGAATACACAAGATCCAATAGCGGACCGGCCCAGGTTGACATGGCAATCCAGCTGGCACCTGCTGGGGACGAGAGCTATGGCTCACAGCGAGGTCGCGGCGGGGGCCGGCCAGGAACAAGTTCTAGTAATAGGGCTATGGGCTTGTATGATGGCGGGGGACCGGCGCAAAGCGGATCACGTCAACGTAGCAAAAGCGTTGCAGACCCTTCCCGGCAGTACACCAGAGATGGTCGTGCTATTTTACACTTCGGTAAGCTTCTTTCTGCCCATTGGTGCCGCGGTGTTTGACAATTTGCTGACCTTGACACCAGCGAGGGCCATGTACATGTATCAAGCGGCCATTCCTGAGGAGCTCGGGTTTTCTAAAGGTGATATGATGGCTGTGCTTAGGCACCAAGACGATGGTTGGTGGGAGGCCGAGGTGCACAACGGGAATGGGCGCGTCGGCCTTGTCCCCAGCAACTATCTCCAGGCCTGCTGAGGACAGTATGATCATTTAATCATGTAGGCGAGCAAGGTTCAACTGGACGGTAAGCCGTTGGACGCGAAGTTCCCACATAAGCAAGCGAGCATTTTGTAGATTATCAAACGAGTAAGTGGACTTAGAGGGGTCTTGGCTAGTACAAGACTTCGAAACGTGATTGAAGGCGGTTTTGTCCCAGTCCCGAAGCCCGCATGTGAAAAAGTCGGTTCTGCCGGCTGTGAAGACTTCGTCCGGGATGACATGTGATCAAGAGCCAGGCAGTCCTCGAGACGCCCTAGAGGCGCGTGCACCGCGCCGGATGGCACTGTACCAGGTAGTCGAGAATGTAATTACCCACACAGGCCTATCTGGGGTTCTCTTTGACATAATGAGTACTTCATGATGATCAGAGCTGGAGGGTTAGCCAGCATGAGACAGACAGTAGGAGCTGAGACGTCGTAGTCAGGGTACCGAGAAGGTAGGTACGTAATGCACATGACAAATGACCGGTGACGACATACCTGGGGTTCAGACAGTGCACTTCAATCGTCGGCCTATAGTTTAAAGGTGCTACATGCATGTGCGTGTATGTTTTGATGCCTACCTCTTGAACCTCTACAAGCGACGGAACCACGGAACCCAAGTTTTGGTACCTTAGGTAGTTAGCCAAGCACCTGACCTGACTCGATCATCACCTCAACAGTGCGGCTTGACCTTCCCGCAACCTACGGCGGACCCTCCCTAGCAGTACACACGCTTTGCCCCGTCCCCCACGCAAGTAGCACAATCGCCCAGATACTGATACTTCCCAGTCCGGTCTTCTGTCTCAGGCATCGACGACACGCTCATGCGTGGACTGGTATGCAAGGGTGCTCTCATCTGCCACGACAGCATCGCGTTCTTAGCTTCTGGTGATCGATGTTCATATCAGCCCAGGGCAGGCCAATTCCCAACGTTCGACAAAACCCTCTTGGGTTTTAACGTGAGAGACAATCCATGGTGAGCAACGATCCCCCCCCCCCCCCCCCCCAGCTTCCATACCGCCATGCGCCCATTTGCGACCAGAGTTACTAATAGTAGGCGACGGTGTAGGATTCGCTCGACAGAACCTATCGGGCGGCCAAGTCCAAAGGCGCTCAGCGAGCGTTCATCAACGTGAGCCTCCTCATCGGCGGCTGTATTCCATTGCTCTTTCTAGCCACCGTCGCGACTACACTATTTTATCGAAGCTATCTACCGGATCAGATCATTGTCACTCCAGTTTATCTCCAATATGGGTAAGTGGATTAGTCTGCGTAGTATCTTATTGCGCTTGGCTGCCGAATGAAAGATACTTGCTCACCTAGGACATCACTTCAGATCGGCACGCCATCCCTTCGGGATTTCTTCCCTTGCGAATTCAAACCTCAAAACGCAACAGGCGTACGACATCACTGTAGCCTTGAGCATGCCCCGTTCGCCAGCTAATACGAAGCTTGGCAATTTCATGGTTGTCGTCTACCTTCTCGACGGGGAAGCTGAAGTCGCAAGCAGCGCCGAACCACTTGACGATCTGGAGCCCAGATCCAAGGTCAACGAGCAGAGCATCCTTTTCAAGTCGCGTCGACCTGCGCTGGTGCCATACAAGGACCCTTGGGTGACTGCAGCCTCCCGCCTCGTCCTTTTGTTCTACCACCTTGTCGTTCCCGAGTCGCAAACGATGACGCTGAGTGTCCCTATGGCGGACAGAATCCGGCTGGCATCGCACCAGTCCACGATGCCTACATCGGCATATCTTGAGATTGAGGCTGGTCAGGAGCTGCAGACATACGATGCCTCGATCATTATGACGGCCCAACTACACGGGCTGCGTTGGATCATGTATCACTACCGCCTTATCACCTTTGTTACAGCCACCGTGTTATTCTGGGCAGCCGAGGTGGCATTCATGATAGCTGCTTGGCTGGCATGGAGCAGCTCGACGGCTGGCGGTCCCACGCAGTCTAACAGAAACGATGATCACGACGAGAAGGCGGAAGCAACACACGTCAAAGTCAAACGGGACGAGGAGGGGTTTGGCGAGCTCTCCGATGTGCCGCGGACCTTCCCAACATCTACCAAACAGCCACCATTGAGATACGAGCCAAGCCACGGGGTCAGGACTCCGGAAGTAAAGTCAGAAGAATCCATGATCGGCGAAGTAGAAGCAGACGACGAGGCAGACGAGGAAATGCAGGAGGGATGGAGGGGTGATTCCGGTATCGGTACTAGTTACAGCGAAGCGGGAACAGGCAGTGGCGGTAAGAGCATCAGGCGTCGTTCTTCGAACCGCCGCAAGGTATGATGCTGGACTTCAAAGGCAAAGGCACATGCTAGTAGGCACATCTGGTTGTTCCCAGTTCGAGGTTGATCGCCCGAGGAAGACATCGAGCCGTGTACTTTGCAAAGCCTAAGACCTCACAACACCTACTATATGCATACAGCACACACGACACGTCTCGGTACACAAGCAAGCAGGTAGTCTCTACCCACAGAGCAGACTTTGAGCCTGTGCTGCCCTGCTGACCGTCTGTCCGTCCGCCTACATCTGCCTAAGCGGAATTAGTCGCTTTGGTGACGATGACCTGACCTCGAGCCCGGGGCAACCTCTCACCAGGCTTCACTACTGTCTGTCAACCTCCAGCCAGTTCTTTGAAATACCGGATTGTGATAAAACCGAGGTACCTACCGTTGGCCTCGAAGCATTTGACAAGTGAACCAACCAGCGTGCGAAAGTGCCTCGCTCCCTGCATGGGTTTGAACAGGAGGGGTGACAGGTCTCCACAGGGGCTCAAGTACAGCAGTCCCCCCCCACCGCCTACAGAACAACCAGCTAGGTAGCGCGGTCGGCTTTCAGGCTCCGCACGAAACGACAGCTGACCACCGACTCTGCAAACCGACCTGCTACTGCCTTGCTCAATCTACCAGAAAGGAACATTCTTGTATGTGTACTGCGTTAGGCAGGCTTTCATCTCTAAGCTTTTCCCACGACACCTACGTATCTTCATCTGGGCACCTCTACCACCCCGTGGCTCTCCCCCACAAACCAACGTTGCTATTCGCTAAGAGCGTCACGCATCTTCGCCTGACTCGATCCCCGCCTCCCCGCGAATATTTGGAACCTCCCACCACCACCGCTTCCAACCATCACCGCCTCCACCACCACCAGACCCGTCTCCCATACACCGGCGTCGGCCTCGAGAAGGACCATTACCGCGAGGCCTGAGTGTCAGTCACCTGTTTCGCACCTATTCTCGATCATGCCGTGCTTCAAGGGGATTGCGGTCAGCATTCATGCCAACGGGGCACCTCTCCCCGAGCATGGCATGCAAAAGCAGTCGCGATTTTCGCGCGTGAGTACTTACATACCAGTGCCCCAGCCCCAGGTCGACCTCAGCAGCAATAAGCCCGATCCTGCCAAGTTCGCCATATCGATTACCTTGTTGACCCCAGGCCTGCCGATTCCCTACTCCGCGCCCAAGCCCACCGACGACAACCCATACCCTAAGCCTCAGTATGTCGGGGGTCATCCTACCGCGCCTTCAGAACGGCCCAAAAGCACATGGATTGCAAACCCATACATTCCCATGACAAATTCCGAGAATGAAACCATTGCTGCATACATATACTTCGACGGCAGGTCCAAAGAAGAGGTCGCCACGCTCCTCCGGCCGGGCGAGGAAACGTGGGTGAACAGTCGATGGGTCCAGGTTCCAGATTCCGAGGGCGGCGGACTAGCAGAGCGGGAGTTTTTGTTCCGCGAGGTCGGCTTAGAACGCTGGTTGAACGGGCTTGACTTGAAAGGCCACGATGCTGCCGAAAAGTTGGAAAGACGCCGGCAACGATTTGAGAGGCGGCGCCGGCGGCAAGGAGCCACCAACGAGACGCCTGGCTCGAAGCCTGTAGACGGAAACGCAGGCTCACGAGACACCTTCAGGTATGGCGCCGATGCAGGATCCCCCGTGGAGGCTGTCTTCGACGACGTAAGCTCTGATTCTCTCTCCGATGACGACGAGCCCCCCGAAGCCACCGGGCAGATCAAGGTCCTCATGTTCCGGGTGCTAGCCTCTGGCGAGATAAAGAAGGGCGAATACTCTCCTCAGTTTGATGCCCATGACGACGACGACGAGACAGATTCGGCGAGCAAGGACAAGAGTAACGGTGGCGGCATGGATGCAGACGTCGAACATACGACAAGCTTCGCCAAACCCAAGACTCTCGACCCGAAGACTATCAGTACTCAGACTGTTACCGGCATTGATGGTCCGGACAAGCCATATGCGTCTTTCACCTTCTTCTACCGGGGCGAGCGCAAGTCTCCTAACCATTGTCAGCACTGAACCACATCGCTGACAGATTGACAGGCCAACTCCAAAAGATTGGAGTCCTCGCATCCTCGAAAACTCCGCAGCCAACGCCGGGCTCGGCCAAAAGACGATCGGGTCAACTCGACTTCTCAACTTTGGGACCTCTCAAGTCAACTGGCACGGTCGGGTTCTCGACCTTTCGTGACCAAGAAACGGATGCCACCAGGCGGCGCAAGGCTCGGAAGAAGAGCATCGGCAAAGCTGGCAGCTCTTTACAGGATGACAGCGACGACGATGACGACGACAGTGAAGTTCTCGGTAGGATGGAGGACATTGACGAGAGAGACAGCACTGCTAAACTGGCCCCCGAGGACGGTCAATTTTCGGGCGAACTTGCGGATGGCGTGAACCGCATTCGCGTAAGTACTCCAAACCGAGCATGGACAATCAAGCACAGCATACTGATCCTTTGACCGACAGCTTAAGCGGGCACATTCTACGGAGCCAGGCTCAGCCTCCGCCGGGGTCGGCGCCACCAGTACTGACGCCGCGGTTGCGGATGGTGAGCCCCGAACTACCACAGCGGATGGAACGCAAGCAAACCCCACGATACACGCAGCGGCAGCACCTGAGCCCGTGCTTCCCAGCTCCGTCTTCGGTAGCCCGATGAAAAAGCAGCGGCCGAGTATTCCAGGTCCAGGTGACGAAGTTACGCCCTCAGGCGGTGTTGCAGCTACACTGGATGAGACAGTCGCACGATCTGCCTCGGAAACCCAGCCCCACGAGAGAGGTGAGGTAGAAGAAGAACTGTAAGAGCGCCATAAGTTGGTATTGCAGATCCTGCCGGAGGGGGGGTGAAGGGCCAGGGGCGGGGCGATGCGAACGGGAGCTTCTTTCCAGAGTTATTCTGTAGCAAGGGTTGCATGGAGGAAGTTCCAACCATGGGCAAGTGTACATACATCACGTCGGTACTTCGTATCCCTCCTCACGAACACGAGGCAGGTTCAGAGCCATTACTGAGCAGCCTCTCGTCTTGGGTTAGTGGGCCGAACTTCAAACAAGACAATACATAGCTGCCAGTAATGTGAGGCCTGATCATAGAAGAGACCGAAGACATATCATCTGGTTGTACGCAAGCCATTATGGTGACTGTTGCCGTGGAAGTGATTGCCCAGGACGAGGAAGGAACGGCGTACTGCATGCATCATCCGGGGCAGAGCAGTCAAAACACAGACTTTGAAGCAACTTCTTTTTTTGAGAAATGTGATTATCGCTACTACCTTGCGGCAAGTCGAGAACTACGGTCGTCCACGCATCAGCTGCAATAAATATCTGTTGCTGGAATCCATCTCCCATGATCGGCACTTGCATCCATGAAGGATAGCGCGTTCGGTGGCTTCCTACCTGTGAAGCTGGCGAGCGATATCCTAGCTTGAACACGTATTAGCAATGGTTCTGTAGTCGCGTATGCAGCTCAAAACAAGTAATGTGCTCTTGAAATCAGACTGTTGAGCTTGATATATTTGGATCAACATGGGTATTCAGTTGGCCGTTCTTAATGGAAGATTGTGTCATCATGAAGAGAATAATTGAGGAAGACAAAGAAAAATCGATGTGAGGATCGGCGTACATACCTGGGTTACAAAGACACAAGGAACCTAAGGTTAGTAGGTAATTGTGGTCGACGACATGGGTAGCTTGGTAGCTAACTGATTGTTTAGAGAAGAGGCAGGTCGCGCCTGTTCATACAGAACCGAAAAGTTTTTAAAGGCACCCGATGTAAGAACCCTTGTTTTATCGAGGTCAACATCCGCGGTAAGTGAATCGAGACCCCGCCATTCATGTAACAAAGCGAGGCATGGGTGCCAGCCACCTGCCCTGGTTTCTTATGCATATGACGCGCATGCCTAGGTATCCCTTTTCCCACTGAGCAGGTCCCGGGTGGGTAGGTACCTTACCTGCAGATCCACGCGCTCAGTCGCCCTGTGGGATTCAACGAACATGCGACCATCTTTGGCTTTCCGGCAATCTTGTCGCATGTACAGCAAACTTGTGGGGTTCAGATTAATATTCAGAAGGAGATACTAAAGGAAATGAATATGAATTACGAAAAGTGGGCGGCATTTGGACATGGACGTAGGTGACAGTGTGTGACTACATGTACGTTCCCAGGCGCATGAGCTATGGAAGTGAACAAGGTACCTCCCCCGCCTCTGTTGTGTGCTCCAGCCACCATTAACATTTTTGCGACGCCGTGGTGCACGAGCGGGACCTGAACAACCCCTCCTTCCACTACCGTCGCAGCCCGACCGCAAACCCATCTCCTGCTCGCCCATGCTTGACTTGCCGCAACTTTAACTTGTCTTTCCCAACGGAGTCAACGACACACACCCGCGACACTGTCAAGACCAAGACAGTAAACTTATTCATCATGTCGACTCCTAGTAAGACAAACCTCCCTTCCTTGGCACAGCGTTAGCGCAAGGCCTTCAGCGTCTTCCCTTTCCGGGCAGCTTCCAGACTTCATTGCTAACAGAACGCCTCAGACTTCGAGGAGGTCGCGAGTACGTCCCCCCAAGCCAGCTGAACGAGACCGATCTAACGGCTGGCCTTCTCCCACTCAGAGCAATTCGTCGAATTCTACTACAACCAGTTTGACTCGGATCGCAAGGGCCTTACCAGCCTCTACGTATGAACATTCTTGACACGAACACCCGGCGCTTATTGTCCGAGCTGACGACGATATGCAAACAGCGTGAGCAGTCCATGCTCACTTTCGAGAGCAGCTCTGTCCTAGGCGCTACCCCGATCACTGAGAAGCTCTCGTCGCTACCTTTCGAGAAGGTCAAGCACCAAGTCTCTACCCTCGACTCGCAGCCTACCGTTGAGGGCGGCATCATCATTCTCATCACCGGCCAGCTTCTGGTAAGTCGCGTAACCTTCGATGACACGAGGTGTTGGCCACGCACGTATCGCCGTTTCTGACCTCCTCTCAGGTTGACGAGGAGCAACGACCCATGAACTTTTCGCAGACTTTCCAGCTCATGCGAGACCCTTCGGGCAACTACTTTGTCTTCAACGACATCTTCAAGCTCGTTTTCGGTTAAACATTCAACATCGCCATGAGCGTGCTGTTTTGTCAACGTGGTGCCCAGACGTCGGTTGTCTGCTGGCATCCTGCATCTTGCCTCGCAGCACGCACCGATACACGGGATGTCGATGGATCGCGCAGATAAGGGCATATGAATAAACGTGCGCCAATTTATCCAATCGTGCTTCTCCCAACATGAGCTGCATCATGCACGATGGTAGATTGTGGATATTTGAAGTATCGCTCAAGTTTCTTCCTGTGATTCAGCATCAAGTGTGCCAGAACATTGCCGAGTGCAACTGGCGAGCCTCGTGGCCCAACCCCTTCTGATGACACTACTGAGCTGTCATTGTTGCAGTCCCGTCATCGTCGAATACAAGCTGGGCGTGCTTGCCACGGATGATCTCGTGTGTTGCAGCGGCAACAGCGGAGAGGGTGCACGTCTTGGTCCCAAGTCCCAAGTCTCGTACACGACCACTTGAAATGTCAAAAATACAGCCGTGTATCTGGAGGTTCCGGCTAGCCATATGCTCCTGAATGGTCACGTTGGCCATCAGCGCTGCCACCCCTTCCTCAACATTCTTCTCGGCAATCCGAATCTCTCTGGAACGGTCATCCTGCATAGCAGAGAGCTCGACGGCAAGCTGCTGTCGGATCGATCTCAGTGGTGTAAGCCAGGTGTCCAAGACACCGCCGACACGTTTCTGCGCCAGGGTTGACTGAACTCCGCCGCAGGTTGAGTGGCCGCAAATTACGACGTGTTTGACATCTAGATGTGCGACCGCAAACTCGATGACCGCCGAGGTATTGATATCGGTGGGCGAGACAATGTTACCTATGTTGCGATGTACGAATACATCACCGGGCTGTAGTCCTAGGATGGTTGTTTCGGGCACGCGGGAATCAGAACATCCCAGCCACACTATTGATCCACTCAGCCTCTGTTCGAGTCTAGCTAACAGCAACCGATCTCTTTCAGGAAGCACGGCAGCTCTGGAGCGACGGAGGTCAACAGTGGAGAGGGTCTTACATATAGTCGGCGACTGCCCGGTGGCCAAAGTCTGGAAGAACGCTGGGTTTTGGTCGGTTTTGTAGCCCGCCCAGGCCTGGTTTGAACTCAGCGCGGATAGAAATGTGTCCTCTGGTGTTATCAGCTGTGTCCCTATCGGTGTTCCTTCGCCTGCTCTTACGGTTGCTTTGCGCCATGACTATCAGGTAAGTGTAATAGTAGGCTGGAGCTAGAAGGGAATGCTCGACCGAGTTTCGCGAGATAAAGATGCCTTCCTAGTGTGAGTCAAGCCAGGTAAATGAGACCTCGAGTTCATGGGGATGTTTCGATGGCTCAAACTTGAGTGGTGTGTTTTCTGGTGAAAGATGTCGCACTAGGCCTTGGGTCAGAATTGCGTGGTGTGTTAGATTCTTAGGACTCGGACAGAAGGAGGCAAAGAAGACTGCGGTCCCTGGCTGCGTTTGTGTATTGGATCGGGGAAATTTGCAAGATAGCTCGGAGCAGCGGAAGTGAGGTCTTGGGTCTTGTGTGACATCCCCTCTCGTCCCCTACCCCTTCCTCGCTTACCCCAGGGGACACTCAGGACCCGAACCATTGTCAACAGGCTCACACAAACTCCGGTGTTACTTCATATCCTCGCCTATACAAAAGGCACAATGTAATGGCTTTGATTTGGCACACGGCAATCTTGAGACGCAGATCAAGCACCGAACCTGACACTATCCATGGTGGTGTCAGATCGACGCCTGCACTGAAACGTAAGCCAAGAACCAGTGCGACTTGCCCAACTGGATCCAATGCTCGATAGTCAGGACACCTGGCCGGCATTCACACTGTCATTGCCTTCACGTACATGCACGATTGGTGAAATAGGTCGGTTTCAATGTCGGCACAAGTAGTGACACTAGGCGGCTTGCAGATAATACTAGCATTGACTCGTGAACCGTGACTCCTATGCCGTGGTGTGTATTTGCCATACTGCCTGCCTCTGGAAGAGAGGCTAAGATGCCTTGGCAGCAGCAGCAGCAACACTTATGGAGCTGCTGCCAATGCCGACTTTTCCTATCGCGCAAAAGCAAAACCGGGTATTTCGATGTCTTAGACCTTAATGGCCGACTCGAGAGCCTTCTTCTTCTTCGCCATGGCGTTCTGGGCCTTCTGACCCATGATGCCACCACCCCACTGCTTCCTCGACTGCTCCGTCTTCTCGAGGTAACCATCCTTCACGGCGGAGATGAGCTTGGACAGCTCGCTCTTGTCCTCAGAGCGAACCTCGGTGACGGCGAGAACAGCGGCGGTCTGGTTCTGATTAGTCTTTTCTCTCTGCAATTGGAGGCTGCGGGTGTTTGAAACTGACCTTCTTGTGGACGACAGTGCCGAGACGAGCCTTGCCCTTGATGATGGCGTAGGGGACACCCATCTTGCGGCAGAGAGCGGGCAGGAAGATGACGAGCTCGATAGGGTCGACGTCGTTGGGGATGAGAACGAGGGAAGCCTTCTTGTTCTCGATGAGACCGACAACGTGGTTCAGACCGTACTTGACAGTGTAGGGCTTCTTGCTGACATCCTCCTTCTTCTTGCCGTCCTTAACAGCAGTGGCCTCCTTGACGAGACGCTCCTTCTTCTCGGCCTTGGTCTCAGGGCGGTACTTGTTGAGCAGCTTGAAGGCCTGGGCAGCCGTGTTGCGGTCGAGCACGTGCTGGAACTGGGCAATCGCGGGAGGGACCTTAAGGCGCATGCTGAGGATCTTCTTCTGGCGCTGAAGACGAACATACTCGGGCCACTTCACCATGCGCGACAGGTTGCGGCGGGGCTGGATGTCTTGACCGATGCCAAAGTTGCGGGCCTTGCGCTCGAGGAGGGGGTTCTGCAGTGAAATGATGAGCTATGCAACCAGCGAGCTGGTGTTGTCGGGGGAGTGCTTCTTACCTTAGGGCCCTTCTTGCCAGCCTTTCCCTGAGGGAAAGGGGCAGCAGCCACCTTCTTGCCGGACTTGGGAGGCTATCATTGAGGAAGAAAGACATCAGCGACTTGTTCAGACCATGTTGTCTTTCTTGAGCTCTAAAGAGACGACGAATTGCATAGGAATGCTCATCGATACGTCTCAAGCCATTTCATCACCCAGTCCAGCACGAATTTGCATTCGTGCTGAGCTTTGCGGGCGGAATGATTCGAAATCTGCCGAAGCAAGACCCGAAGCTATGCTCAAAGAGCTCGGAGAGATGTGAGCCCAGAGTGCTCGAAGTTGTGTCAACTTACCATCGTGACAATTGTTCCTGCGTTTGGCGGTTGTCGGTTAGTGGGAGGAAGGGACAACGATGTTGAGGGTGCGACGGAATTTTGTTCAAGTGACTTGGTGGGAAATATTGACCACGCTAAACCTGTGGGTGGGGTTCGTGGTGGAAAAAAAAAAGATACGTACCTCCACCGCCTAGGGTTGTTGCGAATGAATACTGCACCTAGCATCAAGCGGGCTTATCTCCACGTGACGTGATGCCCCTGGTAATGACTAACCAGCGGAAGTGAATTGATTTACTTGCCTCTTATGTGGTGCTAGGGCGAAGGCTCATCAGTCGAACTTTCGTTAAGCAGTCAAGGCCTTCTTACCAAGCCATCACGCCGGCCCCGACAGTCTGGGAAAATATCTTGCATAAGGACACCCTCACGTCTGTGGAATACCGTTGCAGTTGCCGAGTTGTTCACTTCGCCAAGTCTGACTCTGTTCCCCTTCGTCGTGCTGTTGCGAGACTGCGGGGTCGGATTTTCACTTACACTGGAGAGCTGGCATGGCGCCGATTATCTGTGCCAGGTGTAACACCAATCGAGCTGTTGTTAAGAGACCCAAAAACCACCAGAAAATCTGCAAGACATGCTTTATTTCCGTTTTTGAAGATGAGGTTCACCATACCATTGTATCTTCAAGCCTTTTCAGTAGGGGCGACAAAGTGGCCATCGGAGCATCCGGTGGCAAAGACTCGACAGTTCTCGCATCAGTCCTCAAAACCCTCAACGAACGCCACGATTATGGAATCGATCTCATCCTTCTCAGCATCGACGAAGGAATTAAAGGGTACCGCGACGACTCCCTGGAAACCGTTAAGCGCAATGCGACTCAATACGACATGCCCCTGACAATCGTGGGTTACGACGAGTTGTACGGTTGGACGATGGATCAGGTTGTGGGCACCGTGGGCAAGAAAGGCAACTGCACTTACTGTGGTGTCTTCCGTCGGCAGGCCCTCGATCGCGGCTCCAAGAAGCTGGGCATTCGACATTTGGTCACTGGTCACAACGCCGATGACATCGCCGAGACGATCATGATGAATCTCTTGAGGGGCGATCTGCCGCGTCTATCCAGGAGCACTAGCATCATGACGGGCGATGACAGCAGTGATGTGAAGCGGAGCAAACCACTCAAATACTCCTACGAGAAGGAGATTGTTCTTTACGCGCACCACAAAAGTTTGGACTATTTCAGTACCGAGTGTATCTACAGTCCGGAGGCATTCAGAGGTACAGCCAGAAGCTTGATAAAAAATCTCGAGCGCGTTCGACCGAGCGCTATACTCGACATAGTCAGGAGTGGCGAAGACATGGCACGCCTTGTCCCCGGGTCATCGACAAAACCTTGTGTTTGTCCTGGCGACGATGAGGATAATGACATGCCGAGCTGTGGCTCCAAGCAAGGGCGAAGTATGGAGGGCGAAGTTGCCGTTGTCGAGGCAAATCTTCGTCGAGTCGCAGTCGACAAAGGCTTTGAAGTTGACTTCACGACTACGGACAAGAGTAGCAAGGTGCAGACAAGGAGGAGAGAAGAAAAGAAGGGCGGGTCGGCGCCAGACGCTTCCAACGACATACAAAGACTTGGGAAGTGCAAGCGTTGTGGCTACATGACCAGTCAATCTTTCTGCCAGGCATGCATCCTTGTCGATAGCCTTAACAAGAACAGGGCGGAAGTCGAAATCTGACGCAGTCAAGTCATTGTCAGAACGTCAGACGTCAGTCGAGCTCAAGACCTCACCCTGGTTGACGGCCGCAAGTATCGGTCGGGGTTGCGTTGTGAACGCAGTTTTAGATGTCAACCACATCATACTATTAACAACAAGACAAACGGCACTTCAGCCACAGCGTTGTTGTTGCATATCCATATCCGGATCCCTCAATTTGACTACTCGTCGTACAAGTCGACCTCGATGCGAGGAACGTGTGACAGTTCTCAACCGCCCGAACCCAGCTTCTTTCTTCTTTCCTGCTCGTTCGTCCGCCGCGGATGATCAGGAAATCCTTTTTTCTAGCTATTTTCGGCCGTCAGTTTATCAGCCTCTCACGATGGATATTAACCAGGCAATTGCTTACCCTCCAAGGGTTGTTCAGCTCGAAGCCTGTTGGAGCAAAAGGGTTGTCCGTCTGTCCTCGTAGATTGCCAGTCAAGCGACGGTCGCGATCCATCACTAAATTGCACATTCGAGTTAGCTTCGTAATCGTGATGGATTGCCGGGCAAGCGTCATACTTTGCTATGAAAGAGTTAGTGGTTTTCGTCGAAACGTAACGACGCAAGCAACTTACCTTGTCCCACTGGTCGAGGCTGTACCGGGGCTTCTTGCCGCCGTTCTGAATACCCTTGATGACTGCTAGCCCAGTGCCAGTGATGCCAAACATCTGTTATGGTCTCAGCAACTTCAATTCGTTCGATTGCCAGGGTTCACGTACGGCAACAATGATCCCGTAGGGAATCAAAGTTTCGAAAGGAACAGGCATGGCGCCGGTTGGTCTGAAGTCGCTGTCGAGGGCAATGCCTTAGGGAATCGTGGGATCCGTCTCGCGGTCTTGCCGCCAATTGAATGTCTTGTAAGTGATCTAGACGGAGATGGGGGCCTGCGCGGAGGCGAGTGGTGTCTTCCTGGATACCAAGCAACAGCAACGATGGTCTGGGTGCTTGCTTCCAATCCAATTCCAACGAGGTCGCAATGCAATGCATATGACTGGTCGACCGTGCGGCGCGCTCCGGACGAAAGCTGGTGGCTCAAGGATCACGTGACCGGTAATAAGATAAACCGGTATAGTCGTCGTGAGTTGAACTGGCTGGGTAGCCCCAACCTTATCTGACTAACGGACCACCCTGGAGTCCAAACCGTGTTTGTACAGTGTGGCGCTTCTTTACAGCAACTGTCTGAAGCAACAACGGTAGCTCCCTGGAACCGCGAAGTGTCTGCTCCTCAGCTACCTACTGGTTCATAGTGGTCCTGTCAACCACATTCTGCATTCCACTGAACGCATATAACTTCATTCGAGACGCGTCCTATAGTTCGCCTGCCCGTGGAGGACGCCGGGCAACACTGATGCTGCGCGAACGACGCGACAGGCGACTTAACGACCGCGTACCTACCTTAGAATGAGCTGCCGAACCTTCTCCTAAAGCCGACCAACCCTGCACACTTGCTTTAATCCCTCGAAACACTTCATCCTGGAGACAATAACAAGCTTGACCGCCTTGAAAACCATGGCAAGCGCCCAGCTCGCAGCTGAGGAGGAGCTACAGCAAAGTGTGGTTGTGTCCGAGGAGGACCTCGAGCGAGAGGACTCGGAAGCCTCCGTCACTGTTATGGCGCCATATCCGAAAAAAGGCGATGCGGGTACTTCAAGCCCTCGCATCAGCAGTCAGTCGCAAAACCCTTACTTCGAAGGCAGGGAAGACAACACACACGACGGAGACCACGAGGCCAATGATCTCCTGGCCTCGGATGGGGCTGGATCTCCTGAAGATTACGCCGAGGGCGAGGAGGACGCAGATGGAGAAGACGATGACGATGTCATGCATGCGGAACAGACAATGGGCATCGACGAAGAGAGCGACGCCGAGGGAGAGGAGGACGACATACAACACCCCAACGTTGATGAACACGATAAAAATGACCCGGATCAACGTGGCGAACAGTCCTCGGGGACCCCGGGGACCGGCGATGAGGATGGACTCGAGGACGAGAACGACGACGAAGGCGTGGGCGCAGTAAAGATCCGGCCAGGCGAAACAGATGACGACGACGATGAAGTCGATAGCGAACGATCTCCCTCCCATATCGATACCTCAGAAGACTCGGACGGCGCTGCTGCTTGGGAGGATGCCCCCGAAAGCCACGAGGATGAAGATGAAGAGTCGGACATCGCGGCGCGAAATCTATGCTTGTTCTGTAAACAGGATGAGGACCACGACCCGGGCGAAGACTTCGAAGACTACCTAATCTGCTCCTCCTGTGGCGAACATTGTAGGTCTCCCGGACACAGCAAGACTGACACATTTCAGCTGACCTTTTCAGCACACCAGTATTGCGCGCGGGAAGCTGGGGCATTGCAGACGCCCGATGGTATGTAAACACATCCTCTGCCTTTACCACCGCGATGCATACGTGCTCGATTTTGGGTCGCTCTTACTAATTT
Source organism: Verticillium tricorpus MUCL 9792 (assembly GCA_000732205.1). NCBI lineage: Eukaryota > Fungi > Ascomycota > Sordariomycetes > Glomerellales > Plectosphaerellaceae > Verticillium > Verticillium tricorpus. The sequence goes on from JPET01000004.1 coordinate 3,087,243, forward strand.
GGTCTTCTAGACGCAGCGATCTGGACTTGTCTAGCTTGCTCCTCGTCTGTGAAGCTGGCTGCTGAACCCCCTGCTGAGCTGCCGGCTCCCAACAACACGAATCTTGCGTCAACGACCGCGCCAGGCGGAAACCCCCATCAGCTGCAATTGAGTCTGGAGATGAGCATTCGTGGGTCCGAAGAACCAGATGCATCTGACAAACATGGTGAGCTTGTTGAAGATGACGAGGGCGTCGAGAAGTCACGGCTCCTACGCAAGCGGAAGACTTCTCCAGTCGAACCTGAAGATACCGTCATGTCTCTTCGCAAGCGTCGGCGGCGTACACCCGATGACCAGCGCTCGTCACACGAAACCACGTCTCAAAAGGGACACAGCGATGCTGGTGAACTAGACAAACCTCGAAAATTGCGTCTCAAGGTGTCCCGTAGTAACGCGGCAGTCACTGTGACCAGGCGACCAGAAAGTATCATCGTCAATATGCGCGTCAACCCAGCCGGTTTACGCCAAGCAATGGCATCTAAAGGATCGTCAAACCGGAAGCGTACGACGAGGACCGAACCTATTCGATCATCTCGAACGAATCTATCGGCTCTGCCGCCACCACCATTCCTAGCATCGAGCAGTTCACAGCCATTCTATTCGTTCCTCGACCGAGAGACTGATGAAGTCCGGACAAAGCCATATGGCGGGATCTTGTCCGATGTTGAGGCCGACACCTCCCGGACATTGCCTACAAATGATGACCGCAGGCGCTTCGACGAAGCCAAACAAAAGGCCGAAGAAGAATGGAGGACCATGAATGTCATCGAATTCAGTGGCGAAGGCGCAGAAAAGGGCAAAAAAAGCAAGAAGATGGCCGGCCCTGCCAGCCAGATCGAATGCATCGAGTTCGGCGGTTGGGAAATCGATACATGGTATGCGGCACCCTATCCCGAGGAGTATAGCAGAAACCGGATATTGTACATCTGCGAGTTCTGTCTGAAGTACATGAATTCGGACTACGTTGCATGGCGCCACAAGCTCAAATGTCCCGCCAAACATCCGCCAGGAGATGAGATCTACCGGCACGGATCAGTTTCTGTGTTTGAAGTGGATGGGCGCAAAAACCCGGTCTATTGCCAGAACCTTTGCCTACTTGCGAAACTCTTCCTTGGTTCGAAAACCCTCTACTACGATGTCGAGCCGTTCCTCTTTTACGTCCTTTGCGAGTACGACGATCTTGGCTACCACTTCGTGGGTTACTTCTCGAAAGAGAAGCGAGCCAGCAGCCAGAACAATGTTTCTTGCATTTTGACACTACCAATACACCAACGCAAGGGCTACGGCAATCTCCTGATTGACTTCTCCTATCTTCTGACGCGAGTTGAGCAAAAGACAGGGTCACCAGAGAAACCCTTGTCAGACATGGGTCTCGTCTCGTATAGGAACTACTGGCGGCTTGTCATGTGCCAGTATCTTCTGAAGAGATGGGATGGTGGTGAAGGGCAAGGATCTCCCGTGGGATTGAGTTTCCGTCAGATCTCGGAAGATACTGGACTCACTCCTGACGATGTTATTTCCGCACTCGAAGGTCTGAGGTGCCTGATACGGGACGGCAAGACGGGCCTCTATGCCTTCCGACTGGACCTGGCCTACTGTCGAGAGTACGTGTCGAAGTGGGACGCTAAGCAATACGTCAAGCTTTATGAGAAGGCCTTGGTCTGGACGCCCTATGTTATGGGCAGAGGGAACACCACGAATTTTGAGCTGGGGCCTGCCATCACAGCCATGGCTCCACGCGAAGAGGATGAAGACCGCAAGCTAGCCGCGACACGCCATATCAACGGCCTTACAAGTAGCATGGGACTCAAAGATTCGGGCCCGATCACCTTGCGTGACGGTGAATCTGAACAAGAGGCCGAAAAGGTCACTGCGACTGACGGGGCGTCTGGTGTTCAGAACGGATCTGTGGAGCAGGTTCGCGAATCGACAGAGCCCCATGACGGACCTGGCCAGCAGTGCTCTGTCGGGGAAGCTACGCAGGAGCAGTCGCAGCCGCCCGAGCGCACGCCGGTAGCCACCTGGATTGAGCAGTATGAGGGCATACTAGCGTCCAGGTTCGAAGTCTTCCCGCCACCAGGTGGGCGGCGCCAGGACCGGCCCCGGGTATCGATCCCCCGTCCTTCAATCGTTCGCACGGCCCCGCCAAGCAGCAACGCCAAACCCAGACGTTCAACGGGTGGTGGCAGTGTCAAGCGCCCGGCTGCCAGCAGGCCCAAGAGCAGCAGCAGCTCACGTCGGAAGAGCGGCGGCACAGGCCGAGGGCCCGGTCGTTGGCCCAAGGGCACCAAAAAGAGCGACTACGGCAACGCCGACAGCGGTCCCGGTCTTCCCCCGGCGTGGGTCCAGGAACGCCAGAGACTCCTCGCCGAGACAAGTGCCAAGAAGAAGGGAAACGGCACGTCGCAGGAGGCACCAGGCACGGAAACCGCTCGGGTTCAGTTTGAAGACTCGGTCGCCGTGCACGGCGACGCTAAACTTCCTCGAGCGACGGCAGAGGCAGATCCTTCGCCCACCAACGTCATGAGTGATGTTGCTGTTGGCGGAGACGAATAAGGAGGAGGTTTGGGGGGTCAGCAGGCGTTTCTATTTTATTCGGAGGGGTCGTGTTAGCAAGTTCTTGTGTGTTGATTATATGTGTAGTCTTGAGTCTCAACAAGAGCAACTTCACCTCGCCTTGAGGCGAGCCCGATCATGTCGTCAAGTTGCGTTTGTGTCGCCACCCAGGGTCACCTCACTTGGGCCTCGTTGACGGACCAGCCTGCGTCGAGGAGCACACATGTAGCATGAAATGATTGTTTACTGTATCTGATGTTCGTGATTGATGGATGACCCAGGGGTATAGGTCCTGGTCATACAAGGGGCCCAGCCGCCGTCCACTTTGCTCCGTGCTGCCTTGCGTGGGTAAAAGCAACGCCGTATTCCTGCCGTTTCTACGCCCCATTCGTCACGTAAAATAAAGCAACCCTTCCCCCAACGCCATCTGCACGGCATGATACATTTTGCCAAGTCCGGGAGGGCGCCATAGACGTTCTCGAGAAGCTGCACAGCCTCTCATGGCGGTGCGTCAGCCTCAGCGGCGGGGCCAGACACACCATCGTGACGGCATGCTCGAGCCTCCTTCTCAATTTTTCATTTCGCCTGAAAGATCTCTGCCGAGGGTTGCGCGCCTTCTTTGTTGCCACTGCTCACTTCCGCAGAGAGTATTGCTTGGCTCATGAGTTCATGAATTCGCAGAGGTCCAAAGAGCGAGTGGCCGTTTCCTGATCCTTGACTGATTCAAGGCCTGGGTTCCGTGTCTGTCAGGTTGGCCGGATCATCCGACACTGGCACGTCTTGGCCTTGAGCGTCGGCGTCTCCGGCGACCTCTCCGTCACCTTCTCCGGCGTCCCCGTCCTGGGTGTGCTCCCCGCAACTCCTACCACAGAACCAACCGCCACGCTCCCACTCCCCTTCTTGGTAGAGGCAGGAGGTGCGCACTTTGTCATCGACGATACCAAGAAGGAGTGTGTGGAGTCGCTTGAAATCAACAGGCTTGAGAATCCAGCCGTCGAACCCAGCGTCCACATACGTATTCTTTTCGCGTTCGATCAGGGAAGCAGAGACAGCGAAGATGGGTATCCTGTCATTGTGAGCAGCCAGCACCGAGTGGCCGCAATGCTCATGCGACTTCTCGAATGACCGTATCATCTTGGTGCTCGTGAGACCATCCACAATGGGCATCTGCGAAAAAGGTATCAGCGGGCATGTTCAGACGCATCGCATGGGAAAGTCACGGCATCGCGGCACGAACCTGCATATCCATGAGAACCACGTCAAAAGTCTGCGACTTCTCGCGGTAGAGCATCGCGCAGTCCTCCCCATTGACTGCGTGATGCACATCGTGGCCGGCCTTCTCCAGGCGCTTGCGTAAGATTCTCATATTGATCGGGTCATCCTCGGCGATGAGAACTTGCAGCTTGGTATTGTCCAGGCTAGGTGCTAGACTCGTGGCCGTATCGGTCTCGGATGGTGCTGTTTGCCGCTGTTTCGCCGCAGGCTCCTTGACCTCGAAGAGCACCCGAGAAGATGACGGCATCTCTGACGGCTGATCAAAGTACTCATCAGCCACCTTGACCGGCCGGATGGGCGTCTTTGAGTCCCGCACAGGCACAAAGCCGCTCACCGGCTGGTCGGGCAGGGTGACCGTGCCTGGCGACTTTGGATTACTATGTCGCGTCGCTGACGGGCTCACGGATCGCGCGGTCGGTGCGTCGTCGGTCCTGGTCATGCCAAAATCGAAATGCCCACCCTTAGCTGTCCGCGGCCGTACAGGAGACCCTGCCGAATGATCGCCGATGCCCAGCGGCGTCTGTATCGCATCAATGAGCCTGTCCGCATCACTCAGGGAGCTGCGTGCGCTTGCTCGACTGCCCTTGCTATTCGCGCTGAGTTGGCTTTTCAGACTGGACGTCTCCACCGCGTTGGCGACGGCATCGCCCTCTCGATTCGAGATGGAACTGGCGCCAACGGCCAGCCCCCGGTCGACGAGCAAGATCTCGCCATCACTGCCAGGCGGGGGAGGTTGCTTCGTCACCGACGCAACACTGGAGCCGGCTGCTTGATGATGTGACCGATCAGTGTCTATGGACAGTGAAGGCGACTCGTCGGGTAGATCGAAGGGGATTTGAATCACAAAAGTTGAGCCTTTGCCCTCTTCCGATTTGAGCCGCAGCTGGCCATCCATGTTGCGGACGATTCGAGCGACGAGAGCAAGACCCAGGCCAAGCCCGCGACCGTCCGCCGGCGAACCGTCATCGGCAGGTGAGAACTGGCTGTCCGCTGCCACGTCAACCTGCTCGAGGTCCCGAAAGAGCGTATCGAGCTGCTTGGAGCTCATGCCTCGCCCCGTGTCTTGGACCTGAACCTCGATGCGCACACGTCGCTCCTGAACCTCGGCTACGTACAGCTCGACCTTAACGCCTCCCGAATCGGTGTGCTGGACAGCGTTGGCGGCGACATTGGAAATAGCCTGACGGACCCTGCGACTGTCGCCGTAGACGAAAGGGGGCAGGCCTGGATGCTCGATGACTTCGTAGTCGATGGCCTTGCGTTTGGCCTCGTTCTTGAACGGGTCGGTCGCTTCGCGGACGCATGAAGACAGCGCGAAGATGTCGTCCTTGATCAGGTTCTGTCCCTCTTCAGTCTTCGTGAGGTCGAGCAGGTCGTTGATGACGTATATGAGCGACTTGGAGGCGGAGTGCGACTTGGCCAGATTGTCCCGGGTTTCTTGGTCCAGGCTGCCCTCCAGTGCAATCTCGAGGTAGTTGATGATGGCGTTGAGTGGCGTGCGGACCTCGTGTGCGGAATTGGCGAGCAGGAGCTTCGTCAGGCGGCTGCTCTGCAGCGCCGCCTCCTTCTGCCTCCAGACCTCGATGAACTTGCCGTAGACGAGACAGAGCACGGCAGCGGTTTCCACTTGCTCTTCCGTCCAGTCCCTAGACTTGCCGAGAACGGTCTCGTGCCACGTCTTGAAGCTCTCCCTCGGCTCCAGATAGGCCTCGGTGCCTTCGCGGAGCGTCTTCTCGTACGGGTTTCCGGCCCACTTCACCTCCTTGACCTGGCCTTTGCGGAAGAAAACGATAAAGTCCGTGCCCCCGACGCTCAGGGGCACGTAGAGCAGCCCGGCAATAAGGACGAAGCCTGGACGGTATTGCAGGTCGGGGAAATCTTCCTGGATGTCTTGCGTGGTGACGACGGACGACATGTGGCGCATGCGGAGATATTCCAGCATGGCAAGCGGCTCCTGAGACTGATCAATCTGGCCGAGGATCTTGGTCTCGCCATGAATGGAGAGCATGCCAAAGTCTGCGTCAAAGAGCTTCAACAGGTCGTCGGAGGAGGCGATGATGTAGCCGGACGGGCTCTTGTCGGTCGGCCTCGTGTTGATCAGCTTGCGTGCCTGCAGCCGCGAAGCGTACGACAGGCGCTCGATGTTGCGCGAGGCCGTGTCGCCCACGAGGCGACACATCTTCCGGATGGGGAACGAAACCCGCATGCCACTGGCGCCGTAGGTGTGGCAGGCGATGAGGCCCCAGAGCTCGTTGAAGGCGTTGATGGATATGGACATGGATGAGCGGACGGCCATGTTCTTCAGGTACTTGAGATGAATGGGCGACATGGCGCGCAGGTAGGCGTGGCTCATGTCTAGGGGCACGTCGAGATCTTCCTTAGACCTGCATACAATCCGGGCCGTCTCGACGTCTCGGTCGTAGAGCAGTCGGACCTTGTTTAGCTTGTAGAGATCGCGGGCCTGCCGCGGGATGTCCGAGGCGGGGAAGTGCAGCCCCTTGTAGAGGTCTCGCGTGTGCGAGGTGTCGACGAGTTCGGTGACGACCTTGCCGTTGAAGGACGAGTCAAACTGGTAGACCATGACGCGATGGAAGCCCGTCAACTCTTTCACGATGCCGACGAGGATCTTGAGGAAAGCATCCAGAGTCGGCGCCGCCGCGAGCTGCTCCTGTACCTGAGACATTATGTCGAACACCTGCATGGCGCCGGCCTCACCTCTCTGCCTCCGTGCGGTTCTCAGGACCCTCAGCGGCTTGCTCAATATCTCGGTGCTGTCCGCGAGCTCCTCCAGCGTGGGGTTGGACCGCAGTGTGTCTGCGGGAATGTCGGGCGTCAGCTCGTCCGCGGGTCGCAGCGGGTACAGGTGATCATCGTCGAGCTCAAACTCGCAGATGACGAGGTCGGGATGAGCGGGGTTGATGTGAATGGCACACCAGAGCTTCGCGCTCTTTTTCCTCGGCGGGCGGACCGTGAGGCTGAAGACTTCGGGTCCGTTGGTGGCCGGGTCGGCGTCCTCATCTCGGATGAAGTCGATGTGATCGAGAAGATTGTCTTGCTGCTCCTCGCTCAGGATGTCCAGGAAGCTGGGCAGGGCGAAGAGCTGCTTCGGCGTGAAGCCGATCAGGCGCTCCGAGTTTTCGCTGGCATAACGAACGACAAAGCAGCCTTCCGGGTCTTCCCGGAGGGCCAGCAGCAGGCCGAATCCCTGAACAGCGCCGGGGGTGTGTATCGGCTCATCCTCACAATGCTGCAAGTCTCCATCTCGACCTGTAATGACGGCGTGACCCTCGTCCGTCATGACATGGCGGAATCGAGTCGTGAACAGGTCGTGGCCGTCGACGGCCGGGTCGGCGGGCGTCTGCGCCGGTTGAGAAGAAGGGGGCTGGCTGGAGTGGGCGTCGTCCGGGTGGGAGGGTTGGTCGTCGGACTCGGAGCCCGCGTCTTGAAACATGGGGAGGGGGGTCGAGTTGGCATGGCGAGCGGCATCGGCTTGGATGCTGGAGATGGGGCCGGAGAAGGTATTCTTGCGGCGGTTCCGGGCGGCCATGTGGTCAATGGGTGAGGTGACGTTGGAGGTGGCGGGCTGGGACGCGGAGCCGGCGCGGCGCGGGCCCGAGGCGTCAGCGGGCGTGGTCTCTGCGCGGGGGGCACCCGGGCGAGGCGCCACGAACTGGCCGTGATCAGGGACGCGGGGGAAGTAGCTGTGCTCGCCGGAGGTCCTGCCGGCGGGGTTGACGCTGACGACGGAGCGGATGGGGAAGACTCTGTCGGACAGGTCAGGGCTGTGGCCCGGTTGGCGGCCGGAGCTGGCACTCCACGAGGAGCGGACGCTCGGGGTCTGCTGGTGCGTAGGGTCCGGGGTGGTGATCGAGGGGTTCGCGGGCAAGGGCGCAGACGCCTCAGCGGACGAGGCCTCGGCTTGGAGCGTGGCCTGTGAGCTGCTCTCGGTGGCCTGTCCGGAGGAAGGAGACTGAACCGAGGAGGGCGAGACCTGCGTGTCGTCCATGCTGGGCGGCTGTGGACGGGCCTCTTCCGGAGACGTGAGCGGCGGTGGCCCCCCGGCCCAGGTGGTAGACGTGGCTGGTGGCCGGACACGACGAGGGAGGGAGGGGGCAGGGCGGCAGACGGCCAGCAGGCTATCGTCCAGTCGTCTGGAATGGGGAGGTGGTGCTGAAGTGTTTAGGGTGTATCGGGGTGCTGCCGTGTCGAGTCGAGCCTCGGCGAGGATGTCGTGTGTGGCGATGTGATATGGCGGTGCGAGGGGGGGTCGTTGTTGAAGTGGAGCTGAGGGATTGGGGGAGAAAAGAGAGGTCAAAAGTCCAACCCAGGGCAAGCAGCAAGGCTGGATGAGAGTCGAGCCGGGGTGGGGCGGGCAAGGGGGTCAGAAGGCTACGGCGGGAGGCGAGGGGCTGTAGGACGGCGCAGATATGATCAGTCGTTCGTTCGTTGGTCGATCCGTCTTTCGCCTGGTTGGGGGCAACGAACGGTCCCATTCCCACGGCATCGGGGGGAGGAAAGGCCGTGCCGTGGCATGCCATGGGCGGCAGAGGAGGAGGGAGGGTTGGGAGAGGGGGGGGGGAAGGAGGAGGAGTAGGAGAACGACGACGTTGACGAGGATGGGAATTACTCACCTACATGGCACCTTGGCCGGGGAAGGCAAGGTAAGGAAAGAAAGGGAAGGGACAGGCGGCAGCTGCACGCATTCACCTCAAGTCGGGCCAGGTGAGGATGGGGAGAAGGGGGGGGGCGGGAGGCTCTTGCCCGTCTGCCACCCTGTCTGCCTGCCTGCCTGCCTGCCTGCCTCTCTATGATAGGCAGGTAAGGTGGGAAAGGATAGGGTAAGGTAAAGAAGGCAAGGAAGGTGAGGCAAGGTAAGGTACGGCAGGGAGAAGCAGAATGACGTGAAACGAATGGCCCCGAGGTGGAGGGCGTGGTGACACGGCCAAAGAGGGGAGGGAAGAGGAGAGGCAGTCGACGGCGAGGGCACAAAAACGCAGTGCTGGCTGTCCACGGCCACAGCTCTCTGTCTGCTCGGTCGTCGCGTACTCTGCGTGCGTGCCTGCGTGTGCCGGTGGCTCTTTCCTGGACAGTAAACAGTACCGTCTGCAATACGGATACGTAGGATAAAACAGCACCAGTGCGACTGTGAGGAAGGGGAGACGGACGATGGGTGGTTTCTGATCCAACCGATCGAGATGATGGAGGGCGACTCATCCAATGAGAAGAACGATGGGGGATTGTTCCCGCTCACAGCACGCGCGCCCCACCAGGCTACCGAGTGGCCAGAGCGATCTACCTACCATACCGTGATCGCGGCGGCACTGCATCCAGCGCCCCCTTTCCCTGTCTGTCTCTCTAACTCGCTCGCGCGCGCGCTCTTTCTCTGTATCTTCCTAGTCGACGGCCCGCTGGTCGCCCGTCCTGTCGTGCTCGAGCAGCAGGGCGACGAGAAGAACAAACGACTCGACGTGTCATCAAGCTTGCCACCTGGTCAGCATGTGGGTGGGACCCTGGTGGGAGGATGCGACAAAAAAAGGGCGAAATTCTGGGAGGACAGCCAAATTCCCATTCGCTCAAATCGGTAAGAGATCAACGTTTTCCCACTGGTCGCAGGCTGGCCAATGGACGGGTCCGGCATGATACAGCAACAGGAACTGCGTCACCAACCAATGTCGTCATAGCGGAGCGAGTCTCCGCTCTCCGCGGCGGCCTGCCTTGTGGCCCTGAGGAGCGCCGTATTGCGCACGCCTCTCTGACCTGTCACCGAGTAGAGGTCTGACCTGTCACCGAGGAAAAGGGGTTTGACTTTGGGCGCTGGGACGGAAGGTTCACCGCTCAGGCTCGAGGCTCGAGGCTCAAGGCTCGAGGCACGGCTTACATGGTCGCTCACAGGTCGCTCACAGCTCGCTACAGCTTGCTGCCCTCCCGCTGCGCCCGCTGCTCCCGCATCCTCTGCGCGCTCCGCAGCAGCGCGTACAGGCTCTGCAGCCGCGGCATCTCCACGCCCCGCGCCCGCGCGATCCGCACCGGGTTGCCCAGGATGACCTCGAGCTCCAGCGGCCGCCCGTCCTCCCAGTCCAGCAGCATGCTCGGCCGCGCCCCCGCGTTCCGCTCCGTGCTCTGCACGATCTTCTCCGGCGTCGCCGTGCCCGCCGGGAACCCCCGCCCCAGCACCCGCGGCACCGCCTCCCAGATCTCCCGCATCACCCCGAGCGCGTGCTCCCGCAGCTCCGGGTCCGTCACCATGTCCGCGTTGCCCCGCCCCCCGCTGAGCACCGCGCTCGGGTTGAACGCCGCGTTGATGCACAGCTTGTGCCACCGCACCGTCTGCAGCCCGACCTCGTCCTGCGCGTCCACGTCGCGGATGCCCCCGCGTCCCGGACCCGGCCCCCACCAGCGCCCCAGCGCCTCCACCGCCCGCCGCCCCTTCTCCCCCAGCGCCCCCGTGGCCTCCGTGGCCCCCGTGCCCAGTCCGTCCGTGTACGGCCCGATGCTGATCCTCGTCCACCGGTTCTGCCGGATCACCCCCGGCGCCGTCTGCTCCGCGCTGACCACCGTGACCGCGCTGACCAGGGGCGTGTCGGGGAAGCGCTGGCGGAAGGGCGCCTCCACGCCCACGCCGTTCTGGATCAGCACGATGCACGACGTCGGCCCCACGAGCGGCGCGATCATGGCGGCGTCGTCCGCCCTGTCCGGCAGCGCCTTGGTCGTCACGAAGATGTAGTCCCACGCCGGCACCGCCGCCGCCGCCGCGTCCACCGACGGGAACGCCGCCTCCGGGTGGAACACGTAGTCGCCGAAGGACCGCGTCTCCAGCTTGACGCCCGACGCCGCGATGGCCTTGTAGTTGGACCTCGCCACCAGCGACACGCGCACGTTGTGCTCGGGCTGATGGAGCCGCGACGCGTAGAAGCAGCCGACGGCGCCCGCCCCGATGAAGACGGCGTTGATGGGCCTGCAGGTGCGAGGTCAGCCGTCCTGCCCACCACGACGAGGGATGAGACATCATCATGCTGGACGAGGGCCTGATCTGGCTGGGTGGCGGCCCACGTACCTCGGCTCCGGGGTCTGAAGAGAAGCCATGTCGACCGAGCGGCAGGTCTGCGGGAGAGGGTGCAGAACAGGAGAAAGCAGGCGCTGGCTGCCTGTGTGGTGAGAGTGTATAGCGCGTGACCGAGGTTGCTGGTTCAGGATGGTGGTGATAGGATCTCACGGCGTCGGCAAGTCGGTAGTGGTGAGGTGAGATGGATGAGATGCAGTCTGAATGCACCTTGGCCGGCCCGCCACGCACGCACGTCCGTCCGTGGGGGGGAAGGTCCCTCCCCACAGTGCGCATTGGCCAGCTCCGCCCAGGCACAGCACACAGCACACAGCACAGAACAGACACAGCACAGCACGGCACGGCATAGCACGTTTCGCCGTGGCCTGCACCGCCGCCCAGTGTCAGCAGCACAACGTTACGGTCGGTGGCTTCCCAGACGATGGCGCAATTTCCTGCACCCCCCTCAATCCCCGCCGAGGGTCGTGTCATCGAGATGGCTCACTCACCACCCTGTCTGTCCTCTCACTTCACACTCACCTGACATCAAAGCTGGACATTTCAATCGTGAGCATCAAATCCGTCCGCTGCCGCCACACCTCTGCTCGGTAAAAAAATAATGGTTCTACTACATTAACTGAAATTCATATCTAGATAGCTCGAACATGTCGTGACCATGCCATGCCTCACCACTTCTGTCTAACGTACGCCCAATTCCTCCTGCGAGACCAAACGCCTCGTCCGTGAAGCGCTCGAGTCCTTTTTTTGCTTTGCTCCGCCCCGCCTCGCCGTCTCCCTGCTTCACTCGACGGCCCTAGCCCGTGTCCCCATACACAATCCCAGGTCAGGGTGGACAGAGAACGCCCACGGCCATGACCGAGACTGAACACCGGGTGAGAAGCAGCAAAACATCGAGGCGGTAAACACATAAAACAGAACCAACCGATCCGCCGCCTTCATGCTGTGCATTGGCACGATGAATCATTTTTTAAAAACACAACGACCAGCCCCAGCCGATAAAGCAAACAATGAGGGACGAGCGACACAGGCGTCCCCACCACGAAAGCGAGCTCAGCACAGGAACCGCTGAGCCGCGTCAAATCCTTGGACACATGAGAGAGGTAAAAAGAAAAATCAAAATCAAAGAAACAAGCCACAGATGCTGCGCCGACTCCCCTTCCTCCCGCCGTCACGTGTGAGATGCGTGATCAAGAATCATGTCCCCCTTCTGCCCTCCCCTCTCCGAACGCGCCGTCCATGCAAGGAGTTCTCCCGCTGCGCCGTATGCTGTCGCCCCGTCTCGCCACGTCGATCGTTTCCAAATATATATACGTGTCGCGTCCCGCTCTATGCCATGCCATGCCGTAGGTCTGTGTCCGAGTTCGAGTCTTGAGTTCGAGTCTGAGTTTGAATCTGCGTCTGAGTCTATTGAGCGTTGTTGGTCCAGGTGTCGGCCCCCAGGGGCACGCCCTCTGCCGAGTCGTTGTTGCCGTACGTGGCGATGCCGTCGTTGAACTGCTGCCCCCAGAATACCGGGTCGTTCTCAAAGTTGTACGACCCCCCGGCCACTGGGCCCGCGTCATCGTACGAGGACGACGTCGCGAGGCCGAACTGTTTCGTCGAGTCCTTGAGGAAGCTGTCGTAGCCGATGCTGCTCAGGTCGGCCGCCCCAGGGGTCTGGTACATCTGGCCCGACCGGAGGTAGTCGCCCGTGCCGAACGCTTCAAACTCAATGTCACCAGAGATGAAGTTGTCTTCGACCTCCGACACCTCCCCCGAGGTCGACGTGGTGCCTCCGAGCGTGGGCGCCTGTTCGGACCCCGTGCCCCAGTCGTACATGCCGCTGAAGCTTTGGCTGCAAGCCTGGCCGTAGCTGGACGGCGCAAAGTTGTCGCCCTTGTCGGACAGCTCGATGTGGCTCCAGTCGACCGAGGCGGCGGTGCTGAGACCGGCACTGAAAATGGGCCCGTCGTGCTCGGAGAAGGCCGAGCCGCCGAACATGTCAAAGGTGCTGTTGGGGACGTACGGCGGGTACTCGATGCCGGACAGGTCGAGCGGCGGCAATTGACCGTTGAGCTGGTGCAGACCCGAGGCCCCGTTGAGGAGAGGCGAGGCGGCCTCCGACTTGACACGACGCTGGTGATGGGTCGATATGGCACGAGCACGGCTGATGGGCTCCTTGCCATCGGGGAGGCAGTCCGGCGAGCGGCTGCCCAGGCTGCCCGCGCTGTGCATCGAGTTGACGCGGCTGAGCTGGTACGGGCCGCACTTGGATGCGATCCTGTTGTGCTTCGGGACGATGCGGTTGCCGTTCTGGTCGAACGCCATGGCGCCGTCCGAGTGGACCGTGTTCGCACGACGGCGTCGGACCGGGGGCCTGGGTCGCGGTGCGGGCACCTCCTGGTCGAGGCTCTTGGCCGGGTCGCATTCAGGAACCGTGTCGAGGCCGGGCTCCTTCTTGTGGCTGCATGTGCATCGGCCGCCGTGATTGCAGCAGCACGTCTCTGCAATCAAGAGCGGTTAGCAATCCATGCCGGGGCTGGCCATGCGACTGGCAGGTTCCGGACACACAACTCACCTCGGTGACCCTCGAGCGCGGGCTGCAGGTGAGCGCACTTGCTCGTCTTCTCGCCGCAGTCGCACTTGACGTGGGCGGCGCGCGACTTGCGCATGGAGCGGCAGTGCTGGCATTGGGACACAGGGCGGCCCTTCTTGTTGATGTGCTGGAGCGGGCGATCTGCAGAGAGGCGGACGGTTAGCTGCAGCTGATCCCCAAGATAGCCGGACCGCGCCGAAAGCGACATCGTTGGATGTCTCTGGTTGCTCGACATCGCTTGGTCTCTTTCGTCCCCGGCGTGCTTGGCCAGTTGTTCTTCCGGGTTCCCCCGCATCGGCAACGCGGGCTGGGTTGGGGCTGGACTGCGGTCGGCTGCTGGTTGTGGTACTCACCAGAATGTTGGCAATTGCTGACGCGATGGCCTCTGACGCAGGCCTCGCAGGCAAACTTCTCCCCGTCGATCAACATGGTTCGGTGCGATGAGTTTCGTCGCAAGGAAAAAAAAAATGGCCTTGCAAGTGAAGGCTGGTTGGCGTGTCGATATTTCGATTTTCGATCAGGTTGTGCGCCCGGGGCGGAGCGAGGTGGGTAGGCTGCGGTGGCAGAGAGGTTTGGGAAGCCCAGTCCAGTTGCCTTGCGTCCGTCTGTTGGAGAGAAACGCCACGCGGGCGGGCGGGCGTTGTTGTAGAGTCGAGGGTCAGTGAGGCAGAGCGACGAAACCGAACCTGTCGCTGCTGGGTCGAAACGCCGGTGGTCCGGTTGCGACGCAAGACAGCAAGGCTGACGGAAGTCGAAGGGTGCAGTTATGGTCGAACTTTGGGTTATGAAGATGGCATTTTGGTGAGGGTGTGGTGAGGAAGAAGACAAGATTTCCCAGGCGGGAAACGGGGAATCGCAAAGCAAGGCGGCTCCTGGGGGGTTGGTCGCGTTTGGAAGAGGATTTTTGGGGGGTGGGAGGGGTGTGGAGGGGTGGAAAGGTGGGTTTTCTCTGGGATGATGAGGTGGGCTGGCTTGGTTCGGTTTGGTTTGGTCTGGTCTGTTCTGGTCTGGTTCGGTTTGGGGTTGGCCCAAGGGTTCGACAAGTGAGCTTCGGCCGGGAGGGTACAAGTAGGTTAATGTGAGTGCGCAGGTAGCGGTAGAAAAGAACCCTGGCGGGTGGTGCTGGGACCGGGCTGCTAGAGTTGCTTTGGGGCTTGGTTGCCGACTCGAAACGCGAAGCGAACGAGCGAGAGGGGAGGAGAGGGAGACAGGGTCGAGAGGGTCTCCGGTAAAAGTCTACTCTTTCTCCGCAAGCGCAGTGCAGCGTGGGCCGTGGCCGGCGGTGCGTTTAGCAGCAGGCCCGATTCTTGTGTGGTGATTTGATGAGGAGTGGGGATGGGTTCCTGCGACGAACGGGGTCGGCGATGGGATAGCCGGGTTTGGCGACGGGGCCCAGTCCTGTGGGCTACCTTGTTCGCCTTGCACTTCGGTTGCTCGCTGGCCGCCGGCTGAGGTAGGAACGAGACGGGCGGAGCAGGGACAAGAAACGAGGAACAAGAGGGGGGAGGACAAGTCTCCGAAGTAGGCAAGTACTTAACAAAGGATAAAGTACTTCGGCTCTTCTGTAGGCAGGTAGGCAAGGCGAGAGAGAGAAAGAGAGAGAGAGAGAGACAAGGTGAGAGCAAGAGTGGGCCAGGGGGGGGGGGTCCCAGGTGGTGCCTGGAGGGTGCCTTGAGGAGGTGGTGATGAGCAGTCTTGGCAGGGTACTTGTCGGCGCCTCGCCTTGCGCGTGCACTACCAGGGGTGGATGCATGTATGTACTTGTATCGATCGTGGAGGTCCGTCACGGTCCCTGTCTGGTCTGGGACCCCATCCATCCAGTGCGGTTAGGTCAGTTGTACGTCGTAATATTAGCAAAGCGGTCCTGATTCCGGGGATGGTCGATGGATACGGAGCAGCTGGCGGGCAGTTATCCGCCGCTGCCAGAGACACGACAGGGTACTCGAACTGCTAGCCGTGCCAGGAGCGCGTAGAGGTGTGTCGGCGTCGAGGGGCTTGGGGGGGGCTTGGAGGCTTGGGGGTCTTGGTTCGCGAGAGAAGATGGACTGACGGTTGGCGCGGATGGCCATTTTGCAGCAGGCTGGCAGACCCTGCTGCCCTCGAACACGACCTTGCTTGACACACACACACACACACACACACACGCACGCCAGCCGCCCGATGATGCGCTCAGCTCGGTTGAATGTCGTCCGTGTCTTGTCGCCGGAAACACGGGCAGAGGGGGGAATTGGATCGCAGGCAGGCCGCTGGATGGGGAAACACGAGTAGGTCCGCCAGGCCGGGGCGTCAAGGCGTGGAGCATGACAACAAATGGCCGGCGGCAATGGGGGTTCGTTCGTTCGACACGCCAACGTTATTCCAGCCGATCGAGCGCAGCGCGGGGGGCCATTCTCGTCGTGTTTCCGTGCCTCCGTGCCTCCCCTCCCGAGCAGCATAATGCCAATCCTGTTGTCGGCGATGGGATGCCGTTGCCGGGAGATTTCAGACATGCGCGCCCAGCTTCTTCAGTCCACCTGCCAGCATGAGCGCACGAGCAGCACGAGGAGGGGTGGCGGAGGCGCGGGCGGGCGAGGGCGGGCGAGGGCGGAGTGGGAGTACCAAGCATGGGTGAGTGGGGGTTTTCTTTCACAACCGCCTGGCCGATGCGTACATGTTACTTGGTACTGCTGGTGGTGCTCGTTCGTAGCTGCTGCCACGCCGCGCGAGTGGTCGGCTGTACAGGTGGATTAGTGGGCGGGCGGATATACTGGGTAGCTTTTGCCTTTCAGCCATTTCTTCCCAGCATCGGTCGGTTGGTCGGTCACTCGTCTTGTCGCTTGTGGCATCCCACTTCCACCTGGATTCACCCCACTCTTTGGCGGTACTGGCCGACGGGCCTCGTCTCCTCCTCTGACCCTGCCCTGCCCTGCCCTGCCCCTCGTCTCGTCCTTCACCCCCTTCGACCGACAGCGCGACGGACGGGTGCCTCGAGGGGAGGTGGCTTGGGGTCATGTGTCAGACGTGAGCCGTCTCGATGACTCGGCGACAGGCACTGTGGGATGGGATGATGGATCGGTTGACCTGTCAGCCAACGATGTGAGCAACAAGGTCAGCCTGAAAACCGAAAAACCTGGCGACGGCAACCGCTCTGCCAGACTGACCGCCAGCCTGCCTGCCTACCTGCCTGGCTTGTCCTGTCCCCGTGACGGTGCCGCCGTAAGCCGAGGCGCCTCAGTGACCCTGTCCGCTGGTGCCGCTCCTGCTGCTGGGGGGCACGCACTGGCAGGCAAAAGGTGCGAGCTTCCCGACTGTCAAGGCAATTACGATGATCGCCCCAGGATGGACGTCCTCCCTCCATCGGCGGCTGGCGTGCTTTCGAGATCCATCGATGACCAAACGCGAGGGCGGACAGGGATGGCCGTAGTTCGTTCCTCGCGACCGCCTTTTCCTTGCCCTTCCCCCCCTTCGCGGCTCGTGGATGTCGAGTCACGACGGTCGGGGTCGGTCATTCACACCGACGTTAGTCATTTGCCCCCGGTGGAGGTTCGCCCGCGTCGTGTTGTCATGCCGCCCTGTCGCCTCTCTCACACCGGAGTGGGATGGGGAGGGGGGGGGGCCCCCCCCCCCCCCCGGGGGGGGGGGGGGGGGGGGGGGGGGGGGGGGGCCGATCCCCGATCCATCCCAAGCGGATTGAGGATGGGTTGATTGATTGGGGGCCGAAAGCCGAGGGCGCTGAAGAAGGGGCATTCTCCGGTGAAAACCGGGTCACTGTCCGTCGGACTCTCGGGGGCCTGCGCGCCAGAGACAGACAGCATCGACCTGCGTACGGTGTACTGTGAATTGTGACGAGACAATCAAGAGCCAAGGCTGCGTCCCCAAGGCATGCCCTTGGCGTGGTACACCCCCCCCCCCCCCCCCCCCATCCTCTAGTGACCAAGTGAGCAGGCCACCCACGGGCCGAACATGTGCGATGAGTGTCGTGCTTGAGGTGGCCACGCGTGCGAAATGAAGCCGAGTGTGGATTCTGGCTGGCCAATGCGTCGGGGCCTCATCTTGATGTGCACTTCCTTGGCATTGGGTCGGTCTCCTGTGCGAGAGATGATCCGAGTAATGCAGCGACGGCGGCACATCGATCGTCGGCAGAAGTTCGGGACACGCGCCTGTTGGGACCCTACCTCGAGATGGATGGGTTGATCAAGAATGGTACCTGGGGGCAGGTGCGCGCGGGAAGCATCAAAAACAGTTGAAGGATCCCAGCTGCTCTCAGGGAAACCGAAGATCCGGTACCGGTGCCGGTGTCGGAATCGTCAAGCTGCACTCTTGACCCAGCACCTCATCAGTCTATCGACGGTTTGCATCTGGCAAGCTCGCATCTGAGCGGAGGTGCCCAGCAGAGGTACACGTATCGTCTGGCAGCTCTGCCCACCCAGCCACTGACTGTCCAATCGGCGTTTCTCTGACCCCACCACTCAAAGCACAGTGCCTGAGGTGCACCCAGCACAGACCTCCACTCGTCGCCTACCTCCATTTCCCAGCGCTCCAAGCTCCCAAGAAAATTTTCCCTTCCTCAACCTGAAGCTTCAGTTCTCTCCAACACGCCACACGGCACCAACGGCTTGAAAGCGACGCTCATCACTTTGACCGTGTTGAGCTGTCAATCTTTCTCTTTCTTCTTCTTCTTCTTCCTCGTCTTCGCCAATGGAGCCTCGCACGTGCAGCGCTGATCATTCCTGACCGTCCCGTCAGTGGGATATTCGAAGCATCTCGCGCGGCGCCACGTCGAGGGAAGCTCTGCAGAGGCTGGACGTTCCATCTGATCAGCGGCAGCGCTGCAGAGCAACCAAGACGGGGTGTTTTAGTTTTTTTCGTCGGCCACACCGGGCCCTCCCATTCGGCCTGGTCTCGGTGGCTGCAGATTCCTGCTCCAGCTCTTTCGAAGACCAACCACCACACCCCCACGTCCCTCGATGCGCTAACCCTCCACACCGAACACCCTAACGGACACTTACCCCCCCTTCTGGTGCTACCACCTCCTTGTCACAGGGTCGAGACGGGTCAGTGGTCTCCTAGCACGTCGTCCGGCCTCTGCTAGCCCTGCCGTACCTCACCGCTCCTCGCTTGACAGCGCTCCAGATGTCACGAGCGATAAGCCAAATACCGGGCAGTCAACCTCCCGATCCATCCCACCTTCGTCCACCACCACCACCACCACCGTGGCATGACGCAGATCCCCGCGACGCCCTCTGCCCTCGCTATTGCCGAATTGGCTTGTCGCAGCCAAGGCACGGGCACACGGGCAGGCAGTGAGTTGCTGCCGTCTGATCTCTGACGATCCCGACCGAGTCCGTCCGTCGAGGGCCCGACTACGGCGACAGCTTGGGACGGCATGGGACGATCAATTGCCATGAACGTGATGCGATGATGTATGCACCTGCCAGTGATTACGCTCTGCGTAAACAAAAAAAAATCCACAGCCTATCAGTAGCTGATGAGATTATCACGATCTGGCACAGATCAAAATAATACCCGTTGCTGGGCACCTGGCTTTGAGAGATCGTCTTGGTCTTGAAGATAGGTTGGGAATCAGCTGAGGTAACACTCTAGACCGCCAATGAACCGGGAAGTCGAGTGCTCTGGCAGAACTGGGGTTTGAGCGTCTCGTTTGCATCGTGAAACTGCTTGTAAGGAATTAATGCGTATGCGTCGTGGACCTTGTAAGGAATTGATATGAGCAGTCCTTGACGCTGTGTCAAGTCCCGAGCTTGAATCAGGCATCATTTCGCGAGGCAACAGGAACGTGACAAGTGGCATGGCACGGAATACCGCGTGTTCCTGTCGTATTGTACACCCATTATACATTTGAATACCACGTCAACGCCGAAGCTTCAGCGTCAGCGAAGCTTAATCCGCCTTTTTGATGTACAAGAAGCACTCTGCACTGCACTCTGCACCCTGCACTCTTACATGGCCGTGCATGCTCCCTTCACGGACCGCGCTGTCGCAGGGCCATGCTAGCCCTGCGAGTGGCTCGCCCAGATGGCCCATACGCATTTGAGGTAGCCGACCGTCAGACACAGGCGAGGGTCGAAGCTCGTGTCTTCGTGGGTTGCCGGCAGGCGGTATGCCGGTAGCCCGTCCTCGCCTTCGTCCTGCAGCCCGCCCTCGACCTTTTCCTTGGTCTCCTGCTCCTGCTGCTGCTCCTTGTCCGCCGCAGACGACGCGGCAATGTCGGCCAGCTGCTGCAGCAGGCCCTGGCTCTTCGCCATGGACTGGAGGTGATCGGCAATCTTGTCGCTGACAATGGCGTCCCACGCCGCCGGCGAGGTGAGGAGGGAGCGCAGCTCTTTGAGAAGCCTGAATGCCTCCTCCTTGGTTTCCTCCGCCTTGGTCAGCTCCATCAGTGCCATTGCGGGGAGCGCCGTGAAGTGATGGCTCATGGGGCTCGCCACGTGGGGCGTCACGGCCACGAGGCTGACTAGCTCCTTGCAAGGCCAGAGCAGATCTGTGGCCTTGGACGCCGGGTGAAACATGTACGCCAGCAGTCGCGAGTGCCAATACGCCATGTGAACGACGGGGAAAACCGCAGGCTCGACGTGGCCCGGCAGATCTTCTCGGAAGTTTTCGACGTAGTCATTGAGAATGCCGCCCATGACCTCATCCGCGAACGTAACGGAACCCAACGTTGCCCGAGCGCCTGAGATGATGTTGCATGCTTGGTTGAGCATCTTGGACGCGCCTGGAGATGCTTCGTGAGCTATGTGTTATGACGTAATGAGGCAGGGGGGGGGATAATGACTTACGAATGAGTTGCCACGTCGTCTCGCCCACCACCTTCTCCACGTCTGGGGCAACGATCGTGGACTCGGCGCGAGTCATGGGGAGCGTCCCCGACCCCACCGCGTTCCATCTGTCAAGCAGAACCAGGGACCACCACAGCCTCACGCGGAGATGGCTGTCTGAGTCTGCGTCGACATCTCCGTTGGGCTCGAGCAGGGATGCGGCCCGGGCGTTGTAAAGCTTCATGGTCCACGCAGTCGACACCGCCCGTCCCAGCAGAGATTCCTTGAGATGTCCGGAGCAGCCGGAGGGACGATTTCCGGCTTCGATGAAGAGCAGAAGAAGCGTCTGCAAGTGGATGAAGTGCGCGGCCACAGTCCGCGGCTCCTCTCCGTTCATCTCCCATTCGACAAGCATCTTCATCGCAAGGCTTGCATCACCCATGCCCATGGTCGTGAACGACGGAAAAGACTGCATGGTACCGTGAAGAGCCTCGAGGAAGGCCTCGCGAAGCATACCGGGGCATTGAGCAAGGTACACCTGCAGGCGAGCCTTGCTGGCTGGCAAGATGGGAAGATAGGGGTGCACCGTGGTCAAATAGCTGACGGATGTTAGTACAGATCGACCACGAGCCTGTGTGATCACCTCACCCTTGGAAATTGGCATCATCGACCTCGCGGGGCTGTGTGATGTCTGGAATCTCACCGACGGAGCTGTCCGGCCCCAGAAGCGGCGCCCTTGATGGTGTGTCCGGCCTCAGCGATAGAGGTTGAGGAGCCAGGCCGTTGGCTGAGTAGGCCGCATTGTGCCTCTCGGGTGTCGCTGCGGGTTGAGGTAGTTGCTGCGGTTGGGTTTGGGTCCGCGCCTCGGAGCTCCAGGTTGAGGGAGGCTGACGGGGACCAGTGGGCGTTGTGAGTTCGGCGCTCGAGATGCTCGAGAACGTCCGCTTCCGACTGGTCTCGTCGCTGGTGTTCTCACACAGCCTGCCTTCGATGCTGTGGATGCGGTCGGCCAGCTCCTTGATGTACCTAGCGGCATGCTGTTAGTCTGCATGTCTAGAGCTGGATGATGTCTGTCGGTTGCGGACGCCTACCCTTTGCTTGGTCCACGCTTTTGGGGGATGCGACTGAAGGAGCAGCGCTGGGCCGACCGCCTGCAGTTGGAACACGGGTTGTCGCCCAGGTCCGACTGCGCATCGCACTTGACCTTCTTGCGGCGACACTCGTCACAGGCACGCGACACTTTCGAACGCTTCCTCGGCGGGGTGCTGTCGTCATGGTTGTTCTGAGGGTATGGTTGTGGATGGTGATGGTTGATGGGCACCTGGGTGGCGGCTTGCATGGGAGCTTGTATGGAGGTTTGCATCGGCGCTTGCATCGGGGTCTGTTGCATAGGAGCCTGCTGCATGGGAGCCTGCTGCATGGGAGCCTGCTGTATCGGGGCCTGCTGCATCGGAGCTTGCTGGATCGGGGTCTGCGTGGGTGCTTGCAACGGGGTCTGCATGGACGGCGCCGACAAAGGTATGGGATCAGGTTCTTCTGAGGGGAAGGCCTGCGACTGAGAGTCCTCGGGCTCGGTCATGTCGTTGCGCATGTCTGTGTCCTCCGAGTGCGGCATCATGTTGCGGAGGTTGGGGTCGTCGAACTTCATGTTCGGATCTGTCACGGGAATCAAGGGCTCCGAGGCGAGATCCTGGCCAAGCTGGGCGGCGAGCTGTAGCTCCTCGACACTGGCAGCATGAGAGGTCTGATGTTGCGGTCCGGAAGGCTCGTGGTGTTGAGGATCTCGGGGGGTCGCATCGTGGGTGTCGTCGTGCGGATGGGGGCTGTGGCTATCATGAGTGCCGTTGTGCAGGCTGTCGTCGATGCCATCGTGCGTGACGTCGTGGACTTCGCCGTGGGTGTCGTCGTGGTTGTAGTAGGAGGCTGTTTCTTGGTTGTCGGGGGTCGGTGATGGATAAGATTGCATCCTGTCGTCGCCACCCACTCCCTCCTGCGCCGCGTCCATGACGAAAACTGCCAGTCTCTGCCAGTCGGAAGATGTGTGCTTGGGGGTATCGGAAAGCTGCAAGCAATTGGGTGGTTAGCTTTGTGAATCGTCAACAGGTTTGCGCGGCAACACAGGAGCGCGCGCCAAGGGGGCCGGCTGTGCGACTCGAGGTGCCCAGCACGGCGGGATCGCGAGGCGCGCATGACGCGACGAGCACATGTGCAAGTCGCGGGAAGGAGAGCCAGAGCTGGGGCATATTGAACATTGGTCTCATTGGGTTGCTATGGCAGGTCCGTCTTCCTTCGCGCATCAATGAGGGGCGGCTTGGTCTGGGGGTACGGAGCCGCCCCTGGGGGCCGTCCAAGCCGTTGCGATGACGATACGCGTCGGGAGAGGGCGAGAAAAAAAATTGATGCAGCGGCGAAGCAGATGCGGGTAGGGAGCAAGGTGTTTGCAAGGCAGCGTAACTCGTTTCCGTGCTGCGCGCCGCGACAGGATTGACGCAAGTGAATGGTCCAACTGGACAGGACTGACCTCGGAACGCTGCGGCAAGCGCGATTCGCGATGGGCGACGGAACAATATCGAGTCGATGAACGGAATAGGAAGAACCAGGCGCCGACCGGAGGTTGAGACGGGACGTCCAGACTGAGCGTGGAGTTTTCTGTCGAGGATCAATGGTCGGCCCTGGAGAACCCTGAGAAAATCCGGTATGGTGTCACGTGGTATGTTATTAGTCAGCGAATCAACGTCCAAGACTGAGCGTACAAGTCGAGCATATCCAGAGAGCAACGGTGTGGTACCGGCTTTTGGGGCTATTGTACGCTTCCCTTCGTCCATCTCGAGGTCTTATAATATGTGATCCATGTGGTACCGTTCATAGATCATTGTCTTCTTAGCCCGTATTTCGAGTGAGAGGTGGTTCACTCGTCGGTCAGCCTCTCGTGCTGTTTTCCTGATGTTGGTATAAATAAGACGACATAAGTCATCAGTCATCGACCGTGATTCCAAGGTCAACCAGATATAATTCCAGGCCACGATTCCCTCCCCCGAGGCACCCAGCCCATACACGTGAAACAATGCCCGAAGCCCTGCAGGCCTCGCTCTCGCGTTTTCCTTGCCTCCGTCACTCCAGCCGCACCACGCCGGACAACCCGAGCCATCACTCCTCGACCCTCGCGTTCCAAAACCCCTTGCCGTAGCTCACGAGGATCTCCTGCCCCTTGCCGACCCCGCCCTTCCCGGCCTGTCCCTTGGCTCCTTTCCCGGGGGCCGGCAGGACGAAGACGCCCATGCAGCGCATGCCGAACCTGCGGCTCCAGACCTCGCGAAACTCGGCGTTGGGCCGGCCTGCGACCCCGCGATAGTCGTTGACGAACCGCGCCTCGTTGCCGCCCGCCGCCGCGTCGACCGCCACGCCCTCGTCCCGGTCCAGCCAAAGGTCGTAGTCCGACTCGTCGCCCGCCGTCCGCTCCCCGTGCACCGTGCCCATGTACAGCAGCACGAACGACCCGGCCTTAAGCGCCCGCGTCGCGAACAGCCCGCTCTGCCCGTGCGCCGGGTGTCCCGCGTCGTCGATCGGCGTGATCTTGACCAGCGGGCTGACGGTCGGCGTCTGCGCCGCCCCGATGTCCGGGTCGCCCGCCCGCTGGCGCTGGAGCGCCGCGCGCTGCGAGGGCGTGAGCTGCTTGCAGAGGGCCGGGCTGGCCAGGTACGGGAGCTGTGCCGGCCAGTTCTTGGGGAGGGGCGGCGGTGCCATCTGCGATGAAGGGACCGTTCGGGTGTAAGTGGTTGGGCTGTGAGTTGTTGCTAGTGTTGCTTATCTCCGAAACACAACATGTTCGATCTTGAAGAGCAGTCGTGTTGCGGAATCAGGCCAAGAGGGCAGGGGCCGATGGCACGGAACAGGATACAATCGTACGCCGAGTAAAGTAGTCAGAGGCGGAGGTTCATCTCGTCGTGACCGAGTGATTCTGCAGTGGCAATGAAGAAAGCAGATGCGTATTGTCGAACCAAACTAAACCAAGTCGACGCCCACCTACGGACGGCGACGCGATTGGGTAAGATAAATCGTGGTCCACATCCCGCGGCGCAGACCTGCATCACAACATCACTTCACCAGAAGGACCAGAAGCGTCAAGCTATTTAAAAAAGGGACAAGTCGTTTTACAGCTATCTATCTACTATTCGCACACTGGAGGTACTTGGTCAAGCTTTTGTCCATCCAACGCCTCTCCCATCCTGCCAGCCTCGGGTGTCCCGAATGCCTCAATCACCACCTGCCGGCGCATAATTACCGCCGCGTGGACAAATCCCATGGAATCTCTCGCCAACCTCTCCTCACCTCGCTCCAGCCATAATCCCGCGGTAATAGGTTCGACTGAGGTGGAGCGAGTGCTGGAGATGCGCATCCTCTGTCAACGGGAGTCCGAGAATTCGGGAAACACCGTTCTGTGAACATGTTAGCCTCGACTGCTCCGGATCAACACGTGAAGAGCTTCGTACCTGATCGTGCTCAGTCGTATCCATCACCACCTTGGCCACGATGCTGCTCATCTCCGAAACGGCCGCCTGGCTGACCATGTCGCCGCTCTCCGCCGTCTCGCGAATCACCGGCAGCCCGCTGAGGAGCCTCTCCACCACATCGGAGGGCACACGCTCCCGACGTCCAAAGTGTCGGTGAAGGACGAGGAACGATTTGTAGATCTCACCTCCGAGGCCCCAGCCCGAGACGGCCTCCTCGTGGCCCTCAAACGCAGACAGGAGCGTTGCCAGACCGGCATAATCGCGCTCGATGACGGCCGACGGCGCCACCTTGTCGACCAGGACCCGGTGAGCCGCTTCGTACGACTCGGCCTGGAGCAGACACCTGACCTCGCCGACAGGGTCTGCCTGCACGCTGCGCATGTACAGGGCACGAGCCTCCCACACCCACGCCGAGGGAATCTTGAGCGTCTGGGTGAGGGTGTTGAAGCCGGCGCTCGTTTCGGGTCCGATGAGACCGGCGTGGCGGGACAGATGTTCCTGCACCGCCTTCGCCCTCATCCCGGGGTTGCTGAGATGCAGGAGCACGAATGTGGCCTCCACCCAGTTGCCTTCGTTGACCAGCTGGTCGGCAAATGACAGGGTTGCGGCGTCGGCCTTTTCGGATGCGTCGACGCCGAAGGAGACCCTCCCGGTCGCAGGCAGGGCACGGCCAAGTTGCCAGGTGAGGCGGCTGTCCAGGGGCGAGAGCTGCGAGTTCTCAGGACGCAGAATAGATTCCAAGTCGGTCGCGTCATCGGCGTAGAGCTGGAGAAGACCCCAGAGAAGGTCCTCCCGCTGGTTGCGGTCCTGGTCCTCCCAGAGTGCATCGAACCCCTGCTCGATGTACCAAGGTAGCGGGGTGTCCTCCCGATCCTGGGTGACGTCGTCGACAAACTTCTTGACCGCCGCCGAGAGGCTCTGCTCCTGAGAGATGGCGTACCAGAGCCGCAGGCCAAACGACTGCTTCCAATCCAGGCCAAACCTGCGAGCAATGACAAATGACTCCATCCGGTCCGCGACCGGAACTCCCTTCTTGCCTTCGCACACGCACACATTGCCGCCGAGGACCTCGTAGATGGCCCGGATGGCGTCCGCGAATTCGGACAAGACGTTGTTGTCCTGCCACTCGATGACCTGCGCACGCATGTCGCGCTTCGACTGGCTGGAGGTGCCGATCAAGGAGACGAGCGTCGCGAGCCGGAAGTCCTTGCCCTCGATGAGCAGCTTGCAAGCTTCCTGGACTCGGTGGCCCGCGAGACAAGTCAGCGCCTTCTCCTCGCTGGACTTGGCCAGGGCCACTGCGCGACTGGTCGCCCCGTCGACCAGGTCGGCCCAGAAATGCGAAAGGTTGCTCTTGCGGATTTGCTCTTCAGAAGATGCGCCGGATGGCACAACCCTGTCGAACAGAATGCTGGCCAGATTCCAGACGAGCTTCTCGTGGGCACTGGCCGGGTTGCTCAGATCGTGGTGGTGGAAGATGCTCTTCAGGCTGGCCGCATTAAGGGAAACCGTCGGTACGCCGTCGACGACCGCCACGCTTGTCATGCGCATCTGATTCTCGATGGCCTTGGCCGAAGACTGTCTCATATTAGCAAAGGCGAATACGCCGTGCATCGCTGCAAGGGAGCACGTACCTCGTTGGAGAACTTCATCAGACACACCCCGGTCTCTGCGCCTTGCGGGACGCGAGCGCGAACGGAAAGAATGTCCGCTTTGGTCGGCTTCATCGTTCGTGCGAGGGACGAGGGCGCCGCGGGAAAAACAAGGGTGCCATCGGGCCCCCAGCCCGGCTTCACGGACTTGTGGTACGCAAGATCGTCTTCACTGAGGTCAGATTGGTCGCCAAACGTCTTCCTCTGTCGTTCATATGGCCACTGATGAGAGAAATAAAGTCTTAGCATGTCATTCCCCCTAATACGCAAGACAAAATACAGTTGGGGCCTCCCATCCACGTCTCCCATAATGCAGGTCGCCGACGGACCAGAGAAAATCACGCAGAAATACAAGAGCTCACCTGAACAAATCCCATCGATGGCGGGGGGGCCTTGGCAGCAGGCGCCTTTGCCTTCTCGAAGAGAGAGTTCATCAGGTCGATGCTGGTTGCGAAGCCGCGACCATCCGAGACAACCCGGCTCGCTGTGCCCGAGAACTCATTTTCGCCGCTCGGCCGCGCGCCGTTCTCGGCATCGCTCTTCAGGAGCGCGCGATCCCGCTTCTGCGGGCTCACAGACTTTTGGAGCATGTCCATCCATGCATCTCCATCGGCCACCTGCAGTCGCAGTGGCGTGGCGGATCCTTTGATGGCCCTCATCCGGGCCCGAAGGATGCCACCGGGGGTTTCGATGATCGGGGAACCGGGATCATCTGACGAGTCGCTCTGTTGCTCCGCGGCGAGATGCTGTTCGAGAGAAGGACCCGTTCCATCTTCGTTCTCGTACATGTCATATTCGTCGTCCTGATCAATGGCCATGTCATCCTCCGGAAGGAGAATCAGGGCCTTGGACGTTGAACCCGCGGAGCTATGCCCAAAAAAAGGCTGGTTCTGGTTGCTGGCAGAAGGGAGGTTATCGTTGTCGTCCTCCAGGTCACCTTCGCGATGATCGAATGCGCCAGGGAGGGCGCGGCGTTTCCTCCGAAAGTCAAATGTATCGTCTTCGTCGGGGCTGGCCTGGTCATCGGAGGGGCTAGACTGGGATGCGGGAGCGGGGGCAGGGGCGGAGCGCTGCTGAGCTTGTTCCCCGGTAGCCAGGTCGGCGTCGGTCTCGTCCTCGTCGTAGTCGAGACCGTACGTAGTGAAATGCTCGACAGAGAACTTCCAGACGCCGGTATCGCTGTTGTAGTCCACAAAGGTCGTGTCCGGGATCTTCTTGAGGCGCTCGATGTGCTTGTTCAGGCGCTTCTGGTCGACAGTAGGCCGCTTGTCGCGGCCGCGGGGCCAGGACTGGTCGAGGGAGATCGTGGCGGGCACGTTCAGACCCTTACCGACGGGAGGCTTCTTGGACGAGTTGGGGTAGACCGTTGCAGAGCGAGTATCCAGGACAACGATGCCGCCGAAGATCTCGTCGAGATCAATGTTGCTCAGATCGACGGGTACCTTGAATGACACATAACCAACATTGTCCCTGCCGACAGTGAAGTTGGCCACCTTCTGTCGTTGCATGCGGTTCATCGAGGCGATGACGTCCTGCTTAGGGCTCATCCAGTACGTGCCGGGCAACTTGTCCGACCCGTCGCTGGAGACCTGGGGTGTCTGCGCGAAGGCGTCCTCTTCATGAACGATGGCCAGCTCCTTGCCCTTGGACGAGTCGGCATCAGCAGAAGAGCCAACAGCGGTCGCGCCGTTGGGGGTCCGGCCGTCATGCTCGCTGATGGCGCTCGGGGCGTTGCGTGGGGTGGCGATATCCTGGTCGCCGTCCTCGCTGGCATCCATGGTACTGGTGTCGAAGCTGACGCGCTTCGAAAGCTTGCGCGCTCCGTTGACCTGGTCCGAAGCAGGCTTCTCCTTGGTGGGGGTGGCAAAGAGATCGCTGCGCATGTCCTTGTTGATAACAAGCTTCCTGACGCTGCCCGTGTTGCCATAGTACCGGGGGCCAGAGCTGGCAGAGAAGGCGCCTGGTGCGAGAATGCTGTCCTCGGCAGAGAAGCTCTTGCGCAGGCTGCTCGAGGACACGCTCTTGCTCAAACCGCGACTCAGGCTCGAACCGAGCAGGCTCCTGTTCATGCTGCCCGGCGTGCTGGAGACGCTGGAGGGACTGCCGCTCGGGCTGCCGTACGTGCTGTACGAGAAGCCAAAGCCCCGCTTCTGGGGGGTGACGAAGCGGGTGGAGGACGCCGGGTTCAGCTTGTACATGGGCAGGATCGAGCTCCGGCGGGTCTTGGTCTTGCTGGAGAGGGGAGTCGCAAGAGGACCGGGGTTGGGCATTTCGTTGCCGTTGAGGTTGGAGAAGAGAGCGGGCGTGCCGTACGCCGACAGGTCTGAGATGCTAGCCGTCAGCGACT
This sequence comes from Verticillium tricorpus MUCL 9792, assembly GCA_000732205.1. NCBI lineage: Eukaryota > Fungi > Ascomycota > Sordariomycetes > Glomerellales > Plectosphaerellaceae > Verticillium > Verticillium tricorpus. Next base: position 3,116,016 of record JPET01000004.1, read on the forward strand.
GCTGAGCAGGGGCGTTGTTGTTCTGCGAGTTGCCGAGCAGCGATCCGCCGAGCAGAGAGCCTTGCTGCTGTTGCTGGTTGTTGGAGCTGGAGAAGAGAGACGATTGCTGCTGGTTGTTCTGCGAGCCAAAGAGACCACCGCCGGTAGACTGAGACGCGCCGAACAAGCCAGGTTTGGCCTGGTTCTGCGCACCGCCTCCGAACAAACCGCCCTGGCCGGCCTGCTGGTTTTGGGTGTTGGAGCCGAGTCCGCCAAAGAGGCCGATGCCTCCGCCAGTCGCCGCCGTATTCTGCGCAGGCTGGGCCGATCCGAAGAGGCCGGTGCCGCCAGTGGCGGGCTTCTGACCACCGAAGAGCCCACCACCTGCGGCGTTGTTGTTGCTGGCACCGAAGCCCGACGTCGTGTTGCTGCCAGTGTTGCCGAACAGACCACCGCCGGTGTTTGTGGCGCCGCCTCCGAACAGGCCGCCGCCGGTCGCAGGCTTCTGCTGGTTGTTGCCGCCGAACAGGCCGCCACCGGCCTGCTGAGGCTGTGCGCCGAAGCCGGTGCCTCCTCCGAAGCCGGTACCGGTGTTCTGCTGCTGCTGCTGCTGGTTGTTGTTGCCTCCGCCAAACAAGCCGCCGCCCGTGCCACCCGTGCTGCCGCCGCCGAAGAGGCCGCCGCCTCCAGCCGTGTTGGTGGTGTTGGTGGAACCAAAGGCAGAGCCCGTGTTGCCAGCACCGAACCCAGTGCTGGCCGGCGTAGTGTTTGTGTTGCCGAAGCTGAAGCCTCCAGGTTTGGCCTGGGTGTTGTTGGCGGTTGAACCGAAAAGGCCGCCGCCCGTGTTGGTGGAGGTGTTGGCGCCAAAACCGCCGGTCGTTGTGTTCGTGTTGGATCCAAAGCCGCCGCCGGTAGTGCCCGAGCCGCCAAAGAGACCTCCAGACGCAGCGGGCTGCGTGGTGCCGCCGCCGAAGAGCCCGCCGGTCGCGGCAGGCTTGCTCTGCGCTCCGAAGAGACCACCGCCGGTGTTGGTGCTACCGAATCCGCCGGTCGATCCGCCACCGAATGACGAGCCGGTTGTGTTGCTGGTGCCGCCGCCAAACAGGTTGCTGCCGGCAGAGGGGGTCGCACCAAAGCCGGTGGACTGCTGCGTGGTGTTGTTGTTGGTGGCGCCAAAGGCGCCGGTGCTGCCAAAGTTAGAGACGCCGAACGCACCCGTTCCGCTGGCGTTGCCGTAGCGGCGGCCCTGGTTGTAATCCGTGAGCCTCAGCTCCTCGGCCGACCACTTTTTGTAGGGATCCTGGAACAGGATGTTCTGGAACGAGTTGGACTGGTTGCCAGCGCCGGTGGCCTCCTTCTCTTGGTGCGCCTGGAAGGGGGTTGAGTTGGTGCCAGGCGGGTCGCTGGCGTTGCCACCGATTCCTGGGTTGTTGGTGGCGCCGAAGCCACCGCCGCCGCCGAAGCTGGTCGTGTTGGAGGTGTTGCCGCCACCGAACAGGGAGCCCGTGTTCGAGGTGTTGTTCGTGGTTCCGCCGCCACCAAACATGCCGCCGCCCGTGGCTCCAAAGCCCCCCGAGGACGTTCCAGCGTTGGCTGTGTTGTTGGAGCCGAAACCGCCGAAGGAGCTCGTGCCGGCCGCGGCAGTGTTGCCGGAGCCGAACAGACCAGTGCCGGCGCTCGCGGTACCCGCACCAAAGCCACCAGCGGGCTTTGCGCCAAAGGTGTTGTTGTTGGTTCCGCCGCCGAAGCCTAATCGAGTCATGTCAGTAAGGGCAGTCAACATCTGGGCCGGGACGGGACCTACCTGAAGAGCTGGCACCGAAGCCTCCACTTCCGCTGTTGTTGCCGAAGAGGCCACCCCCGGTATTCGTGTTGGATCCGAAGGAAGTGGTCGTGTTGGTGTTGTTGGTTGCTCCAAAGCCTGTGGTGACGGAGAGGTTAGTTGACAAGAAAGGAAGAGGAGGAAAAAAAATCAATCGCGAGAGCAGCGAAGCAGATGCAAGCGTGGTGACGTACCGGTATTCGTGTTGGTGTTGGTCGCACCAAAGCCTCCAAACGATGACTGCTGGTTATTGGTGTTGTTGTTCTGACCGAAGCCGCTGAAGCCGCCGCTGCCAAAGCCAGACATGATGGGCGAGCTCTAGGAGCAGAAGCCTTTTATGCTGGGGCTGGGCAGCGCAAATGTTTTGGTAGATTCCCTAGCCGCGAGCGCGAGGCGGGTCGGGTCGGGGAGGGAGGCAGGGTTCGCTAGGATGGACTCTGCATGCGTGGTCGATAGGGAACGACGCTTGGTGTGATGGGAGCTGGGTCGATCGAGAAGCCGCCGGAAGAGTGGTCGCTTCGCGATGGACGGCGACGGGGGCAGAAAAGGCGCGATGCGTGGTCGAGCGAGGTCTCGGGACGGGGCGCGAGAGGTGTGCGACGCTGAGAGTGAACTCGGTCGAATTGGACCTTGCTCTGGGTGGCAGAGACAAAGGAAGAATGAGAGACTGGAAGATAATGGCTGGTCAGGGATGCGCCGATGGAGATTGGGGGGACGCGACGAAGTTGGAAGGGAATGCAGGTTGGTTTTCGAACTCGGCTCGTCTCGTGTCGCCCGGTCGGGGGAAAAAGGTCGACTCACAGGAAGGGCAGGATCAAAACCTGAAGGTGCGTGCGACAGAAGAAAGAGATGGGTCTGGGTGCATCTCTCGCCTCGACGTCGACTCCCTTGGTTTTATGGTCGATGGGTGGGAGGGGAGGTGCAAATGTAGCAGCAAGCCTGGTTCAGTCAGGTTCGCGACTTTTGTGATTAGGTAGGTAGGTCGGAAGGTGCCTGCCTCCTAGGGTGGCCCTTTGCTCCTGCTCCTGCTCCGGCTGCTGCTGCTGCTGTGCGAATGGTCCAATGGCATGGCCGGAAAATGGCTGGAGCTTTTCGGCCTTTGCTGCCTGAGGACGCCTGGAGGTCGTCTTTTTACCTGAGCCAATCACGAGCCCCCACAGGTCGAGGCAGCCGGCACAGAGCTTCTGCAGCGAGGAAGCCTGGGTGCTCCAAGCCCCGAGGACGCTGTCACCTAAGGGGGGCGGCCAGTCAATGAAGCTTCAGGTCGTGGCTGGGTCCCATCATGTGACAGGAACAACATCCCCTTGCGCCCTCGACGCTGCGCTGCGGATTCTCAAGCTCCGTGGACGGATTCTATGCCCAGGGGGCATACTGGTGGGCCTCACTGGCTAAAGTATGACGACTTGACACGAGCTTCCCATTCGGCGACAACCAAGACAGCGACCTTGTTCCTGCAGCTGGCCATCTTCCCATGTCACACACATACATACACTAGAGCATTCGGTCGGCAACTGGCCAAACTTCAGAATCACCAGCCCAAATCCCCTTTCATTCAATCAGTCTACGGTCCCCACCAAGACGATTGGCTGTCCATGGACGGCCCCAGAGTCGCCTGCCGCCTTCCTCCTCCTCACGCCAACATACCGAGGACAGTGCTTCGGGTCGGAATAGCAAGTCGCAAGACCCCGATTGGGGGTGGTGGTTAAAAGAAAAATATCGAATATGAAGTGCCCCTGCCCGACAAACACTGTTCCGGGACCGTCACCTCGTTGACCTTCCCGTCTCTCCACTCTCCTCTCTCTCCACTGCCCACTCCACGCCCGTCTAGAACTGGATGAGGTCCTGGTTCTGGTTGGTCCTCTGCTGCGGCTGCGTCCCGGCGAAAGGGTTGTTGCTCCCCTGCCCGCCCATGCCGTTCATCCCCGGAGCCCCTGTCTGGGATACCTGGAGCTGGCCGCCGCCGTACGTCGTGTTCGGCATGCCCGTGAACTGGGTCCGGAGGAACGGGTTGTTGCCCGTGGCGTCCGCCGTGAGGCGCTGCGCTCCGGATCCCGCGCTGTTGACGAACGTGCCCGGTGCCGTGTGCTGGGCCGGGATGCGCAGCTGGCCTGTGTTTCCGTACGTGTCCATGCCGTCGCCGCCTGCGAGAAGCGCGTTGAGCTTGGCCTCGTGTTCGTTGAGCTCCTTCTGCGGCGTGCCGAACGAGCTCGTCGGCTGGCTGAAGCTGGAGGTCGGCTGGTTGGGAAAGTTCGCCAGCGTCTTCTGTTCCGGTAGACTCCCCAGCGCCGGCATGGACGGGGTCTTCTGCGTCTGTGGCCGGCCGAATGCGGAAGACGCGCCTGTCGCGTTGGACGCGAAGGGGTTGTTCGACCCCGTCTGCATCGGGCGCATCGGAGATTGCTGGCTGTTGTTCGTCGCCCAGGGGTTGTTGCTGCCCGCTTGCGGGAACGGATCTTGCGCTGCCGGTGATTGCGTCTGCTGCTGCTGCTGCTGCTGCTGCTGCTGCTGCTGATAAGGGTTGAAGCCGGTGGGCTGAGGCTGGAATCCTTGCATGCCGGTAGGTTGTTGTTGCTGTTGCTGCTGGCCGAACGGATCCATGGAGGTCATCTGGGGCTGCTGCATACCGAAACCGTTGTATCCGTTCTGGAAGCCCGTTGGCTGTTGCTGCTGTTGCGGGAAGCCGGTGTACTGGTTCCCCATGTATCCGGTGGGCTGCGGCTGCTGGGCGTTCTGATCGATGGGGTTGGCGAAGAAGTCCACGGCGCTGCCCTGCTGGTACCCCTGGTTGAAGCCGGTGAACTGTGGTTGAGCAGGCTGCGACTGCTGGATGTTCTGGGCGGGCGTGTCGTCGAAGAGCGATATCGCGTTGCTCTCCTCGAGCTCTCGTCGCCTCCGCTCCTCCTCCTCCTGGCTAAGCTTGATGGCCTTGGCCAGGTCGTCGTCGTCGACGTCGACTTGGCCCTGGGTGCGCCTCTTGCGGTCCTCCTCTTCCTGGTACTTGCTGGCCTCGATCGCAAGCCTGTACTCGGCGTCGTCCTCGTTGTCGTGGCGCGGCCGGGGTTCCCTTCCTGGCCTGTGCGAAGGTCCGGCTTGTTGGGGCGCGTATTCCTCGAGGCCAGTCACGCGGGACTTCCACGACTTTCGATCGCTGCGCTCGGCGCGCAGTCTCTCTTCGTCCAGCACGAGCGAGGTGAGCTCCTTCGCGGCAACGCGCACTGTCGCACCGTCAGCGAGAACTCTCGAGTGGGCAGAGGGGGTGGTTCGACATACCGTTCTGGCCAACATCCCTGCCATCGTCGTCGATGTACTGGAATTCGCGCAGCGTCTTGATGATGTAGATGCTCTCCCGCGCCCACGTCACCACGAGCTCGGAGCCCTCGTGCAGGCAATAGTCGAGGACCTTCAGGGCCTTGAGCACGTGTCGCCAGTTCTTTCCCTTGTCGTTCATGCGCTTGTCGAGCATGTCCATGATCTCGTAAAACTCATTGGACCTGTTGTGTGGTCAGCAGACGCCAGGCGGAAGGCGGTGGAAGAGGATGCGCTCGGGCGGCTCGCACGTACGATGCGAAGGTCAACTGAGCGATTTCGCTCATCTGCGTCCCCGTCGGGCCCCAGGGGTCATTGCTCGTGGCTGCCGGCGGGATGGTGTCAGTCAGAGGTCGCGCGTGCGAGAGGGGGGGGTCCAGTGATGCCACAAACCTTCTCGGACCTTCACCTGGGCGCTGGAGTACCCCTTGGTGACATTCTTGACGCTGCGGATCACCTTGGACATGATGGGCGATGGGCGCGATGCTGTAGCGAGCTACGGCGACGGAGAGACGGGTTGGTGTTGGGCCGTTCCGGAGAAAAGGGATGGGTTGGGGAGGAGGGAGGCGAGGATTGAGCTTCCCGGGTGTAGAGTCGAGCCAAGCTTCTTCGGGGCCGCGGACGAGCTCGGGAAGCGACCGTAGCTGCCTAACCAGTAACTACGATGTCGAGGTGGCGAGGTGATGCCAACGCGCGACGAGACGACTGTGCGCGAGGGAGACGGGAGATGATGGAGGTCGTCGGAGATGGAGGGCGTGTGCCGGGACGGTGCGGTGAATATGGCACAAAGCTTGTCGGCCAGTGGCGGTGGTGCCTGGTATAGTCGGCCTGGCCTGGTCTCGATCGGCTCGCGGTCGGCGCACGATGGGCACAAGAGGAGCGGTGGTGAGGCAATGCGGCGGAGGCCACGCGGTCAACGATGAGGTTGGATTTTCGTTGCGGGCGGCGAAGGGTACGTAATGGGTTGGTTGGGGTGTGTATGGGGAGGACAGGAGTCGTCGTCGTCCACATGCAACCAAGGTTTGTAGGTAGGTAGAGGGGGGGAGGAACGGAGGTGGGTGGGTGGAAGGGCTTGTGAGGCTGTGCTCGTTGCCGGATGGGCCTGGACTGGGCGCGAGATGACCTGGAGGGACTCTCCCCTCTACGTGTTGGATCGGGCTGGGTCGGGCTGGTCTGTGGTTTTGGGGCAATCGGCGAACTCGATTGATGATCCCAGACAAATAGGTTGATGCAGAGAATACCTTGAGTCGTTTCGAGGTGGCGGACGGAACAGGCTGAGGGAGGCGAGCCGCGACGACGGATGCGCTGATTCAAGGCCGAACACACTGTCATTGCCCTTTCTGGGGCGTTACGTAGTGCACCCACGCCGTCTTCGTCTCCACTGTACGTCGTCCCAGCCTTCTTGCTTCTTCGACGCGCTGCCAAGAGCAGCGAGGTACATGGACGGATGTGGACCCTCAACCGATCTCGGGATCTCCACCCGGTTACTCAGCAGCTACGTACCGGCAGCAGCCCGGCAGGAGCCCGGCGGCAGGCGCACCACAGGAGCCCGGCAGGAGGCAGGAGCGTACAGCCAGTCTCGTTCACGATGACACGACGGCGAAGTGAGGCCTGAAGTCTCGACGAGCAGATGAGATTTCGTACCGTAATGAAATGCACACAAATAAGATCTTATCTAGCATCTAGCACAGTCCTGGTATCTTCAACGCTGACAACACAAACGAAACGAACTAAAAAGAACCAAACCAACGAACACGGGGCAGTGGAGGTGCCTGCCGGCTGCATCTAGCGAGTTCGACCCAGGCAGATCAACCGCAGCCAGTACTTCCAGTCCTTCTTCCTCTTCTCGTCCTGCTTGTAGCCCTCCTCCTGGATGTTGTGGTTCCCGACGATCGTCAGGAACACCTGGTCCAGCGTCGTCGGCGTCACGCTGTAGTGCATGATGCCCAGCTGCTCCTTCATCTCCTCCAGCATGACCACCAGCTGGCCCACCGCGCTGTCGTCGACGTCTTCGTTCGGCTTGAGGACCTGCTGGCCGCCGTGACGAGCCCCGAAGACCGCCACGGCCTGGCTCGCCGGCACGGCGAAGCGCATCTGCCCGTGGTACGTCTTGTCGAACTCGGCACCCGGGAACGTGCTCTCCACCCAGCGGCGGACGCTCTCCGTCTCTTCGGGCGGCGTGTGAGGCGCCGACTTGCTGATGAGGTGGACGTGCAGCGCGTCGCCGAAGCGGCGTCGCAGGTTCTCCGGCGTTCCCAGGGCCAGCATGCGCTTCGCTAGGATGCCCGCCCGGCCCGCGAGAGCACCGGCCTCCTCCATGCTGTGGGTAGTCAGGAGGATGGACCGTCCGGGCACGGTAGCCGCCAACGTCTTCCACATGATGCGCTTGGCCGCCGCGTCGAGTCCGGAGGAAGGCTCGTCCAGCAGCACCACCGTGGGGTTGCCCATCAGCGCGATGCCGAGGCTCAGCTTTCGCTTGTTGCCGCCCGAGAGCGCGTGCGCCTGGCGGTCGGCAAAGGCCTGCAGGCCCACCGCGGTCAGGACGGCGTTCACGTTGACGTCGATCTCGGGGATGCCGCGGATGCGAGCGTAGAATTCGAGATGCTCCCTCACAGTCATCTGATCCAGCGCATCATGCTGCGGGCAGACGCCGAGGCTGCCTCGGGCCGCTGCCAGGTTGGAGATGACCGACTTGTCCTCGATGAAAATGTCGCCGCCGTTGTGGCTGGGCTTCAGTTCACCGCGGATCAGGGAGATCAGGGTACTCTTGCCCGCACCGTTCGGTCCGAGGCATGCGAACACCTCGCCGCGCTTGATGCCGAACGTGACATTGTCGACGGCCGTGTTCTTGCCGAACGACTTGGTGACATGGGTTACCTTGAGGCCGTCGTCACCATTCGCCGTGCTGGTGACGCGCGTCAACTCCTTTGCGACCTCTTCATCCGTGGCATCAGCATCGTTCTGCGCCTTGGCCTTCTTCCGGAACAGGCCCGCGAGGGTCGAGCCTGGCGACCCGCTGTCGCCCCAGAGCAGGACGCCAAACAGGAGGAGAGACTGCAGGACAAGATACAAGATCGGGCCGCCGTACTGAAGAATGCCACCCGGGTTCGAGGCCACCACATCACCGTCGCAAGCCGTCGAGAAGAGATTCAGCGCCAGCAAGAGCGAACGCGCGACGGATCCAATGGGTGCGAAGATGGAAATGATAAAGTGCACCAGCAACAGAGTGTCGTCAACGCGCTCAACCGGGGCGGCCGTGAAGCTGAAGAAGTAGGCGATGATGTAAACCAGGAAGATGCCGGCCTGGAGCATCGCCGTCGTCGCGAACGCGGCCAGCTGCGTCTTGCTCACGAGCGATATGACGTATGCAAGGAGGATGGACGCCAGTCCGTACAAGATCAAGATCAGGTAGATGAAGCCAACGTGATACCAGATATTGGACAGCGCCGCCCAGACGGCGACAATGATGGCGGAGGCGACGAGGACAATCGAAAAGTCAAAGGCAATGTACGCCATCCACAGGGGTAGGGGTCGGACGCCGTTGGAGTACTCAAGGCCTCGGACGTGCCTGCGCCGTTCCAAGCTGGGATACAGGGAGAAGAAGGCGGGATAGAGGCAGAGGGCGAGGGCCATGTAGACGAAGAGCTGCAGAGATTGCGTGTTCTGGTCGGCCCACGAGATCTCCAGCGGGGCGTAGCGCGCAGACACGGTGACGTTGGTGAGGAGCATGTCCAGGATGTTCTGACCGAGCAGCGAGTTGATCAGACCGCCCTTGTTGCCGAGGTAGGCGAGCGTCGGCGCGACGCTGTCGTCTCCGAGCCACAAACCTCCGGGCATGATCTCGGCGCGACGATCTTCGATGGCGTCCGTGAAGTCCTGGAACGTCTCAACCAGTGTTGTGTTGCGGTCGAGGATCTGTTCCAAGATTTCCAGAGCCCCGTTGCTACCACCGCTGCCTCCGGTACCAGAGCCCGCGAAGACTGGTCCGAGCACGCTGGCGGCTGCGCCGAGGTTCCACTTGCTCCTGGGGCCGATGACGAGACCGAAACCCGCCTCGCTGAGGTCGAGACCCTCAGCCTCGTCGCTGAAGTTGTCCTCTGGAGGCGCGCAAGAAGACGGATCCTCGCCGTTGATGAAGATGGTCACGAGCCCGGCTGCAATGATGGGAATGATGAAGGCCGCCACGTACGGCAGCCAGTTGGTCTTGAAGATGGTGAAACGCTTCCGGAAGAGGACCGCGGACTGGCGCATGTAGCCGATACGCTTCCCGCTCATGAGGGAGAGGCCTGCCTTCTGCTGGTCGCGGGATGCCAGGGTCTCGGCACTGGCCAGCGTCTTCTCGCTCTGGTTCGCCGTGCCAGCGTGGGAGATGGCCTCCGACTCGTCGCGGGCCTCCTCCGCCAAATGCAGGAAGACGTCCTCGATGGTGGGACCGGAGAAATTATATCCCTTGATGCCCCTGGACTCCAGGGTGCGGATGACCTGCGCGGCCAGAGCCGACGAGGGGGCAATGTAGCTGATCATGTCGAACGAGTCCTGCTTTCGGACCCCCTCGACCTCCGGCGCATCGGTAATACCGGTGTCCTTGGGCACGTGCACGCGGTAGCCGGCACCGAGCGTGTCCTTCAGCTCGACGGACGAGCCGCTGGCGCGCAGGGTTCCCTTGGACAGGACAGCGATGTGATCGGCGAGGAGATCGGCCTCGTCGAGGAAGTGCGTGGTGAGGATGATGGTGCGTCGACCACGCTCGGCGAGAAGGATGTCCCAGATCTTGCGGCGACTGAGGGGGTCGAGTCCGCTGCTGACCTCGTCGACGCAACAGACGGCGCTGCCTCCAGTCAACATCATGCCGAGCTGGAGCTTGCGCTTCTGGCCGCCGGAGAGCGTCTTGGACAGAGCCTTCCTCTTCGGACCCAGGTCGATGGACTGCACGAGGTCGCGGATCTCCTGCTTGGACGCAGTCTGGCCGGGAGCCTTCAGACGGTTGAAGATCTTGAGATGTTCCTCGACCGTCAGCTCATCCCAGAGAACGTTCTTCTGCGGGGCAATGCCCATGCCACCGGTGCCGTCAATGGTGATGGATCCGCTCGTCAGCCTGTTGGTGCCGGCGATCGAGTCAAGCGTCGTCGACTTGCCACTTCCGTTGCTGCCCAAGAGGCAGAGGATCATGCCCCTCGGGGCATCCAGAGTCAGACCGTCGACGGCGCGGACGGTTTCCCGCGGCTTCGAGAAGACGGACAGGAAACGCTGGAAGGCGGAGGGCGGGTAGTGCTTGCTGAATCCATCGAGGCGCACAGCGGGGCCGTTCGGAACGCCGTCGGCAGGCTGGTCGTAGACGACGTGGCGGCCCTTGGTGCTGGTGCCGAACAGGTGAGCCTCGACGAGAATGCCGAGCAGGGGATAGACGAAGATCTGGATGATGAGGAAGACCCAAAAGATGATGGCGGGCAGCTCGAAGGAGCTGTTGGGGGCGGTCTCGGTCAGGTTGGTGGCCATGCGCTCCTTCTCCCATCGCGCCATGGTGATGATGAAGAAGACGACGTTGCACGGGGTGAAGAGCAGGGCAAGCACGGCGACGACGCCGGTGCCCGGGTCGGTCAGGGCCTGGGCCAGGATACCGAGGAGAATGGTGGCGAGCAGGGCGGTGACACCACTCAGCTGGGCCTTCTGGAAGTAGGAGGAGACGAGGATGGCGGCGGAGGCCATGGCCAGGCCTGCGAGGAGATAGAAGACGAGGACGACACCGACGCTCGTGTTGGACCAGACATTGGCGCGCAACACGATGGAACCGACGACCCAGCCGGGCAGGTAGAGGAGGGTGAAGGAGGCGTGGTAGGAGATGACGCGGGCGAGCTGGGCGACCCAGCGGCGGCGGATGGGCATCATGGCGTCGATGAGCTGGGTCATGCCGGACTCGCGCTCGGTGGCGATGAAGCCGGTCATGTGGTAGGTGACGAACATGACGGTGGTGAGGTAGGCGACGGCGAGGAAGTTGATGATGCCGCTCTGGTAGTTCTCGCGGACCTCGTCGTCGTACTCGTCGGCGGTCATGCTGGTAAAGGGGAGACGGTCGATGGTCGAGGGCAGCTCAGTGGGCTGGGGTCCAGAGGAGGAGCCGGTCGAGTCGGACGCGTTGGACGTGGTCACGTTGGCAATGGCGGCGTCGACGGCCTTCTGCAGGGGCAGCAGGAACTTGTCAACGTCGTTGGAGTTGCGGTCGACGTGGATGTTGAGGCCGTGGATGGCACCGTCGAGGAAGATGGTGTAGTTCCAGAAGCTGCTGTTGCCGCTGCCACCACCCTCCGAGGGCGAGGAGTAGAAGGAGACAGCACCGAAGCAGTCCGTGACGGCCCTTTGGCCGGGCTCGCAGTCAATGTTGAGTGAGCTGTCATCGGAACGGCGCAGCACCTCGATGCCGTCAGCGGCCTCGGCGTTGGAGGTCAGGGTGTCGATGACACTGTCGATGGGGCCGTCCTGGTGGCCTCCGTTGATGAAGACCAGGCGGTTTCGGTTGCCGGCGCCCTCGAGGGCCTCGGCGAGGGAGCGGATGGCATTGGGGTCGCCTGTGCCGTAGGTCACCGGGGGGCGGAAGAGGTTCTGGGCAACGCCGAACCAGACGGCCAGGAAGATGGGCAGGACGAAGGGGATGGAGACGAAGGTGAAGGGATGGCGAATCAAGATGGTGAAGTTCTTGCGGATGAGCGTGCCCGTCTGCCGTACGAAGCCCATGACGGCGGCGGGAGGCACGACTGGGTGCGCGGGAGAGGCGTTGGCTGGGGCGTTCGCGCTGGCGGACCGTGGGGGAGGCGGGCCGCGAGCTTGACAGCTTGACAGGTTCAGGCTGTGTGGACGGGGCAGGTGAGAGAGAGAGAAGGTCCGTCAATTTAGGGGTTTCGTGTTGATGCCGATTGTCGTTGTTGATGTCGGGGCGCCCCCTCGATCAGATATGGGACGAGCAGGGGTATGCGTTCTCGAGGGCCCGTCGTGTTTTGGATTGCCGTCGTTTTTTCAAGACGGTGATGGGAGGATGGGGAAAGGAGTGACAGGCAGGCAGGTGACAAGCCTTGGTAGACCAGGAGGGAGAGAGCGTGTCTCTCCTCAGATCAGGTCAGGGTCCGAGTCGAGATGGGAAACCGAGAAGCACTCGATGAAGAATGAAGAACAAGGCGATCCATGGGAACAGGCGAGGGATCGTTTCGGGGGGGTCCTTTGAATGATGTACCTTCCTTCCTCCAGCGCGCGACGACATTGAACGTGGACTCGGTCGCTCTTGGCAGGAGAGCCTGGCGTAGGTGGTTGCACAGCACTGCCACGGCCACACGGCGCAAGGGCGTTTGACTGAACTGGCAGAACCGCTCGCTACGTGCCTTAGCGGAGAGGAGGACCTCCACTTGGGGCCACCGTTCGCGGACAGTGGGGCTCCCGCTACACCACCCCCCGTCCCTCCCCCCTGCAACATGCCCCGTAGGCCGCTGGAGGGAGCGCTGCCTGTTGTACGAGCGGGCCACTTACAGCGCGCACAGCACGGCCGGGACCAGAAATGAGGGTGGGTCCACGTAGCCCCGATACGCGTACATTTCCCATTCCAGTCGACGTTACAAGTGATAGCCCCATCCCACGGGGGCGTCTGATCCCCTGGCCCAGCCCTACGACCACTGAACAGACCAGCGCAGCAGGGCGCGCAGAGCCCCTCTGTCAGCCTCCCGTTCGGGTGCCGACGAAAATGAAACTCAAACAAAAAAAAACACGATGAATACGCGCATCTCAGCCTCGATGACATAATTTCCTCTGCCGCTAGGCACCAGTCAAAAGGCCATGGATCCCTGCCTCGCAGACCCCTAAAGGACGTGCTTGTACCCTCCAGGAACGGTGACCAGACCAAGGACTGAGGCCCTCTTGGCTTGCGCCGTATTTCGTTTCGTGCTGGCGAAACCCAAGCCCACATCGCGACGCCCGCCTTCCCTCGCGTGCACGAAGGAGCGCCGAACACCGAGCTCTGTGTCTCCACCCCCTCCCCGTGCCCAAAGGGGGGGTAGGTACCTTTTCCTTGGGTGCACCTCAAAACCCCAAGCCAAGGCGGTGCACTACGTCATGACTTGTGGGCGGCCCCTCATTCGTCCACGTCCGGGCGCCGGCGCCCGCGTTGCCTTATTCCTCCAACGGACAGCGGACAGATTGATGATGGGTGGGTGGATGATAGGCACCACCTGAATGACACGGCCTGAATGACACGGCCACACGCAGTGATGGCCCTCAGGGTAGGCACCCAGGGAAGGCACCCAGGGAAGGCACCCAGGGAAGGCACAGGGAAGGCACGGGGAAGGCACGCAACAAACGGCCTTGACACGGCCTTCACCGACTCAGCTCAGTCTACCATGAACCCGCCCCCACCCATGTCCTCATCCTCCGCCATGAAGCCACCACCACCAAAGTCCTCGTCGGCCATGACGATCTCCTCCGTCGCTTCGCTGGCCGCCTCCTCCTCCTCCTCCTCCTCCTCTTCCTCCCCCTCTTCCTCCCCCTCTTCCTCCTCCTCATCCTGGTCCCCATCCTCAGGAGCCTCGCGCTCAGCCCCCGCGTCAGCCACTTGGTCCCGCCCATGATCATCCCCGTCAGCCACCAGCCCTCGCCTCGACTCGTCCGCCGCCCTCTCCTCGGCGCTGACCCCGGCATATACGCGCTCGTGAATCCGTAGCACCACCAGGAACCGCTTCCACATGCGTAGGGCTGCTGCCGCCCGTCGATCTCGCTCCCTCTGTGCCTCGACGTCACCCAGCCCAGCCTTGACCGCGCGCACCGCCTCCTCGTACTCCTCGGCCACCACCACGCCGTTGAGCACCGCTGTGCCCTGCCGCCCCTTGAACAGGAACCCCGTCAGCGCCGGCGCGTAGTCGATTCCCAGGATGAATGCCGCCCGCGCCGACGACGACGGCTCGTCCTCCTCCTCGTCCGCGATCCAGACGCCCCCTCGCGGCACCATGCTCGGCACGTAGAGGTCAATGTTGCCAAACTTGTTCTTCGGCACCCGCCCCCGCACCACCGGCGGCGCCCGGTACGCCTCCGTCTGCTCCTCGGTGAACACCGGCGTGCCCTCCGCGTCGCGCTCGTCGCCCCCGTACCCGTCGTCCACGTACTCCCCAGACGTGGCGTTCGTCCGCCGCGTGAGAAACTTGATAGGCAGCTCCATCGGCTTGACGTCGCGCCCGAGCCGGTACCACTTGTCCCGGCTTCGCGCAACCCGCACGTCCCGCCGCCGATAGATCGTCTCCAGCGGCGCCTTGCTCCCCGCACCCACCGTCCCCACCGGCTGCGCATCCGAGTTGAGCACCTCGTTTCGCCGCAGGTGCCTCTCCAGCGCGTACACCGGGTGGTCCTTGAAGTCAGCCACGTTGCGTGGCATGGGCTCGCGTGACGCCGTCGCCACGAGCTCGCTGGCCTCGATCTGGTCGACGTCCGTCGGTCGCCGTCGCGCGAACACCTTGAGCGCCGTCGCCCACCACTGTGCCCCGTCCGCCGCCGCCGTCTCGATTCGCAGCTTGCGCGTCTTTGCGGCGTATGCTTTGGCGTACCGTTTCGTCACATCCTTGGCCGTGCCGTCAGAGTCAAAGGCCAGCACGTAGCTCAGCCTGTTATCCCGGTCTGACGATGGTGGCTCCAGTCTTGTCGGCTTCCACAGGGTGTCTGTCACCAGGGGATCGACCGGTTGCCATTTCTGGTGGGCCACGTCGAGGACCTCGACCCAGTATACCGGGTACGACGACTCGCGAATTGGCTTGTGTATCTTGACGGGGCGCGACACGCTGGGGGCGGCAGGCACTGTCGGCACTCGATACGCCGTTGCATTGGGATGGCCGAGCCGTCTCCTGGCCGAGGGCACGGCTGGTGGGGATGGCGTCTCTTGCTTGGCCCGGGCAAGCCGTTGCATCTCGTCTGCCTTGGCCTTGGAGGTTGTTTTGACAGTCTGCGGCTTGGGCAGGGTTGGCCCGCTGGCTGTGAAGCTCAAAGGCTGGAAGGAGGCCACCAGACGGGCCTTTACGCCGGCAGATCGCAGCAGTGCGCAGAAGAGCTGGGCCCCCGCGTCACGCGAGCCTTCCAATGTCCGGGCGGCAGCTTGAAAGTCATCCTTTCCGATGCAAGAGTCCATGTCGTCGGGAGGTTCATACTAGAATCTAGTCAAAGCCTGCTCATAACGCTTAAAGGGGGGGGGGGGTCGGTTCTCGGTCACCTTTTCCAAGTGCTCTGGCGCCTCTGCCCACAAGCAGCGACGTAGCCCCCGCTCTGTGACCTGGTACTTTGCTTTGAAAGCCCGGCCTATCTGCTCCAGTCCGTCCTTCAGTGACTCGGTCTGGCCGAACTGGGAAAGGTTCGGCCTCGGTTTCAGCAGCGAGGCCACCTTTTTCGAGAGCAGCGGCTGTAGCCTCTGCTGGACCTCATGGTCGTTGCACCAGCGATTTCGTCGGGCCGTGTGGATCAGCAGGCACAGGAGATGTGATCTGTGTGCGTGAAGGCGCAAGTCTCTCTCCGCTTTGGTGATTGGTTTTCGCCGCTCGGGAGCCTTGGGCGCAACTGCTCGATGCGCCGTGAGGTTCAGCTCGAGGTCGGGCTGAGGTTTGGCGACCATGGGACTCGTCTGGAGGGAACCAATGTCCACGTCTTCGAACATCATGTCGTCATCATCCTCGTCGTCCTCGTCGTCAGTGTCCCGGTACATCGTCTGCATGTTAGGTGCCGGAATGGGAACATCCTCGAACTCGAGTTCATCGTCGCTGTCGTCATCTTGAATCTCTTCCGTCTTAATGACGCGCGGAGTAACCGGTGATGATGTTTTCTCGCCCGGTCGTCTGCGTTTCCTCGGCGGCTCCTCCGCAGATTGCTGTGCAGCCGGGCCCGCGCCAGCTTCGGCTAGCAGGTCTTGATAAACGTCCGGGATGTCGTTCTGGGGCGCCTTGGACCGCGAGGCCGCTTTGCGCTTGCGGCCGACCATCCCTCTTCGCGGCTGCTCCTGGAAGCAACTCGGATATCTATGTCGGCGGTGTGAATTTAGCGCCGTGTAACCTGCAGAGGGAGTGGCTGCCTGCCGTGTAGGCTTGTAAGAGTTCACGATGAGAGAGACCTTTGACTGGCGCAAAGGCTGACCAAGCTCGACGTCATAGTCGATGCTCCAAACGCGCTATCACGTGACCACGTCTCAGCCATTTACGGTACCTAGCGATCAATAGCATGCCGCCGCGGCTGTTCGTCAATATTGGATTCAAGGTATAATATTCCATTTTAAGACAAGGTCGGTTGTAGTATTATATCAAACTGACAGGTCATTTCTCATCTCATAGCAGACCTTAGGTTGATGCTCAATTTCCTCGACAATAGTGAAGTGAAGCATGGAAGAGGGTGCGTCTGGAGGTTTCTGCATGTGGTTCTTCATGTACCTGTATCCAATATATGAAGGAGGCCACTCGCAGCATCTCGACGACAATAGGAGAATATATTAGACCCTTGCGTAGATATTGCTATCTGAAATCGTAGTACAGACTAGGACGGTCCAGACTTAACAGCAACCCGTCTGCGTTGCGCCCGTAGGCGATCAAGTCCTCAGAGGCACACGGGTGAACTGGGCATACGCTTGGATTCTTTAACGACTTTATTCATCACCATGGCTACAATGGCTAGGGTACTCATGAACCATTCCTTCAAGCTGCGAGGAAGCTAGTGATGTAGTCGGCCTTGCCAAGCGGCACGCCCTTGGCGCGGAGGATAGAATACGCCGTGTTGAGATGGAAGAAGAAGTTGGGCAGGCTGTGGTTCAGAATAGCATCCTGCACCGTGAGCGTCTTCTTTTGTCCACCGACAGCACTGTGCACCGTTAGTTACGGTGTCCCCGGTTTCCCAACGAGGATGGACTTACAGCTCAACCGACTCTTTTGCGCGGCCATTGACTGCGGACGCGTCGACCGTCTTGAGGACCTCCAGAGCGTCCTGCAGGCGCTTGTGAAGCTCGGTAAGGGTCTTCTCGTTGTCCTCGAGGGGACCGAGCTCCTTGCCGGTCAGGCGTGTGACGGCCACGCGCACGATGCGGGAGATGTTCTGGATCTGGAAGATCAGGGGCTTCTGGTCCTCGATGAGACGGGCTTCGACGAACACCTCATCCGCGTTGAGGTTGTTCGTCTTGGCGTGCTCTTCCGCCTTGGTGAGAATGTGGTCAAAGGTCTTGAGCCCCTTGGTGAGGGTGGGAATGGTCACGTCGTAAAGAGAGAGAGAAGCCATGGTGGTGACGCTGGAGTATCGATGTGTGTTATTGGGAAGTGGCTGTGGGGAGGATGAGCGGGAACATAAGAGGATGATTGAGCGAAATGATTGAGTATAATGACCGAGCTACTGAGAATGAACACAGAGCTGACTGCTTTTATATTCGGGGAACTCAAGTTGCGACTTCGGAACGGTCACGAATTGCCCACCGGATTCGACGTGATGTCGGATATGATGGCGTGCTCGACGAGTCGTATATCGCAACTGGAGGGGCGACCTACCACCTGGCGCGACACCCGCCCGCCACAGATTCACGTCAATCAATGGTCACCGCCTCTGGCAGGTAAATAATGGAAATTTGTCATTTGACTATTCATCAACGTTAGAAGATGGTCGTGTCCAGCGGGATCCTCTCTCCCAGCCAGATGGCCCGCTCAGTGTGGTTCCTTAGCTCGATCGCCGCTTCGTCGCCTTCCTCGTTGGTGTTGGGGTGCACCAAGGCCGACAATGGTCCTCTGTAGATGGCCAGCCACGGGATGAACGCCCCGAACTGCGCCGGCGTGAATAGGTTGACTTCGAACATGGCGACGGGGTGAGGACCGATGGGCTTCTCCCAGAAGCGATACACCCGAAGCTCAGGGACTGTGTCTCGTGTCAGCGCCATCTATTCCATCGACTCTGCGGATCGATTCGGCGGGTCGACTCTGCGGGGTCAAATTTACACTCTCTCCTGATGCGTTCCCAGAGCTCCTTTGCGTGCTTCACCTGCGCTGCGTTGTTCTGGAAGTGGTAGATGTGGACATCACTGCGTCGAGTCAGTCGCGCGGGCACTGAATCAGTGGAGCAATAAGACGTACAAGCCGCCCCTCCTCCCATTATCCAAGGGGGCCGTAAACTGCTCGTAGCTCTCGCTGAGACCCTCGCGCGGGGGGTTGATGAAGCTCTTCCCGTCCTCGGCCAGATCCGACGTGAGGGGTGCTGCGTCCTCAAAGCCCGCGAGCGGCGAGGGGTAAGTGGGTAGTGATCCGGCCATGTTGCGGAAGAAACGGGGCTTAGGATAGTTGCAATGGAGCGTTGGCAGACCGAAGAATGTCCAAATACGACGGCCGATAACTTTCTTGGGTGTGTGTGTGTGTCTGTTCGGTGAACCAGGTTGTGAGTTGGGCGATGCGTGAAGGCCGAATTCATAGTTCAGGTAGCGTTAGCCTCTCACGAGCATTTATAAGCGCTTACGTCCCTAGGTGTCAGGGCTAGCGACTCATCGGCATTCTTGATAATCAATGCTCAACAGAGGAGAGGGTCGCACGACTCATAGGAAGATGACATCTGCGATAACTACATGTCCAAATGATGCCTGGCAACCTGAGTTCTATTCGTCTTCATTGACTCGGATGTGCATACACGAGCCACAGCATCTGATGTTCAACACGACGCCCAAATCAAACCCCAATCCCGTCCCGTAGTTATAGACCTCGCCCCTTCGCCTGCCAATTCGTACCTTCAGTCCTATGCATTGGTCTCGGCAGCGTCCTGACCTCCAGCCCCGGGACGACGCACGAAAACAGACTCGACCTCCTAAACGCCATCCTCATGCGGGGTATCCGATGGTGCCCTCGATCGGGGGCGGGCGGCTGCGGCTCCTTCAGAGCTCAGACTCCGCCCCGTTCGCCTCGACATTCATGGGACTTCCGTTCTGCGCCTGGCGCTGCTGAAGACGAGCGTTGCCGGGAGCGCGCCTCCGTGACCCCGCGCCGGTCTTATCCATGCTCTCGTCGCCCTCTTCCGAGTCCGGGTGCTCCTCGGCGTAGTGCTTAGCCTCGTCGAGCTCAGACATGTCGCCCGGACGGCTCCGAAGCCACTGCATCCTGGGGCCGGAACGGGCCAGCTCGGAGACGCGGAAGCCGTAGATCTTGGGCTCGTAAATGTTGCCGGCACCCAGACCTGGGCCAATGTTTTTGGAGTACATGCCGTTGATGGTGTGAAGGCCGTCGTCGGAAACGCGAGCACCGCCAGCGGCGGGTGGGAGCATCTCGACGTTGTGCTTGGTTAGGTCGTATTCGGGGAAGGTGAGGAGGAACAGGGCGCCGAAGGTGCGGCCGAAGAAGGCTCCATCCACAGTCTGGAAACGGCTGTTAGGCGGAACGTAGACGTCTAGGCAGGACGGGCAGAACAGCTTGACCGTGTCCTCTCCAGGAATGTCGGAGAGGCCGACAGGTAGTGTTCTCGCCTGGCCGCAGTTGGTGCGAGGGCAGTATCCGAAGTGGCCCAGCTCGTACTTCTCGCTCATTTGCTGTATGCCGGCGCGGGAGCAGATGAAACGCTGGTGAATGAGGCCATAGAGCATCTCGGAGGAGGATTCAATGACGCTCAAATCGCTCGCCATGCGGCTGTGTTGCCTACGCTCGTGCCGGGCAGCGAGGCGCTCCTGGTCTGCCGAGTCGTTCTCGTCTTCGTCATCCTCCTCCTCCTCTTCATCTTCGTCGTCTTCTGGCTCGACGTCAAGGATCATCTGCGGATGGGTCAGTCAGTGCGTCACGCGAGGCTAGGGGCTTGGGTTGAAAGGGATGAAGCCGGGAAGAAATACCTCGAGAGCCTCCTTATACATGGCAACCTGGGTCTGCAGGCCAGTCAAGTTGAAGTCATCTTCAATGAACTCCTCCGAGACTTCGGCGAAGTACTCGTGACCGAGCAGGGAGCAGAAGGATGATATCCACGACTCGGGTGTCCCCGAAGAGGTAGACATGGCGTCGAGGTACTCCACTTTCGTGGTGGGAGGCGATTGTCGTGGGGGTGTCGTGTTGGCGATGCGATGCGACCGAGGCGTGATGGGCGCGGCGGCGATCGGCAGGTCAGACGCGGGCTAGGCCTGACGCCGGTTTGGGGTTGGAGGGGGGATAGATATGGGAAGTTGAGGGTATCGCGGGGTAACGGCAGGGGCGGACGGTGCTCAGGCTCGGCGCATGTTCATCGGATAGTAGCAGCGCCTTGCATGTCCGAGCAATCGAAAAAGACGGATGGAGTCGAGAGAGGCGCCGATGTGCAGGCTATGGGAGGCGGCGGGAGGCAAGGGCTCGATTTGGCGGGATGGTGCCGGGTTGTGCTGTGATGCGAACTTTTGGTGAAGCGCAGTTGGTGGGCCGGCCGGGCTGTGGAAGGTGGACATTCTCAGGCCGGTGGAGGGCGGTGGGTGCCAGTGGGCGCAGCTGTGCCTGGCCTACATTGCCTGGCCGCCCTCTGTGTGTGTCTGATGCCCAGGGATGCAGATGGTCTGTGCGACGGACTCGACAAACAGCACACCGTTGAGGTAACTGGGTCACATGATCAAACGCCAGGCTTACATAACCGTGGAACGGTACGGATTGAGACCACCCGGAACGTATCGTGAGCTCTTGCTCGATGGCGACTCTTTGATTGGTACTGTTTACCTCCCATCTCATCCATTTTATGCCGACATGAACGCTGTCACCAGGTCATGTCATCGCCAGCTGGCAAGATGTTCCAGGGCTCAAGGGCAGACATGTCGCCGTGCTGGCATGGCGACGATGCAGGTACATGCTGTCGAATCAGCTCCAGCCCCTTACGATCGTGTCGACATGAACCAGTTCCGAGAGCAAGCCTTCACGCCCGCTCGTCCTTGGTTGTTCGAGTCAGACGGCAGACCCCTGGATCAGACGTTCATTCCGGCCGCTTCCAAATGGTTCAACCTCGAAGAAGGCACCTCCGCCGCGTCCTTCAGCCCGTACATGGACCAGTTCGCCCACCACCTATTCCCCTACGAGCTGATGAGCCCCCAGCTCACTGAAAAAGACGACGTCATAGTCGATGGTGTGAAGCAATTTCTCAACTGGCTCACCGCAAGCTCCAACCCCATGGATGTCGTGTTAGCGGGCATCCTTCATTCCTCTCTCCCACCAGCGACGGGTTCAGATGCGCAGTTCTGCGCCCTCGAGGGTCCGTTGCTGCTTCTTCTGAAGGCTGTCGAGTACAACAGGTCGCATAGCGAGCCCATCAAGAAGCTTTACATTGCGCAATCCCAGCTGGCAGATCTTCCCTCGACGCTGCGAGAAGACCTGCCAACGCCCAGCATCGTCAAGGAGTCCGGTAAAGGAGACGTCTACAGCTCCAGTATCTGGATGGGCGTGGAACCGACTTATACGCCGCTGCACCGCGATCCAAATCCCAACCTGTTCTGCCAGCTTCACGGTGACAAGACTGTGAGGCTCATGCCGCCTAGCTCGGGGGAACGCCTTTATCGTCAGGTGCAGACCAAGCTGGGCCGACCGGGCAACAGCCGTATTCGAAGTGCTGGTATGATGGAGGGCCCTGAGAGGGTCATGATGAACGCTGCGGTATGGGGTGAAGGGGGCGCGGAGGACATGGTGGAGGCGCGGCTCAGACCCGGCGACGCCCTCTTCATCCCCACAGGCTGGTGGCACAGTATCAGGAGCAAGCACCTCGATGGTCGGCTCAATGCCTCCGTCAACTGGTGGTTCCGTTAAGGGCGGAGGGTCTGGTGAGGTAGACACGAAAAAGGTATCATGGAATCGAGTAGCCCGGGAACGTTTGACGAAACGAACAACGCGAAGTGGAAAAGCAAAACGCCAACACCATGCCAAGCATAGGGATTACATTGAGATGAGAGCAAAAGGAGCTTATGAAGGAGTTTCGTCATGTCGTGTCGTCGTGGGGGGTGGGCCGGCCCGGAGAGGTCGAGACCCGGGCAGCGATTCGGTCGACTCCACGCCTAGTCCTTGTGAGTCACCATCCCCACATAATATTGCGCACACGATCATGGCGATATATTGCGCCCTAAAAAGAAAACCAGACATCAATCAGCACAAAGCAACTTGGCGCAGCGGAAGCGCGCCGGGCTCATAACCCGGAGGTCGGACGATCGAAACGTCCAGTTGCTAGCATTAATCTTTTGCATTTTGCAGCAAGTGCTGATGTTCCCCGCCAATCTTTTGATCTTGCCGGCGGAATTCGAGGACCTTCTGGTTTTGGTTGTTTTTCAAGTCTCTACAGAGCCCACCGTAACAGGCTGTGGAGATCTGTAGCTGCTCTCCGAATCCTGTGACGTTCTTGCGCTCCATACGCCTGGGAGTTGGAGGTTCACCTGCGCAGCTAGGCCTTCGATGTTCCCTTCACTTATCATAGACATTCGCAGGCACCCTCGACGTGGAGAGAACATGACATGGGATTTGATGTTGCTTGCGATTCAGGCGAGAGGCCGTCAAAGTTTCCTCTCGATGACCCGCACGGGGAGACCATCCTTCATGGGCAGAGTGAGGCTGCTCTTGCTGACCCTTTCTCCTTCTGCCGCGAGTTCAAATCCAAACACAGATGCCATGACAGCTGTGACATGGACGGCCATGATCTCGGCCATCTTTTTCCCTAGGCAGGTTCTGGGACCGCCGTTGAAGACGGGGAACTCGGCTGCGCTCCGATTCACCACTTTCCCGCCATCCAACCACCGATCCGGCCGGAACTCGTCGGCATCGGTGCCCCACGTCGTGTGCGAGCGGTTCATGGCCCACGGGCACCAGACCACGACGGAGCCTCGCGGGAGGAAGGTACCGTCGGGAAGCGTGGTGGCCTCGATGGCCTGCTTGATCTCGAAGGGGATGGGCGGGTAGAGGCGCAGCGCTTCGTTGAAGACGGCGTGGGTGTAAGGCAAGTCTGCCAGGTCCCGGGGCCCATGGAGCGGCCCCTCTGCCTCTCGCCGTACCCTGGCCAGGGTCTCTGGGTGTCGCATCAACAGGTAGAAGGTCCAGGTCAGGGCCTGGGCGGTGGTGTCGCGGCCGGCCGAGAGATAGTTGAGGGCAGCGTCTGCCACCATCTTCTCGTCGCCGATGGCATCGAGGAAGGACTGGATCAGGGTGCCCTCGATGAGTCGGGGCTTGCCGGTGCCTTCATCCTTCGGGTCCTGCGGCGACGACTCTGAGGCGAGCTTCCTGTCGCGCACCGCGGTATCGACCATCCTGGCGCCGTACGCTTTGACGACGGAGATGCTCCTCCTCAGTCGAGCGCCCATGACGACCTCGGTGATGAACCACAAGGGGTTCTGGAACCTTTCGGCCGTGGCGCCGGAGGCGTAATCAAAGGCAACGCTGAAGTCGTCGTTGGCGTGCATCTCCATCTTGCTGGTGTGAGCAGAGCGGTAGGGAGGGGCTAGCGCGGACGGTGACGTACATTGTAAGCCATGTCCCCCATGAGCTGGGTGGTGATCTCGTGGAAGACAGCCTGCAGGTCAACAACGGGGCCGCCGGTCAGCGTCTTGAGATGGTCCACGCTCTGCGCGAGATAGCGCGGCAGGGCCTCTTGGGTCAGGACCCTGAGGTTGGCGGTGCTGAGGAAACTGAGCCCGGCCTTCCGCTGCACTCTCCAGAGGTCGCCATCGGCGTTGATGATGCCGTTGCCTGTCAGCGTCAGCGGTGAAGCCCCTGCGATGGGTAGGTGCCTAGGTATGTGCCTAGGAATGGCACGAGAGGGGCACGAGGGACCGGGGAACGCACCAAACAGGTCCCACGACCTCTCCTTGACAAAGGCCCCCTTGGCGAAGATGCCTTCGTGCTTGAAGACGTAGTCGAGGTTCTTGGGGTCGCTGATGATGACGCCCGGCGGGAGGGTGGGCACGGTGATCTGGAGCGTCTCGTAGCCGTGGCGGCGCTCGCACTTGACGAAGTAGTCGAAGAGCCTCTGGCGGGCCTGGATGAAGACCAAGCCGTTGCCGGCGAGGGGCCAGGTGTCGGGGGCGTTCCTGCGGGTATGAGCCAAAGTGTCTTGACGGGTGGGTTGCATGATCATGTGTGTTGCATGATCCTGTCTTCACCGTACCGTAGGGGGGTCCCGTTGCGCTTCAGTCTTACACGGCCCAGCACGGCGTAGAGCAGCAGCGAGAGCACAGCGGCTCCGAGCACCAGCGGGTTGCTCAGCAGCACCATCCTGTCGAAGCAGCGTTCTCTTCTCGTTTCGATCACTCACGGACGGAGGGACGCACCAGCCCAGAGATGAGACGAGGTCGAGTCGTGATCCGGAACTGACGTGTGGCCGATGCTCCGCCCCAGCGCTTCAGCCCCTCGCCCCTTCCCCCCCATGCCCTTCCCCACAGCCGTTCCAGGTCAACGTCGTCACCATGAGACGCGTGTACCTCTGCGCACTGGGGAACGTGTGAGGGTACCTCTCACCCGTGCAGCACGACCCCCGACTGCGAGGCACTCATGACCGCTCACTCGCACTCAACAACTCGAAGCCTCAACAATCCCCTCGCACGCCGCATCTCACCTCTCGACCCTATTACTACCAAGTGCTGGCACTCAACTCACGAGCGCGCCAATCGACTCGCTCCCCATCATTGACGACGCGCCCCGACGGTACATCTCACGTCACCTCACGTCCACCAGTTCCTTGGAGGTGCCGCTCAACCTTGGTTTGCCCACGCACTGCATACGACCGACCACCATGAAGGCGCCGCTCGTCCCGCGCCTCCACCTGTTCGAGATCGACGACCAGGCGTGGTTCCCTAGCTTCCTGCGCGCCCGGGTCCAGGACGCGCTGCTGGCGACGTGGGTCAACCGCACGCCGGGGCTGCAGGCGGCGTCGCCGGCGCGGCTGGCGGCCGACCTCTTGGAGCGGCACCTGGGCCTCAAGGCCCTGCCGTCGCACACCTTTATCGACTTCTGCGCCGGGTCGGGCGGGCCGACGCCGACCATCGAGCGCATCCTCAACCGCCGGCTGGTGGCGGCCGACCTCGCGCCGGCGACCTTCGTGCTCACCGCCCTGCCCCCCACCCCGGAGGCCTGGTCGCGGGCGGCGGCGGCGGCCTCGTCGCCTCGACGCCTCCTCTACGAGCCGGCACCCGTGGACGCCGCCGCCGCGCCGCCCGCGCTGCTCGCCCGTCACGCCGCGCCGCCGCGGCCCGGCACCCCGAAGAAGCACCTGTTCCGGCTCTTCAACCTCGCCTTCCACCACTTCCCCGACCCGCTCGCGCGCCGCATCCTCGCCGACACGCTGCGGACGAGCCGCGGCTTCGCCATCTTCGAGCTGCAGGCCCGCGAGCCGCGCTCCCTGCTGGCCTGCCTGCTGCTCGGGCTCGGCGTGCTCCTCGCCGCCCCCTACCACGCCTGGCGCCTGCGCTCCTGGACTGTGCTCTTCTTCTGCTGGGTCGTCCCGGTGCTGCCCTTCGTCCTCGTCTTCGACGGCCTCGTCAGCTCCCTCCGCACCCGCACCCCCGACGAGGTCGAGGCCCTGATGCGCACCTGCGGCGCCGACGCCGACGGCTGGGAACTGCGCAGCGGCAGCGACATGCACCTGTGGCCCGTCGGCTACCTGCACTGGATCATCGCCACCAAGCGGGACGACCGAGAATGACCCGGCAACGGTCGGTAGCTAGATATGTTTGCGAGACTACAATGTAATTAATACAACATGCTTCATTCACAAGACACCACTTGGTACGAGTCCCCAGTGTACATCAGGTATGCATCATCCACAAAAGACATCACGCATGAGAGCAGTGGTATTTTCAACTTTGTTTATTGCCCGTGGCCTCGTTCAATTTTTATGGCATATGCCCGTCGCAGCCGCATGTGGCTTCCAGTGGCGCAGCGCAAGCCAGACCGTGATCCGCCACGGCGGCACGTACCGCGCGTCCTTACGTTCGAATCGTCCCGTGGTGTCCTAGTCCCGTAACATGAAGATGGTAGAATAAAGGAAAATCGTGATATCAGGAACATTATGTGATGAAAATGATAAAAAAAAAAAGATGAAAAAGGCAAGACACGCTGAAATGCTGATCCGCTTAGACGACGGGGCCGGCCTTGATGACGTCCTCGGTCGCCTCGCTGGCGTACTTCTTAAAGTTCTCCACAAACAGGCCGCCGAGCTTCTTGACCTCGGTGTTGAAGCTGTCGGCGCCGGCGGTCCAGGCGGCGCTGGGGTTGAGCAGCTCCGAGGGGACGTTGGGGCACGTCTTGGGCACCTGCAGGTTGAAGACCTCGTAGTTCTCGTACTCGACGTTGGCGAGCTCGCCCGAGTGGATGGCGTCGAGGATGGCGCGCGTGTACTTGAGGGGGCAGCGCTTGCCGCCCTGGGTAGCGCCGGCGCCGACCCAGCCCGTGTTGAGGAGCCAGGCGTTGGCCTTGTGGGTCTCGATCTTGTCGGCGAGCATCTTGGCGTAGCGCATGGGGTGCAAGGCCAGGAAGGGCTGGGCGAAGCACGAGGAGAAGGTGGCCTGGGGCTCGGTGACGCCGTCCTCGGTGCCGGCCATCTTGGAGGTGTAGCCGGAGATGAAGTGGAACATGGTCTGCGAGCGGTCGAGCTTGGAGATGGGGGGCAGCACGCCGCGGGCGTCGCAGGTCAGGAGGATGATGTTGGTGGGGTGCGAGTCGGACAGGCAGGGAATCTTGGCGTTGCTGATGTACTCGATGGGGTAGGCGCAGCGCGTGTTCTCGGTCAGGGTCGAGTCGTCGTAGTCGACGGTCCTGGTCTCGGGGTCGAAGACGACGTTCTCGAGGACGGAGCCGAAGCGGATGGCGCCGTAGATATCGGGCTCCTTCTCGGCGGACAGGCCGATCGTCTTGGCGTAGCAGCCGCCCTCGATGTTGAAGACGCCGCGGTCGCTCCAGCAGTGCTCGTCGTCACCGATCAGGGCGCGCTGGGGGTCGGCGGACAGAGTGGTCTTGCCGGTGCCGGACAGGCCGAAGAAGAGGGTGACGTCGCCGTTCTTGCCCTCGTTGGCGGAGGAGTGCAGGGTGAGGACGTTGTGCTTGACGGGCATCTCGTAGAAGAGGACGGTGAAGACACCCTTCTTCATCTCGCCGGCGTACTCGGTGCCGAGGATGACCATCTCCTTCTCGGCAAAGTTGATGGCGACGGACGTGGCCGAGGTCATGCCCTCGGTGTAGCGGTTGGCGGGGAAGGAGCCGGCATTGTAGATGGTGTAGTCGGGGTGGAAGTTGGCGAGCTCCTCACGCGAGGGGCGGATGAGCATGTTCCTCATGAAGAGGGCATGGTAGGCGCGGGCGCAGATGACACGGACACGGATGCGGTACTTCTCGTCCCAGCCGGCGAAGCCGTCCACGACGTAGATGCGATTCCTCGTGTTCAGGTAGTCGACGGCACGCTCACGGTTGATCTTCCAGACCTGTGGGCGAGTGACATGTCAGCCGTTGCGCTCCGTTATCGTGAGAGCGGGTACATTCGGGACAAGCAGGGGGGGCAATTTTGGTTCTGGGCGGGGTCTGGGCGGGCATTTGCGGGGAGAGACCAGGGTCCGCTCGGCTTCTAGCGTCCAGCTTTCCAGCTTTCGCTTCGGCTGCATGTGCGGGGCAGAGCGCCAAGCACCCAGAGGCGGCCTGTCGGGTCCACGCACTGGAGAAGAGCGACAGAAGGGGGGGTGTCGCCTCATGACGACACCCTGCCACAAGCCCGACAGAAGCCCTGGGACCCACGGGCGAACCAGAATCGCGATCCAGGACTTCCTGACCATCATCGTGATCGCGGCCCAGCGGAGGTGACGAAAGAAGGGGGGAGGGCAGAAGTCATGGCGCAGTGATGATCCGAGAAATGACGTGACCTGACATCTGAGCAGACATCGGGGCAGACATTTGAGCAGACATCGGAGCAGACCAGAGACGACCAGAGCAATGCCGCACCACCGGGTGACCTAGGAAAGTGGTCGTGCCGTCTCGTGCGACGTCTGAAGTCTGCATTCGGCAAATGCAGGGCCAGAGCGCCCGAACCAGGCAAGCCTACTTTCCCCGGACTCGAGGCTTGCATGTGCATGTGCCCGCTTTGTCTCTGACTTGGGAGGGGCTGAAAGGGACGGAGAGGGCTGTGAGGGCTGGGCTGGGCTGGACCGGGAAATGGGCCATGACTCGAGGTCACGTTTTTTTTGTCTTTTCTTACCTCGGGCGTCATGGGCTTGTTGACGGGTCCCCACCTATCAGAAGACGCATGTTAGCCATACATGAACGCATGATGATCGTTGGCTCGGAAGAGTCCGCGCCCCCCTTAAGGAAAGTAAGAAAACGTACCAGATGTCGTCCTTGGAGGAAGCCTCCTCGACGATGCGCTTGTCGAGTGGCGAGCGGCCCGTCTTCTTGCCGGAGTAGGCCGTCAGGGCGCCGCTGGATGTGATGGCGGAGCCGGTCTCGTACACCAGGGCATCTTCGTAGAGGGCGGGAACGGAGGCGTTGGGGACAATGGCGACGCGGTTGTAGTCGATGTGCGCCGTCTCGTGGAGCTCCTCCTCGAGCTCGGTGTGCTCCTGGTGAGGCGCGACACCGCCGGGGTGGAGGGGGGTCTTGTTGACGTTTGAGTAAACCACTGGGGGGCCTGGTTAGCTGGGCTGTTGGATGGGCAGGCCGGGCAGATAGGAGAAACGGAGGAGAGTATGGTGCTTATGATGGAGGCAGTGATGAAGGTAATGATTGAGGCAGTGATGGAGAGACGGAGGCGGTGGTAAGGAGACTCACTTTTGCGGAGATCGGACTGGTGAGCGGCTTGGGACTGAATCTTGGGGCCTTTGTTGGTTGGGTCGGGATAGGGAGAAGCTGTTCTGGCGATGGGGTCCTTCATGTTTATGTAGACGGGCGAGGACGAGCTGGCGCAGCTGGGCGTGGACACGATCTCGGGAAAAGCAGCGGCTCGTCTTGGTCTTGGTCTTGGTCCTGGTCCCGGTCCTAGGGCGCCCGCGATAATACGATCCACCGGGGTGTGAACGGAGGAAGAGTCTTGGGAGGTGACGACAGGGGAACGGTGTCTGCTTCCGCTGGATGCTCGTGCTTGTGATGGCCGGGAAGGGTATGGCGGCCGAGACCGAGGATAGAGAGACGGTCCCTTGAATGGGAATTTATAACAACGGGCGTCTAGGCCGTCCAGGGTGGAGGTGCGGAGGGCAGGCGGGCAGCGTAACTGGCTGAACGGCGGACGAAGCATCGCGTGGAGATGTCTTGGAAGACGAGCCAGGCTGGGGCACGAAAAGGTCCCGGAGGAGGGAGGCGTGGATGGGCATGCTGGAAAGAGCAGCACAGGGGGGGGGAGACGTCCTGGGTTTATGGGCATGCTTGTAATGAGCGCCAAGGGGGGGGGGGGGGGGGGGGGGGGGGGCGCATTTTGGGGGGAAAGACACAGGGGAATGGGCCCCTTCGGCTCACCCCCAAGCCCAGGGGGCGCCCCCCTGTGACGCCGAGTGGGGCCCGCCTGGGGAGGACCGGGTGCATTTTGCATTTCGACCAGTGTCCCATCTTCGTCTTTTCGCCCGTCGCTGACGAAATGGGCGGCCGTGCCCTGTGGTGTCCTGCCCTGTCCTGCCCCTCGCTCCGTGTGAGACGCCCGCTCACCGTGTTTGCGGGCTGCAGGGTGAAGGTTGCTTGCTGTCTGGTGGTGGTGCTGCTGCACCCGGAACGGGACATGGGCTTGCTTTGCCGGGGGTTCGGGCGCAGCAGGCAGCTGGTCGTGTCTTCGGCTCGAGTTGACCATCATATCATGCCTGGTGGAAACATCGACAGCCATTTGTCCGGCGAGCAGCCTGCAAAACCCGAGAGGCCGCCTATCAGTCCTGCGTGAGGTAAGATAGAGTAAGTACCACAGGTACCTGGTAGCCCGCTCCGTCGTTTGGTTGGTGGTATCGAAAACCAAGGTGAGTGAAGTCATTACGCATCCGGGGGGGCCTTGGCTTGACCAACGGGCCTCGGGGGAAAATCTTCATCCTGTCCTGCTCTAGCCGATCACTCGCAGCCCTCTTCCCCCATCATCGGCTGGCCAAGGCTGAAGGAAACATGCCAAAGCGAAAATAAAGGAGCAGAAGCGAGGCATGGCGGGCTGTCAATGCCAGGCTGCCTGAGGACAGACGGGAAGGACTGAGGGGCCCCGGATCCAGGCGAGGTGCCAAGCACTGTAGGCCAGGCCACAGGACTAGACGGTCCTGGCAAAGTCTAGATCGCTTGATCGCACATGGAGAAGGGGAGGGGGGGGGGGGTGGTAGATCCCGTCAATCTGGCTCGCTCTGCCCCGCGTTTTTCTTAGGTCAGCAGGCGCCGCCCCTCCACCTCGTCCACTGCCGCTCCCGCACGGCTGCTTGCTGTGCCTTCACCTTAACCTGCCATCCGTCTGCTGGGCTCCCCATCTCTGCGACGCTCCTGTCGATAGAATCACGATTTTCGCAAGCCGAAACTTGGGCCAGCTTGGCCAACTGGCCGGTCGGAATGTCTGACAGCAGCATTCCAATTTTTCCCGAGGCCAACTGCCCTCTCTTCGGCCTAAGCCCACCCGACCGTGGTCGCGGTGCACTACGCCCGCCCCGAAAGGTACGAAATGACGTTCGCATGCCCCGCGCCTGCAGCAAGAGCCGCCCAGGGCCCCCCATCGGCCCCATCCTCTGACCCATCCCCCGCCGTCCATTGGCTGAGACCCTCCAGCAAATCAGCGATTCATGCGGCTTGCCTCGCTCCTCTTCCGACATCTCCCGGCCTCAGGCTTCTGTTTTGTCTCTCTCTCTCTCCAATTCATCCCCTCTTCTCCAACTTTCCCTCCCCTGGGTCAACTTTCACATGGAACATCCGTGTGTGCTGTGTCTTGCTCGGCCCCTTCCCACGGCAAAACCACACGGGAAGACGGCTACGACGGACAACGACCGATGAGCCCGTCGTGATACGGGAAGACAGGAGAGACAGGACGGGAAGACGTGAGGCATGGGCATGATCCTATCCGGACACCCCTCCCTGGACCCCCCTTTGACACCAACACGGAAACGCACACAGGCAGCCGGTGAAGATTCTGACCGGCTGCCCCTGTCCACGCCTTGGGGCCAGCTCGGTGAGGCGTCCCTGCACTTTACGTAACCCCCCGGCATCGTGACTCCCTCTTCTCTCGTGACCTCTGAGTTTTCGCGTTCTCGACCCTACCGCCCTGGCAACCTGGCTCGAGCACGCATCCAGCGTGACGCCCTCTGCTGAACGTGACTCAAATCCGAAGCATCCATCTCGTATCAGGATTCCGTACATCACCATGCCTTGCGACAGCATCTTACACATACGCACGAAAGCGTCCTGCACACGACGGCGTCTCACACGATATGTGACTCTGCATCAGCAGGCGGGCCCGCGTCTGACAGGACCATGACAGGGCCAAGACACGACCACGGCCCAACCACTGAACCCCCCAGAGAACCCGATGCACCCCCCTCCCATCTGCCGTCCCGCGTTCTGCCGGCCGTCCTGCCGTCCACCGCCCGGCTGGACCCCACGAACCCCTCCGCTAGCCCGGCCTCCTCCCCTTCGGCTCCGCACCTCCCACTTTCCCACGTACCTTACCTGACTTGCTTCACCCCCTGCCGATTTATGATTTTTGGTTCGGACGGGCGGTGCTGGCTGCACGATGTGCGAAGGGGGAAAAAAAAAATCCCAGACCGCATCTCAGCCCCGTTGCCGTCCCATCTCGGCCGCACTTGCTGCCCAAACCCGCAACGGCGAGCCAGTAGCGCCGCCCTACCACGCACACCCTCCCCCCTGGAACACGTCTTCCGAGTCCCATGCCGCCGTTATCCCGTCACAGCCTTGCATTCGTGATTGAAGCGTCGCGTTCTCCTCCTTCCGGCTTGTTTTCGTCGTCCTCTTCTGCCCCTTATCTCGCGTCATCCTCCCCTCGCGCCCTGATGCCACGAAAATGCGCCGGAAGCCTCCCTTTTCGGTTTCGTGCCTTGCGGGGTGGCGGGGTAACCAAGCGCTGGCTCACGGCAGGGGGGGTTATGCCAAGTCTCATCGCGCTCGTGCTGTTGGCACCCTGGCCCATCGATCGTTCCTTGATCGTGAGAGTGGTGGATGTTTGAGAATCCGATATGCCTTATCGGTGGCGCCGGGCGCGACCTCGTCAACTTCGGATCTCTCGACCGTGGGCTGCCGGGCCCGGTCGGCTTCTCGGTCGAGCTCACGGCTGCTGGCCCCTGACCGGCAGCTCTCTCTCTCCCTCTCTCACTCTCCCCATCACGACACGGGACAACAGGTCTTTTTTTTGCATTTTGCATTGTGCATTCTGAAACTCGGTTCGACTTTTCTCTAAGATTGTGCTACCCCGCCACCCGGCCGGCCGTGCCTTTCCTCCCAACCAAACAGCCAACCACCAGGACTTCATCAGTCGTGTCGCGTCATGTCGTCCCCCGCTTAAGCGTCGTTGGTGAGCAGCTTGGTGATCTTGCCGATGGCGATGGTTTGTCCCTGTGCCGCTGTTAGCTCGATGATGACCCGACCGGCTCTCGCCGGCGGCGTGGCGACGACGTACCTGGTCTCGCAGCGTGAAGCGGCCCATCTGGGGGTAGTCCTCGAACCTCTCCACGCAGACCGAGCCCGCGCCACCCGTGACCTCCATGCGCGCGATGATGCTGTCGCCCTTCTTGGCGTGCGACGGCGGCAGCTTGCTCTTCCTGTTGGTGCCCTTCTGCAGCTTGTGCAGCAGCGCGCCGAACGTCACCTCCTCGATGGCCGCGTGCACGTGCAGCACGCAGTTGAAGCCCGCCGACAGGATGCTCTTGAGCTCCAGGATGCGGATCTGCGCCTCGAACGCCGTCACGTTGTGCACCAGGCGCTTGGGCGAGCACAGCACGAAGCCCGGCAGGATGTCCTCCTCCTCCGCGCCGCGCAGCCTCAGGCGCACCTGGTCGCCGCACTGCGCAATGTTGACCTCGTCCTCCGTCTCGCCGTACACCGCCGTGGCCTCGACCGTCTGCTTGTTGGGCATCATGACCAGGGACATGCCCTTCTTGACCACGCCCGCCTCGATCTTGCCCTCGATGATGGTGCCCATGTCCTTGTACTTGCCCGCCACCGGCATCATGAACGGCGCCTTGAGCTTGCGCTCCAGCGTCTTCATGTCGTCCAGGTACTCGAGCAGCGACGGGCCGTCGTACCACGGCGCCTTCTCCTTGGGCACCCGCGTCTTGATGCCCATCGTCTGCTGCGCCGCGATCGGCATGAACATGACGTCCGTCTTGAGGTTGTAGCCCGTGCCCTTGAGGAACTGCGCCAGCTTGGTCGTGCACTCGAGGTACCGCTCGTGAGACCACTCCACCGTGGGGTCGTCCATCTTGTTGATGACCACCACGAGCTTGTTGACACCCTGCGTCTTGGCGAGCATGGCGTGCTCTCTCGTCTGGCCGCCGCGCTCGAAGCCCGTCTCGTACTCGCCCTTACGGGCCGAGATGACGAGGATGCCGACGTCGGCCTGTGACGCGCCGCCAATCATCGAAGGCACGTACGTCTTGTGGCCGGGGGCGTCGAGGATGCTGTAGCGCCGCTTCTCCGTCTCGAAGAAGCCGCGGCCGACCTCGACCGTCTTACCCTTGGAGCGCTCCTCCGCCGTCAGGTCCATGACCCACGACAGGTACCAGCTCTCGCGACCGAGGTCCTTGGCGTCTTTCCTGTACTTGTCCATGGTTCGCTCGTCCACCATGCCCGTGGCGTACAGGATGGAGCCGCCGAGGGTGGACTTGCCGGCGTCGACGTGACCGATGAAGATGATGTTGACGTGCTCCTTGCCGTAGACCTCCTCCAACGTCTCGTCGTCAACGTCGGCAGACTGCTCCTTGGCGACGGCATCGGCGTCGCGCACGACGCCCTTGGCGCCGGCCGTGGGGCTGGAACGGCCGGAGGAGGGGGCGGGCGACGTCTTGCCGGACTTGGTGCTCGCGCCCGTCTTCTCGATGGCCTTGGCCGCGGTGGCCTTGGCTCCCGCTTCCGGTGCAGCGGCGGCCGGGGCGGCAGGCTCCTTCTTCTCCTCCTTGACCTCCTTGGGCGGCGCGGCGGTGGCGCCGATGGACAGGACCTTGGCCTTGGGCTTGGGGGCGTCTCCACCAATGCTCAGGACCTTAGCACCGCCCTCCTTCTTGACGGTCGGCTGGGGGGCGGCAGCGGGCGCATCTTCGCGCTTGGCGATGGTGGGTGCGGCTTGCTGCTGAGGGGCGGCG
This sequence comes from Verticillium tricorpus MUCL 9792, assembly GCA_000732205.1. Taxonomy (NCBI): domain Eukaryota; kingdom Fungi; phylum Ascomycota; class Sordariomycetes; order Glomerellales; family Plectosphaerellaceae; genus Verticillium; species Verticillium tricorpus. The sequence goes on from JPET01000004.1 coordinate 3,150,326, forward strand.
GGGGCCTGCTGCTGCTGCTGCTGCTGTCCGTACTGGGCGTATTGTTGCTGTCCGTAGCCTTGGTTGTAGGCGGGCTGACCTCCGTAGCCTCCCTGCTGTCCGTACTGCTGGAACCCCTGCCCTTGGCCCTGGGCGCCGCCGTACTGAGGGTAACCGCCGCCGCCGTAGCCCTGGTTGTAGTATTGCTGGTACTGGGGCACGTAGCCTCCGTATTGCTGGCCCGGGTTGAAGCTCTGGGCGCCGGGCTGGAAGCTGGCGACGCCGGGGCGGAAAGACCCCGCATTAGGGTTGGGCTGGTTGATGTTGAGCTGCTGCTGGGCCTGCTGGGAGAGGTTCTCGTCCTGCTGGGCCGCAGGGTCGTCCTCCCATGAGTTGAGGTTCGACATGTTGGGGGGGTTTTGGATGTGGTGGTGGGTGGTTCGGGATGGTGATGCGTCTTTAATCCGAGATGCGGTCTGCGGTTGGTGGCCCTCTTAAAATGCGAAGTCGCGGAGGGGTAATCGGCGTAGTCCGATCCAAGGAGAGGAGAGAGGCGAGACTCGGTGAGTCACTGGATGCTGGCGATCCGACGTTGGGATGACCAGGTGAATGGGATGTTTAGGCAGAAACGTGTCGAAGGAGGAAGCCCCAGTGTGTTTTGCTCGGTCCTTGTCGACAGAAGTTGGCCGTACCAGATCCTCAGGTTCAAGTTTTTGCGAGCAAAATTGGCGGTGGTCGCCCGACCACCTCAGAGGTTGGTTGCTCTGTGTCGGGTAGCAGCTGCTGCCCCACCAGGCGGGGTATCCAAGGAAGGAAGGAGAAAGTCTTCGCACTGTCTCCCGGGCTCTAAACTCTCGGTCCTGAGTGTTCGTGCAGCAGGAGCCCTGGTTATTGGCACTGTGTACATGCCCCTCCATGGAAAACGTGCGGGAGCTATGGGTCACCCCGGCCGCCCACCTTTTCACCCCTTAACACGCTGAGACGCGTTCCCGGTATCCAGGTGCAGGAGAGAGGGAGGTACCTCAGCTGCCTTGCACTTCAGGTTTCTTCACGTCAACATGGAAATCTACGGACAAATATTCCTGCTGGCCAGGTATGCTTCTCTTTCCTTCCATCCAGCCTTCCGAAATGAGATTCGCCCACCATGGATGCCCTGCTCTCTCGCCTCGGCTACCAGGCCTTGAACATGGCCATGCGGTCAGGCATTGCCTTGACGTCGAATTATGCCATATCCCAGTGTTCGCGCCTTATGAAGGAAGTGGACGACAAGAACATCGTGGCTGACCTCAAGAAGCTGCAGAGACAACTCGATGGCAAGATCAAGGTACGCCAAACATCCCACCTTTTACTCGTGTCGTCCATTGAGTGGTGTTGCTCGGTTACTAACGGCGGCTCAGGTGCTCTCTCCGGCCATCGACCTCATCGAGTTCAAGTCCGGCCGAGGCAACGCTTTCCTGGAATCTGCCGTGCCCCTCGCCAGAGCCCTTCATGCAGACATCACTTCGCTAGGCAAGGACCTCGAAGAGGCTGCCGCCACGGCTGAGCAGTCCCACTATGCCACAACCCCTGACGAGCAATATCGCCAGTTCAGACGAATCATAGCAGACATCAAGGATCTACTGGCGCGCATCGATCGAGACATCCCGCTTCTCCACATGGCCATCACCGCCTCGGGCGAAAGTCTAGCTTCGTCTCTGTCCCATGGCGTGTCTCCCTCGAGGTTGCTACAAGCTAGCACCCTGCTCAATTTTGGTGATACGCAGTTCGCTCATGACCCGACACAGCCGGTTCAGATTGGGCCCTCGTTCACCCTGTCGCTCTACATGCTCTTTCTGGGCCACGCTGACCAGTCTTCAACATCTCAAGGTGCTGGACCGAGCACGCCTGATCCATCGAGAAGAAAAGGGTCACAGGAGGAAGAGTCGTATGGCACCGAGGAAGGTGACAGGAAGCCCATGTGGCAGGAAGTCCTCCACAAAGCCCGAGTCCGCCTCTGCCGGACGCCTTTTAACCACATTTTCGATGGTAGGTGTGGGTATCGGCCAGACGCCGCCAGAGATCCAGAGCATGGGTTTGGTAATGGGTGTCCTCGGCCGGCGCGATTTGAGGGGCTCGCGAGGTCGGGTGAATACTCATATCACATTGAGATCATTGAGGACCTGGATGACGGACGGCTGCACGCCGAGGACGAGACGGAGCATCATCCGTATGATGACGTTCCCCGCGCCGGGATCCGAGAGTCGATGCCCGTTCATCAGCTGTCGAAGATCTTCTACGCAGACACGGGCCGCATCCTCAACATCGGTAGTAACCCACAAGAGAATAATCCCGTCTTGCTGTTGAAACGCGACGTTTCTGCAAGGTCTGCCGCGAGCTTGTGGAGCGATACACATCCCCCGTCACATCGCGTGGAAGCCCTGCCGCCCATCAACGACAACGAGCAAGACGATGTTGATCGGCAAATCAGAGAGGAGGCCTCTGGTGCTAAGGGTACCAGCCGTCTCGATATTCTGCCTGACGAAAGCGGAGCCAGAAAATCGCGCCCGTCATGGTCTTTCCCAGCCCATCTCGACCCCGAGTGGTTAGCCTTTGAGGTTTTCGTAGCTGACGACGACGACGACGGAAGCAGCGGCAGCAGCAGCGCCAACGAGGATACGGGTGGGAGCTCGGATGACGATGCCGCAACGCATCTTCGGTCCCGGAATGCAAAGGACCGTTCTTCCGTCGACGCCAAGCTTCTCGAGCAGCTTAAGAGCATATCCCTGGGCTCGTCGCCTTCCCCAATGCGAGAGTGCTCAGCTCAGCAATCGGTCCTGAGCGCCAGGAGTTTCGTGGCACGATCACCCTTCGGCGCCATCACGACATCACTCTCGCTTATGGAGATGCTCATCCGGTTGACGAGCCTGCAGGAGTTCCAGCAGGCGTCCCACCTTTCGATCGACGACCATATCCTGACCTTTTTCCTGGAGGAGACATCGACGACAGGGCTTGATCGCGAGGAGCGGTGGAGGGCGCGGGCCGAGGCGAAGCGGCGGGTTGGCTTTGATCCCTACACTGCTACGCCTACGAAGTCATGAACGAGGTGAACGGACCCAATCACGGTAGACTCAGTCAATTGCAGCATGTCGTCAGCACGGTCAATTTCGTTGTGCATGTGTAGTCCTGAAAGTCTATCCGAGCGTGAGCATGTCGCTGATATACAAGCAAGCTTCTGGTCCCATTCGTTCAGCGTACACTGGCAGCCTCTCTATTTCAGGGGGCTCAGGGGCTTGGGCTGCTTCATCTCGCGGAAGAAGTCCATGACACCGGTGAAGACGACGAGCAGGATACCGCCGCCGGGTCCTAACCGGAGGACCTTGGGCAGGAAGCCCTTGTACAGGGCGGCGAAGCCCTCCTCCTTGGCGACGGTGCCGATGGCGGGCCACGCCCAGTTGTACTTGGCGACCTGGCCGGGGACCTTGGGGCTGTTCTGGATGCGGGACTTGACGACGTCCATGGGGGTGTTGAGGATGGTGCCGACGGTGCCGCCGACGGCGCCGGAGATGAGGTCGTTGGTGACCTTGGCGCTCTTGGTCTCGGCGGTGGGGAGCAGCTGGCGGACCTGGAAGATGCAGCCGAAGTAGCCGGCGTTCCAGAGGACGTGGCGCCACATGGTGCTCTCGAGGCCGTTGTACATGGCGAGGATGCCCTCGGCGCGGACCGTCTTGGCCACGCAGTCGAGCATGCCGGTGTACTTGCCGGCGGAGGCCTTGTCCTGCAGGCGGATCTTGACGAGCTCGAAGGGCACGACGACGAAGGCCTCGGTGGCACCGGCGGAGGCGCCCGTCAGGATGGAGAGAGACTGGTTCATCTTGTCGGCGCCGAAGGCCTTGCGGTAGACCTTGCCCCACTCGTCGTTGGCGGCGAACTTGGTGGCGCGCTTGGGGGCTTCCATGAGGATGGGGGCGGTGATGCCGCGGTAGAGGCGGGAGAAGCTGGGACGGTGTGAGCGGGTGGGATGGGGGTCAAGGGAGATCGGGGCGTGCCGCCTGCGTACCCCTCATTCTTGACGATCTTGCGGAAGCAGTCGACCATGCCGTTGTAGTGGTCGGCGCCGGTGGCCTTGCCCGTCTGGAGCTGGCTGTGGTATGGGTGAGCGGGCGCTCTCTCGCGGCGGGAGGGTGGTCAGGCGTCTTACACTCTCGTCTTGACGACGTCCAGGGGGTACCTAAAACACGGCGTGAGCACGCGACCAGGCGACGGCGCGTATGGGGCGGACAGGGTGGGAAGCGTACATCATCAGAATCTACAGGTCGGCGTCGACATGTCAGCGGCGCTCGTCTTTCGTATCGCGTGGTGAACTGACCTCCGAGACGCCGGCAATGGCGCCTGTGACAAGCTGTTAGTCGAGCTCCGACATCGCGACGCGAGATGGGCCAGGGACGAAGGCGGGAGAGTGGTGGACGGACCTGCGGCGAACTGGTAGACGAAGGGGAGGGGCGCGTCCTGAGACATCTTGACGGGCAGCCTGGGGCGTAACTCGGTCAGCGTGTGGCGGCTCTTCTGGCTGTCGATTGGACTCACTGGGAGGTGTCGTGAGGGTGGTGGTCCAGAGTTGTGGAAGCGAAAATCACTGGGCGAGGCCGGTTGATGGCTTAAGCGGGAATTTCGCCTGCAGGCCGTCTCGTCTCCCGTCTCGGGGGATCCTTATCGGCTTGTAGCGGCATGGGGTGCGCCTTATCGAGGCCGCAACCCCACGGGTCTGTGCTCGCTGGGACGCTAGCGACCTGACCCCTGTTCTCGGTGAGCGGCGAGCGGCCAGCGTCCCAACGGTGAGGACCAAACCGCCCAAATTAGTGAGGGCCACAGTGCTACTCACAGGGTGAAGACCCCGGAATCGACAGCAACGAATGCCATCAAGGCTTGTCGTGTTGACTGCGACTGAATACCGCTGAGACGACTACTATCAAGAGCAACTGACCACACGTCCGCAGGGCGCAAGGTGGGGGACGATATCACTGACACATCAGCTTGAGCAACGACCCACCGAATCGCCCGGCGACGTCGATATGTATTCTCGAGTCCAACATATTTTTTTTTGTTTGAGCCGGCAGTCGACCTGGACAAGCAAAGATGTGAACACGATATGCTCGAAATCATCGCTTGCTCGCTGGGGCAACCGCTGGCGACGCCATCGCGAATCCTGCGCCCTGTGTCAAGATGTAGGAACCTCCCTCTCCCCCACGGCCGAGTGTGAGCGAGTGAGCTAGCTGCAATGCACATCACAGGCCAGGCCCTGCGCAAGGTCGCATACACAGGAATGTCTCTCGCAGCTCGTGGTTGGGTGCAGCGGAGTCAAGGAGTGCAGGCCAGCTGCATGGATGGATGGATGGCGGGGGCTCCCCACAGACGCAGGCCGGTCGAGTCATCGCGATATCCAAGCATTGTGCCGGGCACTCAGACTGACAATGTGGTGATGCGAAATGAGCAAGACTAGACAGCATCAAGTCCAGGCAGCTGCGAGCACGAATTTACCTCGCCGCACCGAGCAGAGCGCATGATGAAGGAGTGCCTCTGAGGACCTATGAATGCTGAGGCGGACCCTGACTTTATCGGACTGACTGTGCACCTGCGACTCTGGCACAAGCTCCAGGAACAGCTGCCGATTGGCTAGACAAGCTCAGTAGCGGACCAAAGCGCCCGGGAGTTTGCGGCGTCCCATGTGCTGGAGCTACTAGCTGGGGTCCTCCTCCCGTTCCGCCCGTGCATGTCACTGGCGCGGGGCGCTGCGGGCTTCTTGACGCGCACAAGGACGAGGCCCGTCGGAGGGCGTCTCTCGCGAAATGTCTATCTGTCCATCCATCCATCCCATTCCATCCCACCCCCTCGAAAATCCCTCCACCACCTCGCCGTCGCTTCCGTTGCCGACCCGGATACCATACCAGCGCATCCTACTCCTCAGAATCGCAACGACATCCGACCCTCGATATCTGTCTTGATTGCGCCGCAGACGCTTCCTACCTCCGACTCGTACCTGTCATCGATCCCACTTGGACCGCCTGGTGGCAACAACCTCAGCACTTTTCCCTCGCCTGCCACGATCCGACCCCTTTGCAAACCGACTTCTCAGAGACCCCTATTCTCTATCTGCCGAAAACCATATCGCACCGCGCGGGTTTCCTCCCATTCTCGGAACGTCTTCCAGCGCTCGTTCTTGCACCTTTAAACACGCCGTGGTCCTTCGAGAACCACAGCGAGGTGCAGTCGCAAGCGCAAGAAGAACATTCCCCTTCCAACACCCCTGCCCATGAGTCATCTACTCTGGAAGCACTACTGGGAACAAGATGTCGACAAGTTTCGGCGTCTGCTGGCCCCGGCCGGATACAATACCCAGTTGCCCAGCAGAAGCCCAGCCGTAGGCGGCAGCAACGGCTCCTGGACAAACAGTCCCGGCTCCTACGCAGCCGGCACATCTCCCAAGACCACCAAGACCCGCAAACCTTCAGGCTTTGGTCTCAATCCTGGTGGCGCCAAAGGCTCTGCTGCCCCCGCCCTGGGCAAGGCCGAGGTCAACAGTCGCGATCATGCCGGCCTGACGCTTCTGCTACGTGCCGCCTCTTCCACCAGTCCTGACGCCATTCGCTACGTCAGCGCCCTGCTCGACCATCCCGCCATCGATCTATACGTACAGGACCTCGAAAGTGGCTGGAATGCCCTCCACAGGGCCCTGTATGCCGGCAACATCTCCATCGCGCGCCTCCTGCTCGACAAGGAGCGCAGGGTCTTGACGGAACAACCCGCTGGGAGCGCCGTGACCAAGGTTGGCCAGCTCATCAAGACGAAGGACAACGAAGGCAACAGTCCGTTTGATGTCTATAACTCGACCATTGGGACGCGCATCTTGAAGGAATCTGGCGTCCTCGACGGAGACGATGCGGCGTCAGACAGTGATGCCAGCTCCGACGACGATGAGCTCCTCGCAAGATCCGTGTCCGCTCTTGATGGTGTCACCGAGGGCGAGGAGATCTTCATGTTTGGAAGCAACAAAAACCTGTCACTCGGCGTGGGAGACGAAGACGATCGACAGTTTCCCGAAAGAGTTGTTCTCAAGCGCCCTGACCACCTCCTCAAACGTTTTTACGACGAGTATCTTGAGAAGCTCAAAGAGGACCCAGCAGCGGCCGTGCCATCCTCACGAGACGGTTCCCCGGTCTTGGACCAGATCCCGGCGCTGACCAAGAATCGACCTCTGCGCATACATGATTGTGTTCTCTCCAAGTTCCACTCGGCGATCCTCACCACTGATCCTGTCTCGAACATGTATGTCTGTGGTGTCGGGCGCAGCGGCAGACTGGGTCTGGGCGACGAGAACACGCAGTTTCGTTTCCTGCCTGTGCAGGGCGGCCTTGTCGACAAGAAGGTGTCGCAAGTTGCCCTGGGGCAAAATCACACCATGGCCCTGACCGATAACGGGGAGCTCTGGACCTGGGGGTCAAACGGCAATGCTCAGCTGGGGTACAGTTTGCCGCCGGCTAGACAGGACGAAGAGCCCGTGAGTGCCACTCCTCGTCAGGTTTTTGGCTCCCTGAAAAAGGAGGCCATTCTGGGCGTCGCTGCTTCTGCAGTTCATTCCGTAGCGCACACAGCCACCTCGCTGTTCTGCTGGGGTAAGAACCTGGGCCAACTAGCCCTTATGGATGCCGACTCCAGGTCACTCGAGGTCCAAGCTACTCCCCGCAAGGTTGCGGTCTCCCTTTTCTCGTCGAATATCGTGGCCGTGTCTGCCATCGACAAAGCAACAACCTGCTTGCTGGAAGATGGGTCTGTCTGCGTTTTCACCAGCTACGGGTACAACTTCGTCAAATTCCCGATCCCCGATGTGTTTGCCAACCAGCAATTCACTCCGAGATCCATGTCCAGCAGGTACGACATGTCTAGAAACTGCATCAAGTCCATCACGTCCGGAGGTGATTCCATTGCTGCCCTGACCACGCGCGGCGATGTCTTCACCGTCACCTTGAACCATCGGGCTGAGGCCGCCCCTCAAGCAACCTCGACCACCAATCCCGCCAAGATCAAGGGCGCTCTCACCACACCTCAGTGCATCTGGAACGCACGAAAAGATGGCGCCAAGTCGGTCGGGGTTGGCGAGCATGGATCTGTGATCATCTGCACAGAGTCTGGCGCCGTCTGGCGACGCATCAAGCGTATTAAGGCTAAAGATACCAGACTGGCAGGTCCGGCAGGAACCAAGCGCAATGACTTCAAGTTTCAGCGAGTTCCAAGTGTCACCAATGCCGTCGCAGTCCGAAGCTCGACATTTGGGGCGTTTGCCGCCATCCGCAAAGACTGCGACGTTATGAGAGAGCAAGTCAGTATCAGCGGGCAGACATTGTGGGGCGATGTGTCGCCCTTGCTGTCCCTCAGGGGTTTCCAGGCCTCGGAGCAACACGGCGGACACAAAGATAGATTGTGGGACTCAGAATCTCTGAAAGAAAGGCTCGGCCAACTTCCCTACGAGCTTCTCAAGTCTCCGAATCTCGACGATGATTTGGAGAAGTTCCTGCGGTTCGCTGCACCCCAGCATACCGATATCGATACGCTCGTCTGCACTTCGACATCTCCGGAGGTCAAGATCCCTGTTCATGGATGGGTTATTTCGGCTCGAAGCAGCGTCTTACGAGGGGCCTTTTCCGAGTATCGAACCCATGGCGAATACGAAATGCCAGAGACGCTGGTGGTGGATGAACACAACGGCAAGACTTTGGTCACCTTCCAGTCACTGGACCTCCTTTCTGTTGTCAATCTTGTGGTGTACTGTTACGAGGATGCGGTCGTTCCAGCTTGGAACTTCACCCGCCAGTCACCGGCACAGGCATATCGATACCGCCAGATCAGGAATGAACTGATCAAGCTCTCCACCAAGCTTCAAATGATGAAGCTTGAGGCTGCTGTCCGTCTTCAAACCGGCGTCGAGAGGTCCCTGGACCAAGACATGAGGATTGCTATCCAGGACCCAGATTTCTTCGGCGACGCTGATGCCGTGGTCCAGCTCGAAGATAACGAGGTGCCTGTGCACAGCCAACTCCTCCGCCAGCGGTGTGCCTTCTTCGAGGGCCTGTTCCACGGTCGATCGGGCGGCATGTGGCTGGCAGGCCGACAGCACGTTCTCGAAGAAGAAGACCTCATCCGGGTGGATCTTGAACACGCCGAACCTGAGGCCTTTCAATATGTTCTTCGCCACCTCTACGCAGACGTCGGGGTTGAGCTCTTCAACGATGTCGTATCATCCGATTTGGACGACTTCTCGGATCTCGTGGTGCAAGTCATGAGTATTGCCAACGAACTGATGCTGGACAGGCTCTCGCAGATTTGCCAGCACATTCTTGGGCATTTTGTCAACTCGAGAAACATTGGTCTGCTGCTGAACGAGATCAGCCCTTGCTCGGTAACCGAGTTCAAAGATGCCGGCCTGGAGTACGTCTGCCTCCAGATGGAGACGATGCTAGAAAACCACTACCTCGACAATTTGGACGAAGACCTGCTGATTGAGCTGGACGATGTTGTTCGTCAGAACCAACTCGCGCGGTACCCGTTTGCCCGAAGTGGGCGGGCCGAGCTGCTGTTGTTTGAAAATTACCCCGAATTGACGCTCGACATCGAAGAAGAGCGCGCAAGACGAGTAAAGGAGATGGCATATAAAGCCACCAGCGATGAACGGAAGCCCTCTGCATCGTTTCGCACCCGGTTCGGCAGTGTCGAAGACATGTCCGGCATTTCTCCCATCCAAGGCATTGAGAAAACGAGACGTAAATCCAAAGCTGGGCGCAACGAACCGTTCAGTCCCATGCTTCGACCTAAGGAGTCACACGGAGATCTCATGTTCGACATGGATGACGAAGGACCATCAATGAGTGCAAGCCCGCTGCGATCGCCTCAGCAAAGGCCTCGGAGCACCAGGCCAGACGCAGAATCATCCTCGCAACCTGGCCCGACGCTCGACACGGAGTCGGCACAGTACCCAGTATCTGTTTCGCCCCTGGCCCATCCAACCCAATCTCCATTCACACCGGAGCCAAGCAAGGGGTCCGGCAAAGGTAGGGCTGTTTCGTCAAACAGCCCATGGGGCGCGACGACCCTATCCACCTCCAAGCTTGACCTCCGTGAGATGATGACGTCTACGCCGCCCAAGTCGGCCCTGTCGGCCAGCCTAGCTGCCCAGAAGACGAAGGAAGCGTCGCCTCGTGCTTCACAGCCCAAGATGTCTCAGAAGGAGAGGAAGAAGCAGCAGCAAGCGCAGGCAGCTGCGCAAGCGGCACAAGAGATGGAGGGCCGGCAACCCAAGGCCGCCTGGGAGCCCGAGAGCTCGACGAGCAAGACGGCGCCGTGGAAGGTCGTCGAGTCCGGCCCCAAGACGTCGCTCAAAGATGCTTTGGCTTCCCAGCCAGCGTCCAAGCCGAACCCTCCTCCGGGCGTTCCCAAAGCGAAGCCGCTCGTGGCCGCCGAGACGACGCCTTCCAAGTCGATCCGGCGAACAGCCTCTCCTGACACGCGCTTCTCGGGCCAGAGCCGCGGGAACAGCTCGCCGGCTGTGCCCACCGCACCGGCAGCGCGGGGATCGCCCAAGCCGCTCGTGCCACACTCCAAGTCGTACATGGCACCAGCTCGGAAGACCGAGTCCTTCTTGGGATTGGGCATGGAGGACATCATTGTGCAACAGAGGCTGGAGCAGGAAGCGGTGCGCGAGGCGGTCGCCAAGCGGTCGATGCAGGAGATCCAACAAGAGCAGGAGTTCCAACAATGGTGGGACCTGGAGAGCCGGCGGATCCAGTTGGAAGAGGAAGCACGGCAGTCGCCGAGAGACAAGGCGCGAGAGGAAAAGGACAAGGACAAGGCTTCGCGGGGCGGCAAGCGAGGGCGCCGGGGCCGCAGCGGGAGGGGCGGGGTCGACGGACCTGTTGGTCAGGGCGAAGGCGGACGCGAAGGGGGAGGCGAAGGCAGCAGCACGGCCAAGGCAGCGGGCGTGTCGAACAAGACGAAGGGTCGAGGGGGTCGCGGGCGAGGCGGCAAGGCTGCCACGACGACTGCGTGAGAAGGCCGCATTTCGCGCCATGGGTGAGGGCAGGCAGCTGGAGGGGGAGACCAGCCAGCCTCTGAGTGACATTACAACAAGCATATGGCCAGCAAGGTCGGAGGCGTTAGCGGCGTTCTACTTTCCATGGTGCCATCAAGCATCAGGCAGACATGCACGGCCAGGCACCACCACCTAGGACTCTAGATAATGGGAAGACAAACCAACCAAAAGGCTGCTGTTGTGTTCACGCGTTGTTGGCCCAGGCACGATGCAGCCGTGAAGTTTCATGAGGGACAGTCGAGTCTGAGGGCCTTGATGGGCCACAAGATGGACATGGGGGATACCTGTCCCATCCCATCTATCCACAGTCGCCTTACCCGGATGAATGCTCCGATCCGGCTCTGAATGGCTGTTGAACCTGAAGGGGCCATGGCCAATTGCGAGGGAGGCATTGCGAGAGCAAGAAGGCTGTCGATCTCGATAGCACTGACTGAACCTACCTAGCTGGGACACAATCAGCTAGAGCCGCTGACTATCTGGAGCTGCGCGCTTGGCCTCAGGTCTCAGGTAGGCGAGTACCTTAGGCGAGCTTGCTGATCGCGATGATAAGCAGCCGTGACCTGCTTGGTGCATGAATGCAGCTGGCCCTCTCGGGAAGGAGAGGAGAGGAGTCACAGGGCCGCCTGCATTGGACGGGGGACGGGATGGCACCCGAGCCCGGGCTGCGCTGCCCCCCCCCCCCCCCCCCCCCCCCTGCCCTGCCTGTCCTGGCCCGTCTGTTGAGGCTGCTGGCTGCTGGGAGACACGAGATGACTCAGCCTGAGGACTCAAGGGGCGGGGGGCACGTCAGGCAGGCAGGCAGGGCGGGCGGCCTGGAACCAGACCCTGGAAATGGTGCCATTAGCACACCTTAGTGGTGGAGGCAGCGCTGTGGGGGCATCTCTGTGGGGCATCTCTGTGGAGCTTGTCCGGCTGCCCTTCCCTTCCCCACTTCCACTTGTCGTGCGTGCCCTGCCACTCGACGCTCGACCGCTTGAGACGCTGGACACTGGATGCTGGACGCTTGTGACGACGGGTCCCGACTGCGCACGAGGCACCCAGCGCACCCAAGGCCAAGGCATCCCAGCACCTCATCGTCTCCGTCTATCCCATCCATCCATCCCATTGCCGCGATCGAGACGACCGCCCCCGGCCTTATCCTGACCTCCCTCCTCCTCCTCCTCCTCCTCCTCCTCATCTCATCCTCCTGTCTTACTTAGCTTTTCCTCCTTCCCTCGAGAACCTCCTAGCCTCTCCTCTTCAAGCACCTCGAGCCTCCTTCGCCGTCTGCCCTGGCCGCCTTGTTCCCGAATTCCGTCTCATCAGTCCCAGGTCTAGGACTGTGTGCATGACTCTCCCCATGTTTACTACGACCTGGTACCTCTAGCACCATTTACACTACACCGCTTGAAAGCGGGTGACTCGATGACGGCACCCGCCCTTCGGCACATCACGAGGCTTCCCTTCACCTCTCGACAGATGACTTCTACATAGCCCTCCCAGTCCAACCACCGACCGCTGAGCATTCGCATTCTACATCCGTCGCCCTACTGCTGCTCCCGCCTGCCACGCCCGCCGCCGGCATCGGTACCTGCGCACACTCCACCATCCATCCTCCAGCTGACCCGTGCATCTCCGTCCTCCTTATCATCCGTCATCTGCCCAGCTCCGCTTCCAGTTCCCTCGCGCCACGCACTGCGCACATTACACACCCCCTCGCAAAAGCCGCCAGTCTCTCGCCGTTCGTCGAACCTGACGCCCGCTCTCCGGTTTGCCTCGCCCATGGCTGCCCTCCTAACGCTCGCTTGACCACAGCCGACGACGCCCCGACGGGGATCAGAACACACACACACACGCCCCGACCACACATCGCAGCCTCGAACCCCGGCGTGAGGATGGAAGAGCATGTTCCTAGGCATTTGGAGATTGAACCCGAAAGCACCCCCCTGAATCCGAATCGAGCTTGACCCGACACCCGCCCTGCCCTTGCGGGCCCAGTCACCGACAAAACCACGATGCATCAGCAGCCGAGGCCCTCCCCCCGCCTTGCCTCGCCCGCCTCTTCGCCCCAGACAAACCCCACACGAACGAACAACCCGATAGAAGGAGCCATGGCCGGCCGCCCAAGAGCCGGTTCGGCCGCCTCTGGTCGAGGATACGAGCCGCCCGCCTCGCCCGCCGCCGACGTGGCGCCCGGCTTGGGGCCAACCGCCGAGTCCTTCAAGAAGCTGGACCAGATCATCCAGGTACTCCAAGATTAGGTGTTGCGGCGCGCCGAGTCCCCCGTGCTGACCGTCTCCAGAATTTCCACACCAAAGCCGCCTCGGTTATCACCGAGTCTCGCATGAACCTGAAGCCCGTCTCCGCGAACAAGGGCTCCGGCAGCAAGAAGATCAACAAATGGGTACGTTCTCTCGAGCTCGCGCTCGCCCCCGGACGTCGGAGCAGGTGCTGACTTGAAGCTCCGTCCAGTTTCAACTAGACACGGAAGACTTCGAAGACTTTAAGGAGGACCTTCGAATCTGGAGGACCTGCAGTGCGCTCGACAACAAACCGCCCCCCCTGATCATCGAGACATACCTGGACACCTCGCGCTTGACCTCTAGCCAGAGTCTTGTTATCGTCGACGAAAACGGGAAGAGATGGGACGTCATGGAAGCTCTCAACTCGTCAGACTCGAGCGACGACAACCCCAACCGTGCGACGCGACGCAACACAGACGTCGTCCTGGAGCGATGGCGCATCGAGCTCAAGACTGTTTCCACCACCGGCCTCGATGACTTTGGGCCAATCCTCCCCACCATTTACAAGAAAATTATTGTATTTTTCCGCTCATTGTATGTAACATCGCGGGTTCTCCCCGCTTGGAAGACGTCTCAGCAAGCCCTGAACAAGGGCGTGCATCCCGCCCTGGAGCCGAGATGTCGCATCCGCGCTGGAGATCCGAGTCCTCGGGGGCTCGATCGACTGAGACATCCGTTGCACGACGGCCCCGGCGACGTCGTGACCGACTACCTGTTCGCGGACCTGGAGGTGCCAGTCGGCCGCCTCGTCGCGTCCGTCACCTACCGAAATGAGTGCAGCTTCCGCATCGACGATGCTGAGTCGCTTCTCAGCTCGCGCTTCATGGGCGTGGACGAGAACTTCTTCAAGCCCTCGATGCCCCAGCGAACGGATAGCCGCCGCGACGACGTCGAAGTCGGCTCGTTGCCTTCCCACAGCCGCGGTACCGGGCTGTCCGAGCTGCGCCAGACTTACGGCAGTTTGTCGACCTTTCATGGCGAAGGAGCTCTGGGCACGAGTCCCATATCTGCTCTTAAAGCCGTGCGGCCTCCAGGGTCCGACACGAGCTCACCACCGGGATCCAGGCCAGCCAGCTTCCAACCCAACCCGCCTAACTCGCTGCCTGTCCGGCCAACGATGCGCGGGCTTGCTGGCGGTGGCGTGAGGCGCCCGTCCGTGTCTTTCCAGCCTTTCAAGGCCGGATCCCTTTCAGGCTCGCCAGTACCTCGAACTCTGGATTCCGAGTCGCCAGCTTCGCCAAGCTCGGCGTCTCGTGTGGCCGCTGCACTGTCGCAGCCGAGGAATCGCACATCACTCACTGCTGGTATGCCCGCCTCATTACGAGGCGGCCCGCCCTCGGGAGAAACTCTGGTGGGCTCGCCCCGACCTGCATCGACCAGTCGGTACAGCAGCAGCTTTACACACACTCACAGGAAAGGAAGGCTTTCGTTCGGGGGGCAGAGCAGAGCTGGCGACGATGAGCAGGGCAGCAGCGGGCGAGGCAGCCTGTCCTCCTCCGTAGCGCAGCCTGGGTCGGGTCTCCTGGCCGAGGCTGGTGGCAACGCCAGCTCGGGCTCCCTGCAGACCGACGACGACCAAATCTCCGACTTCCTCAAAGCCCTGGACAGTAAGAAGACTCTGAAGAGCTTTGAGCCAGCGAAGAGAGGAGAGTCGGCTACGAATCGTACCGTGGCCCAGCTGTCCAAGTTCCACGCCATGCGCGACTCCAACAACGCGCTGACCGACTCGATGACATCGTCGCTACAGATGCAGCGCTCGTCGAGCTCATCCAGTCGACAACTATCTAATGTTCCGAGCATGGCCGCGCCTGCATCCGTGTCCGTCTCGTCTTCGCCCGGAAAACCCCTCTCACCCCACACGCCGCATACGCCTGCCGTGCCGTCACGCCTCAGCGAGAACTCGGTCATTCGATATGGCTCAGGCCAAAGTAGGACCACGCGCACAAGCGCAGCGCCGGCCAGCGTGACGGAGCTCAGTCGGGAAGACACGGTCACGCAGGACGGGACGACGGCGATTGACATTCCCATCTCACCCCGACTCGGGACGCACCAACGCAGGTCCAGCTCCGTGGCTCAGAAGAATAGAGCCTTGCCGGACGACGACGACGGCGACGTCGCTTTTGGAGGCAACAGGAGCATCAGTCTGGGTGCTGACGACCGAGAGCCTCCCACCCTGAGCATGCTACTGGGTCGCCACGCCGAGGCCGACGAGTCGGCCACGGCGCACGATGCGTCGTCGCTGCGGCCGGCCGCGCAGATCCGATCCGTTGGTTCGGTGGAGATGTTGCATCAGGGCTCGTCTGACGGGTCCAAGCCGCCGGGCGGCCTCATTTCGGCCCCCTCCAGCTCGCCTTTCGGAAGACGGCGATACGCGGGCATGGCGTCCGTCTCGCCGGCAGGTCGTGGACAGACGCCGCCGCAGTCGTCGAGGGGCAGCTTCACGGCGTCGACGACGGGTCGATACGGGCGTGGCGACAGCGAGAACCAGGACGACGAGCCTCTGCTCTTCGACATGTCCGAGATGGATCCCCAGGGGCGCCGCAGTCTCGAAGAGGCGCGGGGCGGGGGACACGCCGGGTCGGGTTCGGGGAGTCGCCAGGACTACGAACCCCGCGGCGTGTCTCGCAGGGGATGGTGAAGGGCATGTATAAAAGGGATCGCTTGGGGTCAGCGAGCATGGGTCGATTTGATGGCACGCATCCATGGCAAGGAGCGTTTTCAGGATCAGTTGCGCATGGCGTCTACAGGGAGTCTGAGCCACATATATGCCACATAGCGGCCTGCCGCCGAGGTCTGTTTTGCGTTTTTTTGTCTTCTCTTTTTCTTTACTGTCCATGATGAGAAAGAAGGTTTGGCCGTCAGAAGAAACGACCTGGAGTTTGGGTTTGGGGGTGTGTGTTAAGGATAGCGGACGTCAAGGCATCGATCGGATCGGGACAGGCCGCCCTGCAAGAAGCTGGTGAGCTGGCAGGTGTGTGGCAGCAGCGGCAGCAGCATCATCACATAGAGAGAATGGGTGTATAGTGATCAACAAGAATGCCGTTGCAGATATCGAGCAGTTCATGTCAAGGTGGGATGGAGGGGGGGGCGACCGCGTCAAATGTGGCGGGAGTGATGTGGATGTATGATGTGGCGGTGATGATGTGGCGGTGCAGTGACGAATGGGCCAAGCCTCGACCCGCGGACCAACGATGACGACGAACAGGGTCGGGTGCGTATGCGAGCTGGCGAGTTCCAGTTCCACCCAAACCGAGGAGGAGCGACAGGCCCGAGAGGCTCAGCTGCCAGGCTGCGTCTACCTTGTCTGACCTACCTTGGGTACCTTCCACTCACAACCTCCACCACCACCATCTCCTGCATCACCCCTCTCTCCTCGTCTTTACACCAACGACCCGCAACGTCTTTCCGTTCCGACGAGAATTGTTCAGCGCTCGGAATCATCAGCCGAACCTTCTCTTCTCATCGACATTCGATACGAACATCTACTCCCGCAGCGCTCATCGACAGCCCCCCCCAAAAAGAGGAAGTCCCGTACCGTGCGGCCCAGGCAGCGACCTTTGGTCACCCTACACACCACAACCCGCCCAGCTGCAGCTCCTCCCGCGCCAAACGCCCATCATGTTTCGAGCGGCCGCTGCTGGCCCCTACGATGAGGGAATCGGTATGTCTTGCGAGGTGCTTCCTCGGCCTTCCTCCACCGCCGCCTGCCTGCTGACCTGTTGCCCCGCCAAACAGCCAAGGCGACCGACGAGAACCTCACGTCGGAAGACTGGGGCGCCATCATGGAGCTCTGCGACCGCGTGGGAACTGACACGAATGGTCCCAAGGAGGCCGTCCAGAGCATGATCAAGCGCCTGGCGCACCGAAACGCAAACGTCCAGCTCTACACCTTGGAGGTAGGTTCCCCTTCGCTGGCCTCCGACCTGGACCCAGCCCTGGACCCAGACCTAGACCCTGCTGACCAAAGACGTGCGCATACAGCTCGCCAACGCCCTCAGCCAGAACTGCGGAAAGAACATCCACCGCGAGCTCTCCAGCCGGGCCTTCACCGACGCCCTCCTCAAGCTGGCCAACGACCGCAACACCCACGCCCAGGTCAAGGCCAAGATCCTCGAGCGCATGAAGGAGTGGTCCGACATGTTCAGCAAGGACGCCGAGCTCGGCATCATGTACGACGCCTACTACCGCCTGAAGCAGACCAACCCCACCCTCCACCCGCCCTCCGCGCCCCAGAAGACCGGCCTCACCGATGTCGACCGCCGAAAGGAGGAGGAGGAGCTGCAGATGGCCCTGCAGCTGTCGCTGCAGGACGAGGAGCGCAAGGGGAAGAGCCCCGAGCCCAGCGCCGCGGCCGGGTCGTCGTCGGGCGCCGCCGGCCCCTCTGGCGCCCAGCCCGCCCAGCAGCAGTCGACCCCCGTGCCGGCCGGCACCACGGCGGCCACCGTCTCGAGGGTGCGCGCGCTGTTCGACTTTGTGCCGTCCGAGCCTGGCGAGCTGGAGTTCAAGAAGGGCGACGTCATCGCGGTCCTGGAGTCCGTCTACAAGGACTGGTGGCGCGGCTCGCTGAAGGGCCAGACGGGCATCTTCCCCCTGAACTACGTTGAGAAGCTCACCGACCCGACACCAGACGAGCTGGCGCGGGAGGCGCACATGGAGGCCGAGGTGTTTGCTGAGATTAAGAACGTCGAGAAGCTGCTCACGCTGCTGAGCACGTCCAACCCGGCACCCAAGGAGGAAGACAACGAGGAGATCTCGGTACGTTCGCTGGAGACTGCATCTCGCAGACCCCGCCACTGACGCGACTAGAAACTCTACCACCAGACGCTGGCCATCAGGCCAAAACTCATCAAGCTTATTGAGAAGTACTCGCAGAAGAAGGGTATGGACGCTGTCTTCCTCGCCTTGACCATCACCCCGCGCTGACTTCGCACAGACGACTTTACCCAGCTCAACGAGAAGTTCATCAAGGCGCGCCGCGACTACGAGGCTCTTCTGGAGTCGTCCATGTCACACCCTCCTCAGCCTAGCTACCACCAGTACGCGATGCGGCCGGCACAGGGCGGCTACCAAGGGGGGCCTCCGCAGGCTCCAGGGGGGCCGGGCGGTTACCCTCCTCAAGGTCTGCCTCAGGGTCCGCCTCAGGGTCCGCCTCAAGGTCTGCCACAGGGTCCGCCTCAAGGTCCGCCTCAGGGGCCACCGCAGGGCCACCCGCAGGGACATCCTCAGCAGGAGCAGAGATATTATACTCCTGCACCGCAAGGTGAATTGCCTTGATCTCTGCCATGCCAAGCCATGAGTTTTGACAGTATCTCCATAGACCAACCGCAATACCCTCCCCAGTCCAGTCCCTCGCCCAACCTGCACCGTCCGAGCCAGCCCACCCCGGCGCCATTCTACGTAGCCGGTGCTGAAGTCCCTTCGCAAGGCGGCCCCCCGGGCGCGCAGTCGTCCTATCCTCATCGTGACCCGACCCCTCGTGTGCCCTCCACCGGACGGCAGCCCGAACCCATCAACACCTCGTCCCCTCCGCCGCCTAATGCCTACGCGACGTACTCGCACCCCCCTGACCAGCGTCCCCAGAGCACGTACGGCGCGCAGGAGCTCGCCACGTCCGTCTATGATTCTCCCATCGCCCCGCACAACCCCAACTCGACAGCCACCTACTCCTCGGTCAACTACGCCCCGGACGACCAGTACAACCAGCAGAACACCAACCAGGGCGCGCCTGGCGCGCCGCAGTCGCCGCAACACCAGCCCTCGCAGCCTCAGTACCACAGCTACCAGCCGCCCTCGGCGCCACCCGGCCAGGACCACTACGGCAGCGCGCCTTCGCAAGCCCCTCCCCCCGTGCCCACGGGCGCCGCTCCGTCTGCGCCGCCTCCGCTGCAGCCGACCGGCTCGGCCTACGACGCCAGGCAGGGTCTGCCGAGCCAGACGGGCAGCTCGCCCCAGCCGCAGTACAAGGCGTACGTGCCGCCGGGCGGACCGCCGCCAAGCGACGGGCCCAGCGCGCCGCCGCCGAGCGACTACTACCGGCAGAACGGCGTGTACTAGGGTGTGCACGAGCTGGAGGTCGGCGGACCGGATGGTATAGTCTGAGAGGCGGGGTCACAGCATGGCTTGCGCCTTCGCTGCGACCCTGGGCGTGGGAGGCGCGCTACAGCTCGCCGGCGGTTTCTATTCGATGAACGACATGCTGCTGCTGCTACGGCACAGCAGAGTGAGGGGGTGATGCGGGTGGGGCCGCGTTGAGGCCCGAACACACGAAGGACGACGTCGCCTGTATCATACTTCTTCTTTCCGGCCTTTATTTTTCTCTTCTTAATTGCTTCGCTGATGCCGCTATCTCTTTGTCGCGGTTATGGTGACTCGGTGGGGTTTTCGTCCTTGGAGAGAGATCCGCGGCCCGCTGAGGCTGCACGTTTGGTGCTAGGTAGCTGGAGTAATATCTCGTGGTATAATGACGATGGCTCTTCTGCCTATGACTTGGCCGCCGTGCATGTTGTGATACAGCCATGGTGACAACGTCTTACTGGGGAGACTGCAACAACGGCACGTGCCTCCTGAGACCGTGAACACGACGAGAGGGAACATGACGAGAGGCAAGGATGGGAGCAAAGAGAACCCTCCGAGTGAGTAGGGAGGTAGGTAGGCAGAGCTCGGGAGAACCGTACAAGCAAGGCAAGGCAAGGCAGAGGCGGCATGTCGCATCGGCAAAACGCCCACCTGTCCCGCCCCCTCCCCGCGTCGGAAGGACGGAATAGGCCGCGGAGACCCCACGAGGCCCGGGTCTTCCGCCGAGCGCACATTTCGGTGGCGGCTTCGGGGTTCGAACGTGCGGTCTTTGGGGGGTTGCTTCGTTCGTCGCCCACTGGGCTGGTGGGCTGTTGACGACGAAGGGGGGTTTGGCCTGGTTATCAGGAGCGGTGCGGTGCAAAGGGGGTGGGTGCCGCGCGCAGGTCAGTCGCGTGGAGGCCGTTGCCGGACACAGTTGCTATCGAGCAGAGCAGGCGTCGAGCACATATATCGAGCACAGCATCAAGCACAATGTCGATCACAGGCATGGAACACGATGTCAGGCACAGGCATCGAACACGTTGCGAACACGGGATCTATCATACGAAATTTGTATGAGCAACCAGAAAACGCCATACGCCCCTGACCGACCTGATCGTGCCCCGTCATGTCCTCGTCCGCATCGCATCATCATGACACCGCCGGCTACCACCGCCGTCCGTAGACCTCGTGCTCCGGCGTCGCCCTCTGCTTCTTCGCCGCTGCGCTCCGCCGCGCCTCCGGCTCGACGCTGCCCTGCCGGCTCGCGGGCTCCGACACGTCGTGCGCGTGGTTGTCCCGGCGGAACAGGTCCATCATCTCCTTGAGGCCGAACTTCATGACGTCCTTCTTCATGCCGCCCTCGATGGCCGTCTGCGCGAGGAGCCGCTTCTTCTCCTGCAGCGCGAGGATGCGGTCCTCGACCGTCTGCTCGACGATGAGGCGGTAGACGATGACGTCGATGGTCTGCGTCAGGCGGTGGACGCGGTCGATGGCCTGCTCCTCGACGAACTGCGCCGCGTCAGCATTGATATCGTAGAGAGGGGGGATCAGCAGGCAGAGGGATCAGCAACCTACCGGGTTCCAGAACGGCTCGACGATGATGACGCGCGTCGCGGCCGTCAGGTTCAGGCCCAGACTGCCGCACTTGAGACTGCACAGCAGGATGCGCGTATTCTTGTCGTTTCGCAGCCTGTTAAGGCTCGCCTCGCGCTCGTCGTTCTTCATGCCGCCGTCGTACCTCGTGAACTTGAGCCCGTCCTTGCGGAAGAAGGGCTCGATGAGGTCCATCATAGACGTGAACTGCGAGAAGATGATAAACTTGTGCTCGTGCACCTCCTTGTGCAGGATCTGCATCATCTGCCGGATCTTGGCCGACGCCAGGATCTGGCTGGGCTGGCCGCCGGGGCGGTAGTGCGAGTCCTCGTCCGAGTGGAGCTCCGACTCGTCGATGCCCGTGTCGTCTTCCGAGGATGAGGTCGAGGACTGCGACTCGGATGCCGTGTCTGAAGCCGCAGACTGTGACGCTCGCTTCTCCTTCTCTGCCTGCACTTGCGATGCTATCTCCGCCACCGAGGCAAAGCTGTCGTCCGAGTCCGAGTCTGACGCTTCTTCGGCCTTGACCTTCTCCTTCTCGTCATCCACGACAAAGCTGTCGAGTTGCGTGCTCTCGTCCGCTCTGGACGACTCGTGCAGCGAGTCGTCGTTGCCCAGCCACTCGCCGCCGCCCTCGGCATTCTCGTCCTCTTCGCCACCCGCCTTGCCGAGGCGCAGCTGGCCGCGCTGATCCTCCGGGACGAGCCAGCTGCCCTCCTCTTCCTCGTCGTCGCTGTCGATGACGGCGTTGCGGTTCCTCGGCCTCCTCGGCTTCGTCTTGACGGGGGACTCGACCTTGACCTCTTCGACGATCTTCTTGACCCTGCCCTTCTTGCTCTTCGGCTTCTTGTCTTTCGCCGTCTCGTTCTCGTTGAAGTAGGCCAGGTCGTCCAGGCACTCCTGGCAGGTGTCCTGGTCGGTCTGGTGGGCGTCGCGGGGGAGGTCGCGGCCGCAGATGCCGCACGTCTTGGCCACGATGCCCATGCCGCCGAACATGTCGGCGAGGGAGTCAATGTCGGCGCCGGCGCTCTTCTGCGAGGCGTCCCCGGACAGGGCGTCCTTGTCCTTGTCGAGCTTGCCGGCGACCAGCTTGGGGTGGTTGCAGGCCTGGCGCAGGCGGAGCAGCAGCACCAGGGCGTTGGCATAGTTCATGTTGCCCTGCATGCGCTCGAGGCTCTCGTCGGTGCGGGCCTCGAGCCTGTCGTAGAAGCGGCGCTCGGCGGGCGAGAGCTTGCTGGCGACGGTGACGACCTTGCGCTCCGTCACCTTGAAGCCCGTGGTCGACTCCTCGCCCTCCTTGGTCGGCTTGCCGCCGGGGTTGAGGGCGCCCTCGACCTTGAGGATGTCCTTGGTGCGGCGCTTCATGAAGCAGCGCAGCAGGCTGTGCAGGCGGCGGATGGCGATGTGGCCCTTGCCGTTCTTCAGCGGCTTCTCGATCTGGTCCTTCCACTCGGCGAGGTCGTCGTAGGGTCGGATGCGCAGGAACTTGATCAGGGACTGGAGCTCCTCGAGGTTGTTCTGCATGGGCGTGCCGGACAGGCACCACCTGTACTCGGAGCGCAGGGCGTAGCAGGCCTTGGTGGACTTGGCGTTCCTGTTCTTGATGGTGTGGGCCTCGTCGAGGACGACGCGCCACCAGTGCAGGCCGAAGCAGCCGGCCTTGACGCCGTTTTCGGCGTCGGACGAGTGGCCGTGCTCGGAGACGAGGATCTGGTAGGTGGTGACGACGACGTCGTACATGGCCAGGTCCTGGAAGCGCTTGGTCCGCTGGGGCCCGTGGTGGACGCAGACCTTGAGGCCGTGGGACCTGGCGACCTTGTCCTTGATCTCGGTCTCCCACTGCCTGATGAGGGCGAGGGGGGCGACGACGAGGGTCGTCTTCTCGACGCCGTCAAAGTGCTTCTTCCAGCCCTTCTCCTTGTCGTCTTTGGGCGGCCTCTGGTTGCTCAGGATGAGGGAGATGGTCTGCAGGGTCTTTCCGAGGCCCATGTCGTCGGCGAGGATGCCGCCCTTGGGCACGCGGCCCTTCTTGACGGGGCCGAGCTCCCGGCCCTTCATCCACTCGACACCCTCGACCTGGTGCGGGAGCAGCTTGACCTTGAGGCCCTCGAGGCTGCCGTCCTTGGCATCCTTTTTGTCCTTTGTGTCCTTGCTGTCCTTGCCATCCTCGGCCGCCTTCCCCTCGGCCTCTTCCTCGTCCTCGTCCATGCCGCCCTCCAGCAGGGCCTTGAGGTCGGACGAGGCCTTGGCGGGGTCGGTGTAGAAGTCGGGCCCGCCGAAGCTCCCGCCGCCGGGGCCCTTGTAGGTGGCGGGATGGGCGTCGGGGCCGATGGAGCTGAAGAGATTGAGGGGCTCGGGCTTCCGGTCTTGGTAGACGGGGACGGAGGGGACGTTGATCCTGTTCTTGTTCTCCCTGTGGTGTTCGGGGCGGGACTTGCGCTCGTTGAAGATGCCGGTCGCCTTCTGCTTAAGAGACGACATCATCTTGGTGGGGTGGCCGAAGGTGTGGCCCTGGGCGGAGCCGCGGCTGAAGGGGTCGCGGCGGTCGGCGAAGAAGGAGCTGAGGGCATCGTCGCTGTCGGCCTGCCTGTCGCGGGGCTGTGGCGGGCGGGGTGCGTTCTGGGCGTGGGGCCGCGGCACCTCGACGACGCCCGGGCTGTCGACCTTGTCTGTCCTCTTCGCTCCCGTGTTGGCTGTGGAGGGTCGCTGCTGGGGCTGGGAGGCGGGGTTGGTGACGCGCAGGGCGTCGAAGCGGGCGGTCAGGGCATCGGGGTCGAAGTCTTGGGAGGATGGCTTCTCGGGCCGGCTGGGAGCAGGCTGTGTGTCTTCATTGAGGTGGATTGGGCGCAGGGGGCCCTTGGGGGGTGCCCGCTCGTTGACCATGGTGATGCGACGGACGGTGATGTGGTGTCGTGGTGGTGATCGGGTCTGGGGCTTGCGAGGGGACTTGGAGAAGTCGGGCTGGTCCTCGGAGGCGATGGTGTTTCGGGGTTGGAAAGCAAAGCCAGCGCCTGGTTTTCTGGTCCGGGGGTCAGCGTTGGGTGTTCGAGGGTGTTTCCAGGGTTGTCCTCGAGGCGAGGTGAACAACGTATCGAGACACAGGAAATGAGGGGTGGTAGGTTTTGTTTGGGTCTGCGGGAGGGGCAACCCACTTCATCAAGGGACGGGAAAGCCCCTGGTTATTGGAGGCAATGCGACTGCGATGCGGCTGGCCCGGGATGTGCAGCAGCCAGAGATGTTTTTTTTTGTTGGTCGACGGATCGAGACGCGTCCTGGAAACGCGATGTCGGTTGGCGGCGACGTTGGTTGGTGGCGACGATGGTTGGTGGAGGAGGTTTACTTTCAGGGACCTAAGGTACCCTTGGTATTGTGCCTCTTCGTTTACCCATGACATAATGTTCGCCCCGGCAACCAGCAGGAGCGAGCAGCCCCTCCAAAGTGGCAGTGACAACCCAGGGGACCCCACCTTCAGGCAGCACTCTACGGTGCTCCCTTGTTGTCAGATGCATTTCCTACGGCACTCGTCAGCAGCCATATTAGTCGCCCCTAATTCGACCTCTCTCCAAGACCAAGAAGGCGCTCTGAACATCATCACCGAGGCACACGTACGTCGGATTATGTGATCAATTTCGCTGTGTAGATTCGTGACTACTCCCGAGGAATAGTCCCCAGTGATCTTTCGAAATACCACGAACCGCACAACTACCTGGCAGCGGTTCCTAAGCCATCCCCAGCACGAGACCAACCCTCTCGAGTAGCCCATCCCCAGCATGGAGCCAACGCCCAAGAACGAAACAAATCCCCAAGATCACTGAAAGATAAAGGTAAAGAAAAAGAAGAATCTCCCCCCCCCTCAAAATAAGAACACCAGATCGCCCCATCACTCCGTGCGCTGCTTCTTCAGAGGCGAGCCGACAACACCAGCACCGCTGACCGGGCGCTTGATGCCAACAATCGGACGGCTGGGCCCCTCTGAGCTGTCGTCCGACTGCGTATCGACCTCGCTGCCCCCTGAGCCGGCACTCTGGCTGCCCTCAGCATCATCAGGAAACCCGACCGACTCCTCCGTCTCATCCGGCTCGTGGTTGTCGTCAGAGCGGCTCGGCTCTTCGTCCCATGTCAGATCAACGACGTCGGGCAGTTCCATCTGCGCCCGCACATCTCTGATGGACGCCCGCCCACCGCCAATCTGGTCGGCAATTCTTCTGTGGAACTTGCTGTCGTCCAATCCGTACGTCCCTTCACGCAGCCTGCTCGGCTTTTTGGTGCCGCGCATCGGGACAAACAGCACGTTGGAGGAAGAGCTCGATGCGTTCGACGCCGCCATCGAAGGCGAGCGGAGACCCCTGCCAGACTCGGACGACAGCCGGCTTGCCACCGTGGCGGGACCGCTCTTCTTTGACGGAGACGCACGTTGTATCTCGTGCACGACGTCGTCTATAATGATGAGAGGACTGTTCGGACCCGAGCCCAGAGGTAAGTCTCCGCGAGAGGAGGAGGAGGAGTCGTCAGAGCCGTCCTCCGAATCGCTGCTGCTCTCACCATCCTCAGCATCAGCATCAGGCATCGCCACGTCAACGACACTCGGACTGCCGTCAAGGCCTTCGACATCGCCACCGCCCGGTCCGTCGTCACCCGGTCCATCGTTCCCGGAGTCGCTGTCCGGGCCCGAACTGTCTGAGCCGTCGCTGCTCTCCGAGCCGTCGTCGGCGCCATGGCCCTCCAGCCGCTGAATGGCCTCTCGGAGGTCGTGCCCGCCCGTGTCGAACGGCTGCGACTCGTCATACCACTTCTGAGCAACCTGGAAGAGCACGTCAGCAACGTGTTCGTGGGGGAGCTTAGGCAGGTCGTCCAGCTCCCGGAGCTCCGCCTTGAACGCGTTCTCCCGACTCTTCGGCATCCTGACGTTGTTCTCGACATCCATATAGAACGACTAGTCCCGGATGGGGTGTCGGCCGCCACGTTGCACGTACTTCTCAAAGTCGTAGAACAGAATGTGCCGCATGCCGCGCAGACCCAGGATGTAGTCGAGGCCCTGCAACGTACGCATCGCTCGGAAGAGAGCGTTGTTGGGCTGGCCCCTGGTCTTGTCGACCAGCCACTCCCGCACTTTGGGGTTCTCGTGGGCCCGCCGCATGCAATTCTTTTGAGACTCGTTGATGTGGATGACCAGAGTCTTGAGGCGCCGCATGTTCAACAGACAAGAGGCGTCGTAGCTGCGGCGCGACGTCGCCCTCCCCTTGTCATCCGTCTTAAACGTCAGGAACTGACTGCCCATCCAGAAAATTTCGACGTGCTGGATACGCTGCAGCCGTGCCGTGCCGATGCCTCTGCAGAACCGGCCGAACTCCCCAAGGCTAGAAAAGGCGAACGTATTGAGGCCGTAGAACGCGTGGACCCCGAGGAAGTAGACCGACTTAGAGACCAGAAGGATAGCCAGAAGATCATTAGGCTTAATAGAAGAACACTCAATGCTACATCGTTCACTGGTCCTGGTCTGCCAGAAGCGCGTGGGAAGGCCACTGCGTCGGGGGTGTGGCGGATGGGGGGGTGCTGCTCGTGGTGCGCAGTAAGGGTCCAACCTCGAGATACAGTGTACGAGCCCTCCCGGGTACTCAAGGACGAGCCTGATGATCTCGGCCTGAATCTCGGGATTTAGGTCGTCGAAGGAGTGGCGTCGATGTTCCGACACGATCTCATCTCGTCTCACGAAGAGCTCTTCATCGTCTTCGTCGACCACTCGCACGGCCACGTTGACAATGTCTTCCAGGACGGCTCGGGTCGCCCTATGGATTTTCTTGTATCTCGTCTGGTCATTGGCGTTGTTGCCATCGTCTGCCGCGGAGTCGTCATCGGAGTCTTCGGTATTGCCGGATGAGCCCATGTCTTCAGCCAATTCATGCCTAAAGGGCGCTCGCAGCTTGAGGTTGGGGTGGATGTTTTTGAGAACGACGCTCATGTTTTCCTCCCTGCACATCTCTTTGTATGTTCTTTCGTAATCGAATAAGTTGCCCTCTGCGTCGATCATGGGAGGACCAGCCAGCCACCTACGTAGCTTCTCGGTCCAGGTCTGAATACGAATCAATGTTAGCGCAAGATGAATAGAATGTGCATAGTGATGAGAGCGTCTTACCCTCGTGTTATTCTTATGACCATGCTTCTTGATGCGAAGCTCGTCCTCTAGTTCATCGATACGGCGTCGAAGCTCGGTAACGGTAGCCTTCAACTCATCCTTTTCCCGTCTCAGTTGGGTCAACTGGACAGCCTGGTCCACTGCAGTCAAAATGAAAGACTCTTGATCAGCCTGGAGATTGTTGACCTCCTCTTGCAGCTCCCTGGCCCGTTGGCGGAGCCGGCGGGTTAGCTTCTCCGCTTCGACGGCAGGGTCTGGTTCGGCATCCTCAGCATCACTATGAGCGCCGTCATCGTTAGCATTGTTGCTGCCGTCCTCATGGGAATTTTCGCTGTTGCGATCGTCGGCATGGCTGCGATCGTCGGCATGGTTGCCTTGACCCTCGGCACCGTGCTTGCCGTCGGTTTCGTCGGCATACTCGTATTCGAGCTGCGATTCACTGTCGTCTGGATTGATGGGGTCGTCGTCAGCCGTGGTTCCGCGGTTCGCCACATTGGCGATACTTCCATCGGGAGGTACCTCGAAGGGCTCGCTGCCGTCGTTGGACGCCGCATCATCTGGGCTGGGGCTGCCGAGCGGCTCCTGTTCCTGGGGGCTGGAGTTGACGTCTGCGTCAGCCATCCTGTTGTAGTTGTCCAGATGTTATAAGTAGATGTACGTAGATAGGTGAAGCTGGCTCGTAGGCCGGAGATTGATAGTGAAAACTAGAGATGTCCAAAGATAGGAGGTATGCTGAGGTAAAAGGAAAGCCAAAATGGCAAGACCTCTATGAGTGTGTAGGAAAGAGTGCTCCTTTCTCAGTGAGACTGGAGGCAGAACACAGGCAGAGGTCTGCGGTGAAACCTCGGCTGGAGTACGTATGGAGAGCCGGCAAGAGCTTGGAGCTGCAAATTTCTCGGGAGGCTGGGGCAGTTGTCGTGATATCAGATCAAGTTGAGGTGGACTGAAGACGAGAAGACGAAAGAGGTCGCTCCTCAGGTACTTGGCATTGAGTGGAAGACGTCGAGTCGGAAGAGATTGGTGGGTCAGATATTGCAGGATGGGAGACTGTGAGAGAAGAGTTGAAGAAGTAGAGTTTGGAGACGGAAGTTGGGGAAGAGAAGTTTGAGGAGAGAAAATAACAAGTAAAGCTCGAAGTAGGAGCAGTAGATCGCAAGTTGTGATGTAGGGAAGTAGTTACGATGAGAGGCAGCTGCGGTATCAGCAGTTGCGTTATAATAGATGTAGTGGAGAGATATACAGTGGAAAGGGAAGAGGAAGTTGTGAGTATGGGGCTAGATAGCCTCAAGCTGGAAAGGCTGGAGCGGGAGTGACAGGTTGTTGCAGCAGAAGAAGATCGCGCGGGGGACGATGGGCCACGAAAGCTGAAAAGATCTCCACAGCCCTCAGCAGTAGTGAAAGAAAGTAGTTGACGTGGGAAGGTTGGTCTGCGGGAGATTCCGGCTTTGGCTGTTGCTTCTTGGTTAGTGGACTGGAGGAGCCGGAACGAAGGCGGTTGATCGGGAAAGTGGGACGAAGAGATATGAGTGGGAATTGGGAACTGTAAAGGGGCCTGGGACGAGGAAAATGACTTTGGTTCGTAGGCGCGAGGCTTCTTATGGGTAGATTAGTTGGGAGGAGGGGGGTTAGGGAAGAGAAAGTCGGGGTGCTGACGTTGCAAATCAATATCTTCTGATTAAGGAGGTTGGAACGGGGGACTAGTGGCGTGGGAAGTCCGAAGGAGTCCAGAGATATAGAGCTCAGAAGAGCTAAGTAAAGGGATTCAGAGGTTAAAGCTAAACAGTCTTGAGGAAAGAGCTTAGGTACCTTAGATAGAGGAGATCCCACAAACCTCGAAATGTAGTTGCCTAGGACCTGAAGTCGCCTTGGCAGGGGAGACTGAAATATCGTGGAAACCACGGGCACCAAAACTTCACGGACTTGGAGGGATGAGGCCTGCCCCTTGAATTCGCTTGGCGCCTAAGGTATAGATGGGTGGCCGACAAAATTATTGATGAACGTGTCAACGTCCTCGGTCGAGCAGAACCCTAGAATGTGATCTTGGTGCCCTCGAACGCAACCTTCTTCATGGCCTCCTTCTCCTTCTTCCTGGCCTGCCAGCTCGGGTGCAGCGTTCCCTGATCGTCCTTGCTCAGCATCTTCAGCCTCCTCCTCTCCTTGCGGTTCATCTCTGGCTTGGCCGCCCGTCCGCCCCTCCCGCCTTCGCGGTCCTTCGCCCCGTCCTTCTTCCAGGGTTTCCGCCCCTTGCCGCCCTCGTCGGCGTCGACGGCACCCCTCCGCATGTCCCAGCCGTCGTCGCGGCCGCCCTGCTTCTTCTTCTTCTTCTCTTCGTTGCGCACGTGGTTCGCCAGCTCGCCGTGCTTGCGCTCGGCGATGGCCTGGCGCTGACGCTGGCCGAGCCGCTTCTTCCGCGGCGCCACGTCGACGTCCGAGGCCGACTCGGAGCCGGAGAAGTAGCCGCCCATGAGAGACGGGAGGAAGGTCGTGGCCCCGGCCTTCGCAGGCTTGGCTTCTTTCGCCTTGCGGGCGGCCGCCGGTGGGGGGGAGCCGTTGGCCTCGAGCATCCTGCGGCGATCGTCGCTCATGCCCTGCTGGTCGTCGACATCAGACTCCGCCTCGACCGCCTCCTCGTCGTCATCCTCACCGGACTCCCCCTCCGGCAACTCCTCGCCATCCTCGTCCTCGTCCATCTCCAGGAGATCGTCGTCCAGGTCGTCAATGTCGTCGCTTTCGTCGTCGGCGTCTTCAATGTCTGGCTGCTGGCCCAGGAGAGCACTGTATTTCGCTCTCAGCGCCTCCACGTCCTCTTCTTCGTCGTCCGAGTTTCCGAGCATGTTCTCCATCTTGGAGAGAGCCGCCTCCTGCTCGTCCTCGCCAGCATCACCGGCGCCCTCTCCTTCGTTCTCCTCGTCGCTGAAGCCGTTGAAGCTGTCGCTCGAGGCGGCCGCGTCCTCGGGCTCGTCAGCGACCCGCCTCTTCTTCGCCGGCGGATCCGCAGCCGGTGGCGGCGCGTCCTCCGCTTGGGTCTTCGCCTTCTCGGCGGCGTCTGGCTTCGCGCCCTTGTCTCCCTTCTTGCCCCTGGCCCGCTTCTCCGGCATCGGCACGTCCAGCGTCATGCAGATGGTCTTGATGGCCTTCTCGGCGACCTCGCGCACGCCGGGCCGGCTGTAGAGCCCGCTCGTCACATTGTGTAGCGCCGTCTTGTCCTGCTCGGACAGCTCCTTCTTCGGCGCGCCGTTCTTGTAGTCGTCTGGTAGGGAGGGGTGCTCGGCGATGCCCTTGACCCTGGTTAGGGACGAGGAGAGGAGGGCGTGGGCTGTTTCCTGCAGGTCAATGGTCTGTGGCGCGGTCAGCAGAGGGACTCTCGTGCGTAGCGGGGATATTTCGGGCGTACCTTCAGCGCGGTGACCTCGCGCTGGAGCCTCTCGATCTTGTCGGGAGTCGACTTGGGTTCGCCGATGCGCTTGCTCAGGCGCTGTCGCTCGAGGCCCTTGGCGGCCTTGAGGGCCCGGAAGAGCTCCTGCTTCAGCTCGGTGAGCTTCTCGTCCAGCTCCTCGTCGACGGATCGCTTTCGTTTCGGCATGGTTGCGGTTGTTGTCTGGCCGGGGTGAAGCTTCGATTTGCAGATCGCGATTCGGAAAGGTCAGAAACGATCAGTTCTAGAAAAAATTGTGGTTCGAAGACAGAATGCGGAACGCTCCCGCTGAGGGACCAGGTGAATGGGGTTTAATCGGGTGCTGATTGGCTGATTTGGAATGGTTGGACTTCTTCGTGCTGCAATTGGTGCATAATCGGCAGCTGCCAGTGACGTCGCCTGTAGAGGGGTTCAACCCCGCCGACGACCCCACGTGGGGGACGACGAGTAGCCGAAGGATCGTGTAAGTGATGACACTATATATATATATATATCACTACATCCGCCTGCTCTTTCTTTAATTTCGATCTCACTACTCTATTCAGTCTCGAATAATAGAACCTCATCATGGCCGAAGCCGCAACCCAGACGCCCACGCAGGGCCAAGCCCCCTCCGTCCAGGCGGCACAGCTCTTCTCCGTCCCAGGCCTCGTCGCCGTCATCACAGGCGGAGGTTCAGGTCTGCGCATGCCCTGGGCCCCATTCATCCGACCGTGCTAACGCCCCCTCCAAGGAATCGGCCGCATGCTCACCACGGCACTGGCCACCAACGGCGCCGCGCGCGTCTACATCCTCGGCCGGCGCGAGGCCGTTCTCCAGGAGGCCGCGACGGCCCTCGGCCCCAACGTCATCCCGCTCGTCTGCGATGTCAGCTCCAAGGACAGCCTCCGGGAGGCCGTCGCGCGCGTCGAGCGGGAGACCGGGCACATCAACCTCCTGCTCTGCAACGCGGGCATCGGCGGCCCGCAGGTCAAGGCGCCGGCCGAGGGCGTCAGCGCCGCGGCGTGGGCGGCGCAGCACTTCGACCACCCGCAGGAGGCGTACACGCAGGTGTTCAACGTCAACGTGTCGGCCGTGTGGTACACGACCATGGCGTTCCTGGGGCTGCTGGAGCAGGGCAACAAGCGGGGCAACGTGGAGCAGTCGTCGCAGGTCATCGTGACGAGCTCGATCGGCGCGTTCAACAAGACGGCGCCCGGCGGGTGGGCGTATGGCCAGTCCAAGGCCGCCGTGACGCTGCTGTCGAAGCACCTGGCGAGCGTGCTGCCGCGGTGGGACATCCGGTCCAACTGCATCGCACCCGGGCGTGAGTGCCGTCCCTCTCCCCCTTTGGTGCGGCCTAGATGTTAACGCGACGCAGTGTTCCCGAGCGAAATGGCGGCACCGATCGTCAAGCTGTACACGGGCGAGGGCAAGAGCATCCCCAAGGAGATGGTGCCGATGCAGCGGATGGGCGATGAGCAGGACATGGCCGGCGTGGTGCTGTTCCTGGCGTCGAGGGCGGGGGCGTACTGCAACGGTGCGTTGATCAAGGTGGACGGAGGGCGGCTCGAGAACTTCCCGTCCACGTGGCACGCATAGTCGTGCCGTCGAGCTGCCTGGTAGGATGTATTCGCGAGGTTAGGTGTGAGATTTGAGCGGCACGAGTTCTATGACCTAGGACGAGGCAACAGGTAGAAGCCATCAACAGCAGGTGGTCATAGACGCCGTCACAAAAACGGTATGGGAACCGGCACAAACGGCACAGAAACGGCACAAACGGCACAAACGGCAAAAACGCCCACATGGAAAGGTGCAGCCAACGCCGAGTGCATTATAACGAAATAAATCCCTAGTGCGAGCGGTCCTTGGTGGCCCCCCTCGCCATCTCCATGAACTCGTCCTTCGACACCCACCCCTTGCCGCTGATGTCGAGCGTGTCAATCATTTTCCGCAGGTCCTGGTCCGTCATCATATTGTTGACCTCGGCGCAAACGGTCCTCAACGACTCGACAGTGATGCGACCCGTGTCCCGCGGGTCGAACAGGCGCCAGGCGGCCTCGGCTTCTTCGTCGGGGTCGCGCCGCGTAATGAGCCAGGCGGCGATGGCCTCGAAGGTGTCTTTGGTGATGCGCAGGCGTACGGGCGGGCAGGCGGCGGCGCTGGCGGAGGGGGCGGAGTGGGGATCGTAGTCGTTGGGGGCGGCGCCGTGGGCGCAGAGCAGGGTGTAGGTCTCTGAGCGGGGGAGGTTGAGGCCGAGGGCGTTGAGGGCTATGGGCCACTCGCGGGCGGAGAGGGAGCCGGTGTCCTGGGTGTCGATGAGGTTGAAGGATTCGTTGATATTGGCCCTCCAGTCCTGGTCTAAGCGCTGGAAGTCTTGACGGCCCTGGTGGATGTCGAAGTTGGTGGCTGAGGGAGGCATGGTGCGTGTGAGGGAGGGTTTACGGCGCAGGGCCGGAGGCTGGTGCCCGTGGTGGAGGGACTGTACAGACAAGCGTGAGGTGGCGGTAGGGGTGAGGCTAGGGCAGCGATGGGGGTTTTAAAGGTGGCCTGGATGCATGTCAGCGATCCGTCATGGTGATCGGCTTGTAGGACGGCGGCATCTCATGAGCACGGCGCCAGCTCTGACGCCAGAGACAGGCGAGGCCGAATAACGATACCGAAGCCGGGAAGATGACAACAAAAGTGAAAAAAAAAAAATCCACTCACGGCTGGTTCGATGATGGTGGCCGGACAAGGCGTCGGTCGTATGTGGTGTCGTTCGTATGTGTGGTTCGTATGTGTCGTTGTCGTCCGTGGCTCAGGGTCCGTCGTATCACAGTGTTTCGGCTGAGCAATGTTGCAAACAATAAACAAGAGAGCGGAGCAATGTGTTGGAAGTCTCGCAATGCAGGGCGGTGGTGAAGGAATCGGCGGCAAGAAGTTTGAGATGGTGGTGAGATGAGTTGAAGTCGGTCGGTCGAACCCTTGCTGGGTCTTGGATCCTGGGGCCCTGATGATGAGAGCGCGTCGAGAGTTGACAGGGCGGGCGCGACGCGACAGCGAATCAACGGGGGTGGGGTCCTCGCTAGGTGGAGACGCAGCATACCGAGCTCTCACAGCTTCCCGAGCTCACCTCAGGTACTTCAACTAGGTACCTCAGGTACTTCACCCAGGCACATCAGGTACTTTACCCAGGCACCTCACCCCACAATCGTCATCGGCCAGCATCATTTCGATTCATTGACTAGAGTTGCTTTGAACTTTGCAACTCATCAGCCGTCTACCACACCAGCCATCCACCACACCGCCCATCCATGCACCAGCGCTCCCGATGAGGCCAACACTCCCCCGGCTCTTCCAGCCCGCCCGCCATCCGCCTCCTCGGCCATGAAAACCCCCTAGTACGCCCCCATGCCTCCCCCCCCTCCTCTCAACCCCACGATGCCTTCATCACGGCTGCTTGACCACGGCTGCTTCATCACATCTACGCATCACAGCTGACCAGCCCAGGGCCTCCCCCGCAGCGGCACCCCCCCGCACTGGCCCAAACGTCCCGAGCGCCGCAAGATCCGCGGCGTCGACCGGGTCATCGCCGTCTCCTCGGCCAAGGGCGGCGTCGGCAAGAGCACCGTCGCCGCCAACCTCTCCCTCGCCTTCGCCCGCCTCGGCTACCGCGCCGGCATCCTCGACGTCGACATCTTCGGCCCCTCCGTGCCCACCCTCTTCGACCTCTCCGGCGAGCCCCGCCTGTCCGCCGACAACCAGCTCGTGCCCCTCACCAACTACGGCGTCAAGACCATGTCCATGGGCTACCTCGTCGACGAGGCCGCCCCCGTCGTCTGGCGCGGGCCCATGGTCATGAAGTCCGTCCAGCAGCTCCTCCACGACGTCGACTGGGGCCGCCTCGACGTCCTCGTCCTCGACCTGCCCCCCGGCACCGGCGACACCCAGCTCACCATCACCCAGCAGGTCCTGCTCGACGGCGCCCTCATCGTCACCACCCCGCACGCCCTCGCCGTCAAGGACGCCGTCAAGGGCGTCAACATGTTCAAGAAGGTCGGCGTCGACATCCTCGGCCTCGTCCAGAACATGTCCCTCTTCGCCTGCCCCCACTGCGCCGGCCACACCAACGTCTTCGGCTCCAACCACCGCGTCGAGGCCATGTGCCGCGACCACGCCATCCAGTTCCTCGCCGACGTGCCCCTGCACCCCGCCATCGGCGACGACGCCGACCGCGGCAAGCCCACCGTCGTGGCCGAGCCCGCGAGCGACCGCGCCGCCGTCTTCGTCAAGATGGCCGAGGACCTCGCCGCCAAGCTGCACATGTCCAGGTGACGGACGACCGGCGCACGCATCACCCTGTACCACCATGCACCATCATGCCATCATGTACCATCATGTACCATCGTGTACCATCATATACCATCATGCACCATCATGTATCAGAATCTTGGAAAAGTTGAATGACTAGAATAAATTATGACAAGAACCATCTTCGAGACCATCATCAGGACCTGCCTGCCCGTCGCATCCGCGCAGACAGCACCTCCCTCGAAGACGAGCCCGATCTGACCGTGGAGCACGCACAAGTTAGCTTCCGCAACCAGACATCAAGGCGGGTTACCGGTGAAGAAATGCGACCACCAAACCATCCCGAACGCCCCTCGTCTCCCCACCCGACACTTCGTGAATCAGACGCCTAAGAACAATGCAGCCGTGTTGCCGTTTCATCGCCGCCAGGCCGGGCCGGGTCTATTCGGGCTCCTCGTTCTGCTGATACACGTGCCGGCTGCGGGTGGGATCCTTGCGCATGGCCTGGCCGGAGCCGGTGAAGCCGACTGTGAACATGTCAGCAAACGCGCGCCGAGATGCGTGGGGTGGACGGGGCTCTCCCTCCTACCTCTGCCGTGCACGCCGTCCGGCGTGCGGAACATGCTGTCCTTCTTCTGCGTCTTGCCAAACTTGGACTTGCTACTGAACTCCTGCCACTTGCTCTTGCCCTTCTCCAGCTCCTTGTTCGCCTTGATCTTCTTCGCCTTGGGCGGTTTCGCCGCAGCCTCGGCGGCCTTCTTCTCGGCGTCGAGCTTGGCCTGCTGCTCCGGGTAGATGCTAGCGGACGCGGAGGTCACGATGCCGTTGCTCGTCGAGGGACCGCCGGCGGCGGACCCCGTCAGGGCCCCGGCCGGGGCGGGGGACGCTGGTGTGCCGTCAGCCTTGCGCTTGTTGGAGACGGGGCGGATGTCCTTGGCGCGCAGCGTCTCGGTGGTGTCGTAGCTCTTGAACTTGACAATGTAGACGCGGGCCGTGGAGGAGCCCGTGATGGAGGTGATGCGCGCGGGGTAGAAGCCCTTGTCGCCGGTGACCCATTTGGCGAGGACCGTGTCGTTGACGTTGTACGAGGCCTGGGCAGCCGCTGCGGCCGCTTCGTCTTCTGCTGGCGGCGGAGGGGCGGCGGCCGTCTTCTTGAAGGCGGGGTGGTTCTCGCGCGACCACTTCTCCGGCTCCGGAGGCGTGGGCGCTTTCAGGGGAGCAGCTGGCTGAGGGGCCTGCTTGGGCTGGAGCTCAGCAAGGGACTCGTCAATGAGGGACATCATTTCTTGCAACTCCGCCTGAAGGTTCTTGAGTTCGCCATTGTCGGGATCGTCTTTGAGGCCGGCGAGGACAACGTCGAGCTGGAGGTGGGGGAAGAGTGGTGGTTAGCGACCGGACACCATGGGTTGAGTTACGGGTCACAGGAGAGTGCATACCTGTTCCTGGTAGGCCTTGCGGTCCTCCTCGAAGGAGGCGATCTGGCTCGCCATAATGGCGATAGTTGCTAGACGAATATCGGACTGTTGGAAGAGGTGATGAGATGGTGGCTGGCTGGCTGGTAAGGCTTGGTTTGAGGATTTCCTTTTCGGTTGGTGACGGGAGGCATCTAGAATGTCGATGCCGAACTTCAGAGGTCTGTCGATCCATTGGCTGGCGGGACTCACATCTGCGTCACCGGCGCCATCACGTGCAGATAGGCGTCTAATCGTGGGACGCAGCCAATCGAAGACCGGCTAATGGGCATCCACTCGGAGGGTACCAGCCTACAGGAACGACAAGAAATACAGGCTAAGGTGGCTGCTTACAGGGGGCTTGTCCCTATCCGACGACCGGCTGCTGGGGGGGCCATCGGTTGCGGGCGGCTCTGGCGCCGGCATCAGCACCTGCCTGCACCTGCACCTGCACCGTCCAGCACCCCAATACCCAGCACCGGCAACGGCACTGGCAGTGGATGGGGCTCGTCAACGCGTCCCAAGCCCAAGCCCAAGCCCGCCCACCCGGACAGGCAGGCAGGACCGACCCGAGTCCAAGTGGAGGGAGGAAGGAAGAACCCCAGAGCACCTGGCGGGCTAAACCCAAACTTCCATTCCATTCCCTCAACCGTGACTACCTGATGTCCAAGATATCCTCTCCTCACCTTTCCATCCCTCTCCTTCTGACCACGTCGCTCTGCCGGGACTTCCATCACCATTCAATTGCGCCTCCCGACCGTTAGAAAACGCGCCTCGGTTACACCAAATCTTACCTGCTGCAGGCCTGCCACACCGACACCGCCTGCGACTGGCTACAAGCCCCCTAATCCGATCCAGGCCGCCCCCAGCCCTGGCTCTGCGCTGCCGCGACCCCAAGACAAGACACCCTTACAGAACGGCCAGCTCAGCACCGCCAGCCTGCCGGCCAGCCAGCCAGCGAGCCAGCCATGCCTCGCGAAACGGACAGAAATGGCGACGATGGCCAGGATGCTTCCTCTGCCAGCCAATCAAAACGTCCGTCCCTCCGACACCGAGATGCGAGCGACTACTCGCAGACCAGTGACCACACACGGGACAGCGCATCGTCCACACGAGAACACCATCACCGCCCCAAGCACCACCACCACCACCACCAGAAGCACGTTGTCGGTGCCGGCAGGTTACACGCCCGCATCCCCTCCTCCAAGGCCCTGCACAAGCAGCAACACGCCGCGACGGCTTCCAAACTCAACCACCGACGACATCATTCCCCCTCACCCGAGCGAGAGCAGGACCGAGACCGCGAACGCGGCGAACGACCGAGCAAGCCAGGCCACCGAAGAGTCCAGTCCGACGCCAAGCTGTCGCGCGACAGCTCCTCCTCCAACCTGAAGAGCAACACCTCTGCGGCGAGCCTGCGCCGCAACAAGTCACATGTCGAGGTCGCCCACAAGCGCACCAAGTCCTCCGACAAGCTCAAGCGCACCGCCTCCAATCCCGCTGTCAACAAGGTCAAGGCCTCGTCCAAGTCGCAGGTGCACTTCGATCTCGGCACCGACGGCCAGGAGGACGAATGGGTTGATGCCAGCGGTTCCGCCTCGCCCTACCTGTCGCGCCGAGGGTCGATGGCCAGCGGCCAGGGATCCGCGAAACCGGGCTCGTCAGCCGGCACTGGCTCACGACCTCACACGCCAGCAGACAAACCCTCACCGCCCTCGCCACCATCGCCGCCCGTCATGTCGAGCCCCGACCGCCAGACGTTACAGCACAAAGAGTACCTCACCTCGCGCCTTCTCCAACGGACCCCCTCCCACGGCGCACCACCGCAAGTGACCAACGACACGGCCGAGCCCGTCTCGCGCAACCGCTCTCCCGACTCGTTCGGCCGCCAGTCCACCCTCGACGACGACTCCAACAGCGTCAACGCCGCGGGCAGCGCCGGCGGCGACGAGCTCACCTCTCGCTTCGTCGGCGCCGCCAGCTCGGGCACCACCCGCAACTCATCCTTCTACCACCCTGACGTTTCCCGCCCGGCGAGCCGCCGCTCCGACGCCGCTCCCGATACGCCGCACCGCGCCCTCTCCACGACGTCGTCGAACCGCACGCCCGCCTCGGGGAACAGCGACGTCGACGACAGCAGCGCCCTGGCGCCCCGTAACGCGCGCCGCAACGCGCCGCAGTCCCGCGTGCAGCAGAAGCTCAACCTCCAGCGCGCCAGCTCCGTCATCGAGCCCTCCCCCTCTGGCGGCGGCGCCGCGACGCACAACCACCATCATCACCACCACCACACGGGCGGCATGTCGACCATGGGCCTCGGCATGGGTATGAGCATGGGCATGGGGCTCGGCCCCAACCCGGTCGGGGCCACGCCGCTCGTGACGGTGGCCAACCCGGGCCACGACGGCGGCACGTCGCGCGACCCGCGCGTCGCCAAGCAGCTCGAGCGCACCGGCATGGAGTACCTCAGCGTGCGCCGGTACCAGAACCCGGTGGTCCGCTCGCTGGACCGCGTCGCCGCCCTGCAGGCCGCCAAGAAGCCCCAGCGCATCCCCCACGGCCGCAACGGCGCACTCGTCGCCGGTGCGAAGCCGCCCGCCCTGCGGCCCCGCCGGCGCGGGACACGCCCGCAACGTCAGCCTCGGCGCGGCGAGCACCACCACCGCGAGCAGCC
Source organism: Verticillium tricorpus MUCL 9792 (assembly GCA_000732205.1). NCBI lineage: Eukaryota > Fungi > Ascomycota > Sordariomycetes > Glomerellales > Plectosphaerellaceae > Verticillium > Verticillium tricorpus. The sequence goes on from JPET01000004.1 coordinate 3,189,292, forward strand.
GGCCGGTCACGCCGAGGGCGCAGTCGGTGCGGGCGCTGCGCACGGCCGGCGGCGAGAGGTCGAGCTTCGAGGCGGACGGCGGCGGCGCCACGGCGCAGCAGCTGAGCGGGTCGAGCCTGGTGGGCGGCGAGGACGAGGACACGCCGGGCGAGGGGCTCAACGCGCTGCTGCGCAACCTGTGGGAGAAGAACACGGACCTGAGCGCCAGCCAGGACTAGCGGTGCCGGGCCTGGACGAGGGACGTCAAGAGGTCGATCTAGGTGTCAGTTTGGGGTTGTTTCAATTTCCCCCCCCGTCATGCGTCGGACGGAGTCGCGCCTCATGAGTAGCGAGCGAGCAAACAGGCAGGCAGAAAGCATGCGCGGCACCAGGGGAAAGGGGGAGGAGGGGGGGTCAGTCAGTTCTTGTATAGTACCTCATGACAGTATCCTTAGGCCTGCAAGGCGGACAGACAGACAGACAGAGAGACAGGCAGACGGACGCACGCACGCACGTATTTGCACAGGCGGGTCTACGACGGAGGGGCAAAGCGAGGCGTTTAATAGACGACATGTCGAAGAGAATGGCTCAGACCGGGACGAGGCGAGACGGCACAAGGACCGATACGGTGCGTGTTGTCTTAGATGATGGATGGCGAGCCCATCTCCATACTGGGCCATGTGATGGCCCCCCCCCCCCTCCTTTTTCTCCGGCTCGTTCGTTCGTGTCGATGTGGAGGGGTGGGTGGAGACTCTTTCTCACTCTCTCAGTGTGCCTGTGTCACCTCACCTGTTTCACCGACGCCCATCTACTAATACGAGCTCCAGATTGATTTGACTCTCACCGCGACGGGGCAGCACAGCACCAAAAAGCATCGTCATGAGAATCACGGCATCATTCCAGACGTGGTAACCATATTCAATTGCGTACTAAAGCCCAGCTTCACGTCCGTCAAAGTATACGTATATACTTCACTCTTACGACCGTCTTCCCCCCTCTTGGTATAATCGACTCGTCAAGCTCGGCCTCTCATTCCCATTGATACCCCCGGCGCCGAAAAACACACGAATCCAAAGCAAAAATCAGAGCAGCACGCGGCTGCGGTGCGGTGCGTGGTCATGAGACCTCGCTCGTTATCTCTCTTCCGTCTTTCCATCCTCGATCCCGTTCGAGGAGCATTCTACGCTCGCCTCCTTATTTGGTCACCCAGCCAAGGTAGTCGGCGACAATGAGCGTCACCATGCTGAGATCGTGTTAGCATGCGAACTCCGGTGCGGACAGGGGAAGAAACTCACGCGTGCGGCGCAATGCGCACGTAGTAGGTGCCGAAGCCTCGGTAGAAGCGCAGAATGCCCTCCTGCTTGGTGACCTTGACGAAGCAATCGGCCATGCCCTTGTAGGGCAGCTTGCCGTCGGCGCCTCGGGACTGCTTCTGCAGCCTCGTCTTGACAAAGTCGAACGGCAGGGAAAAGAAACTGGCGAAGAAACCGGCAATGGCGGACGCGGTCAGGGTCTGGGCCTGGGGGCTCAGGGTGGAGCCGGCGTTCTGCTTGAGCTGAGACTTGGCTTCGGAGAAGAAGGCGAGCTGGCCAAAGTTGAGGGCCATGGCGCGGACGACGGTAGGGGCGGCACCGGCCCAGAGGGCGGTGATGCCTTCCGACTTGGCGATGCTGGACAGGGCGTCAATGACGGACTTGTAGTTCTTGCGCTCGGCCAGGGGCTTGAGGCCGTCGGACTGCATGCGAATGAGGGCCAGGTCGGCGGGATTGCCCATCATGGCGGCGATGCCACCGGCGGACAGACCGGCCGTGGCGCGCTCAGAGAAGCCTATGGAGCGGCCCTGCTCTTTGGCGCGGGCGGTCAGCTTGCCCATAAAGGTGTCGAAGAAGCCGAGACGGGCGGTGGTGTAGACAGCCTGGCGCAGGAGGCCGGCCGACAAGCCCGTGTACAGGTCGAGGACCTTGCCGGAGGCGACGATATCGCGGGCGACGGTCAAAGGGCCGGGTTTGGGGCCGCCAGCAAGACCCTCGCCGGCGAGCTGGATGCGGACCTTGACCATGTCGACGGGCTGGATGACGGTGGTGGCGACCATGCCGCTGATGCCGCCGTTGATGAAGGGCAGGGCGGCGCGGACCATGGGGGAGTGGAGGAAGTCATTGGCGACGGCGACCGTCTCGTTCTTGGCGGGGCCCATAACCTCGGAGGAGCGAGTTCTCGCGGCTTCGGCGGCCTGTCTGAAGCTGCCCGAGCTCATGTCGGTGGAGGGGTGGTTGGTGACGGGGATGCCTCGAGGAGGCAGGGAGGGGGGGAGAGCTTCTGGAGGGAAGCTCAAGGGGTATCTAGCTTGAAGGTATCTGCTTAAAGGTATTTGTTTGAAGGTATCTGCTTGAAGGTATTTGTTTGAAGGTTTCTAGCCTGGAGGTATCGAGCTTGGGAGGCTGCGCTGGACAGAGGAGAGGTGGTGTAAGTGGATCGAGAAGCTAGCTGGTGAAGAGGAAGAGAGACAGTCAGCAGGATTCACATGAGATGTAGCAAACAGGCGGGCGCAGGGCACGTCATATAGGCATCGCGGCAGGCCGCCGAGCCTTCGAGTCGACAGCCCGCACGGTGGTGACGGGCGACAGGACTGGTGGTGGTGACGGGCGACGGGCGGGCGGGGATCAAACGGCAACAGTGACGGGCGTGGGTATGTCCGTCGCAGCCAGGGGGGGTAGGAGGAGCTTGGATCTCAACGACTCCACTCGGGAGGTCGAGCCAACGACGGGCCAGATGATTGGGAGGGGGCCCGAGAGTCTGGTGGGTTGACCGAGGGCCAGACGGGAGGGAGAGGAGGACCGGGTCGTGTCGGCCATGGGGATATGACGGCAGTGTGGTGTTTGGCTCGAGGTTGCCGACAAGACAAGCATGGGGGAAGTATGAGCATGGATGAGCATGGGTGAGGAGTGAGGTGTGAGTGAGGTGGGTTGGGAAGAGTGGAGACGGCTGGACCTGCATCGGAAAAGGTAGGATGCTCCCCCAAGGGACTGAGGTGAAGTCCGAATGCGGGAGCTCTGAGGAAGTCCGGGGGGGGGAGGGGCTAGGCTTGTTGGGCTGGTGGGTTGGCTGATGGGTTGGCTAGATGGCTGGCGGGCTGGGCTGGTGGGTTGCTAGCTGGCTGGAGCTCGAGCTGGAGCTGGCGGGGTGGAATGTGCGGGCGATGATGGACGGGACATGGAGGGGGAAGCACGAGAGTAGCTCCGTCCGCCGGAGGATTCAACCTCCGCGGGGCTTCTGCAACGACAACCTGGAAACGAAGCGATAGGAGATGACGACTTACACGAAGAGACGCGGCCACGAACGAGGCGATGGCGGGCGCAGTGACAGCGATGAGATGGGAGGCGGGGGAGGTGAGTTTTGTCGGGCTGCGTCGAGCTGATGGTGTTCAGGCGGTTCGGCTACGATGGACGACACCAAGGACAACGACGGGAATTGACGGGGCGGCGTAGAGGTGGGCAGCGATTGTCTGTCGATCGACCGGAGCAAAGTCAGGCAGCGTAGCGTGGTGAGGCTGGCCGGGAGGCAGAGGAGAGAGGAGCAGAGAGAGAGAGTACAGAGAGAGCACGCAGGCGAGGGGAGAGGATGGAAGGACAGCAGCGAGATGGGAATGAGGGGAAGGCCCTTTATTGACGCCGTCTCAAACGTCAGGTCCGATCAGATCAGATCAGGTACCTGCCCGCCCGCTGTCCTGGCGGTGGTGGTGGTGGTTGCTTCCTCTCATCTGGTGGCCGGTGTGAGCAGAGCGAGTGGCAGGCACAGTGCTACTGTAACCCAAAGCTCCGAGCACCAAACCATGGCCGGCCGGCCAGGAAGGAGCAACATGGAACAGGCGGCTGTGGTGGTGTAGATGCTACCTGCCGTCTCGCCGCTCGTGCCTGCCGACCGCGTCGCGAGACGTGTATCGAGGTACATGGCAGTCGGGCGGACGAGAGGGAAGCTCCCCCCCTCCTTCTCTCTCGCTAGCATCGCCGTCTGTCTCTCGATGCGGGGTCAGGTGCTGACGACGTGCACTCGCACCTGCTTCCCCCTCCCCCCCCAGGGCCGCCTCGGGATCTCAGGTTCGGTCATCTAGTAGGCTACTGGGTGCCAGAGCTCGTGCTTCGGCATGTTGAGGGGATGAAACGGAAGAAACCCGGCATCTTGCTCGTCTGCGGCCGCGCCAGCCGGGAGCTGCTGTTTGCTGGTTGCTGTTGCTGGTGCTTCTGCTGCTACTGCTGAATGCTGCTGGGCCTGGATCATCCTGCTTGGATCATCCAGCCAGGATCTTCAAGGCTTTTGCTTTGTTCAGCGGCCAAGGCATCTCTGGGCGACGGAATGAAGCAGCATCCTCCACCATCCAGCTAGCTGGCCCACCGAGCCCGTGGCTCGATGCCGAAAACAGGCGGCGTCTGTCTGGCAGGCAGCGAGTGGCGCCTGTTCAACGAGGCAGGCTCGAATGCGGGGTAGTACACTGCAAAGCCACAGACAGCCCGCCGCAGCACGGAGCAGCACCACTGCACCAGGCCAGGTTGGCCCGCGGCAATGCAGCGGTCCCGTGTTGTCTTCGTCGCGGTCGGGATCAATCAGCACGCGCCGATTCCTCAGCTGCATGTTGGCGCTGGTGCTGGTGCTGGTGGTGCACGGTACGGTACAGCCATGTCCCTGCCCCTGTATCATGCCCATGCCGTGCCCAGCCAATGCCCCGGGCCCACGAACCGCCTTGGGCTCTGCACCTTGAAACGAGAACATGACGTAGTCCCCCCCCCTTCTCTCGCCCAATCCCTCCCCGATGCGGGTGCCTACGTCTGGCGTGTCTGCTTGAATGCCATCCGAGGGATTTTCACCGAGCAGGATGTGCATTCGAGGCATTTTCCGATGACGGCCGCAGAGAGAATGGACTTCTCGTGACGGCCATTTCGCAGCAGGTTTCCGTCGACAGAGACCTGCTGCCTACGGATACATCCAGAGGTCATCTCATGTTGCGTCCGCGCTCCCTGGGCCAGCCTTGACCGGTGGGGTACCTGCAGGTACCTGAATCGCCCGCCCCGTCAAGGGTCCCCGACTCTGCCCAGACCTGCCGTCTCGCCCAATCACCGGGGTGCCATTTCACCCAATTATCGGGCCGTCATTTCAACATTCCCTATCGCAGCCCTGCGCAGCCTCGTTGCTGGTCGGCCTAGCGGACTCCCATGCTGGACTCACCACCCGCAGCTCGTACCAAACCTCACAGCATCGGTTCGGTCACGGCCGCGTGGCTGCTGCTCATTGTCTCGTAGACGTTGAGCTCTTCGCATGTCGATCCATCAGCCCGTCACGTCCAGCACCAGACGAAGGTGCGGCCGTTTCACTCACCGTCTCCTCGACCCAAACCCAACAAGAAACACCACCCCAATTATAATTAGACGCACGCCTCGACGCCGCCACGGGGCCCTTGGTCTGGTGTCTGGTGCCCATGCACGTCTCTGACCAGGTTCTCGCCTATTCACTCGGTCAGTGAGCCGGCCAGTGAGCCGGCAACACAGAAAGCGACCCCCTACCACAGCCTTATTCCCGGCCAAGCCAATCTTGTCCACCCATGCATCGTGAATCGCTCAACACCGCTCACCGGCTCCTCACCGCACCACCGACCTGGCGACTTGGCACCTCTCTGACTTGACCTGCCATGCGGTCAAAATAGCCTCGCCGCCCACCGCCCACCGCCCCATCAACCCCCATCCAAGCCGTGGGGGGAGGAGCGACTCCCCGTCCCTCTCCAGACCCGCACATTGGTGGGAAAATACCTCAACAGCCCCGGGCCTCACCTCGTCCTCACCTCGACCCTCGAGTCCGGTCCTCACCAGAACCTCCGCGTCCCCTATCCTCGGATATCTCCCCCCCCCTGGAACCTGGGAATGCCACGGCAATAGCCCCCCTGCCAATCCTCGTCTCTCGTCCTTCAGCCTCAACGACCACACCCTTACGGGTCTCCCGTCCCGGGCCCCCTGAGTAAAGCCCCTCCGAACCGAGAGAAGCCGCCCCGATGCCGTTCCGGTTCGCGCGAGGCCCCCCCCTGTCGCGCCCCCATCGGCTCGGCTGCATGGCCCCGTCCCTGGCCCTCGGAGTCAGCGCCCGTCGAAGCTGCGGACCTGACTTTTTTTACTTTTCGAAATGGGGCTTGACTTACACCGCAAACGCCCTACGCGAGAGAAACACCCCGTCAGGGACGACCGGCTCCACCTCGGGAGGTCCCGCCGCGTCTCATCTCGCCCTGGCAGGCTTGGACCTGTCGCGACTGTCATCTCCAGTGGAGAGGGGGGGGGGGCTTCGCCCCAGGGAACGCCCGCTCGGAGCACCGAGCCGCGAACGTCGGGCGGCGCTCCTACCTCCGAGCTCTCCCAGACGCAAGCATCTCCGTGTAATCATAAGCCATGCTTGCTTGCTTGGCCCTGACGTGCTCTCCTCTGGATGTCGTGATAGGCGTAGATGACGAGATTGGCTGCGACGGCTCGTTGCTCGCTGGCGTTTTGATTCTGCGTAGCCGAGCCGTTATCGTCCCGATCTCGCGCACCCGCCGGCCGAGTCTCGGCTGCAGCTCCGGCCAGATCGAGGCCTCCCGTCTGTATCCTTTTGCCGCGGAACGGCACGGCGGGCTCGACAGGCTTGTTGTTGTTGTTGACTTATTCCCTCGCCCGCTTGTGCCCGGTTGCACAATGCCTGGCTTTCGTCATGGTCCAGCTGGCTCGATTGAGCTGTCCCGTCCCTTGAGGCGCAGTGACGAGTGTCGAGCGCGTATGTCCTCATCGTCCGGGGCTGGTGATTTTCCTGCACCGAGATAGGCGAGAACTATTGATGCCAGATCGGGACCATGTTCGTAGGCATACTCGGCACTCCATTGGAGTGAGCCCGGAGAATACAGAGGCGAGCAGGACAGGCGAGCAGGAAGGTAAGGCCACCGGCCAACGAGTGATGTATTCAGCAAAAACATGCTGGAAAAAGCAGAGTGCGAAAACTAGATAAGGGGGTTCCTCTACTCATGGTGTTCGAGCACCGAATTCGAGTCCGCCCGGATAGGCCGCCGCCCATAAATCCCAAAGATCCCACGACACCAGCGCAGAGCGCTCCTCCACGATATCAGCCGCAAATCCCGTATATCTCCCCGGTACCCCAAGTACCAGTCCCGGCCGATCCAAGCAACACTTGCCCCTGTGATCAAGTCAGGCTACGTTCCGCGAAGAGTCAGCGAGGGCAAAGACTGACCTCGAATCGAACAAGGCGGGAGCGGAGAGCGACGGCTCATGCTTAACGGCGCCAAAGCGGAGGCGGCTTTCGATCGATGGCGACAAACTTTTGCCGTCCATAAATCAGAGGCTGAACCAGCTCAAACCCTCAAAGACGTCTTCGATCCGGGTTCCGCAGGGTGGGACGCCCTTCTCCAAAGTAGGAGACGTTTTCCACAATCCGAAGACTGCTTCCAGCACCCCGTTTTGCCATGCTTCTGCCGGACCGTCCCCGTCATCGGTATGATCGCGCGGTCGCCGAGAAAGCCGAATCCGTGTCGGGGCCGTCGAGAAATGAGCCGCCCATACCAGATATATGGTGGCATGTAGGCAGGTTAGCATCGGTTTCTGAACCAAGGAAGCGGCAAGACTCACTCTTTTTTCATCCATGTCTCCAAGCTTCATCGGATGAGCTGCAGACTTGTTTTAGAACCAGAGGACTCCTGGATGACCCGGATAAACCAAGAAATCCTGGAATCCCCGAGGACGCTTCAAGTGCACTTGAATTGTCCTCGGCGCCTGGAACCAATCCAAGTCCGAACACAATCCGTCCAATCCAACCTCATCCTGGATGACCCAGAAAGTCCGGGAGACACCTCGAATCCGCTTCCACGAGGTGGGATACCCTTCCCCAAAGTAGGGGACGTTTTCCACAGCCAGAAGGCTGCTTCCAGTATCCCGTTTTGCCTCACTTCCACGAGCCGTCCTCAGCGCCGGAAGCAATCCAGTTCCAATCTGTTCAAGGATTCCCGAACAAACCAGAATTCCAGAATCCTGGAGACACCTCGAACCCGCTTCCACGAGGTGGGATACCCTTCCCCAAAGTAGGGGACGTTTTCCACAGCCAAAAGGCTGCTTCCAGTATCCCGTTTTGCCTCGCTTCCACGAGCCGTCCTCAGCGCCGGAAGCAATCCAGTTCCAATCTGTTAAGGGGATTTCGGAGTCCAGAAGACACCTCGAACCAACTTCCGCAAGGTGGGATGCCCTTCCCCAAAGTAGGGGACGTTTTCCACAGCCCAAAGGCCGCTTCCAGCACCCCGTTTTGCCTTGCTTCCACGGGTCGTCCTCAGCGCCTGGAAACCAGTCCCAGTCCAGTTCATCCGTAGCGAAACCATAAACCTAGCAGTAACCAGAGAGCAGCCATCCCGAGGCGAGTCCGAGGACCAAGGCCGTGGCCCCCAAGCAGGCCTTCCCGACAGTGCTCCGCGAAGGGAGGGACCATCCAGAAGAACGCGAGGGTGCGTTGGCGTTGTCGGAGCTCTCAGCGGGGTAGGATCCAGGAATCAAAAGAGTGTCGGGTGTGCAGGGAGGCGCAGCAGGAGAGGGAACGTCAGAGGAGCGATCCAAAAGAGTGGAATGAGCCGAAGCGAAGGAATCTTCCTCGGTAGCCTCATCCTCGCCTGAAGGCTCAGAGTCGGCAACCTCGGGAGCAGCGTCATCGGACGCAGGGGGCGAAGGAAGGTCGGTAGGAAGAGGGGCCAGAACCGGGGCACGCCACAGGGCATCGCCCTTGGACAGCTGCCAAAGTCGGACCTTCTCCAGAAGGGGGTCGTTGAACATGGGGGTGTCCTCGTCGTCGTCGTAAAGATCGGATGAGTCGACCTCGGAAGCCTCCTCGGGCGAAGGAATGTCGGTAGGCAGAGGCGCCAGGACCGGGGCGCGCCACAAGGCATCGCCCTTGGCCTCCTGCCAGGCAGCGACCCGGCGTTCCACGGCAGAACCGTACTTCTTCCAGTGCGCGATGCGCTCCGCGAAGGAAGTGAGTGTCTGAGGATCCGGAATCGAATGAGTGGATGAGTCGGCGTCAGACGCTTCCTCAGTAGAAAGAGTGTCGGTGTCGTCCTCCTGCTGCTGCTCCTGCACAGAGCTGTCCGAGAGAGACCCGAAATCCATGGCAGCGAACTCGGCCTCGAAGTCCAGGGAAACCGTGACATCACCGATGGCGGACCATCCGTCAAAGGCGTTATCGAGGTGCTCCTTGGCCTTCCAGACCTCCTCGAAGGGCATGTCGATGTCGGGAGACTCCCGGGCATCCCAAGAGGCGAAGGCATCATCGATGCACTTGGGCAAACGAGTGGAAGGTGGACGGTAATCCCAAATCTCCGCCAACGGCTGACGGAGAACTTGATCCGCGATCTCGGCAGTGCGACCCATGCGCACTTGGTGGAGAAGCCAGGGCCATGCCTGACGGCTCCTTCCAAGGTGGCGGGTCGCCCGAATCCGGGGAATGTGTTTGGTGAATACCTGGTAAAAGTTCGTGGACCGGTGGACGTCCTCCAGAGCGCGTGCCGCACGCACCATGCGCACCTGGCGGGCAAGGTCGGACCAGACGGCCGGGACCATGTCCTTCAGGTGGGCTGCCCTGGACTGGGACACCGAGTGGAAAAGATCGGACCATGGGTTCCGGTTGTCCGGGGCACCTAGCTGCGAAGCAGGAAGGTCGGAGATACCGGAGGAGCATGTGGACTCGGAGACAGAGCCGGGAGGGAAAGGAAAAACGCGGTTCGGGTTGCCGGGGAAGCCAGGGGCATCGCCGTGAACCCGATCCATGAGCCAGGAGTGAACACTGGGCGCCGGCTGGCGCTCAATGTGGCGGACTCCGGAAGGGAAGTGAGCGTGAGGGGTCCATCCCGGTGGAAACCCCTTGGAAGGAACGGCTGGGACGATGGGCCGGCGGTGCTCCGCCTGGCGATCCATGTACCCGGAGGAGCTGAGGGTCAGCTCCACCTTGGGAGGGAGGGGGCACCAGATCCTGAGACGAGTCAGCATGCTGGCATGGGATGGATGCATGCGTGGATAGAGAGATAGAATCAGAAGAAAAAGAGGGGGCGTGGTGCAGGAGGGAGAAGGCATGGCTGATGATGGGATGCATGATGATGGTGCTGATGATGGTGATGATGGTGATGATGATGGTGATCACACCGGCGATGGAAACGATGATGGTCATGGTAATGCATGATATATGGGGTGGATGATGTTGGGCAATGAGGAGCCGGGTGGGTTGACGGATGACGGTGATGATGATTGTTGATGATGGTAGCGACGATAGCTACAGTGATGGAGATGGAGATGGTGATGGGCGATGATGGCGATGGAGGTGGAGGTAGATGTCATCCTAGGTGGCGATGAAGGGTGGTGGATGGTGAGAACCTAACGACAGGGGAAGTGCAACGAAGGTCAGGGCTGTAAGGGGGAAGGAGGTGGGTGACCTGGGTAAGGTGAACGGGTGGGGTGTACAGGGGGATGGTTGTGGGTAAGGTGAGCGAGGTGGGTGGATAAAGTGGGGGCATCGTGTCTCAAAGACAACGACATGTCAACTTGAAGACTGATGACGACTGAGATGGGCCGTGGTGATGGAGTTTTGGATGGGTATGTTTTTTTTTAGTGACCAACTTGGTCACACGGGGAAAGGTGAGAGGAGACGACCAAAATGGGAAGTGTTGTTGTCCCGTGTTTGTTGTCGTGGCAGACGCGTGTAAGTGAGCGTGTCGTGCCGCGTATCATCAACACCAAACAGGGCAGGCGGCTGGTGCTGTACCCAGGTGATTATGGAGTCACGAATAGGAAGGAAAGGCCGAAAGAGAGCAGATGAAGACAGAAAGAGTAACGCACCCTTTGACAAACCACCCGACGGCAGGAAAGCTCGGTGCTTTCACTGGCGCGGGTGAGGAGGTCGTCCAGGACCGGGTCGAGGAGAGGCGGGAGGAGATACGGGAGGACGCGGAGCGAGACACTCGAACAACCCGCCTAGCGGCTGGCTGGACGAGGGGGACGGGACTTCCACCCGAGACCGTGTCATAATCCAAGGAGTCTGACACGACCGACGCATAGGAGGGACTTTCACCCTGACCATCGCCTTGCTCGTACGAGCGAAGGGAGGCCGACGCAGTCGAAACCTGAGCAGTAGTCAATGACATTGCAGGGGGTTAGGACTTACCTGAAGTCCGAAAGAGAATAGGAGCCCGAAGGGCGCGAGGCGAGGCGCTCTTCATATGCACCGACCACGGGCGGTGTGCGCGGCAGATCAGCAACGCAATCAGCAAACATCAGCCCGATTGGGACGGCAGATCCGATTTGGGACGGCAGATCAGCAGCGCAATCAGCAAGCAGCCTGATTGGGATACCGTGCCTATTTTGGGATGACAACACGATCAGTAATTGGGATCCATCCCCATTCGGACGAGCGCTGGCCTGGTCTCTGGTCCGGTCTGTCTCAGCCCTACGAGATCTTACCGTCGATCATTTCTTCGTGTTCTTTCATGTTATCGCGCAGAAATTCCCTATTGAAACATGCTATATGGAAGCCGTCGTCCGTCTCAGGTCATTATTCAAAGGTGGCCACCTGATTCGCGTTGCGCGGTGTGGTATCCGTCGACAAGGCCTCCGTGAGCCCTTGGGCTGGGAGGGCAAGTGCAGCCAGTCCCAGCATCGAGAGGGCCGACGCGACTGACCACAACACGACTGACCACAGCACGACTCACCACCGACCTTCATACGCGCAACGTATTCTTGCACCAGTGGGAAGCACCGGACGATAAGCATCGTGAGCATGGATGTAGTACCGCCGTTTACAATGCGCGCATGTCAAGCATGGTTAGCTTCTGGTGGATCGTCAGTTGGCGCTGGTCTTGCTCATCTCTAGCGTAACCTCACGGCTGATTCAGCTTGCGGGACAAGGACCAAAGAGATTATTGATTCAAGCGAGTTTGATTGTCTAGTAATAATATTCTCTACTCTCTGCACGAGCTGCGCGGGCTGCGCCTTGCCTCATCGGAAGGGTGATGCCTTCCCCGGCGTCAGCAACGACCCGCCCACGCCCGGCGGCCGCCTCACAGGCGTCGTAGGCCCTGGGCCGCCCTCCATGGGTAGCGGAGGGGTCTCCGTCCGCTGGACCTCCTGGTCGCCGGCCTTGGGTGGTCGGAAACCAACGTCTCGGCCCACATTGTAAATCTCGTTTATCTTCTGCTCCCACACACCCGCCGAAACGTATTCTTGATACTTTCGATACAGCCTCAACGCTGTCCTGGAGTCCTCGATCGAATCGTGAGTCTCCTTCTGAATGTTCTCCCGCAAGACGATCCACGCGAGGAATGCTAACGACAGCTTTCGCAGGCGTGTGTGCAGGAAGTAGAGCTCGATCGTGTCGATGACCTGCGTCTTGGGTATGTGAATGTTAATCACGCGGAAATCCTGTTTCAGGCCATGGCCCAGGAACTTGCAGCCGAGGTTGACCAGCATCCAGAGTTTCTTGTACGCCACCTTCAACGGCACGAGGTTGTGTTTCGACAGGCGCGGGTTGAGGTCGACCTCGGTAATGCCCGAGAAGGCGGTCAGATAATCAACAATGGGCTCCCGAATCAGGATGTAGTCGTCGACGAACGGCTCTCCTTCGTATTCCCCTTCTCCTCGGATGACGGAGGTGCGCGCAAGGGCGTACACTTTCGGTCGGATCGTCTCTCTTTCGCCTTCGGAATTCATTTCGATCTCCGGCTGCCGGACGGCCACGAACTCGGTGTCGAGAGCAATGATGCTGCCGGGTCCTGGCGGTTCGGTGTTGCCGTCAAGAGTTCGATATGTTTTGCTGTCGTGGAGGTGGCTGGTCCGGTGTTAGCAGTGTCAAGAAACGGCGCCCTGGTGCCGAGAGCAATACTGACCTCGAGTCCGTGAACAGTAGCGACGTGTCGATGTTTGTTTTCCACGTAGTGTCCATCATGTTGTTCGCCTCCTTCATCTGGAACGTCAAGACTGACGGAATCTTCCAGTTCGCGTTGAAGGAGAGAGCTTCGTCCTTGCTCACCGGCCGAACCAAAAAGTCGTTGAATAAATGCCACTGGCTCGCTTCAGGCGCCTCCGGCTGGCAGTGGGCCACTGGATGTTGTCAGCTTTGTCGATCCGTCCGCACCAGGGAGTCATACCGTTGACCATGCCCACCATGTGCGGCTTCTGCCCAGGGCCAGCCTCGACCTCCATTGACATGCCAATCAGGGAGTACACGGTGATGTTGTGGATGCCGCGCTGGAGATGCAGCTTCAGATCTTCGCCTTCGTAACAGAAGAACTGGCCATGATCTACTATGACGCCAATTTCTTCTGGAAGAAAACCTGGAGCCGCCCATAGCCTCCGATGCTCTGGGGTTTTGACCGCCGTGTTAAGCATCAAGACCTGAGGCACGCTGCTGATCGTCTTCCTCGAGGCGTTCGGCTGGTAACGTTGGCACTGAGGGCACCATCCCTTGGACGGAAACTCCCGCTCGACGCTCATCTTGAGGACTTGCGAAAATGTGATCTTAGGGGCCTTCTGATTCCGCATGGGCGCCTTCTGCCGCACAAGATTAGTCGAGGGGACATGGGCCTGGCAAAAGGTGGCAACTGACGGCGTTGGGGTAGACCAGTTCATTGACGTTGGTCGGACTTGGGCGCGTATACTCGCTTCTGCAATTCATGCACCTGATATATTCAGTAGCGGCAGTTTGAACGGCCTGCCTCGAGTAAGCCAGATGGACGCGCGTATGGCTCAATACGGTATACAAACCTGCAGCATGAAGTTGACGCCTGGCGAGGTAATGCGGAAGTCATCCACGATCTTGTCGAGCAGAAATCGAGTCAGCCGTTGCAGCATGGCCGGGAGAGGACCGCCGTTGAGATCTTCCTCGAGAAGACACAAGGCCGCAGCTATCCAAATATTAGCATAATTACCTAACAATGGCACTAGAAACCATACCTTGAGGCTGATGACTGAGCGCTTTCAGCAAATTAGTCGCCTGACAGATAGAGCCTTCGGCCTTTTCCAACATGTCGAAGAGGAAGCCCAGTTCGCAGAGCAAGCAGGTCTCAACGACACACGCAGTCGCGGCGTGCTGCAGCGCCAGGTTGCGGATTATGGGGGTAAAGTGCAGCACCTGCAGCAATGCATTGGCGTACGAGTTGGCAATGTGGATCTCCAGCCCAGAGTAGACCGTCCTGTTGTAATATCTGAAAGAAGAAAATGAGCTTGCTGTGCTGCTGGTCAGGACAGAAACCGACATACCCAAAGTCAAAATCGTCAACACCGAACTTGCTGTACTTGATCTCGACATTCCGGTACATGGGAGGGCACTCGGTCTTGCGGTCGCCGCTCATCTTGGCCGCGGTATCGTCGGTCTCTTCCTCTGCGCCGGGTGGCGGCCCAGGGGTCTTGGATGATTCCCTCGCTTTTTCGCTGAGGAACTTGGGTGCCTGGATGCCGGTCACCGTCGTCTTGTCGTATTTGCGCGTGTCTTCGGCCTGATTTCGCCGCAATCCACGCGTGTTCGGCCCATACAGGCCGAAATCTGTCGTCTTGAGGGTCGACAGAAATTGGGGGTCGAGCGTCGAGGGCGGCGCGCCCACGTCGGAGACCATGTCAGGCCACGCCGAAAGCAGATGATCTCGATAATACGGCATGCCAATCATGTTGAGAGGGCTGCAAAAGTCAGTCTTAAGCGTCCATATAATCGCAAAAGGGGTTAATAGCTTACGTCTCGGCAGTCCAGTCGACGGTGGGTGCCGGCGTCTCGGGGCCGGCAAACTCGGTCGGCTGCGGAAAGTCGACGAAACGAATCTTGGATGGGCTTCCCCAGAGATGAATCTGGGAGGCCGAATCTGCCAGGGCCACGGCCTCGCCCGAGTGCGCTATCTCGAACATGGTGATGAGCGAGTTGACGACGTTGATTTGCCGCACGTTGCTCGTGTGAGGGTTCATCAGGTCGACAACATGGAGCTGGCCGGTTTGCGACACGACAATACTGGTCGTCGACATGCGCGGGTGCATGCGGACGAAGGCACCGCCCGCAGGAAAAGGAATGGGGGCCATGGGCGTCATGCGCTTGATGTCGAAGACGTTGAGGAACGAATCAGGCATGTAGCTCTGGCTCTGGCGCAGTGAGAATCCGCAGGTAACGATGAAGTCGTGCTGCGCGTCCATGTCGCTGATGAGTGCGGAGTGGGCCTTCCAGCTGCGCACGACGGAGAAGTTGACCGGATCAATCATGTTGATGAGGCCGTCCTTGGTCGCCGCGCATATGTAGCGGCTCTTCTTCATGATTTGGTAGGAGTATTCGGTGGAAATCTGGCGGGGATCAGCACTTGTACCGGGCGATATGGACAGCGTGTCGGACCTCCTTCGTGATCTCTCCCTTGTTCACGTCGATGACGAACATCTTATCCTGGAAGCCAGCCACCAGGATCTCGGCCTGGCCTTTCGACGTGAAGTTCATGCATCGTAAGTCCTTGAACTCGTCACTCCTGTCGCGGCATCAGCTAAGCTCCGTCATTCAGCCCAGCGGCAGCACGGGCAGCCTTACTGGAGGTGCCAAAGCGGCGGTCCCCTCCTCAGCGCCATGTGTATGTCCCTCGCCCCCAAGGCGATGACGCCCTTTTCGCTGACGAGGATCTGTCGCACATCGCCGTGGGTCGAGTAGGCTTTGAAGGAGGTGTATCGCTGGAGTTCGGTGCCGCAGAAAGATGTAACGCGCCCCTGCGAGCAAGTCAGAGTCGTTCCCAGCGCATTGAGCGCAGCGCGAGGGGTCTCACGTAATCGTTGCCTGTCCAAAGGAGTTCTTGTTGGGGGTCGAAGGTCATTGTTGTGACGGGTGTCGCCATAGCCCGTACGCCCGGAGGCGGGAAGGGGATACGGGCGACCTGCGGGGCGCGTCGCGCACGTCAGCAGCAGTTCCAGTGGTCGGCCAAGGCATAGGCGGGCATGGGGACACGGGGCGAGGTCGTCGCCGGTGAGGCCGACGCGTGTGCCCCGCGCGCGAGGAGGAACGGGCCTACCTGATCCCAGTCTCCGTCCATTTTGGCTTCGGTTTTCTCGCCCCAATGACCATGTCTTCGGAGGGACGGCAGTCGGAGGTAAGTTGTGCGCTAGCAATGCGATAAGCTGATGTGGTAGAACAAATTGCGCGACACAGTCCCGCGGACTGATCGAGGGTAGTCGGACATGTAGCGACGAGGCCGTGGATCCTCCGACCTGAGGTACCTGGGGTTCAATCAAGGTGGGGAGCTGCCAGTGTCGCAGGGGTTGTCTCCGCGTGTCACGTCGCTTTCTGCCGACGTTCACCCGGCGGCCCCGCTCACACGACGACGGTGGTGGTGGTGGCACCATGTAGAAGGTGTGCCCAGGGAGATGAGCGAGTCTTCAACAAAGGGAGGCGAAGAATAAGGCGGACAATGATGTTTAGCGGAGGCAAAGGTTCGTCTTCGCAAGGAATGGGGGCGCTTACCAAAAGTCCAAGTGCGAAGCATTGGGGGCTCAGGGGTGTGGAGGCACGAGGACTGAGCTCCAAGACCGGATAATCTTGAGTCTTACCGTGTCTACCTTACGTATTAGATCACTTGAGCTGTGGAGTCTGTTCTGGCATCCTTGAAGGTCTTAAGGGGGCCGGTCTACTCAGATTAGCCAAATCATAGTGATGGTCGGTCTTACGAGATTTGTACGCCCTCCCACACTTGATGCCATGTGGTCTTGATTAGATACGGCACTCAATAGAGAATGGCATAGCATCAATTGAGCCCATAACCCGGAATCAAAAATACTTACGCAATAGTGCTGGGCACTCATGATCACTCAGTCTAGATTCAACACGCGTTAGTCACTAACAGACTCGAGTTATGATGCAGATGTTTCCAATACCACATGCTCCCAAGGACCACCAGGTTCCCCCAGTAAATCCAAAATAAGAAGCAGCAAAAGAGTTCGGGACCCGGTGGTCCCTACATCTCTGCCGGTTTCGAACCTGCGTCAGGTCTTGTCGAGTGTTGCCGGATTTGGTCGTCGATTGTCGTTCTTCCAGCCGTTGCCCCTTAGTCCCCCAGCCAGTACCGTTTGACCAGAGTGCCTACCGAGCACCGCCTTCGGTTCTGACAACTGGGCGGAATGGTCGGGGGGGTTATATACTCTTGGGCATGGAAGGCGCGGCAGTCGCCCGGCCAGGGGTAACGGGGCAACGGCGTTGTGCTGCCTGGGACTTGTGGTGCTGAGCTGGCGGCCTTGCGTGAACCGCCTGCAAAAGAGGTCACACATTGAAGATTCTTGCATCAACAAGGGCAATTCCAGAGTCATTTTGCAACAGACGACTGGCCTAGAGCCGCTCCTGGATTGTATCACGAACATCAGGAGTGAACCCCTATAAAGCACATGTCGAGTTGATGCAGTCTAGTAGTGCGTGTCTCAAGCACAGCGGAGAGGAGGCCAAAGGGAAGAAGTTGGTGACTGCTACCTAGCTGCGAGGCGCCCCGGCGGGAACTCGAAGCGTTGGTGAATCTCGTAGTGCCGTCCTGGCGATGGCGATAAGCTGGTAGTGTCGAGCGTTGCCCGCTCTATATGTTCAAGGCATAGCTGTGGCATCAAGAACTGTCGGGCGCGAACCTTGAATATCGTGCGCGAACCATGAATTGTCAAACGGGCCTTGAATCCCGACGTCGAGGTAATTGATGTCGATGAGTTCAACCTAGTGATCAAGCCTGGGCTCAGCCGGCCCACGCGGTCTTCAGAAGAGAGAGAATCACGGACACTCCAGCACCTCGCATGTCATGGATATCATTCTTGCTACCAATTACAGCCATCGCGCCCCCCGTCCCCAACCGACAATGCTGCGGCAGCAATTTTCATTACCGAATCCATCCCTGATTCGTCGCTTACAAAGAGCCGGCGGCCTTGAAGTGGTCGAGGGCCTCCTTGACACGGACGGTCATGGTCTTCTCGGACTCGCGGACCCAGACACGGGGGTCGTACTTCTTCTTGTTGGGCTTGTCAGCGCCCTCGGGGTTGCCGACCTGGGTGCTGGGAGGGGGTTAGCGGGCGGAACCGGGGCGTGAGGGCTGGATGGACATACTTGAGGTACTCGATGTTCTTGGTGACGTAGTCACGGACACCGGTCAGGTAGGCCCACTGCAGGTCGGTGTCGAGGTTGACCTTGACGACACCGTAGCTGATGGCCTCCTGGAACTCCTCAACGGTGGAGCCGGAGCCGCCGTGGAAGACGAAGAAGACGGGCTTGTCGGACTTGCCGCCGAGCTTCTCGGAGACGAACTTCTGGTGCTTGCTGAGCAGCTCGGGGTGGAGCTTGACGTTGCCGGGCTTGTAGACGCCGTGGACGTTGCCGAAGCCAGCGGCGATGGAGAAGAAGGGGCTGATGGGGGAGAGGGTCTCGTAGATGGACCAGATGTCCTCGGGCTGGGTGTAGAGAGAGTTGTTGTCGACGTCCTCGTTGTTGACGCCGTCCTCCTCGCCACCGGTGACTAGCGAGTGTGAGTATGCCGTTCAAATGAGGGGGAGAAATCTCAGATGCAGAGGAGGAACTTACTGCCGATCTCCATCTCGAGCCAGAGCTTCATGGGAGCGGAGCGCTTGAGGTAGGCGGCGGTGGTGTCGATGTTGTACTTGACGTCCTCCTCGGAGAGATCGATCATGTGGGAGGAGAAGAGGGGGGTGCCGTTCTTCTTGAACTCGGCCTCATCGGCATCGATCATGCCGTCGAGCCACGGCAGAAGCTTCTTGCTGGCGGGGGTGTCAGCAGAGATGCCTGGGGGCACGGGGACATGGGGATGGACTCACGCGCAGTGGTCGGTGTGGAGGACGACGGGGACGCCGTAGATGGGAGCGATGGAGCGGATGTAGTGGGCGGCGGCGATGGCACCGGCGACGGAAGCCTCCTGCTTCTCAGCGCTGTTGGTGACGCCCTTGCCGGCGAAGAAGGCAGCACCACCCTGGGAGCTACACATGGTCAGCGGTGCTTTACGCGAGCGGTCAGGGCTCGTGGCGCGACGTACAACTGCAGGATGACGGGCGACTTGGAGTCGCGGGCGGCCTCGAGGGTAGCGACAACGGTGGAGGAGGAGGTCTGCGCGGCGCGGGAGCGGGGTCAGCGGACGGTGCACGGCAGAGGCGGGCGAGGCTCGCACGACGAGTCTCGGCCCCGGGCATCAATCAGAACATACGACGTTGACGGCGGGCATGGCAAAGCCCTTCTCCTTGGCGTAGGTAAAAAGCTTCAGGACATCATCGCCGTAGATGACGCCGGGCTTGAGGTTAAGCTCTTGCAGGAGACCCATGTTGATGGATGGCGGGGTAGCTTGATGGAGGGGTAGAGAGTTAAGGTTGCTGAGAGTAGATTGTTTCTTCGAGAGGTGATCAGGAAGAAGGTTGGCAGGTTGGGTCCAAAAAAGACGAGAGGAGGATGTCTGGAGGAATTGGGTTGAGGGAGGGGAGGGAAATTCGAGTCGAGAATGATGGAAGCACCAGTGATGGACAAGATATTTGCACCGCAGGCCGGCCTCCTGCTCGGCCCCTCTCAGAGGTACCTCCCCTCCTACCTTCTGTGCCACCTTACCAGAGGTAGGTGCGTCACGTTGGATTGAGCGAGGTACACCCCGTCGTCGCCCAACGCCCAATGGCAGGGCGGGCTCCTCCCACCAGACACCCACCAGACACCCGCCAGAGGCATTTCCTCAGCCAAGTCCAGCCCGTGTCGAGGCGGGGTCGGAGGGCGAGCTGAGGCAATGAGCATGAGCACGAGCAACGGGTGACGAACGAGTGAAGTCTCACCCCACCAAACTGTTGAGGGGCAGGTACAAGTGAGACGCCCGCCGGCCACTCACAGCGCCCTCGCTGATTCTACTCCGGGCGTACCCGTACAGCACCCCCACTTGACGTCAAGCCGCCAATTTGCCGTGCACACGGCGCCGCCAGCGCTGGTTGCTAGGCAGACAGAACCCCCCCTCCCCCCCTCCGCACCACTATCACCAGAGCTCTCCCTGCTCGGCCGACACCACCCGTGTCGCCATCCCTCCCTCCCCCTTCGACCATCGAGTCGTGCCGTCTATCGGAGCGTGCGGCTTTTATCCCGTCTGTACTGTTGAGATGAGAGATTTCATGGCCACAGACGAGTGTAGCTGAGCAAAAAAACAACTCAGGAGGAGAAAATGCCAGCAAAACAATGAAGGGGCAGGGGCAGGAGCTCTTGGGGGGGGAAAGAGGAGGGGGGTCAGCTCGAAAACCTCCCTTGGCGGGTGCAGGTGGCCTGCGTGTCCCATGTCGCGATGCTTCGGATGTCATGACGGTCTGGAGGGGGGGATAGGACAAACAAAACAACGTCAACAGCAACAGGTACCCGCACGTCGAGCCGGAATCACCCCTCCAGGGCAGCCCGTCGGCCAATGACGGATTCGAGATCGGGCGTCGAGAGGGAAGGTGCTCCATCCTCGAACCCAAGGGATTGCCGATGCCAGACCCAGACGGAAAGATGCGGAAGCCCACCTCATGCGCCTCGGTCTCCCGGGACGCGGCTTCTAGCCTTGCCATCAGCGAATCGACGGCGATCGCCATCGGGGATCGTCCTGCGAGAGCCGGTCGCAGCATCGTCTGCTCGGGCTTCCTCGGTTGATCAAGGGACGCACCCCAGGTTCTGGGGTTCGTTTTCCGGAGAATCTATGGCCGTCAGCCTGGGCGCCCGCACCCATCGTGAGGTTTCCGTCCAGCGTCGCCGGCCAAATTCGCCCCGCCCAGCGCAGTCTCCCGCGGATGGCCAGGCCATCGGATCATGTCTGTCTACCTACTTTGTCACGTCGCCTGCCGCTTGACACACCAAATCGATGCTGGTCGGTCGCACGACATGGCCCGACGCCCGTGGCTGGCCAGGTCTGGGTCGTGGTCATGATCATAATGCTCCTCATTGCGTCCCATCCATGGGTATGCCCACCCTACAAAGGCTACTAATTACTTCAGCAGAGCACGAAGCCTCCAACGCCATGCATGTCGTCTCGGTCTAGAACAAGGCAAACAGGGAAGAAACCTTTCCCACCCCCCCCCAAAAAAAACCTACGCCGCATGCTCAGTCGAGCTCGAGCTGCTCCAATGCCTCGGCCACGAACGCCTGCTCGCCCCGACCGATCCCTGCCTGGGGCGCTGCCGCTGGTGCCGCCATCCCACCCTCGTCGCCCGCGTCGCTCCGACTCCCCTCGCTCTCGGTCTCCGGCGGGGTCAGCAGCCCCGTGACGCCCTGCGCGCCCTGCTTCCGCTTGAGCATGCACATCTCGGCCGTGATGCCCGGGCCGAAGGCGCACCCGACCACAAAGTCCCGGACCCGGCCGCCCGGGGCCAGGGCGTCCATGTCCTTGGTCCGCAGGTGGTCGAGGACGCTGAAGATGGTCGCGGAGCTCGAGTTGCCGTGGTTGATGTACGTGTCGTAGCTCGCCCGCATGTGTTCGGACGAGATGCCCATGGCCTTCTCGGCGCCCGTGAGGATGGTCGCCCCGCCCGGGTGCATGGCCCAGTCGAAGTCGTCGGCCTTTTGATAGTTGGACGGCAGGGCGGGCACGGATGCGAGCAGGTCTGAGAAGGTCGGCGCGATGACGGACGAGGCGAGCGCGGGCACGCGTGGCGACAGCACGACCTTCCAGCCTGCAATTTGGTCTGTCAGCGACGGAGAGTACGGGGGACCAAGTGGGAGCTCGTCCTACCTGAGACGTCAACGTCAAAGCCGAGGTCGGCCTCCGAGTCGGGGATGATCCTGTGCTCCCAGCCCAGCAGGTCGTACACGGATTCGGACGGAGGGCCGATGCCGTTGCTCAGGACGACGGCGCTGCCGCAGTCGGAGAACAGGGCGACGCCTATTCTCGTGTCCTGGGTCTCATGGATGCTGTCCATCTCGCTGCGCACCATGGTGGTGCTCACCTCGAGGGCCAGGCATAGGATGCGCGCGGGCCTGCCTCGCGCGGTGTGGCCGAGGGCGAGGTTGGCCGCGGTGCGCAGGGTGGCCAGGCCGCCGCTGCAGCCGATGCCGTGCAGGAGGACCTTCTCGACGTTGTGGGTGATGCCGAGCTCCTTGGCGACGTAGTGGTCGAAGCCCGGGTTGGCGCTGTCGGTGCAGGTGGTGGCGACGATGTGGGTGATCTGGGAGGGGTCGACGCCGGCCTCGTCGAGGGCCTTGCGGCCAGCGCTAACAGCGAGGGGGATGCCGTCGCTGACGAAGACCTTGTGGAGGTCGGCTATGGAGGGGGCGTCCTTCTGGTTGACGACGGGGTGGTCGGGGGTGCCGATGGAGGATCGCGTCTCGATTCCCGTGAAGCGGTTGATGGAGAGGACCTTGTTCATGCTGGGGCGAGTCGCCTGTCAGTGACATCGCACACGGCGGGGGGGGCACGAGGGAGGGAGGGAAGCCTACGCGGGTGACTCTGGGTAGAACCTCGCGGCCAAGACGTCGAGACATGTCGCTTCGAGGGCATGGGGCGGGTACTGGGAGCCGACGCCGATGATAGCGAGGCCGAGCTCCCCAAAGGTGTTCGGGGACGCCATGGCGCGCGTCAAGTGTGCGGTGGGCGAAGGTGGGGGAGGGGTAGCTCAGGTCTCCCGTGGGCGCAGTCGAGGGAGGGAGCTTCTAGTGAGCTTCGAGCAAGCTTCGGGGGAGCTTCGAGAGGGATCAATGGCAGAACGCGGTCGGTCTGAGGTGGTAAAACCAACGGGGCGATGGATTGAGCCAGGCGGGGTTGTGTCTGTGGGCGGTTTTTGTTGCTGGCGGCAGCTGAAACGGGTGACAGGGAGGGATGAGACTTGAGACAGCGGCAGGGCGGCGCACATGCAAAAGTTGATTTCTCGATGGGATGCGGTGCGTGCGTCGTGTGTGCGTGTGTGCGTGTGTGCGTGTGCTGCGTCGCGATAAGACAGGCGACGATGATGATGACGATGACGATGACAATGATGATGATGATGATATCGACAGGCACCAGGCGCACATGCACCGGGGGGTTCTTCAACCGCAAGGCACAACACCGGACGAAAAGCGGTCAGTTGCTCGCCGGGCAGGCACACGTCGAAACTTGCAGGAACGGCAGCAGCAGCAGTGGCAATAGAAATTACAGAAGTAACAGCAGCAGCATTAGCATTAGCACCAGCGTCAAGAGCAGTAGCAGCAGCAGCATCACAGTAGTTATCACAGGCTGGACGGGCGAGCTCAACAAAACGCGGACGGGTGCCGAGTCAGCCCCCCGGCCAATGATGGCCGTGATGGGTCTTAGGCGGTGGGCACGGGCGGATTGATTGTTCCAGGGGCCGAGCCGAGTGCCCTGGGTGCTGGGAGCCCGGTGTTAGGTGCTGGGAGCTGGTGTCGCAGGCCCTGCCGGGGGAGGGAAGCTGTGCATCATGACCGTGACGGCGCTGCTCGTTCGAGGTTGTGGCCCGCCCTTAGTTTGGTAGGTGCCGTGGTGGGGGGGGGGAGAGGCGAGATCCAGGAACCGCCCTGGACCGGGCTGAGATCAGTAATGACGCCTGTATTTCGCGAGCCTGATTGGTGCTGACCCCTACTGGCGCACTGCCCACGTTCGCTTTCGGTGCTGGGTCAGGTAATGGGGGGAGGCGAGGTCAGGAACAGCGACGTTCCGGTTAGGCGAGGTCAGCAATCAGAGGTCAGAGCCCCCCCGAAGCTGAGGCTGCGCGCGCACTGCGCCACACTGCCTGCCCCGTTCGGCCTCTGAGTTCCCCCGCCGGCACTTCGTTTGTACCTGCCGGAGCAAACATGCAGCTACCGAAGCAGACACGTGAGTGCCAGGTACGTCGGGACGGGAACATCGCGAGATCATCTGTCTCGAATCAGAAGCCATCAGAGGTCATAATAGGCCATCAGAGGCTAATGCACAGAAGCACCCCGCAGTCACCATAGCCATCTCATCTGCGCCCGACCGCCAGGCCGCGTGTCTGCCCTACCCGAACACGATCTCCCACGACCGTCACACGGCTTCCCGCCCGTCATGCTCTGGGCCAAGCTGCCCTTCCTCCTCCACGCCCTCGTCGAGACCTTCGCCGCTCGCCAGTTCATCCTCGCCCCCGACTCCCAGGTCGCCCGCCCCTCCCCCGCCGCCGCCCTCGTGAGCCAGTCCCTCGGCGGCCTGCTGCTGAGCACCAACCTGCTGTGCGTCGGCGTCCTCGCCGCCCCGGCCGTCGACGGGCTCGCGCGATGGGCCGCCGCCTCCCTCGCCTTCTGGCACCTGTGGCCCTGCCGCCGCGCCTGGCTGCGCATGCGGGGCGGGGAGCCCGGCGACGCGAGCCAGCGGAAGACCCTCGGCGGGCCCGCCGTCCATCTGGCCGTGCACGCCGTCCTGTTCGGGCTGTTCCTGGCGGCGGCTGCCAGCTAAGTAGCTGTCTGCCTATGGTGGTGTAAGATAGAGGTGGAAATGTTAATCATCAGCGTCGTCACACGCTGGCAGTGCTCATTGTGGTCCAAGCTAGAATCTCTTGGAGCGTCATGTTCAGTCTCATGTAATACAAACAACAGCGCATGTGGTATTGGCCGCCTAACTCCGGAACAGCCGCAGGCCCTCCTCCTCCGCCCCCTCGTCCATCGCCTCGTCCTCTTGCTCCCCCTCGCCGGTGGCCCCTTCGGCCAGCACCATCCTCTGCCCGAACAGCGTGCCGAACAGCCGGTCGATGGCGTCCTGCTCCCACCCCCTACGGTCCTCGGGCGCCATGAAGTTCTGCAGCTTCTCGTGCACGTTGAACCGCATCTTGCGGCCCTTGCTCGCCCGCCGGTCCACGTGCTTCTTGGTGCGCGCCTCCTTCATCGCCGCCCACCGCACCGTCGCCAGCGCCCCGCCGCTCGCCTGCGCCGCCGTCTCGTCCGACGTGCGCTGCTCCACCAGCTCCTTGAGCAGCAGCTGGTAGAAGTCGGCGTCGTCGTACACCCCCGCGTCCTCGTTGACCTTGGCCGCCACCTGCACCGGCGCGCACGACCGCGGCGTGCGCGCCCGCCGCAGCAGCCGGTCCGAGTTGGCCAGCTGGTCCTCCAGCGACGCCACCAGCGACTGCTGCGAAGCCACCAGGTTCCGCGACTTGACCTCCACCGTCGCGTTGCGCGTCTTGGCCGACCAGTTGTCCAACACCTTGCGCCGGTGCTTGGCCGCCCGCTCGTCCGTCTCCTGGAGCGCCGCCCAGAGCGCCTCTGTCGACGTGTCGCGCTTGCGCTTCTTGTCCGGCGTCGACGACGAAGACGCTGATGATGTCGCGGGCACGAGCGTGGCGCGGACGCTGTCGAGAGTCCCGAGGAGTTTGAGGGCGGCCTCCTCGGCTGCCGAGTACGGCTCCGCGTCGTCGTCGTCGTCAGGGCTGTCGAAGGCCGAGAACGAGTTGGCTGCCACGAGCGCCTTCTGCAGGCGGATGCGGATGTTGAGGAGCCCGTCGAACGTCTTGCGCTGCTGGCGCACGGCGAGACCCTTGGCCGCGTCCTGCTGCGCCGCCGCCGAGATGGTTGCCACGAGCGCCTTTTGGCCTTCGTTCATGAGCTTGCGCTGCTCAGCGCGCGCGGCGGCGGCCCGCGACGAGGATGACTTGGTCAGCTTGGGGGCCTCGTCGTCCTCCTCCTCTTCGTCTGAGCCGTCCTCCGCATCGTCGTCTTCCTCGTCGTCGTCGAGTTCCGAGTCGTCGTTGATGAAGCCGTCGAGATCCGAATCGCCCTCCTCGTCCTCGTCTTCGTCCTCGTCGCCGCTGCCGGACTCGCCAGACTCCTCCTCAGCCTCAACATCCATCAGGTCGACGCCGCCGGAGCCGTCGCTGTCTTCGTCGAGCTCCTCCTCCGACCCGGAGATGAAGTCGGCGGCCGTCGGCCTCGTCTTCCTGCCTCCCTTGCCCTTGGCGTCCGCCGGCGTCGAGCTGCCGCGGAACACGAACTTGCCGAGCTTCTCGTCGTCGCTCTCGCCGAGGGCGTCGTCGCTGCTGATCTCGGCATCGGCGGCGGACCGCGCCTGGTCGACGGTCAGGTCCGCCGTCTCGGGGTCATCGTACGCCTCGTCGTCCGAGTCGAAGTCCTCCTGCGCGTCCTCGAAGTCCTCGCTCCCCTCGTCGCTGTCCTCGAGGGCCTGGCGGCTGACGCGGGCGCCGCGGTACTGGGGGCCGAGGGAGACGTTCTCCTTCTGGCGGATCTTGCTCTTGCTGGGGGGTGAGGTGTTAGCTGAACTGCCTTCTTCGGGATGCGAGGGTCGTGGCGGGCGTACCCAACGTTGAGGTAGTGTTCGGTGCCGGCGAGGTCGGCGCCCTCGTCTTCGCTGCCGCTGCCGCTCTGGTCGTTCTCGCCAGCCGAGTCGGCCTCAGGATCGTAGTCTGTACTGGTGTCAGGTGTGCGCGCGTGCTGCCCGGTGATCGGTATGCATACCCTTGACGGTCTTCTCCTCGAACTCTGCGAATCTCTTGGGTCTGGCCATCTTGAATGAGCGTGGTGGTGCTGTTGGTGGTTCTGCCGACTGGAGCTGGACCCAAAATTTCATGCATCTGAACTTTTTGGTGGTGAGGACCGGCAGAAACAGGACCCCCACCAGGTGCTGGGCTGGGGGTGGTAAGATTAGGTAAGCTGGCTGACCATCGAGCTTGGGCCACCTGCACCGCGGTCCTTGTTCCGCTGGACCGGGCTGTGCTGTCCAGGGAGAGAGAGCGGGATGGGATGCATTAGAAGCGACTTATGCGCCGCCGTAATAAGCTCAGAACTGTTACATTCCCGGAAAAGCAATTCTCACAGTACATTTCATTGTGATGGCGAAGGACGACAGACGACACTTTTGCTTCTTGAATACGATGAATTGACGGGAAGAGTCGATGTAAATGAATACATGATATGCCTTGACATCGAGCATCCAGCTTATGTAAAGAAAGAACCTCGGGCCCCTCATCCCGGTCACGTGCCCTCAACGCTCGAGGCCCAGCGGAACGAACGGTCGCCGTCGCCGTCAATCTCCCGACTCACGCCCTTTCCACCCCCCCCAAAGAAACCACCAGCCCGTCGCAGAGACAAGCGCGAGACCCAATGCCATGGAGCAGATCGAGACGCAGGTCAGCGACCTGCGCTACCTGACCCAGGCACCCGTCCCCTTGCCCGCAGACCGTCACGGCGGCACAGGGACAGCAGCGCCAGGCCCAGGCTTTTCTCCACACAATCACCCAAATCATTCGATACACTCGCCGCTTTCCGCGACCGCCGGAGACAATTCCGCCCACCTGCCGGGGGGAGGGGGAGGGGGACCGTCCGACGCCGCCGGTCTTACGTCTCCTGCTGTCGGAGCCAAGAGGAAGTTGGACGACGAGAGTGCGGGAGGCAAGCAGCAGAGGAGCAAACGGAACAGAGTGAGTCGTGCCGTTGTTTCTGTCCCGCCTCGCCGTCTTCGTGTCATGTCCCCGTGCGACGTGCCTCCCGCCGGCCGGGCCACCCATCCCCTTCCGTCTTGTCCATGTCCATGTTGCATGGCCTTCACCTGGAACATCTTGACCTGATGGCTGACCTGTGTTGTGCAGTACATATCCATTGCTTGGTAAGTGCCTGCCGGTGCTGCCCCTCTACTGCCCGATCGATACCTTCTTGTCCGTCTGTTCGTCTCTAGCCCTTGCTGACCTGACCCTCTAGCAACGAATGTAAGCGCCGGAAGATCAAGTGCAATGGCGAGACGCCCTGTCAGCGATGCGGCAACCTCAACCTGGCGTGCCTCTATGCGCCCAACTGCTGCTCCAGCACCTTCAAGGACTCGGACGAGTACCGCCGCATGACCGATCAGATGACGCACCTGCAAGAGCAGGTTGAGAACCTCTATCAGAGCATGAACACCCTCCGAACCGAAACCTTGCGTCTCGCCCCCATCCACGACAAGGTCCTCCCTCTGCCTTCCAGCACCATCGCTGCGTCTCCTGCGAGCTCGCTGTCTAGCCAGCGACCCGAACTGTCTCACACCAAGCCTCCCTCTTTCAGGGGTCCCACGAGCATGGCCTTCAGCCTCGACGTCGCCAACAACACGATACACAACATGGGATACAAGGGCATCGGCGACGGGGAGGATCACAATCAGGCCCCCTCGGAAGACGCGAACCCCCGCGTGCCGTCGTCCAACACAGCGCCAGATCCTCTCTGGGAATATGGCCGGGATGAGGTGATTCGTCTGTGCCGACTGCATGAAGAAGAGGTCGGCATCATGTATCCCGTCGTTAAAATCCAGACCGTCATTGACCACGCGCGGAATCTCTGCGCTGCCATTGAACTGGCAAGGCAGCAGGGCGAAACTCTCGACTTCGAGGATACTCCTACCCTGCAGCTCAAGATGATCATGTGCTGTGCTCTGGTCGTCGAGGAGCACGGCCCCAGCGAGAGGGCGGCCAGGCTCTACGACAGCATGGAGGCAATCGTCAACAGAAAGCTCATGGTGGAAGGTTGCGACTTTGCCCACCTCCCGTTGCTCGCTCTCCTCGCCGGCTACCGGTTCCTGTCCAACGACGAGATCCTAGCGTGGCGTGTCATGGGCCAGGTCGCCAGGCTATGTCTTGAATGGGGCACTCACCAGAGGACTGGCCTCATGAAGATCCAGAACGAGGAAGAGAGAAAGAACGCTCTCAACAGCTTTTGGACCGCCTACATGCTGGATCGCCGCTGGGCCTTCGGTACTGGTTTGCCATATGTCATCCAGGATGAAGAGATCGACCCTGAGCTTCCCATGCCGGTAAGCTGGAGCCGCTGCGACCCTGCTGAACGTGACCACCCGCTGACGTTGCCCCCCGTAGGAGGAGTATCCATATCTGATTGCTATGATCACATACTCCAGGCTGTGCGCCAAAGTCTGGCGCCAGGTTGCGCACTTTGGTCCGATCTTGGCCCGCGAGCTCAGGGAGCAGGACATGGAGCAGCTCGACCAAGAGATCTTGCAGTGGTATGAGCGAGTTCCTGAGGAGGTTAAGCTGCGGAACTGGGATAAGGAGAAGCAGATGACGACTACGCCGTCATATAACCTTCAACGGCTTCGCATCTGGACATATCTCCGGCTCAACCAGGTAAGTCAAGCAACAGAACCCGTGTCTTGATACAGCGTTGACCGATCTCACTCAGATTCGTATCTGGCTGTACACGCCGATATTGCATAGCGCCACCAGCATAATGGGCAACCTGCCGCAAGCCCACCGAGTCGTCGATCTGGCCAAAGACACGATCCGGTATCTGAGCCATCTCAACAACACAACGAACCTGTATCGCAAGATGCAGGTATTCTACCACCAGTTCCTGACATCAGCAATCGCGGTCCTGTTCTTAGCTTCAGTACATGCGCCTGTGCGGTTCAGCACGACCTGCCGGGACGAATTTTACACGGCCCTGGAGTTGGTGAAAGATTTGTCGGCGAAGAGCTGGGTGTCGAAACGACTCTGGCGGACTATTGGGTCTCTGAAGGAGGTGGCTCCTCGCATCGGCTTGAGGCACAGCCAGGAGGACGATCCTCACAGCACAGCCGCGCTTACTATGGCCGGCCTCGCCACGGGACGACTCTCGACGACAAGCCCCGTTCCCATCAGTCCGTTCGGCCGGCCGTCCATTTCCTCCACGACGCCGATCCAGACGCAGCAGACGACACCTCGCATGGATCATGCGCAGTCGCCAAACAACGGCACTCGGATTCAGAACGAGATGAGCCGTATTTTCGAGGGCTACGTGGGAGTCAAGGGATATGCCGGCCACGAGCAGGGCTTCAACGGTCCGCCGAGCGCAGGGTTGCCAACCCCGAACTCCGCAAACCCCCAGGCGAATGTGTTCACGCCGACCGAGACTACCGTGTTCCAGCATTTTAGGGAGATGTTTTAAGTTTTGTGTTTTACTGGCATACCAACAATAGCCTGCAGTCTCAACATATACCCAGTTAACAAGCTAGCACAGGAGCTGGTTCAACTATTTCTGTATCCTAGCCGCCGCAAATCTGACAATCCTGAGCTTCGCGAGGACCCCCCTCGGATGCGCCATGTCCGGCTTCGTGACTGACATCAACACCCCATTTGCAGAAATAGTATATGGGCATACAGCCTAAGAGGCAATACGGAATGGAATTCATTACAATGGCTTTTACCGCATTGGACATAACTTGGCGGTGAGGAGACTCTTGGAGTATCACAACACCTCGATCCACAGAACCGCTTTTCACTCGTGCAGCGGATCCCGATGCAACATGATCTAACTCCCGAACCCGACTGCCGATCTCACATGCCTCCATGCCAACAAGCCAAACCCTTTGGCAAAACAGCAAGATACTACTGTCCCCGACTTCAATCCATTTGGGTAATTGCAAAAACTGCCGCTCTGCCATCCGAGAATCTCAGCCTTTGCCCCATCGGGCAATGACAGCGAGATCTGCGCCGGGAGATCATCAAAGCCGAGGCACCGCTTCCCCACGGGACGATCCCCGCCGGCGCGCCAGATGCTCGATGAAGTGCGGGGATTACTGTAGAGAGACAGGGGAGCGAGCCTTTTAAAGATGGAACCTATAAAGATATGACTCAACAAGGCCGTCGAGGAGGTCGTCGAGGACACAGCAGAAACCACAACTCAGCAGCTATCAGACTTCCAACAAGGTATCTTTTGCTATCTCAAGATGCGTGTCTCCGGCCTCCTCCGTGGCCTCGCCGGCCTTCTTGCAGCGTCCCCGACCGCCGCCCAGAATCTCCAGACTATCAACAACTTCGGGTCCAACCCCACCGGCTTAACCATGCAGGTCCACGTCCCCGCCAACCTCGGCGCTTCGCCGGCCGTCATCCTCGCCCTGCACGGCTGCGGCGGCTCGGGCCAGGCCTACGCCAGCCAGGCCGACTACAGGCCCCTCGCCTCGTCCCGCAACTACGTCGTCATCTACCCGTCGTCCCGCCGCGACTTCAACTGCTGGGACGTCGCGACCACGGCGTCGCTCACCCACGACGGCGGCGGCGACAGCACCGGCCTCGCCAACATGGTGCGCTACGCCCTCTCCACCTACCGCGCCGACCCCGCCCGCGTCTTCGTCACCGGCACCTCCTCCGGCTGCATGATGACCAACGTCATGAGCGCCGCCTACCCAGACCTCTTCGCGGCGGCGTCGTGCTACTCGGGCGTCGCCGCGGGCTGCCTCGCCGGCTCCCCCGGCAGCAGCCCCATCAGCGCGGACCCGACGTGCGCCAACGGCCAGATCGTGCTGTCGGCCGAGGCGTGGGCCGCGCGAGCCCGCAACATGTTTCCGGGCTACACCGGGGCGTACCCGCGGTTCCAGACGCTGCACGGCACGGCGGACACGCTGGTGCGCATCCCCAACCTCGAGCAGCAGCTGAGGCAGTGGTCCACCGTCAAGGGGCTGTCGTTCACGAGGAACAACACCAACACGCCGCAGAGCGGGTACACGCAGATCGTGTACGGCGACGGGACTCAGCTCGTGGGGTACTCGGCGCAGGGGGTCGGCCACACGGTGCCCGTGAACGTGGCGCTGGATCTGCGGTGGTTCGGTCTGTGAGCTGTCGTACGCCTGATGTTGCCAGGGGGGTTTGTTTTGTTGACGCCTGGGGTGGATGGGTCAGTCATGGTGTGAGCGGCTCGCAGTTCAAACGCGTCATTCATCAATGTGGCCACCAGCGTGAGGTCCGGGGATTAGGTTATCATTTGTGAGGTTCTTAATCAACGGGGATACTGCTTCCGAAACAGACAAGACATGATGGAATCTAGCTGTGACACAATCCGAAGGTACCATGCCCAAGTCAGCTTTTCATCCCTCCCGAAGAGTAAATAGACCTCGGTACTCCATCCGCAGTGCTTCTAGCCGTATCAGGCCCTCTGACAGTGGCATCGCCCTAGCGGCTATAAAGACTGTTGATAAAGGAAACACTTATGGAACCATTCCCATTTCATATGAATTCTCTTGACTCTCGCCTTCGTGGCACAAACATGCTGGATCGTAAAAGCCTCCAACTCACCCTCGGTATCAACGGCGTTGGGAAGCAACGCCATCCCATCCACTTCACGTGGGACATCGAATACATGGTGGCCATTCGTCTGATCTACCCGCTCCGCGTCTAGAAAGACCCAAAGCGCATCCCTCACAACAACCTCGTTGTCCAGAGTCCTCCTGAATTGCATAAGATGTGGCCTTATGTCTTCTTCTCCAATCGTCTCAGTATTCTGCACCCACGCCTCATTGGGCTTGCAGACCTCGTCTCATTCGAAGGCATCGTGGGGTTCTTTCCCATGGTCTCCGGCCTCTTCGCGCATAACTCGAGCGAAATCCTCATGATGGTGTCATATATACAACGACTTCTTTCAGTATTTTTTTCCAGACTCTATCTGTCCGGCTGCCGAGACGCGTCGTGAGTGTGTCACAGTCACTGGAAGGCCATCTTGGGGGTGATCTCGGCGACGCTTTGCGCAATCCTGTCTACGTTAATCGAGCCGGTGATCTTGGTGGGAATTTCCACGATTGCTCGCAGAAACATGGCAAATTTGAGTCGTGGCATGACCGGCATGTAGCGAATGTATTTCTGAACCATTCGAGGCTGCTCTCCTTCCAGCGCCCTCCGGCTCGAAGTGAAGGAGGGCGCGCGTGATGCGGGCCCGCTCGATCGGAGAGAGACGGTGGTGAGCGGCTGCCGCCGCTTATCGATCGATGTATGCGAGAAAGTTGGAAATGTCGTTTGCGAGGCAGTCAAGCTCTTGCATTTGGCCGGCGTCGAGTCCCTCTAGGCAACGACGGGAGGAGGCCCGTCGGCGAAGTGTGTTTCCAATGTGCGAATCCCTCTATCTTTACCATGAAATTCATAGTCTTAAAAATGAGGTTCGAAGTTGATGATGTTGAGAACGAAAAAGAGGTTGTCGCCAACGAGATTGAGAGATGGCGTTAGAGTACAGTGAGACAAAAAATTGGTATACTGGGTACGCTCTGCGATGGAGCACGGCTAGGAATTGAAGTAATATGACGTCTTGTGGAACCTCCATGATCATGACGAGAAGCTCATTGGGAATGGTTGCAAAAAAAGGAGATGTGTTGTCGTTAACGCTAGAGATGCTGTGCAAAAGTACTAGTCGTACTGTTTATGTTTGAGCTATGCATGCAGTCATGCCGTCTATGTTGATTATTGTGTACCTTAACGAACACTAGTTGCCGGTTGGGTTGGCACATAGAATAATAGAAGAACATAATGTTTAGATGAACGTAGGTAGGTGGTAGTACAGTTCGTCTACATCTGAATAATCACAGCATGTTAAAGGCATCAAAGTGGGCCTTTTTCGGTCGGCTGTAACCTACCATTCAACATCAATGTCTGACGGCGTGCCCCGGAGTCATCGCCGAAGCTATCAACGTGCATGCTGGCGAACTAGGATGGACACTTCCATTATTGACATTCTTAGGTACCCTAGATAATCGACCCAACCCGGAATCATGCAGGAAAACACCGAAAGTAGAATCATCACTTTTGCTTTGCTTGCTACTCATGTGTATCTCTTTCATATTAATGAACTTTATATTAGGGTGGTCTGGCCTTAAACCTTGCATCTCAAATAGTTGAGATCGACCATGTGCCACCAAGTCTATTTGGTATCTTTTTGATCGCTCGAAACGAGTCCCCGCCTAAGGGAGGTCATTGGTGATCTCTCTCGCCTTGTCCGCTGTCGTCTCCTCTCCCACGGGCTTGCTCTCCTCATCATCGTCCTCGTACGGTGTCGCGCCCATGAACCTCCACACGTCGGCCACCATCAGCGTCTCATCCGTCTCCTTCTTGTGGAACAGCAGCTCCGTCTTGCCGTCGCCAAAGTGCGTGATGGATTTGTCCTATTGCGTGTCAGCAGTGTCAGGTGACATCTGTTCGAAAATACGTACGAGTCCAAGCGTCAGCTTGATGACGCCGTCCATAAAGTTGACCGTGTACTTGTGTGTGGGCTCCTGGCCGCGAATGGCGAGGGTCACGTTGTCCGCTGCGAACATGGCCTGCTTCATGGCCGCGCGCGCGTTGGCGTTGCGCACGCCCGCCTCGATAACGTCGCCGCAGGCGTAGATGTTAGGCAGCGAGTCGTCGTCGATCTGCATCGTGGGCTTGACGCGGATGTGACCGGAGGAGGTGATGACGTTGGGGGCGAGGTCCTGGAGGAGGCCTGATGACGGCTTCTGGCCGACGGCGTTGACCTAAATCTGTCAGCTCTTACGCCCCAGTAGTATGCTTTGAGAATATGACTTACACAAAAGTCGCAGTCAATCTTCCTTCCCGAGCGCAACGTCACGAATCCAGCACTAACGTCCTCGCTCTCTGTCCTCTCCTCGAGCAGGACGTCGATGCCCATTTCCTGCATCGCCTTGAGCGAGGCAATCTGCAGTTCGGGACCGAAGCGGTGCATGACCGCGCTCCTGGAGTGCACGAGGGTGATCTTCTTTTCGGGGTACAGCTGCTTCGCGTCGGTGGCGAGCTCGACGCCGGCGGCGCCACCGCCGACGACGACCAGGTTCTTCGATGCCTTGATGCGCTGCTGCATGTCGCGCAGGAGCTGGACGCCCTCCTTCTTGCCGGTGGCGCCGACCCTCGAGGGCAGCGTCAGGCCGACGCCGGCGCCGGTGGCGATGACGAGGAAGGCGTAGGGGATGGTCTCGCCGGTCTCCTCGACGGTCACGGTCTGGCGGGTGATGCTGGCGGCGGTACCGTGCACCCACCGCACAAAGTCCTTGGCGGCAGGGGGCAGGTAGGGGCCGAGGGGGATGAAGGTCTTCTCCTCATGGCCTTCGATGACGCAGAAGCGCGGCAGGGTCCAGGTGAACTGGTAGTGGTGCTTGGGCTCGATAATGATGATGCGGTATCGGCCGTTGAGGGGCAGGCTGGTGGCGATGAGACGGGCAGCGTGGTAGCCGGCGAAGGAGGCGCCGACGATGACAATGTTCTGGGGCTCGGCGTCGCTCTCGAGGTCCTTGGCGGGGGTGGCGGGGGTCTGGAGACGGCCGGCGGCCCAGGTGCGCTTATGGTGCTCGAGGAGGGCGGCGATGGCGACGTAGACGAGGCGTAGGAACAAGACGCCCTTGCGCAGGCGCGTGAGGACGGCCATTGTATGGCCTTGATGGTGTCAGGCAATCGGAAAGGGTCAAAAGAGGGAATGATCACCGCAGGGGTAGTGGTCGAGATGGCCCAGGAAGAAGGGCGAAGTGGTGATCTTGAGCTACCCAAGACACGACTACGACTGGTGGGTAGGCAGCGGCAGAGACAGGGCAGCAGAGGCAGGGCAGGTGGTACCCCAAGGAAGGAAGGAAGGGGAGGACGCTACTTATCAGATGCCTATCAGATGATCAGATAAGATGGCTCACCTTAGATCAAATGCAGTGCGACTCCACCCGGGAATTGGCTTCTGACAGGGCCCTTTGATTGGCTGCTGCGCCCAACCTCGCTGACGACCCCTGGACGAGTCGATTTTTCTCGCCTATTATCCCCTCCACCATCTCGCCCTTTTTGTCAACCTCGCCTGATTTTCGCGCATGGATGTGAGCTGAGGCGCCTGCATCTTGGCCTCGGCCGAAGCTAGGCTAGCTGAAAATCGCCTCAAGCCGAGGCCGATGCCGCCGTTGCTACCCCCGCCAGACCATCCCTGAGACCCTCGATGGCCAACTGACTAGCCAGTCTCGGTGATCGGGTGCTTCGGGAGGCACAGCACGAGCAAGCAGCACATCCATCCAGGGTTTGAAAGTCAAGGTGGGAATCATCTGGGCATGCATGTGAAAAAACAAGATGGACATTACTTCATACGCCGTGGGAATCATCGAACCAGCTACACGCTCCACACCTCAGACCCGGCGGAATTTTAAACAACCAGCTCCTTCACCTCGACCGCCACCTCGGTCGCCTTGACCTCCGTCTTCTCAGCGGCAGCCGAAGCAGCAATGGCCGCCGCCTTGGCCTTCCTCACATCGCTGAACGAAGGGTACCCCGTCGCCCGCCACTCCTTGAAGGTCAGGCCCGCCGCCGCCGCCGGCATCTTGACCATCAGCGGCACCTCAATGTCCGTCGGCGTGCCCATCGTCTCGGCCTTGTGCACAATCTTGTCCTCCAGCGTCTCGTAGCCCATCTTCTCGTACAGCTTGTACGTCGACGGCGACGCCTCGAAGTACAGCGGGATCCCCAGGCTGTCGCTGAGCTGCATGCCCCACTGGCACCACAGGGCGCCCGCCTTGCGGCCCTGGAACTTGGGGTCGATGGCGATGACGTGGACGTCTGGCAGCTTGTTAGCCTCTGGAGGTCCATCTCATGAGGGATGGTTCATATCACTTACAGACGTAGCGCCGTCCACCAAAGAGCTTCTCCCGCGCATCGTGCAGCGGCTTCAGCACGGCCTCGGCCTTCTCGCGCTGCTCGCCCTCGAGCCAGCCGACGCCCTGGAAGGCCCTCTCCTCCTCGCTGCGCTCCGACAGGTAAATGTCGCCGAGCGCCATGCCGACAATCTCGCCCGTCTCCGTGTCGACGCACTTGTACGTGTACTGGACCTTGCTCTGGTGCCACCACGCCAGCGTGCCGGCGGCGTGCGCCTTGCGGAACTCCTCGCCCTCGACGCCGCCGGGGAACAGGAGCTTGACCATGATGTCGCCCATCAGGTCGCCCTTGAAGGCGGCGAAGTAGGCATTGTACACCTTCTCAATGTCGGGCACCAGCGCGGGGAGGATTGCGTAGCTCATGGTGGGAACGGGGACGGAACCGGGGGGGAGGAACTGCGGGACACTAGGTGGGTGCTAATGTGTGTGGGCTGCGTGTCTCTGCTGTGCTGTACGCGTGGCGATCGGCGTGATGGGTTGGGTGTGCGCGCAGGGTCTCAGTATATGAGGGGTCTCGGATGGGAATGTTCGTCTGTCACGAGCAAGCGTCCATCCGGAAATCTCTCATCCAAGCGGACGGGACGACCTCTAAATACCGCGCGCCTCTCGTCCTCCTCACCCGCATTATCCGACTCTCAACACGAGCGAAGAGAGGAGAGAAAAATTCAAGCCCCTGCCTGCCCTCCTTCTCGCCACGACTTTCTTCTTGGCTCTCCAACCCTCGCTTCCTCCTTCTGGTCTGGGCATCCGCCCACGGAACTGCCAGCGCCACGAACCAGCGAACAGGCGGCACCATCGGCCATGCAGTGCGCCAGCCGAGGCAG
This sequence comes from Verticillium tricorpus MUCL 9792, assembly GCA_000732205.1. Taxonomy (NCBI): domain Eukaryota; kingdom Fungi; phylum Ascomycota; class Sordariomycetes; order Glomerellales; family Plectosphaerellaceae; genus Verticillium; species Verticillium tricorpus. Next base: position 3,226,447 of record JPET01000004.1, read on the forward strand.
CCCAGCGGCGAAGCCCTGCCAGACCAGTCTCGCCGCTGTTCCGACGACGGGGCCTGCCAAAATGAGCGTCGCCAGAACCCCACCCGACAGAGTTATCAGATCAAGCCGCGGACCTCGTATTGCACCATTGGCCGTTCGCGGTGGCACTGGTGGGCGCCACGGCCGTCCCAATGCGGTCTGGCTCACATGGTAACCCGGCTAGCATCCGCCAAGACCAGTTATCTGATCCGCTCGTCTGCCGCTCGTGGGCGCGCCCGCCAAGTCCGACCCTCGGCGGGCCACCACCACTCGCCGGAGCGGGCGCCGAATTGGGCCAAACGAGCTTAGCGAGGAGGGGTGGGCGATGGAGCTCTGCAGAGTCGCCTGCAGGATGTGGCTTGCACGAGACGCAACCATGTGTCGTGCGTCCTCGGATGTGATATATCTCTCGTTTTTCGCCTCCTCACTGGTCTTGGCTGGTCGTTCAGGGTTCTGGTCGGGGGCCACGATCAACGCGGCGGTGGTGACTGTTGAGGAAGGAGGCTTTTTGCAGTCTTACCTCACCCGCCGGGCGCCGGATAGGGCGCGATGATTAACGTTGACTAACACATCACCAAGCGCCAAGTGGGCTCTGCAATTTTCCACCGACAGAGTCATGCATGTACAGGCCTGCAGCGTCAGATGAGGAGACGACCCTCGCAGTCGACACAGCAAAATTTCGTCCGAACTTCCGACCCAAGAGCGAGCGAGGCGACGCTGAGACCCCAAGGCAGGGCGCGCTTCAGCCCTGGCGCGCCCTGTCGTCTCGTGCCCATGCGGTTTCTGCCGATCTTCTCGCCCACGCCATCTAGCCGAACCTCCATCGCTACCCCTACCGGGTAGTATGCTGAAGATCCCTCGGCTCCACTTGCGGAGGTCCGCGATGCTGGGAGTCTGGGCCGTGGCGGGCGGTCCGGCTGGGAGGGGTATGCAGATCGGAGCGCCCAATCGTCTGTGAAGGGGTCTTGGGTGGTCTGGGCTTGCGTCTGGAGACAGAGCCCTCGAGGGTTTTGGTGGTGGGCCGGTGGCAACATGGTGCGATGTGGCGTGAGACTATGTTCTGGAGGATCAACTTAAACATCAGGCTATTGTTTCCTATGCCTTTGGTGCTGGTGTCGTCTTTGGCCACGGATGCTTCTCATGCTTTCCAGCATCGTGAACCTTTGTATCGTCGGCCGAGTGGGTTCCTCGAGAGCTCGGCTCCGAGGCGACTCACCGTGACTGGGCAAATTCGGTAGTCGTTCCAGCAGCACGAAGCTGAAATTCTAGCTGATCCCCCGGCTCTGGCTCTGGTCACATGTCAGCTCTTGTGCTCGACTCCCTTGATGGGTCTCGCCCTCTGCATCCAACAGGCACAGGGGAGCAGCAGTGTCCAACCAACCAAGACGCTGTATCGGCCCTGGTCGACTACACACCGGTAAAGTGTTGCTGTTTTTGGACTCGTCGTCCCGTTCCGCTTCCGTTGCGGAGCCCCTGCCACGTGAGGACCTTACAAGTATGTGAAAGGGTGTCTTCTGCTGCCCTAAAAAGGGGTTCCTCCCCACTACTCTCGGCTTTGCTTTGTACCCGTTGTGTCGGCGAGGTTTGCATCGTTATGTAGCCAGGTATTGCGGGTATTGCGGCGTCTTTGGCGACCTCGAGAATTTTCGTAGGCACTTGAGTTATCTTGCCCGCTGGGCGTCTCCATGCCCCAACCTTCTGTGCCGGGTGTTCCCGGCGCCTCTATGACAAAACCGGGATCTGCTCGAGATTCTTTCCGAGATCTGTCAGTATTTGAGGGTAGAGGGAGCAAACAAATATGGCGGGTGGTCATGAACAACGAAAAGAAACTAAGATTCACTCGCTTGCAGCCTGAAAGTTTGAATAATAGAGGAACCATCCCAGCAGTGCCAGGGAGGCTTTTGTGGAACCTGATCGTCACTGACCGCGTTAGTAAAGATAAATGCGAGTGAAAGTGGAAAAAGGATTGCACACCTTGTAGGCATATCGAGTGTATATCATCCCAGTAACAATGGCGTGTTATTCACTCAAGCCACACATGAGATGAAAACACAAATATCTCTAGCTCTTCGCCGGGTGTCGAAGCCCAACTTCCTTGAGCTATGCACAGACCGACAACACCCGACGAAATAAGGCTTGACGGGGTAGTCTCCGTGTGATATAGATACGTGATAAGTATCTGTACTTACTGCTGGAAGGCGTTGCCAGTTGACTGTATCTGATGGTCGAGAGCGTTAAGGGTTCTACTCGTTGGTGGAATACGCTTCGTGCCTATACCTCTCATGAAGGCAGCTCGGCGGGATCTCGGCGTTGATTCAATACGCATCCTTTTGGCTCAATTGGACAGCTGCGCGTTGCATCTTACGCCCGTGTGAGAGCTGTCCCTAAGCCCTTATAGGGCCAGCCCGTAGCAGAGAGGCTCTGTACTCCCTTGCTACATTCGACTCAATGATATGCTCGCAGCGCAATACGCACTGCAGCACGGCCAGTGCTTGAGCCCCATTAAGACCAAATCAATATCATATGGACATCGGTGCGTGTCAAACAAATCGAAGGGTCCCATGAGCAGGAAGGAGGCATTGCGTAGGCGAACACTTAGTTCGAGATAGTCTAATGGTCTTAAGTTCTTTGGATAGGCTAGAGTCATCGCCGTATCTGTCAGAATGAGGTTATTAGCAAACTGAAGACACATGTAGTAGGGCGGACCGTGTGCTTTCGATGGTCTTCATCCCTACCTTAGAGGGATCTTGAATTTGCCCGACTGCTGACACTGCAAAGGCATCCATCCGATGCCAGAAAAAACAAACCAGATATGAACTGACCTCGGCCGACGGATCGAAACCCAAGAACCTTGGCTCCGGTGCGTACCCTCTATATTTCCGGGACGTAAAGCTTGATGAGATTCTCAACAAGACCGGCTGGATTGAGGGAAGCACCCTACGTCGTTTGAACCACTGGAACTCGCGGTCGGGGGACGGCTGGCAGCAACCGAAACCGTAGAGTCGCATCGATTACAGAGAGCTGAGCGAGGTTCTGTGCAGATGATTAGCCCCTTCTGCCACAAGATGCAATTACCAGTAGACTACGAGGTAAATGTGCCCTCAGCCGCTGACACGTAGGCATTTTCGCTCTGACTGCTCGTCTGTAGCAAAGAAAGAAAAGAAACAGAATGGCCATCCCGAGCTCTTGCGGACTCAAAGTATCCCACGTGGTGTTCATGAGCCATCGGTACTTGCTGACGAAGGTACAAAGAAGGGAGATAAAAAATTGAATCTTTAGCTTTCTCTGGTAAAGGGGCCACCGCAGCTCATCAAATCCAGCCAAGTCTTCGCCGCATTCCACTTGAGGCCAGGCCGCATAGGTCTTGGTCCGTAGGAAATGCCCCCTGCTGCGCCCTTTGGGGGTTGCCAGCCGTTGGTCCGGCATGTCGGCATCCGGTAAATAAACAGCTACGGATTGTTGTTACGGATGATGTCTTGCGAAAGGGGCTTGACGCAACGCTTCGGTGAACAAGGTATGACCAAGCCTGAATGGTCGATTAGTGACGCTTCCATTTCTCCGATGCTCTAGCGAAATGCAGAATGGCGGTGACTTCGCCACATGGAGTATTCCTCGGAACCTCGAAGTAGTTCGGAGTTGAGAAAACCTAGCAACAATCTCCTGCCCCTTTGACCCTAGACTCCGCCAGAGAGGCATCGCCTTGCTGGATATGATATGCCTGGGGTGGCTCGGCCAAGCCAAGCCAATTCGCCACACGGAAAAAACCTTCTCACTGATGATCAGGTTCTGTCCTTGGTCAGGCAGACTCACGGCAGAGTGCGCGTTGATACAGCTGCGGTTGCGAACGTTAAGCTCGCCATGTCTTGGCGTCCATGATCCGGCAGTTTGTCCCGACCGCGTATTCGCATGGGGCGAGCAGCCCGGCCCCCCGAAGCGACGGTGCTCCGGAACGCCCGCAGCTTAAGAACGATCTCACGTGAAAGCCAGCTCGACTCCGGCGAGGCGCCCCAAAGACGCATTCGTGACGACGCACGTGGCAGGTCTCTCGCTGCCCGATTGAGGCGCAGATTCGCGCTACAATCAACGTGAAAAGGTTTAATAGATGAGGGCAGATGGCGGGTTCTCCAGGTCAACCAACCCCCTGGCACGCATGACGACGAGTCAGGGCCGGACCAAAGATAGACGGCTCCCAAACCCTAACTCATCCCAAAACGACGGGACACTGCCAGATTGGTGACACTGATTAGGTCATTACTCTATCCGTGGGACCCTTATCGCGATGAACTACCTTAGTCCGTTGTTCGTTTCACGAATGTGGGCAAAAGATGCAGTGAGACCAGCACGTGGCAGCGATCGACAAGTCGGTTTTCGCAGCGAAAAGCAACACGCGACAGGAAAATACGAGAAGAGCGCTAAGGCTGTCATTTGCCGTCACCAGCGCTGCCAAGACCAGGCAGACAGCGGAAGAGCCTTCTCCCCAGCCTCGATCCAAGCGGTCCAGCGGTCCAGACCATGGAGGAGAGCGATGGCCAGGACAGACCAACATCTGCCGGGCCACGAACCAAGGCAACGACAATGAACGTCTCTTGGCATGGCAATCATGCCAAGACGGAATCTGCTCGACTCGACGCAAGCGTGAGGGGAATGATGTCTATGGGTGCCAAATCTCCAAGAAGATTCAGGACCTGGGGCTGTGCAGACACAGCGCCAAGACCCGTGATAGAGTGGCTCAAAGTGCCTCATTACAACGACACTGCCCCAACTGCCGCTGCGCTAGTCATGTCGTGCGCTGTCGCTCGCAGAAACTCCTCAGGCCCGGGGGCCCGGGGAGGCTCAGATTGCCATCTACCGAACTGCTGAAGCTCATTGGCTCCCCCGCAGCCTTTCCCCTTTTCCAACCGCACGGCCGGCGCTACTCGGGGCCTATCGCCCGGGGGGGTGCGCGATGATGGGCGTGGCATGCTGGACCGCGGGGAGAGCTGTGCAGAAGCTCTGTCTCCGCCCCGTCTGTTCTTGCTTGAACTTGAGATGAGAGCTAAGGGCATCTTCCAGAGATCGGCCAGGGGCTGAGTTTATGCCGCCAAGACTCAGTGACGCGCGACCGCCTCGTTCTTGACGTGGGCTCCCGCTCCCCTTATGCCGCTCAGGGCAGGTGAAATCGTGACAGGGGTGAATGTGTCGGTGACGATGCCCAATGTCTCACACGTCCAAGACACTATAAGACGATGGAGGGGCCGCGACCTGTCAAAGAAGCTTTCTCGGCACTGCACTCTTCAACACCACAACCCTATCACTCTGCTCTCCATCCCGACGACGATCCAGTCCGTCTCTGCCATCAAGGTCTCGACTTTTGATTAACTTCCCTCCCACAACACCAGACAACACCACCGTCACGATGAGACTCACTGCCATCAGCGCCCTGGCTCTCGCCTCGACCGTCCTGGCCTGTCCCGGCCATGAGAACAGCCAGCCCCTGGGCATGATGAAGCGCCAAGAGGGAGCCCCGCCGCCCCCTACGGACTGGGCGTACGAGGCATCCTTCAACTGGGGACGCATCAACGAGAGTATGTTTTGGTCTCTCATCCTCGGCAGCGCTCTCTAACAAAAGTGACAGACTACACCCTCTGCCAGACGGGCACCCAGCAGTCGCCCATCGCGCTGAGTCTGAGCAACGGCCTCTCCCTCAACCACCGCCCCGTGTTTGACTACCCAGCCAACGTGTCGGGCAACTTCTTCAACTGGGGCTACGGCCCGGCATTCACCATCACACACCCGGAGGGCGTCTACACGGGCAACCCGTCGTTCACGTACGACAACAAGACGGTCTACATGGTCGGGTGGCACATCCACTCGCCGGCGGACCACACGGTCGGCGGCGACCGCTCCAAGTCGGAGATGCACTTTGTGCACGTCGACGCCGAGGGCCACGAGGCGGCCGTGCTCGCCTTCCGTCTCGACCCGGGCAACGCCGACAACGCCTTCCTCTCGCAGCTGCCGCCCATGATCGGCTTCAACGAGACGGGCACGGAGCAGGAGACCTCCATCGACCTCGGCCTCGCCCTCGAGAGCGTGCTGCACTTCAACGAGTTCTGGACCTACCAGGGCAGCCTCACGAGCCCTCCCTGCCACGAGGGCATCCGCTGGTTCGTCGCCCGCCAGATCATGTTCACCGGCGTCACGCAGATGCAGAACATTCTCGGCGCCAGCACCTACAGCGCGCGCGACGAGCAGGAGGTCTGGCAGCACCGCATCAACGAGTAAGGGGGTGGCGTGTTCGCTGTTGACTGTTGCCGTTTTGGCCTTCCTGTATATATTTGGTGTAGAACATGTCAATACGTCAGTATTTAGAGAAATGTGGCAACTATAAGGCCCGTGAGGCCGCTTTTAGAAAGATATCTTCCTCTGCATGCCGCTCAACTGGAGCATCGAGTTCCGCGAGTTGTTGATGTCTGGAGCGAGTACTAACTTGTCTATATGCGTGAATGCTCACTCACGAAATAGGAATTGAAGTTCTATGATTCTGTTATGTAATATTATAACTCTAGTAACCTGCGCCAGCTTTATGAAACACACCGGCCGGCATTTCTACCCAAATTCTGCTAGCTCGGCTCGCGGCAATGTTTGTAACGACCAAGAAAAGTACTACAACGGGGCAGGAGGACTTTCAATTTCATAGATGTCAGTATCGGGCTAGCATGAAGTTATTCGCAATAATGTTGGATAATTGGGTGTCGTTGGGGAGATGGAAGCGAACGACGCAACCGAAAGGTCAGATAATGTAAGCTTTGGACGCCGTGGTTGGGGATTCGGATACAACTGTCTAGAGAGCCTCGGTGGGAAGTTAGATGAGAAGGTCAGGCCTGCCGCTTCGAAGCCCGGTAGATGAGATTATAATTTGATGGTGACGAAGGAAATGAAGAATGGAGGTAGGAGTGGTGAGTAGCCAAGGTGGGAGTGTGGGCTCATGAGAAGCACATGCATGCAATGTTTGATTCAGGGCTACCATTCTAGATTTGGAATCTCTTCACAGCCGACCACTGAGCATCAACTTACCATAGAGTCCCGTGTATTCAGCCCGGAAGGTCGTTGGCGCAGGTCGCTCACGCAGAGATCGCGGAAGCTCATGGTTGGGCCTCGTATTTTACTATAGTGCATTTCACTTTCAGTATAGCACACGAATCGTGAGCGGAGCCCCCATCAGCTTAGAACTCAGGGATCTATGAATCTGTCACCGCTCGTCATCTCATTCAGGTCATTGATCATCCTACAAGCACTTGCATCTCGGAGAGCTTTATGGTGTACAACGGAGACGAACCATCAGGCAATTGACAGACTATCATGAGTTCTGTAACCGCTGGCTCTGGGATTTCATCGTCGTGAGGCCCCTCTAGGGGCTTGGCCTTCCATCAACTATCCAGGAGACCATGGCCAGCCTGAAGAAGGATGATAGGGTTTTCAGCCTCCTCCATCATGTACTCGTGTTGACTTCCCCGAGAGGGACCCCCGCTACATGCTGAAGATCTCAGTTGAAACATTTATGATGAGCTAACGCCGAGAGAAGATTATCGCCAATGGACAGCCAAGAACCAAATTGTGTCCGTCACTGGTCACTGATCTGGCCCCTTGAATGAATTGCGGCTCCTCCCTGCCATTGTCTACCGACCCCCAGGCCGCAGTAGCAAGATAAATCTCACAAGGGGTACACCACATGGCCGCAATGTGTACAAGGGTTTTGATAAGTATCCTGAGATACCACGGGTCTCTCATATTATGACCTCTCATATCATGAACCTCGCATTTCGTGAATCCCTCATCTCGTGACCTCGCATCTCATGATGCTGCGTCTCACTTGTCTCCCGAGCGCCGAGACAGCCAGGCTCATGAACCATCTCGAACTCGCCCTCACCGCCTTCACATATCATTGCCTTGAACTCGTAAAGAAAGCGAGATGACCTCAGCGTGCTACGACCGCCAAGAGTGTCGCCGCGTCGTCGTGGCTGAGCGAACTCGCTTCAGATACGGCCCGAACTGCAACAGGAGCCGGCGCAGAGACATGACTCGCACGCCGGAGCGGGCGAATAGGGAGAGGCCGATCAAGGCAACGTGGGGTTGATGGCCGCCAAACTCCCCCCCACATGCACGATTGAGCAGGTGCGCGTGAGGGGTTCCTGCCGCGACTCGGATTGATGACAAACGTCGGTCACGACCGGGGGCTCCTGCACCAAACTCAGACCTCAGACCTCAGACATCGATCGAGGATCGCCAACGTCTACCATCCAATCCACACATATATCATCAGCCCTCACTCGGTGAGACCCAGCATGGGAGTCTCGCTGCATCCGCCCAACGAGCATGAGCGCGCGACCCCCCTCCACGTATGGACACGCATATGAGTCGAGCTCCTCGTCATGGGAGGCGGACGATGATCTCGGTGCCGAGACCGACAGCGGTGAGGTGACGAGGGGATCATGGATGGAACGCCAGATTGAGCGGTCTCTTCGTGCGTATTCTCACCCCCCTTTCCACCACGGCCGCTGCGCAGAAGGGTGACCCCGTGCTGACCCTCCCCAGGCCAGCCGTCTTCCGAGCCCTTGGACAGCTACCCCGGCGAGGAAACCGCCGATGACGCCGTCGAGGAGCTCCCGACGGCCGCGACGCCCGAGACAGCCCCCGCGAAGCAGCCGGAGTGGGGCCTTTGCCGCCCGTGGAAGCGCCATCTCCTCTCGCAGATGGCCGCTGAGGCCCGCCACCACCACGCCCAGGGCGAGCCCCTGCCGCTGCACCTCGTGCCCGTCATCCGCTTCAACATCTGGCACGCCCTTGCCGAGAACGCCACGCTCCTGGGCATGGACTCAGGCTGGTTGTACTACGACTCCATCTCGCCCTTCAACAAGGCCGGCCCCGGCCTGGGGCCCCCCGCCCTGCCCGCCTGCCCGGCCAGCCTGCGCCTCACGGCCCTGCAGCCGTCAGTGGAGCACCACCCGTGGATCGACCTGCTGCCCTTCCCGGCCCTGCGCGAGAACTTCCTGCGCCAGGTCAAGATGCACGGCGAGGACAGCGTCGACGAGGACGACATGTGCCGCGACATCGTCGAGGGGGCCAACGGCGGCGAGGTCGTCGTCATGGACGCCGCGGCGCTCATCGTCTGGGGCAACTCGTGGGATCCCATGGGCTGGGAGGCCACGGTGCCCTTCCTGCGCAAGTGGGGGTGGCTGTTCGCCGGGAACAACGACATTCTCGAGTCGACCAACTACTGGCGGCGACGGCGGGGGGAGCGCGAGCTGCGGTACTGAGGCTGGTGTGCTGGTGGTTGGCGCTGTCTCATAGTCTGATGCGATGTTTGCGAGTTTTGTGTTGGATTGGGTGTTTGGGTATACTATGTGGTAAGACCATTGGCCTGGCGTGGCACTCCCCAGCAATGAGTGCAATGGATATTGGTCAAGACAGAAACTGTACCAGGAAGAACTTTTTTAAAAAGAGAAAAGAAAAAAAGAACATCAGCCAACTTGCTTCACGCCGCCTGCCCCCCCTCGGCCGCCGCCTTCAGCCCCCCCATCCACCGCCGGAACCCGTCGTACAGCTCGCCGGCCTTGAGCCACTTCATGACGGGCGCGAGCAGCCCGCCAAAGGACTCGTAGTTGTAGTAGGCGGTGGCCACGCCGCCGCCGGGCGCCGCCACCTCGACGAGCTCCTGCACGCGCTCGGCGTGCAGCAGCATGTGCGGCATGGTGTCGTAGCGCCACGCGACGCGATACCCAGGGCGGCCGCCGCGCTCGAACCGCTCCAGCCGCGTGACGACCTGGTCGGACATGTTGGGCGCGTCGCTGTCGACGGTCATGTAGGCGGCGAAGACGGCGGTGACGCCGGGGTACAGGTGGGCGGGCCGGCCGACGAGGGCCTGCAGCTCGGGGGCGTTGAGGGCCACGTCGGCGGCGGCGGGGCTGTGCTTGACCGTGGCCGACTTGCAGAAGGTGTTCCACGAGGGCCAGGTGGCCGTGTCGACGAGCGTCGAGAGCACGGCGAGGGGCGGCGCCGCGATGGTGGTGGAGCAGATGATGGTGAAGGAGGGGAGGGCGCCCGAGACGAGCGTGGGCATCACCATCCGGGGCACGATTTTGGGGGGCTGGTCCATGGGGAAGGGGGCCTCCGAGGTGTCAGGTGGCGTGCTAGATGACATGGTGGCGGATGCGTGATGGTGGATGCGTTTCTTGATGTTCTGTGCTTGATGCTGGATGAGATGCTGGATGAGTCGTCGAACTCGCGCCATATGTCGAGCTGAGAAGCCGCTGCGGGGCATGCGAAGGAGCACGGACGCTCTCACTCGCCGTGCCTTGATTCTCTGCCCACGTTATTTCATCGTCCACAGTCCGGGGTACGATGCGCCGGACAGGGGTGGTTGGCGTTCGAGACGTCTGCATCCTGTTCGGGCAGACTGCATCGCCGCGCTGGCAATGCTGCAAATGACGGGTCTGTGAAGTGAATGTGCCTCTTGCTGGTGACCGTTCTGATTGATCCAGGCTCGCGACCAGCAGAGCCTTGCTCGTGGTGTCACCTCGACAGGTAAGGCCAGACCCGGCAATTCGTGGCAGAGGCCATGGCGGCGTGAGCAACATTAAAAAATATCAAATAAATTAAAAATAAAACAATAAAAATAAGGGCTTGCTTCAAGCAGCAGAGTGATTTGCTACTGTCGAGTAGAGCAAAGCCTCATGCGCCCAAAGGGTCACTCGACATGCCTCGTGAAGGTCTCCCCGTTGTTAAAGAATGAAACCAGAAGACAGAAGCAACGCACTGCAGATATACCCATAAGCGAGACGCATCACGGCCCCAGCCCGACGAGCACCGGGCGGGAACCACCACATCCTCGGCCCCGGAACCCCGCCGCCGACCCGCCTCCGGAACCCGCCCCGTCCGCAACCTCAATCGGGGCATCACATCGCCGCAATCCGATGCCACCCAAACGCGCCCCGCGACAGTCCTGCTCCGGTGTCGGCCGGCAATCGTATCCAGAGCCCGAAACAACGGCATGTGGCATCCCAGCATGTGGGGGACTATACGTGCTGCGCATGGCGTGCTCGTCCCTTATTCATGGTCTTGGGTAATGGCGTCGAGGGATCGTCATGCTCGTCCGACTTGGCGGCCGGCTCTCGCTGGCGAGTCTGCTATTGCTGGAGAATCTGACCTCGCTTGCCTCGTCGTGCTTCTGAAAGAGGGACGGATCCTCAGTCGACCGTATCGTTACAGATTTTCCTATCGTGATGAACTTTGCCTCTCTTCGTCTCTGACTCGTACGCCAGCCAGCAAACGAGGATGCACTCGCACCCTCTCAACTTTCCAATGGCATCGGACCTGCACCGACTTGACCTCGATGATCAGCCCTCATAGTGAAGATTGCCTCGCATTGAAGACTCGCCGTCGGGCGTCCTCCGTCATGCGGGGAAGCAGCTTACAAAGTACGCCGATTGCGTGATCCCCCGCCAAATAGCAACATGCCCCTTACCAGCTCACGCGCTCGACCGTCATTCACGGGGCATCGCGTCATCCCTCACCATGCCCGATGGAGCTCCGTTCGCGACACCCGAAAAGGAGGGAGGGGGGGATGGACGAGCGCGTATCGAACGAAACTCTTCTGCGTCATGGAACGGCATTACACTGGCACACGCACGCGCATCCCCATCCACTCACGTCCACCACGCGGAGGATCCATCCGTCGTCCGTCTCGCCCTGCGATGTCGCTGGACAGATTCGGGACCATGATACGATGCGTAACCAACGCAATCGCACGCCGTGAGCATGTCATCCGACGACCCCGCGTCGAGAGCCGTAGACGGGACCCAGTAGTCGGGTCGCCGCCTCGCGTGCCTATATAAGCTGCCGCATGGCATGGTGCGAGTACCGGCCGGACGTTCACCCTGAAAGGAGCATCGCCCTGCCGAGCTGAACATCCACCCTGTGTATCTTCCCCTTTGACCGAGACATCACATCACATCATGGCGCCCTCCGCTACCGAGACGGTCACGGCCACGCACCTGACCCCCCAGTTCCGCCTCAACGCCGCGAGCAGAGGCCCGTACAAGGAGCTCTCCCCCGTGACCTACGAGAAGGAAACAGAGACCAAGGGCGGCGAGGGATTCGAGGCAGCCAAGGTGAGCGTCCCGGCCTCCCAGCCACCGAGACCCGACTGACGATATGATCAGTACCCCCACTACCTCCCCACGTGGAACGCCGAGCAGAAGTACGCACCCCTCGAGCCCTTTGAGCACACCGAGCACGGCAAGGACGCCGACGACAGCTTCCCCAACCTCATCCCCCAGGGCACCGAGGTCAACCACCTGACGCCCACCATCGGCTCCGAGGTCCGGGGCATCCAGCTGAGCTCCCTCACGGCCGACGGCCGCGACGAGCTCGCCCTGTTCGTCGCCCAGCGCAAGGTCGTCGCCTTCCGCGGCCAGGACTTCGCCGACCTGCCCATTGACAAGGCGCTTGACTTCGGCGGCTACTTCGGCCGCCACCACATCCACCCCACCTCCGGCTCGCCCGAGGGCTTCCCCGAGGTCCACCTCGTCCACCGCGGCGCCAACGACAAGTCGTCCGAGAGGTTCTTCGCCGCCCGCACCACCTCGGTCGCCTGGCACTCGGACGTCTCGTACGAGCAGCAGCCCCCCGGCACCACCTTCCTCTACATCCTCGACGTGCCAGCCGTCGGAGGCGACACCCTCTTCGCCGACGGCGTCGAGGCCTACAGGAGGCTGAGCCCCCTGTTCCGGGAGAGGCTGCACGGCCTCAAGGCCGTCCACTCCGGCTTCGAGCAGGTCGAGGCCTCCGTCCGCAAGGGCAGCATCAAGAGGCGCGAGCCGGTCGCCAACGAGCAACCCATCGTGCGGACGCACCCCGCCACTGGCGAGAAGGCCATCTACGTCAACCCCCAGTGTAAGTCAAAGCGCCCCAGTCCCGTGAGAGAGATCGATGCTAACGGCCGCAGTCACCCGCGACATCGTCGGCCTCAAGAAGGAGGAGTCGGACGCGCTGCTCAAGTTCCTGTACGAGCACATTGCGTGGAGCGCAGACATCCAGGCGCGCGTCAAGTGGGAGGCCGGCACAGTCGTCGTGTGGGACAACCGCGTGACGCAGCACTCGGCGCTCGTCGACTGGAAGGACGGCGACCGCAGGCATCTGGCGCGCATCACGCCCCAGGCCGAGCGGCCGTATGAGACGCCGTACGAGGCGTGAAGTCCCTGTCGTTTAGTGTGATACCTTTAAGCTTAGCAACAACAAAGATTGTACCAGTGGCTGTAGCTTGAAGACGTTCTCGCGATGATGTAAAAAGTGTCGTAAATGCCCTCAGCCGGCGAGGAATGACAGCCACACTGCCGCCAAGTCGATATCCCAAGCCAATTGCGTCCATACGTGCCATCTTCAAGGTCTTCCACTGGCACACCATCACGGCATCTCGGCCTTGGAAACCAATGAGCGATATCGGTTCTGCAGCAGTACTCCTGCCGTCACGACGCCCAGAGCAGTCGCTCGGAACCCCCAATGCAGAAAAAGCCCGAGGACCGACGTTCGTCGCGTCCCTGCATGACGAGCTTTCCTATCCTGGCATATATTCAGACGCAGTCGAGTGCCCAACCCATCCGGAACGCTACCAGGCCGGTGGGTCGGCTGCAGTGAAGCCGGTTCAATTGGTGGCTGATGTCGTGATAAGCGTGTCGCAATCTCATGGCCGCGGTCACGCCATATGCCCACCAACAACCGTCGACGCAATGCCGCGAGTCGGTTGCGGGGAATGCCCTCCGAGTTGCCACCGATGGCCGTCGACGGGGCTGGCTCGCTCCATCCCCAAAGACCGCGCGGAATGGACCGATAAGGTTGGCGGCTTCGTCTGGTAAACAGCACGGAGGAGCGTCAAGTCTTTGGAAGTCTTTGGAAGTCTTTGGAAGTCGAGGGTCGTCCGCGAGGAAATGAAGAGGGGTCTGTTTCTGGGAGGTGACCCTGGGAGGTTGGTTCTTGATAGATGCTGCTCGACACAGACGCTCGTCCCAATTGAATGGACCCAATTCGTAATGTCTCATCTGCACGACTCGTCGCTTTATTCTGGATACTCCGATAGTCTCTCCGGACATGCTAGTTCGCGCCAGGCTGCGCGGGCCCGAATGGTTCAAAAGGTCGGCACATAGGCCCTTGTGGAGGCCCCCCACGCTGCTTAACTCGACCTCCCAGCGTGCGTCCACGTTCTGCCATGCTCCCAGCGTCATACTTCTGGAGTATGGCACCATAGATAGACCCTCGCCTCTCCAATCGGCAGCTCAAGTGATGTCAATGGTGTTTGCACTCAGCAAGGGGTCTTACGTGCTCGACTTCCAGGGGGGACGGCCGTTGATCGGCCTCGTGGTGGTTGAGCCGCAGAGTATAAAACACGTGCGGCGCACACTTCTCCGCGGAGATGTCTTGCCCATCGGTTCCTGAATCTAGGCATCGATCCAGGCGTCGAATCAGCACTTTTGTCTTACGTATTAGCTGCCCTGCCGTGCCCCTTCTTTGCCCGCGTTACTGGGATTACTGATCCGCCATGGCTGGCATTTCTCCGGCTGGGGGTCCCTTCCAGGACAGCCCTACGGAGAAGAAGCGCCTGTCGGAGACGGGGGAGGACAAGCTGGCTGACAGCCCTGCCGATTCCGTCACCGACGAGGAGAGCAGGCCCGCTAAGAAAAGCCACCTGGGGTCTTCTGAGGACCATGTGTTCGCCGAGCCCGCCACTGCCGACTACTGGCGCAAGGTGTACGAGCAGGCAGACTACGAGAACCGGCACCGTTTCGACCCCACTCTGCAGTGGACTGCGGAGGAGGAGAGGAAGCTCGTGAAGAAGGTGAGTGCGCAAAGGCGCGATCCCGATTCGCGGTGGGTGGTTATGGGGGAGGGCGAGTGGCTGACAGGTCTTGCAGATTGATTGGCGCATCCTGCTGTGGGCGTGGATCATGTTCGTCGCGCTCGATCTTCATCGCAAGAACATCAATCGTGCCATTTCGGACAACATGGTATGTAGGATTCGAGGTCGAGGAGCGTACGAGTACTGACAGGAGCAGCTTCCGGAGCTTGGCATGAACACCAACGACTTCAACTATGGCCAGACTGTCAGTGAACACCGCCTACGAAGCAGGCGACCTGCAGCTCACACGCACTAGATTTTCCTCGTCTCGTTCCTGTCGGCCGAACTGCCCAGCGGGCTGGTCAGCAAGAAGCTCGGTGCCGACAGATGGATCCCGTTCCTGATCGTCTGCTGGTCCATCGTCGCGGGTTCGCAGGCGTTCCTGACCAACCGGGCTGGCTTTTACGCCATCAAGGCGCTGCTCGGTCTTTTGATGGGTGGATTCATCCCGTGCGTTACCCCTGTGCCGATCGTCCGTGGCGTCCGCTGACCACCAACCATGACAGGGATGTTGTCCTCTACCTCACGTACTTCTACAAGTCGAACGAGCTCCCGATTCGCCTGGCTTGGTTCTGGACGGCGCTCAGCACGTCGAACATTGTGGGCTCCCTGGTGGCGGCCGGCGTGCTGCAGATGCGCGGCATCAACGGCTGGGGGGGCTGGCGTTGGCTGTACGTTTCCCATGTCTGACAGGGCCTTTTCTGGATGTGTCTGACTCCTGACCGAAACAGCTTCCTCCTCGAGGCCATCTTCACCATCATCGTCGGCATCCTCTCGTGGGGCCTCATGCCACCCGGCCCGTGCCAGACGGCCAACTGGTTCCGCGGCAAGAACGGCTGGTTCAGCGAGCGCGAGGAGCTCATCCTGGTCAACCGGCTGCTGCGGGACGACCCGAGCAAGGGCGACATGAACAACCGGCAGGGCGTGGGCGGCAAGAAGCTCTGGCTGGCGATCAAGGACTGGGAGCAGTGGCCGCTGTACCTCATCGGTCTGACGACGTACATCCCGCCGTCGCCGCCCAACACGTACCTCTCGTTCATCCTGCGGCAGCTGGGCTTCTCGGTGTTCGAGGCCAACCTGCTGGCGATGCCGTCGCAGTTTCTGTTCGCGGTCAACTTGCTCATCATCTCGTGGGTGTCGGAGCGGGTGCGGGAGCGGGCGATGGTGTCGTCGACGTCCAACATCTGGATCTTCGCCTGGCTGGTGCCGCTGGTAGTGCTGCGGGCGGACGCGAGCCCCTGGATCCGGTACGCGCTGCTGACGGGCCTGCTGAGCTACCCGTACTGCCACGCCATCCTCGTGGGGTGGAACGCCAAGAACAGCAACTCGGTGCGCACGCGGGCGGTCAGCGCGGCGCTGTACAACATGTTCGTGCAGAGCGGCAACATCGTGGCCTCCAACATCTACCGCGAGGACGACCAGCCGCTGTACCGCCGGGGCAACAAGATCCTGCTGGGCATCTGCTGCTTCAACATTGTGCTCTTCTATGCGGTCAAGGCTTTCTACATCTGGCGGAACAAGACGCGTGACGCCAAGTGGGATGCGCTGACCAAGGAGCAGCAGGAGGACTACCTGCTGAACACGACTGACGAGGGTATGAAGAGGCTCGACTTCCGTTTCTCGCACTGATCTGTCGGATGGATGGATCTGTCTGTGATGCAGGCCTTTGGGCTGATGCGGCGCTGTGGGGGTGTAATGGCGAGGCCCAGGGAGAGACGTTCTTGGTTGGAGGGTGTCGAAGAGAGGCGCTCGAGAGCAACGAGTGGAAAACATGGTACTTGGTTCGTAGGGTTTAGTGGGTGGCAGTGGGTGAGTCAGCACCTACAGCGCCCAAACGTGCACAATGAACCTCGGGACCTACCTTACTCTACAGCGCCTGCAGGCTGCTAAGACAACATCAAATCATTCGCCCATCAGGACGCTACCACAGCCTCACCTACGTTTTGCTCCTCTTCGTCGCCTCGCGGCTCGAATGCATGTGGCCAATAGAAACGACGTGACATCTCCAGCTGCGCCTCAGGGCAAAACCTCTCCTGCGATGTGCTGGGAAGCCTGATTTCTCCTCGAACACAACCAGAACCCCCACATCGACTTCGCTGTTCTTCCGTCCGCCCCGAGCGCCAAATGCTCCGCCGGAACCGCATCGCAGGAGAAAGGCATGGAAGCTCTGGCGGCTTTATCTTTGTTTTGCAACGTGCTCCAACTAGCCGACAAGGCTGTCGTCTTGATCGCCACGTTCAGGGAGCTTCATGATGCTGCGACCGGACACACAGGGGACCATCTCGCCGCAAAAGCGTCGCTCGATGCGTTGGATGATGTCTTGCTCGAGATCGAGGAGAAACTAAGCGAGCCTACCGGGCTCATCGTGGACACCCAAATCAGTCGATCTGTCGAGGCTTGCAGAGATGTTTCTCGCAAGATATTGGCGATCCTGGACAAGTGTCGCGTGCAAAACCCAGAGTCTTTCCGTTCGTCGGTCTTCGCGACTGTGAAGCTTTTCCGCGAGCGTGACCATCTACAGTCTATCCAGGATGAGCTCGAACGCCAGCAGACTCAATTGTCCCGCCTGCTAGCGTCAAGCACTCGGTACTCTGGCCCAGCTCTGTCCGCCTCCATTCAGTGCTAACAGCCATGTCACAGGCTCCACATCAACGCGATCCTCCGGCACTGCGTCACAATACAAGATGCCCAGAACTCTACCGTCCAAACCCTCCAGAGGATCGAAAACCAGCTCCACGCCCAGGCCAAACTGCTGACCCCTGCTGAGCTGGCCACCAATATCTCGCATGCGCAGAGAAACCTGCCGCATCTCCAGGAGCACATAAATCGGCAGAGGGTACTGGAGAGTCTGCGACGCAACGCCTTGACCCAGAACTCTAGGTTTCACGACATTCCCGATGCGGCCGCCACCACATACAACTGGATCTTTGCTTCCTCTGTTGAGAACCAGCCCACAGCCAACTACAGATCCCAAGCCTCTTTTGTTAGCTGGCTTCGCCAAGGCCACGACATTTATCATATCGCAGGAAAGCCTGGTGCCGGCAAGTCCACCTTGATGAAGCATATCGTTCAAAATCAAGACACATACGATCACCTGAAAGCCTGGGCCGGAGACCGGACTCTTTGCACAGCTTCCTTCTTCTTCTGGAAACCAGGTTCGAGATCGCAGAACACAATCGTCGGTCTGATAGCCGGCCTTACATATGATCTACTCAGACGCTCTCCCGATCTCATCCCAATCGCCTTTCCTCAGCTTTGGTGTCCTGCCATGACTTCAATCGATTCGCACTCTCTTCAGGATTTGGACGGTCTTTGCGACAACAAGGAAATCCGCGAGGGCCTCGAAAGGCTGCTGAGGTGTCAGGGTCTTGAGCCGCAGCCCAAATTATGCTTCTTCATCGACGGGCTCGATGAGTATGATGACGCCGAGGATCGACTCACGCACGGCCAACTTGCCCGGCTGCTTAAAGATTGGACGACCACGTACGGGGAAAGCGTGAAATTCTGCGTCTCGAGCAGGGAATGGCCCGTCTTTGGTCAATTGTTCGCAGAGAATCGGATCAGTCTCCAAGACTTCACATTTCACGACATCGAGCAAGTTGTGATAGAAAGCCTGAACGACCACGCGCACTTCCGCAAGCTGCAGTCAATCGAAGAAGAAAGATGCGCTCGGCTCACCGAAAAGATTTCCCTTCTTGCAGAAGGCGTGTTTCTTTGGGTGTCTCTACTACTCAAGTCACTGATTACGGTTCTCGATGACGAGTGCTCCGTTACGAAGCTTTTCGAAATCGTCGAGAAAACGCCTGTCAAGTTGGACGAGTTCATGCAGTCCATCATAGACGGAATCAAGCCCGAGTTTCGACCCGAGTCTTATCTTTTGCTGGCCGTCACACTACGGTGGCATGGCTATATGCTTTCAGGAAAGAAGTTAAAGCCTCAAATTGGGCTGCCACTGAGAATTAAGCCGGTGGCATACCTGCTAGGGGCCCTCGACGACTCTTCACAGCTGCCAAGTGACACGAGGCTTCCTGTTGATCTGTCTGAATGCTCTCTCACATGGCTGCTCGATCACGAGAAAAAGGTAATCAGCCGCTGCAACGGTTTTGTTTCAGCGTCGAAATCGCCCGGAGACACGAAACAGCTCGTCTTCGCTCATCGTTCGGTGCCGGAGTTCTTGACAAGGAGCCTTAAAAAAAGCTCGGAAAGCCTTGGCCAGCAGATGTCGGATAATTCTGTACTCCATGCGATTTGTCTCATGCAGCACCATTATTTTGCGGCTCTCAAAACGGGTATCGACGCGGGAGGTATTTCCGACCCCAGATCTGATCTCGGCGAGCTACAAAAACGAATTGATCAAATGCTGTTTCAAGTATTTATGATTATGGAGCCGCAAGTTGGGATCAGGAACAGACAGTGCAGAGAAGTGATATTTCACTACATCAACGCAAGTCTGGAACTCTCCCCTAGGAGATCTTTGACATCTCAACCGGGTTTTCATTTTCAGACGGCAGCTGTTGAGCAAGAGTCACAAACCATCATATGGCCTCAAAGCCTTCGCAGCCAAGGAGCTGCATTGCGATGGCTTTCTGCTTTTGACGTGGCTGCATGCACCTGCAATCTGGACTTCATGGAATGGAGCCTTGACAATGGCCGTTTGCTTTCCCCAGGATCCAAGGATGCATTACTGCAAAATCTTCTAACGCTTGTCGTTGCTTATACTTTTCTTCGGTGGGATCCGAATGTTTCTGGCGTGGCCAAGGGAATTTGGGACATACTGAAGCTCGAAAACACGAGCGAGTCGAAACTGTTGGTTCTCAACAAACTCATGTCTCTGGGTGCTTCGGCTTCCTCCAGGGCCCCTGGTAGAGTAACCGGTGAGCAGTCGAATAGGTTCATTTACCTCTGGCACTTGCTGCTACTCGAGGCAATGGACGGATGGATCTGGAGTAGAGACAAAACGGACGTATGGGACGCCCTGGTTATCTTCCTCAGAGGCGACGCCGCGGACAGTGCTATAGCCCTGAACATCGACGTCGAGATGCCGCCTGGGTCTCGTGAAGAGATTAATCAGAACAAGTGGGCGGCATTAGCCAGTCTGACCTGCATGACAGATGAGGGCAAGATTGAAAGTACTCGCGTGTTGTTTGGCAGGATAAGGCTTGCTATAAATCAACCTGACGAGGACTGGGCGCCTCTGCACCAGGAAAACACAGACATGCTGAGCTCCTGCTTACCGCTACATCAAGACGGCACTCGAAGGAGCGAGATGAAGGGCTGGAGCTTGCGAGGATTCATCAACCACGTCAAGCCTCACAACATGGAAACGTTGATCGCCGAGCTGGACCGAGCCGAGGAGAGACGTCGTTTGTCGATGGCGGAGGAGAGCACGGTAGACGACAGCAGGAACGACCAGGAGGATTCGATTTTGACAAAGTTGGGGATGAGATGGGACATGAGTCTCTCGGGATGGAATTCACAATGGCTGTGGTTGGTTCTTGCGGGGTTATTTGGTTTCTGGCTTGCTCAGTTCGCTCAATCATGAACAGTGAAGGGCATTGGGATTTCTTCTGAGAATTCTTTCAAAGGTCTTCCACATACAAAGTTGATTCGCTGCCTCGATTTTGGCTCCATTTACATGCACTCGACATTGGTGTATCATCATCATCATCCAACTTGACCCGCTACTTCAAAAGGTGACCCTCCGACTGGACCCCCTCCGGCCTCGTCCAGTGCACCGGCACGCCGCCCCAACTCTCCTCCGAGTACCCCTCCTGCACCTTCTTGCACGTCCTCAGCCCCCACTCGGTCACGCCGACCATGGCGCAGCTCTCGAACATGAAGGCGCAGCTGCCGGCGCCGACCTTGGCGGGCTTCAGCTCGGCGTTGCGCGCGCCCTCGCTGCTCTCGGCGTCGGGCCCGTGCCCGCTCATCGTGTTGTGCAGGCTCGCGCCGCCGGGGACGAAGCCGCCGGCGCCGCCGCGCTTGGCGTCGTAGCCGCCGGTGATGAGGCCCATGAACTCGCTCATCGTGTTGCGGTGGTAGTAAGGCGGGCGGAAGGTGTCCTCGGCGACGAGCCAGCGCGGCGGGAAGATGACAAAGTCGGCAATGGCGGTGCCGGGGACGCCCGAGGGGGCGGACAGGACGGTGAAGATGGAGGGGTCCGGGTGGTCGTAGGAGATGGAGCCGATGGTGTTGAAGCGGCCGAGGTCGTACTTGATGGGGTAGTAGTTGCCGTGCCAGGCGACGACGTCAAAGGGCGTGTGGGGCTGGGTCGTCTGGAAGAAGTCGTTGTTGAACTTGACCGTGATGGTGTACTTGCCGGGCCCGTCGCTCGCCGTGGGGCCGTGGTGTTCGGAGAAAGCGGCGCGCGGGGCCTGGAAGTCACGGGCGTTGGCGAGGCCGTTGGTGCCGATGGGGCCGAGCTCGGGGAGGTTGAAGTGGCCCTGGTAGAGCTCGAGGGCGTAGCCGCGGGCCGGTCCGTCGGGCAGGGAAACATGGTACTTGATGCCGCGGGGGATGACGGCGATCTCCATGGGGCGGACGAGGAGGTAGCCAAGCTCAGTGCGGATGTCAAGTACGCCTTCTTGGGCCACGATGAGGAGGTCGCCGTCGGCCGAGTAAAAAGCCGTCTGGTCGGCCATGCTCTTGCCGGCAGCGTATACGTACATGCCGATGCCCTGCTTCAGGGTCGGATCGCCGGCGCCGGCGACGAGACGCTGACCGGAGACGAAATCGAGCTCCTTGGATTTGTCATGGTCAAAGGGGTCCCACCGGAGCTGGTTGGGGATGTAGTGGAGCTTGGAGGTGTTGGAGCGATCGTTGACGTCGCTGTCTGAAGAGACCTGCGCGGGGCCGAAGGGGGGATGGGCACAGGAAGGAAGGATCCTGTAGAGCCAAGCCTGACGGTTCTCGTGGCGAGGCGTTGTGAAGGCAGTGCCGGAGAGCTTCTCGGCGTAGAGGCCGTGAGGGGCCTTCTGTGGCGCGTTCTGGCCGATGGGGAGAGAGTCCGGGACGGCCTCGGACCTGAGCACGTCAGCAAGATGCTTATGGTTGATGGCAAGAGGGGATTGCTCACTCGAGGTGCGAGTCGAAGCCGACCTGGTATCGGTACTTCTCCTGGAAGTCAAAGGTCGTGACAGGCATGATGGGCGGTGGTGGTACGGCGAGTTGATTGTCTCACTCGATGCCGGGACTAAAGATGCGGACACTGGAGAGGGGAAACTCCATGGCTTTTCAATACCTGTCGAGTCGAAGGATGACGTTCAAAGTGTGTCGAGAGTTAAGCCGACAGGTGCATTCCGCACTCAAGGGCGATGAGGAAGCGCCGCCTACCGTGTCTAGCCGAGCAGATGCTTGGGCCTTCCAATTCCGAGCTGGCGGGGGACGAAACGCGAGATGGTGCACTATCAGTGTGCGGTGTCTCACTCGCGTAGCACTGTTAGCTCCTTGACGGATTACCCCGCCACGCCAACCCAAGCCCCAACTGTCACCAAGGTGCGCTGGTGCGGAAGAGCTTCGTGCTGACACAAAGCACGTCTTCCACTGCGGTCACGGTCGTCAGGCCGTTGCGCCAGTGTATTCCATCAATAGCCTGAGTGGGTTTCTCATGTGCTCGTGCGGCCGGCCTTGATCATGTTGTAGCTTATCTGTACCACTTCCTTCACCTTCACCTCCCTCTCCTCTCGTGCATCGTGACCCTGGTCAGCAAGTGGGTCAAGATACTGCTTCCACTCCATCCAAATTCGCGCTTGCCATGCCCTCCATGTCCACTGTTCCAACGACATGCCTTTAAGGCTCATATGACCGTGCACCCTCAGACACATTTTCACAACATGGTCACAGTCAAGTGATGAAAGCGAGTGACGAGTCAAAAGTCTCTTCGAGGCAGCGCTCCCTAGCTACGACAGAGCCGACGTCGTCTTTCCCATTACCGTCGATACCTTACACGCGACACCTATGCGAACAATGGCCATGCCGTCTTCCAGCACGGACAGGATCTCGCCGCCATGAAGGGTGCCAACCGCCGTCTGCCCAAACACCTAGCGCCATCGCCATCGTCACTCTCGCAAAGAGGTACAACCAGGGGCCACGTCAACGGGGAGTAGGATGCAGGAAGGGTTCGGGAGCAGCCGACGGCCAGCCCAAAACATGACGCGGCGAAATGTGAGCGACAGCGTCATCACTCCTCTTCCTTCTTGTTCTTCTTCTTCTTGCCGCCGCCCGCGGGGAGACCGGCGTCCTTTTGCAGGTGCACAACCAGGCGGGTCCACGACTCCTCCTTGTCCCACTCGAAGCCCTTGAGGTAGGGGTTGTCCAGCTCGTCGTCAGACTGGGCAGGTCAGCGATCCATGTGTCAATGCTGTGAGACGACGGGGGTAATGCTCACCTTCTTCTTGTACGCCTTGTGAATGGCGTCCATGGCATCCTTGATGGTGACACCCTTGAGGTTTCTTGCCGTCACTTCCATCCCTAGTGGGAAGTGCAGGTCGATCCTCTTGACTGGCGGCTTTGTGAGGTGCAGCTTGAGGATGTCCTTGTCCTCGACAGTCATGGAGCTCGAGTTGATCTTCCTGTCAGGTGCGGGGTAATTATCAGCCAACTGCACACCAGCGAGCACGTCAAGGTGCATGTCATCCGAGGCCAGGCCAAAGCCATTGAGTGACGGTCAGGGACAGATTGCAGCCGGGGAGAGTCTCACCAGCCTGTTTTTTGCGTCTCTGGCGCAAGTTCCAGCTCAGTGCCCTCCTGCTCTGCTGGGTATTAGCTCCCGTCCGAGTCATCCGCGACGGAGGGGAAGGGGGCTGTGTCACGCACCGAGGTCGAGAATGTTGTACACGCCAGGGACGTGGGAACTCGCTCTACGCTTTGCCTTGTCTTTGGGGGGCGATCCCGAGAGACCCTCGACGGCAGAGTCGACCTTGGAAAGTGGCTCAGTCATGATGATGATTTGAGATGGGTTTGCTGTGCGTGCTTGGTTGCGGAAGGGGCAAGGCAAGCTAGCGATGTGAATAGCGTCTGGGAGCTGCTGTCAGCTCAATGGCTCGGGTGGTGCTCGAGGCTGTCGAGAGGAGTGCGGAGGGAAGATGATTGAGCAGTTACCTTTGTTCGATGAGAGTGGGAGCTGTTGGTGTTGATGATGAGGGGTGAGTTGGATGGGAAGATGAGGAGGGGGAGGAGAGCTGGTTTTGATGGGGGGCAAGAGGAGGGGAAGCTGGCGGGAGGAGGCAGGTACGTAACCGGGGGCTGATCCACGGAATGGGAAGATGGGCGATGGGGATGGGTCCGGTCAGGTCACAAGACGCAATGCATTGCTCCATGCCGCTGCCGTTTCTCGTTCCATTGAAGGAAGGCCCGGGTACCCCATCTCACTTCAGGCACAGGCAGGTACAGAGCGCGACCAGCTCGTCTCGGGCCATTCGTGATCTCGCCCGAGCCGATGTTTCTCCCGAGACGAGGCAAGAGCGACCATCGCGCTCACACGCAAACACGGGAAGGCAGGAAGGCGAGAAGAGGGGAGAGCTCCTGCCCCGCGTGGCTGTTTGCTTGCTTGTGCTGATCCGTTTCCGAGCTGAGGTGCTCCCGTTTCCCCTCTCCTCTAGCTGGTCTCCGATCCGAGTTGGAGAGGTCACCGGACATTGATGAAGTCACGACTGCGCACCACCCCGGTGAGACGGTACCTGACGTCGTTAGCTCACCCCAGACCCAGACCACCTCACTGAAGGCTACCACTGCCGGCCCAGCGAGACGCCCCACCCCGTCATGCCACTCCCAGCGTCCGAGCATGAGGTGACTTGCTCCTTGCTGCGCCAGCAACCAATTACGCTTTCGTCACACCGGGCGGGGTAGGTGCTGCACAGGCCAATCAGGCCAATCAGGCCGATCGTGCCACTCCCTGTGAAGCTCGCCAGACGATCGCGTGACGTTGGGGTCCGAGACGAGATGCGTGCAGGAAGCTACGCAGGGACGTCACGTGGGGCCACTCCCGCCGGATCCGGTTCCGGCGGGGTCCGCTATCTCTTATCAATGCTCGCTTCGCCTTGGCTGCCTGGACTCTGGGGTAAATCCGGGGAAGCGGGACCCGTGCCCCTCCTGCCCCTCCTGCGTCCTGTTGCTCCCTGTTGCCCGCTTGAGGGTCTATCAACTCTGCGACAACACATAAACTTGATCGTAGTTCATGATTGCCTATGGACTGGGAGGTTGTTGGCCTGAATTAGTCTCATGGACAGACCAGCACCCCTGTCGATCCTAACAGTTGTGCAGCTTTGCTTCAGGCAATCCCAATCCGCATTGATTTCAATCTTGGCTGAATCATCACAAAGAATAGCCAAGTACAGGAAGATTCAAAGGCTCAGGCACGTGAAAATTGCCGCAAGCTCTGGACGATAGGCACTATCTGAGGGCCAGGGTGATGGCGAGGACCGGCCTCCTGGACGCCGAGTGTCGGATGACCACTTGACAAACACAGAAAACACAGAGTTGTACGAGAGGTACGCTTACAGTATTGACTATTATATGAAGGAGAGAGTAAAGTGATAAGACTTCGCATACGTTCATCAACATAACGTCGTTGGTGCCAGCGGCCAGGCCGACGCAAACCACTGACTGTCTTTCAAAACCCATCTTTAGGAGACAACGGTAGACAAAAGCCAGGGAATGAGAGTAACTAACAGGAATTAATCAGGCGTCAAACCAGGCGGTCATTGGTCCTTTTTGAATCATCCCAGCGCTTGGCATATTTACTCGGGCCCTCTTCGCTGCTTCTCAGGCCACAGTCCGCTGTCAAGCCTCTGACTCGGCCTTCTGATTCCGCAGGCCTTTACAATAGAACCTAAGATTGAGATAACATGGTGAAATTCGATTACTTCGTTGGACAATATCGGCCAAACAGGTAGCAGCAAGCTGAAAGATCCTGACACTTTGCCGCCATTACGCGCTAAACCAGATGGATTTTGCGACAACCCCACGGCAATGCGCTAGATAGCGTTCAAGCGATAGAGAACACGAAACAAGCCCTGACTGTAGTTCACCCAGAGTGCACACAAACCGGGCAGGTCAGCTGTCAATTCGCTACCCACCACATCTGGAAGAAATATCATTGGATCCAACCCACGAGAGTAAATACACCACGACATATGCCCACGAACAAGGCTCATGCTGTCCCGATGCAAAACATGAGTAGAGCATTTTAATCGCAGATTGCAAATCCACTTCACCCATGGATAAGAGGTTATCTTGCCGCCCCATCCAGAATGGGGCCGAACCCAAGCCCTCAGAATTCGCTCCACACTGCCGCAAAATATCTCTCATTCCGATTAGTCTAGTGGTTAGGATATCGGCTTGTCATCAAGAGCATCCGTGTTCGAAGATTCGCCGGGGACCGGGGTTCAATTCCCCGATCGGAAGATAACTTTTGCTTTTGCCTGTCTTTACGTTCAGAACCGAGTAGGCCCGTTGTTGTGCGCCTGTTGACCAATTTAAGACGATTGGAAGCTCGATTCAAGCTCTGCCAATTGCGATACTACGTCTGCGTCGACAGCATGCAAGACAGGCGTGTCAAAGACCTCAGGCCCGCATCATGCCTGTTGAGCGCGGAGACCAACGTAGTTGTTGGAAGCGAAGAGTTCGCTGGCCAAAGCGAATGCCAAATCATTGCTGTCAGTCTATGAAGGGGCTGCTGACTGTGTGGGCGACTCAGGCCCCATGGTGCCCAAAATATGTCGACAGCTTTCAAGATGGATGATTGACCAATTTTCTTTTTTCCTGCGTGTGCCTGATATTGACACAGACCATGCCAGAGATGGAGCAGGGTTGAAAAGCATACACATCACTCCCAGTCCTGTTGGGCAAATTATGGAGAGAGGCTTGTAGTTGTTTCAATTCGCAAATATAACGACGCCCCCGTTATCCAACGTTACCTTGCACAGACTTCGTAGTGACCTCGTCCCTCCAACTCGACGATCTCCATCTTGAAGATAACTACTTGGGGATGCCAGCCCGTATACTGTTGACGAAGCTCAGGGGACTACACAGCAGCACTTCTTGGTGAGCCCACCGCAGTTGTCGCCGCTCATGTGCGAGAACCCGCGGGTGTCGCAGTAGTCCTGGCATTTGCCCGACCAGAAAGCTGAGCACGAGCTCGGATGGAAACAGTTGTCTTGGCGAGCCTCGATGGGCAGACCAGTGTCGGCGCCTGCGTCTGGGTGAGGTGCTGCGAGGGCAGCGGTGAGGGCAGTGACAATGATGGCGAAGGAGGTCTTCATCTTGGCGTTGGAGTATCGACTTGTAAATAAGCTTGAGAGTATGTGTGACGTGCTTTATGGGTAGGATGTTGTGATCGAGGACGTGATGATATGACCCAGGGAGAATCCCGGGCTTTTATACTTTGGAGCGTCTTCCATGTCCATCAATCTCCAAGCAGGGCTACCTGAGGACGCGGCCCGAGATCCATGTGAAGCTGACCCATTGGAAAATGTCTCGCTGTCGATGATCTCTCTGCTTACCCCGGGCACTGCACACTCACCGTCGGCCGCGTGGTATTCGGGCACGATGATCCTCATGCCTTTTAGCCAACCACGAACGTGAGAACCTCCCAAGAGTCTCGTCGGTTCCCGCACTAGCCGCACAGATGACAAGTTCAGCCTAGGGTCTTCAATGCTGAAGACGATCAGCTGGAATGATCGTCGCGTTGTCGTAAAGGTCCCCCAAAATCTCTCTCTTCAGAAAAGAAGGCTCAGGTCTTATTACAAGCCAAATTTAAACCCTAGACCCCTGAGACATGACGATAAATTCACTTACGATGACAGAAATAAGCTCAAGGTTCTCCAGCTCTGTTCCTTGGATAGACAAGACAAGATTGATGGTCTTGCCTTGGCCGGATTTTATTGGCTCACTTGCCAGCCCACTGCACGGCACTCCCGCACGGGGCGGAGCGGGTGGTCGCTATTAATGGCCGAAGGATCAGCGCGCTACCATTATGTGTTGGGGGCGATTTGAGCTCAGCTCCATCAATGTTCCTCCGTGCTTACTTCTGTGAGGGTTTCGCGAGGACCTGACGACCGACGAACCGTCTAAGGGCCGCAGCTTTACATCATGCGAAATGAAGATCGTCGTTTGTAGCTTGTTGATTCCCGAGAGTCGTGCAAGCTGTGTTGTTTCAGCCGGACGCCTCTGTGTGACTCTGCATTTAGATGTGTCCACTTACAAACCGGCAACAACTGGCGGTTTGACGCCTGATGATGATCCCAGCATCAGCTAACATGTTGTGTTGCTACTCCGCAGGCCACTATACGTCACATCTATTACGGTCCTTGCCTATAGTGATTATTGTTTGCGCATGTGGTTTACCTTCTTGCCACTATCCCAATGCGACGATCTGAGGCTGTGGAAGTATGACGGCTGCAGTGTCAGCTAGGTACTCTAAAATCCGAAGCTAGTGACGCTCGTCATTGAAACACAAGCTCGGTGTGAATACTTCTTACTTTCAGCCCAGCAACATGTTGTCTCTCTAAGCTCGCTTGGTGCGCCGAAGATTCAGCAAATGCAATTACATAGTCACTGGGAGGGCAAGAGAACTTAATACTCGCCGCTTTAAGATTCTGGAGTCGACCGAGTAAGAGTAAGCAAGCATGAGCAAGGCTCGGCAACAACACCCAGAACGAAAATCATTGGTTACGTGATCGCTGCTTGTGGATATTGAGTGGTTTTCCTCCTTTGGTAGGCTGAGCTGACATCTTACCTTGCTTTCGACAACATTTCCTTCCCATGAAACATGTCGACGTATCTCGCTCTCAACCATCCTCTCCAGGTCAGAGTCATTCATCTAGCACCAGGCCGCCGAGAAGATGTCCTGTCTGGCACACTCGAACAGGTGCAGCTAGGGGAAGTCTCGTATGAAGCACTGTCTTACGTATGGGGCCAACCTGATAGGGTCTGTGATTTCCATCTCGACAGCGGTTCGATTCCGATAACAACCTCGCTCCGTGATGCGCTTTTGGATCTTCGAAGAGAGACCACGACCCGAACTATCTGGGCCGATGGAATTTGCATCAATCAGGATGACCTCGATGAACGGGCCCAACAAGTGACGATGATGGGGGAAATTTACCGAACTGCACGCCGAGTCGTCACGTACGTCGGGCCCGAGGAAGACGACAGCTCTTTGGCCATTGCTTTTGCGACTGATCTCGTCCGGTATGCTCTGATGCGTTACAAAAACCCTGATCCTCGCATACATGTGGCCGAGGAGCTTCCCAACATCGGTCTCCCTCCAATTACCAACCCCCGCTGGGAAGCTCTGAGGAAAGTCCTCTTGAGGACTTGGGTGAGGCTTGCCATGTTCAGCATCCTCTCTTGTGCATCGCCGCTGACCTCTTAGGTTACCCGATGTTGGTGCAGTCAGGAATTTCTCCTCAATGAAAATCTCACCCTGATGTGTGGGAGGTCCGAAATTCACGATTGGGAATTGCTATCGAAGCTTGCGCGCCTTGTTTTCTCCAGACACCTTCCAGCACATCTCCTGCCTACGCCTAGGGACGATCCTTTTGCTGTCGGGGAGTGTCTGTTCTCCCTGGGTCAGATTCGTTTGAACATCTTTACTCGAGGAGCGCATTTCAACCTCTCGTTTTTGCTTCGGGCTTTCCATCCCTTCCAAGCGTCCGATCCCAGAGACAAGATATACTCTATTCTGGGACTCGCAGCCGATAGAAAGACACTGGAACTGAAAGTTGACTACACCCAGACGCCTGAAGAGCTTTACATCTCGGTTGCCAGCAAGATTCTCACAGCGCATCCGGATATCAATCTCTTGGCCCATAATCTAGGCTCGAAAGCGCTGGCACTACCCTCTTGGGTCCCAGACTGGTCCACCTGGGTTTTTGGCACGGAATATGTCAATAGAGACTGGTCTTACTCGGCGGCTGGTAAAACGAAGGCTCACGTACTGGTTCGCGGAAAGACGATTGATGTGTCAGGCTGTCTCATTGATCAGATTACAAGCCTATCAACCCCGATTGGGCCACACTATCTCAAGGCTGTTCCCAATAGGGACAGAGTGCAGTGGCTTTCGGAGCAGGCAGGGTTCATCAGACCCCTCGAGCCATACCCTGGCGAGCCTGACCTGATAAATGCACTCTGGAGAACACTCATCGGGGATTTGTCTTTTGATGAACGATCGGCTCCGGACTCATATCGAGCCTTTTTCGAGGCGCACTCGAACTTGAAAGACGACATGCCAGTCAAAGAAAAAGACATGGCTAGAGAGTTTATCGACGCCGTGCGTCGCAAGTCCCGGAGCCGCGTTCTGGCTACCACGGGCAGGGGTTATCTGGGGGCGGTTCCAGTGACCAGTCGAGTTGGTGATTGGATCTGCATGTTTCACGGAAGCCGGAACCTGTTTATCGTGCGACAGGAACTGGTTGGTTTTTCATATGTTGGGACAGCTTACGTTCATGGTCTGATGCAAGGTGAGGCTTTGGAGGCTGACTGGTATCACGGACAAGAGATTTCGATTGTTTGATACAGGAACAGTCAAGCCTCTAATTTGCCAGTAGTATGCGTCTGCTATCCCGCATCTTCGTGGTGCGTCGATCCACGGTGCTCCCGAAGAAGCAACATCGCCCCATCTGAGCCTGCCAATAATCTGACGTCTTAACGCATGACGCTGTAGTACCTTCCATAGGTAGGTCAGGTGCCATACAGTGAAGGAAGGGAGAACCTGTGCAACCACCAAAGAAAGACCGCCCACCTCATCAACCCCGCTTCACTTCGCTCCCTTCTGGTCATCTTCAGCCCCAGCCTGATTCCGACAACCATCACGCATGCAGGCAGTCTCCCAGGTTGACCCGTCGCCTTCCGCCACTCACCTCACATTTGCCACGCCACTTTGCGTGACATTCCGCAAGCCCCGTGCCAGCCTATATGAGCCGTGGCACTCGTTGCCTGACGCCCGGCAAGTTGAGGCTGCACTGTTACACACCCTCCTCGAACGGGTTTCCCTTCTCTCCCCACGTCAGTCAAAAATGGGCTGGACGTCGTCCTTTTTCGGCTGGAAGCCCTCGCCAACCGATTACAAGAAATGGGGCCAGCATGTCAGCGCCCACGATGAGAGACGCCTGATGGCCGATCCACTGTCTCTTACTGCGAGCATTATTGCTGTTCTCGGGGTCGCTGGCGCCACGGCCAGAGCGGTGCAGAAGGTGCAGGAGATGCGACACGCTCCGCTCGAGGTCGTTGCGCTGGGGAACGAGGCAAGTGGCGATCTATCTCCCATACTCGCAAAGAACCAGACTGACGGCGCACCTTTTTAGATCACAGATGTCCGACTCCTTTTCGCTGTTATTGAGAACACGATCGCGGTACAAGCTGTTAAAGACAGCAGTATTGAGACTACGGTTGGCATGTTAGCGCTGCTGGAACGAGCCCGCGACCTTTTGCATCAGATCCAGGAGGCGCATCACAGGATATTTCCTCCTGGTCCGACTGGAAGGCAGCAAGATGACAAGCCGAAGATCTCAAAAAGGCTTTGGATGAAAGAAAAGAAGAACATCGCGATCCTTTTCAGACGTCTTCGAGAGACGAGGCATAATCTTCAGACGGCCATCTCCTCCATCACCTGTCACCAGACGTTTGTCATCTCTTAGCCCGATAAATGTTATTCCAAAGATTGTGGCTGACCTTTTACAGGAGGACACTTCCCGAGACGCATCTTGCCATCCAGAGCTCGATCAAAGAGCTGGAAGCCAGCTTTTCTGCCCGTTTTGACGAACTCGGAGCAGAGTTAGCCCGCGCTCAGAAACCCCAAATTGAAAGCCAGGCCGATGCGAGTATCAAGAGTGACAAACTCGATCAGGTCCGCCGGAGGGGCAGTTTCTCAAGTTCTGCATCGACGCTAGTCGGCGTCACTGGCTGTCAAACTGTCACCAAGTGCCAGACGACCTGCCCCTGCAATTGTCATGTACGAACAGCTATGCAATCTCCTTCTTGGGTCAAAGGCGTTCTTGGTTCTCTGTTCCTCAGCTACGCCGGCTCTCCGCTGTCAGGCAGGCCAGACTGCAATTACATGCCGTGCAAGCGCAGCAAAACTATTGGAACAGCGTACACTTACCACTTCCCGAGCTGGATGGTCGCCAAAGCCGTTTTCTTCGAGATGTCGAAACACGACCTCTGCGGGTACAGCGCATCCTGGACGCTTCACATTCCCAAGGTGCTGTCTGATGGAGACCCCGTGTGGAGATTCATCAACTATGGGACCGTTCCTCAAGTCGTTGATATCCTTTCTAAGAAGCAAGTCGCTGCTTGCGACATGAACCGGGATGGGAAGTCTCTGCTGCACGTGAGTCTTTTCACCGTGAAGAAGAAAATGAGAGGTTAGGTATTGACGTCTGCTGTCTAGTTCGCTGTTGAGTATGAAAGACCCGACATCTGCAAGTATCTTCTCAACCAGGGAGTCAGCCGCTTCTTCCAGGATGATACAGGATTGTAAGCTCACTAGTCGCTCGCAGTCGAAGTTATTGACTAATCAGCACAGTACTGCCTCCATGATGGCTTGCGAAAAGGTCCTCCCACCAACTGCGTCCGAAGACAGGGTTGTCAAGCTTGAACAGCTTCACCAGGTCTTCCAAGATGACGACCTTGCCGAGACGATGGACTTCCCGCCTCTCACGCTTGCCATCCTACGCCTACCGGAAGCCGACTTTGCGACCCATCTCGACCTTAATTTTGCCTCCATGAACACGCAGGATTCTCTCGGCCGGACGCCCCTGATCTGGGCAGCTGCCCTGCGAAAACACTTGATCACCCAGCTCCTCCTTGACTATAATGCCGATACCTCCCTAGCGGACAAACATTCGAAGACAGCACTGCACTGGGCCATGCTGTCTCAGTCGCAAGAAGTCGCCGAGGTTCTCGTCAAAGGGCGCGCCGATCTTGAGGCGAGAGATGTCTTTGGCCGCACCGCACTACATGAAACAGCAAAGGTTTCCAATAGCGTGGATATGATTAGTCTCCTCCTGAATGCAGGTGCCGTTCTCGACGCGCAAGACACGAGGTACGAGCGGACGCCGCTGTACCTAGCCACCTATCACGGTCGCACCGAAAACATGGTGGCTCTACTTGACAGGGGCGCCAACATGGAGGTCGTCGGCCCGATGAGTGGACATACACCGCTGCTAGCGGCTGTGGTCTACAACCGTTCGGGGAGCGTTCAGCTGCTGCTTGAACGAGGCGCCAGCATGGAGGTCATCGACAAGGGCGGGAGAAATATCCTCCACAATGTGGCAAAGTACGGTTCCGCTGTTATCATGCGCGCTGTGGCTGCAGCGATCACATCGCAGGGCAGGGGTCGCGTTGACGTCGAGCTGGTGGACCAGGACGGCAAGACGCCCAGAGACTACTTCCTGTGGCATCGAGAACAGTACTATAATGGGACGGTCACAGATGACGAGCGCAAGTGCTGGGAAGACCTCATGCAGGTCGCGCATGGCATATAGTCTGTTGAAATTGGCCCGAAGGGTTGACAAGGACAGGTCAGGCTGATACAAGTCACTGTTGCTACTTCAAGAGCAGATCCAAGTTTGAGATAGAAGAAGGCCGTATTCTTTGATTAAAATTTAAGTACGGGGCATAATGCTAAGACTGGCTTCACCCGAAAAAGCGTTGTTAAAGGTAACACGAGCCTCACCCATGCGGGAAGACCCAGTCATAAAACTCCTTGCCGAGAATCAGAGGCGATTCACAGCTCTCGACCACCTCACAATCAAAGGTGAGATCTGTAGTGCGAGGCCCCGAGTTTCTATATGTGGTATGCGTAGATGTCAAAGTGCAAGTACCCACCACCTTCTGTGGCGTCTCATCGTCGAAGCAGAGCCACAAGTCGGGGCCTTCTCTGGGCTTTACACCAAGGTCAAGCCTAGCGGCCTCGAGAATGGTGATAATGTTGAGGCCAGTGGTGTTAGTGACTTTGGCAACAGAGTGTAGAGGCTGAGAGCGAGAATTAGATTTTGTGGTGACATCATAAGCCACTTCCAGATCCCCGGTATTGAGGTGTTGGACAACTTTGTTTCTTCTTAGGGGGACATAGGTCGGGACCCGTTGCTCTTCGACCAGCGGAGGTTCCTCTGCAGCTGTGACGATCAATCTCGGGATGCTCAATCCCCTGCTTGATGCGAAGCTTGATTCCCCTGTTAAAGGGGAGGCCGCCATCTGGTATGTGAATGTCAGTAGTGCCCTCATTCTGACGGCCTGCTCAGGCAGAGTCAACTTACACTACTAACACGGCTCGCACTCTTCGATGGACGAGAAGCATCCGATCGTGAGCTTGATCGCGAGCTTGCTATAGGGGATGAATGGGTCTCGAACGAGGCAGGAACATGGTGCGTGCGGCACATGCTTCTTCCGAGGTCGACCAGGCTTTCCGTTCCACGGGTGATTCTAGGGGGCGGAACAGCCGGTCCAACATTCTCTTGCTGTCTTATGAAGGCTTCAAAGTTTTTACCAAGATCAGACACCGCCGTGGTCTGTATCCTCAGCTGTTTTTCCAGGCGCTTTCTAACGAGTGTCAGCGCTGTTCACGAATGAAGGGCTCGGGAAGGAGCGTGTCGACCAACATCTTTTGCTCAAGCTTGGCAATCTTCGAAGACTCTGCAGGCAGTCTCTCGTACTTGTCCATCATCATTGCCATGGCGGCACTGCTGACCACAAGTTGCAGGCTGCTCACAATATGCCGCATGTGAGGAAATCCCGCCAGTATCGATTCTTTCTTGGCCTGCCAGCGGACGAACGTCATCGCGGCGGCCACGCTCCTCCAGGGTATCTTGGTTCGGCCCTGTGCGAGTCCTTTGAGCTCCTTCTCAGACTCAATGAGGCGGTCTTCGATGAGAGAAGCTTGCAGTTGGATAGTTTCAAATGTTCCCTTGGAGTGGATGTATTGGAAGACAGGTAGGTGAGGGTATTCCCTGTAAGCGTCGTTGTATTGGTCGAAGGCGAGCTGGGTCACCTTGTGATACATCTTCACCTCGTTGGTGTGAATCTTGAAATCCTGGCAAAGATTATCCGTATCCTTCGAAAAAGAACGCAACATGCTGACGAGCTTCACAGCCTGGGAGCCCATTGAAATGATCGCCGGAGCCGCTACGATAAGCCCAACAGTTTCTGCCATAATGTTTTGATGATAAAGAAGTGCAGAAGGGATTGACGGGCCACCAGTCACGGATTTGATTTCCCCTTCTAACCAGTATACATATACCGTGTGCAATGGCTGATCGCCCGGACCATAAAGTCTACAAGGCTGCAGCACGCCCGCCAGTCCCTCATTTCATGCTTTTCCATGTCAATCCAGTGACAACTTCATTCGTTAAAACGGCGAAGAGTCAGCGCCATCAGATCATACCTCACCCTCTCCAGCAGAGCCACCGTCTAGCCCGCGTCTCCTCGCAAACCACGTATGAAGCAGGCTGCACCAACACCACCCTAACCGGTGCCAGCGCGGGGCAGACTCGCGGGCTCCCAGGCGGGCATGCCCCTATTCGTCCAAATCGCCAACGGCCGGTCGCGATTTGCGGGCAGGTGGCGCTGCACACGGCGCAGTCAGTACGTCCCTTCGTCCCAGTCCGTTCACCGAGAAAGGTCGTGGATGGGGGTGAGATGCGGGGATGGTGGGATGGTGCTCGATTTTGGGCGTGCGATTTACATCAGGCTCTGGGACCTGCAGTCGCCATGCGCGAGCTAGCAAGGGCGCTGCCGTGTTACCACCTTCGCGAAGCGAGTAACACCACTGCCCGTGGAGAGAAGGCCTCGGTGGCAGTGAAGCCCTCGGGGGCAGTGAAATATTCGGGAGTTGTGAAGCCCTCGGGAGCAGTCGACCACCCTGGTAACAATCCAATTCTGGAAGCTCAAGGTAAACATTGCCCTTCCGTTCCTCATACCGTGCTACTCTCGTCAATTGCTCCCACGAAAGCGCAAGTGCTGTCCGAAGCCTCGAAACATTTGGCCACTGCTGCCCGTTGACAGTCGAAACCCCGCGCCAGAGGGTCTTGTCGG
Organism: Verticillium tricorpus MUCL 9792; assembly: GCA_000732205.1. Taxonomy (NCBI): domain Eukaryota; kingdom Fungi; phylum Ascomycota; class Sordariomycetes; order Glomerellales; family Plectosphaerellaceae; genus Verticillium; species Verticillium tricorpus. Next base: position 3,262,424 of record JPET01000004.1, read on the forward strand.
GTCGCCGGCATGAGGTGGCACTTTGTCTCGTCAACCACACCACCCACCAGCCCTTACAACCAACGAGACGTCGCGCGCTGGGCCTCCAGCATCCTTCGCTTGAAAGCAATGTCTCACCCGTTCTGAAACATTCGAGTCCTCGCAATGATATCGGATTGGACTTGCTTCGTTCCACAAACAGGGGTGATGAGCCGACTAAACTCCTACCACCACGCCCACCACAACGCTTACCACATGCACAAGGAACATCAAAAGGGGCTAGCAAGACGTAGCGCCAACCAGTCCACATCGGCAGTCACCAACCCCAACGTCGAGAGGAGCATCTGTATCATGATCATGGTATTCATCACCCTTGCCCGTCCTCTCTAAGCCTGCCCTGTGGCGCTCGAGGACGACCCCTGTGGTATACCGTCAGTCATATCCTCGTAATCCCAGCCTAAGCAATGCTATGCCCACCAACCCTCTAAACTAGAAATGTCCAGCTCGTCATGAGACGCTCGGCCAGCGCCCCGTATCCACGCATGTATATCATTACAGAACAGAACCGTCCGTTCTGCCTCGCAAACTAAGCATCACTGTCGTCCAAACGCTCTCTATACCGGCTTCCGCCCCAATACCGTCCGGAACGGCATGTACGCGTGAAACGCCGTCGTCTTCACCGACTCTCTCACACGCAGCAGAAACACCTCCAGCCGCGGCCTCTCCCACCCGAGAGCCGCGAACGGCCGCGCGCTCAGCCCTCTCAGGCCGGCGAGCACGCTCTCCCTCAACAGCCCGCCGCAGAACCGCAGATTCTCGTCGGCGGGCCACGCGCCGATGGGGCACTTGCGTGAATACTCCGTCACGCAGTCGAAGCCCGCGGTGCGCATTTCGTCGGCGACCGACTGGATGCCGTACAGGTCGGCGCCGCGGACGGTGAGCCCGTTGGCCAGCAGGCCGAGCCATTCGCGGAGAGCATAGTCGCCTCCCTCGGGGCAAGAGTTGTCGTCGCAGCGGAGGGTGCACTCGACCTCCTGAACTTCGAAGTAGCCACCGGGCTTGAGGTGGCTGGGCTTGTTAGTGTCATGTCGAAGAAGAGGCAGGGCCACGAGTTGTACTCACTCGTAGACTCGCTTCAGCAGCTCTGGCCTGTCGCGGACCGAGTGCAACGTGTGTCGGAGGTGGATGAAGTCAAAGGTGCGCCCGTCAAAGTCCCACCCCTGTTCGTGCTCCATGTCATCCACATAAAAGCGCACATTCGGCGGCACCTCGCTCGATTGAATGGGCGAAAGATCGACTCCTTCAAAAGACGAGCGCGGATACTTGTCTGCCACTGTGCGAGGCAAAGGCCCGTGTCAGCAAAGACCCGGTGTGACGGGATGATGGCGCCAACTGTGCGACGAAAGGGAAAGCAGTGATTGGGAACCAAAAATCCTCCGATGCGGAAAGCTCTTGCAGGAAGGAGGGAGGGAGGGGCGGGAGGACGTGGAGTAGCACCTACGTTCTTCACACCAAATGCCGATACCAGTTCCTGGACGAGACGTTAGCGATCTGCGTTGGTGGCGATGCCAAGTAGCGGTACTGGGTGGCGAGAGAGCAGGGTGACCAAGGATCCGGAGATGTTTAACGTACCCAAGTCGAGCACCTCTGCTCCCCTTTCCAGGCACTGCTCCACGGGCGCGAGGAAGTGCCTCCCGTCGCCCATCTCGTAGCTTAGCCGGTGCGCCAGCTGATCCCGCTCTTGCTCCGTCTCGTCGTTGGGGAACGCGTAGATTCCCGGCCGGTAGCCGTGATACCGCAGTCCGTTCTCGTAAGAGTGCGCCCTGGCGCTGTCGGTCAGACTGGCCGTGTCGCCCTGCTCATCCATGATGATGGCATGATCGGCAACGGCGATGGGTGATGAGGATGTGTCTCCTTGCGGAACCGACCCGGCCGGCGATGGCGGGTCAATCTTGCGGCGCTTTTCGGGGAATTCGGCGTGCGCCATATTTGGCCTGACGGCTATGGACCGATGGGTCAGGGGGCGGCTACCGCTTGTTGGTGACCGACTGCCTCGTGTACTGCCAGTTGAGCTTGGGGGTGAGTTCATTTTGCAACCAGATCCTTCATGATAGGGGGCGCGCCGGCGGATAGGTCAAGTCGCGTATGGATGGTACAGGACAAGACAGCTCGCCGGTGATCAGGTTTGCCTTGTCAGAGAAAAGGGTGCTGCGATGCCTGGGAACAAACAACGTTTGTGTAGTCGACCGATCCAGGTGTTGATGGCCAGATGGGTCTGCGAGCAGACGGTTGTGACGTTGAGCGTGGACTTGGAAGCAAAGCAAGGGAGCCCGGCGCTGAAACACCTCAACAAGCAAATAGACAAAGACGGTTCTAGATGGAAGAGGAGCAGAAGCCACGGTCGGCAGTGCCCCGAACGCGCGCTCCCAGTCGAACCGCAGGCATTCCGCTTCATATATCCCAGTCACCCTCCTGCCCGTCGCCAGGGCCCCGGGGACGGGCTGATGTTAGCGTCGCTTCAGAGTGTACGTTCTCGCGGGTCGTTGCAGCAGCGTTGCCTGAGCCTTGCCCATGTTTGGCCGTAGCGTGGAGACCCTGGCAGTCCTGGCAGAAGCCAATGTTGCACAGGTTTTTCGACGGTGGAGCAGGGCGGACCAGCACGGGCGCGCCAGGACCGTGCATGTCTCTAGGGGAGCGATTCCTGCAGACGAACTGTCGGGTCAGACACTTGTTGGGACCCGGGAGAGAGGAACGATGGCGCTGCGGCGGCGCGGTGATTGGGACGAGGATAGGGGCCCCGCGAAAGGGGGGAGACGATGATGTGTTGGCAGACGTGGCTTGACCTAGGGCTACTACAGTACAGATCAGCCGGCGAACCAGAGCGGGCTGGCAGACTGACGGGCTAGCGGGTGCGTTACAGTGGTTCCAGCGGGCGACCGACAAGGGCGGGGGTCTCCGGATTTCAGGATCCGAGAAGTGATAATTCGATTCTTTCGGAAGAAGCTGCAGGATGGCTTGGGGTGCGGTGCCGCGACCATGCTCGCGGAATCGATCGAGACGGGGGGTCGAGGAGGGCTGGAGGGCAGCACGAAAAGCCGTCGAGCGGCGCAGTCCAGCGGTCGAGGAGGGCTGGCCGGGCAGAAAATGCTCTGGCTGTCAGGAAGCTACCGAGAAGGGTTCCATTCCAGTCTGTTGGAAGACCCGAGGGCGCGGGTTTGGTTTGGATCGTGTCCGCGACTTTGGTAGTTGGGCTCAGTGCCCCTCCGCTGTCTGTCTCTATCTCGAGGGACGACTGGTTCTGCTTTCTTTTTCTCGCGCCGACGGCCTTGGTCAATGAAACCAAGACATTTCAGACCACCCTGTGAGAAAGCGTGTGGAAGGGTCGGTCAGTGAGACCCAGCGAAGCCTTCTCGCGCTTTGAAACATGCTCCAACACTGCTGCCCTTCGTCCCCGGTGCCTGTGTTCTGGTCGTATCCCGCCCCTGCCGCCGTAATGGACCGAATGGGCCTTTGCCTGGTTGCCTCTCGCACCGGCCAGGTCGTCAGGTTGGTAGAAAGGCGTCTGACTGGTCGGGAGGCTGGCTCGACTGGCCCTCGGCGAGGAGACGGCCCATCCGCCCGTCCTGCGCGGCACCTTGCAGCGCATCGCAATGGGCCCTTGGCCAACGCCAGTGGAGCCCAACGGTGGTAGGGGTTGCTTTTCCAGCAACGCCTTCGGAAAAGGGGCCAAACGGGAAGCCTGGAGCCCAGGTCCAGGGGTTCTGTCTTGTGGTGCTCTCCCGTTGAAAGCTCCCCGTGGCGCATCGGAATTTCCAGCAGTTCGGCACGACGCAGGGGGTCCCAGTCGTTGACCAGCCTGCGAGCAACCCCCTCACGGCTCGAAAGCTGACTGAGCTGGCTGTGTCGATGAATAATGAGTTGTTCATTTGCAGGCTGCGGCTTGCAGCCTGACCAGGGGCGGCTTCGGCGAATGTGAAAAGGGCAAGCCGGGTGCACATCTCCCAAGTTGTGCCCCAACGTGAGGAGTCGACACACAATGACGGCGGCGTTGTGGCTTGTTGCGGTCAGTCTCTCGGTCTGCATTGCTTCGTGCTTGGCCAGCGCCTCATGTCTGAGGTCTTTTTAGACGAAGACGCTGGCCGTAACCCGGTGATCCGCATGGCCAACGCGACCTTGCGCAGTGTGGCTTCTTCCTGTCAAGTCGATCTGAGACTTGTGCCCGTCAGTTGGCCATCGTGTGCCGCACGAGGCGGGTCAATTGTGGTGAGCTGTAGTGCAAAGCAACAGGAAGTCAGCCATCCCACCACCCACCTTCTGCATGTGGTCGTGGTGGCTGTGGCTACAATGCGCTGCATGTGAGCCCCGTCAGGATGGTGCCATTATTTCGCGCTCGAGCAGGCCATGCCTTGAAAGCGAATACATGCTGTTGAGGTGGGCTATTCAACGGGCGGTTGTTATGCGTACTTGGGCCACCATGAGCCCAAACGCCGAACGTGCATCGGCGGTCTACCCTTCCATGTCGGTCTTCACCTGAAGTGGCAGGCAGAGAACCACAGTGAAAGGGAATCACGACAAGCGGGTCGAGAAGATCAGCTCAACCATGACTCGAGAGGCAAATTCGTGCGAACAAAGCAGCGGAAGCACTTCCGTTCCCACGATGACCGCCCGCCCTTCCAGACATTCCAGACCTGGGGCGATGCGGTGCGCGCCCGACAGACTGGCGCCGAGGCAGCTGATGAGGGTTGCATCGTGTGCCGCTGACGCACTTCATGTGCAGCGCACCAACTGGTTCCATGGCCTTGTCGTCGGTGATGAGGCCTGAAGTGCTCACCTAGCCCCCATGTCCACCACCCCCTGTATGTCCCCTGGCTCTCCTTTGCCCGTCCGAGGCACACCTACATGACGATGAAGGAATACGTACCGATCCGACGCCCGGTCTTGTTCGGATTCTAGAATCGATTCGTCCAGCCACACAGCCAGACGCGGGCTGACGGAGACGGGTCAGGGTGCAGACAAAGGGGTGCTTCGGCTGTTTCGAGGCAAATGATATTATTTCTTCCCCTCCTTTGATGGAGCCGTTGCGACTTGTTGATTCTCAGCCCATGACTCTTCTGGCGCAGACGATCGTGCCGCCGTCCTGGATCGAGGGTGGGGATTAGATCCCGTGGTTCGCGGACCATGGCGGGGCCAAAGCGCGCCGTTTGCCGGACCTCCCGTTGACTGACTGGCCGTTCACCGCCTCTGCCGAAAGGCAACCTCGTCCGTTCAGCGCCAGCAGCCTGACCCAGGCGACCCGGATTGCTGGGTCATCCCTCCTTTCAGCTGCAAGCCCAGGGCTCCGGGGAAGTCGGAATGTGCCAGGACGTGGTACTCCCTACCTCAGGAGGCAACTTCGGGTCAGCCCCTCGTTTTGTCGAGACCAAGGGCCGACGCCTTTCGGGACACCATGTTCAGCGCGCGCTGTGCGGGTGCAGGCCTCCCTCCCACTGCTGAATGGACGCAACCCCGATGCAGTTGGTGCCGTCGCACAACGCTGCACGCCCTCGGGCTAGATTTCTGGAGTGGAATGACCATGCACGGTGCGGCGCAGGTGACTTGTAGGTGGGCATCCGTTGTCATTTCGGCGGGGGTATGCAACAGCAGGAATGGCGTGAGGACAGGTGTCGAGAGTATGATGAGACGGGGAACGATGGGTCCGCCGTCTTGTCTATCCGCCCGTCCACCCGTCTGTCGAACACAGATCCGGTCTTGCTGTCGCAGTAGGTGACACTCTTGTGATGCAGTCTCCAGAGTCCATGTAACGTCAGGCTGGGCCAGTCCCTCGCAGCTTGGAGTGGGTTGTGCCCGCTGAAGGCCACCGGGAGGAGGGGAAATGGCGCCAGGAGTGCGTCCCAGCTCCCAAACCTGCGGGCCGGGAGATGCACGCATCGAATGAGCTTCCGGGTGCGGTGCAGTGCTGGCGCCTCACTCCAGAATGTTGGGTGGCCGAGCTACATTGTGCTCTTGGTGATAGATTAGACTGATGACTGCGTCTGACAACATTCAGCCGGTCATGGCTTTCCATGGGACCTCGCATCGGAAGCAGATCCGTCGCCGGCCGCATGAGAGACACCTTCGAAATGCCGTCTTAGCCTGTCCTCGCTGATTCGAAAGACACCGGGGAACCAGGCTTGCAGCTCCCGACCATCACGGCCGCCCATCATCTCGGCCAGTGCCCGGGCGCACAGCCAGCACAGGACCATGCCATGTCCCTGGAAGGCAGCTGCAATCCACAGCCCCTCCTCGCCCGGCATCTCGCCCACGAACGGGAAGCCATCGGAGCTAAAACCCATGATGCCCGTCCAGGCTTGGCGGATCCTTCCGTCTTGGTGGTCGGGGCCCCAGTTGGCCCCGAAATAACGGGGTGTGGAATCGTGCAGATAGCTGGTGATGGGGGGGTTGAGGACTGCGTCGTCGGTCGTCCCATACTCCTCCAGCCCCTCGCTGGAGGCTTTTACCAAGCCGCCCCCAATCACAATGTCACCTGCATATCGTGCGGACGGGGGTCTCGGAACCATGTACTCGAATCCATTGGCATAGATGAAGCTGTAGGTCGTTGCCAACCCCTCCTTCGGCATATTCAATCCTGGGCGTTGGGCCGTGACATGGCCCCTCACCGGCACCACGACGCGGTGGAACCTTCGGTGGAGGAAGGAGGTGTACCCGTTGGTGGCCAGGACTACCTTGCGAGCCCTGACACTTCCTCTGGCAGTCTCGACCAGCCAGGGATGAGGGATCCCTGCATCCGCCGCCTTGGATATGGAAATCGCGGGCGTGCCGGTCTGCAGGTTGAGGCCCATGGCGAGGCACAGCTTCAGCACACCGATGGTAAATCGGTAAGCAGAGATGCTGCCCGCTTCGTACTCGACGCCACCATGAAGGTCGCCACCGCCGACCAAGAATGACTGCCGGAGCTTGTCTACCGTGTGAATCCGGTATTGTGAGGCGTCGTCGTTGGGCATGGCGCTCCTCATGGCTTCGATGGCAGCATGAGCCTGTGCCCACTGGGCGGCGTCATAGATGGCGTCGACAGTCTGGCATGGGTTGCTCTCGCAGGCGATGCCGTGTTCTTTCGCGAACGCATGGACGGCTCGAATGTTGTCGAGCTCTAGCCTGGCAATTTGACAGGCGGCTTCGGTGCCTAGCTGGCGGGCGTTGTCCAGAAAGGAGCGGTAGGAGGCAGCCTTGGTGTGCCCTCCGTTTCGCCCAGTGGCCCCAGAACAGGCTTGCCGGGCCTCCAGCATGACGATCTTCGGCGGCCGCTGGAATTCGAGAACAGCATGTTGAGAAGCAGGCCTGGGTGGGTTCAGAAGATGCCAGGCGATGGCAGCACCGGTAATGCCGCTGCCGACGATGATCACATCCACGGTCGTGGGCAAGGTACCAGATATGTGGTTGGCAATATCGTCGGGCGGGTCCTGCCAGTAGCTCTCGGTTGGGTTCGAAACAGGCGAGGACACGGGGATGGATGCACGCTGATCCATTGTCTTTGTGATAGAAATCAATGTGGGATGGAAAGGGATGCAGGTAGGCTGATCTGAAGTCTTGCGGGAGAATGTTGGAGATCCGGGACCTCAAGTTGCCTCTCAGCGATACACTAGACGGTCGAGTGAGCACACTGTGTATTCTTACTGTGGAAGCAACACCCTTAGTTGTCCCTGCCAGTGATGTCCATGCCGCCATGCTGATAGTACAGCAGCCCGAGGCAAGGCACCTACCTAAGGTAGGTACCTTACCTTAAGATTCAAACCGTCACGGCCAGTTATGGGGCCTGCGGTAAATCAGAAGGTTGTTTAAACTTGAAAGTTACTTCCAAGTCAACAAACCCACCTCACCGTGATTTGATACGCCACTTATCACTTTGTCCCCCAAGCAGCCTGGTCGTTGACACAAGTGAGATCACGAACATCGACCCGGTCAGACGATCCAAGACGACTGACTGTATTCAAACTGGAACGACGGCCTGCTATGCTTCATGAGATGATTATTTCCCCTTTCTTCGAACCCCTGGCTTGTTCTCCTCCCAACCTCCGCTGTCCTCCCATCACTCAGTTCCATGATTCTCGAGAGACTCCCGGCGTCTAGCCGCCGCTATTGGCCGTCCGCTCGGGAGCGGTGTCCGCTTATGTCGGGGGGTCGGGCTGGCCTCCTTATCTTCAGCCTCCCAGCTGTTTTCCGACGTCGTTCCTTCATGCGTGCCCTCGTCGCGGCTGCTCCGTCCTGATCTAAAGGCGGCCATCTCTTGGCGCTCGCGCTCCTCGATATCCGGTGGTGCGTTCCTCGCTGGCGACAAACCCAGGGCCTGGTTGATGGTTGTCACGTGGCCCGTAGGTCGTGCTTGCGGCAGACGCTTCGCTGGATCTCGCGGGGTCGATTGATCGCGGACAAAGTCACACCGCTCCTTGTGCAGTGTGCAGGTTCCGCAAGCTGAGTTGGGACTGTTTGGGTCGATCAGACACCTATGGGCGGCATCCCTCTTAGCGGCGCATCGGCTGCAGGGCGTCAGGGCGTCGCAGTCAAGGGCCCTGATGCGATCGGCTTTGGCTCTTGCCGAGAGGGTCTTCGTGCTGCGTTCCTGTGTCGTGACTGGTGTCGTGGCTGGGGTCGACATGGTGGGTGTCTGGGCTGCCGTGGTCTCGGTGTTGGCCTGATCAAAAACTTCGCTACGGGCATGGGCCAAGTTGGAGGCGTCGGTCGCGTCCGTGTCGCCGTCTGTAGCATCATTGATGGCAGATGTGGCATCGGATTGAGGGACTGGCGTCTGAGATCTGCGGCCGTATCTCATGTTCAGCAGCAGATCAGCCAGCCAGATATCTGTTGGCGTCATACGCATGACGATGTACTCCCCGTCGGGGTTGGAAGGGGTGTTGGAAGGTGTGTTGGCCATGTTGCTGGCTACAAATGGAAGGGCGAAAGAAGCAGGCGCCTTGAGGATCTGGTGATGATTCGTGGAAGACCGAGAGATTTGGGTAAGAGTTGCAATGTATGATCAGGAGAGCCGGAATGCTTGGATGGAACAACGCCGGCAAGACCGAGATATTCATGAAATCAATGAGGATGAAGGCGTTGGGGATGGATGTCAAGTAGACCGGGGACCACGCTCTGTACCCTTCTATTAAATAACCCATATCGACCGCGCGTTTGAACGGGCTGGGATATCGGAGAAGGGTCGACCTTGGGGTGATAGACTTCAGGAGCATTGGGAACCTCGAAAGTCAACTTTTTGACGAAGGAGCGTCTGGGACCTTGCTGGCGTAGATAGGGCGGACGGGCGTGGAAGGAAGGCTTTCTGAGCACGCCGACTTTTCCAGGGCTAGGGCTGTGTGCTGACGGGCCAAAGTATTTCCCTTCATATCCGGGCATTGCTATGGTCAGTTCGCCACCATCGCAGGCAGCTTTGGCCTGGCGCAGGCTCTTGCTCTCGCCTGGTGTGTTGAGGTGGCAGCTCCGTAGCATTGTCTGATGATAGCTGCCCAGGAGGAGGCCCCACGGCTGTCAACTTTTGATGAACCCAACAGCAACGGGATGGCAAGTTGCACATGGGTACCGGCCATTGACTGCACCGTTGGCGACATGCAGTGTCGGAGATGCTCTCTTTTCTCAGGGTACCTAGGTCCATACATGTAGGATATGAACATCTCAACCGGCTGATTCTGGTTCGTGTCAGCCGCAGCAGTGGTTCGAATCGATGTTGGTCAATAATGTTAGATTATGCCCTGATTACTTCCCAGCTATCATGCGGTGTAGACTCGACCAACAGCCCGTATGGGCCAACAAATACAGGTGAGGCACGGCGCGGCATCTTGCGCAAGCCGAGTCCTGGAACTCAAATTCGAAAGAAGATGCGCCAGACCCCAGGAGTTTGACATACTCGATAGCACCCACTGTTCGCCTTTGAAGAAAAAGAAAAGGAAACCGAACCAGACTCCCAAAGCACCTGTCCCGCGGTCCGGCGCTCTTTTGTCGCTCACTGCTTTTCGTTTTGTGCGTAGATGAAGTTCGCAGCTGTAATCATTAGCGACACGTCGCACGCCGCCATGGCCCGGCCGGCCACTCACCGATCGGGACAAGCCCGTTCGCGTACGCCCAGTCCTTCACTCCATGTCCCGGCGCGCTGGCACCCCAGTGTTTCCGATTTCTGGGCTTCGAGAGGTTCAGCTTCCCCGTCGTCCCGTTGGCCGGTACGAACGCGATGAAGACGTAGCGGTGGGGACCCGTCTTTTCGGGGGGCGCGGGTGGCTTGTACTCGAGCACGTCCTGGAGACTGCCGGCCGAGGCCGAGATGGAGAGGCCCGTCGCGATCCAGTGGCAGAACTCGGACCATTTAGGGTTGTCGCGGGATGGGGCGTCAGGGTCCGTAAGAGTGAGGACGAACGTCGTGCCGGGCGCGATGCCAGACTCGGACTCGGCCTTTTCGAGATGAACGGAAGGTGCCGAGGCCAGCGCGGAGGGATCGAGGGTGTTGCCGAGGGAGGCCGAAGCATCCTTGGACCACGAGGCTGAGAGACCGAGGACGGGCTGGAATTCGGATATGACGTTGGGGATGATGCCGGCTTTGAAGAGGCTGGTTAATGTCAGTTTTGGTCTCACGTCGGACAGGGGGACCTACGCTTCATGAACCTCTGTCATGTCATCATTGTCGGACGCGATGATCTTCTGGCTGGAGTGTCGAGCTAAGGACAGATGAGCCAAGGCAAGAGTTGCCATGGTCTTCCACACTATGCCCTGCATGAGGGTGGGAATCGAGAGGCGAGAGGTTTCGCCGAGGCGATCAAGTGATAGCTTGGAGATGGGATCTCGAGGCCGCTTTCAGGGGGAAAGCCGTCGCCCTGTTGCGCGTATTCGAGCGGCGAGGGGCTGGATTCGTGGGTGAGGGAATTGAGCTCTCGGTAGATGTTGTTGGTGCAAGGGAGTCTTCGCGCGAATGCTAGGCCGATGATGTCAGGTGCGGCCGACCCCGCAAACCCACCCGGCCCGCTTGCTCCGTGCCTTCGCCGTGGTGACTGACTGCTCGTACGGCGCGTGAACCTTCATCTTGTGCCCGTTTTTGGCAGAACTCTCTTGGTTGAGATTGCAACTGAATCTGGACTTTTGGTGTGGTTTCCATCGTGAGCAGGTCATCGACGAGTTCTTGACGGCTCTGACGCTGGGGTACGTCAGCTGACTCGCTCAGACTAGGGTACCTCATGCACCCTGGATTCAGCTGATTGAGCTTGCGATTTGAGACTTGGCAATACACCACAAGCCCGATAAGCTTCCTCTAGAAGCTGAAGAATCGGGTCACGCCAGTGTGGCTTGGAGCTTACGTCGGGCTGGCAACTTTAGCTAGGTAGGTATGTACCTTAGCCCACGTTCTCACTTGTAACGTCTCACGTCGTACCACCTCGATGACGGCATCCGAGCAATCTATCTTGCCTCCATGCCTATTTGGTCTGCCTCTATGAACAATGGGCCAAACGACTCTTTGGTGCATGAAAGCTTGTACTTGCCACTTCGAAACCAAAGTGTATTTGCGTTGACCAACCGCCAGGTTGGTAACTTGAATTGATATTTATCGGCCCCGCCTCGGTATGTTTTGAGACAGCGAACACATAAAGAACAGCTATGTCAGCGCACACATCTTTTGGCCCCCTCACTTCAGCCAATTACTTGTCAATTCGACATGAGTATTGTAAGTGACAGCCAGCTCATCTGTTGAGCCGTCAACAGTGCCGTGGATGCGGGCACGAAAACTAGACTGCTCTGCACAGGCTTCTCAATGCTAGCCTGGTATGGAGTATAAGTCCCACACCCCCAACTCCGCCCCCCCCCCAACTCCGCGCACCAATTCTACCCACTTTCAACACCTAAAAATCGGCCCCCCAACAGCACGTATATCGCAATATCTTACCTACCCCTCATCTAACAGTTACGCTAACTATATTATTAGATTTAGAATAAAGAGCTATACTAAAGAAGACCTTTTAAATATACTTTAGGCTATTAGTAATAGCTACTTAACGTATAAGGCCTTACGTAACTAGAATATTCCCGTTATAACGCTTTAAAGGAGACTTAAAGGCGTAATAACGATCTATAAGGTAAAGGCTCCTTATTAGAGGCTTAATTAGGTTTAGGAATAATACCTAGCCTATTAGATTATTAAATAAGGTACCTTAAGGTTTACCCCTTTATACTCTTAAGTCTTTAACTTTATATACTAGATCCTACTTACTTAAAGGGACGATATCCCCCTTAGGAGGTATTAAATAGAAGGCTTTAAGTAGTAAAATCCCTCTATTACGACCCTCCTAGGTAAGTAAATAGAAGCTAGCCGTATTAAAGGTATTACTACTTAACGTCTTAAGGATTTCTTCCTTTTATTTAATACCTTTAATATTAAGGCTATCCCTTTATACTTACGATTTAATATAAATAAGATAGGTATTATAGAAGGTATAGGAATTAACGGCCTAGTTCTAGGCTAGGTAAGGTATTAGAAATACTATATATAAATAGCTAATTTATATTCCTAGACTACTATTATTAAGTACGTATCTATTATAGGTAAGGCCTTCCCTCCCTTTATTATTTTTAGGGGGAAAACGCTTTAATAGTAGTAGTTCCCTAAGGCCTTTAATAACTTTAGTAACTAGAAGTTTACTATAATAGTTAATAGGTAGATAAATAACGTAATAGGCCTTAAGTAGCTTACGAAGATCTTTATCTTTTAGACGTAGGCTAAGGCCTTTAAGTTTAAGTCTCTTTACCTCTTTATAATAAATAGCTATAGGAGTTACGTATCTAATAACTTCCTATAAGAGTACTTCTAAGAGAATATCTTCCTTATCTTTCTACCCTTATATTTAAGCTATATTATATAGCCTCTTAACCTCTCTATATTTAGCCCCCTTAAGATAGTATATAAAAAGTATCTTAAGAATATAGTTTACCTCCTTAATATATTACCTATTAGTAAATAGAACTTCTTCCTTTACTATTAAAAGGCTAGGTATAACGCTATTATATATAGTAATATTATAGGTAAATAATATAGAATTAGCCTATAGCTAGTAAGTTTACTTTAGCCTCTTAAGAGCTCTTAAATAATAGATAAAGGCTATCTTATATACCTAGAAACCCCTTAGAAGTAGTAGAAATATATTAGGTACTAGAGGGCCGACGGCCATTCTAGCCTAAGGCCACTCTAGTACCGACGGCTATTCTAGCCTAAGGCCACTCTAGTACTAGAGGGCTAGACAGCTATTATAGCCTAAGGCCACTCTAGCCGTTAGGCTGCTATTCCGGCTAGATAGTTAATCCGGTAGCTAGAGGGACTAAAACCCCCTCTAGCTAGAACTAATAGCCTAGAGAATATAAGCTTCTTATATAATATATTCTAATACCTAACTAGGGTACCTAATAATTAGTAGTAACTAGTTATATAACCGTCTTACTATCTATTTAATTCTAAATTCTATTAAAGAATTATAAAAAGAAATTAATTAACTAGTTAAGTAATATTCTACTAACGTAATACGATAAGTCTATCTATTAATTATTAAGACTATAGTTCTTAGCCCTTATATAGATTACTACCTTAGCCTAAGTCTACCCCTTATATACCTATAATTAGATTTTATCTTCCTAGTTATCTAAATTATTATTAAATTAGACTCCTACCTAAAGATATTTTCCCTATATTAATTAGATAATTATTCTAGTTAGATAGTTATTCTAGTACTACTATTAGATCTACCTATCTACCTATACTTAATTCTACTTAGGAGGACTATCTAAAGGCCTACTAGTTAGCCTATTAGGTAGATAACTATAATTAGGAAGTACTAAAGGTACTACTTAACGACTTAACCCTTATCGTTACGATTAGTAAGTAAGTTAATATTCTATAGGAATAATAATTTATTAGATTACTATTAAGAAGAGGGGCTAGATAGTAGTCTAAAATTTCTAGGTACCCTATTAAATAGGTAATAAATCCTTATTATCCCTAATTACTCTTCCTATCTATCGTAAAAGTAATTCGGCGACGTTATACTAAGGATACTATAAACTTTAAATACCTTTAAAAGGTAAAGATAACGGAAAAGAATAAGGGTCTACTCTAATAAGTAATAGAAATAGAAGTAGACTAAAACGATATCTTTAAGTTAGTAGAAAGATATAAAGTCTAAATAATTAAACCTACTAAGATACTACTCCTAGAGGAGTTAGATCCCCTATTAGTAGGAAATACCCTAGAATAGACTATAAATAATTAGATAGATAAGACTATAGTAGTACTAAATTAAATTATACTAGATAGTTAGACTAAGAGACCTTTAGATACTATTATAATATCTATTAATAGATTTATATCGATAAAACTATATTTAAATCTAATAACTAATATAAATATAGCTAATAATAGTTCTAGTTCTAGTATAGGTACTAGAGAGTAGTTAGCTCTAACTCTTACTGGAGTACTTAAGACTCTAACGTAATAGTTAGTTAAGATTTTAGAAGTCTTATAGGTAGCCGTATAGCTATAGGTAGCCTAAGTAGCTAATAAAGCTAATAATATAAATAATAATTCCTCTAAAGGCTATTAGAAGGTCTACTTATATAACTATTTCTATCTAGATTATAAGGTAGATACTAGTTCTACTATATTATTAGTCTATATAGTTAGGAAAGACGTATACTAGATAGATATTAATATATTCCTAGATTCTATTAATAACTAAGTAGATAATAATAAAAAGCGTAAAATTATAGTAAAAAGCCTCCCCTAACTACTTCTTAGGTCTATAAAGGTATAGTACGTTATTCTAGTAGAAGATAAGAAGGAGTACCTTTAGAGTAGACTAGTAGCCTAGCGTAGACTACTACGTAGATAATTTATAATAGACGTAACTAAGGTATTAGAATTACTTAATATATATAAGTATAGTAAGTTAGATATCTAATCTAGAAAGGACCTATAGAAATTTATCTTAGATATTACCTATCTATCGTCTATAGTAGGAATAACTAACCTACTTATATAATTAAATTAGGTTTACTTAAAATTTAATAATACCTTTATAGTTTACGTTTTAAAGCTAAACCTTAATATAATAATTAACTCCTTTATTAGAGAGGTATAGGATAAAGCCGAATTAATTTAAAGGGACTTAAATACTAATTTAGGTAGGAGAGTTATAGTATATATAGTAGGAGAGTAATTAGATAAGGAGAACGTTAATAATAAGGTATTCCTAGTTTATAACTTATATAAGCCTAATAATCGTAATTATAATAGACGTCTTAAACTAATAGATAATAGGTAGTATAATAATAGACGTAATAACTAAAGTAGTAGATTTAACTAATAAGAATAGAATACTATTAATAGATATAAGAATAAAAATAGATATTAAGAGGGTAGCTACCTTTAAAGAGGTAGTAATAAGACTAAGAGATATTTTATCTCTAGATCCTTTAGAAGGAATATTATAGTAATATATAGTAGATAGACCTATAGGCTAAGAGGTTAGTTAGACTAGAGACCTTACTACTAATAGATAAGGTTTAACTATAGCGGAAGGCTAAATTATATATTTATCTATCTATCTAATAACGATTATAGAGAAAATAAATAAGACTTACTATAAGATAGGTACGAAATAATAGATAAAGTCTTTTTAATTAAGGACGATAGAGAACTTATATTAGAGTCTAAGCCTACTAATATATCTATATCCTCCTATCTAATATAGCTAAATAGTAACTCCTATTAGAATACCCTTCTTATAAAACTTAAACTACTAAAAACCTAACTCTACCGTAAATATAATACCGCCTTTACCTTACGTAAGGCTCTAATAGAGTACGTATTTAATAACTTATATATTCCTCTAAAACTAAAAGGCTAGGGGCTAATATAAAGCCTCCTAAGAGAGACTCTATAAGTATTTAGGGTAGTAGATACGATAACTAATAAGCTAAAGACCCTACTAACGGATATTAGGGTTAATAATAAAGAGGCTATAGTACTTAACGTTTTAGAAGTAAAGTAGGAAGCCTTTATAGTATTTAGAGAAGACGATATAATTAAAGCTTAAGCCTTAAGAACTATTATCTAAATAACGATTAGAACGAGATATAAATACTACTCCTTTCTAATAGCCTTCTTACTAGATAATAAATAGTATTACGTCGTAGCTAACTTAGTATACTTAAACGTACTAGTAGATTATAATTAGCTAATAGAATATAGGAAGAACGTTACGATTAATAAGAGTCTAACTAGGAAGGTAGAAGGAATTAGAGGAGTATTAATTAATCTAGAGGAATAAGTAACGTTTAACTTCTATATTCTAGGAGTAGTTAGTAACTAATAGATAAAGGTCTTTAGATACGTTATAGTAATAACTTAGCTAATAAAAGGGCTTAGTCTATAACTCCTATTAGGATACGAATTCCTATATTAATACGGAGTTAATATACTTTTTAAATTAAGTAAGCTTAAGTTTAATTACTACTATAGAGTACTAATACTATTTAAATACTAACGAAAGTTAAATCTAGTTAAATAGTAGGTAGTAGTACTTTCGTAGATAATACTACCTCTAAAGTCTATAATTAGAGTTCCTATTAGATATATAAGATTACCTAGGGTTAATAAATATAGAGTTAGATAAGAGTATACCTTTATTATATCTAATAACGTAGTATAGTCGTATATACTCTACGCCGATAGCCTTTAATTTATATTCCTTAGTAATAACTTTAACTAGGTACTTAAAGTTAGGTAGAATACTAAGCTAGGTATAATTAAAGACGCTAAAGAAGACGGATACTTCTTAGTAGACTAGATATCTACTAAGGCTATATATAGATAAACTAAGTTCGAATTTACTAGAGAGGTAGAGTAAGTACTAGTAGCCGTAGAAACTAACTAGATAAGATAGAATAGTAATAATATAATACCTAAAGAATAACGAGAGTTTAAGCCGTTATTAAGGGTAGAAAAACTAAAAGATATAAAGGAAATTAAAACTAAGGACGGAGTTAGTATCTATATAGATAACCCTAAATAAGCTAAGAAAGTAAAAGACCTACTAGAATTATTTAACTACTAGAGAGATAGAGGAATTATCCTAATACTAGATAAAGATAGAATACGTATTAACTTAGTAGATAGTTAGTAATAGAGAAAGCTTAGTACTAGAGCCTACCCTCTCGGTATTAAGGATAAGAAGCTACTTAATAAGAAATTTAACGATATATATAAACTTAGTTACTTAGAATAAATAAAATATCTAATACCCTTTAGTTATCTAGTTTTTATAGTCTAGTAAGTAGTTAATAGAACCTATAAAGGAAGAGTTATTATTAACTTAAAATAACTTAATAACGTCTCCGTACTAGATAACTATTTAGTTCCTTTATAAGAGGAAATAATTAATAGATTACGTAATAAAACCTTCTTATTAGTATTTAATATATCTACCTTTTTCTACTAATTACTAATATATAGTAAATATAAAAATAGAATAGTTATTACTAGCCCTAGGGGACTAGAGATATTATATATAGTATTAATAGGTTACTAAAACTTACTAGTATATACCTAGCGATTTATAGACTAAAGGCTATATCCTTTCTAGTAGTTCGTAAGAGTATATATAGATAACGTAGTTATATTTAGTAATTTATTTAAGGAATATATCTAATATTTAATAGTAGTCCTAAGTATATTTAAGGAGATTAAACTAGTACTTAGCCTAATAAAATTATTCTATATATACCTATCTATTACCTTACTTAGCTTTAAGGTAAACGTATTAAGACTATCTTTAATAGAGGATTAACTCTAAGTAATAGTTAGATTAAAATACCTAACGTCCCTAGTAGACCTAGAGATATACCTTAGAATAACTAGTTAGCTAAGACGGTTTATCCCTTTCTATTAATAGAAGTCTAAACCCTTAGAATCTAGAAAGGTCGTTATATTAAAATAGTTATAAGAAGAAAGTAAGGTAGATCTATAGAAGAAGATAATAAAAAGGAGTAGGCTAGCCTATATATTAAAGAAGACCTTTATACCGTCTACGTTAGAGAAAGAGGTATTTAAGATCTTCTAGGAATAACTAATAAGGGGAATACTCTTAGTATATTACGACCTAACTAGACTAATATTCTTTAAAATAAATATAAGTAGAAAGGGTTTTAACTTATTTATTTTCTACCTAGATAGAGTCTAGGATAGAGGTCGTATTCCTAAGAAGTTAGTTAGACTAATTCTATTCTTAAGTAGACTAACGACTAAATCTAAATCCGTTTCTAAGGCTATTAAACTTAAGATAGCGTACTTAGTATAGGTATTTAGGAAACTCTAGACGATAGTCTAGTCCTACTAGTACCTAGCGATAATTCTAATAGACTATTAAGCCTTAAAGGGAATCGTAAAGTATATTAGTCTAACTATAATAGATATTAATAAAGCTAATCTAAGGCTAATATTAGTAATTATATACCTAAGTTAATTCCGATTTAAAATTATTTATATCCTAGGGAAGATAAACCTTATACTAAACGCCTTATTAAGACTACTAATACTAGATAACGACGCCTATAAGGTAGAATAGAAAATAAAACTATAGAACTAATAAATAAACGAATTAGATAACGTCTAGAATAACGAAGTCTATCTATTAAGCCTAAATATCGAGATATCTACTAAATTAAAGAAGAAGGTAATTATAATTAATAGATATAAATCTAATAGCTACTATAAGTTAATTCTTAACTAGATAAAAGAACTAAGAGCCTAGAGGTAATACCTAAAGGAAAACTTAATAGCCTTCGTAGAATATAATAGGCTACTATATAATCTAGAACTAATAATAGACTAAAAACGACTCTATATTCCTAAGGTAATCGTACTTAAACTATTAGAAATAGTATATAATAAGAACTACTACTTTAGACTAGAGAGAATATTATATAAATTAGACGGAGTCTAGTTTAAGGGTAAACGATAGATAGTAAAGTAGTAGTAGAGGTACTACCTAGACTACTAAGTTCTAGCGATAAAGAGAGTAAAGCTAGTTAGAGAGCTTTAACTAATTTAGATACTACTACTACCGTTCTATATAGTAGTAGTAGACTTTATCGTAGGATTACTAAAAGTCCTACTAAAGTATTCCTTTTAGATAGTCTAAGACTTAAGAGTAATAGACGTAGACGTACTAATAACGTATACTAACGCCTATTTTAAAAAGATACTACTAATTCTAGGTAGTATAATATATTTAGCGATCCTACGCGGTATCACTTGCCGACTCTAGTAAACTATTCGCCGCCCTTCGCCTATTCGACTATATGCTCCCCTATTTCAATCGAAGCGGTATCTAGGTACATCCGCCCCCTACTCCTTGGTGTTGGCTGCCTTAGCTACCTCCCGTAACTAGTTATAGTCTGTGGCCTTAATCTTCTTATATTTAGCTCTAAATTCGGCCTTCGTTATAAAACTAGCCTTCGCTAGGTTCTTTAATTCCCTCCCCTTTATCTCTACGCTAAAGAGCCTAGCCAGGGTTAAGCCCTAAGAGGCCAGGCGAACCCAGGCGTCTTCAGGTATACTTACGCTAGGCGCGTAGGGGTCGTACCCTACGCCTTCAAGGGCTATAGTAGTAGTCGCATTAAGAGGGGTTAGGCCCTCGATAGGTAGATCGTAGCCAGGGCGTAAGGACCTAAGCCGATCGCGTAGCGACCTAGGGAAGTTAATAGTATAGGGGCGACCTTTACCTACGCTAGGGTATATAAATATAGTAGTTACTTATATAGTTAGTATATTTATAGTAGTAGTATAGTCTTAGCTTAGTAGATAGTTATAGGGGTAAGTATCTTAGTATTAGTAGGGATAGGGGGGGAGGGCTAAGCCGGTATTTTATATATACCTAGGGTAGCTATAGAGTTTATCGCTATTTAAGTTATAGTTTAACTAAGATTTTAGTACCCTTCTATCTATAGTTAGCTATTATCCCTAATTAATAACGCGTAGGTAGGCGTTCTAAGGGCTAAGGGCTACTTACTAAGTAATACCGTACCTCCTATACATTAAATAATATATTTAGTAAAGGGAATTAATAAGGAAGTATAACGTTTTAACTACATAGGTATAACCTTACGTAGGTATAACTTTTTAAGCCTTCTAATTAGTTAGTTAAAGTATTACTAATTAACAGCTATACCTCGACTTTAACCTAAGGTACTACCCTAACTACGCCCGTACCTAGAAGCTAGTAGCTAATCTAATCTTTAACCCTCTTCTCTTACGCGTTAACGTATTATATTACGACCTCCCTACCTACTATAATAATACCTAAGGGTACGCTCCTTAAGTAACGGGTTAGATTTCATTAAAGACGTAATTTAAGCCTTAGTAATTAACTTTATTACGAAAAACGATAGTATATTAGCCCCTTAGCCGATATCCTAATAATCCTCCTATCAAGTTAACTAAGCTTTATAGCTAGTATAGTAATAAGTATTAGATAATACTACGGTATTAGTAATAAAGACGTACTTAGTAATATCTTTACTACCTATCTACCTATCTTTAGATATTCTTAATACTCCTATAACCTTATAGCTTATATAGATTCTACGAGCCTTTAATAGATATATAATACGACTATAGAATCTACCTTTAGAATTAATTCCCTTCTAGACGATTACGACGATAGTAAGTAAGGGTACTAGTCCTAGGCCCTAAAATCGACCCCTTACTATTAGACTCCTAACCTTAATTAGCCTAGCCCCCTCTAAGTATAACGTAAGTTAAATTCTAGTCTATATTAAAGTTAGTCTAAGAGGTTATTAGAGAAGGTCGTAGGCTTAATATCGATTTAGCCTAATCGTATAAATAGAGTCGAAGATAGTAGGAGTAATAGGGTTAGTTACTACTTTCTTTTAATACCTATAAGTCTCCCTTATTATACTCCCCCCTACGTTCCTAACTATAGACGGCGCCTAGTAATATCCTTATAGGGTTATAATTAGTACTTATTATACTTTTACTCTTACTAGTACTAACTATAATCCCTAACCCTTTTATACTAGGTAACCCTATAGTAATAGTTAATCTTCTCTTTAACTTAGTTAATATATTTATAAAAAAATACGGCTTTAATATTATTAAGCGTAATATATATTTATATAAGAGATAATAGATTAGGTATTCTTTCTAGTATAATCGATTTAGTTAGCCTTAGCCTATAAGAGGGGTAGGTCTCTAATAACGGAAGTTACGGAAGTATAGGTATAAATAGATAGTTATTACTAAAGCCTTAGAAGAGGGGAAGTAGCTTCTTCGTTAATACCTAGATTTAAAATATAGTTAATATAACTATAAACCTAGTATTAAACCTTCTATATATCCTATATATAGGAGACTTATTTTACCTATTAAGGTAATAATCGAATTAATAAGCTATCGTATTAGTATTTATACCTAAGATATACGAGCTATAGTTAAAGAGTAATATCCTACGTTATTATTTACCTAACGAGATATCTATAATACTTACTCCCTTATTACTAGGGAGAAGCTTAATAGCTATAGTCTAACTATAGCCCTAATTAGGGAATTTAATAAAAAGAAGATCCCCTATCTTATTAAGTAGGCTAATAACGACTTAAACCGTCTACTTAGCCTAGTCTAGACGTTCCCTTACTATATCTAAATATAAAAGTAATTCCCTAAGGTAATAAGCTTTAATAATATATATAATACGAATAGGTTTAAGCTCCCTCTATTCTAAGCTACTAGTTAGACGTATTAAAGGGATATTTTTAATATAGCCTTTAGCCTTATCGATAACGAGAGGAGAGAAGGTTTCTAGTTCTTTACTAAGAGTATCCTTTAGCTCGTTAAGTAGTACTCTATCTAGGAGCTAGACGTTATTATTATAGACTTTAATAACTTAATAAAAGTAGCCTTAAATAACTAATTCCTAGAAGTATAGTAGTAACTTTATATCTATTATATTAATTCGAATATACTACTTAAGTTAAAGTAGAAGTAAGTTAAAGAGTAGAAAGATAGTAGTAGCCTAGAACCTAACTACTAATACCTAAGTACCCTTATATTAATTAAACTTAACTTTAAAGACTAATAATTAATATATACCTTACTTTTTAAAGAAATCCCTTAGATATACTAGGGTATTCTTATAATATAGAAGGCTATCTTATTTACTAAGATAGAAGAAGCTTACGAGAAGGTATAGATCGACTTCTATACTAAGTTTAATAACTAGTAAGCTATCTTACGATATCTTTATAAAATATATATACCTATAAAGGCTTAGTAGGCTTACTATTTTATTTAAAAGTACTAAAACTTTAGGATCCGTATTACTTCTAGTATAAAGGTAAGTAATAATAATATTAAAAGCTATCTACTTAACGGTATAAGCTATCTCTACTAACTTATAAAGGTAATACGGGATATAGTAAAGGATTAAGAGTACGACTTTAGTAACGCCTACGCCTAAGATAAGGTCCTAATATTACGCGACTACCTTAGTCTATCTAAGGAGTACCTAGGTAAACTATATACTACGATCTTATCTAGAGTACTTAATCTTATTAATTAGTAGTATCGTATTACTTATAAGGTAATACCTTTAGGTAGAGTTCCTTTTCTTCTATAGCCTCTTAGAATCTATAATAATAAGTATTCTATCTCTACTAAGCTTAGTATTCCTTATTACTATACGATCTACTAGAAGCTTAACTCTATAACTAACTTTATAAAGTAGGACGTCTATCTACGTTAGTAACTACGGCTAACGACGGCGTAAAACCTATATTAATATATCCTAGATCCTAAGATTACTATATTACTACGAGGAAGGCCTAAGAATATATTATAACCCGTTCCTATAAGGCTTACGATCTATAGTACGACTTAATTAAGGAAATAAGCCTTTAGTTAGACTAGTAAATAACTAATAGGACGTAAGTAAGGCTAGCTACTTAGAAGCTAGAACTAATTAATAATTACTAGGCTTATATTATAAGGTTATAAAGGTAGCTCTTAAAGAGGTATTCTAAGTTAATATTAGACGTATAGTAAGTCTAGTACTATTAGTCTTAGAAAGATAACGGGATTACGTAGTAGTAGTTAGAGGATATAGAGGATATAGCTAAGTATTTAGAGGATAAGGAGCTAGTAGGAAATCGTAGACTAGGATTAATAAATTAAGAAGTAATTATAAGAGGAGCTAGCTAGAATAGATAAGATTTAAATATAAGGTTTAGCTTTTAGGTACGCCTATAGCTAGAATTTAATTACGGGCGTACCTAGAATACGTAAATTAAAGCTATTTAGATAAGAAGAATAACGTATTAGGTATTAGGTAAGTAACGTAGTTAGGTACGTAGTAGGTACTTAAGGTATATTAACTAAAAGTATATTTCTAATTAGCTAATTAGAGGGCTTAAAAAGTTATACCTATATAAGGTTATACTTACGTAGTTAAAACGTTATACCTCCCTATTAATTCCCTTAGTAAAAGACTAGGTAGCTTTATTTATTAGAGTACTACTATTAGTAGACTAAGGGATTCCCTCTACTATTATATTAGATAGGGATACTAAGTTTATAGGGGTATTCTAGAAGGTAATCTTTACGGCCTTAGATATAAGCCTACTATTTTCGATAGCCTAGTATCCCTAGATAGACGGCGTATTAGAGAGAAAGAATTAATTAGTTAAGATTATAATTAGGTACTATATTACTATAATAGATATACCTTAGATAGATATTATCCTACCTTTATAGTTTATATTAAATAACGCTAAGTAGAGAATAATTAATTACTCTCTAAACGAACTAGTAATAGGTTTTAAATTAAAGTCGTTAATTAGATAACTTAACTAGGAGACTACTTAAATCCTACTAGAGGCGTTAAAGACGCTAAGGAGACTATATTAATAGGAGGCTAAGGTATTAATAGCCTATACGTAGGTAGAGGTAAAAAAGATATATAACTAAAGATATAAGCCGATCTACTTTAAGGTTAGAGATAAGGTAATATTAAAGCTATATAAAGGATATAGAATACCTAAGAGACTACTATGGAAATAGAGTTAGTAGAGAGTTAGACTATTTAAGGTATTAGAAAAGAAAGAGAGTCTTACTTATAGACTAAAGTTCCTAGATAAATAGAGAGTCTATAATATCGTATTAGTTAAGTAACTTATTCTACTCTTAAAAGAACTAGACCTATAGTCCCGTAGACTAATAGGAAGTAAACTACTAGTAATAGATAATAATAGAGATTTCTATAAAGTCGAGGTACTAACGGCCTAGAGGATAGACTAGTAAACTAGTAAGCTAAAGTTATAATACCTAGTTAAATAGAAAGGCTAGGGCTATAAATACGACTAATAGATCTATAGAGCTAATATACTCTATATAGTTAACGACCTTATTAGAAGGTATAAGGATAGATATCTAGTATAGGACGAGGAGATTTAGAAATTAAAGGTAGAGTAGCTAGAGTTTAAACTAGTAGATGAAATTCTAGAGACTAATATCGAGGTTAGGCTACTAGTTAAATAAAAGTAATAGACCTAGGTATAGGTATTAACTCTAGCCTAGTAACTAAGAGATAGAGTAATTAAGAGATAACGTAGTAATACTTCTTATAACTATTTATATATAAACCTAAATACGTCTCCTATATAACTACTACTCTTTTACTATAACCTCTACTCTCTTATATCTAAATATACCTCCTTTATACTTTCTCTAATTATACCCTTATACTAATAACCTCTTTATACTAATAACCTCCTTATACTAATAACTCTCTTATACCCTTATATTAATAATATAACTCTCTTATACTCCTAATACTAACCTTAAGTTATATATATACTAATAACGTCCTTAAATAAGCTTAGTCTAGTAAGACCTACTTAGGCTAGATAACAGGACTCTACCCTAAGAAGAAGTATTATAGATATAATGACTATTCCTACCTATTAAAGTAAGGTTTAAAATAGATAAAAGTATACTAAGACCTAAGAAAGATAATAACGATTATAACCTTAAGACTAATAATAAAGATATATAGCCTAATATACTAATAAATAAGATTAAGGTTAAGTAGTATTAACTTTAGATACTACTTACTATAGGAGTAGATAAACCTAAAAACGAGGAGGTAGCTTTAATTAACTACGTATTACTAGGACTTTAGAATATATAGAGCTCTAAGTAAGAAACTACTTTAATTAATTATATACCTTTAAGACTATAGAATATACTAAAGACTAGTAGTAAAGTAGCCTTAACTAATTCTATACTCTTTAGACTTAAGAATATATTAAGTTCTAATAAGAGACCTACTCTAACTAAGTATATATCGATAAGACTCTTAAATATACTAGGTCTTAACGAAGTAGTTACTCTAATTAAGAATTTACCTCCTAAATACTAGGGAGGATATATAGGAGCTAAGCTCTAGGAAGTTACTATACTAATTATAATCCCCTCTAACTCCTCCTTATCTTACTTATTTATATCTAAAGACGATAGCTTAATTAGAAAGGTAATCTATAGCTAGACTAAAGAAAAGGCTATTAAGTAAATATTAGCTAGAGAAGAAATAGATAATTAGTTTAAAGATAAACTCTTCGTTATACCTAGTAGAAGTAAGTAAAGGGGTAGTACTTAGAGTTATAGTAGATCTATATCTACCTAGAAGAAAGTATAAGGAAAGAATAAAACTTAACCTAATAATAGAGATAAGGCTACGAAGGCTTAGACTATATTAGTACCTAGGACTAGGTACTTAAAGGTAGTTATAAAGATAGAAGAGTTTATTAGAGAAGTATAGGAGGAGCCTATAGAATTAGATAGTAAATACGAGCCTATTATTAAAGACGATAATACTAAGATAGTACTAAAGAGAACTATAGCTAGTAGGAAATAAGGTAATAAGGTTAAAATCTAGTACTTCCCTATATTAGACTTAGATATAGAAGAACCTAAGACTTTAAGTAGTAACCTCTAGGGTTAAATAGAAGAAGAGATTAGACCTTAGGTCTAATTAGAGCTATAATTAGTAGATTATTAAGTTAGAAATTAAATCGATTAAGTAATTAAGTAAATTAAGATTATAAAAGGGGAATTTATTAGTAACGTTATTATATTTAGATATATCTAAGACGGAAAGAGAGCCGTAATACTACTTACGGAGTATCTAGTAGTAGAGGCTATAATTTACTTATTACTAGGTAAGGAATACGATATATTCTAGGTAAAGTTAAGAAGATATAAAGCTACTATTAGAGCTTAATTCTAGTAGACTCTAGTTATAAGTAATAAGATCGATAAGACGTAGAGAATCTATAACCTAATTAAATATATAAAGCCGAATTAATCTACTTCTTATAACTTAATAAAGTTCTAGGTAAAGGTAATTAGATAGATCTTCGTCTACTTAATAATAACTTACTTATTCTTATATAGTATAGTAAGAAGTACGATCTATTATATAAGGTAGCTACTTAATAATACTATTAGACTAAAATTAATACTTAACGATAAGAATATCGACCTATTTACTAATTTAGAGAATAGAACCTAATAACTAGCCTAACTTTAGGTAGCGTATTAACTAGTCTATTCTATACTATTAACCGCCTAGGTATTCTAGGAATAATAGGAGGTCTAGACTAATAGAATAAAATAGTATTAACTAGTAGACTCTATAATCGAGGAGAGTTAGATAGTCGTAGTACTATTCGTAAAGATAGAGCTCCTAAAATAGCTAGTAAAATTTAAACTACTTATCTACTAGGGTTATTAAGTTAGTATTTATTATAGACTTAACCTTAATAATAGTATAATTCTTATTCTAGTAATTAAGCTCTCTAAGGTTATAAAGACGCTATAGAATAACCTTAAAGGGGTTCTATATAAAGGCTAGAAGGATATAATAAATACGTCTATATTTAATAAACTACTAACTTAGAATGAGAAACTACTAGTTAAAGTTCTTAAAGGACTTAAAGAATAAGTAATTAAATACTAGAGAGATACTAAATTATACCTAGTAAATATATTAGAAGATATATTAATAAATAGATACCTAGACTCTA
The DNA here is from genome assembly GCA_000732205.1 of Verticillium tricorpus MUCL 9792. Classification (NCBI taxonomy): domain Eukaryota; kingdom Fungi; phylum Ascomycota; class Sordariomycetes; order Glomerellales; family Plectosphaerellaceae; genus Verticillium; species Verticillium tricorpus. The sequence continues at coordinate 3,289,592 of JPET01000004.1, forward strand.
ATAAGGATATATCTAATAAATAACTACCTAAATAGTATAAAGATAGAGTAATCTTAAAGATACTTATAGAGCTTACTAATAACTAGATATATAATTTAACTTAGATAAGCTATATCCTTAAGGAACTAAAGAATATTACTATAATCTAATTCTATTAAGGTAAAGTAATAAATAGATTAACTAATAAATAGAAAAACTTTATAAATAAACTTACGAAGATAGTAGACGATATCTCATCGCTATAATCTAAACTAACTAATATTAAATTAATAATCTCTATAGGTAATCTTAATAGAATTAAAGATATATTAGAAAGAATTAAAACTAAGATTAAAGTATTAATTAAAATAATATATAACTAGCTAGGTAAATAAGTCGCCTTAGGAATATAGTATTTACTAGTAGTCTAGTCCCTAGTTATTAGCTCTACCGCCTCTACTCTAATAAGAGTTAATACTCTAATAAGAGTTAATACTCTAATAGGAGTTAATACTCTAATAAGGACTTTAATATAAAGCTTACTAATACTATAATAACTTAGACTTACGATAAAGGCTAAGGGGAAGAGAGTTATAATAGACTCTAATAACGATACTCTTACTAAAAAGTCGAGACGTAACTAAAGCCTATAGGGTCTATAAGTACTAATAATATAACTATATAAGAGAATATAATAGAGACTACTTTAATAATTAGATAGATACTTATTTAGTAGATTTCCTTTATTATATTATACTTATTTACTTTCCTTTATTATATTATACTTATTTTATTTTCTTTTATTATATTATACTTACTTACTATATACTTACTAGGATAGTAAGAATAGAGACTAATCTATAGATAGATATATAGCCGGTAAGGCGCTACTATTTAGAGGAGGTAATACTATTAGGTACTAGAGGGCTAACGGCTATTCTAGCCTAAGGCTACTCTAGTACTAGAGGGCTAGATAGCTATTATAGCCTGAGGCTACTCTAGCCGTTAGGCCGACGGCTATTCCGGCCAGATAGTTAATCTAGTAGCTAGAGGGACTGAAACCCCCTCTGGCTAGAACTAATAGCCTAGAGAATATAAGCTTCTTATATAATATATTCTAGTACCTAACTAGGGTACCTAATAAATAAAATATATAGACTTTACCTTATAAACGCTATAAAAGGTAAAAGATCTACGGTTAGGTTATTTTATACTATCTTAGATCTATATAATACTAAGGGCCTTAGTATAAGCTACGTAATACCTATTTATAAAGGTAGGGAAGTCTCTAGATATTAAGGATATATAAATAGTAAAAGTAGGCCTCTAAATAGCTTAATTAAGTACTTAGCTAGAAGTATATAAGCCCTATAAGAAGACGAGGGTAGCCTAGGAGCCTAACTTAAGGTTTACTAATATCTAGGCCGTTAAGGCTACTTAGTTAAAGGCGTAGGCCCTCTTTATACCGTTAGTTACGCCTATTAAGTATTAGGAAGCTGAGTTTAAGTCTTGGTGCTCGGAATTTCTATTGGAATAAGCCCTATTAGGTGAGTAATTGACGTTATCTGCTGTTCTGCGCTGCTGTTCGTTCGTTGATTTTGGTGCGCGGTGTTTGGGGGGCGCGGAGTTAGGGGTGTGGGACTTAGTGTCGCTTACGCTGAGGAGACGGGAAGCACGGCGCCGGCAGAGCAGACTGATCGCTCAATACGAGGGTCGCGCTGGCAGCGAAGCCTACGGTCCAGACCCGGCCGCCGGCACCGCAAGGTGCACACTGCCTTTTCAGTCATCGTCAGCTTGGGCGGCCACATGGGGAAAGACAGGGCACCAGGGGCCGGGTTTTAGGTCCATAGCGGCGAATGCTCCGGGACCACAATCAACCGGTATTGCAGAGCGGAGTTCTCCGAAATGATCACAACAGCGCTTCTTCCTAATGCGTGTGTTGCTCGTAATGGCTACAGCAAAAGGAGTCAACAGCCAACTTGCAGAGAGCCATTTCGGCATGCCTGGAGTTGTACAGAATGACAAGGTCCAGACCCCTCACAACTGGCACGACATTGATCAAGCTCGTCAAGACGGGGTTCTTCGGGTGGCAGCCGATAGCTCCGCTTTTTACCCACCCCCTGAGCAAGTTAACCGCGTGACAAGGGTCTTCCTTTCGCGCTTGCGTGCAGAAAACGGCGACGCCGGCCACTACTGTCTCATCCGACTGCTCAACTGTCGGCCACGATGATCTCCCCAGTCAATAAAGGCAGAGTTGTCGAGAATTCAACCCGCAGAGAGAAAATTCATCTACCTAATAAAGTGATGAATGTGCCAAAATGGGCTGCAGAAACCGATCGCACGTACGACTGGGCGCTACTCAAGCTCCAGTTGTGCCCCGAAGCGCGGGGCAAAGCTCGAGCTACCAGAGAGAGATCGAAATGAAAGGACCAGCCGCCTGAAGAAATGACACGACCATCTCGTACATCGTCTATCGGGAGTGGAACCCCCGCAGAGGCTTACCACAACCGTCCATCCACCCGGTCCCGCGGGTCCAATTCGGGAACCTCGTCAGCCCAGTTCGAATCGAGGAGGCATTGAACAGACGTATTATAAGTACCGCTTGGCTGGGCATCTGTGCTTCAGTCTGCTGTTCGTACGTACCTATCATCGACCACCATCCACAATGAAGTTCATCACAGTCCTTACCTCCCTGGCGGCTCTGGCAGCCGCCGCTCCGGCCGTTGAGCCGACCAAGACAGAGTCTCTCGACAAGCGTGCGACTACCCTCTGTGGACAGTGGGACTCCCTCAAGACCGGATCTTACATGGTCTACAACAACCTCTGGGGACGTGACGAAGCCACCAGCGGCTCCCAGTGCCTGATCGTTGACGGCATTTCCAACAACCTTCTCAAGTGGTCCAGCACCTGGTCCTGGGCTGGCGGTCCGCTGCACGTCAAGTCCTATCCCAACGCCGTGCTCCAGGCCCCTGCTGCGCGGGTCTCGGCCGTCTCCAGCATCCCCTCCCGCTGGGCGTGGAGGTACGTGGTCACGCATTCTCCGTACTTCACACTGTTGTACTGACTTGAATCCAGCTACACCGGCAACGGCGTCGTCGCCAACGTCGCCTATGACCTCTTCACTAACAGCGACTGCGGCACCAAGCCCGAGTACGAGGTTATGATCTGGCTCGCCGCCCTCGGCGGTGCCGGCCCCATCAGCGCCACCGGCAAGCCCATCGCGACGGTCACCATCAGCGGTGTCTCCTGGCAGCTGTACAAGGGCGCCCACTCGCAGATGACCGTCTTCTCCTTCGTCGCCACGAAGCAGCAGACCAACTACAACGGCGACATCGCCGACTTCATCAAGTACCTCGCCTCTTCGCAGGGTCTGCCCAAGTCGCAGTGCCTGTACAGCATCGGCGCGGGTACCGAGCCCTTCGTCGGCTCGAACGCCAAGTTCGTCACCTCCGGCTACAGCGCCTCGCTGTCGACCGTCGTGGCTGCAGCTGAGAAGCCTGCCGTCGCTCAGCCGGCGACGCCGCCCTCCACCGGTGCCACCTGCGCCCCCGCCTGGGGACAGTGTGGTGGCCAGGGCTGGACTGGACCTACTTGCTGCGCGAAGGGAACTTGCAAGAGCTCCAACCAGTACTACTCTCAGTGCGTCTAAGACGGAGCAGAGGGTTGTTCAAGAGCGAGCTGAGGCCACTCTTTCAGTAACAGACAAGAGTGCTCTCAAGAAGGGCATTCTATACCACATTCACTGTATCTTTTATCCTTAATTCTGTAAATATAATCCTGACTTCCGTTGCCCTAACATCTGCAACGTTCTCCTCGGAGCGGAAGTAACTTTGCAACCGGCCTGGGTGGTTACATGTTTTGTGTCCTCCGGAACTTTTCATTTTCGTGAAGCATCGGAGACGCGACATTTGCCTCTTTCTGGTATTTTTAGTTCGTCATGCCTGATCATCTTCATCGCTTGTTAAACCCGCTCTGTACCTCAGTGAGCAGCGTTGAACCAAATGATCGGTCACTTTGCTTTCTCCATGTGCATAAAATCATTAGCGGCAGCATCTGGAGGAACTGCCGGCAGATGTGAGATTTTGAATATCCTTCAAGATACCCCTTCTATGACAGACAGTACGGGCCCAGTGTTGCAGGAGCCGATAAGGGCTGCGGCGTAGCTTGCATACGGGCTTCACACGAGCTTTTGGGCGTTTTGAGTTTCCAAACTCTACATAATGCCCTCGGATGGACAGCATCACACTTTTCCATGTAACCCTGTGTCGGCAGCACGGTTTGGCTTCGGTACTACCTATGCCGTGACGTGTACATGAAGGCTTCTCAGCAAAAGTTTTTGAATTTTTTTTTATCAGGAACTCGACACCTGCAAGTATCTTCGAACACTAGTCTCTTCCGATTTTGCCCGTGCCCTTGCTGTTAGGGCCTAACTGCGGACCGCCTACGAGATAAGCGTGGTTAGGCTGTTGCCCCGAGGGCTACAGGCAATGTAGGCCTAAGGGCCGCTATATAAGAGCTGCGGAGAGCCCATGTCCCTCCAGAAGGGGCAATGTTTCAGATTTTCTACACCAATATACCTTCGAGTTGACTGTGGAGTGCACTATCGAGAGACCTCTTCACTCTGCCGACGGTTACACCTGACACTTGCAGTAATTATTTGCCACAAAGAGGATGGATGGGAACAAAACACCGCCCAGCACCGCGTCCAGAAGCTTGTAAACTTGAAAAGACTTGAGAAGTCAATCTTGAACAGACAGTCATGAAGTTTCCAGCTCGAGTATAACACAGCGACGGAGAAAGGCTTGATGGGGGAAATGGACCAGACTCGGTAGGGATAGGCCGTGAAATATTACGTATCGAAATGTATTGTTATTCTTGCGGTTACATGGCGATGGTACATCCGAGAAGTACAAGCGGTATGTGCTTAACATAGAACCAACAGTTGTCACGACTTGTTTTGCTATTTCGTACTTAAATTCTTTGAATTAGAATCATTACTGTTCAATAGCATCACATGTGTTTAAAGTGAGTCGCAGGGAGTAAAAGTTCATACAGATGGGCCATGTAGCATACGAAGCATCTTGCTCTGTGTGTCACCTGTGTGTCACCTATCACGCCTCCCGAATTTACTGTGTTTATACTGCAACTGGTTCGCTGCGCTTGGAGCCGAATCTCCTATGCAGAGCGGCAGCTGGGAGGAGAAATAAGAGCTTGAGTAAAACGCAAAGAGTCGTCGGCAACATTGTTGAAACACCGCCGAGGACTTAAAATCTCGGTAGGCCGGTGTAGCACGCAACACTCACCGAGCTGACGAGCTCAGCACAGCAAGCGCTGCCTCACGGCCACTACACGGAGGCTTCTATACTAAGTCCGGAGGGGACGGGGGGGTTGACGGTGATCTGACTTTCTCTGTACTAACAGCCATCGATTTCGAACATTTTCGCGCGTCGGAGTCTCAGGGGCTGCTCTTACAAGCGGTACGACCCCGGAGCTTACCTGAGCTGACACCCGAGGTCTTCGCAGACGAATAGGCAAGACACAGGATGGTTACACAGAACAAAGTCCGACAATATTACTGGTGGAGTAGATGTTGAAGGCCATGACTGTGTCGAAAACTTCGTTGACAGAATCACCGCATGAACGATATCACATGCGAACATCACCGGGCAGTACCTCCGACGCCTGTAACAGCAGCGAGAATGTTCACGGCAACGCACGAGTATCAGTAAGCAATGACACAGTCTCCATCATCATGAATCATTCATGATGATCTCGTGCTCTGAGAGTGCAAAGACTCTGGCCAGCTGCTGTGCAAAACCCCTGTTGGCAACAAGATCGCGCCTCACAGGTGTGGAAGGTGAAACCCAATATGACGAAGCCACTAGATTCTGAACGACGTGCTCGGTGTAAATTCTCTCTCGCCCATGAACGCGCGTAACACCTGGTCTAGCAAAGTGCTACACCGTGCGGTCTGATTGAAGCCAGGGATCCGCGCTGAGGAGGCAGCCCATCATCGCGCGCCAGTAGCATGTGAATCTGGCGTTCGTCGCAGCTCACTGGCCGACTACCACAAGCCACTGAGGTGGCAAAGCCGTATAGTCGCCCACACAGTCATGATTGCTCTTGTCATGAGCTGACTTCTTACATCGCTATTCTCACACTACACCCATCCATGAGCGCTGAGCCCCAGGGGACGGCGTGTTAGGATGAACCAAGCCGCGTATAAACCTTCAAAGTCAGACTGGGCTGACTCGTATTACTTGTTGCCCGTACGGCAAGCCACAGACCAGTGCATCGAGATCCGATGTGACTGCGTCAAGCCCGTTGACCCGTGGCGTCGCGTCCCAAGGCACCCTCTCGCGCGTCACCAATTATCTCGAGGCCATATTGCCGGGACCATACGTGTGCAGCGCCTTGCCATCATGTGAGCGCCACACGGGCACATCGATACCCAAACAGCGACGAAGACGGCAAAATAGGGGACGCATCTCATTTCGTCTTCGTCCAATTAGCGCCTCGGCAAGCGCTGAATGTGGCTGCCTACAGCACATCGTGGATCGTGAGCAGTGCACGAATGCACGACGATCTGACCATTCTAGTTCCAGTAACATTCGCTTTCACCCGAGCCCTATGTGGCGTCGTCTCGAATGGCAAGTCACAGAGGCATTCGGTGGTGGCGATGCAAAGAGCATTGTCAGCTCACCAAGCTATCCAAGCCAGCGTCAAAGCAGGTCAGACCTGGTTCGCTTTCTCGCTGGACAATGCACAAAATAGATGGCGAGATGTGACTCACCCTCGGTGACAAGTAGAAACACGCAACGAATCAAACTATTGACATCGTGACTCTCTACGCTCTGTCGACAGTGGGCTGGTGGCCTGTTGTCCAACATTTTCCCGGTCTGCCGGGCGAGAACGGTCCAATATCCAATGCCTCGCCTTGATGCCCGACGGTCGCGCCCAGCTCTGCAGCATGCGTCATTTCGTCCGAAGGTGCGGCACAGAAGCAAAGAAGCAGAACGTGGTCTGGGGCGTCGCTTTAGACACGCATGAACTGCATCGCGCGAAGAAGTGCCATCATGTGCCATCATGAGCCATTCCATGTCGCCGGTTTGTAACCAGATCGAAGGCAGCAGAAGCGCTGAAATCGGAGGTGAGGTCGCTTCAAGGTTGGGCGCCGGCCGGTGGCAACATCACGTGGTCGCTCAGCCACAGCCAGGGACGGCACGACGTGGCGGCAACGTCGATCAGGGCCGAGGCTGCGGTACTCGAGCTCGTGCTTCACGACGACCCGACCGACTCCTCCGGCATGTTGCACTCCTTACCGGGATGTGGCGATGAAGGGCCGACCAAAAGTCCCTGTTTATGGTGCCAGACCAAGTCCTCGGCCGCACAGTGCACGCTGAATCACCGGCAGGACCGAGTCCAATGATGGCAAAGCTGGGACGGAGGAGGAAGCAAGGAAGAAACATGGAGGCAAAACAGAAACGAGGGTGAACTCAACTCCATCGGACGGAGGGGCGCAACAGCGTTCGCCCTGGTTGGATGTCTAGAGAGGCAGCCCGTGCGAGTGCTTTTGCGAAAGCAGGCGGGGAGGGTGCTGCCGGATAGGCGCGCGCACAAACACCATGGACAGCGTGCTCCGGATTTGCAGTCGGTGTTGTTGTTCGTTCGCTAATTGCCTGGTCGAGGGCTGGCCATGATCTGTCAGGGGTGGAGCTCGCTTGAGCTAGCCATCATCGAGTCGTAGTCGCCGCATCTCCTTAGAAGTATGCCCATTGTCAACCGCGCTGATGCGTTGTCCAAGATGTCCGACCCCGTTGCGCCGGACTTGGTTGGACACGGCCACCCCAAGCTGGCCCGCGACAAGACCGACCGACGTCTCCTGGCGAGTCAAGCCAGTACTGGGCGCGGTGTAAATGTATCGACGAGAGATCCATCCGTCCATAGCGGCCGCTAATATGGAGACCGCGTCTGATGGCCAATTGTCAGTCGCTCAAGGCGGGCATCAAGGTGGATGTGCACTCGTGCAGCAACAGCGCTCTTCTCCGCCCGCGCCGTCACATCTGACCCGGGAGACGGCGTCGAACGCGAGTTCCCGCCTCCGCAATATGGCTCCTACTGTCTTGTCTTGGACACTGACTGACACTGGCTGCAACGCTTGACGTTGTTCTCCAGTCGCGTCTCAACTCCAGGCTGCAAGAAGGCCGTCCCTTGGCATGGGACAAGCGGCCCTGTTCGCGATACCCTCGCGACGCGGCGATCCATAGCAGCCTCCTCTGAAGACTCATCTCGCGGATGGCATTCTCGACATGTGCGTCCGCTACGTCACCGAGCCCTAATACTGTTATCCAATCCGCGCATGAGCTGGAGATGAGGCGTATCATCTGAAGTTGCAACCCATGGCAGACAGGGCTGCGGGGGGTTGCGCATAAGACATGGACCCCTCACGCAGCTGCAGCTGCAAGCCTGCGAGGCCAGGCCACCATGCAAAGGGCTCCGGGAGCGCCTCGCGGTCGGGCGGTTGCCATGGGTGCGAAGAGTCGGTGAGGCCGTGGCCGTGTTGTAGTTGCGGTCTGGAGGGGCAGTGTCGAAGGGAGAGCACAGTCTGCGGGGCAGAGGGACTCCCTAAGGGTTCCTCGCTTCAGCTGACGATCCTACCGCTGGAGTGTCGTGATCAGCGCGGATATGAGGCAAGTCCAACAATAGCAAACCTGTGCTCGTCGCTCGAATGAAGACATCTCGGTGAGTGGAGAGCAGCCGGGAGGGCGTTGGCATAGAGAGTGCGCATTCTCTTGCGCCGCGCCGGGCACCCCTCTTTTCCCGCCTGCACGCACGATACGATATCGCAACACCTGGACTGACTGCAGTGCGCAGTGTGCGCTACCGAGACGGATCTGACGCGCCCTATTCTTGCTCCTGCCATCAGGCAATACACGCAAAGGCCAGGGCTCGCAGCGGCCCCTAAGGGTACGGAGCAGTAGCGGCATCATGATGCGGGCTGTGACTGGCTTCGCCCACGGTGCTACGTGTTCAAGTCGACGCGTCCAATCGGGACCAGCGGACGTCTGGTTGGCAGGCCTGATTCGTCGGCCCAGCCCTGACGAGTACGCTGGCCACGGCCTGCGTTGGACAGCGATGCAGCAGAGGTCGCATGTCATTGGGACGAAAGGCATGTCTTCTCTCTACATTGCCCACCAGGACGACCAAAAAGGTGAGTCATAGAGGGAGTTCGCTGGCAGACGCGCAGGGCAAGCGACCAGGCTGGAGGAGCCGTGTCGCCCTTGGATGGTGAAAATTTTCGCGGTCGAAAAGAAAGGAGAGCAATTTGAGGGGGCGGAAGGCTGGTGCCCTGTTGCCGGATTTGCCATGGGAAAGGAAATGTGCGACCGCGGCTGGGAAATTCAACAGGATCCGGGATGAAGGAACAAGACCATATCAAGGGGGTCAGGGGCGCGGCGGACGGGATGGGGCGTCCCAGCGGCCCCAACGACCTTCTGGAAAACGACGCTCCGCTGCGACAGGTGCGGGCACCTCAGTGACGCTATCTCTGCAGGGAGAGGGGTGAAGCTTGGGTTTGTTGTGACAAGGGGGGTGTGGTGATTCGACCCGCGGTAGTGGGTGTAATTCCCTAGCCTAACTTGAAGGCGGCCAGGGGGGGTTTGAGGCCTGTCACGGCTCGCTTGCCATACTGTATGGCAGATGCTGGTGTGAGGATCAAATGGCTGGGGGATACTGGACGGCGGCGGAGCTGAAGACCCCTTTCCATGGATGGCGACAGTGAGAAGCTACGTGCTGCCTTCACTCGTAGAGCTGAGATAATTCCAGCTGGCCATGGGACTGGCGAAAGATCGATCCACTCGACGCGCACGAATGGCCACATGGGAAGACGCGATTCAGGGATGAGGCACTGAGTCGTCGTTGTCGCGGACCTGTATCGCTGTTGCACTGCTGTACCGCCGATTCGTTTAGGGCCTGCATTAGCTGGTTCGCACGCCGGCACGGGAGGCAACAGGCTTGGGGGAGGACTAGTGTCGGCGTTGGAGGCCTGTTCTTCAGCGCATTTTCGGCGAGCACTGGGCTTTGTCGGCGGTAAGGGAGGTTAGGCCAACCATCGGCAGAGACATTCTGGCGGCCTCTCGCGACAAATCCAGTTCGAACAAGCGGCGTTCGAACTTTTGCATCGATCAGACGTTCCGAATACGAGAAGGCGATTTTTATCGGTGCTCTAGCGCTGGCTGGCGACTGACTGTCAAGACGTGTGTCTAGGGGGTGTTGGAGGAGAGGAAGCATGGATGGACAGGACCTCTTGGCTGGCGAAGACAGGACACCCTCTTGTCGAAGGCAGATTGTTCCCGGTGGCTGAACGGTCTCACCGGTCGGCGGACGTCAGGCTGATGTCCCGGGCGGAAGAAGGGTGATAAGCGCCGGGTGGTAGGCTGGCCGTCGGTCGCTCGCTCGACTGGTCTAGTCTCACCGAGAAGACCGACTTCGACCCGGGTGGGAGGGGCCTGTGGGCAAGTCGCTGGAATCATTCCTATTCGACAGAGTCAGTAGAGTCAGAGAGAAGCTGGAAGAACAACCCCACCAATCCACACGTTGACCTGGGTTATCCGCCAACGATGTCAGTTTCCCGTTTGCCCCTAGCGCATCCAGCCGTCGGCCGCAGTCCCCAGTCTCCCCCGCCGGCCGGCAATGCACAGAAGCTGGGTGATGGATGGATGCTGCTGACATGACATGACGAACGGGGGAGGGGGCTGGGAGTTGAGAAGCCATGGCTCGGGACTCTTCATCAAGAAACCCGCCGTCATCATCCCGGGCACTGGTCGCTGCCGTGCTGTTTGTTTCTTTAGGTAGTCGTGGTCCATGCGTCCTCCGTGAATGAATCGCAGCAGCTGCATTCTAATGCAGGGGGCCAGGCCTGAGCTGCGGGTAGCCGAGTCGACGGTGCGCGTCTGCTGGGAAGTGGTGCGAACTCGAAGGACAGAAGTGGTTGACGGATGGACGATCGGTGGTTGGGCACGCTGGGGTCGGGGTCCGTGGGGTGGCGAAGATGAAGATAGAGGGTGGCCCGGTCGATGCACCTCGAACGTGGTCGTGCTGGCTTGCACCGGAGCTCCCAAGCGCCCCAGCTCTCGAGCACCCCTCTCGCAAGATGCCTGGCGCTCTCGTGCCGCTGGTGCTGATGCTGGTACTGGTGGTGCTGCTGCAGGATCCCATTATCTCCGTCACCCCGCGCAAGCGTGCATGTGATGAGCGAACGCCCTCCACTCAGGGCGCGAACTGGGCGATTCGAAGCGTCTGGGGGCGGTCACTTGACGGCAGACAACCGCAGTGCATTCCCGTGAATCTGGCGGGCGTGAGGTCAGGTGCGACGACAGCACGCACGCTGACAGGTGAGCTTGGCGGCTGTCCGCCGTTTGAGAGAGCCAGTCGTCTCGCTCGTGCCCGGGTGCTGCAGGCTGGTGATCGTGCATCGGAGGTGAGGCGAGGCATCGTGCGTGAGGATGCGTCTTGGGTATTGGGGTGATGGGATGGAATGGAGGCGTGATGTGATGGTGACAGGCGCTGGCTGCGATGAAGTTGATTCATCCACGACAGCCAACGAACCAGGACCAACAACCGTCACAATCACCACAGCCCTCACAGCCCTCACGTCACGGTCATCACCTCGCTTGGCCCAGGCAAAAGCAGGAAGTCGCAACCGGCAGGACGTGGATGACGCCCATGCGAGTCCCCCGCAGGACGCGAGCGTGAGGAAGGAAGGCTGTACCAGTACTGGTGTGGTGAGTGTGCCTTCCTCAGCACCACGCGCGCAGGTTTGATAAACTCGGCAGGACCCCTCCAACGATCCCTACCTTGCCTTCCTCTGTTGCCCTCAACATCTCCTCCCCTCCCTCCCCCCTGCTTCGTCGTCATCGTGTTTGCCTGGGTTGGTTCCCGCCTTCCAACCTGCGTCAAATAGGCAAACACTGCACACGCACCCGAACGCGAAACCAGGCCCCTGGCTCAGAATCGCCAGCCCTGCCCGTCTGCCCTCGGTCACCAACTGGCACAGCAAGGCACCAGGGCGTTACGATACGGCACGACGACACATGACAAGGCTGTCGTTGACTCACCAGCCCTGTCCCGTGTACTCGTTGGACTCAGTTTGCTCTTAGCAGCCCTGCGTATTATATATCGTGGCGCTTCATCTCATGCTTTGGCCTCCTCCGACACCAAGAATAGGGAGATCGCTGCCACCACTGGCCTGTTGGCTCGATCCCATACGTGACGTGCCTCGTCGTACACTTCGGTGACCGAAAGGACCAAGGACCGAATCAGCTCGCCGTATCTTCAACGAACCCCGAAGACTTGCTCCCCGGTCGACCATCGGCTGTTGTCTGCCACTCTCGCATAAGAAAGAGCCAAGACGAAAAGTACAGGACGCCGGCGTTCGACTCTTACACAAAAACCTGTGAAGAGTCATCGCAGGATTGCTCCGTAACAGGCGACAGGCGAGATCACTCCCTTCACTGCCGAACACCCAACAGAGAGGTCCAGCCAGGTAGTCATTCATATCGACCGCCGGGAATCCCAACCTCGTCGGGCTCATATCTCGTATTTCATCACCACCAGCGAAGGAATCCCATCCCGAAATCGCCAAATCCCTTGCATATCTGCTGCTCGCAATTCCACTCACCCTGGGCAGCCGGCTTGTGCTTGTCGCCATTCTCGGTGAATCGAGGCACAACCCCGGGAATCCCAACAATTACCCACAAGCTCCTTGCGTACCGGGCGGAGGGCCTCCAACCCAGACCAGGACACCCCGTGTGTGAACGCCTGTGCGGCGATCAGAAGCCACGTTCTGCCCCTAGGACGCCCCTGGAAGAAAAATTTTCACGCGGCACTGGGAAGTAAGATCCCGCTGCGGTGCCGTTGGACCAGGACGGCGACGGGACACCATCCTCAGCTCGCCGACGCCGCCATCATTTCGCTTACCCGTGACGGGTGGACGGTCAATTACACAACTCGAAGGCCCTGGTGGAGCGAAACCCTGCCACTGTCAGAGCTCTCTGGAATTCCCAACCAGGTTCCATCCTCCCCAGACCCATACCCATCCGCGGACGCCCAAAGTCAGACCGAAAAACGCAGGGCCCAAGGGTTGACCGAGAACGAAGCCACCGAGAGGCCGCGAATTGGTCATTTCGCGATGGCACCCTGAATTTGAGGGTGACACGACAACAGGCAATCACGACACAGACACAGACACAGACACACCCACACCTAGCGCATTCCCCTTGCGACGCCTTTTTTGTTCTTTTCCTTCTGCTTTCCAGCGAGTCAGGGTCCGGCTTTTGTTCTGACGAGGCGCCAGTGTGCCCGGATTCCAGGCGCAAACAGGCACACCACAACCTCAACCTCAACCGGCCCCAGCAGCACCACACCACACGCACTCCTCACATCTGTGGCCAAACAAGGCAGCCGTGCCTAGAATTTCTTTTGACACGGTGTCGCCCCCATTTCGTGAGTAATCCGAGCACAAGGACGACTCATAGATAGGGGCACGCCCTTTTCAGTCGGGCTAGCGGGAGCCTCGCCTCCATTGGGTTGCCTTCCGTGCCTTGGCCTTGGTTGGGCGGGCCTCCTCGAGCCACACCCCCGGCCCCTGTCCCCTGTCTCTTGTCTCTCTCATCCCTGACTCCCTGTCCTGGGCATATCCTTGCTCCAACAAGACTCTTCCCTCTGGCATCCCGGCCTCTTCAGGAGGAGAGTCGCGCCGCCTTCCACTCGCACAAAACAGGCGAGAATATTAAAGGGCGTCACCATCGCCCAGCCTCCGACCTTTTGCCTCCTTTCTCACACTTTTGGCTTTTGCCAACCAAACAACCCCATTTTCCAACCACCGGCCAACCAGACGAAAGAGTCGCCAAGGCGATTTCGAAAACTCGATTTCAAAGCAAACAGTCCCCCTTTGCTGGCCGCTCCTCGAAGCAACCAGCATCTTCCAGCAACATCAAGCGCCGCCTTGGTGTTCAGTCGTCGTCGGATCCTCGGAGGATATACACTCACAGCCTGGACATGTTCGCCTACAGAAGACGGTCTTTCATCATCCCTCCCTCTTCCGACCACATACCAAGGTGACTCGTGTCACTATCTCCCGCGTCTCGACATCGGCGCGCCCCGCCAGGACTGGACTCGAACCCCCGTGCAGTCGCACACACAGCAACAACTCACAACAAATTCGCCACGGCGCAAGAACAACATTTTGTGGAGGAATAAGAAAGCGGATGTCGCAGGGACATCGCAAAAGTTGAGAGGAAGAAATGGCCAACTACTCACCATACACCGCATCCACTCCCGGCGAGGAGTACTACTACGCCCGGGAGCGGTTCCAATCCGCCACGCCGACACCATCTCCCAGGGGAAACTCCTACTACGCCTCGGGCGGTTCAACCACACCCCAGAGGCCGGCGACGCGCGCGCACTTCCGCAACGCCAGCACCGGCTACAATGACTACAGTCCTCGTCCCCCGACGGCATCGCCTCGGTACACGAGCGATGGCTACTATGCCACAGCCAATGTGAGTAGTGGTCATCATTCGCGCAAGGCGTCGTGGGCTACACCCACCCGTCCCAAGAACGAGCGCCGAAGCTCCTACATTCACGTCCGGTCATCCACCCCCCATGGAGAATCCGACGAGGACGAGATCATCGAGATCGACGGCCGCACATATGTCATTTCGGCGAAGCGTCAGCAGGCAGAGGGGAGGAGGCTTTTCAAGGATTCTTACTTTGATGCCGCTCGAGGACACCCCACTGATTCCCACTACTACACGCAGGGAGGATACTCGTTCCATGACCGCGACGCCGCCTATGAGCCTTCGTCCACTCCCCAGCCGCGCACGCGCCCCACGGCCAACACCCACGCCCGCAGGTCCTCCGCTTCGGTGCCGCAGCGCCCGGCCACGACCCGCCCGGCCAGCTCTCACGCCAAGAAGCCCGCTGCGCCCGCCGCCGCGCCCAAGGCCACGGAGGCCGATGCCAAGCGCCACCGCATCCCTCCCGGCTACTCACTGAAGAACTGGGACCCGTCCGAGGAGCCGATTCTGCTGCTCGGAAGTGTCTTTGACGCTAACTCTCTGGGCAAGTGGATCTATGACTGGACAGTTTACCACCACGGTTCGGCGACTCCCATCTCGGACATGGCCGGCGAGCTCTGGCTTCTCCTGATCCAGCTGGCAGGCAAGGTCAAGCGCGCCGAAGAGGTCGTCGAGCGCATCCGCAGCGCCGAGAACAAGGACCTGATCGAGGACTTCATCGACTCGGGTGAGCGCCTGCAGGACAAGCTTCGCAAGCTCCTGAAGACGTGCGAGCAGCCCATGCTCAAGGCGGCCAGCTCGAAGAAGAACGCGCAACTCGGTAAGAACGCCGGCGTCGAGTTTGTGGAGACGCTCTTCGGCCGTGACCGCGAGTCCGACAGGACGGAGCGCTTCATGCAGAGCGTTCGCCTCTTCAACCTTCGGTTCGACGCCAACTGTGAGGACATTCTCCGGAACCCAACGAAATAAAAGCCTGGTCTCCTTTTTTGTCTCGTCCCACCGGACGAACCAGGACGCAACCTCCCCATGCCAGGACTTTTTTTAACCGGGGTTTTTTCTTCATCGTTTCCGTCTCCGGGACCCACGGACGGACTGTACCACTAGGACTGTTTTCCGGACTGCCACAGGAGGGGATTTCCTTTCACGTACCACGGGATTTCGGATTTCTCTCTCTTCATCATCATCACCTTAAACATAATCAGGCGCGAGCTTACTTCTGGATCGGGATACTTTGAGAGGATTTTCCTTTGCGATACCCACACCACAACACGACACCCGATGCCGGATGCCCCTCAAGGGGCCACGACACGATTCGATATACGAAGCATGGATACAGATTTCCACGCACACGCGCACGCACTTTTGACTTTGGACGCCGCCCTCTTCGCGCGGCGGGGGAATCGGAAAAGCACGAGCAGAAAGAGAGAGTCTACGGAGGCTGGGATTTGTGCTTTTTTGTTATGCCGCAGCAGGGACATGGGTTATCGCTACGGGCAGTTGCCCCGCGACAGGGATAGAATTGGGAGACGGGATTGGCTTTTTTGATTTCTCTTTTTATCTTTTATTGCTCGCACCGGAGGCGTTCAGCAGCGCCCCTTAGGCCGACGAGCCGGGCATTCTGACTTTTATTTCCTGTTCGAAGGAGGAGAGGAGAGAAGCGGAGATGTGTGTGCTGGCATGGATATACCCTTCCTTTCGTTTATTGAGGAGGTGGAAGCTGGGACGAGTGAGCCGAGTACGGTAGCCAAGTTGAATTCGAGCCTATTTGCTCCGCATCAAGTTTCCTGATCGCCATGCCCTGATTTGTGATGCCCCTGGTGGTCTGACTTGGGACGAAGAGGACCTCGTGACGATGCTTTGACGTGATCGTCGGTCGATGATGCCGGTCGTCAATGCGACCCCTCGTGAGGGGCTCGACGCTGACGTTGTGATCGGGAGGCGTTCCCGCGATGCCTTCGGACAGATGAACCCTTGCCGACGGCTTTCGGGGGCATCGTGCATGCGTTGCGTCTCATGACGCGCAGACGACGGGCAGGGGAGCGAGGACGGCAGGACATGGGGGGGGATTTCGGGCTCAGCGCGGGATGGCTGGGCGCGGGATGGGGGCATGGACGTGGGGGACGAGCGAGGGTGGTTTGCTTTAGAGTGACAGAATTCATTTTACTTTTCAATATACTATGCTACACAGATTGATACGCGACTGAATTGATATTAGACGCTGAAGACGGTCAAGGTCGTGATGCGGTTGTGAGATGGCCGATGAGTAAAGGTCGATGGTGTTTCCCCCAAGACGACCACCCCGGGCGACGCGCAACAATGCCAGGCCTCCACTCAGCGAGCCTGGCCGGGTCTCAGTTGACAGGGCTGCATATCATCAGAGACACAGCATTCCTCCCTTGGTGCCTCTGCCCCGGAGACGCCTTGGAATGGGCGCCTCCCGGCGCAACGGGCCTCGACATGTCTGGGCGGGTTATGAATGGGCTCTGATTCCAGGACACACGTGAAACGGATGTGTCTCTGGCGAGCCTACTTCGCCCCCCCGGACGGCGTCGCCGCAGCACGCTGCCGCGCGAGGAGGAGGAATGGGGAGGCGACCGCGGCAGAATGAAGGCGTGGTGTTTTCTTTTGTCCTGGCACGATTGTGAGACGGTTTGAGGGAGGCAGGGAGGGTGGTGGTGTTTGCCAGCCAAGACGCTCCCTGTAGCAGCGGGCAAACACTGAACCGGACGACTGAGTCGCGGTGCGCGTGCCCCGCGACAGCTTCCTTCTTCCGGGCGGTCGAGGCGAGCGAGTGGCGCTGCCGCGGACGCCCCTCGGATCGCGGCCGGCGAGGACCTCATCCGCCTGTGCACGGACGAGCTGGCGACTGCCGTCTGGGCCTCATCTCATGCGGCCTGCCCCTCGTGGCCGCTTGGACGCAGGGTCGTGGGCCGGTGCTTGGTTTTGAGCCTGAGGGTGCGTTCTGTGCTGTTTTTTCGTGCTGGGGTCGTGGTGTTCAGGGTGGTTGGGACGAACGCGAGCCGCCTGGACGTTGGTGATTCTTTTTTTTTTTTGTTCTTTTCGTAGAGGTTGCGTCGCGTCGCATCAAGGCATAGCAGTCCGAGCGCAGCGCAGCACCTCGACCGCGTAGATTCCTCTCCCTCTATGCACACACAGGCAGGCAGCAGGCGGCAGCACGAGAAGCAACGCAAGGACACGCGGCTGAGTCCTGGCCGAACCAGATTCCCGCCGAGCAGGGCCCAGGACCAAGGGCCAAGGTGCTGCGTCTCGCGCGCCCGGTCGGCGTCCCGGATCTGCGTGTCTCACGGGCGGCGCGAGAAGAAAAAGAAACGATGCCTTTTCCTGTGCAGCTGCCGACGCCGCAGCGGCTAAGGCAGCCCAGTCAAGGGTGGGCAGACGCGGTCGCCCGCCGTGAGACGGGAGAGGGGCTGGGATCAGGGCTCTGGCGGTGGTGCGCGCCCCGAGACACGGCGGGGCAGGGCGCTGGCTGCGCTGTATTTCGGGTGCTTTTGGGAGGGCTTCTAGGGGGCCACTAAGGATTCGGGGGGCGGCTAGGGGCCCAATGGCAGGGCGCCGGCACTTGAGGCGGTCAGCACTTGTGCTGCCCACGTGTCGGGGGCCCTTTTCCCATTGTGTGACTGACGGTCGTCTTGGAGGATTGGCATGGCTTCTGGCATTGTTTGGCATTTGGCGCTGGCCATGGAGGCTGAACAATGCGCATGTTTGTTGCGTCTTCGTTGGGGATGCTGTGCCGTGCGGTCGAAAGTGATGAGGATGAGAAGGATGGCAGGATGGTTGTGTTGCTTCGGCTATGCGCACTCCTCCCCCCTTTCCTCTCGACGGCGCTGACCAGACATCGCTGACCTGACCTGCATGCGTTGGGTCGCCCTGCCTCGACGCGGCGGCTGGAGTAACGTTAAGCTGGCTGTGGTTCTAAAAGAGTCTGATGACTGCGTCGTATCGTCAGATGCTGACATTTCGCATCCCCGAGTCGCACTCAACAATCAGCACGAGGACCTGCCAAACTGTTGACATTGCTACGCGACCTGTCATGGCCTGGCGGGGCCTGGGACCTAGGGCCTAGGGCCTAGGGCAGAGGGAAGAGGGGCCTACAGTTAGGTGGCCGACTGACCTAAACGGCGGCCCCTCCCCCGCCGGGAGACCTGCATCCCTCGGACCGCACCCGTAGGTCGCCGTAGCGCAGCGGGGATCTCCTAGGTCCTTGCCCAGCACTCAGTTGCCCGCCCGCCAGCTGTCGAGTTGCAGCAGCAGCTAGGCCGCGGCCAGCAGGCGCGGGAATGGGATCACCGCTGCACGCCCCGCCGCCCGCAGCCCGCAGGAGGGGGCCCCTCTCCTGTCGAAAACCCCGCCCAGTCCACGTCCATGAGCTGGAGGGGCAGACCACAGACCAGCCGACGTGTCGTGTCCTCTGTGTCGTGTCGTGTTGAGGGGTAATCTCGCAGCCAAGTATCCCCCGCCCCCTGCCCTGCTTCTCGTCCCCTACTTCCAGCCTGTTCTCGTCCCAGGTCAAGCCTGCTCTCGGCCCAGGTCAAGCCTGTTCTCGGCCGTTGCATCATCATCGACTCGCAACCCCGGCCGTGGCAGGTCATGGTCACGACGGCACAGGCGTTAAGCGCCCGCGCAACCCCGAAAAGAAAAAAAAGGCAACGCAATGCACAACCACCCTGCTTCCCTCGAGGTGTGTGTGTGTGTGTGTGTGAGTACGTCCGTCACACGCCCGTCACGCCGCCAGGCCGGAATGAGCGAAAAAATGCACGCCGCCCTCAACCACCACCCCCTCCTTCGCACCACCCATAAGCGCCACATGCGCACCTCGATCTTTCGGGACGCCTGGTCCTGTCCCGCCCTCTCTCGTCCGGGACGACTGAGAGAGGGCCTCGGAGGGGCGGGCAGTTGGCGCTGCACCCTGCTGCTTGCGGGCCACAGGAACGTCATCCGCATGGGGAGGGGTTGGTCCCGGCATCGGGGGGGTGCGTCATGCACACTCCCCCTCCTTCAGGGGGGCTGCGTGCCGGGGTCGTCCCCTTTAGGTCGACGTGATAGTTGCGCGACGCGCATGGGGGGTGCGAGTCGGTGTGCGCGGATGGGACCTCGTCGGCATGGACGGCGAGGGGCTTCACGGCGGTGAATGCGTGTTTGCTAGCCCTGATGTCGTGTTGGTGCCGTGACCGTTGCCGCACACATCGAGTTGGAAGATGAATATTGCTGTTGGGGGCGTGGCCGAGTCGTGACCCTGTCAGCCTTCGAGGCGTACATTGGGACGGCGACTTGTGAACTTGAATCGACGTGGATCATGACCTCCGTGTCGGACAAGCATACTCTGGGACTGACTGTGTGCAGCTTAGATGCCTGCTCACCCTCGTCTACAGCCAGGCTGCGACGTTTAGAGTGGCCTTTTGACGTAGATATGGTGGGCTCATACATAGCTCTGCCTTGCCTGGCCATCACATGCTCCGTTTAATGAGCGTGCCGACCACGAAAGTGAAATGCAGCGATTCACCGGCCTTGTTTGAGATGTTGCAATTTGCCGGCCTAGTTTATGTCCCACTGCTCTTCCTGTATAGACAGGCTCTCATAGTGTTCATTGCCGGTGTCTAGCATCAGTTTTTGCTCCATGTTGAAACCTCGTTTCCCCTGAGATTAGTGTATTTTGTTCGAGCCGAATATGGCGGCCGCGAGATTTCCTGTTCCTCAACTCGCCCGACAGGAGGTTGGTGACCTGGGTCGACTACTCGCAAACAAAAGAGTGTGCCATACTTTGTGGACATGCCTTGCCAGCATAATATGACCCTCTCATGGCTGTGCCACCGCTCTGGCAATACTCCAATCTGACACTATGAGCCTCCGATGGTTTCTGCTAGTTGCAGTCCTTGTGAAGTCCAGCTCACCGAGGGTCTGTTGTGGAGTAAGGAAGGTCTTGCAGCAGGAACGCAGGGAAACAGTGGCAAAGCCCGAAATGGAAAACACTCTTGCAGCAAGTCTCAGCAATCCGACGTGCGCTTCACATGTCGAGGAACAAACCGTTGGACAGATGCTTTTTGTCCCGACGGCCTCAGCTGTCCGCTGTATAGATTCTCCCAGGGAAAGCACGCGGTCAAAATGGCTAGAAAAGGCACGTCTGCTGACTGTGGAAATATTTCTGAACATTTTGATTTGATTCTGATAGCCACACTCATCTGAACGCTTGTTAAATATAAGTGAAGTGTTCTGCGGTGCATAACCTTACAGACAGATAGACCAAGTGGGAAAGTTGACTGCGTTCCAAAATGATGGACGGCCATTGAGTGTATATCTTCGGTATTCAACGCCTCTTGTTGACACTCATATTATGCGTTGTTGCTCTGTTCATACAAATCCTTGACATGTCTTGATCAACTTGACACGGGTCGTCACACGAAGGCCCTCCTCCAAGCGCCTCCGTCAAATTAACCTCCGGACAGTGCATAGCCTGCCATACCCTCATTGCGCCGAAGCCATGGCGTTAAGCTCGCAGCATCTGCGTGTCTGAGGTGTGTCTCGGCCGGCGAAGACGCGTTCAAAGACATGACAAGTGGCGTACAAACTCGGGAAGCTATAGCCGAAGGGCGTCGCAAGCCCTGATCGTCTTGGTCTGTTTCACGGCGTGTTGTTATCCTGTTAGCGGTCGACTTGGATCGTCTTGGAAATTGTGAATCTATGCTGTAGAAAAACAAGAATTCAGAACACGGTACCGAAATATACCACAAATAGACCACGCTGCAAGAGCTTAATCGGGCAACACCAACACTCGCGTGGACATGTTCACCGCTGCTCGACAAGACAGTTCCACACAGCCACATACAACACCGTCCCCGTCGCACGACGGACGATGGCACCGTCACCAGACCACGCGCCAACGTACAACAAGGAATATATTAAGCCGTAACCGGGTGTCTACACTGTCTCGTATAGCTGATCCTCC
Source organism: Verticillium tricorpus MUCL 9792 (assembly GCA_000732205.1). Taxonomy (NCBI): domain Eukaryota; kingdom Fungi; phylum Ascomycota; class Sordariomycetes; order Glomerellales; family Plectosphaerellaceae; genus Verticillium; species Verticillium tricorpus. The sequence continues at coordinate 3,311,111 of JPET01000004.1, forward strand.
GTCCTACGTCGCGCATGGCTGTCCAGCTCCTGCGCCAACCTCCCACAATCCTGCCATGTGCCCCCTTCCCCGCCCCCTAAACCGTCGGCGGCCGCACCGATCCGAGAACAGCCGGTAAAGGGTCGTGTGGTTGCAACGTGCTCGCTGCGCCGCACGTGTGCATGAACGCGTAGCCCCTGCGGGCTGGAGGCCAAAGGACCCGTGGTGTCACGCCAGGCTGTAGACGAGCCTTGCCCGACGACACAGTGCGGCAACTCCAGGACGATTCGCAAGGGTATTATATCGTCTATTCGAACGCCCTCGGGGGCATGTACGCTCGGCCTGGAGCGCGGGGATTCCGCACGGCAGGTCGTTTCCATCGACTACGGAGCATCAGATCACCATTACTCGGCGGCTGCTCGCCTGTGCGCTACTTCCACGTGCTCGCCGTCGCCGTGCCGGCCTTCTTCCCCTGTTGGTACGCCTCGCTCAGCCCGTCGTAGAGGTTCTTGACGCGCTCGACCTCGGCCGCCCAGTGCGCCCTCTCGTCGGCGTCCGGCAGATCCTCCACGAGGTCGGCGAGGCTCCGCGCACGGAAGAACTTGTTCGTCTTGTTGTACAGCGCCCGGCGGGCGAGGGTGTCGTCCGCCTCGCCCTCGGCCTTCACCCGGAAGACCTCCTCCAGGATCTCCAGGTCGTAGGGGATGGCGAACCGGTCGCGGCTGTCCTCGTAGGTGAAGAGGAAGTACAGCTCGCCGAAGCCGGACCAGGTGATGCCGCTGAGGCAGAGACTGCAGGGCTCGTGGGTGGCGAAGAAGATGCAGTCGTCGCGGGGGTTCGGCCTCGTGGCGGGGTCCGGGTGGGAGACGGTGTAGAACTTTTGGATGCAGTTGATCTCGCCGTGGAGCAGGGGCGAGGTGCGCTCGTCGTTGGTGGCGACGGTGTAGGGCTCGAGCGAGGCGGACGAGAGGATGGCGGCGCCGAAGACCTTGCTGCCGGAGGTGACGCCGTCGCGGGTGAGGGGGACAATGTCAGCCTCGGTGGTCCGGAGGAGGGCTGCGAGCAGCTCTTTGGAGGTGTGAGACGGCATGGTGGCAGTCTGGGTGTTCGCAAGGTCACGATGCCTGTATTGTGCGGTGAGCTGCAGGCCGAGGCCTTTCAGAACCGCGTCGGTTGATATATCTCATCAGCTCTTCATGGCCACCCAGCTGCAGACATCCTTATCGGGGCCGTCCGCGGGGTCGGGTGCTGGTAGCTGCCTGCTGATAACGGCGACCTCCGAACTGTAGGGCGAATTCCAGTGCACTGGCAAGCGATATCGCAGCTGGCCGTGGGGTATATTCTGCCCGCGAGCGTGGCCATTGATCTTGTTCTAGCTCCTACAGCTCCGTGAGATGTCTGAGGGAGGGAAAATGACCACGCAGAATCGTAATTCAACGGGGGAAGACCTCCGGGGAAGGCCCTTCCCTGCCTCCTGGCGGTTTCTGGGCCTTATCGGGTCAGACCAATCGGGACTAGCGGTCTTGCCGTTCTTGCTCCTGCTCGGCTCAGCCACACCTCAGTGAATGCAGTTGTGCGGATTAGGTACCTTTTATGCAAGGAAGGCAGAAACGGTTATGGCTGCCACTGTCGACCAGATGTTGGTGTACCGTGCATGGGCCATTGGGCTTGCATCCAGTGTGCCATCCTATCATCGCCGGCGACCCATCGCCTTGTCACGGTTCGACACAGGTACTAACCTTTCGGCTGACGTCCAGTATTCTCCTCTACCCCTCTCTTCTACCCCTCCCTCGAGGCAACAGAGTAGCCCAAGGTCAAACAACGCCCCGACCAAGATCTCAAATATCATCGAGTAAGAATGACCTACCTCAATGGCAGACAGCTATCGCCATACTGGGAAAGGTTTTTGCAGACCCCCGAAGGACAGGCTCAACTGACTGCCATGACGGAGATATATCAGCACATACAGACACTTTACGACGCGGGCACGCCACTCTTCACCAAGCGCGCTTTCAAAGATTGTGCAGATCAATTCGATGTCTTCCATAAAGGCCGCGAGGTGTACTTCGCCGTCACAGGCATGGACGGCCTCGAAGTCAAGACTACGAAACCTTTACGCTTCCCCAATGGTCCTGTACCTGATGGTCCTGATTCCGAGGCTGGGGCGTATGACTCCACGAGCCAAATAGCGTCACTTTTACCAACTCGTGCACCTTTAGATACCGGCTTGTGCTCCGATACAATACCATCGAACGCTTGACTACCAGCTCAGATATTCGGCTCTTTAGTCGGCGTCAGGCATACTTGACAACCGAAGCCAGCTTTCTCCATTATCCCCAGGAATCCGGCGGCAGCGAGAGCCCCACGACAGATCCCAACTTCCGCCACTCTTCAGAGGATCTACAGAGCATTCTTACAGCTTCTCGAGCCTGGGAAGCGTCGGAATACTTCCAGCAGATACGGTCAACCCTTGCTATCCACGCAGTAAGAACCCCCCCTTCCAAACTGGTCGCATTTGGCCTCGGAGCTTTGACATATGGGCCGAACCTGCGTGAGCGCTCTGTGCTGCAGCATACGATGATGATACTGCTTCGTGATGTGGTGTTCACTGCCGCACCTATCACCTGTTTCGCGCAAGATCCTCAGTACAACAGTACAGACAAGCAAGCCTTGGAAAACGCATCGGTGACCGTCCTTGAGGATCCGCGAGCATTTCTCGAGGTCGATGATCAGTCTGTTGTCCTGTCTATCTCGCCAAACGTTCCCGTCAGGCAAATAATCACCGACATCAGCAGGCCTAGAGTGATTATTTGGAATGCAAACAGCATACCGTATCCCTGGTAAGTCTCCTCTAACCTCTTTGATGACTCGTGAGGATAGAAGTTTGACATATACAGTACCGACCCTGTTTCGCCTCGAGTTGCCAAAATGTTGGACGAAGACTACGTAAAGGTAGTCTTACCCAAGAACGAACACTTTGGGGAGCTAGGGATATACATCAGACACGAAAATTGACGGACACGCCTGCTATAGGCTTGTTTGAAACAGCTTGCGTGTACCTTTCAGTTTGGAATATTGGGCCCCATGATCTTGTTCACACGCGGGCTGGCGCTCTGCAGCATTGCTTGTTGTGCAATATCCCGACTACCGAAAGAGCAATGCCAGACACCGAACACAAAGTCCATGTGCGAAGGAAACTTAACGACCATGACAGACCTTCCCAGTTGGTCGCTTCACATCTGTGCGAATGGTTTTTACGCAGCTGTTGACTTGAGTCTAGATTCATGAGGGGATTCGACGCTGCAAGTTGTGCACACCTCCTGCGGCTACTTTACCTACCTAGATACCTCCAGATTATGCATGCTCAGCCACCAAGTTCAGCTCCAGACCGCCACAGGCTCGTGTTAAAAGCAGCGGGGCTCTAGTACCTGGGAACCTCAAAGTGGGGTGACTAATCGAGGTGTGTCATCCGTCCGATTCACTCGGCCGCCATCACGTCCTGCAAGCAAAACCTCCAAGCTAACGACGGAGACACCTCAGCGCTACGATGAAGACATTGACGAGTTTGCGGAACATCTCCACCCCTCAATTGATGCGTGCGACGGCCTCCTGATGTGACCGTCCACCAGACCATCCCCACCATGCACTACATCCGCCTTCTCCGCCCGCCATCGCTCTCCACCGACAGGCGGGGCTCCTCGTCAGTCCACGTCGTCCTGACCATCACAACCGACCTCGGTGATTCGTTCCTGAGCCCGGAGGCCCCCATCAAGTTGAAGACGGGCATCCACGAAGCTTCAGCCGACGCGGGAGGGCGCAAACCGCAGCCGTCAGATATCAAGGCATCTCAGATCCTCGACTGGCCGCCGGGAACCAGGGTCCTCAAGACGGATCTCCCCCTGGGGACGTGCGCCAGCAGCGACCTCCGCGTCTTCGTCTTCCCCACGTCGCAGGCCTGGGCCGGGAGCACCTGGGACGTCGTATCGTCCCTGCGACCGGATGACCGCGGCCGCATCATGCCCGTCTGGGCCGACGTCCACTACCCCGGCACCGAGCCGTCCCACGTCTCCTTTCGCCGGTTGCGCATCGGCAGGGAGGAGTCGCTGTCGTACGTCCAAGTGGAGGAGGACATTGGCGAGAGCATCGCTCGGCACGTCTGGGATGCCGGTGTCGTCGCGACGTCGACGCTGCTCGAGCGCAGCACGAACCCCGCTGCCGGGTCGCCGCTCCCCAAGCTAGCGCAGGCGCTGGCGTCCGACAAGACTGTCAACGTCCTCGAGCTCGGCTGCGGCGTGGGCATCCTCGGCCTCGGCATCGCAGCCCTCCTGTCCTCCTCGCCGCGGCAGCCATCGCACCTGCTGCTGACAGACCTGCCGGAAGCCGAGGACAGGACCCAGGCCAACATTGACGGCCTGGCGTCCACGGTGCCCGGCGAAGAGCAGATGCGGCCGTCCTTCGAGAGCCTCGACTGGGAGGACGGGCGGCGCGGCGATTTTGGGCTGCAAGTGCGCGCCCGCCCCTGGCATCTCGTCGTCCTCAGCGACTGCACGTACAACGTCGACATGCTGCCGGCGCTGGTCGGCACTCTGACGGCGCTGCACGAGGCCAACGCGGGGCACAGGACGGCGGAAGAGGCCGCCAAAACGCGCGTGTTACTGGCGACGAAGCCGCGGCACGAGTCCGAGAAGGCGCTGTTCGCACTGATGGCGGACGGAGGGTGGGCGGTGGCCGAGAGGGAGGTGCTGTCTCTGCCGGTCATGGGCGGGGACCTAGAGTCTGTCGAGTTGTATCTTTTCGAGCAGTGACCAGTGCCTGCAGCCTGGGGCAGAAAAGTTGTCGAGGCGGGATCTGGGACGGGAGTGACCATCGACTTATGAGCTCGTGTCCCTTCGTTGCGTTTATCGGGCCCAGGGTGTAGAACCCAAATAAGTATCAGCTCGGGGTGACTTCATCGCGGTCTGCTCAAACACGTCAAACACGCCCTTTGCAACCGGGCGCCTCATCCAGTGCCGACTCCAAGGCACGCAGTCCAATCGGACTTCAAGTGGTAATTACTGTCATGAGGCGGTCGCGGTTCCTCTGGAAGCTATAGCTTGCTCGTGATTCTCCTCCGGTCGCATAGGGCGTCGTAGTGACACCATCAGCATGAGGATACTGGCCAGGAGCAGCATATAATAAATCTACATCCGACTGGCTCACCTTACCTAGCAGGTAGAGGCAGGGCGTGACCGAATGCATGGACTTCAATATTGAACACGAGCAAGGCGGCCCCAAAGGGCGGCCGGACTGCAACGGGATGCACTTACAATGCATCGCTTAGGCTACACGTCGGACACTCATACTGTACTCCTACGAGACATTTGGGCCTACGATCGTGGTGTGGACGAAAGGATCGACAGCGTCACTCGAGACTCAACATCGTATGGTAGACCGATTATTGTGGCACAGGGTCATCGCAATTCTGGAGTGCTGAGGGATCATGTATCCCATTTCGTGACCGCTCTTCAACAATCACCGGTGAGGTGGCCGAGTTGGTTATGGCGCCAGGTTAAGGTCTACCTTAACTAGATTTCCTGGTGGGGCAACCCGCGCGAGTTCGAGTCTCGTCCTCATCTAATCTTTTGCCAACCGCACCTCCATCGTGCACGGCAGATGATTCTTTTTGTGGTTCTGATGGCTTTAATTCAGAATGGTGGCTCTTGTGTCTTTGTGCTGTAGTCGGGCCTGTGCACATCAGTGACTGAGCACCCGCACCAAGCATGAATTCCCATGTGAAAGAAGTTCTGATTCACTTGGTCGGTTCCATCACCACAACACCATCACGACAGCACGACAGTACGGTGTCCGCTTCGGCAGCTCTAGGTAGCTTTGATGCCTACCATGCCGATACTGTCCTAAGGCATCCTAGAACCTGTTTCCTTCGATGTTTCACATTCGGGCCGGTACCACCCAGTCTCCATCCCGACAGCAACGGCGATGATCTCAATGGAAACGGCGGGTCAGTACTTGAACCACGACCCATCATCGGGCTCCTCACCGGGCTCCTCACCAGGCTCCTTCATTCGGACTACTGGGAACCTCAGGGGGTGTCGTGCTGCAGATTAATTGCCATCCCTCGACCATAGTCCAGCCAGCAGCATGAGGCCCCGTCACCCATTGTTGGGGTGACACAGCCTACTATTGCATGATGCGTCTGCCGGCCTGGGACCACACGAGGGGACGCTCCCTTAAGCAAGTATACTTATTGTTGGGCCTGTCATATATGTCGAGGACATCATTTGGATCTGCCAACTTGTCTTGACTTTCACTTGCAGATACCCTCCAACTCTCTGGCCTCTCATCAAGCCTGAAGCCATCAGTTGACCCGTTCTTTACAAACGCATGCAAAATGACACAAGGACTTTCTCCTCTGCCGCTGCTCGGCAAGACAGCCCTCATCACTGGCTCGGCCCGTGGCATCGGCGCCGCCATTGCTTGGAAACTCGCCAGCGAGGGGGCGGATGTACGGACACCCATCACGCCCAACGGACTCGCTCCCATGGTCACTTTTCACCGCTGACCTCCGTCCAGATCGTCATCCACCATCTCACGGAAACCAGCGACGATCGCGCCGCCGGTCTCGCCGCACGCATCCGTGAGCTCCCTCACAGCCCCTCGGTGTTCACGGTCCGCGCCGACATATCCACGGCCTCGGGCCCCGGCGAGATCATCAAGGCCCTGCAAGCCTGGCGCGACCCCTCGCCCCTGACCGTCGACATCCTCGTCAACAACGCCGGCATCGCCCCCACAGCCGTACTCTCCAACGTCACGGCCGAGCACTTCGTATCCGTCATGAGCACCAACCTCCAAGGCCCCCTCCTCATGACCCAGGCCGTCCGGCCTCATCTCCCGCCCCGGGCTCGCATCGTCAACATCTCCTCCATCGCCGCCCGTCAGGTCTTCCGCGGCCTGACCGTCTTGGCGCCAGCAAGGCGGGCCTCGAGGCCGTCACGAGGCACCTCGCCCACGAGCTCGGCGGCGACGGCACCACCGTCAACTGCGTCACGCCCGGCACCGTCGAGAGCGAGCTCCTGCGGGACACGGAGCGGCGCATCCCCGGCATCATCGACGGCATCTGCGCCGCCACGCCGCTGCAGCACCGCGTCGGCACGCCCGAGGAGTTTGCCGCCGTCGTGGCCTGGGTTTGCCGGCCCGAGGCGGGGTGGGTCACGGGGCAGGTCCTGAGCGCGACGGGCGGCCAGGCTCTGTACTGAGTGCGTCTGCGGCCGAGAGGGCGTGGCACGTTTGGTGTCGGCTCGTCCTGGTTTGGATCTGCCTCATCGGGACAATCATGTAAACCGCGTGCGTGTCTCCGCGAAAGCTCGTTGTGGTAGATGGCCAGCCTGTGCGTCGACTTGGTCGAGACGGTTCATCTGAGACGGCGGCTGGGTCGGCTCGGAGCCCTGCAAAACGCCTCCTTTGAATGCAACGACGAGAGTAGTAGTGTTGGCAGATTGCAATATACCCACGCATATTCTTCTTGAGTCCAGGGGGGTCACTTTGCCGATGCCGTCCACGAACACCGATCTGCCATGGTCATCACTCTGTGGAACGCCCAGACATCTAGAAACATTGAACCCAGGCACCATCAGCAGTGTTCAACGCCTTTGCCCAGTCATGAGGTCAGCAATCTATCCAGTCAGCATCGCAACATATCATGGTTACACCAGACGACGATGTCCCACCGCTTCTGGCCACGGAGCCCTACCGGCCGCAACACTCACCCGACGTCCCGGGTATATTGCGCCGCGAGACAACCAGCCAGCCTGTCAACGGCGCGCGCCACCGTCCTCGTGCCTTTCTCCCAATCTGCGCGCTTTCAGCCGACGCCGCGCCAAGTCTGGGGTGCCGTCGCCTAGGCACGTCGTTGGTGGAGCGAGCATCTGCCGGGTCGCATGGTCGCCACTGGGGATGCACTGCAACCGCGGGTCGCGCTGCTTGGTGGTGTGTTCTACTATCGCGAGGCTTCTGGATGTCTTTGGGCGCTTCCGAATGCCGCTGGATAGATTACTTGTCCGCCCGGCACGGGCGAAACCTGCCACGAGCAACCTGTTTCTTGGAGGGGCGATGGCCGTGTTTTGTCATGCCCACGCCACCTGACTGTGCCATACGAGGGCCATGACGGGGGTACAAATGCGAAGGGGGCGCCCCTATTCCCTGGCAGTCGGGCGAGATCTTCACAGACAAGCTTTTTGCTCTCCTCCCGACCCGAAGATCAGCGCCGAGCCTCAAAAAATGAAGTCGTACCTCTTCGCAGCCCTGGCGGCCCTGTCAGGCCAAGCTGCCGCCCACTCGACCTTTCAGCAGCTCTGGGTCGACGGCGTCGATTATATACGTCCCCCCTTCCCGTCCCTCTCCCTCTTCTGCCTGCTGACCATGACCACGGCTCGCAGTGTGCCCGCCTGCCGCCGAGCAACAGCCCCGTCGAGGACGTGACGAGCACGAACATCGTCTGCAACGTCGGCGGCACCCGCGGCAAGAGCGGCAAGTGCCCCGTCAAGGCCGGCGGCACCGTGACGGTCGAGATGCACGCCGTACGTCGTCCCCTGCCCGTCCCCTGCGGCCGCGGTCCCCCGCTGACAGACAGCGCAGCAAAACGGCGACCGCAACTGCGCCAACGAGGCCATCGGCGGCGCGCACTACGGGCCGGTCGTGGTGTACCTGTCCAAGGTGGCGGACGCGACGACGGCCGACGGCACGTCGACGGGGTGGTTCAAGATCCACGAGAACGGGTGGTCGGCCAAGGCCGGGTCGAGCAGCGCCAACGGCGACAACTGGGGGGTCAAGGACCTCAACGCCTGCTGCGGGCGCATGGACGTGCGCGTGCCGGCCGACATTGAGAGCGGCGACTACCTGCTGCGCGCCGAGGTCGTGGCCCTGCACGTCGCCGGCCAGCCGCGCGGCGCCCAGTTCTACATGTCGTGCTTCCAGATCACCGTCGCCGGCGGCGCCGGCACCAACAAGCCCGCCACCGTGCGCTTCCCCGGCGCCTACGCCGCCAACGACCCGGGCATCCTGTTCAACATCCACGCCCCGACCACAGGCTACACCATCCCCGGCCCGCGCGTCATCAGCGCCGGCAGGACCGTCGTCGCCGGCCAGGGCTGCAAGGCCGGCTGCGAGGTGACCTGCAAGCCCGGCTCCGGCGCCACCGGCACCGTCATTGCGCCGCCGGCCCCGACCGCTGGCGCCCCGCCTTCCGGTGGCGGCGGCTGTACCGTGCCGCAGTACCAGCAGTGCGGCGGCCAGGACTACACGGGGTGCACGGTCTGCGCGGTGAGTTTCGCCCCCCGTTTACTATTGGTGTTGCGTGAGACGGGTAACCTGATGCTGACGTGTGATTGTAGCCGGGGTACACGTGCAAGGCCGTGTCGCCGCCGTACTACTCGCAGTGTACCTGATATGCTTTGGGCCGTCAAGGGTGTCGTCAGACTAAGTCGTGTTGCAGTGAGAGGACCGCAGGTGATCAAGTAGTATTGAATTCGTTGTATGTAATTCGACTCGCTGTAACAGTCTATCTTGTACACATGACATCGTGTTCTCGAATCATCAATCTAGGCGCTGGCCACCTTCTCGCCGTTGCTCCCGCCGTTGCTCTCGCCGTTGCTCTCGCCGTTGCTCTCTGCAACCCCGTTGGCCGCCACCTTGGCCTCCCCGTTTGTGGCCTTCCCGCCCGCCGTCTCCTTCTCCGCCTTCGCCTCGGCGAGGAGCCCCCGAGCATTCTGCAGGTCCTGTCCCAGCGCCATCAGGTGCATGACGTCCGCCGTGAAGGTCATGAAGCTCATGCGCTTGGACGCCTCCTTGAATTTCTCCGGCGACCCGTAGGGCGGCACCGGGATGGCGAAACCGGCGTACGGCTTGTCGTGCTTGTCGAGGACGGCGCGGAACTTGTCGACGGCCGTGGTCCACTCGGGCTCGGTACCGCCGAGACCGCTGTTGCCGGGCAGGTTCATGCTGATGCGGGCGTCGAGGGTGCCCAGCCAGACGACGTCAATGTCGGGGCAAGCCGTGAGGATGTCATCGAGGTTGTTGATGCCTGCGGTGGTCAGTACTTGATGCTCAGTGCGGCAAAGGGGCACGTACCCTCCAGGGACTCGATCTGGATCATGATGGCGGCCTGTTTGTTCAGCGCCTTGTGGATGTCGCCCTCGCCGTCGAAGGCCTGGTCGGTGACGAAGGGGATCAGTCGGAAGGGCGGGGCAGAGCGCGAGCCGTTCTGCTTGGTGCCGAACTTGGCGGCGGAGATGACGTGCTTGGCCTGCTCGACCGTGTCGACCTGGGGCACGACGACGCTGGCGCCGGCGTCGAGGGCGTAGCCGATGGCGGCGTGGTCGTGGCCGGGCACTCGGACCCAGGGGATGGTGCGACCCTGGCTCATGAAGATGGCCTCGTGGACCATGCTCGTCATGGTCTCAACGTTGCAGGACGAGTGCTCCCAGTCGATCCAGACGGCGTCGAAGCCAAAGGGCGCGAGGAACCGGGTCACGGGGAGGGAGGAAAGACCGGCGTAGTAGCAGAGGATGGGGGGGATCACCCCCTTGTGGGCGTCGCGAATGGCATCGCGAGCGCGGTGAGGTTGGAAGAGGGAGGGCGCGGCGTACGCGAGCATACCGTCGGCGGACATGGCGAAGTTGGGATGCTTGTTCCGGTGAGAAGGAGGATTGGAAGACGTCGTAGAAGATGTCGAAAGGCTCGGGATTATGTACAAGCTGACGACTGAGGTGGTCGAGTTCTGCAGAAGAGCTGTTCGTCATGTCCCGACTGAGGACGGCACGGCTGGTTTTATACCATTCCCTGTTGCGAGAGCAAATGAACCTTGCCGTTAACATACGACAAGCATCGGGGCCGTTGCAGGCAAACGGCTGCAGCACGTGGATCCTTTGACATGATTTGCCGTCGACGCGGACTCCCGCATATGGGTACGAGTATGGTTGTCACCTTAGCTTCAAGGCCCTTATCCTGAATGAGGTAGGCATACCAGAGCGGCAATTTGCTGATAATCCTGATGCTACCGGAACAACGGGAAAGCATTGGTAAGGATGCTCGTAGATTCGGAGCTAGGCCGTGAAAGAGGAAGTTGATTGTTAGTTGGTCGTGGAGCGGCTCACGTCAGCTTGGTCTGCAAGTCGGGCGAGACGCCGGCCCCGACGATAGTCTCGCCAGATTATGACGGGGTCTTGGTAGGGCTGACGACAGGCCGTCTGGGGTCGCACCAAAAAAACAGGTTGGCTGTTGACAAATGCGCCGTCTGATCTGGTCCATGTCCATTATCAAGCGGTCCTGACGCCCGTCTTGCCCGTTTGCTCCGCTGATTTGTCGTTGCGCAAGTCCAAACCGGCCTGAAAGGCAGACCAGGGGTGAATTATTTGTCAAGGTTGCCGAGGGGCCCAGGCGCTCTGTGTTACGTTGCTGACGTTGGCAAGGCGGCGGTGTTGACGATCCGGCCCTATCTGCCTTATATCCGCGCGGCTCCTTTCCATTCGCGGGGCTCGGCACGACGTTGACACGGCTTTCCTGCATGTTGCCGGAGGAGAGGACGGGGATACGTGTCGTGGGGGGGAGTAAGACATCGCGGTCAACCGAAGTTCCTTGCTCCGGAACTTTCAGTTCGTCCGGCACCATGCGTGGCGTTTGGCAGTATTCGGCCGTATTTCCGACCGTCCTGCAGGATCTTGCATCGTCAACCACCCCACGTGGAGTTAAGACAGTGAGCGGGCGACTTTTCCCTGCGCCAAGAACGGTCAGATGCTGACAAGGGAAGCAACTTGCGAGGATCCAGTATGCAGTGGCCCATCTACTGTCGTTGTTGCCCACCTTGCGACCTCATGTTGGAAGGCGGACTGGAATCCCCGCCATTGAACGTAGGCATGTCAGCATCAAAAGAGCCAGGGCATCAGGAGACGGGGCGTTGCAAGTGAGCTTGGAGGACGTGGCAGGATGGCGTCGTGACGAGACGGACAGATGCTGTTGGCTGTCTGCGTCACGGTATCGTACCAATCGAAAAAGGGTTTGGGCCTCAACCACTGGATTGAGCCGTACGGTTTAGGCTGAAGTCTCTCTTGATGGTTGCTGTATGGGCACAGAAAGATGCTCCGTCATGAAGCCACCTTTGGCGGCCAACAATTCACTGGAGTTGTCGATGCTCGGGGGTGGGCCAGGTCGAGGTCGGAATCGCCGATCAGTCGAGACGCCACTAGGCGGATTGATGTTGATTTCAGGAGCCCGAAAAACTGTTGCTGCCGTTCGATGTAGCGACAGCGGCTGTATCTGTTCCGTCTTGACTGTTGTCTTTCACAGTCGAACGATGTCGCAGGGCTGGAGGATGGCCCCCCAAGAGACACGGCAGAGGAGGCTCTCTCCTCCGTGGGGGAATTGGTGGGGGAAGGGTCAGGGCAGAACATCCACCAATCGACGACCGTTCATTGGCGCATGATCGAGAAGGGGACTCCACGTGACCTGACAACTTATCTGGCACAGCGCGGCACGTGCATTGGACTCCGCCAAATGGAGGCGCCATAATGTGGTACAGTAAGCAAGCATGAGGCGAGGCCGGCACTCATCGATCCGGGGGGGCCCAACATGAGGCGATCACGATTGTTACTCATCTCACCAGAAAACATCGAATTCGCCCTCAACTTCGCCTCCGCCTGCTGCGAACGCCCTGCCGAACCTTCCGCCTCGACGGCACATCACCATTCCTTCTTGGCCCATCCGCCCAGCCGCTGACGGGAGCCCCTTCTCCCCCGACAGCCTCCACTTCAATCTTCAACCCTCAATTCAGGCAAGGCGACTTCACATGAGCGCAACAACAGAAACGGTGGCCCAGCCCGCCACCGCCCCCTCCGCCGCCGCGAAGAAAAAGTTCGCGACGCCCCCCGTCAAAATCGCCTGTCTGGCATGGTAAGCGTGCCACCCCCCGCCCCCCGCCGTGGCCTTGGCCCTGGACCCGTTGGATGCCATAACCCGCGGAGCATGTTCCGCCCTCCATCCGCGGCACCCCATAGTGACAAGGCTGGCGGTGACACGACATGCCATTGGCTGACGTCAAGGAAAGCCGCGCCTCTAGAACACGATGCGATGGCGGCAAACCCTGCGCGAGCGTACGTGAGGACCGCAACCCACCCAGACGGCATGTGAGTCCCAGATCTGACCTGTCGCGCAGTGCCAGAGTCGGACCCGAGAATGCCTCTACCGGCCCAGTCGGCGTGGCGGCGCCCGCGTGAGGAAGAAGCAGAGGGCTTTTGATGAGCAGGCCCAACAGGCGCAGCTGTTCCCCCTCGAACCACCGCAAGAAGAGACCCCCACACAGCGTAAGCATGTCATCGGCAACCTGCCCAGGTGCTGTTGCTGACATGCCCTTGCAGCCATCGCGATCCAGGACTACATCGACCCGGGTGCCGGGCTCAAGCAGCTCCAAGATGTCTTCCCCGATAGCGACTTCATCTTCGACAGCCTGTTCATGGGCGTGCCCGAGGAGACAAGCGGCGACAGCACCTCCGAGGCCTCTCTCGGCTTCGCCAGCCTCACCGTCCCCATGGTGAGGACGTATAAGAGTGACCAGGCCATGTAAGCCCCTTGTAGCACATTCCTTCTAGATGCCCCCTGACATCCGATGTGAAGCCTCGACGCATATTACGTCTTCCTCCACCAGTATATGCCCGTCCTGCCGCCACCTGCGGCGACGCCTGTCGACGAGGCTTTCCCCTACTATCAGAACAACGTGGAAGCCTTCGAGACCGGCTTTGAGCCGTCGACGCCCATCGCCCTCGCCATATCCGCCGTCATCGCTCTCATCCCTTGTGCCAACGACCTCAACCCTACGTCGCAAGATGCCGTCGTCTTCCGGAGAAAGTACGCCCAGTATCTGGCGCAGTCAGCCATCGAAGCCATCGAAATGGAGGCCGAGATCCCAGAGTCATCATTGGAGCCACCAAAGGCCCTCAACGAGTCGCCAAGCAACGACGGCCGAGCCCGTTTCCACCCTGGATTGCCAGTCGAGCTGGAATGCATCGTCGCGTTAGACATTCTCAGCGTGTATGAGTATGCACAACGAGGCAACCTCAAGAAGATGCAGAGGCGGGCTGGTCAGGCTCTCGTGGCGGCCATGGAGTTGGGGCTGCACAACTCCACAGTCGAAGACGAGTACTCCGAGGTCAGACGCAGGGTCTGGTGGATGACGGTATGTTTCTTACTTGCGCAGGCGGAACCTGTCACGAAAAGCTCACACATACTAGTATGTCTGCGTTAGTCAAGGCGCCATCGTCAACAACTCAGTAAGCCGGTCTCTCGTTTTCACTTGCCGCTAGTGCTGACCCTGCCAGGAACCAAGCTTCGCCGTCGTGGCGCACACCTTCACGACTAAGTATCCTACGCTGAAATGCGATCCTGATGTTGGTATTCCGTTGCGTCTCCCGCTGGCCCCGTGCTGACAACCCTCGCAGGCCTTCCCTCTCATGATTCAGTCTCAGCAGGCCATCCTCGCCGCAACCCTGTTCGTCGCCGACCTCAAGAAGGCGACGACGACCAACGGGGACATGACGGCAATCTACGACCGGATGAGGAAGCTCGAGACGTACCTCGAGCCGCTGACGACGCTCGCCGACGCCTGGGTGCTCCAGTCGTCAACGACGTCGCCACTCGATCCCAGCGAGGAGGTCGTCTCGCGGACCCTGCGATGCATGACGCGCATCAAGCTCAACAGCGCGCGGATCAAGTGCCACCGCTACTGCGCATTCTCGGACGCCGCCCTCTTCTCCGGCAAGCACTGCGACCTCCGGTCCAAGTCGGAGCAGGCCGACAACGCGCAGGAGCTGCGCCAGTGGCCGTCTTGCTCCTGCAGCAGCCTCCTCGCGCTGCCGACGACGTCGCCGTCCAACTCGACGGGGTCCATCTCGCCGCCGCGCTCGTCGCCGCACGCGCACTCGCACTCGTCGTCGGACGGCAACGGCTGCACGCCCACGTCCTTCCCCTTCACCAGCCACCAGTCGGCCAAGATCTGCCTCAAGGCCGCCCTCAACATCGCCCAGTCGTTCGACGACCTCCCCTACCCCAACGCCGCCGGCCAGCTCTGCCTCCCGCCGTGCACCCTCGGGCCGGCGTCGAGCATCGTCGCCCCGCGGACCATGCCGGCCTTTGCGTGCTGCGCGATGCAGTGCGCCTACGCGCTGCTCATGGTGCACCAGAAGACGCGCCTGATCTACCCGGAGCCGGGCATGGGCGGGCCCATGGTCGAGAGCCTGCTCGTGCGGCTGCAGACGGGGCTGCGGTCCATCTCGGGGACGCTGGAGAACTACGCCACGGCCTTTGAGGCGCTGGGCGGGATGCGAGGTGAGCGCCCCTTTCCCCCGAGGGGACATTTCATGCTAACAACGGCAGACACGATCCGCAGCGTGATTGAGCCGTCGATGGTGTTTACGTGATGGAGGGCGTCGTCGGATGCGTGTCACATGTAGTAGTGTAGGATACTGGGAACCCAGGCGTTGCGGGCAATCTCCATACGTCGCGACGCAGCTGGGCCGAATGCGAACCCGGCCCCGTCTTTACGAGCTCATGGGTCGATGTGACATTGCTTGAAATTTGCGGCGGCTCGATGCCGGTCGACGGCAGGCATAACCTGCCGGAGTGCCACAGATGAACAAATGACCAGCTGAATATAGACGATACGGCAGGCTGTGCGGTGCGGTGCGACGGTGAACCTGTTGCAGCCGAATCGCGGCCCACCACCAGAGCTACCGTCGCTGCCGCGGGTGTGATCACATGAAGGGCCGGCGTCAGCGCCGAGAGCAGCCGTGCAATCAACAACGACGCGCTCTCACCACCACCAGGCTTTAGGCCTCCAGCCTCGGGCCATTCATCAGCCACGCATGGCTGACTCCAGCTGACGACGACACCTAAACATAGACCAGTGTCACGTCGCACCGAGCGCTGATCCTTTTCGTAAAGCACATTGCGTCGCCGGGTTCCAGGCCAAGTGCCGCCCAAGACCCGCCGATTATCGTCCGAGCCGCATTCCACGGCCCTGACCCGAGGGCGCCCCCCGACGGAGCGGCCCTTGGCGAGCGGGGCCTGAAACTTGCCGGGCGAGGTGATCGGGGGGACACTGTTTCTTGCTGGCGGCCAAGGGGCGGGATCCGCGGCTGCGTGCTGCAAGGGCGCGGCGAAGGGAGGCTGCGAGTGCCGTGATGGAGGCTGGGCAGACAGGGGGGAAAATGCAAAGTTGACTGTCGAATTGGATTGGTGACACAACTCGACAAAGCCACGAGATGAACGGTGTTCAGAAGCCACGACAACGGGTGCGGCTGGCTGGCGACGGCCCTCTCTCACTCAGCAGTACAGAACTACCCACGCGAGACCATGGCTGGTGGGCGTTCGGCGAAAGTGTGGCGGAGCTGCAAGCCCCTTCATCTCGGCGGCGGGAAGGGGTCCGACTGTGGGGATGTGCAGAACCTGGACGAGAAGACGCCTCACTGGGCGACATTGGACATTGAGATGGACGGGATCGTCGAGGGATGACCTGGACAGCAGGAGACGGACGACGTCAGGGCTGACGGCGATCCGGCCGGGACGGCTCATGGTGCATGACGCGGCGGTCTGTCGTTGCTTTGCCTGGCCGTGATGATCCTCATGATCGATCGGGGAGGTCGCTCACGACGGCCGACGAGAGGGAGCGTGAAACCCGACTCGGTCGCTGGCGCCGTCGAAGGCGACTGACTCTGGCGCTGACTCTGAGGGGAGGCTGTGGCGGGCTGCGGCTGGTCGTCGCAGGTAAGAAGAGGTGTGGGCAATCATGCTGAGAGGGCGCTGACTGCTATTCCCAGGCCTTCCCGCGACGTGCCATCATCGTCTGCTGGCGGAAAGCTGTCTTGGGTTGATTGCCTTCGATTGCCCTGGGTCGATTGCTTGATGGCGCCCCCTTGCTGGTGCATGCTGCCCCATGCTGCTCCTGCCCCATGCTGCTCCATGCTGCTGCATGCTTCCCTGTGTTTTTTCTTTCGCTTTCGATCCGTTCAGGCTTACGCAGCGAGGCACCGGACAAGGCAGTGATGAGCAGAACCTGATACAGCCCTTTCTGTGGGATTTTTTATGGAGAGGGCTGGCGGGTCTGCGTGATTAGTGTAATTGTAGCGGCGCTGTTAATCATGATTAAGGTGCCCTCGGACCCCTGCCTCTCGAGGGCCTGGACTAGGACGGTGGCTTGACAGGCCGGGGATGACGGAAGGAACTGGGCGAATGGCAGACCACGGGGGGTCCAGGTCGATGAGCGATAAGCGATAGCGAGGGAACAATAGGGGGTCGCACCTACCCTGACTGCGCCAACCGCACCCGCCGCACGTGCCTACTGGCTGGCTCCTCACTCAGGCTGTGCCTCTTTAGGGTGGTTCAGCCCGTGCCTGCATTGGCCGTTGGCTGTTGGTTGCACCTGCCTCGGTGTTACTGCACCTGCTTTTGTCCCGGTGCTCAACGGAGCAGTAGAGGTGGCAGCAGCAGCAGCAGCAGCAGCAGTGGTGTCAAGGCAGCGGCAAATGGCCCGCAACAAGCATTCAGGGGGTGGGGACCTGGTGTTTCGACCAGACCTGCTGTCGGCACCCACCTGCTGTCCACCCTTTTTCGACAGGAGGAGCCTTCCCCGCCGAATCACCATGCGGTGTCCCTGCTTTGGTTGGTCGACGAGCATGATCCTGAGCCCCTTATCCCGGCAGCCGCCACCCTTGCAGCGCTGGTCCTGCTTTTTGGTTTTGGTCCCAGCAGCGACCCCGGCGAATGAAGCCAGAGAAAGTCACTGCCCAGCCTGCCGAGGCGATGGAGGGTTATGGGACGATGTTCCGGCCTCGCCTGCAGCATGGCCGTGGCCCTTGGCCCGTTAAAGGCCCTGATCACCCCCGGCGCAGGCCTGACCGCAGGACGCTGCACACCTCTCTCGATGGTTTGATTCTCCGACTGACGACCGGGCAGCTCTTTTCTTGTCTTTTCTTGCTCCCTGTACTGTGTTGCGTTGAACCAGTCTCTTCTGTTCCTTCCTTCGTTCATCCGAGTCGCCGCTGGGTACCACCTGCCAGCTGTGTCTCTTGTCCGTTCACGTCTGTCAAGAGCTCCCCTGCGACTTCCTGACAGCCTCTTTTTTTAATCGGGCAGACCCGACCGACACTGAGCAACGAGCTCCCCCCTTCTCTGTCTCCAGATAGAGACATCTGGACAGGCAAACCTCGAATGCCATTTTGACGACCGATTTTCATTCACCCACGCTCCTTAACGACTTGATCCCCGATCTATTTTCCGTCTTTCCGCTACATCGACGGCTACTCGAATACACACTCTTCGCAACCACACGCAGTCGCCCGAGACACCCCGCACGACGACATGTCAACTCTCTCCAGTTGGCCCCGCGTGGCCACGGTTCTTTTTGCCGCCGTCTTCCTCGCCGCCGTCTTCCTCAACAATGTCTTCTCCGAGGACCCCTACCGCTGCGGCGCCCTCATCGGCGACGGCCAATGGATCGACCCTGTCGACGCCAACGGCACCCGCCGCCCCTACGACACATGGCAGCCCGACGGCTGTATGATGCGCAAGTACACCAGCGAAGACATCCACCGCTGCATGGAGGGCCGCCACATGGTCTTCTCCGGCGACTCGACCACCCGCCAGGTTTTCTGGGGAATGGCCCGCCTGGTAACTTGTGCCCCCTACCCTCGTGCACCTTGTTCTCCCCGCTAACGATAGGACCAGCTGGACAGGGAGCTGGCCAACACCACCCGCCGTGAGTCGGCCACGCACGCGGCCTACGACATGGAGTTTGGCGGCATTCGCATGCGCCAGATCTGGAACCCCTTCATGGACCTCGACAAGGACGGCGTCGAGCTCAAGGCCGAGCTCGAGCTCTACCGCCACGAGCGCGAGAACCCGGTCCCCATCGCCGAGCAGAAGAGCGCTGCTCTGACCATGATCGGCTTCGGCAGCTGGTGGGCGCTGCGCTACTTCGAGGACGAGTCCCTGAAGCAGTTCACCTCGGCCATCGACAACGTCACCGCCATCCTCCGCCAGCAGGACTACCCCGCCTTCGGTCAGAGGCCCATGGTGCCCGGTGATGGCGTGGGCAGCGAGGTTTTCATCGCCCCGGTCGCTCCCCCGTACTACGACGACCTCCCCAATAAGCGCAAGGGTCCCAAAGGTCTCCACGTCGGCGAGGTCGAATCCATGGACGACTACCTCGACAGCGTCCGCGACGAACGCAGTCTCAACCTGCTCTGGGCCTTTCCCGCTCTCTCGCGCACCGAGCCTGCTGCCATGGTCGACCGCCACGAGACGGGCTTCCATGTCATCGACTCGGTTGCCGAGACCAAGGCCACCATCCTGCTGAATGCCCGGTGCAACGCCAAGCTCGATGCCATGGACGGCTACCCCTACAACCGGACTTGCTGCACCAACTACGGCGGTACTTCCTTCGTGCAGCTCGTGTTTCTGTTCGTCGGCACTTGCTACGTCCTCGCCTGCGTCGTGTATGAGACCTACGGTATCGTGAAGAGCCGTGCGGGCCGCCGCGCTCCCTTCGACATGGAGACGGGCGTGTTCGTCACAGCCCTGCTGGCTTGCTATCATGCCGACCGCACACAATTCTTCGGCAAGGCCGTCAAGATGTTTGAGTACGACGAGTTCACTACTCTGACGGCTATTTGCGCGCTCATCTTCCTCTTCACCATCCGCCGCTCGAGGGCCGCCCCCCAGCCTGACGCCATTGCGCCGCAAAAGCCCACCGAGGCGAGCGTGCTTCTCCCCCGCGACCAGACCGAGGAGTGGAAGGGCTGGATGCAGGCCGTCATCCTCGTCTACCACTGGACCGGCGCGTCCAAGGATCTCGGCATCTACATTTTCGTGCGCCTGCTCGTCGCCTCGTACCTCTTCCAGACGGGTTACGGACACACCGTGTTTTTCCTCAAGAAGAAGGACTTTGGGTTCAAGCGTATCGCTGCCACCATGCTGCGCCTGAACCTGCTCAGCTGCGCTCTGCCGTACGTCATGGGCACGGATTACATGTTCTACTATTTCGCGCCTCTCGTCAGCTTCTGGTTCATGGTTCTGTATGCCACCCTCGCCATCGGCCGCCATCTCAACGACAACCTGGGCGCCCTTCTCGGAAAGATTGCCATCGCGGCCGCCGCCACGTCGGCCGTCATGATGGCCTCGCCCATCCCCGAATGGGGCTTCACCCTCCTGCGCCTCCTCTGCGGCATCAAATGGGACCTCCACGAGTGGACTTTCCGCGTGGGCCTCGACGCCTTTATTGTGTTCGTCGGCATGTTGACCGCCATCGCGCACGTTCGCTTCCCCGGAGCCAGCGCCTGGGCCATGGGCTCCTATGTCGGAGCCGCCGTGGGCCTGGCCGCCATGTATGGTTACTACAACGCCTGCCAGGAGTACTTCCCGACCAAGGAGATCTACAACTCGTGGCACCCGTACATCTCGTGGATTCCCATCCTCGGTTTCATTGCCGTGCGCAACGTGGCGGGCCCGGCCCAGTTCTTCACCTCGAGGGCGGCGGCGTGGCTCGGAAAGTGCTCGCTCGAGACCTTCACGCTGCAGTTCCACCTCTTCCTGGCGGCAGACACGAAGGGCGTGCTCCGCCTGGGCGCCTTCACCGGGGACAACACGCTGTTCAACGACAGGTGGCGGGACCTCGTGTTCGTCGTGCCCGTCTTCCTGTGGATCAGCAGCCGGCTGGCCGAGGCCACGGGCGTGGTGACCAAGCTGGTGACGGACGGCACGGTGGGCGAGGAGGCGGCGGACGAGTCGGAGAAGCTGTGGAGCGCCAACTCCAAGTTTGACGAGCTCGTGCTGGCCCGCGTGCGGCCGCTGATGCCGGCGGTGCAGACGTGGGCCAACGACCTGCGGGTGCGGGTGGCGATGATGCTGGGTCTCATGTGGGTGCTGAACATGCTGTGTTAGAGAGTATGGTCACGGGCTGGGGCATGAAGCAACGACATGTTGCAGGCGTCTTTTTGATTTGGAGCGCTCGCATATCCTACACGGACGGATTTTTTTCTTGAGTGTATTATACAGACTAGACGTAATGAATCTCGAAGGTCACAACTTATGCCATGCTACGCCGCCGCTTCATGTGCCTCTTTTGGTGGTTCCGCCCGTGTGGTCTCTGGATGCCCGGCCGACTTGTCGCCGATCTTGAGGCCGTCCACGCCGGCGGCCATGGCGGCGAAGGGACACGACGACGCGCCCGCCCCGGCGCCTGCGCTCGTGGGCCGGGGTAACCTCGAGGGCGAGCCCTGGGTCTCGGTCTCGGTCACGTTCCCGTCATCCTCCTCGTCGTCGCTCCCTTCGAGGATCTTCTTCCCGTTGAGGTACCCCTCGCGCTCGATGACGACGTCCTCGTCCTCGCCGTGGCGGCGGAACTCGTCGCCGTCGCGCACGTGCCACTTGGCCATGAGGTCGTTCTGGATCCAGATGACCTTGCCGAGGGCCTTGACGAGGGCGATCTTGCGCTGCAGGTGCAGGCGCGGGTGCGACAGGATGGCCTCGGTCATGACGTCCTGGATGAAGGCGAGGCAGACGCCCAGGTGCACGTACTCGACGTGCAGCGGGTGCTTGCGGCCGAGGCCCACGTGCATCATGCCCACCTTGTCGAGGTAGGCCCAGAAGTCCATGCGCGAGGGGTCGGCGCAGAGCTTGGCCAGGTACGCCCGCAGGAAGTGCTTGCGGTGGAGGATCTGCGGCGAGTCTTCGGACAGCTGCTCGTCGGCGGTGTCGAGCGGCCCAGAGTACGACGTCGACCGCGTCGTGAAGGCGCGCGCCGTCACGTCGTACTGCAGCAGCTTCTTGTACACGATGTTGACGATGGCCGGGATCAGGGCCTTGATGTACTTGGCGCCGCTGGTGAGGGCCTCGATGTCCCCTGCGAACGGGCTGTCAGTGCTAATCTGGCGTGGGCCTCGAGAGACGGGGTGAGAGGGTCAGGGCCTACTGCTGCTGAAGTCGAGGAACGAGTGGAGGTAGCGGATGCGGGCTTCGAGGTCGGTGTAAAGGTCCTCGCGGTCGACATGGACGACCATTCGGGAGGCTCCCATTTTCGCGGCCATGCTGGTCGCTGTGCTTTGCCGCGTGGGGTACTGTCGTCAGCCGTCGCGATGTTTTGTCGTTCGTGCGTCGTTTGTCAAGTTGTCCGTGTGCCGTGCGTGTGTCGTTCGTGGAGTCGTTCTTTTGATGCTGCCTGCTGCTGCTGCCGCTGCCTGCGTCAGGCACCCCTCGCCATATATGAACAACCGCATCCCTCGCGCGACGTCACCGGGCTGAGAAATGTCGGATGAGGGATTGGGCGCGGTCGGGACGCAAGTGAGCTGATGTCGAGGCGGAGCGGCATGGGGCGAGCGTTGGTGAGGGTGGGCTGATGGTGGAGCCATATGGCGATGCAGGCCGTGGCGTGGTACGCTTCGGGTGCGCCCGTGGATCTGGGGTCTAGGGTCGACGAGTCTTTAGAAGGATGGAAGGCCGGTTTGTTTTCTTGTGGCGCGGTGGTGGAAGGATGGTAATTATCGAGTTTCGAGGTTCGAACTACGCCTTGGCGTGGCGGCGAACGCCACGTCCGAGATTGAACGCTATTGACGACCAGCCTGGGCAGGAGCTTATCAAACCCGAAGACTTGGATGAAATCACTTGGATATATGATCAGTTGGTGAAGACTCGATTATCGGGAAAGACGTTAAGTGTTCTGATCGGTAGGATTGATCGAGGGTGCGGGTCAAGAGTTAGTAATGTTTAAGAGAAGCTCCTTTAGTTAAGGTAACGTTGAGAGAGTTTCCTGGTTGCTTGAAGTCAAGGGCGGCCTAAGTAACAGTCCTCATTGTGCCCTGGAGAACAGGCAAGGCAGACCAGTACCATCACTTGTTCTTTCCATTGGCACCTTCCTCTCACATACGCTTAGCACAAACCCGACTCTTTCGAGTTCTACGTTGTGGAAAGCCTCAAACAACATCACCAGCCACAACCTCAACTCCTCTGAAGAAACAGCTTCCGTTATTGCCCTCTCTGCCGTCTTGCCCCTTTCGAAAAGTTCATCTCACAGCAAATAGCCTCAACCTCTTGCCCAGCACTCCTAGCTCCGCAGACATCCAGAACTCAACACCTTCCCAACACCACCATGCCGACGCCGCGCCAGTCTCCCGCCGACTCGGGCTTCGTCAAGGTCTCGGCCGAGTGCTGGCTCTTCTGGGGCCCTCTCATCGAAGACCTCTACAAGAACCACGAGTTCCCCGCCGGCACCCTCGAGACCCTCAACGGCTACCTCAGCATCTTCCACGGCGAGGGCAGCACCTTCCGTCTCGAGACGGAGCAGTACAAGATGTTCCTCGATGTCATCCGCCAGGGCGACCTCATCGTCGACATAGTCGCCATCACGCTCATCTCCAAGCTCGACGACGACGCCCGCTCGCGCACCGGCTGGGTCATTGCACGGCCGTGCAGCGTCCACAGGCAGGGCAGCGGCAGCAGCGGCAGCACGATGCAGGAGCCGGGCGTCAAGCGCGAGGCGAGTCCGTCTGGGGACGCGCAGCTGGCCAAGCCCGCGTGGTATCGGATCGCCGACGGGGGCAAGCGTAGCGGACACTGCTGCGTAATGGAAAGCGTCGGCCCGTTCAAAAAAGCCAAGTGGAAGATCTACGACACGACGCGACTCGGCATTGTCAACAAGAGTCTCGAGCAGGAGGTCATTCTGCTGAGGGAGGGGAGCAAGGAGCTCTTTGAGAGACTGCAGCAAGAGGGCGGTGAACCGCTGAGGGAGGCCGAGCGCAGAGTCGTAGAGCTACGTGGCATGAACGAGAAACTACTGTCTCGGGTGAAGCAGCTCGAGACCGAAGCGAAAGTCTCTGGAAAACGACTAGAAAAACTGTCCGTCGAGAACAAGGCCTGGTCAGACAAGTACGATAAAGCCAATCGCAAGAAGAAGGAGTTGAGGCTGGAGAACCGAGAACTCCGTGAGAAGGCCGATTCACAACAACAACGAGTAGAAGATCTCGTAAGGGACCTGGAAGACGAGAGAGCATTTGCCAACGCGCAGGCAAAAGAGCCGTCAGGAACCGAAGCCAAGGAAGTCGACAACCTGCGGAAGGAGATGGCGAACATGCAGCGCACCAAGGACCGACAGCTAAATGGGATGCAGGAGAAACTTGGCAAAACCGAGCGAGCTCTACATCAGAAGCAGGCGAGACTTTTGGAGCACGACTCACACTTTATTGTTTGCAAAGAGAAGGCCCGTACCGCACACGTCAAGATTCAGGATCTCCAAAAAGAGCTGCGACAGGCGAGGAAGATCAGTACTGCCCACGCAAAGCTTGTCAACAGAATGCGGAAGGATATGGATGCAGTTGCGGGCCCCACGAACTCCTCGGTTGCTCCGGGTCACAATCCTGCTTCTTCAGCCCGTGACCAACAAGCAGGAGTTGGGGGACCCCAGAATATGAGAAACCGGCCAAATGACTCCAGTATGCAACAAGCTGTTAACGGCCTTGCACCATCCAACATTATCCGTTCTCTGCCGATCTCGCAGCTACCGACTGGACCAAGCCAAGCCAACCATATGACCTTCCATGGCCTGCCTCACAACCAATACAGCCAGCCCCGCCAGAACTACCATCCTATGGGCGGTAATGGTGGTTGGCCACATCAAGAAAGCCAGGTGAACAATCATAGTCCGCCGAAAATCAAAATGTCTAGCTCGCCATCGGTGCGGACAGGCTGCAAGCGGAAGAGGGAGGAGTATGATCAGAGTGGACGACAGTAATTTGGCTCGAAGAACAGTTGCTCATGTCATGACCTACACACGTGGGATGGCGCCAGCCAAGTTACGAGTGTGCTCATGGGAGGTTGGCAGAATGGGCTGCAGATGGCGAAGAAGCAAGACTGGCTGATGGCTGAACGTTGTTTCCGGAGAGGCATGGTGGCTTGTTCGGCAGTGAAGGGTTCGTCATCAGTGCAATGCTTGCTTATTCTGAGGCTGCGCTTGTCAAATAGTCCTCACGAGGAGCTCAAGTGAATCAATAATTCACTCTCTGATGGTACACTTCCTGACGTTTCAGTCAAGAGCCTGTAGCTACGCACATCCTTGTGCCAAAAGATGGTGAGTCGTCGTCCGCAGATGAGCAGCCGGATTAGCTATCTGTTGATAAAGTTGTTTACGAGTTGGCCGCTCTCACCGCTCTCGCCAATCTCAACATTTTGACGGCTATCGGCCCTTGCGCTCGCTACTTGCAGCGACATGTTTGAGACTTCTGGTATTTATCTCTGCTGTTTTGACTCGCGATGAAACCGGATGATGATAGAACTATGCTCAAATCAGGATGACTAGTCTCAGGGCGTCCCCAAGAGTGTTTAGTAGGCCTATCTAACTAACAGGGATGCCGCAATGTTGCCTTTCAACTGTCATTATGAAGAGAAACTTCATAACGTGCTTCAAAACTAGGACAGCTTGGGATCTCGCCAGACGGTCAGCGCCTATTCTTCCCGAAAGGATCACATCGTCGTGTGTTTCCAAGGGCAGAGAGTCGGTGGAAATTTATTGACTTGCCTTCATCGTGTCTTTTGCCAGCTTTGTGCTGCGCAATCTCGGGGCACCATCTCCAAACAGATCAGTACGATGTCGTGTACCCAATCCCCCAATATGTAGATGACGATGAGTTTATCCAACCATGGATGTAGTTCGATCGGCTGCAGCTCAGGCTCGTCTGGATAATACTACGCCCCTACAAGAACAGAGACCAATCCGTCGACGGAGCGCAGCGGCCATTATCACAGGCCAGAATCAATATCAGGGGCTGCATGCAGATCTTGGCGCCGTTCCTGCGTCTTTTACTGATTGCTGCATCAACGGTGCTTCCAGGCCGATGCGGGATCAAATACTTTATGTAAGATGAGCTACACGAGGAAGGATCCCGGTGCCTGAGTGCTGACGGCCGTTCCGTTCCCCCATCGACTTTCCGCGGGGATACGCACAATCATTGCCCCTGTCCGTCTCTGGGTACATGGCCCGTTATAAGTGGCTCTTGAGTTCACAGCTTGCACGCTCGGAGCTCAATTGAAGCCTTCACGCGTTCAACAGTTTAGTTTCCTCATCCATGGCACCGAGCGTCCCCTTTGACTATCACATTTGTGAACCGGCGGGCGACGTCCTTTGGAATACAACCTCGCACCACTTCCAAGCGCCAGGGCACATTGCCTGCAGGACGGCATGATGGGTCCTCCCCCCCGCCGGCACCATGCACCTTCATCCGCCAAGACGCGGCAGCTCGCCGCGATTGGGCGCGGCCCCTCTCAGGAACCATGCCCCGCCGAGGCTGAGATGCGTCGGCGATATTAATCGGCCTGCTGAGGTGCGTCGGTGAAGAGGGGAAAGTCGTCTTTCCTCGTATTTCGAGTGTCGTGCCGCTTGGAGGGAGGGGAAAAACAGGTGGCGGGGGACGTCTTGGGAAGGTGAGCTACGGGAAGAATAGGGAACCGGTGGGAATATTCGTCGAGTTCGTCCACGGCTGCAGGAGACCTGCATTGCGTTGCATCGCGGGAGGAGCACCGCGGGCGGAGCTCGACTCAAGATCCGGAGATGGGACGACGGCTCATCTCGCTCGATCTTGCGAGACGTATAAATCAGCCATTATGCTTCTCGCATCGGCCTGTGCCCGCCGTCTTAACGACCACTGCTATTAAGTGATTATTCTTCTCTGCGATCCTCTCGATGCTGTCTCTCCTCTTCCTCGCCGCGGTGGCGGCCGCCCAGTGCACGCCCCCTACCACGAACCTCTCGTCGACCATCACGGAGCCCTTCGGCATCCAGGTCCAGAACCCGGAGTTCCCGGAGATCCACAACCGCTACCTCTACCTCTGGGAGTCCGGCGGCGGCGACCAGCACCTCTATCTCAGCCCGGCCGGCGTGCCGGCCACGACGCTGACCCTCGACGCCGGCGTGCTCGAGCTGGGGCCCCTGTTTGCGGTCATTGAAGGCGAGGTACGTCTGCCTGTTTGTCGTATTTCTTAACCACCATTTCTCCTGTCTGCGTGGTTCCTGTTCTCCTGTCTGCGTGGTTCCTGTTCTCATGTCTGCGCGGTTGCTCGCGTTCCACGAGAGGAAAGAAAGCAAAGCTGACGGGCCAGTACACCGAGTACGACAACACGACCAAGCTCTTCACCACGGAGCGCGGCGACCCGCGCGCCCTCTTCCAGCCGACGAACGCCTGCAACCCCGACACGGCATCGCCGCAGGTGGAGCTGACGTTTGTCGGGCGCCAGACATCGCCGCCCGGCGGCAACATCTGCGTGCGGCTCGCGTCCGGCAACCGGCACGAGTTCCGCTACTCGCCGCCGGGCAACCCGGCCCACGACCCGGCGCGGCCGTGCATCCCCGTCGTGCTGGCCGTCACCCGGTCCGTGCCGCCGGCGCCTTCCACCACCGCCGGCCCCGTCGTGCCCTCGTCGACGGCCGCCCCGGGCCTCTTCGCCGACGTCACGGACCTGGGGTGGCGCTTCGTCGGCTGCGCTCCCGAGGAAGGCCCCGCCGGCGACGGCCTGGGCCGCACGCTCGACGGCGCCCTGCACGCCGACGACCTGCTGACCAACGAGATCTGCGTCGCCTTCTGCGCCGAGCGCGGCTTCCGCTTCGCCGGCTCCGAGTACCGACGCGAGTGCTGGTGCGGCGACGAGCTGGCCGAGACGAGGGTGCCGGGCACCACCGTCGCGAGCCTGGCCGGGTGCGCGCTGACCTGCGGGGGCGACCTGGGGCAGATCTGCGGCGGCGGCGGCTGGTTGAGTCTGTATGAGGTTTGCGCTGAGGGGGAGGAGTGTGTGAATGCCGAGTTTGAGGCGTGAGGTACGCGTGCGGTGCTGCTGTGGTGTGATGACGGGTGAAAAGCCCGGGGTTGAGGGACGGGATGGGTTTGTAGCTCAGAGTGATATCAAGCTGGATTGACCATCTCTGCTTGCTGAATGTCATGTTATGGTCCACGGCTGTCTGACTTCACAAAAAGTATCATGCAGCCGGCCCGAAGACTGCATAAAATGCTACTCACACTAAGCACCATCGTATCAGCCGCTGACGGGTGATGACATGATAGACATGCTCATTAGCGGAGTCTACGACAGGCACAACACGAGACCCAGCGGTTCTCGTCAAACGTAGCACCACCCGGCTCGTTGCGTGTCTCATGTTCATCACTCATCAAAACACAGAAACATTGAGACAGAACTCAAGCGTGTATTGGCTCGGCTGTCCAAGGCTTGCTCATTATCGTAGCATTACCCAACTTTGACACGCTTCATCCCTATGTTCACCTCTCCTCTCACAGAGCATCGCACTCATCGGTGGACTCGGCGGCACCGCCCGACTCGACGGCAGAACTAGGCTAGACGGCTGCGGTCGCGGTGGGCAGGCACGAGCAGGCGGAGCTGACGCGCGAGACCACGTTGGTGGGGCAGGCCTTCTGGGCGTACTCGGGCACGGCGCTGACGTCGGCGCTCCAGCCGTCGAGGAAGCCGGCGCAGAACTCCTGGCTCTCCTCGAGACGGCCCTTGACGGAGCTGGCGCGGAGGGCGCGGAGGCAGTTGTCGGCGTTGCAGCTCTTGGGCTTGCACTTCTCGCGCTTGGTCATCTTGGCCAGGAAGGCACCGCGCTCAATCGTGTTGATGAAGATGAAGCCGGACTCGAACTGAGCGTACGAGGCCCAGGTACCAGAGTACTCGACGTGGCCACCGCCGGGCTCGTTGTCGTCCTCGGGGTAGATGTCGAGGTAGGCAATCTCGCAGACCGAGTCACCGGTAGGGTCCTCAGGGACGGAGCTGACGTCGTAGATGCGGACGCCGGCACCGTAGTTGGACTGGTAGATGAGGCCGTCGCGCACGTACTGGTTATGGTCGATGCCGCGGACGGACGCCTTGTACAGGCCAGTCTGCTTGGGGTGCTCCAGGTCACGGATGTCGAAGATGTAGGTGACCGGGTAGCCGTCAGCAGCGGGGCCGGCACTCTCCTCCTGTGTCTGGTCAGCATCACGGCTGCGGGCTAGAAGCAGAGCAAAAACGCACCTCGTCAATCTCGTCGTCGAGGAACAGGTACTCCTGGTTG
Source organism: Verticillium tricorpus MUCL 9792 (assembly GCA_000732205.1). Classification (NCBI taxonomy): domain Eukaryota; kingdom Fungi; phylum Ascomycota; class Sordariomycetes; order Glomerellales; family Plectosphaerellaceae; genus Verticillium; species Verticillium tricorpus. Next base: position 3,340,227 of record JPET01000004.1, read on the forward strand.
TTCACGTCAAGAACCCATCCCTGGTGGGTGTAGGTGGCACCCTCGTACGAAGTGATGGAGATGATGGTGGAGTTCTTCTTGTCGGTGACGTCGTAGATGGTCAGGGTATCCTCGTTGTAACCGTAACAGATGTCGCGGCCCTCGTACTTCTTGTGGGGACCACGGTAGATGAGGCAGTGGGCGTCGTGGACGTAGCCGTCGTCACCGTTGCAGCCGAGCCTCTCGGGGTTGGAGGGGTCAGTCAGGTCGAAGAAGATGAGACCGGACTTGCAGGTGTCGTTGCGAGGCTGGGCGCCGACGGACACACCGTAGTTGGCCTCCTCGTTGATGACGACGTTGTGGGTGCGGCCGAGAGGCAGGTCGGCGAAGTGGCCGGTGAGATCCTTCTCGTTGGTGAACTGGACGGGGGCGTCGGCGGCCTTGATGTCGAGGAGCTGCGGTTGCTGTTAGTCCCAAGCTCGAAATGATCCCATAAAAACTTGCTCGCTCACCTTGCGCATGTCAAAGATCTGGATGCCGTGGCCCGGGAGCTCGGAACCGATGAGCATGTAGTTCTTGTAGGCGCGGATCTCCTTCCACAGCGAGTTGGGGCCGGTCTTGGCGAAGGACGGCAGGAAGCCGAGGTGCAGGAGACGACCCTCGGGGAGAATCTCGAGGAAGGCGGCGCCGTCGTACATGCCGTTGGCGACGAACTCGCGCCCCGAGTCGGGGTCGGTCCAGCCCCAGGCGGAGGAGCCGGTGCGGAAAGAGGCGTCCGAGTGGGGGGAGCCGAGCTCGCTGTGGTTGATGAAGTCGTACAGGTCGACCTGCGGCAGTCAGCGGTGCAAATAAAGGAGGGGAAAAATACGCGGGAGGCTCACGTTCTTGCACTTGAACTTGTGCAGAGGGTCGCCCTTGACGGCCTCGGCGTAGCCGTCGACGCACTTTGTGTAGTTGAGGCGGGGCCACTGCGAAGACTCGAGCAGGCCGGCCTCGAACTCGGCGTGCCAGTAGGCCATCTTCTTGGCCATCATGCGCTCGTGAATGACCCCCGAGTCGTAGAGCTCGGCGGCGAGCTCCTCGTTCTTGGGCAGCTCCTTGGCCATGACGGCCGAGGCGGCGGTCAGAGCCGCGCCGGCGAGGGTGTTGAAGCGCATGGTGATGGAGGCTGGTGCTGGCAGCGATGGAGGGGACAGCGACCTTGGGGGAGAAGACCTGGGAGAGAGACGAGGAACGGCAGGTATCGGCCGGGAGCAGGCAATGGCTTGAGGCTGGGGAGGAAAGGGGGAGGATGACCGGAATGTGGGCTTGGGAGGGTATATTTATGTTTCGCGGGGTGGTGGTTTCCTGCTTCCTGCAGTGTTCCTCCCTCCTGTCGTGCCCCTCCCGTGCCCCTCCAGTGCCCCTCCCGTATCGAGGTGAGACCGCCGACAGACCAAACACCACGAGGGAAGGTAGGAACGACCGGGTGGCCGGCTTGCTGGATGCAGACAAGCAATCGCAGGAAAGCACGACCGGGGTCGGTGCCAAGACCGACCAGAGCAGGCACCAGGCTGAGCGAGCTACGAATGTTTCTGACCGAATCCACATCTTCTGTGGTATGGCCAATGTCGATCTTCACTTGAGGAGCAGTACCCATTCCCTCAGGAAAGGCGGCAAGCTGAGCTCCTCGCCTCGTCTCGCTTCACCTGACGGCCGCCGATTGCTCATACCGACCCTGACACGACGTGCTCGGCAGGCTTCCCTGCTTCCCTTCCCTTCGACGACCCGGCGGGTTTGTCTGCATGACAGACAGTACCAGGCAAAGGAAAGGAACACGGTGGGTTGGCTCGTGTCGTGCGGTTCGCGCCCGGCTCGCGGTGCCGGCCAACTGCCGAAACGGGAAGGACGATGAGAGATTGGCATGACGATTACTGGGCCCCTTGCCCCAGCTCTGCTCTGCTGAGCTCTCGAGTCGCCTCTTCGCCGGCGCGCGCGACCAACCAGCGAGCCCCCGAGATGGGTGACGGCGGATGACCCGCCGGGGTTGGGAGGCACAAGGTTGGGCTGCGGGGGGGCCCTGTAGTGTTGATGAGTAGGGGCCCAGCCCGCGCAACGGCTTACCGATCGACGGGGCGGCGGGGGGGGCACCTAGCTCGCGGGCTAGAATGGATGTGGAAGCTCGAAGGTGTAGGCTGGGGCTGGATGCGCGATGGAGGGAGGGCGAGTGCCGCGTTGCCGTGAATCGTCGACGGGGCGGGGTATTCGTCCCATGTGCGCGCAGAAGACTTGCCAGACGGAACATGATTCCAACGTCGATGGACGCCGTCTGTCGAGCCGAGGCTGTGGCGAGAGGCAAAGACGGAGCTGTAGAGGGGATGGATGCATGTTGGGCAGACACAGGCAAGTTCGGGTTGGTGCTGCGGCGCCAGATTCCGCGAGTCAGCCCAGAGGATAGGCTCCAACTGCCCTGAGATGTAGACAGAGGGGGGATGCGGCCTGGTGGATGCTAGCTCTGGCTGTAATTCTAAGCTTATTGCCATGGCGCCCTCCTTTCCGATCTGCGCCAATTGCCTCGGAACTCTCGCTGGCCGTCGAGGTCTGAAAAGCATCGCATCAGTCAACCATCCAAAGCAGGGACGTCAACATGGTCATCTTCAGCTCTGATCCGCGCCATCGCCTGTCAACCGTGCTTGCCGTCTTGGCTACATCGGTTGGGTCCTTGGCGTGGCCCCTGTGGCCCTGTGGCCCTGCGGCTCCCCAGCGCCGCAGCATGCCCAGCCAAAAATCCCCGTCCACCAATCGTGATGCCTGTTGAGCTGATCAACCACGTGGTGGCTCGTGGTCGCTGGCGCCCGCCACCATGTTCGACCTCAGCAGTGCCATGAACAGTGGCGCGCCGTGGCTGCTGTTGTGAAAATGAACGTAGAGAGAAAAGGCTATAATTTGGACTTTGATACTAATGATGCAACTATGCTCGGCGGTTCTGATACCTCTGTACTTACTCTGTGACAATATGTCCTACCGAGCTATATGTAGGTAGGCCACTTCATCTTCGAGCTTCGAGCCCTGGGTAATAGAACATCGGAGAGGGAGAGCGAACGGGGCAGAAGGATGCACTTCAAAGACGAAGACGAAGAAAACCAAATCATACAACACCGACCCAACTACTTGTCCCGCCCTCGGCAATGTCATGTAAGGTAAGGTATTTAAGTTGAGGCTTCCATGAACGGCTTGTTGAGGTTTAAGAAACAGAAGATGAAGCTCTCGAGTTATCTCTCCCTTACAAAGTCGACACAAGGTTGGATAGGGTCCCTTTTTCGAGTACCTTACACTTTAAAGTGTTGCGTTTGTTTGACGAGCCGCATGCTGTCTGAGAAGACCCGCAATGACGAGTGAGAGGCCACGTGACGGGGGAAAAAGGCTCATGGTCCTGATGTAAGCGTGGAGCAATCCCGAGCAAGAACAACCGAACACATGAGCCAAGGTGCACAGAGCCAAGGTGCACAGAACGCATACCTCCTCTGACACTGCACACCTGCGAATCTCAAAATACCTCAACAGATTCAAGCTTAGAAAATACACCTTCACGTATCGACATCTCCACAAGGACCAGCAGCAGAGCAAGCAAAACCAGCAAAGATGTTTTCCGGCGCCCAAATATCCCTCTACCCCATGGCGGACGACTTCGTCCCCATTATCCTGCGCAGCCTCTCCGCCCTCGACCCCTACCGCGAGCGCTTCCGCATCGAGACTGACGACCTCTCGACTCTCCTCGTCGGCCCGCCGCAGGAGCTCTTCCCCGCCATGCGCGACCTGCACGTCGCCGCCTCCCGCAACGACGTCCACTGCGTTCTTCACGCCACCGTCTCGCGCGGCTGCCCCGGCGAGCCCGATGACCCCATCTGCACGCCCATCGCTGGCCGCGACTTCGGCACCCCCATCGAGACCCGCGTTGAGGAGGCGCTCGCCAATGTTTCGGGTGCGCCCGCCTGCGGCCAGGTCGTCGCCGCGCAGCTCTCGCTCTACCCGCTCGGCGCTGGGCACCACATGGACGAGATCTATGGCTGCATCGACTTCCTGAAGCGGTCCGGGGTTTTTGGCAAGTCCAAGAACTTCTGCACCACGCTGCGCGGGGATGCTGGCGCCGTCTTTGCGACGCTGAGCGAGGCCTTTCTGCGGTTTGGGTCGCCGGCAGGCCACCTCGCTATCGATCTCACTGTTTCGGCCAACAGCCCGAGCAAGGCCTGAGGTCGGATGGCCCAGCAAAACTAGCCCTTTTCTTTCCCGCCGGCATCAGCCGAAGTAAGCACTGCAGGCGAACTGATAGCGACTGCGAGAAAAGCATGTCTTGACCCCGCCGCTGCTTAAGGCAATCTAGACCCCGTCTCACTGGCATGGGAGAAAATCATCTAAGCCCCCTCTGTGACCTCCTCCGCTTTCGCTCCCCTCTTCTGCGCCCACTTCTGCACAAAGCCGATGCCAAAGCCGGTCCACACCGTCAACGCCACGACAAACACCATCGCGCTCGGCCACCCGTGCGTCTCCCGGTACGCCGGCGCCAGCGAGCTTGGCCACTGAAGCTGCTGGAACGGGATCTGCACGGCGCCCCCCACCGACATGGTGAAGCCGAGGATGAACCCGCGCTTCTCATCGTCACCGCCGCACGCCTCGTTGATCCACCCGGCCATGAGAGGGGTGAAGGAGCCGTACACGCCAATGAGGATAAAGAAAAAGATGCGGGCGGCGTGCGGGACGTACCACGCCGTCATGACCGCGTAGGCGGCGGTAAGGAGGGTCCCGATGGTCAGGAACGCGGGGCGACGATCGCGCAGCTTATCGGAGACCCAGCCCGTAGTGAACATGACAAGGACATTGAACGCTGGCTGGGCGGTGGGTATGTTATTGACGTCGACGATGGCGTAGCCCTGCTGGCGGAGGTAAATGGTGAAGGCCTGAATAGTGTAGCCGGCGCAGGTGAGGTGCCAGAGCATAAAGCCGAGGCTAAATGCATAGACCTGCCAGGAGGTAAAGATGCGTCGAAACACAGTCCAGTCGAGCTTTCCAACGGGCTTGCGGCCCTCTGACTCGATACGCTCGCAGGCGTGCTTCCTCTCCCAGTCGTTCAGCCAGAAGGCCTTGGTCTTGTGCGGCGTATCAGGGATAGCAAACACGCCGTAGATGATGACGGGGATGCCGATGATGAAGTCGAAGATGAAGAGCCATCTCCAGGCTGCGAGGCCTCCCTTGCCGTCCATCCCACTAAACAGGGCTGCTTGAAGGTATCCCGAGAACATCTGCCCGAGGATCGAAGAGATGACAAACAGAGCGCTTCGCCTCCCGATCTCACTCTTCAGGTACCAGGCACCTAATAAGTAGTGAATGCCGGGCCAGGCAGAGGATTCCCAGAAGCCGATGAAGAACTAATCAATGCGTGGTCAGTCATCAGGCCGTGGCACTGTGGGAGGGTCGGTTCAGGGGCGCACGAACCCGGAGGATATAGAACTGCGGCGCCGTGTTGCACTTGTACAGAAACAGCACAAAGAACGACCAAGTTGCCATGCAGAACGGTAACCAATACCTCGGCCTCACTTTGCTCATGACCAGATTGCCAAAGGGGCTCCCGATCAGCGTCCCGATCTGGAAGTACGTGTTCATCCACGACAGCTCATTGCCCGGCCCGAAGCCTAGGTCGTCAGCCATGCCGGAGGAGTAGGCGTTGGTGACGTTAGTTTGGTCGAGCATCTTGACGAAGAACGAGAGGCAGGCGTAGGTAAGTAGGTAGAAGTCAAGCTTGAAGAGGAAGCGCTTCTCCTCGCGCGTGGTGGCCGCTTCGTGCCAGCGGAAGAAGCTGACTTTCCGGGACGGACGCGAGTCGGCGCTGCTGTGGGAGACATTGGCCTGCATGGTGGTTGTTTCGGCATCAGTCTTGCCCGGTGGGGCAGGCGACTCCGGAGAGTCTCTGGAGGTGATGGCAGTCATTGAGGGTGATGGAGTTTCACTGTCGCCAGGTTTCGGTACTGAAGGAGTGCTGGGAAGCTGCATCGTGAAATTTCACTCACGAAAATGCCTCCCGCCAGGCGAGCGCCAATTGTCTCTGGACATCTGAGGCCCTTAATTGGCTAAGGACGACTCTACGCATCCTTGGCAGACTGGGCGTTGATTACGATAGTGAGCGATGATCGAACAAGGGTGCCGTCCGCCAGAGCTTTTGCCACGGCCCATCTTTCTCCTCAAGGTTCTCTTTTAGGGTCTCGAGGCAAGGCTAATAAATGGACCCTCCTTAAAAAGAGGTCCCCGGGGTAGGCAGCCGAGAGTAGCTGCTTTCTGGGAGTAAAAGACTTAAAACGACGGGGTTTACCCGGACGAAATCTTACTATTGATATCCCCCTCACTCAGATGATATATGTGAGTCGAGGCTTCCAACTTTGGCACCTCGAACTTCACCAGAGACTCCTGAAGAAATTCGTGCAGGACGATTGTGGCTGGCGATTGGTCAGAGCTCCACTTGGAGCGCCGGCTCATTGACCAATGAGACTTGGACCAACGAACAGGAAACGGGCCCACCAAAGCCCGTTGCAAACCCACCAAATGCTAAACGGATAATTTCTCTACAAGTGAACAGGTACTGATAGCGCCAGCGAGAGCAAAAATCAAAAATCAAAACATACAACACCGGGTATTCGCTGGTCGTCACCGACCCAACTACTGATCCAGCCCTTACTGGCTTATCTAGGGGAGAGCGGACGGGATCCCGAGTTTTCCAGCAGGTATGGTCGTATGTGCTTAAACCTGCGAATTGGAGCATTCATGATGTCTACGACAACAAGGCAGAGTAGAATATCATTGCTAGAAACGCTGGAAGAGAAATCGGAATACACTTGGCCAATGACCCAAGGGCGGATATAATGTTGTTCAAGATTCATGGCGAGAAATTTTCTCTGTCGGTTCTGTTTTGACCATTCCCTTGGTTTCCGTTGCCTTCGTGCAGGCTTTGTGGTCGAGAAGCGGATGATAAACGACTCCAACCAAAGACTGTGCATTCCTTCACCAGCTGTTGCCCAGTGTACCCGCTGACTGATAAAATATTTAGAGTCTTGGCCACATGAATTTCTACAGCAGTGGTATCAAAGACAATGCAAAAGGCTCAACGTACTTCAAATCTGTAAATCGGTACATTACACAGGTCCTCGCCGATCGTGACCCGCCATCGCCGTCTTTGAACTTGTCGTAAACAGGACGTAGTTAACATACTAAATTTTGAATTCATCACGAGAACAAACTTAGAGTATCCTTGGTTGCATACCATGTAAAACCTGACCTCCACAACTGTTTTCGCTGAGTATCGTTGAGTGATATTTAATGCGTTCCGCCTCGTCCTAGGAAGAGAGCATTGCTGCGGGCAGCTTACCCTGTAGACGCGTCTCGACTCGGACCTGACACGCAGGCTTCTTCTAAGGAACGAAACAAGGCGATTGGGTGTATCGAACGAGAAACGGTCACCCGACTGCAACGAAATTTGTTCTACGGCCTGAAAGTGTTCGCATTGGACAGACCAGAGATAGCAGACGACGACAGGATTGCACTAGGCAACACCATTAAGGCGGAAGAAAAAGAGCTACCTGAAGGCTCTCCGGATGAGCAAACATCTCTCTTGAGTTTCAGTACATCTCAACTCTTCCCAAAATTTCGGATATCTATAGCCCGATCCGCACCTTCCTCAGGTCACATGGCCTCGGTCGCCGTCGCAGACAGAGACCATGGCACGTCGACAGCCTTTCTGCGAGCAAAGCGACCCCAAATCAACAAAGAGCCTGACAGCCTCGAAGAGGTCCCCAGGCCACCAGAGGCATTTTACCCCCCAACATGGATCATGCCCATCATCATGAGAAGCTCTAGTCCAGACCCAACATCCGAGCAGGAAGAAGAGCAATTCAGGGCCGAAAAGCACCGCCAAGAACAAGAGCTCGCCTCCGCCCTCGCACAGAAGCTCCGCATCGCCGCCGCCTCCGACCAGCGCGACGCCGCCAAAGGCCAATTCGGGTCCAGCCCCATGCATGCCCCAAGAGAAGGACCCCCTCCTTCCGCCGACGCCACGCTGTACGGCCCGTCTCAGCCACCGCCCAGGCCAGAGACTTGGACGTTTCACAGATCGTACGCCACACAACCCGCACCATATCACAAGTCCATCGGTGACTGGCTCAGAGAGCCTGAGAAAAGGAGGCGGGTCGAGATCGGAGTCAGGAGGGAGGACGTCCCCGTAGAGCCGGGCATTCCGTGCGAATGTTGCGGGTTCGTGCCCACTCTGGACCAAATCCTGAGTCTGACGCACTTTGTGGAGTGCGAGGAGGAGATACCGAAGTGCGAGGCCGAGGAGAGAGCGAAGCGGGTGCAGCTGGAAATCGGGAAGCTCCAAGCGAAGCTCGATGAGCAGGAAAAATGTGTGATGAAGCGGAAGAGAGAGCTAGTCGACGAAGACGAAGAGAACAGAGCCCAGAAGAAGACGAGGGTCGATGGCGCTGGCGAGGCCAACCCCGGCGACGACGACGGCGGCCGGCAGGAGGAAGAGAAGAAGAGCGAGTGACGAGAGCCATCACCAGCACGGACTGGTGAGTTCTGAGCATTGCAATAACCAGAATAGACTCATGTATCCGGGAGCGAGTCCGTTGTGGCGAAAGTTGAGGACGACAAGGAGTCTCTCGATTGATTGAAGTAGTTTACAACAGAAAGTGGCGACGCTGACCCATGTTTCAAAACGAAAAGTATCGTCTAGAACCGTTGTATCATAAGGTAAGCTTCTACGAGGCTCTCGTTCAGACTGGTTAGGCAAAGCTTCTTTGGCGGGCGGAGTTCTTGGGAAGATCAGTGAATTAAAATAGGACATCATTGGCCTGAGTAATATCCGAGGATTGCTGTGATTAAGAGTTTTAACTGTACACAGTTAGGCCTTCCCATCACAATCGAAAATGCTATACGGCCTCTTGAGCAGTGTGTCTACGTAGCTTTTCTGCCACCTGTCACATCAGCACCTTCAAACCTACGACATGACAATTCAAGCTCCAGGTACCAGTTGGCTCATTACGACTGAAAGCTACGATGGCCGGCTATCCGACTCTAAGCAATACACGCGCGCCTCGCCAATGTCATGCTTCATTGGTAGGGACAGTCTTCTGCCTGTGGCTCAAGTCAAGCTTGCCAGTCGAGCAGACACACTGCCGACAGCTCCAAACTCAATACAGCCTCTCATATCGCAGCCGTGCTCCATGTTGCATCGATGGCGGCTCATAGCTGATCAGTAGTGGCCTGCTCGTTGGGGGCGGACAGCTGCTGCTGGCACATGCCCCTCAGCGTGCCCTTCAAGTGATCCAACTCCCACTGGAGCGCCATGTTGCGGAGATCAAGCGACTTGAGTCTCGCCACCTCGGACTTTGCGCTCTGTGCCACGGCCTTGGTGCGTTTGAGTTCCTCCTTCGCTAGCTCGAGCTGGGCCTTGAGTGTCTTCGTTTCTGCTCCCATTTCCTCAAACTTAGCCTGCGACACAGCTTCCAGCTCGCAGCATCTCGAGCTGAGGACTTCGTTCGTACTGAGGAGGTCATGGTGCTGCGAGATCAGTGTCTCATGCTGCGAGGTGAGCTGCTCGTGCTGAGCAGTGATCCTTCTCAATAACTTCTGGGAGGCCTTATTATATCCCCTTAAATGCTGTGATAAGTCATTTAAGGACTGTTCCTGCGCGGCAAAGAGTTCGACAGAATCAACGGCGTCGCCATCATCTGTAGCGTTGCAACGTAAGCCACCTTGTAAGATTTCGAAGGGGTTCGTTTTCTTACCAATGCCATCCGACTCCCTAAGAAGCGCCACGATGTAGTGAAGTTCTTCGCGCTTGAAAATCTCGAGGTTGGACATTTGGGAAATTACCCAACCATTTCGGACGTGTCGAGTGCTCAGGGTGTCCTCAACCCGACCGTCGGCCCAGCGTCGGCTCAGCCCCGAAGACCACATGGTGTGGTAATCGTTGAAGCTGAAGCCTGTGAAAGTGGTCCAGTAGAATCCGTCGTACTCACTGAAGTGAGAAGCACCACGGAGTTTCCAACCACGCTTGTTGTTGCCGTTGAACGATAGGGGGCGTTTAGTGACAATCCAATCTTTTGTTGGACTCGGAATTCGACTTAGTCTATTGTCCAAGAACACAGCCAAGATGTTCTCGATGACGAGCCCATTTCGAACCGTCTGGAAAGTGAGATGAAGTCCTGCGTATGTACCCCGGAGAGTTGGATCGCCTTTCACAGTGCTGCTGCGTTCGAATTCGTTCAAGATCGTCTGGAGTACCGGTCGGCCAGTTGCGATGACGCTCTGATCGAGATTGAAGATCCCGCCGAGAGGAGGCGCCCAGATCCTCCAACATCTTGGGGTAACAGTAAGATGCATCTTCTCTGCGCTTTTGAAAGCGATTAGGTAAACATGAGGTTGTGTTGATTGTGTGGTTGCTTGCGTCTGTCGGTGCCGACGTCCCGGGTGATGCAACGTTTGGTATCGTGTGTCGAGGAAGGAGAGCAATGACGGTAGAGCTGGCATCAGGTTCGGAAGGTGGTTTGGCTGGAGCCTATTAGCCGTGATTTCTGCAGGGCGACAGAAAAGTTTGATCAGTGAGCGGCAGAGATGGTTCGAGGCACACCTGACACCTGTAGAGCGTTGGTAGAAGCCTGACCTGTCTCTACAAGAGTTGCTAATTGGGTTACCCACAAAGAGACCACAAGTGGATCTGAAGGCATCAATTAGATAATCATTCAATCCAGGAGTTAAGGAAAGCGCGCGTCAAAACACCCCCAGGCAGGATGGGCACAGGCAGGTGCGGACCAGAGAAAAGCCTGAGGCTGAGATGCGTCTCAAAGCTTCAGTCTGCTGTACCTAAGGTACCTAAGGTAACGGACCTGAAGAGATATTGTCATGAAGTCCATTACAGTCATACGCTTGTAGAGAGTTTTGTCGCTAGATTTATGGAAACTTGCTCCGGAGGCTCAGCTACCCTCTTGGACGTGAGAAATAGCTTTGTGATTACGCAGGGTCTACTGTTGCTTTGAGACTGTGGAAGTGACTGTGGAAGTCACTTCGCCATTTGTGATTTTAAATTCTCGATGGAACCCGAGTACTTGCATGCCAAATATTGTTTTCATTGAAGGCATTCGAACACCACAGGGTTAAATGTTCAGAAACTCAAGGTGGGTAGGTTGTCGGTGATGTCTGAACTGTTGCGGAGTGTCTAGGGTTCGTGGTGCAGTATTTGTGGGCAAGGATCAACAGAGAGGGCTCCCAAGCTCCTCAGTACCCATGACGAGGCTTTCGCGTCAGTGCCACCAGGGTCAATAAGATACAGGCTGGGCTAATCATTTCGCCAATAAAGTCACAAGTACGCCTCACCAAGAAGTCCAGCACGTCCAGCACGCTATTGCACGTGCTGTCAGATGCGGTTGATTGTGCCGTGATAAAGCAGTGGGCGCTCCTAAACTTCATTTGCCACGAGCCGCGGATAGGCACCTGATCGCAGTAGAGCCTAATTGTTTGCTTCTTTAATCCTTTCCGAGGCTGACCAGACCTCTGCAGCTGAGGCTCTTGGGCCAATCACCAGGCTATTTATCTATTTTATAGCAAGTGCTTGCCTTGTTGGGTTAACTGTGACTGCCTTGCGTTGCAAAGCCGCCAGCATCTTGACGAAACATTGAAGGCTCATGGTAAATCTGGCGGTTCTGCTCACCGAATCTACGTTAGAAACTCGCTTGGACTTACCACTACACTAAGCGTCATGGTTGAAAGCAGATATTCGGGACGGTGACCATCACGGTGGAAGACCACGCCGATGTGCGCGGACTGATGGGGCAATGCGTCAGAGCAAAAGTCCCCGCCCGGTGTTCGGCCTGAGCCAGTCTATTGCGAAGTGCGAATTCAATAATTGTGTCGTGATCAAGTCGTGCCGTCAACCCGGCGAGAATTCGTTCTGGCATAACATCGAGGGGATGTCAGGAACGTTGTGCCTTCGTGGCTCCACCTTTTCTGAAATCTTGAGGCGTGACGACCACAAAGAATTCCTCCTGCAATTTTCACGTTCGAACCTTTTGAGCGAATATCTGGCATGGAAAGACGGCATCTCGAGTAAAACTTGGTGGGTCGCGCTGTGTTTGTTTGTCCGACCGAGGACACATTGGCCAATAAAATTTCATCCACGTATCTTTCCATTGACCAGCATCTCATGATGCGACTCGAGGGTGAGGATCGAAGACCCGACCACATGCAGATACCCGTATTCGACGTGTGGCTGCTCGGCAGACAATACACCAGGAGATGCCGTGGGTCAGCAACGTTGCGCTCTCATTATCCCGCTAGCCAGGATCACGAAATGACGCCATCAATTGGCCATGGAGTAGCCGCGTACCCAGGTGCCGTGGTTCCGAATAAAGAGGTTCGACACGAACCCCCAGCGAGAAGCTTCCCCGTTCTTGGCAAAGCTTAACACCCGATCCCCGTCTTGGCATGTTACTGATCCTTGAGAAGCGCTAGACCAGGTCATGTCAGAACGTTAGACTTATGCTTAGTTGCGTACGACCTCGGCGTCGTCTTCCTTTGGTACAGCTTTGTACGCCACCACTGCATACCCAAATAGGGGATTTTGCCATTGAATGTTCCACACCAAGGTGTCTCATGGGCCACCTCCCGGCTTAGCCGTTTCCGCGCGTGGGATCACCCCCTCTTCGAGTGGAGTCGGTACTCCGTGCCTCGTGATACGGCCGCAAGTGAACCTCTACCAGGTATTAACTTATTACACGCGTTCGGATTTCGGTTAGTTAGGCATGATGCCAACATCTTGTGCGATCGCACCATCCGTTCAGAAATGGGTTCATTATCTCCAAGCCCGAGCATTATTCGTGCGTGCGAAGACCGCAATACTTAAAGAGGCGGTTGGATCGTGTGCATTGAATTCTTTACACCCAACTGTAGGACCATGTCTGCAGCTACAGCCTTCTAAGTTCATTCCAAAATTCACGACAATATGGTGTCTTCTGCCCCTGAAGGGATCGTCAGTGAAAAGTCGGTCACGGGCCAGAGGGCCTCGGCCAGCAACCCTGAGACTTCTGACGAGAAAAGCCCTCGCGTGACTGATGACTTGATCATTGACACGAAGGCAAGCAAAGAGATGTCTGAGATAACTGCCGCCCTTCCTGCATATGATAGCGACAACCAAGACAAAAGCAGCAACGATGAGGAGGTGATTATTATCACTGGGGCAGACGCGGCCAATCATCTCTTGCCTTTGAGGGACGATGGTGATCCAGTCCTGACCTTCAGAAGCTTGTTCTTGGCTACCTGCCTCTCGGGGTTCCAGGCTGTCATGCAGCAAATTTACATGGTATGTTGACCCGGACATCTCTTCATCAACTGAGTTTGTAGGTTGATTGATCCTTCGCCAGTTCAAACCAACAGAAGTCACCCTATCAGGAACCTTCACTGTTCTCATAGCGTACTTTGCTGGCAACGCATGGGCTGCCATCCTTCCTCGCGGCGACCGACTCGAGGCTCGCTGGAGAGCTCGGGGTGGCCAGGGAGTCGTTCCTCGTTGGATCCAGTTCGCCTCCCTGATTAATCACGGTCCGTGGAGCCTCAAAGAACACGCGATTTGCTCCATCACAGCCACATCGTCGTCTAATGCAGGCGCCAGTATCACTGTGTTCGCAGCACAGGACCTCTTCTACGACTTGTCTTTGAGCATGGTCACTGTCGTGCTGTGCATTATTTCCATTGGCCTGTTTGGCTACGGTCTTTGCGGTATGCTCCGCCCCATCACCGTCTGGCACGTTGATGCCGTTTACTGGAGCACACTTCCGATGGTAAAGACACTACAAGGACTTCACTGGCAAGAGGTCAAGAAGTCCAAGCCTCTGCGTGTTTTCTGGTACAGCTTCGTGGGTATGGCCATCTACGAGTTTTTCCCCGCCTACATCTTTCCATGGCTTAACTCCGTCTCAATTCCCTGCCTCGCCGCGATGAACGCAACTGGCTCCAAGGCAGCTGTTCTCACCAACCTTTTCGGCGGTTCCATCAACAACGAGGGACTAGGAATCTTCTCTCTATCGTTTGATTGGCAATATGTAAGCAATCAACTCCCTGCAACAGAAAACCGGGCAATACTTACCGAGGTCTTCCCATAGCTCACGTCCATGAACACCTCCGTTCCGCTTACGTTACAAGCCCATGCCGGCATTGGATATCTTATCTGCATGGTCGTCATGCTCGCCATTTACTACACCAACTCTTGGAGCGCCAAGACACAGCCATTCATGTCGACCCGACTTCGCTCACAGGACGGCTCCGTCTACCCGGTTGCCGAGGTCTTCGCAGGCGGTGTTCTCAACAAGAAGGCGTTTGCCCAATACGGGGTACCTATGCTTACCGGAAGTTTCGCATATGCGATGTTCATGGCGAATGCTGCGGTAAGGATCTCAACCTGATATCCTGGCTGCTTTGTTGCTGACAAACCTAGATCGGTGCTTTGGTCGCTCACTGCTTTGTGTTCTGGGGCGGAGATCTGCTCCGTACATTTAAGAAGGCAAAGCAGGGCGTCTTCGACGATCCTCATCACCGGCACATGGCGAAACATTACAAAGAAGTGCCGTGGTGGTGGTACGTTGCTGTACTTGTTCTCAGTTTCGTCCTCGGCCTTATTGTGGTGACCAAAGAGAACATCACCCTCCCCGTGTGGGCGTACATCGTTTCTATATTACTTGGAGTAGTCTTCGCACCGCTGGTATGTCTAAACCTGTGTTACCCTTGAGCAGGCTGTTGATACTTTTCAGAGCACTATTCTCTATTCTCGATTCGGCAACGGTATCGCCACAAACAACTTGTCCAAGATGATGGCAGGCCTGATGTTGCCCGAAAGACCCATTGGCAACATGTACTTTGCTGCTTGGTCCCATAATGTTATCGTGAACACCGTCAACCTATCCAATGATCTTAAGATGGGTGAATATCGTAAGTAGGAAATACGGAATTCGTCGAGGCCAGCAAACTGACCCTTAAGTAGTCAAGATACCACCTCGTGCCATGTTCCTTACTCAGATTTACGGTACCATACTTGGTGGCTTTGTCAACTTCGCAGTTATGAAGGCTATCGTGAATGGAAATCGGACTCTGCTTGTTGAGACCGACGGGAACAGCTCCTGGAGCGGTGCGACGCTGCAGTCATACAACACGAACGCGACATCTTGGGCACTGGCCCATTATCTCTACAAAGCCGGCAGAACTTACGAACTAGTTCCCATCGGACTTGCAATCGGTGCTGCCGTCGTCGTTGCCCACCGCATCTTCGCCCATGTGAGTACACTGTTCTTAAAGGACTGTCGCTCATAGCACAAGTACTGATAGCCTTGAAGTTTGTACCAAAGATTCGATGGTTGTCCATCTACGACATCAACATGCCTCAGCTAATCCAGTACGCCGGCTATATTCCTTACAACGCATCCCAGACTTGTGTTCTGTTCAGCCAGGTCCTCGCAGGATTCTTCGTTCAGTTCTACCTCCGGAACTACCGGCCGCGGATTTTCAAAGACTACTCCTACTTGGTCACAGGCGCCTTTGATGGGGCCAGCCTTACGGTCCTTTTCATCTTGTCCTTCGCGGTCTTCGGGGCTGGCGGTCGCACCGTTCCCTTCCCGACGTGGTGGGGAAACAATACTGAAGGGAACTATGATCATTGTCCAGTATCCGACTGAAACGGCGGCATCGGAATGACGCCTGCATTGACGGGAATGTGTGATCGTAGTTTTGGAAGGCTTATGGGCATGATTAAACGAGCAAAGATGCTCTGTCCTACCGAGCAGGTGTATTGGTCGGCAGTACTCTGTCATCCTGAGTACGGAGACTTTTCCCGCTGAAGAGATAGAAAATTATGGCTTTAAGATAACGAGTCCATCATATACGCATGGCTAGGGTGACATCACAGTACAAGTCCAAGCCAACACCTTGACGGATGTGCATTTATCCAGGTTTGGCACAAAGTGGTTATCGGCTCCTGGCCAAGGTAGTGGTACCATAATTCTGCTACTGGGCCGAACGATAAATGAAATATCAAATCTGCCCCAATAATTTCTCTAGACTTCCCTTTGATCACTTCTTCAAGAAGCAGCACATGATGCCAGTCTTCCCCAAAAACCACAAAAATCCAATAAAACGAATAATCGAAAGACCTGCAGTTGCCCATAGAAGAACCTTGAAATAGAATGGTGTGCGACTCGTCGCAGCCTCCTGTTGCTTGCATCAGCGCCTTTCCACACGGTAGCGGGCAGTGGAGATTCCATCCGAGCCGGGCTGCGAAAGGAGGACTTACCGGAACGCCCAGGGTGGTAAAGTCATCGCTGGTGACAATAATGATCAGTACGACGTTAGAAACAAGCCAGCTGACAACAAGTCCGGTCCTGAAAGACTTGTATGAATCCTCAACGTCCTTCTTCTCGGTCGCCCCGTCGTCCGTTTGTTGCATTGGGGCCAATGCTCTCCGAACTGTTGCTTCAAACAGGGTGTCGATGTCAGCCTGTTCCCTTTCGACCTCTTCCACCATCACCGCTTCCGTCCCGTCACCTTTGACGACATGCGCTGATGGTAAGGCATCCGCAGAGTCCGATCCCTTGGTTCCCCACGAGACATCGTGCCAATTGTTGAATGCGTAAACCATCAATATGTTGACATAAGTCGACATGAGAAGAAGGTACTGGGGGAATGAGTGAAACATGTGCCAGGGATCGAGATATAGGAAGGATGCCAGGAAGTTCAAGCCGTAGATCGTGACGAGGGCGACGAGAATAACTCCGGCCACACCGTCGCTTCCGCCGAAGAAACTGTTGATGATTGCGCTTCCGGAAGCAAAAGAGATCTGATCCCCCAAGGGCTCGCGCAAAGCAAGATATACCAGATATGTTGTCAACACGAGGATATATCCCTGAACGAGACCAAAGACAACGAAGGACGCCAGATAGCTGCGTTCCGATGCCTTGGGTCGGTTGCCGAGAGCGAGAATGAATTGAAGGAGGACGAAGAGCAAGTAGATGTACTTGACGAAAACGTTGACGATCGGGCTCGCAACATCTCCAAAAGGCCAACCGTGGTAATCTCGCGTAGGCTCGGGTGTCCCCACGAGGTCCATGATGACCGCCGTAGTCAGCCAGTACGACGCCAGGGAGAACCAACTGAAAAGCACATTGACGAAAGTGTACACCAGCTGAATGTGCAGAAAGAATATCCTGATGATGTTGTGTCCGCTGCCATAAATGCGACCAAAGTGCATCAAGGAATAGAGGGATGCTGCGAACGACCCGTTCAGCCATCTTCGCCTTTGGCTCAGGAACTCGGCAGCACCTTCGGGGACATCTGTTTCTCCCTTTGCTGCTTTGACGTAACAAAGGTGCCAATTTTGTCCACTCTTGGCGACAAGCTCGAAGCAAAGAATACGGTCTTCTGCGAGAAACATGTTTTTCTTGAAGATGTTCATGCCGTCGATGCCTTTCTTGCCCAAGGACTTGGACAGCGTGTGGTCGCCATGAAAGTATCGCTCGAGTGGTCGGCCCATGATAGCCCGGAATCGATAGGCAGAGAAAGCGCCGGGAAGAACGCTGACATATCCGAAAGCGCTTTCCAGAGGTTTATCGAGAATATTCGAGATTTTATACTCAAAGTTCTGGATCGCAACAAGTGGATTGAGAAGCTTCTTGCCTCTCTTGCCCAGCATCGCGTGAATCTCACCGCATGCACCGCCCAGGTCCTGATCTAAGGTCAGTCTCACATAGAGCCGTGCACGATCGCAGCTTCGGGAGAATCGAGCGGCAGTGGAGCTCGCATACCTTGTCGTTGTAAAAGGCTTCCCAGAGGGCTAACAGAGATCGAGGTCCTGGTTTCGTCCCGGCATCAATCAAGATTGCAACCTCGGGGTTCAGCAAGCGACCAAACGCGTTGAACAACCATCGGTGGGAGTTGATTTTCTTGCTGTTTTTCTGCTTCAGGCAGAACATTAGCTGCACAGGTGACAAGTTCCGAGAGCTTTCCCCCTCTCGGTTCGGGCGGATCAGTCGTTGGTCAGGGGTGACGGAAATCTGGCTGGTGTACTCAAAGATATGAGCAACCGTTTCCTTTCCGTTGACGTCCTTTTTAATAACGCCATCTTGATAAATACCAACTGTAGCCAGCACGTCAAAGACCTCTTTGTCGACTTTGTCGATACCGTCAAAAATTAGGCAGACAACGATCTTCTGCCACGCTGGACTTCCGAAGTTCCAAAATCGGGACTTGCGGAGGTTGACCATGTCGCGCACGTTTTCCATTGCGCCATGGAGGGTTCGCGCAAGTAGGACTTTATCCTCATTGTAATACGTAATCGCAATCATGAGCTCAGTGTGTCTGTTGTACATGCGTGGCCTTAGGTCGTATCCGTTCCGAGTTGTGAAATCGTTCGGGTCGCAGGTTGCGGCTGTGTACCGCATCTTGGTGAATTCTTCATGCTGAGACTCGCCGCTTGCCAGGTAGCGCGGTTCGACTGCGTTCTTTACAGCGCTGGGTACTGGGTAATCGAGGCTGAGGACAGCGCCCTGGACAAGCTTGACTTTCCGGGTTTTGGACCGGGTGAGACCATGTTGGTCATTTGATGGACCTGGCTGTTCTTGGTGTTGCCGCTGAGCCCAGCTTCCCTCATGGTCAGGATAAGGAAGTGTCGGTGGATCTTGCTCATAACTGTGCCTGTAGTTGTTGTTGAAAGCGTAAGGCTGGGGACTGAAGCCAGTTGAGGCGGTATTTGCGTCATGGACTTGGCTTGAAAACGCTTCAGTGAGCCCCTGTGTTGACGCAGGAGAGGCAGGTGCGGGGGACCCTTCGAGTCGGGCATGATTATTTGCATCTCCAGTGAGCCGATCCTGATCTTGGTCTGGCCTGTGAGGGGGAAACTGGTACTGCGGTACAGATGGTCAAAATCGTGACAGCGAAACGGAACATTGGTACCAACGGTGGGGTCTGTGGTCAGCTCCTGCAGCTGATACCCGCGGGCATAGTCGTTTCCGCGGTCTTGAAAGCTCATCGCGGGAAAGCGCGCGGTGTTGTCGGGCTCCGTGTGGTGAAGGATGAAAGTTCGGTGATGTCCAAGAGAATGCTCTTGCCTGGAGCAAAATGGAAGAATAAGGTTGGTCTGGCACGAGGTAGCGCTTAATCTTGGCAAAACCATCTTCATAGGCAACCGTAAAGGGGCATGGGCAGTCAGATGGTCAGTACTGGCTCACGTCATGGCGGACCGGAGGCCCTAGGACTCCGATCCGAATCCACAATGCTTCCATAGGGCTTAGATGCCAAGAATAGATGCCGCAGCTGTGAGTTTGGTGCACGACATGTCCATGGAAGGGCTGTGTTTCGAAGGTAGCGCTGAGCCCCTCGTGCCAAGTACCAACACACTTGGGATCTAGAACATCGCTGGCAATCTCGTGGTTGAAAGCACCCGCGATCTTTTTTACCAGCAGCGTGAGGAAGACATCTACGACCATTGATAGTTCGCGAACCCCAGTATCAATTCAAGTTCGTTCAGCATCGTTGCGTGGAAATTCGCGACTGCACTGCAACAGTGGCATGCTCAAGCAGTCATTCTGACCGGGGCGGACTCCGTGGACACGGACGCCGAGGACACCGAGGACACTAGTAGTGTCGGAGATCGGCACTTGGGTGGGGACTCCGCTGCCGGCCCATCAATGTATGTCGGATACGATCCAGGGGCGGTGCCCGGGGCCACCAACCCACTTCGGGCAAACCGAAAACCATGCATCAGCTTTAAATAGAGCCTGAGCTCATCGATCAACTCGATATAAACCATGTTCGACCGATACGAGTGCGAAGATTTCCGTGTGTGCGCGACATTACTTAGGGCTTGACGTGCGGCAGGAAGTGGCAACGTTTTAACGGTCGCCAAATTTACCAACAATAGATTCCCAACATATGCAATATATCCGTTGGCATCCCATGATTCAAATTCTTAGTTCTACTTTTGGCTGTATTAAAGAGAATGAAGCCTATGAATACATGTAACGATAGCACATATCGCCCCCCTCAGTGTCCATTATGTCAGCGACTGTGAGGTCCTGGTCCAAGCCAGCCAGGGGTAGGTTGTCCGTCAAGGTAACATTCTTATCATTGTCCCCTATGCCGCCGTAGTCTCGCACTCTGTTCCGTTTGTCTCGCAATTGCCAGAGCCACCATACTCGATCCAGTTGTGAGTGATGCAGGTAGAAGATGGGGTCTACCGTGGAAATCGTGTTAGCGAAGCGTGTCTTTTCTACTTCAAGTGAATGTGATGAATGTCGAAAACTAGTTCGCCGATAAGAAAGACGAGACAATGCAACATACCATTCGGCGCCGTGAAGGAGGTAAAGTCACCCCTGATTCCCATCGGGATGATATCGTGCGGCCCCCTCTCGAGGGCAAGAAAGAATTCAGCATAGTCTGCCGACGACATAACCTTTTCAAGTGCAGCAGGGTTCAAATAATTGCCATACCAATCTTCACTAAAAGAACGAGTGAGGCAGTGAGGCTCGTAATCGCTTCCATACCACTTGGGCTTCAGATTTTTGAAGGGCAAGTCAGTCACGCAATGCGAGCTCTGATGCATCGGCGCTTTTGGGTCGCCATCGCCACCGAAGCCGAGCCTGCTGTCGAAGATTGGTGATCTAGGAAAGTCCTCCCAGTCGAGGCTCCAGTCCCAAAACCTATCATTGATCAGTCCAACTCAGGTCCTGTTACTCAAAGATAGACTAAGATGACATGGTACTTACGGGAGTGCCCCATTGTAGCCACATGACTTTTGGAGATATTTTTCATAGACAAAGATGAAGCGTCGGTGCCACGACAAGAAGGGGGCTTTGGAGTGAGCTAAGTTATGTCTGTTAGTCTTAAGGTTCTAAGATCGATGATCAAAACACTGTAAATACTCACTGCTGTGGGCAATGAGGTTGTGCACCCACGAAAAGTCGTCTCGTGTAGTGATCCGTTCATGCCCAAGACTGATGGCGAGTCAATGAAGCATTGATACGCTTCAAGATAGCGGTCTTCTCATCATCCGAGAGACTTCGCCATTCCTTTCTAAAGTATGGATCTGTGCAATTCCCCAAAGGAGTATTGGTTGACTCAACTGACGGTCGCGTAGTCTGCTCGGATCCCCACGTGTAGCCCAAGATGAAGACCATAGCCACTCCAAGGATAGCAGCGAGGGTCAATACAGCAGACCTGGCAGTGATCCAACATGATTGTCTGGTCGGTACGGTTGGGCCCTTTTCATTTATCGTCTCCGTGTCTGAAGACGATTCTGATGCGGGAATGTGGTCGTATTGCTGCGGCGGCGGTCGCAGTAGAGAATACATGTTGGCTAGCACTCACCCCAATAGAGCCTGCACTTTCAGGAGAAGATGCCCATGAGAATGCGAGAGTTACGATCAAGCTTGAGAGGGCAGCTTCCTGGATCTGCTCAGAGGGAGAATGATGAGGATGGTTGAAATGCAATCCCTTGGGTAACTGCCGCATGTGTAATTGGAGGGACATGCAGCGGAACCTGGGCGCCCGCCCCTTTTCATCTAGAATCAACAGGGGTGGTATGATTTGACAGACTCTGGTACCAACCTTATGAATGGGCCTGTGATGAGAGAAAAGATCTAAAGCGCCCCGTTTGTTTCACCATGCCACCCGTCTTGGCCTTTCTTTGCGAGGTTCTCGGCGCGGCGGGGACTGGCATGCCCTAGAAGGTAGAATAGCATGACTTGACCAAAGGTCATGATTGCAAGCCTGATTTTCTTTCCCCGTTCGCCTCGGATGAGGCTTACTGACGGACTGGTGGGCCATGACTTTGGTGCTGTTCCGATCGAGCGTAGCCCGCCTGGTGAAGACTACTCATCCTAAATGATGCAGTTGACGTAACCATCATTATTAAGAGCAAACATCAATCTGCCCGAAGACATCAGTCTTGTTCGGACCGTCCCATATTGTCAGCCGTTGTTATTGTCTACCATGCATGGCACTATACCTACCTACCTCGTACCATATTTCGAGGTGTCTTTCGACTGAGACCGAGAACGCAGTGTCGACTTTTCCGTGAGGTCCGAAGGTCGCCTGTGCATGACTTTGTGTTCACACGTTGAGAAAAGTTTTCTTCCAATCGTAGTGTTGCGAGCGTGTCAGCTTTTCGTGTCAGTTCACATACGAATAAGTTGAGCTTGTCAATCAAGCGTGTCAGCTCACCATTTATATGCTACACCTTGGCTTCACCAATTTCAAGCGACCGGGCAACGGGGTTCTACGAGAGGAGGGTCGTAGTTCTCGTATCTAGTCTAGGGAGAGGGCCGGCCTCCCGAACCTGAGCTCGCTGGCGATTGATGCAACTTAAAGGTCTTGGAGCTGGCGATTCTTGAGAACATTAATCCACCACTGAGACTATAATGCAATATATGAGACCGGTATTACCACACCACCCAGGCTTCAAAGCGTCAATCGGTTTCCATCCTCCGTTGTTCCCACATGTCGATGTTGACTCCCATGACTGACACATATTTGCATTTGCGCATGCCAAGCAGCGTTGAGAAATCGAGGCCATGTGCTGCATGCCCTCCAAGACTTCCCCGGACCGAAAGCCACGAACCCCCCTTTAATTTAATGTGTTTTTGTAAGGATCCATCGACCAATGAGACGCATCACAATCCGTCAGACTGAGCTGATGGTCAGTTTTATGTGGCTGCCCCTGCTGCCATTTCGCAGTATTCTAACTGGAGCATTTTCCTGAGTCAGCCAGATCCGTCTAATCGTGAGGTTGGTCTGGCTAGATTTCCGACCATCGTCGCCTGGGCTTTTGGGAATTTCCTAAATCGGCACGTACCGATGGGTCAACTTACCAGCTCCCCGGCGTAATGATCTAAAAGGCAGTCTACAGCTAAGGCTACCAAGGTCGATCCTGGTCAAGACCGGCGGTGGCCCTGAACACTAGAAACATAAATACTCGAAGCAACGGGCCGATCTTTTCCTTCTTTCCAGATCATCTCTCAGCAGCACAAGTTTCAATTCTTCTATTCTTCCGTACCGGACACTTCGACTTTCCAGACACCATGAAGATCTCCGCTTTCGTTCTCGGCGCCATCGCCCAGGTGGCTTCCGCGCACTACTTTTTCGACACCAACATTATCAACGGCGCTGCCCAGCCTTCGTTTCGCTACGTTCGTGACTTTACCCGAGCCACCAAGTACAACCCGATCAAGTTTTCCTCCAACCCGGCTGCGGACATCCGCGATGGGTCCCACGCAGATGGGCCTGATATCCGATGCAACCAGGGTGCTTTCTCCAGTGCTGGTCGCACCCAAGTCTTGACCGTCAACGCCGGCGACGAGGTTCGCGTCAGGCTCGGTGTCGGTGCCACCATGGAGCACCCAGGTAGATAATCCAATTTTGACTCTTCTGGACCCCCGCTAACTCGGTGTTCTCAGGTCCTGGCATGGTGTACCTGTCCAGGGCCCCTGGCGACAACGTCAAGGCCTACGATGGATCTGGCGACTGGTTCAAGATCTTTCAGGAGGGCGTTTGCAGCTCAAGCGGCGACTTCACTACGAACGCTTGGTGCACCTGGGGCCGGAACTGGATCGCTGCCACGATCCCTAAGAACACCCCGAACGGAGAGTATCTCTTCCGTGCTGAGCACGTCGGTTCGTATCTCCTCAGCGACGAACATTTCCTGTCAAACCAATCTGACATTGTACAGGTATTCACCGCTCTCACGTCAACCAGCCCGAGCACTACGTGTCTTGCGTGCAGATCAAGGTCGTGAACGGCGGAAACGGCACCCCCGGCCCCATGGTCAAGTTCCCTGGTGCCTACAAAGCCACCGACCCCTACGCAAACTTTAGCATCTACGGAGGTCACAAGAGCTTTCCCTTCCCGGGTCCTGCTGTTTGGAACGGCGCTGGCGGCGGCAGCGCTCCTCCCTCGACTCCACCTTCGACTCCCCCTTCGACCCCTCCCTCGACCCCTCCTCCCAGCTCCGGCTGCGCTGCGCTCTACGGTCAATGTGGCGGCTCCGGCTTCACCGGCCCCAAGTGCTGTTCGTCCGGAACTTGTCGCGTGAGCAACGAGTGGTACTCGCAGTGCCTTTAGGCATTCCATGACAAGATGAAACCCCGCAGTCTTGTTCCAAGTGTACAGAGCGATGCTCTCGGGTTTCTGGACCTCAATCTTTCTGGTGTCGGCGGTGGAGGCGGTCACTTCAACATGACACAATTCTTTTCTCCAGTACATAAATAGCAACACTATAGCACTTAGTAAATACACTCCTTAAGCTAGCTTGCCTACACCAGAAAGGCACAGGCTACTTTAAAAATTTCCCGAACTTTCCTGGTTTAGCTCATGAAGTCACGATCTCAAAATTGGTGGCAATTGTGTGCCGTCAAAGACCACCTATTGACTTGGAGCAGCTTTGGGAAACAGCTGAGCCGTGTCTGCCATACTTGACTTGGAGCGAAAGGTTCTCGGCCAACAAAAGCGATCAATCGCTGTCTTGAAGGTGTGAAAAGCAGGCCAAGACTGTCAAGGAAAAGCAAGAAGGTAGGCAGTCAAAAGCAATTGAAAATGAGCATGACGATGACCAGCGGTAGTCAATATCTCACCTAGTCTCATCAACATCGGCACCCAAGTGCTACATCCGCTCAGGCTGAGGCAAAGCGCCTGACCGGCCGGTTGACGGGATGCAGTGGAAATTGAGACTCCGGCCTGGTGTGCAGAGCGCAGTTTTGTGAACGAGGTACCACCTCACCTAGGTAGTACGCGGTGTGCTGAGTAAAACTCCATAGACCGTATTCCCCGAACGACGTGGAACACCTCCGAGAGACGTCGAACCGGGAACAACACCTGAATCAACGAAAATGCCAGCATGTTAGAGTGAATCACAGCCGGAGGTGCATCGATGGTTCACCACACCTGGAAATTGGGCAAACAACATTTCCAGGGGGCAGACGTAATACTCGGGGTGTCTCTGGCCGATTTTGCTAATATTGGCTAGCTTCTGAGTACACCCATTGGCCAGAGATCACCCGCAGTGGCGGATCGTCGCTCAAGCGCCGTGCCCAGTGATAAGCTTCTCATGCCGCAGAATTTAGGCTTTGGCGTGGCTTCGGGGTTACGCTGGCTTGCATCAGAAACAAAGCCTTACATATAAGCTTAACATGGTGCGTTACATCGGGGGTCCCGTTCATTGGCGACTAGGCGTACTATGGCTGATTTCCTGCCTTGACTCTGCTGCAGGTTGCCAGTGTCCGCCTTGCGAATTAGCGCTTGAGTTCAGCTCGGTATTAGATCATGCCGCCACCTGATCGGAATTTCGACGATGCGTGCCTGGTTCCTGGGCGATTCAAGCTTTAAACGGTTATGCGCGTTCACCCTATTATCTCCAAGCCCTGCAGAGGTCTGGTTCCAAGGCCCATCTTGCGCTGGCCTTGAAAGCGGGATGGGAACCTACTCGTACCCACGAGCGAGGAGCCAGTCGCATCGGTCTAAGATTCATGGAGGGCTTATAATTTCCACAAGTGGAGGAATCCGAGTCTGCGGCCCCCAATATCTTGATCCTGAGGACAGCAAGACATGCCACAGCCTCGTCCATTTGCAGCCATTGCAAGCTACGGCTGAGCAAGACACATTCACTCTCTCCAGCTCATCTAAAGCACTGACCAATCAACAAGCCGCAGCCTTTGGCAACCCCTAAGATGAATGCATGGCTAGCTCTGGTGGGGGAGGCTGAGCTCTTGCTGACCCTGTGTCCCGCGGATCAATGTAAAGGCCCTGTTCTCATCAACAAGCGAGGACCGAATGCATCTCGATGCTTGTTTTGAAGCGGAACCTTGGCAAGGCGCGGCGCTCCGTGGATCTGGGGGCCAAGAGAGCTAGCCTTGCAAGACTGCAGCCTTGAGCCAAAAGTAAGCAAAGGTAGGCCGTTCATGGATGACTCCAGCTTGAGATACCCGCAGATGGATGCTTCGGGGATCCTTGGCCCGCCGGACATGGTTGATCGTTAACATCATTCGTTAAATGTCGAGTCGACTGTGTCAGAGCTGAAAAACGTCAAGAATGCCTTGCCAATCTCAACCCCCATCACGTCAACGGCTGGCCTAGCTGATGCCTTACTGTGCGATCACGGCGTTGGCATGTAGAGGTCAAGATATGAACCCAAAACGAATATAAATAGGGACGTGTTAATCCCCCCAAAGCCATTGACCTTTGGATCATCACACTCATCACTTCAAGACTTTAGCAACAGCTTGAATCCCAATCTTCACTCCATTACTTCTACCTCTCATCACTTCACCATCACTTTACTTCTCACAACAATATCCTCAAACCTGCAGTCAAAGTGAAGTTCCAACTTCTTGCTACCACTGCCATCTTCGCGGCTTTGGCCATCGCCACCCCGGTAGCCCCTGAGGCTGTCGAAGACAACGAGCTCGTCGCCCGCGCTGCTGACAATCTGAAGGTGACCGAGGATGTTGAGCTCGCTCTTGAATTGGTTCTGACCGAGTTCACGGCCATTCCGGACAAGGTCCTCCTGGAGGGTGATGAGGCCACCAACGATTGGCTCGTCGAGAACGGCTTCCGCGACCCTGAGGATGACCTCGAGGACGACAATGATGACGGAGCCGCGCCGCCCATCTCCGCTCGCCACGCGGACAACTCGCTGGCGCTGCTTGAGCGGGGTGAGCTCGATGCCCGCGGCCCCTTGCAGGTGGCCAAGTGCATCGCTGCCATCTCCAAGGCCATCATCTCGACCGCCATCCCTGCCGCCAAGATCCTCAGGATCAAGCGCTACCTTAAGCTCCTGGGAGGCGTCAGGAAGACTGTCCTTCTTCTCGTCAGGGCCAAGACCACCAAGCAGAGGCTCAAGCTCGGCGGCCGCGCCCTCGTCAACATTGCCAATGAGCTGTTTGGAATCAAGCCGATCAGGAGCAACTGCTCGAAGATTTGAAGCATTGCATGAGGAATGAGGACTGGGAGTAATATCTCTAGTACTCGAATGCAGGGTTTCGAAGGAAAAGTGTGAAGATTGTTCTCCAGAAGGGATTGCTGAGATATTACCTTTGTGGGTTCGAGTTTCGTTACAGTCGTTATCGCTAGGTACTTCGCTTCAGGATGCGTCTGTTAGGTCTGTCGTTACAAAAGATTCGTTTTGCAGCTCTGTCCCTCCATCATGACTGGTGCTATAACCCCTTTTACCTCAGTGTTTGTTGGCGTCTCAGTTTGACGGTGGCAGACAGCCTTTTTGAGATGTACGTTCTATAGGATATTATTTGCAGCCTACTCGAACATCTTCGAGACCAGAAGTGAGCGAACTACCTTGACTGCTGTCATGAATAAGCGCAATTGCGATTCGAACAATAGCATCGACTCGAATCCCGTAGCGCTTTTACATAATGCTTAGCTGCCTCGAGATTGGTATCGATCAAGATGCGGCAATGTTTCTATTAGTCGAATTCTCACTAGTTGCATTCCTTCCACAAATAACAGCCGCTTCCCTTTTTATAACTTTCGTTCTTACCCTCGGGTTGTGTCGTGGTGCGGTCCGGCGTCTAAAATGCCTGTATCAAGGTCAGACAGGACTTCGCCAAGCCCGCGCAATTTCTCCTCCAGCACCCGCACTCTCAGTCCCAGAATAGCATGGTCTCCCAGACATTTCAACAGCAGCTCTTCCATTGACTGCTTAATTTGCTCTCGGGCGTGCTCCTCTTGCGCTGTGTGAGCTGTTCCCTCGATGCGTAGCACTGGCGATGGGCTTGAAGAGCGCCACCAGTTGCCTGTGAATGACGGACGCATGCTCTGGAAGGCGCCACGTTCATCACTTAATACCGGAGACGAGACTGTTGAGCTGATGATTGTTGATTCGCAATCACATGACGTCTGAGTTTGTCCGTTCTCTGAATAAGTCCCCTTCGGACTGGGCACCAGGTCACGGTTAGCTGTCTGAGCTAGGACCGCTCTCTGTAGCTGGCACCAGACAGCTTTGGGCTGAGACTGAAAGCCAGACGCAACAGCTTTAGTCGTCAAACAGCAGTCCGGGAAGCTGTTGTCGATCTCGATGGAACCAGGCTCCTGATTGTGGGATGGGACATAACGGTATATGTTCGTCTCTCTAAAAAAGGCGTCATGAAACCACCATGTTCCGAAACCTATGTCAATGGTGACGGGACTCTCCGTGTAGATGCTATAATCGGGGCCTCCATCGTCTCTTTTTCCAATGAAACGCCAGACGGCAATCATCAAGATCTCTACTGCAAGATATCTTTGACGCTGGATGTGTATGTCAACTTGACACTTCGTTGACTTGAAGCGAAGCTTGGTCTCGGTGATGATGTCCCGTTTGCTCGGCTCTGCATCTTCACTGGCATCTTCATAGTTGAGAGTCCGGAAGCCATGGTCGCGGAGATTTATTTCGTCTTGGATTTCTTCAAGTACAGGCTTCCACGTTTCGTAACACGTTGGATGGAAAACGACAATCATTGTGGAATTTGGCGGAGGAGCCATCGGGTGTTGATAGCTCAGGCTGGATTTGGTCGATAAATCTTTCAAATTGACGCACAGATGCGTTTGAAGAGCACTTTATGTACATCATATCTTAACGACGTCCTTAAAGTATGTGCGGGCTGCGGTTAAATGTTGGTTGAACTAGACCCAGTGCCTATGGTAACGCCATGCTTCCAGAACGACGGTTGGTGGTGGCCCTGGAGCTCTAAGAATGACCTGGTGACAAAGCTGAAAACAGTAGCCGAAGCAATAAAAGGGATCAAAATCGTTGGTCAAGATTTTTAATACACACAACGGGCGGACCAACATTTGGAGGACCAAGCTTCTCCCAGGTTTTCCACGAGCCTACGAAGTAAAGATGAGTAGACCTAGGCAAGCAGCACCTTTGACGATTCTACTCTTACCAATGGGATTGGCTTTTAGTTGTTCATAAGCCCAATCCGTTGATGATGCGTTGGGTCTGCCACAGCTGGCCTATCGTTCTGAAATGATACCTTTGAGCGAGCATCACGCCTTCGACTCGACCAACAGGAGTCAAGTCAAAGGCCAGCCGGCAGACAACGTAATTTCAGACGACTCGAGCGAGCAGCCACAGCATCGAGCACCATATGTTTGATCATGAAACCACAGTCTTTCTCGTTATTATGCCCTACTCGAGTATCCGGTCAGCCCCTGAACCCCTAAACCCGAGGTCCAACCGCTCCAACCCACGCATGGCAGACATCGTTTAGCTACACAAGATCCCATCATCGCCATACCAACCCTGCTCCTCGAACTCTTTCACGTCCCCAACATCCCAACACCAGATCATGCCGCAACCCCTTGTCGAGCCCACCCAACTCCACCACGCACCAACATCGTCAAATCCCTCACCCCACCGCCCCATTCGCTTACCATGCCCTGTCCCACATCCGCTTCCCACTTAAATCCCTTCAAACGGGTATTACTCTTCATCGGCGAGGTGCCAGAGTGGTTAATGGGTATGACTCGAACGTCCTGGCTCCCTTCGGACCCAGCACCCAAATCATATGGCTTCGGCCGCGCAGGTTCGAATCCTGCCCTCGTCGCATGTCACGGAGGCGCCTTGGGCGCCTGAGCTTTTGCTTTTGCACCTCGAGACCTTCGGGGACTTCGAATTCTCACTCTAAACTCTTTATTGGCATTGGTGTGCATTTCCGGTTCGGGGGAATGTGCGTTGGCGGAGTCGATGATTTGCATTGGTAGTTGATGCAACCCGTTTGGAAGAGCAGCGTCTCGCCCTTATTTTGTACGAACGAGGAACCGGGGACTTCCAAAGCTCTCAATTGCAAATAAGTTCGAAGGCTTCATTTGCGAGCGATCCTCGTGAAGGCCAGTGCACATCATAAATCAGCTCTCGATAATCCGCGGGTCTGTCCGAATCACTAGACCAAATACTGTGCAGGCAATTATCATCACCGCGGCCAGGAAGTAAGTCATCAAGTCATTTTCACCTCTACAGTACCAGAGACTACCAGTCCATAGAACCCAGCCCGCGATGAAAGCCAGCATTCCCAGCGCCATAAATAGTCCAATATTCAACATAACAAGACCGACCCATCCATAGTCGTGTTGATCACCCAAACATATCTGTAATTTAAATGCTTGAAATCTGCCGCCGCACCCTCGAGTACCTCAAGTAAGCGTCGCAAGCATCGCCCTCATTAGCCCTGGAGGCGGCCCTGTTCAGATGAGCATCAGCAAATGGTTCCCCTCGGATCCGTAGAAGCCACGCCGCACCTAGAGGTACTTCTTCGGGATGCTGATGGCCATCCTACCTTTCTTGTCCTTCTCGATCCGTGCCGGCCGGTGCCCGTGCTCCACCTTCTCGACCTTCTCCTCGAACAACACCAGAGCGCCGTCGGGCATGCGCTCGGCGCGCACGACCTCGCGGTTGTCGCGATCGTGGCGGTGACGCTTGGAGATGCGAGTGTCGCGCATCTCGTCTTCCAGCGCCTTGATCTCGGCGCGGATCTCGCGCTGAGAGCGTGACTGCGATCGGTGGCGCGTGGCGAGCGCCATGGGACCGACTGGAATCTCGCTGGACATTTCGCGGTGCTCGTGGTAAAGTGGCGCACCTGAGTCGGTGTAGACGGACGAGTAAGCGGAACGGGCGGGGGAGACGTCGCGGACGACGGTGCGGTCGTAGACCACCTCCGCAGGGGGGGCGGGGGGAGGTGGGGGAGGCGGCGCCTCATAGTAGACGGGAGCCGGAGGAGGCGGGGCAGGCATTGGTGCGGCGACGGGCACGGGAGGAGGAGGCACGATGACGGAAGCCGGGGGTGGCACCGGTGTTGCGACAGGAATAGGAGCTGGAGGCGGTGGTGCTGCGACAGGTGCAGGAGGAGGAGGAGGGGGAGCGATGGTAAAGACCTCCTCACGGCGCTCTTCAAGGAGTTCCAGCTCGCCTGGCGCAAGTTAGCGTGAGTTGGTAGTGTCATGATGACGTGCAACGTACCCTTTTTGAACTCTTCGCTGAGCTTGAGCAGCTCATCGATGTTGTCTTGGCCGAGGGCCTTCAGCACGATGACAGTGTTGCCCTGTGATGGTCAGCAAGGAGGAAAACGGGTGGGAGAATCAATCAACTAACCTCTTCAATGTGCGGGTATCCTAGTTCAATCAATGCCCTCTTGGACACCAATCGCGCGGGGATTCTCGTCTTGCCCTTCTTGGGGTACTCGCTGCGGATGGCGGTGCCGCCGCTGGCGCTCGACGTACGGCTGCTGGTGCTGCTTGACCGCGAGCTGCCCCTGTGCGAGTATGTCCTCGTCGTCCTGGACTCGCGGCTGCGGTCGCGCCGCCGCCTCGACGACTTGTCTCGGATGATCTCTCGCTCACGTACGCGCTCTGGCATGGTACGGAACTCTTCGTCGCCGTAGTACCCAGGCTCGGCGACCTGAATATCCTCGTAGGGCTGGGGTCGCGCGGGTCCAAGCTGTCGGGTGCGGGGCAGAGGGATGGGCTGGTAGGGCGGGGCTCGGAATTCCTCTCGCTCGCGTTCACGTCGGAAATCTTCGCGGCGGGTCATCTGGCCGTACTCCTCGCGGGGCTCACGGTCGAGGAAGTGCAACGGGCGACGATCAAAGGTGTCGAGTGATGACTGGCGGCGGAGCATGGTCGGCCGGCGAGGAGGCGAAGGGCTGGCGTAGCGCTCACGTTCTCTGTCAACGAAAACTCGGCGTTCAAAGTCACGCTCGGGCTCGCGACGAGGAGGCACGGTCGTCGTCGCCGTAGTAGCGGCGATCCCGGACGACATCGCGGTCATCATCAAAGCCGCGGCCACCACCAGGAGGGCCGCCACGGGGAGGGGGATAGCGGTCGTATCGCTCATCGGAGTGTTCGCGAGGGCGACGGGGAGGAAAGGGAGCCCGAGGTTGATAATCGTCACGATCGTCGTCAAAACGAGAAGGGGCGGGTCCTGGGGGTGGTCGGTCGTCGTAGCGATCTCGCTCGGGCTCATAGGCGTAGCGCTCGCGCTCCACGCGGTCGCGATCCCAACGGTTGGCCATGGTGGGGTGATCGGTTGGGTATCAAGCGGGTTGCTGTTGGACGAAAAGCCAGAAAATCGCCAAGAAGGTCGGTTTCAATAATCGACCGACGAAGGCGACAACAAAGGGGTCGTAATGAAGGGGAGTTGCGAGTCGGATGGATGTCAAATGGCGGTCGAGGTTCGAGGCCTGGAAGTTGGAGTAGACCGATATGTGGGTGCAGCCGAGAGCGATGACGCAAATCTCAGGGCGGATCAAGTGGGAAGTTGGATCAGATCCGATATTGCGGTGGAAACTGGAACGACGGCTGGGACGCTGCGAGAATAAAAGGTCTTCCTGGGATGTGATTTGATGGCGAGGAAATGCCGAAGACAAAGATGGCGAATGGTTGATGGCGGCAGGTGGATGGGGAGGTGCCGAGTGATATCACACGTTGGCGGGCCTGTCGCTGCGACCGTGACCCCTCTCAGGTGACGTTGGCCTGTGATGGAGGGCTGCGGTTGGCGCTCGCTCTGGATCGCTTCGGAAATCTGTCTCTGGTGACAAGAGAAGAGCAGACCAGTCGACTGACAGCGGAAGATGTATTAAAAGCCAGTCCAGACCACGAAAAGAAGGGGGCTGGTCAGATAGTCGGTGCTAAGTAGGGGAGGGGTGGTTTTGTAGAGGGAGATGAGATGGCCCAGGTCTGGGATGCGATGTCGACTTGGTGCAACTGGGCCCTGGAGGGCGATAGAGACGATGGAGGGGAAACCAGATTTGATGACGACGGCTGGGGTCGGGGTGGGCGATACGGACGTTGGCCCGTGGTGGCTGCTGTTAGTGGTGCGCCCCGTGTAACCAGCAAAGACCGCCGGGCATGAACGAAACACCCTAACAGGATGCATCGCACCCTAGCGAGTCATGCCACGCTGGCAGCACACAAGGCGGCAGACAAGGCACTCCCTGCTTCAAGCCTTCTCGACCCTCATCGCGAACTCCATGCCACCCTGGCCGATGTCGTTCCTTTTCCCCATCCTGACCTTGACAGCCGTCGGATCTAGCCTCTTCTGCTTCCCATCACCAACCCAAGGTGCCCAAGTCGCCTCTCGGGCAGCAGTGCCCATTGCCCCTGGAGACCCATCCATCGGGGGGCCAAGGGGGGCATTCGGGAGATCGACCTCCTCCTGATCCTCTGCTCCGGCACGTTGCCTCGCAGTTCGGGGGGCTGCGGTGTTTTGCGCGTCGCATTTCGGGGCATGCTGGAGCCGCTTGGAATTCGGTCATGTCATTCGACTGCGCGGGCGGCAGCAGGCGCAACATGCTGTCTGTACGACTCGAATGCCGGGAGTATCCCGTCACTGGTGGGCAGCCGGCCGCCTGCCTGCAACAGCGGCAACCCTGCCGTGTCTTGACCGCCTGACGCGATGACGTCGGGCAGCGACCCTCTGGCTCTGGCTCTTGTGTGCCCTGGTCTGCCCCTCCACGATCGGCTCGGCCCCTGTGGTGTCTCGGTGGGCGGCTGACGCCAGTCGGACATGGGCGGCGGCAGTGCAGAGTGCTTGGGTCTTCTCTTCTATCCAGTGTTCCAGCCCTTACACCGTGGTAAGGCGGCGGCGGTCCACTTGGGCGAGGCGCCGTCGGACGTCTTTCCTGCCCGATGGGTGCCTTATTGGTCGTAAAGGCCTTTCTCGCAGGGGTGACCTTCCCTCGCGATTCGCGTGGTTTATTCGACCTGGACATCTAGATCGCTGGAGAGTACTCTGCGGAGAGAGTATCCTTGGGACACCGACCCTAGTCGCACTGCGAAGCTGAAGGCGTTGGGGATTGTAGGCCTGCGGCCTGCGTTGAGGCCAGGCGTTTGGCATCGGGCGGCACGTGGAGGAATTGATCTGCCATCCCTGGCTCGGGTTGCCTGGCTGCCCGAGCATCGTTCCATCGGCCTGGGGGGAGGTTCCATAGCTTCTCCAGACTCAGCAATGGATCGTCGAGGCCTGTTCGAGAAAAGCGATCGGGTGGAGAGGCCGCCTTAGAGTTGAACCTGCCCTACAGCAGGTTCATTCCTGATCCCAGGAAGGTGCCGGCTTCAAGGTTAGGAAGGAGTTGCTCAACGACGCAGGTGCCACCGCCCATCGTCTGGGCTGCCGCGGCCGGTCTCTGGGGATCCAACAGTCGGTGAGGTGGGAAGGAACCCTTCGACTCGCGCAACTGCTTTCAACCCATCACTCCGCATCCACTCATTGCCCGATTATTGAGGCCCTGCCCCAGAATCCCTTTGTTCCCAGTACGACATCGACATGACCCAGCGACGGACTGTGCCGAAGCCAATCGATGCCGTCCTCGCCTCCCCGCGGCCTAGTTCGAGACCGTCCTCCCCTGAAGCGGCCCCTGTGACAGCGGCAACGGGCCGAGCTTGGTGTAGCATCCACTACATCCCCCTCACTGCTACAGAGGTGTCGACCCAGGCGACAGACATCAGCATTAATCATGGCTGCTGAAAGTCTTTGTATCGTCACGAAAGATCATCGAAGAGTCTCGAGCGTTTGAGCCTGCAATTATGGAGACCTTGATCGTGTCAGCCTGACGCTGTCGGCATCCTACGGTAGTTCGGGAACCCGGGCCGCTCTTGGCGGTGCTTCAGTGCCCCGAGTGAGGCGCGACAGCTGCGCATCGTGTTTCCCTTCTGACCACGAATGCTCAAACTTCCAGCCTCAACCCGCCGGCACGGCGAACTCAACCACCACGCCCTCCCGCTACTCACGCGTCGATAGCCGTCCTCAATCGGCGAGATGGACGCCGACGACATCTTCGCCGAGGATCCCGCCACCGAGCCCCTCCTTACGGCGCCCCTCTACCCCGTCCTCGCCGTTGTCCTCGTCAGCGCCTACATCTACCTCTTTCTAGCCGTGCCCCGCGACCAGGACCCTACGCGCGTTTTCGTCCGCTGGGCCAAGCATGCCATCCTTGCTTTCGCCTTGTGGGTTGCCTTCTCTTCCAAACCAGTCCCTTGATGCGCCCTCTGCCACCTAATCGCCAGCTAACTCTCTGCCTCCCCACAGGACCAACGCCTTCCTCGCGATGAGCGTCCTCACCCTGTCCCACCTCGCCACGACGACCCCAGACCTCCGCGCCCCGGCCACTGCCTCCCTGACCGAGATCCTCCTCCGCCTGCGCGACGTCGGCGAGATGGCGAAGAACGTCGCCTCGGCCTTGCTGTCGCTCGCACTTCTACACTACGCCGGCGCGCTGCTGGCGGCCGTCAACTACGTCTGGCACGAGCCATTCACATACGGCAAGGTGTTTGACCTCGTGCGGTTCTTATCCGGTGCGCTGTGCGCCTTTGCGGTGCTGAGGTTCGGTTTCACCGAGGCGGCGCGGGGGAACGGCAACTCGTACGACGCGGGAACAAAGGATGAGGCTGCCGACGGAGCGGTCGAGCTCACGGCGATGAGGTGGCAGGTAGGTTACGATCTGGTCTGCTCCATGCAGGCGATGGTGCTCTGCAGCACGGGCGTTTTTGCGTGGCGGAGGACCAAGGAGAGCGCGGGACTGGACAAGGTATGGCTCCCCCCGACATCAGATAGGAATACGCTGACGGTGCAGCTTGCTATTCACTGCCTCGTGGCATCGCTTCTTATCTTGATGCGGAACACGTGGAACATGTATTTTGCGTTTACGTTCGAGATTGATCCCGTCAAGCCGGACTCTTTCTCCGCCGAGCTGGACGTCTTGATCGACGTGGGATTTCCGTCAATAGCGGCGCTCCTCTTGGGATATGTGGCTTCTCTGAAGAAGGCCGGGATGCGCTCCAGTGAGAATTGGGGGTATGAAGGTGTTGCTGGCGAGGAGGCCGAGGAGATGACTGAGCTCAGTCCCGAAGGTAGAACCTCAGTATGAGACCATGACATTCCGACGATTCCAGTGCCTTTCCACGGAGCAGTCTTCGAGATGTCTAGCCACAATAGGCACCCTGCCAGACGTATTCCGAGGCTGATATCGTGCGCGTGTTATGTATCCAGTGCGGACATGCACAAGTAGCCACAATCCATCCATCACGCCGAGCTCTGCAACAACGCATCCCAAGCTGACCTATTGAGTCGCACACTGTAGCATTGGGTGCGAGGGGTAGCCAGCGACGCTCTCGATGAGTGCAACTCAGCAACTAAACAACGGCTCTTAGGGTGACTAAAAAGCAGCAAGATGGAGTAGCCACGATATGCTTGAGTGGCAACTTGGATGAGAACCATACTTCACAGATCGTGAAAGCAGCGGCCGCCAGCACGAAAAGGGCCATGCATGGCCTTGCTTATTTGATAAGCGCGGATCTGAGATACAGATCACCGAAGGTATCCTCAAGGCTGCAATTGAGTCACAAGCGATCGAGGAAAGCTGATACACTCGCCGCTTATGACCAGACCCCCACCGACCCGACAGGTCATACAGTGTCCTAAATATGTTCGTTCTCGGGGCAAGAAGAAGATCTCCAAGACTGTTCCAAATTACGTCCGTTGCGTGATTGATTTGTCTACACAGTGGGCTTTTGTCACAGTCCTCAGCCCCCAACACTTGTAATCTGTCGAGATTTCTGATTTGCTCCTCCAATAGTAAGCTGAACAGATGGCGGCACAATGGGGGCACACTCACAAGGGCCGTACCTCGTGCAGGTCACCTGCAGCAAGTGACACGTGATGGTCTAGAATCCAGAGAGCACAGCCGCATTGCGCAGCCTGATTACCTTCATATTCGTTACCCTCGAGGTCAACTTCAAATGCTCCGTCCCTTCTGCCTTTCGCCTCCTAGCTTTCGCGACAATCTAGCGTATTCGGGCTACTGTGCCTGGCACATCAATGGACTTGACTCCCCCAAACTCGTCCAACCTCGGGTCGACGGCCAGTAGTATTATTGACAAAGCGACCTACCAAAACCAACCTGCCGGGGCTCGAGCGTTGAAGTCGAAAATAAAGGTAGCGGACACGGGGCTCTCTGTTGTGTATGAGCCCGAGGACATTGTGCCTGTACTTGAGTGCGTCGTCGACATCTGTAGTTGAGATACTCGAGATATAGACTGATGTGTGCACAGCATCATATTCATACATGGTCTCCAAGGCCATCCCTTCAACACTTGGGCAGGCGAGACTGACCGCCATGATGACCACGATGCTAGTCAGGACTCCGAGTCTAAATCTAAACAGAAGAGCAACTCCACTCAACTGTATTCAAAGTTTCGGAAGGTCTTTCCACGGAAGACCTTGCTCACGCGTAAAGCAACTCCGTCGCCCGAAGAATCCTCCGCTCGGCCATTCTGGCCAGCACACTTTCTCCCCGAAGACTGCCCGAACGCTCGGATCTTAGTGTTCGGCTACAACACGATAGTAGCCAAAGGACAATTCGCAGGGGCTGCAAATAAGAATAGTCTATTCACTCACAGTAGGGATCTCGTCAATGAGCTGAGTCGAAGCCGACCTCGGAACAGACGAACCGTGTTCGTGACCCACTCCCTCGGAGGCATCTTGATCAAAGAAGTAAGTGACAAAGCATGAATAGCAAACCTTTCCCACCCGGAAATCTCAATTCCGAGATCACTGACACCTCCACAAGACATTGGCAATTTGCTCCACATCAAATGACAAAAGTGCTATAGACATCCTTGACAGCACAGCAGGCATCATCTTCATGGGCACGCCGCATCGGGGCAGCCCAGCAGCCGGTGTAGGTGAGATCGCCCGAAAGGTTGCCAGTATTCTCCTGATGGATACCAATTCACGGATCCTTGATTCTCTGTCCCTCAGGAACTCAGACTTGGAACGATGCCAAGAGGTCTTCTCAGCGTTGTGGCTGAAGCACGATTTTCGTGTCAAGACCTTCCAAGAGGGACTTCCACTCAAGCTCCCCATTGGCCTGGGACAATCGAAAATGTCGAAGGTAATGAACAGGCTATCGTCGTATCGTACTGAACCTCATGCTTACCTGGGAAATTGGCCAAAAGGTGGTGCCTGACACCTCGTCATGTCTCGGAGACTCGCGAGAGCGAGCAGAGACTCTGGCTGGTGATCACAGATCAATCTGCCGGTTCTCCGTCCGAGTAAACCCGAATTACAAGAAAGTTGTTTCAGAACTGCAAGAAATCTACTCGGCGTCCATTACTCTGCTCAAAGATCCAGCCAAGCTCTCGCGGAGCCTACTTGGGATTGCAGGTCAGTCCAAACCACTAGGACAGCTTGAACTTGATTACAAGGACCAAGGTATTCTTTAGTTTGGCGGGCTATTTAAGTCCCATGCTTTCGTTACTGACGTATGAGACAGGAAAACTCGAGGAATACGGGTTGGAAGAGATATTCCTCGAAAAGGATATGATCGAGTTCCCAACAATGCATCTTCGACAGCATACCATAGTCTCACCTGCAAGAAGGACATGCCAATGGCTGAACGAAACAGCCTCATTCAGAGCCTGGACTGATCGAATCGATATTAGTCGGCATTTTGGGCTTCTTCAGATTATTGGAAAGCCCGGTACGGGGAAATCCACCTTGATGAAAAGCATATTCGAAGCCACTCGAACTCATCAACAAGACGCTTGTGTTGTTGGGCACTTTTTCTATCGACAGGGTCAAACCCTCGAACATTCGGCCGAAGGAATGTTTCGGTCACTCCTACATCAGCTCTGCACTCTTCATCCGAGATGCACGGGTACCTTTCAGCGGTACTCTCGAAGCGAACTGAGGTCTCTCCAGTTAGTTGATAAACCACACTGGGTGGGTGTCCTCCAGGAGTGCTTGACTCGAATCTTTACTTGCAAGCCCCTGGCGCCGGAAAGGTCAATCGTCTTCATTGATGCCCTTGACGAATGCGACCTATCAGACGCTGCCGGTATTGGCTACTTCTTTGCAGAACTCGTCCGCGTGGCTCACGAGGCCAACATTCAGCTGGATGTATGCATTTCCAGGCGTGAATATCCTTTCATCACGGCTCGTCACTGCCTAGAGGTTTCAATGGAAAGTCACAATTACCAAGACATTCGGCAGTATATACACCAAAAGCTGGAAGTCACAGGCATTTCGGCTGAGGAACTGGACCAAATCCTGAACACCATCGCTCAGAGATCCAATGGCATCTTTCTTTGGGCGGCACTAGCTGTCGACGGTGTGCTGAAAGACATCGAAAGCGGGAAGAACGCTAAGTACGTTCTCATGCGGACAAAATCTCTCCCGAAAGCATTGGAAGATCTATACGCTCAACTACTAAAGGATATCGAAGCTGAAGCACTCGACACGGTTTTGCTCCTCTTTCAATGGGCTGTGCTGGCGGCTGGCCGCCTGCGTGTTCGCGAATGGCATCACATTCTTGGTTTTGCGCGCAATCCGCCTCCGGTATCACTGAAGGAGTGGAAAGAATCGGAACACTATACGGAGACGGACTCTCAGTTGGAACGTCAAATTAAAAGCCTTTCGCGAGGCTTGATTGAAATCAAGGGCGGCTTTCATTCAATGGACGACACCTCCGACACTGGTTCTTCGCTTGCTGGTGCAGGCTCACTTGACAGTACAGTAGGAGACAGTCGAGTCGTGCAGCCAGTTCATGAAAGTGTAGCCACATTCTTCATGAGTGGTGGCGGCAACAGTTTGTTTGGAAAAAGTCTGGACTATGACTTCGTCGGCGAGGGACATCTAGCTATCATGCGCGTTTGCTTGGACTACATCAACATATCGGAGTTTGATGGCCTCGCCATAGCCAGGGCCAGGCAACGTGTGGCGGATGATGAGTCTTCACTTATTAGTCGTTTTTTTCGCCGCCGTCGCAAGGGTAGCGCCACCAGTTTCATGTCTTCAGCCTCATCTCATCATTCCACGCGCTACCGAAACGATTCAGAAGATGACGCTGAGGGCTCAGATTGGTCCAGCCTGATGAAAAACTTCACACTTCACGGAAGACTTCCAGCAAGGAGAGCGTCCTTTTCTAATAGCCCATACCTTAAAGAAAAGGCTCTTGGATCAAGGTCTCACGACAGGCCGCGGAGCAACAGTGTTCCAACTTACAGTGGCCATGCACCGCTGTCAACGGAGTCAATGTCGTCGTCGGAGGCCTTACGCAGATCATTGGAGAAGGCGTTTGACGGAGAGAGCAGCGATGATGATTCATCAGACTGGGAGGAGCCTATAAGCGGTAGTGGTGAGAAGCTATCGAAAGCTGGTTCGATTAAATCTCAGGTTCTGGAAGGGGATCCTGCCCTGGCGTCCTATGCACTCAACCACGCTTTCACACATGCGCAGGCGGCTTGGGCGTGCCATGTCGACCCAACAGATGCCATTTTAGACCTCAAGCGGAAAGGAGGCTGGGATCGTTGGTCCTATCTTCAAGAAGAAAGAGACCAATCCAAATCGTGGCAAGACCTGGTTGATCAAATCCAGATCGACCAGTTTTCCGCTGTGGCTTCTGGCGGTAAGAAAAACAGCTGAAATGGAACAGGAACACCTTGGGAAATCGATTGGTATTCGTGCGTACAGCTTTGTTTAAACAAGATAGAATAGACTTGGTCCAACCTAACAGCAAGGACCCCGCCGAGCCACATGATGACTGCTTTAGACTCTGCGTACGTCACGGCCATCATGATAACTTGGTGGCTCTTCTTCACGTTGTCTTTCTGGTTGGTTCACAGCGCGCCAACACAGAGATAGTCAATGGGGCCTATGTCCATACTGTCCTCGCGGACACATCAGAGATGGCGCACAGCGTCGAGATTCAGTGTGATTCTGACGGGCTGGCCATTGAGTGTTGTTGGTCTACTTCTACAGGCGTCGCCCCAGACTTAAGAGAGCGTGTGGTAGTCACGCTTTCCAGCTGACGGGTACCCATCTTCAGGGTTAACAGTGAGCCATCATCTTGGCCGCCTGACGTTGAGCGGTCGAGGAGGCGAATCTCGCGCACCTCTTTCCTGTGGTCCTGGTAGATGGAGTCATGATGAGGTGCTGCATTGCTTGTCGCACCAGGGCTTTATGGCATGTTGGCCGACTGAGGGAGTGATGTGACGTCTTCTGATGCTCCAATTTATTCTTTTCATTGAATCGCTTGGCAGTAGGTGAGGTGAGTCGTGTTGGTGATCGTCGAAGGCGGGGCCGCTGTGCCGCAAGCCGCAGATGCGGGGGCCCGGAGCCGCAACGCCAGCGCATAACCCCTGTAGCGGCAGTCCGAGTGTGGGATCATCACTGGACGGAGACGAAGGATGACTTTAAACCCTGTAAGTTCGTAAAGGGCTCATCACCAAATGGTATCCCTCGAGCGTTACGCCATGTGGATCGTAGGATACTTGTGCAGGGATGGGATGGTCTGAGCCTCAGCTTGACGCCGGCACGATGGTACTGATGCAAGATAAGCTGGGCCCATTCTTCCAGGAATGTGTTCCTGGGCGAGAGCCTGAGATTTAGCCTGGAATAGTAGCCAGGTGACAAAGCGATGGGGATTGGCATTGACAGGAGCCACAGTAGGATCACAACCCACGCCTTATGATGAATCATCGTGGCCTTGGCAAGACAGTGGACTGAGGAGTTGAGACATGCTTCATGTGGTGGTTCTTGGCCGTCCGCAACGTGCCGGATGAGCATTCACAATATGCTTTTCTCGACTAAATTATTGCCCAAATGACTGATGCATCCAGGTCTTGACGCAAATGCCAACCCCCGGAGCAGGGAATCCGCCTACACCAAGCGAATTAGTCCGTGCCGAGCCCACGTCTCGAATGGAGATTCGGTGATTTTCAGCTCCTAAATGCTTAGCTGCTGCGCCATGCGTTAACAAACGTCACAGCTCCGCCAAAAGTCACGAGCATCCTTGGCCAACGTCAGGCCGCGAGTTCACGACCACGCTCAGACTGCGGTGCTCCCCCACAGAAATCCGTAAGGCATCTGAGCAGGCCTCAAAAGCCTAGGCCTTCCAGCCACCTTGGCTGTAAGACAGCGTGTGGTATTAAAGCGAACGGCGCTCCTTGGGCGGCCAAAATAGACACTTCGTTGACACCGTTTTCGCAGCGAAACACCATCATGGCACTAGATCTCATTGCATCCATTGTGGCAGCCGTCCTCACCGGCCTGACCATCATACCGGCGCTCGTCTTCACGGCTCTCTCGTTCCGTCTGAGGACCTTTCGCCAAGATCCCTCGAAACCATGGGTGTTCTTCCTGCGAGCCGCCCTGGTGCTCTACTCATTGTAACTCCCTGCCCACCAACCGTTCTTTACCAATCTTGCTGACCAGGGTCAAGACGGACCATCATGTACACCGCGACCCGTGGCTTCCATGCTGCTCATATGCACGATTTTCGCCCTGGCCCCGGCTGGCAGAGAGATACCCTCCTCACGTTACCTGTCCTCTCCCACACCTCGACTTGGATTCAACTCATCGCGCAATGTCTCCTCCTCTCGACGCTGAGCGAACTCCTGTTCGCAACCCGAACCCCCCCAGTTGGCATCCAGAGCAGCGGGTCTCGCTACGCAAGACGGGTCGTCCGCATCTTCGTGGCGTTCATCATCGTTATCACCATCATACAGTTCGGTCTCGCGGTGCAAGCCGACAGGCGCGTCTACGAACGTTCCAGGTCGAACAGGTTCGGCGGCGGGCCTGGCGGAGGGCGCAATCTCTACACAGCCAACCGGTTCCTCCTTGCCATCCTGGCCATGATCCTACTGGGTGTCGTGGGCGTCGCGATAGCCAGCGGGTTCGCGTGCGCCCGCCGCGGGAGGGGGAAGTATCTCCGAAGGGTAAGTTCGCTCTCTGTCACATGCACCTCAATCATGGCTGACCCAGGAACAGTCTCCTGTTTTTGCTCTCATAGGAAGTGTCTTGTTCGCTGTCGTTCTTTCTTGGGACATAGCCCGGGCTTCGCTTTGGTTAGTTCTGGGTATCGAAACGATTGGGCGGCAGGTCCCCGTCTGGGAGCCGATATTGACGGCCGTTGTGCGATGGATTATGCTGGGCGTGTTGATTATGTTGTACGTTCTGGCGAAGGAGAGGGACAGCGAGTCTTGGACGGTAAGACGGGGGCCCAAGGGGGAGATGGTGGTGGTCCCGGCCATGCCTGATTGTGCCCGGGCTGGCTCAGGGGAAATCCCTAACCAGGACAGAGAGAGTGGGCGGGGATCATGGTGAGCCATGCGCGGGCTGCTGAAAGCTGGGCAAGGCGTATGTACGGCCTCATATGACGATGACATGATATAAGACGCTTATGAATATAATCTGGTGTTTACGCATTCATCGATGTGTCTCTGGCCGTATCAACACGACGCGTAATACTGCTGATGACCATGATTCTTCTTCTCTATTGTAGTCTATGTATCGACGATGGGCCACGCAGCTAGGATGAAGATCTGCCCCAAACACCAGAGTTACGGCTCGAGCTCACGGGAGTCTTAAGGGTACGCTTCTCGTCCTCCTTGACGTTCTTCTCCTCGGGCGGCACAAATTCGTCGGGTGCGACGTAGTCCTCGTTCTCCCACGTCTTGGCGACGTACCTGCAAATGTCAGCACGCACATTTGTACATTACGCCGGCAACTTACTTGGTGTGGCTTCCCCGCGCAGCCAGCTCGCCCTTCTTGTTGAAGAACTTGACGGTCGTGTAGGCCAGTGTGCGGCCCATCTTGTCACAGACGGCGGTACCGGTCATGCGATCGCCAACGACGCCGCCAGGCGCGATGTACGTGACGTTGAGGTCCGTGGAGACGCCGGTTGCGAAGCGGCCCGTGCTGGCCACGGCGAGCGAGCCGCCGAGATCAACGAGGGACGCGAGAGTGCCGCCATGGATGGTTTTGAGGCGGTTCTGCCTTGTTAGCCAAAGGTCCCTCGAAGCGTAGCCGGTCAAGAGACACGTACCGTGTGCTCTTTTTGAATGTCGAGCTCAAAGTCGACAGTACCGTTGGTGGCGTTCGTAACGCGGAACTGAGGGTGTGAGCACGGCCTGAGCAGGATGAAGACAAGGGTCCGTGAACTTGTGACCTACGTGCTTGCCGAGCAACCTTTACCAGTTAGTCTGGCGTCATATTTCAAGGTCTACTACAGAAGGAGACCTACCTAGGCTCGAGCCCAGAGTCTCGTGTGAAGGAGTTCATGACCTGCATTCTTGTCAGTTGAGAGCTGCCGAGGAGATGATGGGCCGGTCTCTGCCGGACATACGGAGCGCACGAAGCGCAGAGGAGGGAGACGCGGTGCCATTGTGAAATGAGAGTTGTGCCAAAGACTGGGAATATCGTGCCACGCCAATTGATCTTCTCGAATCAGAATGAAAGATTGAAAACCGTCCGACACTG
Source organism: Verticillium tricorpus MUCL 9792 (assembly GCA_000732205.1). Taxonomy (NCBI): domain Eukaryota; kingdom Fungi; phylum Ascomycota; class Sordariomycetes; order Glomerellales; family Plectosphaerellaceae; genus Verticillium; species Verticillium tricorpus. The sequence goes on from JPET01000004.1 coordinate 3,384,553, forward strand.
TACTGCCCCGACTCGCGATTCCAGAGACGAGATTCGCGATATCGACGTCAGAGCCGGACAAGAGCCGCGATAAAGAAGGCGATAAGGATTGCGATACTGACCTCGGCTTTATACGTCACGTGAGAACGTGGTCTTGTTGCCAACGCGAAGTGGGACTTGACGAATCGGGAGAGCACCCTCGATAACGGTGGGTTACTCGATAAGGACGATGAGCTCAAGCTTCAACGCCGAGTTCGAGACTCCGTAACCACCATAGGCAGAACCTTGCTCCACGACGGACAGAGCTCGGGTCAACGGCGCGACACCTCCCTTTTGCGACGTGTTTACCGAAAATAATCAACTGGCGGTATAACCCTCGAGTTTCGAACAACACCTGCCTCAACAACACCACGACCGAGCGAAAACGACGAACAGTTGTCCACGTGCGCGTGAACGGCCAGGCAGAACGAGGGGTGCTCCGAAGACACGAGAGGGAAGCTCTCGCGACGATAGCACCCAAGACCCCGCGAGTCTCCAGGCTCCACCGCAATCATGTCGGCCGGCTCGACCAAGTCGCTCCAGCTGGCCGACTACCTGGAGAAGCTGCCGGGTACGACGTTTAGGAAGCTCTACCTGAACCCCTCCACGGCGCTCTGCATCTCCAGGCGCATGCTGTCGTCGCTTGGTACGTGCCGCAGGCCACCGACTTGCCGAGCTTGAACTGACCTCAACAGCCAAGACGTTTGTCACGATGCTTCTCTACCTCCCCGGACCGATACCCCTGGCAGACCTCGAGGCCCGGGTCAAGCCCGAACACAAGAGGTACCTCGACCACCGACCGCCGACCATCCCCCTCATCACGTCGCTAACCCCAACAGAGCCAAGGATCTGGCCCTTTCGCAACTCCGAAGCCTCCACATGCTCCAAATGTCCGTACCAACACAGGGCGCGCCCCAGATGATCCAGCTCACGGCCAACTTCTCAAAATCCTACCGCGAGGCCCTCGAGGGCAACGGCGCACCAGGCTCCTTCGGCGTCATCTCCTCTCATCCCCGCTCGCCCGAAATCACCATCGAGTCTATCGAGAAGCATGCGCGCCAGAAGTGGGATGCTATCCTCCACTACATCGTTAACAGCGTGACGCCCGGCTTCGTCGACAGCGGCGGACCCAAGAATTCGGTCAAGGAGCTGCTCCTCGCCGGCCAGCTCGTCAAGCGTCAAGGCGGTAGCACCACCATCACGCAGGCGGGCTTCACATTCCTCCTACAGGAGGAGAACGCCCAGGTCTGGACCCTCCTGCTCTTGTGGCTCGACGCAACCGACCAGCAAACGGCCAAGCACACCGACATGCTGTCGTTCCTCTTCCAGCTCTCAATCCTCGAGCTCGACGAAGTCTACGACACGGAAGCCCTTAGCAAGGAGCGCCAGGACATGCTGCCCAGCCTCATGGACTTTGGCCTCGTCTACGTGCCGTCCCACAAGCCCTTCCAGTACTTTGTCACGCCACAGGCGCGCGCCCTGACCAACGTCTCGACGGCCACGCGCACCCTCACGGACGGCATGAACGCCCTCTCGCAGCCGCAGGGCGGCCCCGGCGACTCTACCAACGGCATCATCGTCGAGACCAACTACCGCATCTACGCCTACACGACCTCGCAGCTGCAGATCGCCGTGCTCTCCCTCTTCTGCCACCTCTCGGTCAAGTTCCCCGGCATGGTGTCGGGCCGGCTGACGCGCCAGTCGGTGCGCCAGGCCATCAACTTCGGCATCACGGCCGACCAGATCATCTCGTACCTCGCGGCGCACGCGCACGAGCAGATGCACAAGCAGGCCGCGGCCGACGGCAAGCCCGTCCTGCCGCCTACCGTCGTCGACCAGATCCGCCTCTGGCAGCTGGAGAACGAGCGCATGAAGACGACGTCGGGCTTCCTGTTCCGCGACTTTGACGACGACGCCGAGTACAGGGACATTGCGCGCTTCGCCGACGAGATCGGCGTGCTCGCGTGGCGCAGCGACCGCAAGCGCATGTTCTTCGCGAGCAAGCACGAGCAGATCCGGGACTACCTCAAGCTGCGGAAGAAGGCCTAGCGGGCCGACCTGCTGGACGAGAGGGACCGGAGGGACGGCCTCGTGCCGGGCGCGGACGAGGTGGAGCGGCGGCGGTGGATGGTCGATTAGCCTGGTTGTGCCGCGATGAAGGTGTGGCACTGCAGGCGGGCATGAACACGGACGGAAGCGAGGGATACAGGAGCTCACGAGCCGGAGTTGGGAATCCGCATGGCCTGCGGGCCGGAGGCGTTAGGGATGGCATGAGCGCGGATACCTTTTACGGGCTCTTCATTAGCTGAGTATTCATGTCTTGAGTCTTCGTCTGCGCTGCTGATACAGTGTCCGCCGATCCATCCATTGTTCGTCGTGTAGGCCAAGCTGCCTGATCCAGCGGCTGTCCAAGCGAACTAACTCCACGCTTCCCTGATGATGCATGCCGACGCACAAATAGCAAAATGGTCTCTCCCTAGAGTACAACCAGGCCACCCCGACCACCAGTCTTGTTCAAGCCGTCAAAGAATACTCGCCCTCTTCCTCGTCCCGATCTTCCCTCCCTCACTCTCCGTGATCAAAGCCTGGGTCTCTAGCCCGCCCATGCTTTTCCGCCCGAGAAACCGCGCCACGATGCCGTCGCCTCGCGCCCCAGGCAGGCCACTCATCGTCTCCCCTGGCGGGAGCGCCTTCGCCAGCCCCGTCTTTCGCGCGTACGCAGCCTGCCACTCCCGCAGACTCTCGCGCGCCTCAGGCGTGACGCACCGCTCCGCGAGACGGGCAAAGACAGCGAGCGCGAGTGATTCGTCGTCTACGAAATCGGTGTGGCTGGAAGATGCGAACCGGGTGGCGTTGAGCTGACGGGCGGCGAGGGTCGTCAACGCGGCAGTGGTGTTGCTGTGGGTGAGGCCCGGGCGGGGGGCGTCGCGGGCGGGCGCCTGGGCGAGGAGGGCGCGGAGGGGAGGCGTCTCGGTGAGGTTCGCGTCGGACTTGAGGCGGTCGTGGAGGGCGAGGAAGCGGCCGGTCCAGTAGGCGGAGGGCTGGGCGGACGAAATGTCGTGGGGATGGGGGGTTCGCGGACGAGCGGCTGGGACGTTGGGGGGCGGGAGCGATGGTACGGGCGAGGGTGGTCTGGTCGAGACGATGCTGGTCTTGGAGGAGGAGCTGGTCTTGCGGTCGGAGGCGAGGGAGGTGCGAGAGAAGGAGGCGGTCAAGTTTGTGAGTGCTGCGAGCGTCCTAGACTTGTGGAGGCGAGGTTTGGCAGGCGGAGCGTGCGGGTAGGTGAAGGTCTTGATCTGGATGTCGGAGGTCGTCGTCTCTACCTTGGCGGCGAAGTCGTACGCAGGATTTGAAGGCGGCATGTTTTCCATGTTGGGCTGGTGAAGCAAGTCATTCTTCTTGTGAGAAAAAAGGCTGAGCCGACTCTTGTGATTCTTCATCGCGGGCAAGCCTGGCAGCGGCTTAACTTTACTTGGGCTTATGCTTCTGAGGATCCCGACTTGAGGCGGCACCCTGCTGGTAGTGAGCCCCGAGCCGACGGGCTTTCGTTTGATGACAGCAGTGCCGATGGCGGGAATGATGTTCTCGCTGGCGACGACGGGCCTTCCGACGGGTGGCTGGCTGTTGTTGAAGCTGGCGGATAGGTGCCTGGCAGTCGCGGTTGAAGCTGCAGAGGCTATGCGAAATTGTGTCTCGTCGGCCGGCTGGTCTTCGCTCAAGCCGTTGCTGGGCAGAGTTCTTACACCGGGTGCTTGCCCTGCTACCTCGAGATTCCCTTCGTGGCCTCCGACCTCAAACTCGGCACACGAATCGATGGAGGGTACGACGGCAAAGACATCGCCGCGCTGGAGATCTGCGCCGTTGCTACGGCGTACAGGCCCGACAGGGGCTGATATGGGTCCGCGGGGAGGAAGAAGCAACGATGGCGCGGCGCCCTCGCGCATCGGGAGTCGAGTTTTTCGACGATTTCGAGGGCTCATATTCTGATGTCGTGGTAGCAGGTCAAGTGATTATGGAGTCGCGTGCAACGGAGGGAATCTTGAGAGAGGAGAAACCGGGCGAGTGTCCAACCCGTGGAGGAAGTGGCGGCTGTGGTGAACGAAGGCTTGACAATTGACGAGGCCGCAAGGGTATGGGTACTCCCAGATGCCTCCAGACTTGGTGTTTGAAGCTCAGTCTTAGTCTTGAAGCAACCAATTTTTGACTGGAGGTAAGTCGGCCGGGCCTTCTGGGGTGATGCATCGAGAAATGGAAGGTCCACGGTTGCAGTTGACCACTCCGCTGCAGCAGAGTTGGCGTAACGATTTGAGCTTAGCAGTAACGGTCGTTCAGCCTCTTAAACGACCGTACGCTTTTCTCATTGCCTTTCGGCAGGCACAAAGAGCTGACCACAATACTCGGGCAGGTCAAAACCTGGCGATGGCCATCACGATGCGGCTGCCAGTAGCCCCTTACTTGTGTGACCATGATGCACCCAGCACTTTGGCCAGATGCTCCAAGCAACAACCCAAGGCACAACACGGCCTGTGTGAACTTTCCATCTTTTTTTTTCTCTCTCGAAAAGGTTGTTCACTGTTAGAGCCTTGTCCTGTCCTGTCAAAAGAAATTGTCTTCCTGCATGCTTCATTACCCATTCTAAGCGTGATGATTGGCATGACCCTCCTGGTCCATACCTATAACCCCCTACCAGCTGATGCAGCCGTTGATGCTCCGTCTTGGATGCGCCGTACGTCTCATGCTCCGTCTTTATGCTCCGTGCCGCGCTCAAATCTCCCAGCCATCGATCTTGTACTTGAAGACGATGTCGCCCTCCCCCTTCTCAATCGCATTCCCGTTGGAATCCCACAGCGCCCGCTCCCGATAGACGACGTTCCCATCCCAGTCGACCGTGATGACCGTCTGCCTCTGCGTCCCGTACATGCCTGTGTCGAATCCAATGCCGTTGGCGCCCGGCGTCGCCTCCGGCCTCTGCAGCTCCTCGGCGGCCTTCTTGTCGTCCGTGTCCCACTCCCCCTTGCCCCTCTTGGTGGCTTCGATCATGGCCTCGCGGTGATGGTCATCCCCGATCGACGGGATGAAGATGCTGTGCTTGAGCTGCGGGATGTACTCGGCGAACCCCTGGCCCGGCCTCGGCGCCGGCAGCGTGTCCGTGTCCAGCACGGCGAACAGCCTCTCGGCCAGGGCCTCCTCGCCGAGTCCCTTCTCGACGGCCTCGTCCACGGCCTCGCGCACGAGCCTCTTGCCCTCGGCGACCTTGGGCCACGTCTCCGGGTCGTCGTACGACGTGTTGCTCAGGCCGTAGACCTCGCCGCGCGCCTCGCCGATCCACGGCACGTCATGCACGTGGCCGCAGCGGTTCGACACGATGGCGATCCCCTCAAGGGCCCGCTCGCTGGGGTTGCCCTTCGTCTTGGGCCGCAGCTTGCCGGCGACCATGCTGAAGCCGCCCACGCCCTTGACGCCGCCGTCGGCGCAGCCGCTGCACCGTCTCGGCGGCGGGCTCGGCCGGGTCGGCGCCCAGCCACGCGGTGACCATGCCGCCGCGGCTGCGCTGGGCGTGGACCGGGTGGGCGGCGTCGGGGGGGCCGTCCTCGCGGTAGTTGGTCAGGACGGCGAAGGCGCCGGTCGAGGTGAGGCCGAGCCAGGTGCCCTTCTCGGCGCGCTGGAGGTCGCGCGGCGAGAGGACCTGGGGGCCCTCGGGGTGGGACCACCAGTGCGGGCGGGAGGTGGGGCGGAGGATGAACTCGTCGCGGTTGTCGACGATGATGAGGGCGTAGGAGGGGTGGGCGGTGGTGAGGAGGACGATGCACATGGTGGCAGGTATTTCTTGGTGTGACGCGTAGGTGGTGTTTGAGTCGAGTGATGGAGGGTAACTTGATGTTGTGATCAGGTTGAGCGGGGTAGAGAGGTTGTGGAAGTCAATGGTGTTGTACTCCTTAGTGGCGATGCCGGTCTGGTTTGCTTCGGGGTGCTGCCCGCCTCGTGTCTTTGGATTTATAAGTGCGCCGGCTCCAATGCTGGCTCCTGGTCAATCAGTCCACTTGGTTCGTGTAACAGTGTGCGAGGTTGGATCATTCCTGCTGGTGTCGTTGAAGGAGATGATCTGATGTTTGCTAAGGCCGTCATTGGGCTGGTCGTCGGGGCGGTGCTTGGCGCCTTGGGCTGGAGGTCTTCCGACTCCGGCGATGCGCGGACGAAGGAGCGACTGCACCTCGCAGCTCGAACCTCGCACCTCGGCATCTCGAGGTGAGACAGGCCCAGGTGCCGGCAGGCGGTGGCAGGTGAAGCTGCTGGCAGCTGCTGCCTGGCCGCATCATGTGATGATTGAATGAATGATGAAGGAGCGATGATGGACGTGTTGAGTCAGTCGTGGCTGGTGAGTTGGTCAGCCACAGCTGCGCCATCCCATCTCTTGGCTGCTTCCTCTTCCCTCGTTGTCTCCCCAGCTTCATCCATCGCAGACCCAAACGGGGCGGAGGACGGGATACATCGCGATTGTGGCACCGATGACTGGCGCTGCTTGATCAATGCCGAAACAAAAACACTGATCGACGAACCCCTCTCGCCAAATCATGGCTTTGTACCACCGTCGACTTCCTCTGCGATTGGGGCCTCATTAACAGTGGCGCCCTCTCCCCTCTTTATCCAGGCAGGGCACACATTCGACTGATCGACACGCCCGTCGTCCTGTCAGCACCTTCTCCATTTCCACCATCCATCCCGGCGCTCTGGAACCCCCTGCGGAGGATTTCTCAGTCAGTCTCGAATCATCTCGCGGAGACCGGCCGGCCGTCGTATTTTGACGCCGACTCGAGCATGATCAGCGCTGCAACCACGCACACCGACCAGCACGCCCTCTGATGCTGCGACTGGGGTGGCAGCATGCCGTTGAAGTCAACTGATGCTGGGCGACGCCAGCCGAAAACCCCTCCCAAGCCATATGCTTGCCGTCCATCCGTCATCGTCGTTGTCCCACCTTAACGCCGACGGCCCGCGAGAACCATGATCAAGCCAACGGTGTACCCCACCACCAGCTGGCCCACCGCCCGCCGCCAGCCAGACGCTTCGTGCCTGTCGCCTCGCGCCTCGCGCCTCGTCCCGGATCGCTCAGCTCAATCGGAAATGACGATCACCAGGAACGGGCCAGGCACCGTCGGACGGCGCCGAACTAACACCGCGGGGCGATAGCCCCGCGGACGAGCGACGGAATCATCCAGGTGCCCAGGCTGCCATGGAGCTGCACGCCTCTCCCGCACAGGCTTGCACGGGCTTGCGCTGACTTGGGTCTGCATCTAGGCCAATCAGCACGCCCGCGCAAGACGCAACCTGTCTGTCGTGATATCGCCCCAGAGGCAAAAGGGCAGGACGATGTGCCGCGCGCAGCTTCACGAGGCCAGGCCTGCCCTGGTCTGGCCTGCCCGCGACTTGCCCAGAGACCCCGCGTCGATGGCTCGATGTAACGCTGCAGGCCGCCACTATCCACCTCCCTTCACAGGCCTGATGCGGCCTGGCGTTGACGTCTTGCGGGCCTTGCCCTTGCGACGCCCTGGCGATGCCCTGGCGATAAGCCTGCGATTGCGCTCTCGTCCCCGGCTCCAACCTCGAGACCCGCCACCCGGCCCCTCTTCTGCTGCGCTGCTCGGGGCCCAACGCGCCCTGGCCTCTCCGGCATCCGCTGCGGCGCTTTCGCTCAACTCGGCAGGTCGACAACCTCTGCGGTGGTATCCGGCACACACCCGATCTGGGTTATTGGCTCTACCGCCCCCGAACCCTTCGACTTGTGCCAACAAGGAAGCTCAACGGACCTCGCCAAGCTTGGCACCTCTGCATGAGCCCTCCTCGCACCTGGCGAAGCCCGTCCCTTTCGTTGACGCTATGCCAATCCTACAGCACGCGACATGGCCCCTCCATCGCGCAGCGCTACAGTCGACGCAAACACGAGATGGCCCATGAGCTGGTCAGTCAGCAAAGGCGAGTCATCACGCCTTGATTCTGGCAGAAGACGCGCGAGAACGGGGACGAGCAAGGGTCGGCGGCGTTCTCCCGAAGCTGCCATTGATGCTGCCGCCAAAATCCACCCTGCTATTTAATCCAGCGGTCGCCCGCGATCTGCAATCTGCTTGTCTTCTCCAGGCTCCCAGCTGCGATATCGTCAAAGACCTCTGGTCCAGTCCATCACGATGCGTGTGAACAGTCTGCTTCTGGCTCTGCCCCTGGCGACGGGCGCTTTCGCCCTCGAGCGTCGCCAAGATGTTGATGAGGCCGAGGACAACCGGGAATATGTCCCCAAGAGCTACATCATCGAGTACGGCCGTGTAAGTCCTCGCCGTTGTAGCTGCCGCCCGATCTCCCGCTGACCTGCCCCAGAGCTCCCTCCGCAGGCGCCAGGCCAGTCTCGAGTCCACTGACGACATCACCGTCGTCAAGACGTTCGAGTCCGACATCTTCTCCGGCGTCAGCGTCGAGACCGAGTCTTACAACTTGGACAGCCTCCTGAGGCTGCCCGATGTCAAGAACGTCTGGCTCAATGAGAAGGTCGATCTGCCACCCTTCGAGATCCACCAGGGCTTCAGCGACGATGCCAAGGCTGTCGAGTACACGCCGCACATCGCCACCGGTGTCAGCAAGCTGCACGAGCAGGGCATTTTGGGCAAGGGTGTCAAGATTGGTGTCGTCGACACTGGTATTGCGTACAACCACGCTGCTGTAGGTGACGTGTGCCAGCCGAGCATGGCCATCGGCTAACATCATGTAGCTCGGTGAGGGTTACGGTCCTGGCTTCAAGGTCGAGGGTGGATACGATTTGGTCGGTGACGGAAGTAAGTCGAGCCATTACAGTCATGTTCTTGACTTTATGTTAATAATTGCTGTCAGCCTGGCCTTCCGAGCCTAAGAGGCCCGACGATGACCCCAATGACTTCAGTGGTCACGGTACCCACGTCGCTGGCATCATTGCCGGTTCTACCGAATTGTACGAGCCCCGTCCCTTCCCGCCAAGAACAACTACTTACCCTACACAGCTGGAAGGGTGTTGCGCCTGAGGCGACCCTGTACGCCTACAAGGTTTTCTCCCAGTCCGTGAGTCGAACGCCATACACGCGCACTAACGGATGAAAGCTGACCCTGAAATAGCCCTCTACCGACTCTGCGACTCTGATCGAGTCTTTCCTCCGTGCTTACGATGATGGCGTAAGTGATCGATACACCGGCTTACAAGGTCCCCAGGCTAACTTTCTCAGGTTGACATTATCACTGCCAGTATCGGTGGCACCAACGGCTGGGCTGAGAATGCCTGGGCTGTCGTTGCTTCCCGTCTCGTCGAAGATGGTGTGGTTGTCACCATCTCCGCCGGTAACAGCGGTGCTGCTGGACCTTTCTTCGGTACCTCTGGCGGCTCTGGCCGTAACGTCGTCACCGTGGCCTCCATTCGTAACGAGGTCTTCCCTGCCTCACCCTTTGAAGCCACCTTCACGCTCGATGGCGATGTCAACACCACCAAGATCGGTTACCTTCCTTCCACCGACTACTTCCCCCCCTCCGTCGTCGACTGGCCGATCGTCCCGGTGACCCTCGACACCGCCGTCGTCGCTGATGCCTGCGAGCCCCTCACCGGCCGCGACTTCACCGGCGTTGTGCCCCTCGTTAGGCGCGGCACTTGCTCGTTCGTGATCAAGCAGCAGAACCTTGCCGACGCCGGTGCCGAGTACATCCTCCTGTACAACAGCGAGGCTACCCTCCTCACGCCCAGCACCGACCACCCCACCACTCTGCTCGGCACCATCAGCGCCGAGGCCGGTGCTGCCATCATCAACACCATTGTCGCTGGCGGCAACGTCACTGCTGACTTCTCCGTCAACCCCGAGGAGGTTGTCGCTATTGAGTACGACGCCGGTGGCCGCCCCAGCATCTTCACTTCGTGGAGCGCCACCTACGACCTCCAGTTCAAGCCCGACGTCGGCGGCCCTGGTGGTGACATCTTCAGCGCTTGGTTCGACGGCGGCTACAACACCATCAGCGGCACCTCCATGGCCTGCCCTTACGTTGCTGGTGTCGCTGCCTTGTGGATCGGCGTCCACGGCGGTCGCTCCAAGAACGGCAACGGCTTCGCCAAGGAGCTCGGCGAGCGAATCGTCTCCAGCGGCACCTCCGTTCCCTGGTCAGATGGCTCTGCTCTCGACTACAACTTCCCCGCGCCCCCCGCCCAGGTCGGCAACGGTCTCGTCAACGCCTACAAGGTCCTCAGCTACGACACCCTGCTCCGCTTCGACAAGATTGAGCTGAACGACACCCGCTACTTCAACCGTTACCACGACATCACTGTCAAGAATGAGGGCAAGGAGAGCATCGAGTACGCCCTGTCGTACGAGCACGGCGCCGGCGTTGACTCTCTCGGCTGGCTTCCGACTGTGACCGGTGGCTTCACCCGTCGCCTCAGGAGCTTCGCTGAGCTCAGGCCCAAGAGCCTCGAGGTTGGCATCAGCCTGCCCCGCGACTTCACCTTGAAGCCTGGCGAGAGCAAGACTGTCTCGTGAGTGTTCTGACTCCGTGTTATTAGGACTGAGACTAACATGCGCAGTGTCAACTTCCGCAACCCCGACACCCTCGGCTGGAACGCCTCCGCCCTGCCTCTGTACGGTGGCAAGGTCTTCGTCGCCGGCAGCAACGGCGAGCGTCTCTCGGTCCCCTTCCTTGGTGGGTACCTTACTGTCGTTGAGAACGTGACATGATCTAACAAGAATAGGTCTTGGTGCCGACTTGAAGCGCCAGTCTGACCCCATCTACCAGGCCGGCTTCCCCCTGTCTTACTCGGGCGTCCGCAACACTCCCATCGCCCAGAAGTCCTCGTACGTTGTCATTTCCATCAACTTGAACACCGAATCTGACTAACAAATTCAGCTACTCTTTCGACCTCAGCGTCGGTGTCCAGGACTTCCCCAAGATCTTCAGCAAGCTCATCTGGGGCTCGCGCCAGGTCCGCTTCGACGTACGTTTACCACGATCCCTTTGATGACTGGATGCTGACTGGCGCAGATTTACGAGGCTGGCTGGAGGGAGCGCAACTGGAAGTACCCTCCCGTTGCCGGTGAGAACGGCTACGTCGGTCCCGCTGCCGCCTGGTCGAGCGGTGCCTCCATTGACGTCTTCAACCCCGCCATCCACAACCCCAACGCTACGTTCACGTTCCCCATCACCGACATCTACCGCAACGCCGAGAACACCGCCCAGTTCTTCCGCTACTACTGGTTCGGCAGGCTGGGTAACGGCAGCCAGATCGCCGAGGGCAAGTACCACATCCGCTTCGCCACCCTCAAGCCATTCGGCAACCCTGAGGCCGCCGACAACTGGGACGTGTTCCAGGCGCCGGAGATCACGGTCACCGGAAAGTACTAGATGGTAATGTAGCAGTGCCTGGCGAGCGTACATGAGACGGGACATGACTGCACGATATGACGCAATAGAGATGATAGTTCTTAGACTCTAATCACGAACATGAATATCTCTGTCGATCTATTTACGCTCCACGCACGTCTTGTTCACTGCAAAGTTGACGTCCACCACGACAGCCCGATGATCCGAGATCCAGAGTCCGTCATCAAACTTGTTCTCAATAACGCCGTAGTTGAGCAGCTCCATGTCGCGAACCTCGGGCCGCCACACGAAGACGTGGTCAATCCTGGACCACCCGCTCCGGTCGTCGGAGAAGCCCGTGAACGTGTTCAAGTGCCCGTGGATTCTGCTCGGGTCCACAACGTCGCGCGCATCTTGGTAGTTGCCCTCGGCCACCATCTCGACGTACGCAGGGTTCTCAGGCGTGATGTTGAGGTCGCCGCCGAGGAAGACGGGCGTCGGCTCCCCGCCCTCGGCCGCCTCGGCCGCCGCCTCCTTGGCGAATTGCACCAGCAGCTTCGCCGACTCGACGCGCGCCGTCTGGCCGACGTGGTCAAAGTGCGTGCACATGTACGTCAGCGGCACCCCGGTGCGGCGGTCGCGCAGCGACGCCGTGGTCACGACCCGCGGCAGCGCCGCGTCCCACCCAACGCTGCCAATCTCCTCGGGCGTCGGCGACAGCCACCGCGTCGAACCCTCCAGCAGCTCGTAGGCGTCCTCGCGGTACAGGATCGGCGAGAACTCGCCCCCGGAGGCGCCGTCGTCGCGGCCCACGCCCAGAGACTTCCATCCCGGTCCCAGTGCGGACGTTACGTCCGCGAGCTGTGACGCGAGGACCTCCTGCAGACAGACGAGAGACGAGGGGCGCCCGGCTGTCTCGTGGTGCAGTTGCGCGGCGAGAGCGGGGAGGCGCAGCGGCCAGGCGGGCTCCGGGGCGGAGGGGGCCGGGACGGCCCATCGGATGTTGTAGGAGATGAGCCGCGGGGTGAAGTCGAGGACCTTAGAGGCGGCGAGGACCGGAGCCGCAGCCGCAGCAGCAGTGAGAAGGAGGGTAGGCTTCATGGTGAGAGTAGGGAGATGAGGAATGAGGTGATAGATGGCTGTGGTTTTAGTAGCATGAAATCACGGCTGGTACTTATACTCTGCGGTCTGTCTCAGGATTTCTTCTGGCCCTGGGCGTGATTTAGAAGATGTTCCTGACGATCATGTCGGTTCGGGCACGTGGCTCGCTCGCAGCTCGTCCGAGAGAGAGCTTGTAGAAGATCATCGTGCATGTTGCCCAACTCGAGCAAGCAGGTGCAACGTGAAGATGGCCTACAAACCACAGAGATTGATCTTTCCACAGAGAAAAGCACGCTATCGAGGTACCATGACGTCGAGAGGGGTCGAAAGTCAGAGGCCCGCTTACACCACCTGAAGATCGTGGAACGGAGGTCTATGTAAGGTTGTATGAGAGCATAGGACCCGGGCGGGGCGTCGGGATCGGGGTTCACGTGGGGGCGGCGGTGGCGCTCATTCGTCCGGCCGATGCGGGGTCGGGCGGCGGACATGGCGTGAGTGCAACGACCACGGCTGGTGAGCGGGTGATTAAGTGCTCTGGGTGGTCTTGGCCCCTGATTTATGCCTCTCTCGAATTTAAGCTGCGGTGGGGGGCTAGTGATTTGATGCCGTCGTGGGCAACTGCGGTGTTATTCGACAGGGGGGCTATCGGCGTGCTGGCGGGAACCGAGCGTTGACCGTGCTCAACTTCAGATGGAGGATAAGCTCACTGTTGGGTGAGGGAGTAAATACATTTCTTCGAGGAACACGACCAGGGCGATGTGGCACGTAAAGTAGTGACAGACAACACATGTGCGACACATTGCCATACAGGTAGTACGCTTAATTATTAGAGGAGCCGTCCATGTATCACGAGCTCTTGTCTTAACCCGAACAAAGCTGAAAGCCATTTCTCCGACGACCATGTACGTTGAATGCTTCGACAGCTTGAACCATCCAGAAGTCTTTCTACTGCCCGCCTTGCTCCTAGAGCCCCTTACTCCTGGTGTACTGACGACAGCCCCCTCACTTCACATAGCGGATGGAGAACTCGTGCGTATCAACCCTTTCCCAGTCCTCCACCTTTTCCCTATCGCCAAAGATCTTCAGCGCCCATAGGACCAGCTTGTACTTGCCCGCCGGCGCCCAGCTTCCATCCGCCACCTGCCCCGTCCAGAAGCCGAGTGAACCATAATAGAACGGGCTGTTCCACAACGACGGAAAAGGGCTCCACTCGTCGTATACGGCCCCAAGAGTCTCGACCCCAAGCCAGTTCTCCTTGGGCTCCGGCTTGGGCCCGGAGCATGATGGCTTGACCGGCAGCACCTCGACGGTGATCTCGGGGCTGCCCATGACAAGGTAATACTCCATCCACGGCTCGTAGCCCGGCGGCAGGGCGTTGTACTTGAGAGGCTCCTTGGCCCAGTCGGGGTGCTCGGCGGGCGCGTGGAGTTGGAAGATACTGTTGGGGGCGATGGTCGAGTTCCACGAGTCATCGGCCGGTCGCAAGACGGTTGCGCTTCGCATGGGACCGGCAGCGCCGAGGTAAGGCAAGGAGGAAGAGATCTCGTCCGTGCCATTGAGGGTGATCCAGCCGGAGTAGATGGGCAGCACGTCAGGGTTGAGCCCCTCCGGAGCAGTGACTGAGACTGAAACTTTGCCAGACTCCCCTGGCCCCAGGGACAGAACTGGGGGGTCGAAGATGAGCGTGGCGTGCTCCTTTCGCAGGATTGGCTCATTAGCTTGAAAGATGTCACCTTCGACCAGCGTCTCATAGGTAAGCGCCGGCACATGGGAAATGTTGTATTCTGCCGTGGACTTTCCTGAATTTGTAATGGTGAAGGTAGCTTGGGGTGAAAAGAACTCGGTGTCGTTGAGGGCAAGCCCAGGGGTGTCGAAGATGGTCGTCGTGAACGCGGCATCGTACGCCTGAATGATACCGGCGCCCTGCTGAGCCACGGGGGCGAGACCGTCGTAGACGACAGGTTTCTCCCAGTTGCCGTTGGCGTAGTCGTAGGTATAGCCAACATTCGGAGCGGCTGTTGATGTCAAAAGCTTGGCCATCAAGGCTGGGTCGTTGGTACCCCGGACCTGGGCGATCAAGGCAACAACGGCGCCCACCAAGGGGTTGGACATTGACGTGCCCGAGGCCACGAGATATCCTCCGTTGAAAATTCGTGGGTACGTCGAAAGGATCTCACCTCCTGGTCCGCCCACATGTGGTTTCATCTTAAGATCGAAGGTCGGCCCCCAGCTGGAGAACTCGCTCGGCTTTCCTCCTTCCACCCAGGACTCGGTTGTCAGATCCCCTGTCTCATAGTCGTAGACGGGAAGCCGCTCGTTGTCGAATGATGCAACAGAAATCACACCATCGCCGCTCGACGGAGCTCCGACGGTGGAGCCCCATCCGCCGCTGTTACCCGCAGAAAACACGCACGGCACACCGGCCTTCGTGATCCTCGAAACGGCGACCGCCCAAGGATCCTGGGACCAGCCGCTGTCGGCACCCAGAGACCCCATGATGACGTCGTGGCCATCGTCAAAAGCCTTGTAGATGCTTGCCGTGACAATATCAATTGAGCTGCCCCAGCAGCTGAATACCTTGTACATGCCCAACTTGGCGTCGGGTGCAGCCCCGATGAAGCCATACGGGTTCTCCTGCGCAACGGCGATACCCGCCACGTGTGTTCCGTGGCCGCCGCACTCGTCGAACGGGTCGTCGTCGGGGATGGGAACAATATCCTCAATCGTTTCGAGGTAGTGATCCCCGGCGAGGTCATAGCCGTGCGTGACGATGCAGCCCGGACCGAAGCACCCTCCGAGTGCGGGGTGCAGATAGTCAATGCCATCGTCGACAATGGCGATCCGCATGCCCTGGCCTTTGATGTTCATGGCGTGCAGCTTGTCGATCTGCGTCATCAAGTGCGGCGTGTAGCCTTCACCGTCCGCACGACGCTTCAAACCTTCGGGGCTGCCCGTGGAGCCTTTTGCCGGGATGAGTTTGGGGTGTGGGACTTTCCGGACGGGCCAGACGTTCCTGACGCGTGAGATTTGGGCAATCCTGGCCATCTGATCGTCGTGCTCGTTGTCATCACCGCCGTCGACAATGGGACCGTCAATCTGAACCGAAACGCCCTTGAAAAGGCTCGAATCGATGTTGAGCTTGACTGTGACGTTGCCAGCCGCGATGTCGGTGACAGAAGAGACAATATCGTCCGAGTCCTGGAGAGCAACTTATCAGAGTCTGACACAATCATGTAGGATGGAAAGATTGGCAATCCATCATACCAAAGCAGGGTCAATCTCTATGAGATAGGCACCAGGAATAATCCGCTCGTTTTCATGGCGTGCGGCAGCAGCGCGGGAAAGTCGCTTGAAGTGCTTCTTCGGCTTGGCAGAGACTGCACAAGCCAGGTAGAGGGCGATGATGAAGCCCTGAAGCTTCATATTGTTAATTACCCAGCTGGGTTGTCAATCAGCAAGAAGAGGTCGGTTGTACTTTTAGCTGGCTCAGAGTTCAACGAAGCCCAAGGGGCAGCTCTCTACACTTATACCTCGCCATTTTGAAGCATGGTCCGATGCCCAGACTGCGATACGTGTTGCTCATCTTGGCGTTCAAGTGCGGTGACTCCATTTCGCATCCCGATAGATGAACGCGATCTTGGTGAAATTGCAAAGTCGAAGCTCTAGCCACCGGGCCGCGGACCTGTGAATCAGAGCAGGTAAGCGGCACAGCTTATGCTCAGCCTCCTCAAAACCTCTAATGAAACCCTAGGCCGCGCGTGCGTCGTGCGTCGCGATCTCGCTTGACCTTGTTGCCTACCGCATTAGGCCACGAGGCGCGATTCCTCCAATCATTTCGACTGCACTGCGCCGGAAGTCGGGCGAGTCGGGCACGCAGCATGCAATACATCACAGGGAAAGGGCTGAGATATCGAGAGCGGCGCGTCGCGGGGCGGGAACCGTCGAGGATGGCCTCATAACAGGCGGTGGGAGGATTCAGGCTGAACGTCTGAGGGGCAGAAGTGACGACTGCTGTATATCGACTTGATGATCAGATGGTCATCATTGCGGAGTAGTTTCCATTGGCGAGCTCATTATTCGCGATCCCAAACAGCATCGTCAATCTGGCGAACAAATGTTGTGTTCTGGGGTTGGTGAGGCTTGATGCTATAGGAATTTGCCGGGCTTCTTTGGAGTTCAAGTCAATATGGATCTTCACGTTGTCATTACTTTCAGCGTAACATGTTGTAGCGTGCAAGCTCTAGATCTAGGATCTCATCGAACCAATCACATTGTTCAATTACTCGATCCGAAATCATGGGCTGATATATATATGTGACGGTTTCCGTTCAAACCTGACTGCATCGCACGCCAGGTGGCGTGAATTTCATCAAAGGGGAATGCCAGGCTGAGATCCAACAACAGTTTTACGTGGCGGGCCGACCATCTATACCTCACATCACATCGTCTCATCCCTACACAGGAACGGTGCGAGGCAAATGAATCAAACCGTTGTGGAGTCGTTGCATAAATGGAGAGAATTATGGTAAATAATTTAAGGCAGCCTGAAATCATTATTGAGTGAGCCCTAAAAGATGACGAAATACGAACCTGGCTTGATTCCGTCGACGGAGTTCCCTCCATTAATATCTCGAGTCATGTGCTGCGCTGTAACAGCATTCGCATTGCATATGTCAAAAAGTCCCGCTAGCATCCCTAACATCCCTTTTTGGTTTATCCGTAGCTATAAAGCTGTACGCGGCTAGGGGATCAGGATGATAATCGTGGTCGTCATGTTGCGTCCTTGCCACATCTCTAAGTTTAACAGCACAGTCGGAAAGAGTTAATGTATTAGGTTTTCAGTCGCACCCGCATGTAAGGAAGGCATTTAGAAACCTTTGGCGCACCAAATCATGCCGATATTGCATTGGATTCAAGCCCTGTAAGAAAGGCCGAACTCGGGGCTTGAAAAACTTTCCACTTGAACTTAGACTGCATGATGTCCCGACACGCTCTTGATGGCGGAAGTCTTCAATATATAAGACAGACTGTAGCTCCAAGTGTTCTGAAATTTTCCCGAGACCCTACAATAATCTTTGCGTCAACTTCAATCTCGTTTTATTTGAGACGGTAACGCTATTGTAAAATCATTATGAAGCTCAATGTCTTCTTTTTGGGGTTTGCGACCTTGACCCTCGCTTTGCCCTCAGCACTCGCCTTGCCCAAACGACAATTCTGCCGAACACTTGTCAGGCCCGACTGTGGTAAGGGATATGTTTGTGTTCCTGTCAAGGTGGGATGCACCACGACTACGGACTGCTGGGGAGTTTGCCGATCGGCGAAGAGGTACAGCGCCATGGTGGCCCTGACGGAGGGAAAGAATGAAAAGGCTGGGGGAGGCGAGAGCCAAACCGATTCTGGCGGAGAGAAAAAGGACACAAAGGCGAAGAAAACTCTGTCGGAATCATTGAGAGAGAAGAAGGCGGAGAAGAGGAAGAAGAAGGAGGAGAAGAAGGAGAGGAAGAAGCAAGAAGATGAAAAGAAGAATAAACTGGAGATCCGGGAAGACAACCAAGATGAGAGGCCTCCCAGAAAGGCCACGAAGGACGGGGAGAGGAAACTCGACCCTAAGAAGGACGACCCCAGGAAGCACGACCCGAAGAAGCACGACCCGAAGAAGCACGATCCCAAGAAGCACGATCCCAAGACACACGATCCCAAGACACACGATCCCAAGACACACGATCCTAAAAAGCACGATCCCAAGAAGAATGGCTCCAAGAAGCACGACCCCGAGAAGCATGGAGACAAGGGCAAACATGAGCAGAAGCATGATCACAAAAAGCACAAGCAGAAATCTGCTGAGACTCACAAGCCAAGGAAGCAAGGTGAGAAAAAGACGCACCAGGAACCTCACAAGCACAACGAAAAGCAGCAACACGAGGAGTATGACAGCTACAAGAAGCACCGGGATACCAAGAAACATCAGCAGCCCGAGAAGCCCAATACCCACAGGAAGCATGACCGGAAGAAGGACGGGAAGAAGCAGCATCGGGTCCCCAATAAGGATGGCGGCTTTACAGGGACCAAAGCGGAAGAGTCTGACCCATGGTCAAAGCATGGGGAGAAGAAGCCTCTCCGCGCCGAAAATTAGAGTATCTCTCGGAAGCCCCGCACTGTCCGGCTTGATCATCGGTCATCTCAAGATTTTCGTCCGCAAGAAGGCGCCGACCTACTTGGATGAAGGATGAGGAGCGCCAGAACCAGCGGATGCTGCTGGTTGGAATGGGTTGCCGAGGACTACAGATGGAGGATTCTAGTCACCATCCTGTGCACGTCCAGCACCAATGGCCCTACCCACTCGGATTCTTGATCTTCGACACCAAGTGAGGCCACCTTTGGTGATCACCTTGAAGTCTTCCATGTCGTTCGTCTTATCGGAGGGTTGAATCGATAGTTGCCAGTCTGCTTTCGGGGACACAGCCCCGTCGCTCCCGTCCCTTGGCCGTTGTGAGGCGGCCGTGCTGGCTCTCCACGTGCCCCGTTGTGAAAGATCTCCATGTTTTCTAGTAAAGTACTATTGAAGATAGTAACGGTTTCACTCATTCAGGCATTCCCGGAACCACAGGTCTTGTTGCAATAATCCTATCGCGCTTAAAGGGTGGCGTTTGCTGGTGATCATAGATGCGAAGTATGGCTTATCTACAGATCCAATTTAATAACAAAAGCCAGGCCGTAGCCCCGCAAAGTCATACGCAGAGGCACTCGTGAGAAGGACACGGCCATCAAGGGTACCTAAACCGCACATATGGAAGACGATATCACACATTTAGGCCCTCAGTAGATACCCCACTCCACGTCCACATTGGTGTTGACAGTCGTGCCTGAGCAAGTCATGACGCCCTTTGCACCAATCCTGCCGCCGCCGCCAAACTGGTCAATGGCCTCATTAATGGCATCGATGACGTCCTGTCCGCCGACCCTGAACTCGACAGCCCCGCCGGTATCGCCGGTGCGCTCAATTCCAAAGCGGCACGAGCCGTACTCTAGGATTTTGCGATGGCCGGTAATGCGGTGGGTGAACTCGGTAGACGCGTCGCCCTCGATGTTCCTGATGATCTGCTTACAGTCCTCCACCTTGGGAGAAACATTGCTGCCCTGGTTCTCAAATGAGGATTCGCCGCAGTGGTCCTTGCCGGGAGGAATGTCGCAGGGGTAGTTGGCTGTGCCACCCTTTTTGCCCGTGTCCCAGGACTGGAATGCGCGGTCGGGACTGCAGACGGGAAGCTGAACGAATCCTGCAGTCTGGATGTTCTCGTCGAGCAGGTCAGATTGCGTCGCCTTGCTCAGTGCCATTTCGGTAAAGTTTACGGGTTTGTTCTCCTTATCGTTGTGACGCCACGTGTTAACGGAGCCCTTGACCAGATCCGCCACGGAGAGCGAGCCGAAGTCGCCGAGCCTGTCTAGGCCTACGGGCACGGAGAACTTGTTGTTCTGGCAGACCATCTCACAGGGACCGCCATCATAATACTGACACTCGCAGGTCTCGGCATCGCCGTCGGGGTGGACCAGGTAGTATAGTGTGCCATCGTGGCAGACGCTGGTGGCCTCTGCGGTGTCGTCGTCGACGTACTTGCTGGCGGGGTTGCCGCTGCAGCCCTCTCCCGAGTCGAGAATGAAAGCGTACGTCTTGGAACGTCGCCACAAGGCGGGGATGGAGTAGCCATAGAATGTCTTGAAGACGTTGGCCTGTAGTTCGCTGCCTGTGGTGTCTTCTGGGAGCGGGGCGCTCAGCTTTCCCTCGATGAGCTGACCATTCGCGATGAGTTTTCCGAGCACCGTGACGTATTCCCTGTCACCGCTAAAGAGCTTGCCTAGAGTGACCTCGGTGGCGTTCATCCAGCCGAAGATGACCTGACCCATGTAGTTGGAGAACTTGTTTTGCTCCGTTGGGGTCCAGGAATCCTGCTCTGGACTCGACAACATGTCCTTTGCCAGGGTTCCAGTCTGACCCATGAGCATCAAAACGGTGTCCTTGGTGTTGTCGAATGTGTTAGAGTTGGCCAAGGCTGGCAACCCCCGGAGAAATCCGTTGAAGAACGGTGCTCCAGCGCCGAGAGTTCCAATCGTCA
Source organism: Verticillium tricorpus MUCL 9792 (assembly GCA_000732205.1). Lineage (NCBI taxonomy): Eukaryota > Fungi > Ascomycota > Sordariomycetes > Glomerellales > Plectosphaerellaceae > Verticillium > Verticillium tricorpus. The sequence goes on from JPET01000004.1 coordinate 3,405,132, forward strand.
AAAGATCAATTAAAATGTTGAGCCACTGATTCGTCTTCTCTTCAGGAATAGGTGCAAATGTGTCTTCCATGTCGTCGGCGCCGCTGGCGAATTGCCCTACCATTGTCCCCAAAGCTGAGTGGTATGCGTGGTACATCTTATGGATTCTGATTAACGAGTCCCAGATGAACTTCGCTGCTGGCCCCGAATTGTCACCGTCGGCGCTGTCTGGGCATGTAATAAACTCGTCGCAGCTGTCTATTCCATCGTTAAGTGAATGACAACCCTTCGAGGCACCCGCCTTGAGCGTTCGCTCGACTGACTTGGAGAAAGTTAGGAACTGGTCCTTGTCGGTACTGAACCACTTCGAAACAACCTCACGCCAAGCACTGTCCGTATCCACTGCTTGCCATCGCTCCTTTGACGTAACGAGCCATGGATCTTCGACGACATCGGTCATGCAGTGGAATTCCCTCCATTCGCCAATGATCGTGGTGCTCTCCTTCGGGTCATTACCGCTAGCCGCCAGCGCAATGAATGAGGCCCAGTCCTTGGCCGGCCTGGGAGCAGGGTTAAAATCCTGAAGGTCACTGGCCCAGTCTGTGGTGCCGGCCATGCCCAGGCTCGCGTATAGTCTGGAGCGGACTGCCTTGGTGCTCTCGCTCATGTACCCGACCCACTGGTTGTTGTCGTAGACGAGAATATCGCTGTTGCTGCTGGCGTCGAGGAAGTGCTTCACCACGCGGTTCTGGCGCTTAGTCCCGCCGTTGATGATCTCCTTGATCTCGGCGTCGGCGATGTACCCGGCGGTCCCGGTGCATCTGCCCGGCGTGGCGTGGGACGTCAGCCGGTCGCCGGTGAATTTGCAGTTGGGGCCCCAGCAGCCCGGCTCTGCCATTTGGAACGAGCGACCGTAGCTGGTTACGCCAACGACGATTTTGTTTCCGGGAACACCGGCCTTGGTGATCATGGCCAGCGACTGTCTGGTCTCCGTCAGGTTGACCTGGCTGCGAAGGCAGTTGCCCGTCTCGCAGTTCTCCTGAGAATACTCATTGTTGGCGTCCCACTGGCCGTGAAGATCGTACGTCATGTACACGATGTAGTCGACGATCCTGCTAATGTCCTTGATCGGGAACTGCTTTAGGTACCAGTATGAGGCGGGGGCGGCGATGGCAACTGTCTTTCCAGGAAGCAGGTTCTTAAGGACGGCGAGGAAGGCCAGGTAGTTAGGGCCGTCCTCGGCCTTGCCGGGATCAAAGTCGGGGAGGTCCGGCGCGCCGGGGTACTCCCAGTCGATATCAACACCATCAAGCTCGTGCTTCTTAATGAAGTTGGCAATGTTTGTTGCCATCTTCATGCGGTTGGCAGGCTTAACACCCTCGCGGAAGATGTAGTATGTATCGGGAAAGGTCGAGAAGTCCCAGCCGCCGAAGGACAGGATCCTCTTGGCACCCCTGACGCGCTTGAACTCGTTAAACTGGTAAGTAGACAGCAAGTCGCCGACCTTAACCTCGTACGAGGGTGTCAAGGTGCCGAATCCAAAGTGCAGATGTGTGTACTTAGAAGTGTCGATCTGAAGCGCATCCTGGTACAGACACGGGCGGCCCATACCGTATCCCTGGAAGTAGGCGAGCTTGATGGCGCCGCTTCCGGTACCTTTGACCACGTCGACGCCGCAGTTGGAGATGCAGCCGTTGGTACCGTCCTTGGACGTCCCTGGCGGGCCGGTGTTGGTGTCGATGCAGAAGTCCCTGGTGATGCCGCACTGGCCCCACTTGTTGCAGCAGGCGTTCAGGAGGCAAGGGTTGAGATCGGTGATATTTTTCCCGTCTGTCGGGGGCTTGGAGCCCGGCTTCTGCGGGCCACACTTGGCATTGGCGATGGGGGAGGGAAAGGGAGGCGTTCCTTTGCTCAGACACATCCTGATATACCCGTAGAGAGGCTCGCACCCTGACCAACCCCAAGTGTTCTTGTTGAAGCTCATGATCTCCTCCCTCGTCAGACCAAACTCGGCTTCCAGGTTGGCGCAGTTGTCACCGTCCTTCACATCGTATACGAAGCACGAGCCGTTCGAGTTGGGCTTGGGACGGAAGTCCGGAAGATCGCCACTGGAACAGCAAACGTGCTGCTTTGCCTTCAGACTACCACAGATTTTGGGGTTGAACTTGTCAAAGTTGGCACCCGAGATGCCACATCTGACTGCCAGTTCCGGACAGCCCTGGCCGGAGTCGACCTGGATAGTTCTGCATTCTGCCCGCGCTTCGAGATGGGGGTCGGAGCGAGTGTCAACAGTGGAGTTGCCGGTCACAGTGTCGTTGAGAAGAGGCGAAGTGAATGTGGCCTTGCCGGAGAAGTTCTTCGAATCCGTGAATGACAGGCACGTCGCGTTAGACCAGGACTTGATGGCGTTCTGGATGGGAGTGAATGTGGCGTTGCTTGTGACGACGACGCCGAAGGTATGAGTGCTGTCGTACTCAGGTCCACACAGCTGCATAGCCAAGCTAGGCGTGGTAACATTGAGCGTGTTAAAGTTGTACTCGAATGTCTGGAGGGCTGATCCGCTGAGGCCTTGATTCAGCAGATCTCGACCAATGTAGACTCCGATGGTGGCCTGCCCAGAGCGGCCATACAGGATGAAGGGCCGATCCGAAGCTCCGTGGCCATTGTCGATGTACTCGCGAATCTGCGCTACGAGTGACCGGATAGCCGGCTTGGCCAGACCAAAGCCCTCGTCCCACCAGCCGAGCTCAAAATCAACATCGACAGATTTGGCGGCGTCAAGGAGCTTGGCAGGCACCGGCTCGGATTCCATGTTGTTGAAATCCGAGCCGTAGGAGGAACAAGCGGCGATGCGGTGAGAGGAATCAGGGTCATCAACGGGGTCGTAAAGGGAAAAGCCATAGAACATGGTCTGCTGGCACCTCTTGATGACGTTGAAGTTGGGATAGACAGACCAGTTGACTGGGTCCGGGCCGGCATCGACACAGCGTCCGGGACAGACGTCAAGAGCTGCGTGTGCGGCTGCTGGCAGAGCACTGACGGCGGCGAGTGCCACCGTGAGCCATGGTGGAGTCACCATGATGCCTCGTCCTAGCTAAGATCACAGATGTTAGCCAGTCCAAGCTGATAAACGTTGGGGTCTTACTTTTTCAAGTGCTTATCCACACAAGAGGGCAGATGAGTAGATTAGGTATGCGTCTGATGCGAGATGCGGTTCGATCCAATGCTCGGAATCAGCAGCACATTAAATAAGGACCTCCCAAGTCATGATCTTACTATTCCCTTTCGGCCCCCATTCTGGCCGACAAAAAAGCGCATGTTCATCACGAGGCATGTTCATGCCAAGGACCTAGGAGTTCGTTGACCATGTCCGTCCGGCCAGTAAGCCATCAAGACACTCAAGGGGGTCAGTTATTACAAGGCCCGGCTAGAACCAGGGCACGGATGGGCAGAGCCAGGACCCATGCGGTGCGAGAAGCCACGGGGTGTACTCGGGCAGGGTACGCGTATTCCTCATATTGGGCAACTCAACGGCATGCGAATGAATGATTATATGTGGGGATTTGGCAAGGTATGAAGGAAGAATGGGAGTCATGTGAGGCATGAGGGTGTGCGGGAGGTGAGAGCAAGGTAGCATCAGAGAAGCGACTAGCCGACAAGTTTCGCCTCCTAGGTAGATTAAACAACCCACACACGTACATAAGCCCCCCACATGAAGAAAACGGAGAGCGGAAATGGGGCTGACAGGACTAACAAGCACCCATTGTGGTGTGGGGGTTGAGGGAGACGAGAGAATCTAGCATTGGAGAAGTGGCTTGCTGATTAGCTTCGCGTCCTAAACTACAACCCTTGCACTTGCATAATGAACTACATGGAAGAAATGAAAAAAGGAGACAGGGCTGACTTGCCCCCAATGTGGCATTAGGGGCTGGCTGAAACTGATAGAGGGCGAATAGAGAAATAGAAGCCACCAATAGTCTGTCTGATTAGGCGAGAAGAATAGCTGCAGCGCCGAGAGCAGCCATGAAGATCGCGCTCCCTGCCACGACTAACTGCTGGATAGCCTGATCCTCCTCTGGGCAATCGGGAGGTGGGTTTGGGCGTCTGCACCTCCGGCCAAGCTCATTGGCCTCCATGCTTTCGACCGTAGCCTTGTCAATCTTGACCCTGCAGGGGTTTGAAGTCGGGGTCGGAGAGGAGGAGGCCACGACTGCACAAGTACCATACTGTATGTTCACGCCGGAAAGCGGTTTGGGGACATTGTGCGTCCTTTCCGTTACGTTGATGGCTACTCCGAAGCGGGGCGAACAGCTCTCCTCCTTGGCCGTGGCAGAAACGAGATCAGCTGCTTGAGCGCCTTGCTTGATATCGAAGTCGAGCCAGAGCTTGCCAGTGTTGTTGCTGATGATGGTGACCTCGTCTCCGCTTTCGTCACACCTTCTCCACCAAGCCGTCCAGAGTATCTTCAAAGGGCCCTCGGTTTCGAAATCCATGAAGGCATAGACGAGGTAAGGCTCGCTGGAGTAGTTGGCCCATTCCAGATCGAAAGTCCTGTCGCCGACCTTATCGAGCATGGTCATGTTTCCGTTGAGGACATCAAGCTCGATGACGGGCTGGAGATTTTTGGCCAGCTCAGCATTCTGGAGTGCGAAAACAATGGGAAACCTTTCCTGCGGCGCATACGTCTCGTTCTGGCGCGGGAAGACGATACCGATATCCAAAAGGTCGTCGTCGGCGCTAACAATGGCCCCAAGATAAGCCGACGCACCCACGAGGGAATATAAGGTGTGATGTACGAGATGCATGGCGGTGTTTGCTTCTTGGTGTTGCTGCAAATCGTGGGCAATGGCGATGGTGACGGCGATGACGATGGTGATGTTGTGAAAATTGCTTCCACGACACAACCATTATTCCTTGACTCCCACAGAACCACGACTAATAGTCTCAGCTTACTCGGCTCGCTTGGTTTCCTTGGCATCATGCCGTTCCCCTGTCGCGGGCCGATGCAGCCACTCCCGCCTTTTACCTACCCTGTCAATCTTATGCTTATTTCGAATGGAACGGTGCTTGGTTTGGTACTACTGCAGGGGTCTGCTACTAAGTACGCGTATTCGTACATGTACTCAGTAAGCAATTGAAGAATCAAGCATCGAAGAAATCCTTGCCGCGGCTGGCCCCGACTTTCGCCTCTTGTTCAAAACTCTAAGCTGTAAACCCTCACTTGCATGAGTAATCCTTACTAGGGTGCACGGCCAATGCAGGGTCCGATACGCGTATGTAAGAGTCGTCATGAGGTGCTGCAGCTGGCCCAGACTTTCGCCTCCCGGTTATCAGTAATAGCCGCACAATCTAAGACGATCTCGCCCGGAGAAACAAGCCCTACCCGGGGTTTTCCATGCGGAGTTGCGACCCTTGGAGGAACATACTCTCTATCGCCTTGCAGGGCCAAGACTGCAGTCAGCACACACTATCACTGAACTTCATTGCGACGGTCAGATGCGCGTTTTCCTCATTCGATCGAGACGGAACTCGCTTTCAGTCGAGATGACACATACTGCAGGCCCGCTAGTTCGGGTTTGATTTGGGATCAGCTGGTGACCGAGCCCTGTCAGCCGTTCTCCGCGTAGAGTTGCATTGCAGAGGCTCGAAGCAAGATCTTGTTCGTCGCCTTGCAGGGCCAAGACTGTAATCGGAAATGGAACTCGCTTCAAGTCGAGAGGGCACACGTGCGCTTTGGCAAGATATCGCAGGTTGCCGTAATGACTTCAACGCCGGGCCATCAAATTGCGAAGCGGAAAAAGAAAATGGCTCGTGGCACAGAGTATAAGATGCCATCATGGAGTCCGTTTCCCTGGGGGGAGAGAATCACTTCTTCTCCAACACTACCGCATGACATCCGCCTTCAGCTGGCTTCTAGTTCCTGATCCATTCTTTCATTTCTTACCAGACAGACTCTAGCAAAGATGCACTTGACGCGCCTTCACCTTGCTGCTGCCATTGCCGGGCTTCTATCGAGCCCGGCCTTGGTCTCGGCTAAAGGACACGCTCGCCGCGGTGTTGAGTGCTTCTTCGAGATGCCGGCTGACAGTGGCGAGACCTGTGAGAGTCTCTCATCCAGCTGGGGTATCTCGGTTGAGGAGTTTATCAACATCAACCCGGGCGTGACCTGCCCCAGCCTTGAGGCCGGCAAGTCCTACTGCGTCGTCGGCGAGTTCACTCCTGATGAGCCCACCACTTCCACAACCACTAGTACTTCCACCACCGCGAAGCCTACGAGCACCACCACCACCCAGCCACCCACCACCATTCGGACCACGACCACAACTACGTCCACCACGCCATCCGGCCCGAGCGTTTCTCCCGTCATGCCCGGCTATGCCGCTAACTGTGATCGTTTTTACAAGATCCAATCCGGCGACCAGTGCGACACCATCGCCTCGAAGAACGGTATCACCGTTGCTCAGCTGAGGGCTTGGAACACCGAGATTAATGCTTCTTGTTCCAATCTCTGGCTTGACTACTACATCTGCACCCGGATTCCCGGCGCCGTCGTGATCACGACCACCTCTCGGACCACCACAACGACCACCGCCGCGCCTGGCCCGACCGTTTCCCCTGTCATGCCTGGCTATGCGGCTAACTGTAACCGCTTTTACAAGGTTCAATCTGGCGACCAGTGCGATACCATCGCCTCCAGGAACGGTATCACCGTTGCCCAGCTGAGGGCTTGGAACACCCAGATCAACGCCTCTTGTTCGAACCTCTGGCTGGACTACTACATCTGCACCCGGATCCCTGGTGCCGTCACGGCGCCGACAACAACGACCACCGCGCCAGGGCCGACCAACACGCCCAAGCTGCCCGGTGCCGTGGGGAACTGTAACAAGTGGTACAAGATTGCCTCCGGCGACACCTGCGACACCGTCGCCGCTAAGAACAAGATTACCGTGGCCATGTTGCGCAGCTTCAATACCCAGATCAACTCTAGTATGTTCCTCTCCTTATACATTCTTTTATCTGACTGTATTCCCTTCGCCGCTGACACCTTTCTCTCCAAATAGGCTGCAACAACCTCCTGAGGGACTACTATGCCTGCGTCGGTATTCCCGGCGCCGCCACGCCCATGCCCGGCATCGTGTCCAACTGCAGCTGCTTTTACAAGGTGGTCTCGGGCGATTCATGTGATGTTATCGCCAGGAAGGCTAGCATCACTGTCGCCAACTTCCGTAAATGGAACACCCAGATTAACGCGGCGTGTAATAATTTGTGGCTTGATGCTCTGGTCTGCACCAATGCCTAGGGGACTCTATCAGGGCTACAACTGCGGAGACGCTGAAAGCACGGAAGTCAGGGCGACGCCTAGGGGGCGATCAACGCGGAGGCAGCTTTATAGGAATATAAGCAACTGGAGAACCTCTCTAGAAGCGAAGGAGGTCAGACCTAAAATGCCCTTCTCCCCTAACCCTTCGAATTGACTGCGGCTGCACTCACGGGAGACCTCTTCACTCCGCTCAAAAGACCGCTCTGATACTACTACTCCTCCTCTACCACCTTGACGATCACCTTCCCTTGACATGTATCCGTCTTCAGCCTCTCGAACGCCTCCTTCACCTGCCCAAACCCGTACCTCGAATCCACCACAGTCCTCAACTTCCCCTCCCCCATCCAGTCCACGATCTGCCTCATGTCCACCGCCGACTGCTTCGTCATTACGGCCACGAACCGCCTCCTCTGTCCGCCCAGGAAGCCCGGCAGCAGCCGCCCGCGCACGAGGTTCGCCACGCTGCCTACCGACATGCGCCCGCCGACAAAGGCGTACACGCCGCCCTCGCGCAGGACTTCGTGCGACCGCTTGTACAGGTCTGCGGGCGAGTTGCCGACATTGTCCACGATGAGCGCCGTCTCCTCCGCGCCTTCGCCCAGCTTGGCCAGGCTCGCAATTACGTCCTCTTTCTTGTAGTCAATCACCTCGTCGGCGCCCAACCTCCGGCAAAAGTCCACCTTGGCCGTCGAGCATGAGACGGTGACGTGGCAGCCGAGTAGCTTCGCGATCTGAATCCCAAATGTGCCCGTGCCGCCGCCGCCGCCGTTGATGAACACCCTGTCCCCGGCCTTGACATACGGCTGGATGCTCTGCAATGCCGCCAATGCTGTTGTCGGCGCCCCGGCCGCCTCGTCCATATCCTCCCCGTCCCCGAGCCGCACCCAGCTTTCCTTGTCCAGCACCGCGTACTCCGCCAGCGCGCCTGCCTTGGCCAAGGGATTCAACCAGCCCAGCACATTTTCCCCTGTCTTCATCCCTTCCACGCCCTCGCCGATAGCGACGACCGTCCCGCTGAGGTCAACGCCCGGTGTTTTGGGGAAGCCGAGGACGGCGCGGGCGGCGAAGCCGAGCTCGGGGAATTTGTAGTCGGCCGGGTTGATGCTGGCGCTGACCACTCTCACGAGGACCTGGCCCGGCTGCAGGCTTGCAGCGTCGGGCCGGGGAACGTCGGTGGCCAGGCGGAGCGTGTTGATGATGGGGCCGGGCGCCGTGAACTTCCACGCCTTCATTGTTTCGGCCATTGCTGGATTGGCACCGGTGATGGGATCGAATTCCTGCCAATATGCGTGTCTCTGATGCAGTCTACTGTCATTCAGCCTGCTGTTGTTCGATCGGATGTATGCGTATAGCTCCTGGTAAGTAAAATAGTAATGCTTCAACGCGTTGCAGTATAAGTCGACGGGTTGTTCACAATTCGAGTAGGAAAGAATTAGAAGAAACCCTGAACGACAGCTTCCCGTCTTTTTATCCCCTTGACTGACCTCATGATGCAATTCTGGTCCTCCCAATCGCTTAGAGTAACGACATTTATTCCCACACCCGCAACTCCGCGCCCCCCAAACTCCGCACACTAACTATACCCATTTTCAACACCATAAAATCGACCCCTTAATAGCACGAATATGGCAAAATCTCACCAACCCCTCATCTGATATTTGCGCTACCGTACTATATTAAGGCTCAGGAATTCTATCCGAATAAGCATTCTTAGGCGAGTATTGATAGTACCTGCTGTTCTCCGCTGCTTTGCGTTCGTTGATTTTGCTGCGTGGTGTCTGGGTGGCGCGGAGTTGGGGGTGTAGGACAAAGATTAGACCGCTCCGCAGCGCGCGCTTAGGATGGGGACCTGCCAATCTGCATAATACTGCACCGGGGCGCGAGTCACGTTCCTAGTTCGTCCGGGCGAGGCCCAAACGGTTGAGATCGCAAAAAGACTTGCGCATTGTCTTCCTGTTTCCCTGGAGAGGAACTGGATGTTTTATGCTGGCAGCGTCGTCGGGATAGCGTATCGACCTGACGGCATCATCAAAGTCTGCCCTGGAGAGACCACTGGCCTAACCCTACCAAGTGGCCATGACTTTGGCTTGCGCCCTACAACCGCTATTGGCTTTTTGAGATGATTCTGCAGGAAAACTAGATGAGACAATGGTGCCTAGGTACACAAACATCATGCCGGTGTCTATGCGTCCATGGGCACCTTCACACAATCGTCGCTCGGCGCTCCTGAATACCAGATTACCAGTTCAAGCATCGCAGCCCATGTCACTAGCCCTCACCAGATAGTAAAGGGGAGGCTGGCATTGAGGATGAGGAGAGTGATTTTAGTGACGAGAACGACATGGCGATGGGCGATGGCACTGGGTCCCCAGGGATGGGCGAGCTCGGGATCGAGCCTGGGACAGGTAAAGAGGAGTGGTCAGGTGAAGGTGGCTACGAGGCCAGACTCGACGGGCGCTTGTCTTGGAGAGGTGGGTAAAGTGGCGTGGATTCGAATGTATCTGAACTGAGCGACGAGTAGCTCCATCTCTCACGCCATCTGAGCTTGGTGCCGCTTCTTCGGAAGATGGCATGCATCAACTGTTTGGCTTTTGGAAATCTAGAATATTGGGCATCTGATTCGGCCTTGCATTGAGTTCCGTTGGTCATTGATTCCAAGAAACAGCTATCCAAATCTCATCTGAAAGTGACCTTCCTGCGTGGTGAAAACATACAGTCCGAACCCTGGCCCTTACATGACCACCGCAGAAGCCACCACAGCCACCATCACCGCCACGCCGAGCCCGCCCCGAAGCCGCGCGGCGGCTGACGGCGGAAAATCCGCCTCCGGCTCCCGGCTTCCCTCCACAACGTTGTTCGGCGCAACGCACACCAAATGTGCCCGCGCCACCGTCCCCGACCGCACCGTCAAGAGCAGGGGCACCGGCTGGCGCACCCGCAGGTCATAAACATCAAAATCATCCAGTTCCATATCCGGCGGCGTGATGCGGCCGCCCGGTAAGCCAGAGTAGGAGCGATACCCGCTCGGGACGTCCGTGTGCGGCAGCTCATCGAGGGTGCAGCTCGAGGAGTTCAGCGTCAGAGGCGTGACTGCACGGTTAGCAATGCAAAATGCCAACAAGGGGGGGAAAGGGGCAGTTGAGGCAAACTAACTCAGGCGGATTCCGATCGGGACGTCGCACTGGTCCCCGATGTCCAGCTCGGGGCACGGCCCGTCCTCGGACGAGACCGTCGACTGGAGGTACGCGTCGATGCACTCGTCGGATAGCACGCCCTTGCATGATTCCTCTGCGCTGCCGTCGCCCTCGGACGTGGCGTTCTGGCCGCCCATCGGGTAGGCGCAGATGCGTGTCTCGTTGCCCGACTCGCTGCCGACGAGGGACTCGGGCACGCTGAGGAAGATGCCCAGGTCTTGGGCGGAGCGCGACCCCTCATAGAATACGCCTGGACTGCGGAGGTCGGTGATGGTCGTGGAGATGTACCAGGGATCTTCGTCCTCTGTGGGGATGGCGATGGTGCCAGTGGAATTGTAGAGTTGGCCATCGGCGACGCGGCGGGCGGGAACGGGGCAATCTGTGCGGGTGTCGTTGTTTTGAAGTTGGGCGGAGGCTGGCGCGGTGAGTGACAAGAAGGTCGCCGCTGCAACTGCGAAGCGTATTCTGGAAGTCATGGCTGGATAAATGTCAAGTTAACCGGGCTGCTGTTTCCGGCGAATGTTGAACGATCTTCATTGAAGGGCGGTGATGAGAGTATATAGGGCTGACTGGGTCTCAAACGGGCCTCAAAGCTAGAAAGTCATTCATTTCGTCATGGCCGTGGAGGCTCCAGATACTAAGGCGGGCGAAGGAACGCCAAGTCAGGCGGTGGACAATCGTGGGTTTCGACCCAGCATGCAGGCCGCTTTGATAGGAGAAGCCGTCTTTCCAAAGCATGCTCGGGCCACAATAATCGCCGTGTTGGGGAACCCGTTTTTGCCGCTGGACGACTTGGCATCAGTTTTGGGACAACTAAAAGTCCCAAGACACAGCATTTGTCTTGCCAAGGAGTCATCGAGCATTCCAATTGCCATCCGGGTTCTCGATGACCTCTCTTCACCATTTTCCTTTCGGGGCGTTTCATTGTTTGTCGTCAGCCAAGATGCAAAGATCCGTCTTGTTAGAAGGAATCAAGGATATTGGTGGATGGCAATTCATACTAGTATCTCAGCCCAAAGTCAAACAACATCAATCATACAGCTCACTCGATTGCCTCACGAAGACCCATTCGTACCGTTCGCTCCATCCCCGTTGGTTCCCTCCCCGCAGCACTCCCTGAAAGCCAGCGTGCTCTCCTGGTCCGCCGCATCGACCGCCCCGTGCCCTGCCGCGACCTGCGACGGCGTGCTCGCGTAGCTCGGGGGCACGTCCATGACGGGGTTGTTCTTGAAGAAGTTCCGTGGCCGCAGCAGCAGCGTGATCGGCTCCACGGGCATGACGGGGAAGTCCTCGGGCGCAGGGATGTGGGTCACGCCGAAGGTGTGCCACAGCACCACGTCCTCGTCCTCAATTGACTCGGTCCCGTCGCCGATCCACTCGGGGATACCGCGGGACGGCTCGCCCGAAGTTTGCGGCACGTGGCGCCCCGCCGGCCAGAGCTGATCGTCCCGGTCTGCATGTGTTAGTCCGATTACGCGAGTGCAGCTGGTGAGAACAACGTACATTTCGTGACGTGCACCGCATGGCGGGCGAAACCTGCACGCTTCCATACGAGGGAGCCCTCCTTGGGCAGCAGGCCCGGCACCTCGCGGCTGACGAGCTTATAGCTCGCCGGCTTGCCACTGTATGGGTGCAGCTTGCTGGTGTTCGCAATCTCCCACGTGCGTGAGGTCGCTCCATCGTAGTCAGTGGAGGCCTTGCCCGTCGTGTCGAGCTTGATGCGCCGAGCGCCAAAGGCGTTGCCGTAGAAGTTCTCGGGACTGCCAACAGGGGCGTCGGATGCGACCGTGTCTACCGCAAAGACGGTGTTGCGAGGCCCGTCGACATTGGGGTCAACACGCAAGCAGAATAGGTGCTGGTGGTTGTGAGCGTTGACACCGGGGTAGACCTGGGTGCCCCAGCCATTGGTATCTTCGCCGGGGTTCATAGTGTACGTGTTAAGGATGCCAGTGAGCTTAATCTCCGGCTGGATTGTGCCGTCTTGCTGTGGGGCTATTAGCTGGTGGAGCAGATAGATGTAGAGGGACCTTGAAGAAACCTACGTGGAAGATCCATTGGATCGCATACTCATAATTGGCGGCGGTGAAGATTTGCTGAACGATGAGCTTTCGCGCCCGGGTGACGATGACCGAGTCATCACGGAAGTCAGTGTGCTTGAAGAGAATACCGCTGTCCTCCTCATGGATGCAGATGGCATTCTTGATAGTCCGGACACCGCCAGCTCTCGTGGGGAACTCAGCATCGAGGTAGTGGATGGCACCCTTGCAGTCGCAGCCCAGAGAGAGAGCGTTCGTCATGTAGCCAGCGCCGTACTCTCCAAGATCGAATGCGTGCTTCCTCTGGTGGGGGTGCTCCGGGTTGCCGTAAGGAACCACCATTTCAGCCAGCGAAAGCCTGTAGAAGATGGGCCGCACATCACCCTTGTCGTTGTAGGTGATGTTGTTCAAGACGATACCTTCGCGGTAATTGAAGCCGATGTGGAATTTCCAGTTCTGCCACTCGAGCTCCCTACCATCAATCTTGAACGACACACCCTCAGGCTGGGTGATGTTGATGGGCTTGATATCCTTCCTGTAGCCGCCATTCTTCTCGACGGCAGTGGGATGGTAATCGATGGGCTTGGTCTTGCTGACGGGACGACGGATCTTGGGGATGTCAATGTCGACAATTTCTTGCTTGTCGGCGTCGTAGATGGGGCAGAAGTCGAGAGGATACTGGTACTGGCAGGTATCGACGTCGGGGCGGTAGTACATGAGAGCCTGCTGGAGACGAACGACATTGCCATGGCGCTCGTCAAAGCCAATGGTCCAGGGGTCGCAGTACACCTTGTGCATGTCCTCCTTGGGAATGCCGGAGATTTCGCACTGCTCGATGACCTTGGGGTCTTTGCGGCAAATGTGCTCGACGGCCACTAGTTCCTCCATAGTGATCTAGCAAGGTCAGTCTATGATGATGCAACGGATTCAACGCGTGGCTCACAATAGGCTGAACGCCGTTGAGTAACTCCCAGTGAGTGATCTTCTCTTCGGCGAGATCCACGAAGCCCTCATAGACCTTACCACCCTTAGCAATGACCACGACATCAGCAATCCTCGTTGGGCGAGGGGCCTGAGTGGGATTGGCCAGCCAGGTGGTCATTTCAGCCTTCCGAGGCTCATGGAGGGAGACGACATTGTAGAACAGCTCGCCGTGAGCCTTCTTGACAGTGCTGATTGCTTGCTCGATCTCGGTCGAAGTGAGGGGGTCCAAGGGGTGTGGCAAGCTGCCGTTGACAGCGGAAGGCATGGTCGGCGATGTTGGGAAGATCAAGTGAGGCTCCAAGTTGTTGAAGAGACTGGTAGTGTTCAGGATCGATCAGGCCGGCAACGTCGTGAGTTGGCCGACGTTTATACCTGAGACTGGCGTTGCCTGAGTCGTGGTCACCAGACGCGGGGTGACGAAGCAGGCCAACTGATGACAACTCCCGAGATAAGTCCAGCCAGACACGAGACAGATAAGCCAGCGCCTCACACCCTCCCGATGGGCCGTTCCAATGACCAGCGTCCCCGTAAGCCGGGAGCTTTGGCCGTAGTCATTGGTCTGGGGAATCAGATGTCGATAAGGATGGTGCCGGGGCTGGAGCTTCCCCCGCATCAGTCCCGATCGGGAGTAGAACAGGCATGGCCTGCATGAGCTTGGGGTCGTGATGATAAGCTGCCGGGACCGGAAGAAGATACTGGAAATCGAGTTGTCGCATCGGTCATCTTGGAGGAAGCGCCGTGTATGTCATTTCGATGGTGGACTGGACGGTTGATTTGCCATTTCTCATAGTCATCAGCTCGAGATGTCAATTGAGCTGGCGTGGGGTGCTGCATCTAGACGGCGGCATTCCTTCGGGATGTTGGATCCACGGTGCGTGAAAAGAGAGGCGCCGAACTTTGGCATCTTTGCTAGTATTAGCCTGGTGATGATACTTCTGCAGCTTCCAGAAGGTCGTCAGAAGTTGATGGTGATGAAAAGGGTGTTGTCGTTGGGTTGAGGTGGTCGTTATTCCGCGGGCAAGGAGGGGCTGATGACGTGGGGAGGAATAGCGGGTCTTTGAGGGATGTCCGCCAATGAGGCGGAAGCCGCAGTATCTGCTATTTTCACCTCTTCTCAACTCAATCTTCCCTCACCTCACTATCATCGGGCCATCAGACCTCATCAACAGCTTCATTGGCGTCACTCTGAGCAGATTTCTCGACAGAACTTCCACGCCGTGAGTCACAGCTTATACGCCGATATTCGGAACTCAAATCATGAGCTGTCCCTCATACCGTGCACCATGCTCCTTTCGCGGGGGTCACCACTGACAGTGACCCAGGCGAGGAGACGAACGAGTCGTGATAACTGGAAAGTGGTCACTCGAGTATTCAGCAAAACACTTAGAAGTTAGTTTTGACCCTGGACGCCAAACATCATGACACAACCAACGCCGGCATTTGCCTCGCCCCTCCCCCAGTCAAACCGCTCAGAGGTCCTCGAATGGCGCTTCCCAAAGCCCTACCACCAATACGTCCTCACCGGAAAGTCTCGAGCCGCTTGGCACACCTCATTTGTCATCCCCCAGCTCAACCTGCTACTCGATGCTGGACTCGTCGTCAATAAGGAGCGCCCAAAGCACATCTTCCTCACCCACGGCCATAGCGACCATGTCCTCCTCTCGCCTGCCTTTGTCAAGCGAGAAGACCCGCCAGACATCTACTGCCCCGTCGAAATGAAGAAATTCTTTGACGATTACATTCTCGCCAAGACTATGATGAACCGCGGTGGCCACATCCAGTACGAAGAGGCCGAGGAACGAGGCCTGCCCGTAGACAAGGATGCCCCAGAGTTCGACGAAGACGGCCGAACCCCGTCGCAAAGGGCCTTCCTTGGCACTCATGTCACCCACGCCGTTGTGCCTGGCGATGAGATTCCCCTCCGCCGCCTCAAGGGCATGAGCGCCTCCGTCTTCAAATGCGACCACAATGTCCCATGTGTCGGCTACGTTTTCAGCACTACCACCCACCGTCTAAAGCCCGAATACACTTCTCTTCCGGGGAAGGAGATCAAGGAGCTGCGCACCTCGGGAGTCGAGATCACTGCACCGCATACGGCTGCCGTCTTTGCCTTCCTTGGCGATACCACGGCATCAGTGCTAGCTGCCGAGCCATCGTGGTTGCGGGAAGGCATCCCGGTCGTCATCACGGAGTGCAGCTTCTTATATGAAGAGCATAAGGCGCAGGCAGAGAAGACGAAGCACACCTACTGGCCGGACCTTGAGGCTGTCGTCCGTAAATGGCCTAAGACGACTTTTATCATCATGCATTTCAGCATGCGATACAGCGATGAGCAGGTCTCAGCGTTCTTCAAGGGGCTGCAGGACCCACCGAAAAACATTGTAGTCTGGGTAGACGGACATGCATAAGGAGCTGGTACAGGTTTAAAATCAGTTGTAGAAGCAGCAAGTTCACCGGTATGCTCCGTTGGCAGTATAGTATATCTGCACATGCAGCGTCTTCAACTACAACCCCTCATAGAGCTAGAGGAAAACGTTCCGAGAAGTTATCTGGATCAAAAACAGAGAAATCAGTCGACCATCCGAGATCCTTCGGCCGAGTTCCTACTACTTGACTTGTTGCTCACCCCCAATGTGATTTGCTGAAGGTTCTTCTGATTTCATCAAAAGCTGGGTTTCTGGTCATGTCCTGCAAGAAAATTTCAGAGCTTTGCCACAAGGCACAAGGATCATGAGTGTTCTTTCATTGTCCAAAGGGAACGGAGATCATTGGAAACCCCCAAGTCTTCAGGCAATTCAACAGCCCTGACATCCGTGGCTACTATGACAATGCTCATATTGCGCAGACTAAAGCAAATCGAAGTAGTCTATTCGCTGGTTCTTGAATGTGCAAAGCTTGCGCCTCTTGCCTAATCCCTGCTTTCCTGCCTTTCCTCGCGTCTGCTAGGGAAATTCATTGGCCCACAACCACATGTGCGTTTTCACCCATGCCTGTACATTTCAGAGCTCTTTCCAAAGCCTGCCTTTTATGCCTCCTAAATTCGTCGCAAGTACGACAGTTCGGAGGTTCTCGTCTGATCTCCCTTGCACTAAATTTCACCAGCAACCACGTCCCCTCGACTTGCTGCCTCTTAAGCCTCCTCATCAGCACCATTGCCCATCTGATGCTACCCTGCGTTAGTGGACACCAACATTACATGATGGCAGCCATGGACAACCCCAGTAAGTGTCTTTCTTCCTCGCGCTTTTTCTCTGAATTACAATGCCTACTTCCTTCGGTCGTCGGTCTCTTGTCACTCGTCGTCTATTCTAGGCAATCTACTGCCAAGGACTGTCGATGACACGGCAAGCTAGTTTTCCACCTTAATCTCCATGGTACTGACTCTCTCCGCAGTCAAAATCCATTCCAAAGATTGGGAGGAGTGGGTACCAGTCATCACCGAGATTTGGATTCAGTACGGGTTCCCGGCCTACACCCAGAAGTCCTTCGAGGACCTCTTCATCGACAACCCCCAAAGCCCCCTCATATTCCAGCTGGCTGGGGGGCACATCTTCATCGAGTTTGCACTGTATCTCTTTCCTGGCGAGTTGGACCTTCACTGCGTCTGGATCAAGTCCATCGCAGTAGTCAACGACACCGAGCACAAAGTCGCTACCGTGACCAGTGTCCTGCACACCAACCGCCGCAACAACAGCTGCTCCACCTGGTCCCAGGTTGATCAGTCTGGCTTTTCCATTGTTTGTTGTGCTGACTGGGTGAACTCTTTCCACGGCCTGGACTACGTGTCAAAATACGAGCGTCACCAGCTCAACCAGCCCGTGCCAGCCAGAGAAGCTCATCCTACTCCCTTTAACGATCATACCGTCATCGAGCTGACTGAAGACAACAAACAAAACTCCGAGAGCTCCGAAGGGGGCTCGAAACAAAAGATCGTTGAGCAGGAGCAGAGCATTAGCAGGGAGCAACACGACAAGATCATCAACAAGATGCAGCAAGACCTTGATGAAACCCAGGCCGCTCTCGACAAGGCAACCGAGAACATCTCTTGCGCCGAGATTTCCATCAAGAAGATGAAAGAGAACGAGGAAGTCAAGAAGGCCGAGGTTCGGGCTCTCCTCAGAGACATCGCCGCCGCCCAGAAGGATTGCGACCGCATGCGTGAACAGCGCGACGAGGCCGAGAAATTGCGCGACAACATGATCAAGCAGCGCGACAAAGCCCGCAAGGAGCTTGTGACCGCCGAAGAAATCGTCCGCTCGGATGACGACGTCAACAGAGAACAGTCACGCAAGATTGAGGAGCAGACCTTCGAGCTCCAGGCCCTCCGCGATGAGATTCAAAGGCTCAGCGAGCTCCATGACCTGAACAAAGACCGGCTCATCGCCGCCGAGGCTACTCACGAGGCCGGCGACCGTCTTCTCACTCAGGCTCAGATTACCATCGTTCATCTTAATCGTCAGGTGGACATCGCCGAGGAGCTCCGCGACGCCGCCGAACACAAGGTCAACGAGCTTGAGAAGAGTGACGGCAAGACTTCCATCACCGACGACCACGCCCGCGTTGCCGTCCAGGTTAAGAAGCTCAAGGCCAAGCTAGTCGACGCCGAGATGGAGAAGGACGCTGTCAACATGAAGAACGTCTTGCTCGTCTCGGATATCCGCAAGCTCAAGCACAAGGTTGAGGATCTCATATCCCAGGAAGTCGAGGACAGCAACAAAGAGGTCCACACGCCAGTTCCTCAGTCGAAGCAGATCATCAATAGTGGCAATCGCAGTCTTCGCACTCCGACTTCGCAGTCCCACCAAGGAAGTGGTACTGGTCGCGACGTTCAGAAGAACGGGCCCCCTCCCGCCTTCAACCTTCTACGACGCGAGGTTCTCGATTCTCAGCAGTAGGATACTGAGAACGAGGACGACGAGGAGGGCATCCTTTATGTCACTGAAGAGGCAGAGGCCTCTTGGAGCGAGAAAAAACGCAAGCGTGCTCTCTGATCCGACAGGAGGGAAGCTTAGGAGACTCGTAGCTTGAAAACGATGGCTGATACCTCCAGTCAGCTAGCAACGTGGCTTCTCCGCGGCTACTTGGCTTGGTGAAGGACTGGACATGATGGTGAAACTTTAATCGAGACGTTCGGGATTGGCTTTTCAGGTCTTGCTTTGGCTGGAGACGAATATCTCCGGCGGTCTGCGGACCATGCTTCAGCCGCACAGCCCAATATCACAGGCTTAGACTGGAGGTGATGCTGTAGCTACCTAGGCTAGGCCGGCAGCGTGTATTGAGGGTGAATCAATCACCATTGCCTTCAGCTAGCGCAATGTTGCGTTCATTTAGGCCGATGTTGTGATACGACAAGCAAGCAATATGCTAGTTATCCGGGACTTGACTGGCCATCACCCCGCTCTGAGAGAGGCTTGGACAACGTTTCGTAACGAACGAGCATGCAGCAACCCGAGCCCTGCCGTTCTTTCTTTTCCGCAATCGAAATACCCACGCGGTGGCGTATCATGAGGGAGCTCTAGTTGCCTCGTGCGCCAAGAGTATTGAGCTATTGCAGATTTTTGTTACCATGTCTCAGGCATTCTGAATACGGAAGCGTAAAAGGAAAAGAAGTTTTCTCTCAAGACGTCGAGTGGCTTTGCTTGCCACGATTTGTATGGCTGGATGTTGCATATCTGAGAGCCTCAACGTGCCGAGCTAGCGAGCACAAACCAAGCTGTGCGGATTGCCTGATCCATACACTTGACTGTGTTGAGGATAAAAAGTAGGCTTCACCCCTTGGAAGGAACACGGTAAGCCAACCTGCTCCCTAACCCCAACCTCATCTAAACCTTGAAGAACATCAAACCACCTGATCATGCATCTTAGTGCATTCTGCACCACTGCCATCTTAGCTCTCAAGGCCACAGCGACCTGCTACGCAGACGAGTGAGTTAATTTTGCTAGTATGCCGTTTTGCCTCTTCAGCTGTCTGATAGCCTTTCCAGGTGCCAGCGCTCCCTCTTCCCTTGCTCCAACCCCGAAGACTTTGCCAACGCAACCGAGTTCTGCGCAACAATCACCGCCTACGGTACGACCGCCACCAACTATCCCCATGCCGCTACTGCAGCCTGCGGACAAGTACCGTCCCCTTATGTGACCGCCTGCGCCTGCGGCCCATCATGTGCCATGGAGAGAGACGTCGGATGCCCCGCCACCAAGAAGAACATCATCCCCAACGGCGGCTTCGAGTGCGGCCTCGAGCCCTGGATTCTCGAGGTCAACCACAAGGCGGCTTCAGGATCTGTTGTCAAGAAGCCGTACGCTGGTGCCAAGGCTTTCGAAGCCCGCTTTGAGGGTGGCTCATATGACGGTCATGCAGTGCGGATCAGCAGCCCCGACCAAGACTTCAAGAAGTTTACCCCGCTGCGCTTCAAGTTTCATACGTTCTTCGACTCGAAGAAGGCCGGGTTCCTCGCGCTGAGGGTCAACGGGAAGATCCAATACACTGTGGATGCGGTCGATAAGGGCTGGGGGGCGTGGAAGGCCAACAACGTGGAGGTTACGCCGGAGCAGAACTACCTCCGGATCCAGTTTGAATGGCACTTTTACGATCAAGTGAAGGCTCTTGGGAGGCTGGATGCCATCACTGTTGAGTACATTTGATACTCATAAGGTACCTTTTCTGAGTAGTCGGCCAATCGCTGCAAGGAGCCCTGGCCATTCAAAGCTTCATCGGCCGTATAAACATCTTGGAAGTTGCAGCAGGACTTTCACGCGAGTTGGCATTACTTCTAAATAGCAGGATCCATCTTTGGGACTCCTCTCTAGAGATGTACACCAGGATTCAAGTTTCGGCCCCCGAGTCCAGCGGATTACTGATCGCACCACACAGCAACTGAAATTGAAGTCAGAAAGGAACCCATGCTTATTATGGACTGGATTCTACCCATGATGCGAACCAAGCAAGCACTGGCCGGGTAAATAGTACTGCAGTGCAACTCGCGACTGTCAGGTTTCTTTACCGCATTCCGTACCTCTCGCAATTCCATGAAGCTCTCTCTACATGATGATCCTATCTTTGATCGAAACCAAGACTTATATTCGGTGCCAGACATTATTTTGCATCAGAAGACGGACCGAGACATCACAGACACAGCTTTAGTAGTATAACGGTATTGAACATAGAGGTATCATATCGATCTAGTCTGGTAGATACACCATCTTATCCAAACTCCAATTTAAAATTCGGGTCTTGCGAAACGCCACCGCCTTTGCCCCCAGAATCTCCGACAAGGAAAGCCTCTGACAAAAGGCCACACACCTCTCTCATCCTAAACCGCAAAGCGGAACCGGGGGCTCCTCTCGCCGAGCGCCTCGATCTCAAGCGGGCTGAGTCCATCCATGAGATGGTCCTGCTTGCCCTCGTCCCTCTGCTTGTTTTGCCTCTTGAAGTGCAGGTGAAGGGCGACATTCAGGCAGAGCGAAACCACGAGCATACCCATGCTGGCGGCATATCCAGCAATGAAACGAGGGCCGTCGGTGGCGACGAAAAGGAAGGGAGAAGCGACACCAGACGAGTTACCGATGGTCAGGTGGAGGCCGGTCGAAATGGCACGCTTGCCGTAACGGGGGTTGTTGGTGGGAACCCAGGCGAACGAGATGCCGGAGGAGGTGAAGAGACCCATGGACACGAAGAAGCAGCCGGCGTACGAAACGGCGTTGCTGTGGCCGGAAATGAGCATAGCGTAGCCGATGATGGAGCTGCAAAGGGCGCCCATGACGAAGTAGCCTCGCTTCTGAGTGATGTCCGAGTAGCGCGCACTGAGCAGATAGACAATGGCTCCAGCGGCGTACACCGGGACGGTCATGGCTTGGACCTCGGCGGGCGACCACTCGCCCATCAAGTTGATGATGGTGGGCAGGAAGACGACGAAGGAGTAGAGCATGGTAAGCATGGGGAAGAGAGCGAAGCAGTAGGCCCAAGTGGTCCAGTCCTTCAGGCCGTCAATGACATCGGACTTGACCATGTTGCGGAGGTTGTGGGCGCGGCCGAGCTGGGCCTCGTGGATGCGAACGAGGTTGGCGCGGTCCTCGTCAGTGAGGAACTTGGCAGTCTCGGGGCTGTTGGGAAGAACGAATGGGATGACCAGGCCGGTGACGATGGTAGGGAGACCGTTGATGAGAATGATCCAGCGCCAGGCAGACCAGCCGTGGGCACCGTGGATGAAGGAGATGCCGTACGCGACCATACCGCCGGCGACGCCAGAGAGAGCGGCTGTCGAGTAGAAGTAGGCGATACGCAGGGCGAGGTTCCGGCGGCCGTAGAACATGGACAGGTACAGCACGACTCCGGGGAAGAATCCAGCCTCGAAAAGACCGAGCAGAAGTCGGCAGGCGATGAGGGAGCCGAGATTCTGGACGAAGGCGCTGAAGGTGGCGATGAAGCCCCAGGCGAGGGTCAGGCCGGCAAGATAGCGGGCGGGCTGGAGCTTCTTGATGATCATGTTGGAGGGAGTCTCGAAGAGCTTGGGGGTATGTTAGCCAATTTCCTAACAAGAGTAATCGAAGCAAGGTGAGTGACGCACACAGTAGGTGATGAAGAGGACAGAGACGGCGAGCTGGAACTCGGAACCCTCGAGGCCCAGGTCCTTCTCCATGTCGAACAGTCTCGCGTTACCGATGTTGACTTGTTTGGTCAGCCTCTGCCGGTTTGATCTCAGGGGAAAGGGGGTAACAAAGCATACCTCGATCCATCATGTTCATCAGGTACACCCACATGACCATGGGGATGATGCGGTAGTCGAGCTTGCGCAGGACGCCGCGCTCGGTCATCTTATCGACGGGCTGGACATCGGCACCGGGGGCCTGCTCGAGGGCTTCGACCTTGCCAGAAGACGAGTCGGAGTCCTTGGCGGCGCGAGCCTTCTCAGGGTCGAAGTTGGGGTCCTGGATGTAAGGGGGCGCCTGGGCGTCGCCATGGCCGTCGATGGGGGCGGTGGTGTTGACGCCCGTGTCGATGTCCGGGTTCAGGCCACCACCGGCCTGGTTGTAGTTGATATCGTTGCCACCGGTCGCCATGTCTGATCTTGTGCTTGGCTGCTTGTCTTGGATCTGGACTTGGTTGTGCGTAGGTCAAGACTCGAGAGAAGAAAACGAGAGGGAGGGGAGGCGGGCTGTCGACGGTTTTTGAAGAGGACGCGTCGCATCGAGTCGATCCCAGGTCGGTCCCCAGGGGCAAGACCGCAAGACCCCCAAGCATCCAAGCATCCAAGCTTCCAAGGAGGTAGGGTCCCACCGTCGACGTCTCGTTGATGGATCCATGCGAGATCATCCACGGTTCCTTCCCCAAGGGCGTGCGTTCCCCCGTCGGCCGTTGGCGCCTCCATGTCCTTGCGTCCATGCAGCGGAAAATGATCCATGTCTCCATGTCTCCATGACTTGCTCGCTCTGCCGATGGGGGTGCCAGGTTTTAGTATTGCGCCAAGGTGCGAAAAGTCTTGGGAGCGACGGGGGATGAGACTTGGCGGGCATATCGCGACCTTTTATTCGTGAGTCGTGAGAAGAATGAGTGGGTTGAGCGGAGGAAGGCCATGGCATTCGTACTGTGTACTGTGTGCTTCGTCTTCCCCCTCCCCCCAATCATCCGTGGGTCTCTCTTTCCCCCGCGTCGCGGCCCTCTGTTGCCCCCCTCTGCCTGTCTCCTTCCCCTTCCCCCGCATGCCAATACGCGTCCGTCGCTGGCGCCTCTCCGCCCCAGGTGGCACGGCGCTCCAGTGGGCTCCAGTGGGCTCCAGTGCCCCAGTGTATCCAGCGGCGCCTGGTCCGAAACAGGGCAGTGGGTGAGGGTGCCCCATGCCTGTCCGAGGTGCTGATGAGGTGTCTCGGGCCCGTCAGCGGAGGCAGCAGCGCAGCATTGCAATTGTTGAGGTGGTAGGCAGGTGCCTGCCCCGCCGGACGAGTGGACAGTCGTTCTTTCTTCTGGCGTAGCGAGATGAGATCCGCTGGTGCGACAGGTGTTGTGCAGTGCTGTGCTGTGTGTCCTCTGCTCCTGCCTCCTCCTCCTCCACTGCCCCGTTCTCGGTGCCCGTGGGGTACCTGGCTCTGGGGCGGCGGGGACCTGGGGTTAGGGCGCCTTCTCGCTGGGGCTCAGGGCTTCATCGCTAACTCACAGGTGGCCGATTTCAAAGCACAACCCGCCAAGATGGAAGCCCACGATCTCCTCTCCAGCCTGTTTCACTCCCCGCATTTGGTTCCCCTGAACCTCGGATACGCTCTGCTTTTGAGCATCGCCGCTGGAACGGAACTTTTTCCCTGACGAGACGAGTATCGAGCATCGCGAAATGGTGCGCGAGGAGGAACGGAGATCATGACGAGAAGGGTTTGGATGTCAGACGGTGCCGCTGATGCACCTGGCTGGATGCAACGCCGCGCACTACACAGGGGCCTTCTCCATGCGGCTCGCCACAGGCCTTCGCACTGCAGCTGGGTGTGTGTGCTCGACAAAAAGCACCACGAAAAGCAAAAGTCCCAGCGCTCAGCCGCCTGCTGTGCCGTCAGCTCAGCAGCGTCGAAACCACTAGGGCCATAACCTCAGCGGCCCCAGGTCCGGCCATCATCACCTACCAAGATGTCTTCAACCATCGTCACCCACGTTGCCTTCCCCCTCACAGCATGGAACCCCAACACCAAGCACCAGAACAAGCACCAGCCTCCAGCCGCCCACGTATACCCAAGCAATAGCCAAGGAAGACCTCCCCCAATCCCACCTCTGCCGCTCAGCCGGTCACGTCACGTACCACACACGCTCGACGCCAAAAAACGCCCTCCGACCCTAGTCGAGTCGACCGCCGCTCCGGCCCCTCCCCCCCCCCCNCCCCCCCCCCCTGGGCGGCCCCCCCCGCCCCCCCGGCCCCCCCCCCCCCCCCTGCGGTTCCTATCTCCCACCCCAGGTCAGACAGACCTCCCACACCCATCGCCGCATCCGCACCGGGTCGGCACAGTACGCGTAATGCAGCCGTGTCTCGGCGCCGAGACCTACCCAAGACCGGCCGAAGGGAAGTAAGCTCAAATTACGTAGTTGTTGGGGATGATCGTGCGGCGGGTAATTACAGGGAGCGGCATCCTTTCTCCCGTGGCGATTCTAGAATCTCGCCTCGTGTTGGCGGCGGCGCGGACGGGAGGCCACGTTGAGCGGGCGGCGAGCAGCGGGCGTGTGAGGCTGGAATGTGGATGGGAAATGCACGCCAGTCAGTCGGTGGAAGGGCTTGTCGATACCCGTCTCCTCGTCTGTGCCATCGCACTCGAGGCCTCTGCATGGCCAAGTCACATTCCCATGTCCCCATCGACGGGAAACAGGGTCGAACCAAAGAACCGGCAGAGGTATTGTCAAGCATCACGATCAGCACCGTCCATCCGCCCGCGGAGATACCATAAGGGGTCGAATGCCAAGGGACGCAATGTCGCCCATCCAAATTGTCAACCAGGCGAGCCAGTCGAGCTGCAGCCAGTCAAGCGGAAGCACTGTCAGCCAGTCCAGTCGAGTCAAGCACAAGCTGGCCGGCAGTTTCTGCGACCTCTACGCCAAGAGCCTGACACGTTGAGCAAGCAATCTGAGCACGAGACGCCAAAGCGCCGATCTAAGCACGCTCGCTGATTTGACATCACTATTGCGGACTCGAGACGAAGCAGTTGCTCGCCACCGTCACCTGCTGAGTGACAGTGGTCATGGATGAGCGATCGCCGCAAAGGATGCTCGTCCTGCAGGTCAAGAGTTGGACGGATCTGTCGGGACGCGATGAAAGGATGGATCGACAGTGAAGAGATGGGATGCATCCTGGCCCGTTGGGACTACTGGTGCGAACTCGCCTCGTGCTCGCATCGCCGAGACGTCGCCTGGCTAAAACCACGTTCTTCTCGTTCTTGGCGGGTTCACTTCCGCCAACTCGAAGCGCAAGTGCTTGGGACGACGACGACGCAGGAGTGCCCTGACCACATCGCGCCGGAGACAGCACATCAAGAGCGCTATAGGGAAAGGGGTCGGGATTCCCCCAGGCATTTGCGACCAATGCAGACATCTGCGCCGGTTGGCACGCAGCTGAGCTCACCAGACGCGCCAAGTCTCCCCTACATCCGTCCGTCCATCGTCAGATCGCAACCTTCCGTCGCTCCTTCCTCGGCTCACATGTCTGGGCGGCTTGGATCCCCCAGTACACGCATGCCCAGACGTCGAATTTGAGTTGAGATAGGGTTAAGTTTTGCGGGGCATGGCATGGAGACGCGAGCCGTCTTTGCCGGACGTCCGGAGCCCGGCAGCCTGAGAGGCTGACTTCCGAGGTCTTGGGTGAAAGGGCGGGTCGCGGACCCTCTTTTCGAGGAGAAATGTGTTTTGATAGATGCTCAGGCGTGGGGTTTGACTTTGCGCCCAGGGTTCACTGACGTTTTTGTTGACATACGTGTCGGGTTGGTGCCAAGCACCGAGATCGATTTGCCTGCTGGGACACCGTCACGTCTTGGCTGATGCAAGAGGCTTGAGGGAAGGCTAACTTCGACACTTGACGTTTTCATGAAGTATTCGGACGATCTGCTCGCAACATAAGATCAATTAATCAATGGCACATATCAAGCACATCACCTGTTACGGCATCTCTGATGATAGGGTTCAAATCATTGCGTGGGTTCCACGAATTCTGCGATTACAACAAGGAAGAGGTCTTATCAGGCTTTGACTGGAAAGTTTCATTCGATTCATGGCTTCGACTTAGCATACCATTCGGTAGAGGCACTATCGTTCCAGCTGAGAAAATCTACTAAAATTAGACACTCGTTCAGAAGCGTCAAACACAATGATTCATCTACTTCGCGATGATTGTGACTAGATGAACATACGTGTGGTTGGATATACCGTATACCTCTGTTCACATTGCTACGCCGCGTTCAAGAGGATACAGCTTCCGTGCAGATGCCCATCAATCTGTGCCAGAAGCCATGATCCTTTGTTTTCCGTTCTACTTCCTTCTTTTCTTCCCCAGAGAGGTCACTCGTAACTATCCGAGAGCCCAAATTGGAGATGTATTCCGTGACGGAATTGTCCTCTTGAAAACATTCGAGGCGAAATTATTCGATTCTTTCCGTTGGGAACCGGTCGCCTGCGTAAGAGTCGACGTCCATGCCCATGCTCCAAAATGGGGCTGAGGCGATGCTGATGGTTTGCTCACCTTGGGGAACAAGCGGGCGAGAAAAGTTCAGGCCCCTGCATTTGAAATTTGCTTCCTTTGTACTACCACACCAGCGGTGATAGATGCTGGGCCCCAATCCGGAGTGGAAGAAACTCAGCCACGTGGTTGATGGCATGCTCTGTTGTCTCACCCGTAGTCCACATTGCTGAGCTAGTGCAAAGTGAGCCTCTAGCCCCGCTTTTCAAAGCCTGGCCTTGCTTATCGCATGTAGTTTGTCCTTCGTCAAACCCAGACAAACAAACTGGCGATGTGACAGTCTTGTTTGCAGAACAAGCACGCTCGCCCTGGCAAATTCGCTTCGTCGCTACAGCCTCTCTACAGCTACACTATCATCGAAGCGAGAGTGAATTTCTTCCCGAAGTAGAATGCCATCAGTCTGTTCAAGGCGTAATGTTTTCAAGGTGGTCCAGGCCATTGATTGGTCGTCGCGCTCCAGACCTTTGGTATTGCACCATGTCCAGAGCCTGGTGAAGAATGAGAGAGGCAGATCAATATATCACCCGACTCCGCAGCATGGCCAGCCAATCCATGTTGCAGAAAAACGGCGAGATGCTTCGGACCGCGAAGGCTGAGATTCACCTGAAGGTCATGTGCAAGCCCTGTGTTACCATCCCCGCGACCATGAGCATATATCACAAAGCCTGGACCCCAGGTGGCTCTCTCCTCCAACCGCTCTTGCAAAATTTTCTTGTACTTGTGACACCCCAGAAAATGTCGACCAAGCAGATTAACTGCGCTCGGTGGCTGCCAGGCACCACGACTTGCGAGAAAATTGGTCGTTTCACCTGCAAAAACTGCTTCCTCGTCGTGGTAAGTATCAGCAGTCATCCATCAAACTAGCAGGGACTTTCTCTGAGAAGTTGATCTAGTACTGCGGCCCAGCCTGCCAGAGGTCCCATTGGGCGTCCCACAAGTCCGATTGCAAGTCGGACCTAGGAAAGGACACATGGCAGCCCAACTGGGCGTTGAAGAATCGACGGCCGGCATTCGCCCAGGACGAGGACAGTAAGTCATTCGGAGGGAACAAGTTCCTCTGGGGCGACATTCCTGCCTATGACGTCTTCCAGCTCGCCTCAAACGAAGGTTCCAAATACAAGGGCCGCTTAAATGCCTTATTTGCAGGTACGTGGAAGCATGCTTGATCATATCCCTTGGGCAGTCTATTGAATCCTGTCTCACCCTCGGCACACAGCATCTGGAGACCTTCGTAATGTCGTAAAAACCATTGCGCAGCTTCCCGTAAACTACCAGGAACCTATCGACTTGACGTTGAATGACTTGGAGCTGGACGTTGTGGCTCGCAACGTCATCATTCTCCTCGTAGCCCTCGTTGTCGAGAACAAGAGCGAGGCAGTCGACTGCATCCTACATGTTTGGTACTCTGCTCACATCCGCAAATCCCACCTAGATATTCTTCAGAAACGCGTCCGGCCACTCGTTGAAGAGGTGTGCCACAAGATCAGGGCCAAACGTTCGAAGAAACTCCTGGAGTATACGTGGAAGTTCGGTCGGCGCTCGCTGAGCCTCGTGCTGGCGAAACCGGTGTGGAGCCGCCTTTTGTCGTACATGGATGTGCCGCCTGGCCTGGATGCCGACACCGCGAACGTGATCCGCCGAAGCGTGACACTTGCCAGGTCCAGGCTGGACCATCGTGAAAGGAAACTGCTGTTTCACACGCCTGCGCATCGGGTCGCCAAGAATCGCTTTTGGGAAGATGGAATTCTTCTACCGTTTGGGTCATGCCGCGATGAATTCATCGAGCCGAACCCGTGAGTGTGGTGAAGTCCACCTAATCACTTTGCGAAAAGCTAACTCTCGAAGGACCTTTTTCCAAACCCCTGCCATCTGGCCTCTACAAGACAACGCCGACCCCCTCGATGGATGGCTCTTGAAGGACGTCGACGCCACCCCGAGCGGGCCTGCGACTGCAGACATCTACGGCAAACTCTTCTACCACGTGCGCAGTGTGCTTGAAGCGTTTCTTCGCCGTCTGTCGAGCCTGACGGCATGCTTCAAGCTTCTGCATGTTGACGCCTGTAAACTTTCTGATCATATTGAGGCGGAAGTGAGTTTTGATCGGATCGAGGTATGGAGGCTACCGGACCCGAGTCCAATGATCACTCAATGCACTAACAGTATCACTTCCAGGTTTCAAACGTCTCGGACAAGGCCTTCCTCGGACTGCACCGCACCGTGGCTTACCTGGCGCCGCTGCTGCAGAAGCGAACAGTGAACCCACACGCAACGCTGATTACCCTGTTCGTCAATGCGATCGACGAGACCATGATGAGCCAAGACCAACTAAGCCACGTGGCCGATGGCAGCGACGCAAATAAACGCTTGGTTCAATACGTTACGCCGATAGGGCGAACGAACGGCGCCTACGACCCTGTCTTTATCAGATTTGATGACGGACGAGTCCTTGCAACATCGCATGACCCCTACTTCAAACGGTAAGCATGAATTTGCTTTCGCGGAATAAAGGCTACTTCAAGGCTAACCAAAACGTGGTTAGATTTATCAAATGGTACCAGTTCGAACGTCTTGGCTCCCTGTTCGGAGTTGTCGCGAAGAACGAAAACACCATCATTGAGAAGTGGCCATTCAAGTTGAAGCTGGACCCTGGCCAGGCTGGTGCACAGGAGGAGTTTGACCGTGCAATCTGTGCAGGTACCTCGAGTAAAGAGCGCTACGTCGAGTGGAAGAGAGTGTAGCATGCGCGCGGGGCTCCTTGCGGATGGGCATTTACTTCATGTAATGGAATAGTAACTACCTTATGAAATTGAAGTCGTGACCATTGCTCTTGAAGGAGAGAGGGCCTCAGCCATGATGCGCCTTTGTGAATGATGTTCCGGATTACGGGGCCGTGTTTCTGCGCCGTTTGTACACTGCATTTACAGGAAGCCCAAACAACTTCTCAAAAGGGCAATTCACTGCCCATATAATCCAACTAGATGCCGGGGATATCATAGATTAACCAAAACAGTTCGCTTCCACGGTCAGTGCTACACATGTCTCAATGATAGGAATCCCCGCAGAACCATCCGTCCTGTGCTCGTTCTCGACGTCCGATGCGTCGGGATCCTGGTCATCGCGTCGCCGTCCTCCTCCGCAATCCTCTGTTCCTCCGCTAGGAGATCGGCGTTCTCTAGTTGACGAAGCTTCCACACACGGAGGAGCCATACTGCTGCTGTTAACCACTGAATGTGATGTAGCTGGACCGAGTCACTTACTTGAGATGAAGGAGGCAATGTACATAAAGCCTGTCAATAGCTGCGGGCCCAGGTACCCGTCGGGCCCCGGCTTTTTGATGACCAGTGCGATGGGCTGGGCGAAGGTCGCGGGGAATACGAGGACGAGCCAAAACACGGAGAGAACTTGTATCATTAGCAGTGATCGCAGCGTGGAGGGGTGGGCGACCATACCTGACGGCAACAGCTGGATGCCGACAACCTCTGCGCCGACCGGGGCAACTGTGGGCCACAGGCTGCCGGCGCAGGCACCAAACAGAGAGTACACGATCGTGCCCGCAAAGTGCTGGCCCGTGAACGTCCACAGGAAGAGAGTTGACAGCGCGGCCAGCAGAGTGCTAATGCCGCACAGGTTAATGCGTCCGTACCGATCGCTCGCCAATCCGATTAACGGGCGCCCAATGCCCTGCGCCACTGTGAAGACGTTAGCTTCATCGATACGACAGACCGACGAAAGGGAGTACTCACAGTTTAGGATAGCCGCTGCCAACGAGCCCTGGCTCGCCGTGAACCCCACGCTCTGCCCGTAATCCGGCAACGAGAAAATTACGATGACGTAACCGAACAGTGAGAAGAAGCCCCAGCTCACGAATAGCCAGAACTCGACCTTCTTGAGCAGCCGCCAGTTGAACGCCGCGAGAACAGTCCCGATGGCCTTGTTACGGTCTTTGATGAGCAGACTGCAGGCGCCGTTGACGACGAGGGACAGCACGGCAAGGACGCGGAAGGCCCAGGCGAGGCCGATGTTGTCGATCATGGCATTGGTGGCGAGCGAATAGATGAGGCCACCGAAGCCAGAGCCGCCGGTCGAGAGGGCCGAGGCGAAGGAGCGACGGCGACGGAACCATTGAGGGACGACACCTACGGTGGCGTTGAAGGCAAGTCCCATGCCGAGACCGAAGGCGATGCCCTGGGTGAGGAGGAGGTGCCAGATCTCGGTGCTAAATGAGGCGGCGATGAGGGCGCCGGTTTGGATTATAACCCCAGCGCCGAGGGTAAGCTTGGTGCCGTAGCGACGAACGGAGAGGGTTGTTAGTGGGGAGACGAGGAGAGCTGGTCAAGTTAGCATGAGCCTGCGGCGTGATGATAACCTCACATACCGACCGAGAAGGAGAGACCGCCGACGAAGGCAAAGGTGATGGGGCTTGTGCCACCAAATGCGCCGGAGTTGATATAGTAGGCGAGAAAGACGGCGTAGGACTGGCAATATTAGCATGACGGCATCGGGTAGCATCAATGAGTGACGAACCGAGTTGAGCCCCCACGTGTGGGCGTTGATGAGGAAGACGCAGCAGACAACAACCCTACGCGAGTCAGCATGAATTGCGGGATGTGAACTGCAGGACAAGGCTTGACCTACCAACCATAGCCACCCTCTTTGAACTCGGCCTCGTCCCCCGAGGTGGCCGGGCCGGAAGTATCCTCGTCCGTCGTCACCGACTTCTCCGCACCGACGGCGTCATCGCGAGGCGGCGCCGTGACGCCATCGTCGGTCTCTTTCCGCTGGGAGACAGCCATGTGGGCGATGCAACGTTCCGATGCCCTGATGCTGCTACTGTGCGCTGGTGGCGTGATGATCGAGGAAGCAACCCAAGGAAAATTCCAGAAAAAGAGATTTAAATGACAATCCACTTGGAAAAGTCCGGGGGAGTCATCGTGGTCCACTTGCTGGGTGCTGTGTGCCGGGAATAGCGGGGAGATGTCCTCGGGATCCGCCGCCTGCAGGCGGTCTCAGCCGAAGCGTCCCTACACGTGGCTTGGCGGATTTCGGTCCCAGGGGTAAACCTTAAGTTGACTTCTGAAAGTTTGCACGATTGGTGTTGTGCATGTTTTATAATGTTGTCTTATCTAGCTGCGCGCATTTTGATAGCATTTTGGCTTCGGGTATGGGCGGATTGCACCCGACTTGTCAAGGTTGGCAGGCGTGGTGGCTATCAAGTTCGCCTGGTAAGGTTCAGATGACCACTGTGCCGAAGAGGAGCTCATTTGCCGTATTTCTGCCTTTGAGTTCTTGTTTTTCGCGTCAATGGGTGCGACGTAGTTTGTGTAGTGACGAAGCAAGAGTTCTCGTCCATCAACAGCGCTCCTCTTCAGCCAATCAGTGATCGGCGTACGGTTAACTGGGTAATCCCTTGTCTTGTAAAATAACTTGCGTTCGGGAAACTTGTACATCATGCTGAACCAGTCTGATCGCTTCCCCTAAGAATACCTGGTAATTGGCGATGTCTGATGAGCACGAGAAACCTCAGGTGGCGCCGGCTGAATTGACAATGGCAGGGGGAGACCCAGCCAACCAGAAACCAGATCCTTTGGTTGGAAGCTCAGGGAAGCTGAATGTAACCCCGCTTTCACAGTTCCCAAAGCTGAACTTCAGCCGCGTGACTCCTTGGGAATGCCCTCTGTCTTCATCCTCTTCATATCTTGGCATCAACATCAAGAACGAATATTCTCGCCACTAGTCAGTTTGAACACGAGACCCCAGCTCATATTTCCGCCAGCGATCCTGGTGAGGGATCCAAGCCTTTCAACCAGAACTTTCATTCTGCTCTTCAGCGCAATGAGGCTCATCAACACATCGTCATTGCGGCTCGAAACCTTCTACGGCGACCAAATTCCGCTCTACGCCATTCTATCCCATACGTGGGGGAAAGATGAACTCCTGTTCGACGACTTGCACGACGGCATTGGTCATGCTGAACTTGCGAGCCCCAAAAGGGGTCTTCAAAAGGTCTTGAAAACATGCGAACAAGCGAAAAGGGACAATTTCGGGTACGCTTGGGTCGATACATGCTGCATCGACAAGTCCAGCAGTGCCGAGCTGTCCGAAGCCATCAATTCCATGTTTCGATGGTATGAGGACTCGGCAGCGTGCTATATCTACCTGGAGGATGTTCTCAAGAAGGGTGATGGGATTGGTGTCAGCGATATTACTGCCAGCAAATGGTTCACGCGAGGTTGGACCCTGCAAGAACTGATTGCGCCTCATGGAGCGACCTTCTTTGACGCGAACTGGAAGGTCCTCGCAGGTCGCGCCGAGATAGCCTCACATGTTGCAGATAAGACGGGCATCGACAAAACACTTCTAGAACGAAGGCACAAGCCCATTGGAACGACCACGGACGATGTGGGGACATCTCAACAACAACTCTCCACGGCGAGATGCAGATCCTGCGGTGCGCTTAAAAGCCTACAACTCATGCTTCAGCAGTACGGCGTGGCTGCTAGAATGCGATGGGCCGCTCACAGGAAAACCACCAGAGAAGAAGATATCGCCTATTGTTTACTGGGGCTCTTTGGGATCAGCATGCCTCTTCTTTACGGCGAAGGCGCAGAAGCTTTCCGACGGCTACAGGAAGAAGTCCTGAAGCGTTATCCGGCAGACCAGTCAATCCTCGCGTGGATAGATGAAAGAAGCCCAAATCATGAAGCGAATGGGTTGCTGGCAAAGTCTCCCTCGGCGTTTTGTCTGGACGGGGTCACGTTGGCCAAACAACTTCCATGGCGTGGAGACATTAAGATTGCCCCCACTCCTCGAGGCGTCGAGCTTGACGTCTGGCTAATCGCCCCATACGCTGCGGCACTGGGCTCAAAGGAAACCGATTGGGATGATCTGAGTCGCGGCTTGTCCATTGCGGTGCTTGACTGCTTCGTCAATGGCCAGATGATACCGAGACTCGGCATCTTCGTGCGTCATCTGCATGGAAACATGTTCCACCTTGCGAGGACTTCAGTCATGGCTTTGCTCAACGCATCGAATAAGTCAAGGCTTTTGAGACGCGAAGAGAAACATGCTGGCGATACTGATCGCTCGGTGACCAGTAAGTGTACAAGTGCTCAACCATGCAAAATCCAGCGTCGGGTACTGTGGTGATCGCTGATCATAGCTCATTTAGTGACGATATTCCCGCACTTTGAAGTCAACTTCAATCTCAAGGCAGCAGCGGCCAAGAGAATAAATCTGGTAGATTACTCGGGAGTGCCTGGCATACCTTGGTTCGATGTGAAGAGCATCAGCGATCAGAGCCCACTGGTCGTCAACATTCAGGATTCCACTTCCTTCACATTGGTGGCTTCTTCACCACCTCTAATCAAAACGCCGACTGGAAGCATGGTCTTTGGTTCGCCACTGCTTAGAGATCCCGGAGCGATGAACCTAGAGCACGTCTATCTGACGGGGCTTTTGTACTTCTCCCAGGCAAAGTCGGATGGGTTCTTCGTGGTTTGCGGTCGAAAGTATACAGGCTTAACAGACTCGCACACTGGCCACATGTGTACGTTCTTGAGCTGGCAAGAATTCCAGGATAGGTCAGTCCACCCAGATCTCTGGATTTTCTGGAGGAACGATTTTCAATCCAAAGGAAGTAGCCTATTGCGTAACTCCTCGATCTCCTCTGGTGAGGTGCAATATGGCAGAAGGAAATCATCCATACCAATGGCGCCAGAGACCATCAGCAAGGAATTCAAGATAAGGGTAGGCGTTCGGAGGGTTGCGTTCTTGGGAAGAGAGTCATCGGAGCTGTTCATTCAGAGTCTAGGTTCGCATTAAATCTCATACGCGCCATCTTTTTCATAGGGCGCTAGGTTTAGAGACTTGGAGAGACTTGAGCCAATTATGAATCAACAATGGTGGGCAACATGGCTGAGATACTGAGGATCCACATCGTCGCCGTGGTGATAGCTCTTGTGAACAACATGCGGGCAGCGGCTGGTTGAGACAGAGACGCCCATAGCTTCATGGGCCGGTCTATTGGAGTCCGTTGCAAGACCAGTTGAGGCGTTTGGCTCAATAGTATATGAAAGTGCCACGCCCGAGCTGGTCCCGGGTTCGATTCCCTGTCCCTTCTCGTCGGTGACTATCCGGTGAGGGCTAAACATTTTTTTTTCCTGACTGGCCAACAGGAAATGTTCATACCTTTATCTTCCGGTCAATCGAAGTCTTTCGCAAGATCAGTTGAGGCGTTTGGCTCAATAGTATATGAAAGTGCCACGCCCGAGCTGGTCCCGGGTTCAATTCCCTGTCCCTTCTCGTCGGTGACAATCCGGTGAGGGCTAAACCTTTTTGTCACTTTTTTCTCAGCAGCATATGAAAGTCTTAGCATACATACCTACTCTTTGGGCTCTATGGGTATTCTTCATCTCAATCTATCCAGATCTATCTTTGTCTATTGCCAGTATGCTATCAGGTGTACATGATGTTCCATGGCTCGGTGTTGTTCATAGCAGCTCTGAGATGGCCGACTGGCTGTTGCCGTACTTTTGACGCGTTGATGTTTACAGACGAGGAGACACGCCAAGAGTGCGCATGCTGATTTTCGGGCCACAACCTTTATGCCCTTTGTTGTGCAGTACCAAGTCCTCAAGTAGTGTTCCTACCATTCCTCACTCTTGCTACTTCGGAATCAATCCCTCCTCAGCACCATCCGTTGCCCGACCAGCAATACTCGACACACACCACATTTTCACATCATCGCCAAAGGCTTGGGTCTCACCAATTGCCTACAAGCAATACTCTCCCTGTACGACAGACAATGTCGAAGCGCAGAAAGGCCACCGACAAGGACCCTCAGCAAATAAACTACGCTGCCCATCCTGCGCTGTCTGAGCTTCCAGGTCTCGCTTTTATTCTCCAGAACGAAGGAGCAATTGTGTCTCGCAGCCTCGAAACTGCGTGTCGACTTTTTTTCGGCAGTGATTTCGACGACTTCCTCCTTGCTGACGATCGCCTCTACGTGGCCAGGCGGATGACGGCCCTTATCAAGCAAGCGATTAAAGTAGCCAGCCTCGAGACACAAAAGCCGGAATGGAACTCAACCCACCAAAGAGATTTCTGGAAGCTCGTCGTACGCCGACTCTTGGACTCCAGCCCTCACTGGCCCTTTAATGCCTCCTTCTCGAGGCTTGGACTGGTCATTCGGATCATCATTCAGGCGCGCCGCAGATTCTTGGCCACGCGCATCCTTCATGAAACGTACGAAGTCGGCCATCCCTTCTTTGACATGCTGACTGCCATCGATGAGTGGGTTGAAGTCCTTCGAACGGAACTCGTTCCTTTTGAACTCAGCGAGGCATACAAGAAAGCCATCGGTACGTCGCTGTCCTACTCTCTGGTGTGACATGAATCTGCTAACCGACTGAAGCCCCTTTTCAGACTGTTTCTCAGGGACCTACTTTCACTCTTGCTCTCCGACCCGCCACTCACACCTCCGACGGCGATTACACCATGACTCCCGCTGGAAATGGGCCGGATACCATTGACTCGGCCGATAACGATGGTGACGCTGACGGAACCATGAACAAGAGCCAGCCCATTCGGCAGTCCAAAGGCAAAAGAAAGAGATCTGAAGAGGGCGATAAAACGACCCACGGCAAGAAGCGGCCCGCAATCGAGGATCGCAAGTCAGATGTCAGTCTGAAGGAGGGGCTTCGGGAGGTCAACGATCGAATCAAAAATCTCACTGCCGAGAACAAGCGTTTCAGCAACGAGATTAATCGCCTCATCAAGAAGAACAATCGTCTCATCGACCAAATAGACGACTGCAATGACGAGTGTGCGCGTCTCTACGACAGTAACAAGTACCGTGAGGCCCGGATTGCTGTGCTGGAGGCTGAGCGCGAGCGCGATCACCAGATGCGAGAAGCATAGGATTGAAACATGGCTTGTTAGAAGCGCACCGAGGCGACGTCAAGTAGCGAAATTTCGGGGGTTGGTTTGGTGGTTTTGATACCGTCTGGCAAAGCAGGCTCCAAGGGACTGTATGCGTCTGACAGCCCATTATATCGTTAGCCAACAACCCTTTGAAAGAACAATCTGAGCAGTCACTGAGACGTCGGTCCCTTGAGGCTTACGAACAATACCATTCTATCCCAATTACATTAACCTGTTCTTTTTCCCCAGGAAGACTTTACGGAGATGTAGTACTTCGTCGCCCTACTCTTTCTTAATCAGACATGATCAGCGTCTAATCATGGGAGTTTTGTTTGTGTGCCTTGTGTTTCAGCTTCTGCAGTGACAAGCGTGCCGCTCGACCAAATTCTGCGCGCCTGGATCGACTTCAGACCATATCAACTCGATGCCTGTGTCTGCCTGACCAACCCCTTTTCGTCAGCTGAGCTACACAAGTGACTCTTCTCTTGGCACCAACATCTTCATTATCGTTTTTTATCCCAATTCACCCAAACAGCCGCATGTCGATGAGTACCTACGCTGCTGACCGGATCCTGTTTTTGACCGTCTGAGATGCGTCGAGCTACTCTCCATTCTCGACAACGCGGGTATAAATTCGAAAGCTGCATACTCAAATTCCTCCGTCTACCATGGGCTCGAGCTGCCCTACGTAGACTGACCTCAAGACTCCCTAGGGACATCCTTTCTCAAACTTTCGACCGCCGTTTTTCTCATCAGCTCCGAAAAAATCAACAGCATCGACCCGCGAACGAAGGACGTGGAATGTTTATGACAAAACCTTATCAAAAACTGCGGCATTTCCGCCTTTTTGCATGGTCTCCACAAGGGGAAGAACTACAAGACGACACCGCGGAGGATTGGGACGATGTCCAGAATGAGGGTTTCTTGCCCGAGGAATGCCACAGGCTGAACTGAACTGAGGCACAGGTCTTCGAGGCTCTGCGGCAGTACCAGGACAGGACTTACAGTTACTCGCAAATCTGGACTTGTTCATGACTCCGACAGGCACCTTCGCCTTGACCACTCGAGCCATTACGTTCTGAACCTTTCATGTTCAAGGGCGTTCAGATTCAGTAAAATGATGGCAAAAGACTCCTCGACATCGTGCAGCCCTTCTCCCGTTCGGGCTGACCGGGCATTGTCGGCCAGGCTGTAGGCAACGCCCACCTGCGTGGCCACCACAACGTCCTCAGCCGGGATGTCAAACCGGAGAACTTTGTCGTCGCAGCGACTAGCAGGAACCCGGGGAACGGAGCGCAAATCCTAATGATTGATTTCGTCCTCTGTCGGTTCCGCGTCCCGAAGAGTCAGACTTGGAGTGGGGCGGTGCAAAGTCCAGCAAAGACGAGGAGGGCGCTGTCGGGCTGAGGCATGAGGAAGTGGCTCGGGGAGCGCTTGGGGAGCATTGATGTGAGCCTAAATACGCGGACTCTCTGCGATATGGGTGATAGGCAGATACAACAGACGATTTCCATGCAAACGCTACAGCGACAGAGCTGCGACCCGGAGTGATTGTGGTCACGAGAAACTCATCAAGAAGATTAGCAGTAAGAAACCACGGGTTTGGTCGGTTCGGTAGACAAGCGATCACGCGTTGTCCTGTAAAGCTGAATTCATTGGGGAGCAGTGAGATTCCATCCTCCAAAATGTAGTTAAACACACAACATTTTCCTATGGAACCAAAAGACCGATATGCTTGCGCTTTGGTCTTCATGCGGACCAACAGGAGCTTCTCGCTAAGCATGAGTGTTGGAGTAAGGTCGTTCTTAGTTACGACATCCTCGAAACGAGCGACTCGACATTCAAGCCCCTCTACTGTCTGCGAACAGCACCTCCAACACTGGCCCGAGTACGTTTGTCTCCAAGCCTAGCGTCATAAGCTTTCCAACCTTTGTCGATGCCGGCTCCGATGTCCTCACAATGGACCAGATCTGGTCCTTCGTCCCGTAGCCGATTTGGTAATCCTGCAGCATCGCATGAATCTGACTATTGCGGTCAATGACACCCAGCTGGGGATCCGGGCCAAGATCAACAAGAATGGTACAGTCAGCATCTGGGAGCTTGGGAATCTCGACCGTCATGCCGCAAGGGGTTGCAGAAGAGTGCGCATGCTCTTGAGTCGTGACAACCACGTCAGGGGTTTCGAGGCCGTCAATGAGGACGGAGAGGGATGGCGAGATGCTTGTGAGAGACAGGAAGTTGAACTTCCACTGCTTGCCCTTGGACGTCGTCTTGAGCTGACCCAGCTTTTGGTTCCACTCGATGTCGATTCTGCGCTCATCCTTTGATTCCGTAGACTCGCCAGACTTTGCATCGTCGTCTTTGGGATCTTCAACGATGGAGAACTCGCCATCCTTGCCGACAACCACGAGAACTTCGTAGCCTTCGGGGTTGAAACAACCATTCTTGGGCTCAAGCTTCTTGTCAAGGGGGATGATGGCGCCCTCGCGGGCAAGAGCAGGGAACGATTGAAGGGGTCTGTACATCTTGAGCTCGCGGTCTCCGTCATACACATAGCCGTTGAAGATGTCCACATGCCGACCGGGGGGTACCCAGACTTCTTCGGAGGCAAGGTTGGTCCGTGTATCTCTCCGTCCG
Source organism: Verticillium tricorpus MUCL 9792 (assembly GCA_000732205.1). Taxonomy (NCBI): domain Eukaryota; kingdom Fungi; phylum Ascomycota; class Sordariomycetes; order Glomerellales; family Plectosphaerellaceae; genus Verticillium; species Verticillium tricorpus. The sequence continues at coordinate 3,444,394 of JPET01000004.1, forward strand.
GTGACGGGCCTCACGACGAGGCTGGAGCCGAAGGTGTATTCATTACGAAGCTTATACGCAATCCCCCGCCCGGGGTAGCTCCAGTACAGAGGTTGAACCAAAGGCTCGTCAGATGCCGCAGCGTTGACGTTCATGGTGTAGAGGTACGGGACGAGTCGGTGTCTGAGCTGCATGAAATGGCGCATTGTCGATGCGTATTCGTCGCGATAACCCCAGGGTTCCTTGCCCATCCACTGGCTGTTGGATGAATGCAGTCTCATGATGGGCGAGAAAACACCGTACTGTGTCCACCGAGCTGCCAGCTCATCGTCGCGAGACCCGGAGACATGACCACCGATGTCGTGACTCCACCAACCGTAGCCGACATTTGAAGCGGTGGCCGTAAACTCTGGCTGGAAGGCAAGCGACTCCCAAGTCGAGATGCTGTCCCCAGAGAACCCTACCGGGTACCTGTGGCTTCCAGGACCGGCGTAACGAGAGAAGATAACAGCCCCGGACCCGTTGCGCTGGATGGAGTCGTCGATGTACTGAAAGTGGTTCAAAAGCCAGAGTGGGTCGAGACCTGGGATGGCGGAGTAGGGCCCTTGTTGCCAGTCGATCCACCAGAAGTCACAACCGTCGTCTTCTAGGCTCCGATGGAGGACGTTGAGATATGCATGCATGAAGTTTGGGTCCGTCGGGTTAAAAAGAATGGGTGCATTGTCGGACGTGTCGTGGCCCATGGCCTTGGCCATCTTCTCGTAGAGATCTTCGAAGTGATGGACACCGGCATGAGGGTGATCGTTGAGGGTGATCTTGAGGTGGCGCTTGTGGAGGTCTTTGCAGAAAGCCACATGGTCCGGAAACAGTTCCTTGTTCCACGTGTAGCCCGTCCAGCCAGTGTGCGTGACTCTCTTGTCATGGACAAGATGCCAGTCCATATCGATCACGGCGGTGGAAAGGGGAATGCGTTGGTCCTCAAACTTGTCCATCAGGTCGATGTACTCTTTGTCGCTATAGGCATGGTACCGACTCCACCAGTTACCGAGCGCCCACCGGGGTAGTAGGGGCTGTCTGCCGGAGATGTCAAAGTAGTCGCGCATGGCGCCTTTGTAGTCGTGACCGTAGCTGAAGAGGTAGCCGTCGATGCGGTCCCCAGACTTACGCGGGGCGACGAACCCCTCGCCATCAAAAAGCATTGACTCGCTGTCGTCCAAGTTGGTGTACCCAGAATTAGACAGCACACCGTCACCCATGCTGCAACGGCCGTTGACGCCGTCCAGCGTTCGGGCTGTGCCGCCGAGGTTCCCTCCATCGTGCTCGCCGCCAAATCGCCATTCCGAACCCCACAGCGTGGCCTTGTTGATGAAGGTGACAAGGAGTCCATTGGGGCTGAAGCGCTTCTTGTCGTAGCTTACATGGAGAGACGGCGTGATGATCTCAAGCTGGTCATCCGTTTCCCTGACGGTGTATTCGGGCTTGTCGAACCTCCTATTGATAGCAAAGGTCGAGGCCCGGTCTTCGAAGGATCCATCCGAAGACCACTCGTAGCGGAGGACGGTGTCTTTGATGATGGTGAAGCGGTAGTGAGAGCCGGACACAGTGGAAGCCTTGTGGGCGACGGGGTCGGAGGGGAACTTGTATTTCTCCATGCTGTGTTTGGTATGATGGGGAAACAGCGGCTGTTGATTATGACCAGAGGTAGACACTCCAGATCCTCCCATGGTGGATTGATGTTTGATGATACGAGAGCTGATGAACGAGAGCTGCAGTTCAAGAAGGAGGGAGTGATGGACGCGGGGTTGATGACGCCCGTCCGATGACTAAGAAACGGCCGCTCGCACTTGCCCTCGCACTTAGGCAGGGCGGCAGGCAACAGCAGCGGGCTCACAGCAAGAGGAAGCGGCAGACTCGATCGGGTTGGACACGCGCCACTTCAGGCCTGGTGATTGGGGGAAAAGGATTCGCGAAGACCAATCGCTCACACTCTCGCTGTCTCACCCAACGATCTACATCTACAATGGTGGATCGCGTCTTGGACGCATTCACATGTCTGAGCAGCCTTTGGTCAGGACCTTCCAATGCCGGATCTCCCCCGCCCGAACTTTCGAAGCAAGTGTCGGAGTACAACGTTGGTTTCGCCGTTCACCTGCACGTCGCGCGAGGGGAAGATCTTCCCATTCGCGACAGAGTATGCCACCAGATCTTTCTGCGTCTCGAACACCTGCACATCACCTGAGCCGCCACTGCGTCCCCATTCGATGAGATCGACGATGTTGACGTGTGTGTTCCGGAGCACCTGTGCGCTTCATTAGCATCTCTGGAATACAAGTTATAAACTCGAGGAGTCCACGTACGCGGGCACAAGCTTGGATGGTGCTGGGAGGCCTACGGACGCCCACAGCCCGGCACAGGGTGTGCCAGGCCTCGAGATCGTCTTCCCGACCGAACCATACATCCACTTCCTTGCTGAGGGCTTCTTGATACTTTTGCTTTGCTGTTCGGGCCTCGAGACTTTCTCGACCCCAGCCGGAATGTTCGACGAGAGCCTGGTATGATGTCGCCGGAGGTAGCTTGGCGTTGTATGGGAAGAACGAATATGAGGCAAAGAAGCGATCTAAGGGAGACACAGCAGCAGTCGTAGCTTTTGCCTGTGACTGCGGCTGGGATGGCTCGCCGGATGCTGGACTTCGTACGACGATGTTATTTGCGGCGTCCGTCACTACGATGAGCTCCCCTGCAGCAAGTCGCGCGCTGCCCGGCGATTGACCTGGGTGCTCGATCCTGAAATGTGTTTGAAGTCGTCTCTTGGTTTTAAAGTCCTCATGGCTAGGACAAACCACACAGATTCAGTGCTTGGATGAGTCAAGCAGATGATTCTGCTTGCCTTGGGCTGATACGAAGACTTGGTTGTTGCAGCTAGAGCAGCACAAAGCCTGATGCTCGGGCGAGCGACCATGCAAGGCAAGTATGTGCTGCTTCAGGTTACGCGATGCGGTAAAGGGGCGGCTGCAGGCTTCGCAGTTAAACATGGCGGTTGAGAGAAATATAGCAAATGCAGATGTCGGCGGTGGGAGTGACCGTGCTGAGACGGAAATCCGAGGCTTGCTATCCGGCTTGAAGGTTCAAGAACATAACAAATCCCTGAAAGGTACCTGAGATGCAACACGGGGACAATCGAGTTATTTACCTTGGGTCAGTCTCCGGCCTCCTCAGCCCACCTGGCCATCTTGGCCGTTGGCTGTTGGTGATCAGACCTGCATGTCGACCCAATGACAAGAAGACACACAATGATGCCTGCAGCCGCAGAGCAGCCCGGGATTGCGAGCGGGGAAGCACTCAAACTTACGCGCTGCAATAACGCGACATGATGCATTCGAGCACTACTTCAAGCACCTGTTGGTACCTAGGCGTGCCGGGTCAACCGCCGGCAGGCCACTTTGCGCCACGGCCACAGCGGGGAGTCCCTTCGCAACAGCAATTGAGCAGGGCAGCCTCATTTGAGCGGGACTTGCGTCATGCAGGGCGACCTCCGAATGAACCAGGCTGGATGATTCCGGGTGATTCGGATATTTCAGTCATAACAATGTCTGGCGTTGCCTCCTCTGGTTGTCGATTCTACCACCCAGCGCATCAAGAGGCTGGGTTATAATGGCTGGCAAGGCGGTCTATCAAAGATTTGCTAGCCTCTTACTCCGGCTCTAAGTTACTCGTATGGTGAGATGGGGAGACTGGACCACACACGCATGTTGGCGAACCAAATGTGAGAATCATTCGCCCAATCTTAAAAACTGAAAGGCCGGCGAGCTATAAATTTCAGACAAAGACTAGAAGCTCAAATTCCTCGGGTTTATTCGGTTTGCCTTCTTTCCTGCCTTATTCTACCTAGCTGAGTACGGTGTTTTCAGTTTCAGCGAATATTTGCTGCTTATGAGGCCGTGCTGCATCCATAGTGTCACAGCTCACTCCGGGGCAGAGAATGTGATCTTTCCCTGCTCATCATACCAGATCTTCTTTGCCTTGACTTGACGAAGCCAGTCCACGCCGCCTGATGCCTGGCTATCATGGTAAAAAAGCCACCACTGGTCCTGGTACTCGACGATCCCGCCGTGGGTTGTCCACCCTGAGACGGGTTCGAGGAGTCTGCCCTGATAAGTGTATGGTCCGTAATGGTTCTTTGAGGTAGCGTAAACAAGGTAATGCGTGGTACCGGTCGAGTAAGTGAGGTAATACAAGCTGTCGCGCTTGTGAATCCAAGGCCCCTCGAAGAAGCGGCGGTCCTTGTCTCCAGCAAGAATAGGCTCGCCAGTTTCCGGCGCGAGGATGACCATATCTCGGGGAACTTCCGCCAGCGTGTGCATGTCGTCGCTCAGAATCGCAATTTGCGGGCTGAGCGCGTTGGACTCGTCCGGCGGCTCCTGCTGCCCAGACCATGAGGCGTTGAAGACTGACTTGTCCTGCCAGCATTGGAGCTGCCCGCCGTGCAGACCACCCCACGACAAGTACGTCTTGCCATCAGTGTCGGTGAAGCTGGCCGGGTCGATGCTGAAGGTGTTTGGAATGAAATCCTCGTCGGCTTTGAACGGTCCGCCCGGATTCGACGAGACAGCGACGCCGATCCGGAAGAGATCTTCATGGTCGCGGGCTGGGAAGTAGAGATAGTATTGGCCGTCTTTGTATGCAGCGTCAGGTGCCCACAGCTGCCGTGAAGCCCAGGGAACGTCTTCCAGGGTGAGGCCGGTGCCGTGGTCGGTGACTGGCTCGGACCCGTAAATAGTTTTCATCGAGTAAACGTGGTAGTCTTTCATGCCAAAATGGTCACCTTCGCCGTTGGGAGGGATCCCGGCGTCGATGTCATGAGATGCGTACAGAAACAACTGATCTTCGAAGACATGGGGGGATGGATCTGCGGTCCATCTAGTGGTGATAAGAGGGGGCACCTGAGCAAAGGCCGTGCCGGCCAAAGCACTCAGGGATGCGGCCGGTAAAAACATGGAGGACTTCATAGTGACGTTGGGGTAGGAAATAACCTCTTGCGCTGAATGCGAATCTCAGTTGTTGGGTCAATCATCTTTCGAAAACATGAAATTGCCCAAGGCTTAAATACTCTTTTTCTGCGAGTCCTATCGACATGTTTGCCTCGCTTCCGAAAAGCTTAAACAACGTCTAGAAATGCAATTACCATATCGGGACACCGGTTAAACAGTAGATGCGGGGAGCCGACGATTAGATTTCACTAAATTCAACGGTCCCGGTAATTGATGGAACCATGAGCAATACGAGCTGTGATCTTCGAAGTGCATCTAAGCGGCCCAGTTAGGACTTTATGTTGAGTCCAGCAGACTGAGTCAACGTAGGACTAGCGCTGCGAGCGCGGCGAACTTGTGTGCCCATACCCCGCAAGACTCGTTGGGCAGGCAGCATCAGCTGAGAATAGGAACATTTTCAAAGATCAACGACGGGATCAGCATCAAAACATGGAGAAACTACGATCTCTTTTAGCCTATTTATCCTTCATCGATAGATAACCAGTCAAATATCACTCAAGATGCCTTGATCAGGAGCACGGTATTACCGCCCCTTGGAGGAAGAGGGGATGGTTTGGCCGAGCAAGAATGAAATATCAGATCGACCCTGTACGAGTTCAACTCTTGAAAGAATTTCCCAAATGGCGATGCGGTAGTTGTAAAATCTACCGTCTGTTGGTCCTCTGTCTGTGAACACCGCTGAGAGGCATTCCCAGAGTCAACGAACCAGATACCAATATGCCTTGTCATCCAAAACAACAAGTTTCGTGCCCTGTTCATAATGTTTAATTTGTCTTGCATGCTTCTATAAACAAGTGATATGACGGCATCGTTTTAGTTCCCCATCATCTGCCTGTCGAAACAGTCCATGGCAAACCCGGGAAATGCGGGGCTAGGTAACCGCACCGGCGCCGGGTCTGCGCCGACGCCCCTAGTGGGCCATTGCTACTGCCCAAACTTCACCCGTCGCACATTTCGTCTCTTAATATCCGTCGGCATGAAGTGATCGGCACCCAGAGAGCTAATTCAGCCTGAATAGCAAAGCTAGCGCCTGGTATATACTGACTCGTGTGCTTCAAGTCACTCGGTTGAGACACGGGAAGCCTGTGAGCTCAACTTGAATCCGCATAGAGAACTTCGGAAAGGGTTTGAAGGTTGGGGGACCGGACCAATTCTGTTCCCCGGCCTTCGATGCTGAGGTTTTGAATCAAATGCATTGTCATCGCTGCAACCATGCAGTCCTTTTAACACACACATGGTCCCACGTGCTGGCGGGGAACAACAGCGGTCGAGGGTCACAACGGCACAGAGGCCTGAGTACCATCGAATAGCAAGTGAATTTCCTAAAAAGTTGGTAAACCTGACTATCTGCATCTTGAATTCTCAAATCCCCCTGAAAGCAAGAGGCCAGTTCCCATGTACGTATCAAGCCCTTTGGCTGTGCGTCGAACATTGATGTGGTGGGATCTTCAAGGAGACGTAGACGTTCTCCCCCGTGTTCTCCACGCCGTGAACGACCACATCGTCACCGAAGGGCCAGTCTGCCTGCGGGCCCCAACTCTCTCTCCCGTCATACTGCGCGAAGTCTTCAACCGAGACTGCGCCACTGATGAGACACGCCTTGGCCGCTGCGAATGCCTCGGCTCTCTTGAGATAGGCGCCTTGCACTTGGGCAGAGACGGCCTGGTCTCGTTTGTAGTCCACGGATGTCTGGACGACATAGTGGAGATGGTCCATCCCGGAAGGCAGCGCGATACCTCCGTCCGCGGATGCTACCAGCTTCTCGTTGTTCGGGGTGGTGTCGATCCTCACGAAGAACTCCTGCCCGGCAGACGTCTTGGCGTGAACGATGGTACCGTCGCCGTACTTCCAGCTCTCGTCGTCGTCGTCGGTAACGTGTGACGGACGGACCTCAAAGGTCGAGAAGTCGCTCTCTTTGTAGCCCAGTAGTCTCAGACCACGGCCGGCAAAGGTCTTGGCCGCTGGGACAGTGCTGTGTGTGCCGAGAACATGTATGCCTGACGTAGGGTCACCACGAATATGGTCATTCTCGGTGATCGTCAACATTGAGTGGTATAAGAGGTCAGGGACCTCAGAGGTTCCTTCAAATGACTTTTTGTCACCCATTTTGTATGTGTTTGCGAAGAATGTGGGCTTACTTGATCAAGGACAATTCGTCACCACAACGCAGGAGACCAGGACGAGCAGCTGGGGCAGACTTATAGTTAACTGGGCCAGCTGGCTGAACAGCAGGACACGGCATGGTTGGCTGAGATCACATGAAGGCCCTTCAAAACAGGATGGACCATTTTTCGATTACGAGATGAATGTTACGGTTCTGGACAATTAAGTTGGTCTCGGTGATTCATCCATGCGGGGGTGGCTGATGAGTGAGCACATCCGTACGCTGAGTGAGCAGAACAGGAAAGCCGCGTTGCCTTCATCAGGTGATCGGGTTCGCTCCCGTTGGCCTTCGCGGCACCCTATACCACACGTGGGCTGATATTTTTCTGTCACTAAACAATCTGAATTTTGGGACGGAGCGTTGCTCCTTCAACTCAAGGGATGAGAGTTTGCGCTGCCCGCCAATCGGATTTTGTAGGGTGGCCAAGGCAAGGAAGATGGCTTCGGGAGTCAATTGATGACATGGGGAAATGTGTAATAGTATGCCGTTGCCAATGAATGGGTCCTGTGGCATCGGGACGTCAATGATTACCTTCAAGGGACACACTTTAGGTGGTGGGATAAGAATTTCGTTATTCGTTATTAGGCTATCGTACAAAGGAGTGTGGGAGTGTGAGCAGCATGCAAGAAAGTACACCAATCGGAGTCGGGCATAACACAATCTCGTGATGAACACCGAGAAACTGGGCACTTTCGACCAAGGAACCAAACATCAGGCGCAAAATCCGTCTAGAGGAAGCTGTCATCGGCTCCTTAGCCAATCGTGATCCTCCGAGACTCGTGCTTCTTGACCTTGGGAACCGTCATGCTGAGGATGCCATCCTTGAAGTTGGCGGTGACGCCATCCTGGTCGACCTGGCTCGGGAAGTTGAAGCTGCGCGAGAACTCGCCGACGCTGCGCTCCGTAAGCCAGTACTTGGCCTGGTCGGTAGACTTGTCGCCCTGTTCGGCCAAACGCCCGGCGTGGGGCCGATCCTTCTCCTCTGTGGCGCTCTTCTGCCTGCCCTGCTCGCCGTCCTCGGCAATGGCACCTCTCTTGGAAGAGCCCTCGAGGAAGCCGGCGGGAGGGGTGCCGGCGGTGTAAGTGCGTTCGGTCTTGCCTCGGATCACCACAGTCTGGGGCTCGGTGAACTCGATGTGGACGTTCTCTTTGTTGATGCCGGGGAGCTCGCCGTGAAGCTCGTATGCGTCTTTGGTCTCGCGAATGTCGAACTTGGGCTGCCAGTTGGGTACACTGGTTCGGCTCTCGGCCGATCCCTTGCGAGAGTAGGTGTCGTAGTCGTCAAGAAGGCGGAAGAGTGGCCCGAAAGAGCCCTCGGGCTGGTAGAAGTTTCGCTGGAAGAGAGACATTGTTGTGTTGTTGGCTTGAGAGCTGGATGGCTTTTGTTGAAAGCTTTGTTGAGAAGTTGACTTGCAAGTGTGATTGTAATGTTTTGTTTTGCGTGTTTCTCGTTGTGGCTGTAGGATGATTCGAACTTGAGATTGCGACGGCTTGACCCTGCTTTATACTCGGACGAGGTGAAGGGGTGGAGAGAGGCTCCTCTTCGTATCTGCTCGTGAAAGTTGCTAGTAGAATGCTCTGGAACAATTCAGGTCAAGCAAGATGATGTCTAGATGAACACCCGATGACGTCTTGGACGATGTATGTTCACCGTCGCAGCATCTCCTCGCCATGGTTGCTGGAAGCTTCGGGACATCCGTGGAACATGTTCAGAGGTCCTCACCACTTGTCAATTGATCTAGATTTCCTCCCCGCATACGACCTGTCGCTGAAAGTGGTAATCAGCGGCGCTTCCGAGTACTCCGGCCTGGATGCTGTCTCTCACCTGATGGAGAGGTTCGATGCGGTGTCAATCTTTCCGGTGGTGTGATATGGGCATCGAGGTTGCATGCTCGATCGGTTGCAAGATGATTCGTCCTTTTCAGGTGCCGTTGTCAGAGCACTTCCAATCAAGGTCTTCCCACCAGGTAGCTGACCCCACTCAGAACTGGCTTGATTCAGGGATTGATTCGATCTGGTTCGCCTGTTCTACTACCCTCTAGAAAGGACCTGGCGCTGCATCGATGGCGCTGCAACAACGCCGGTGCGCCCAGCTTCGTGCATTGGCCCCATCGGTGCCTCTGGAAGTTGCTAGCAATTGCGGAGGTGGAACCCGCCAGCCACAGGGATGTCGGCCCACCCACACACCCCCCCAGGATGCCGGCCCAGGCAGCCCATCGACTACGGCTCAGCTGTTGCTGGAGCGGTCTTTCGGTCTAGGCATGAGCAACGTCGACGCCGGGGGTTGACTCGGCTCATTATACGATGAAACTGAATGGACGGAGGGACCAGCTTCCTCCGGACCAGAATGTGATCTGTCAACGGCATCGGCCCAAACACAAAACCTGGGCCATGACCGTCGTGTTCACCTCTCCATGGTTGGCTATGTTGTACAATCCCCAGGTTCTCAACATGTACACGGGTGACCACCTTGCCAGGGAGAGGAAGATGGACAAATATGGTGGGAGTCAACACTATCATGGAATCTAGTGAGTCAAGCAGTATTCCTCTGCTATGGCTATCCGGGGAGGGGTTCGCGATGGCGGCTTACTGATTGGAATACACGTAGGCGCCATCACGATGTGTGTCGTTTGGCCGATTGGTCTATGATGTGGTGTCCGCGGAAAGTCTGATCCTGAGCATCCTGAGCCAGCGGGGTAATTGTCGTGATCGTGAGCTGCGCTGCAGGGTAGCGTCAGCCGAGAGCTCGCTGGCAGTCAATGCAGTAGTGCTCAGACTGACCACCGCATCTTCACCGCATCTTCACCGTGAACTTTGCCATCTCCTCACCGAAGCTGACCGACATGCACCGAAAGACGGACATTCTTATCACGCCCGAGATAACAGCGATGACGTGTGTGGTCCCTGCGTCGCTAGCGCCCCGCTCCCGCAAACAGCAGGCAGCGGCACCCGGCAAGCTTCACCTCTCCTCACCTCCTTCACCTGAGCAGCCCTCGTGCGCACCTCCAACCCCACCTCGAACCCACCGGCCCACCGTGCACGCCGAGCGCTGACGGGCTGACGGGCTGACCAGCTGCCAGCCTGACCAGACCTGCGACGCTCTCTGCCTGAGCAACCTTTCGCTCGACCCCAACCTTGCCTGACCCGACCTTAGCATCCCATCGGCCACGCTTGCGACCGGATGGTTCATGACTTGCCGACTTTGCCTGGATCGAAGACCAGAGCCACCACCACCGCCCTCTCTTCCTCCATCCTCCCACTCCTCCTTCATCAGTAGACGACGAACCACCTAGGAAACCCACCCCACCTGGCGATCAACCTGCGAATGCCATCTTTGATCTGCGACCGACCTCAATCGACGACCACCACCGACACCACAATCCGACGCTGGGCTGCTGCCTCGCGCAACAAACGCCCATCATGTTCGACATATTCGCCCACCTCCTCTCGTACGTCGTTGACCCTCACCCCCTTCTCCCGAGGAGCAGCAGAGCATAGACAGGCCCTTGACGTCCAGCCACTGACCCGCGCAGCTCCGTCGCCTCCTTCCTCTTCCCCCTCTTCGCCTCCTACAAGGCCCTCAAGACGTCGGATCCCGCCCAGCTCACGCCATGGCTGATGTACTGGGTCGTCCTGGCCTGCGTCCTCCTCGTCGAGTCCTGGACCGAGTGGTTCCTCACCTGGATCCCCTTCTACGCCTATCTCCGCCTCTTCTTCCTCCTCTACCTCGTCCTGCCCCAGACCCAGGGCGCCCGCTTCCTCTACGAAACTTACGTCCACCCCTTCCTCGAGGCCAACGAGTCCCAGATCGAGGCCTTCATCGCCGACGCCCACGACCGTCTCAAGGCCGCCGGCATCTCCTACCTCAAGCAGGCCATCGAGCTCGTCAAGACAAACGTCTTCGGCATGCCCCCGAGCCCCCCCGAGCCCGAGTCCCCTCGCGCCGCCTCCACGCCCCGCAGTCCTACACCCAGTCCCTCCTCGCGCGGTTTAGCGTCCCGAACGCCCGCTGGGCCGGCGCCGCACCGCCCTCCTCCTCCTCCACCTCGGGCGCCGACTTTTACAGTATGCTCGCGGGCGCCGTGTCCGCGGCCACGCACGCGGCCACCGGCTCAGGCTCCAGCGCCGACGCCCCGCGCGGCGAGCCCTCGGCCGGCGGCGGCGGTGGTTGGGGCGGGCTCATCCCGTCGAACCTCACGAACGCCGGAGAGAAGATGAGCTTCATCGCGGCGCAGCGCGAGCGGCTGAACGTGGTGCTCGACGGGCTGGACCGCGAGGCGCAGACGCTGCAGCGCGAGGAGACGCTGCGGGCGCGCCGGTCGCAGGACTACCTCCGGCCGGGCAGCATGAGCCTCGACGGCGAGGGGTACGCGCGTGAGCGGCCCGTCAGCCGGGGCAGCCGCAGCAGCGGCGGGGGCCACGGGTTCGGCGAGTGGAGCCGCAACCGCAGCGAGTCGGAGTTTGAGACGATCGAGGCCGAGAGCGGCGGCGAGGACGACGGGCGGTCGAGGCCCGGGCCGGGCGTCGCCGGTGGGCACGCGCCGGCCGGGAGCACGGGGTCGTGGATGCCGTGGGGGTGGGGCGGCCCGACACCCACGGGCCAGGAGAGGGATGACCGCGACCTGCGTTACGGGCGGGACGAGCACGGGCGGAGCTCGGGGTACGACCGGGACCGCTGATCTGTGCGACGGTGCTGGCGGAGCAGCTCAGTGGGGATCGTCTCGATGGCTGAGCGTGCTGGTGCGCCTGGCGTTATTGATTCAAGCCGACTGGCAGGCCGGGAACGATAGATCCTAGAAGGGGTGCAAACAGAAATCTCGGGATTATCTCTCACGCATTCTACAGCGGTCGCTATGCCAGGTCTAGAGTGGTCTACATCTATCGTACATGCCGCCTCGTCTCTCCGTTCCATTGCTTGTCGCCTAATGGCAGACTACGTCTTCTTGTAGGGGTAGCCGACGCTCAGCCCCTTTTTGACCCAAAGCTGCTTCTTCTTCTTGGTGACGACGTGCTCGACCCAGACCTGCTCGGCGTGCTGCTTCTGGAAGGCGCGGATGAAGACGGGGTCCCACAGCTCCGAGGCGACGCCGAGGTCCTTGCAGCAGCGCATGAGGGCGTTGCTCTTGCAGCCCTCGACGGCGGCGGGCAGGCCCTCGGCGGCGAAGAACTGGTTCTCGCCCTGGGCCTGGGAAATGAAGCGGCCCGCTGCGACGAGCGCGTACTCGCGGGTGACGGTGCGGTCGGCGACTACCGGCGCGGACCGCGGCACGAGGCCCCAGCCGCCGGGGCCAAGGGCCGCGTTGAGGATGCGCCGGTACTTAATCTCGGGGAGGTAGATGATGCCGTCGGGCTTAACTTCAATGTCGGCGGGGGCGATCGGCGCGGTGAGGAGGGCGGCGACCTCGGGCGAGAAGGCGACGGTCGAGAGGCCGTGGTACGAGGTGGCCCAGTCGATGGAGGGGTGGGCGGAGGGGTCAGCCGCTGGCGCCGGTGTCGGTGCTGAAGCTGGTGCTGGGGTCGGCGTTGTTGTTGTCGGCTGGGCGGTGGGTTTGGCGGCGGCAGGTGTTGCTGCTGATCGTGCTGGCGCGGGTTTTGTAGGCTGGGGGACGTAGCGAGCGGGTGAAGGCGAGGCGGCGTGAAGAGAGGGCGAGGTGGACAGGCGGGCGGCCTTGGAGAGGTTGGCTGCGCGGAAGAGCGGGCGAGCCAGCGATCGTGAGGCCATGGTCGCGGGTGTGTGTGTGCAGAGGGGGGTATTCGGGGGTGTGGTGATCGAGTCCAGGAGTTGAATGGTGGTGGAGGTGCCAAGGGTGGAAGTAGTGATGATGCCTTCACGCTGGTCGCGTCACAGTTCGGTCGAACCGAGTCGAGTCTGGGTCGAAAATTGAGTGGAGCTTGGGCCTTCGTACTGTTCCTCTTCCGTCAGGGCACTGTATAAATTACTGTACACCGACAATGATGATCCCCGAACGTCTGCTGAAGAGTCGTGAAGAGCCGATATCGCCAGTCTATCCTACACCATCGTACACATTACGCAATTGGCTGCACCTTTAAGCATCCTTGGAGCTCGTCCGCTGGTCGTTGCCCTGGAGCTTCCAGCACTTCTTGAACGTCGCCATCTGCCTCGTCAGCCCACGTCCGTCGCACGACCCATCACCACCGACAACGGCGGCCGAGACCTACCTCTGCGGTGCACTTCCTCCAGTCCTTCTTCTCGAAATAGCAGTCTGTGAGTTTCATGTTCTCGTCTGGCCACGGTCAGTATGGCCCTGCCCTGTTCTGCTGGGGCCTCGGCCAACCCACCCGCGCAGCCCGTGCTGAAGATACGCTTGTCCCTGCGTACAGCTCGGTCAGCGTCGGCACGGAATTCTCGCATTCGAGTCGCAACTACCATTCGTCGGGTTCGTCATCGTCTGCTGCCGCGCTCTGGGCGGCGTTGCTTTCTTGCTTGGACATTGTGAGGCGTGTCGGTCGCGGGCGTGTTGAGGTTTCTTGTGAGACGGAAGTTGCTTCGGAGAGAAGTGGCAGGTCCTAAGGACAGTGCCGTGGCTCGGATACTGCCGGCAGCTGGCAGCAGCAGTGGCCGCCAGTGGCAGTGCCGAGGCTCCGCAATCCGACGGCCCCGACGTTTCTTCTCTCTCGGGCAAGCGCGCTCGGGGGTCACTGCCCGGAGTCACAGCGCGGCGGTGACACTCGCCCACTCCCTCAGTCTGGCTCATTTCTGTTGAGACGACCTTGAACACTCTCTCTTCCTCTCGCGCGACACACAATTCCACCGCACCCATCCCCATCGCCCTCGGGCACTTCGCCATGTCCTCACGCAAGCTCAATGTCCTCGTCTACACAGGTCAGGTCTTCTTCACCCCTTTGCACTGGAGCCCGCACTAACAGGGTCCAGGCACCGGCACCACTGCCGAGTGCGTCCGCCACGCCCTCATGACCCTCCGCCGCCTGCTGCACCCCAATTATGCCGTCACGCCCCTGACGGAATCAGCCCTCCTCAAGGAACCCTGGGCTCAGACCTGCGCTCTTCTTGTCCTTCCTGGCGGCGGCGACCTCGGCTACTGCCGCGTGCTCGACGGTGCCGGAAATCGCCGCATCACCGACTATGTTCGTCGCGGCGGCCGCTACCTCGGCTTCTGCGCCGGAGGCTACTTCGGCTCATCCCGGTGCGAGTTTGAGGTCGGCAGCAGCGAGAAGGGCATGGAGGTCATCGGGAGGCGGGAGCTGGCTTTCTTCCCCGGCACGTGCAGGGGCGGCGCCTATGCGGGGTTTCGCTATCACTCGGAAGACGGTGCCCAGGCGATCGAGATCGCAGTCGATCAGACTGCCTTCACAGAGGCCATGGGCGCCCCGAAGAGGACCAAGTCGTACTACAACGGCGGCGGCGTCTTTGTCGATGCCGCCAAGCTCAAGGACAAGGGGGTCGAGGTGCTAGCGAGCTACGTGGGGGACATCAATGTCGATGGTGGCGACGGCAAGGCCGCCGTGGTATACTGCAAGGTGGGCGAGGGTGGTGCGATTCTCACCGGGCCTCATCCCGAGTAGGTTATCCCCTGCCCGGCGAAGTGCCGCCCGAACTGACGTGGCAGATTCGCTGCTGCCAACCTCCATCGCATCCCCAGCAACCCCCGCTACGACCAGCTCATCGAAACCCTGGCCCAGGACGACATGGCCCGCTCGGCCTTCATCAAATCATGCCTCCGCAAGCTCGGTCTCGACGTTAACGACGATGACGCCGACATCCCTTCTCTGTCCGCCCTCCACCTTTCTTCCGTCAACCACACCGAAGTGGAGGAGCTGATGCACGTCCTGGGGGATGTCATCACTCTCGAAGACAACGAGGAGTACATCCGCGACGAGGCCGATACGTTCCACATTGATCGTGACGGTACCTGGTCCATGAAAGACCTCAAGGAGTCTCTTCCCGATCCGGATGACGCCTCGAAGGGCAAGCTCTCCGCCGACGGACGCTACATCGACTACAGCGGCGTTGTCAAGGAGATCGTGCCCCATGAGCGCGCCTGGCCAGAAGACAAAGCCACCCCTGCGTTCCAGCACAGCTTCTACTACGGCTGCCTCAAGGCCTACCAGCAGATCGAGGAGGATGCTACCCGATGGGGCAACACTCTGATATACGCCGATGTGGTGACGAGCACCAACACCATCATGGACAAGTGCGTTGCCCCTTGTCGCGGGTTAACAGGGCCTCCCTTTGCTGACCTCACAGGAACCCCAAGCTCCTATCGAAACTGCCCAATGGCTTCACCCTGACCGCCGCCACCCAGGTCGCCGCGCGCGGTCGCGGCTCGAACGTCTGGGTCTGCCCAGCTGGCACCCTCGTCTTTTCAACCGTAATCAATCACCCCGCTCATTTGCTCGGCTCCAGACCCATCGTCTTCCTGCAGTACCTCGCCGCCGTCGCCATCGTCGAGGCCATCAAGTCGTACGACCTGGGCTACGAAGAGGTGCCTGTCAAGCTCAAGTGGCCCAATGACATTTGTACGTCTGCTGTGCCCGCCGGGCTACCATTTACCCCTTGATCACTGACCCACCCAGACGCCCGCGATCCCAAGTCTTCGGCAACCAACCCTTCGTACGTCAAGATTGGCGGCATCCTGTCCACTTGCTCCTACACCGGCGGCGCCTACACTCTCGTCCTCGGCATCGGCATCAACGCCACGAATGCCCGCCCCACGACCTCGCTTGACGCGCTGCTTCCTTCGCACCTCGCGCCCTTCCGGCTGGAAAAGTTACTCGCGCGAATCCTCACCAGGCTCGAGACGCTGCACGCGCAGTGGATTCGGAATGGCTTTGACACCGACCTCGAGGGACGGTACTACCGATACTGGCTGCACTCGGGCCAGATGGTGACGCTCGAGGAAGAGGGCGTACGGGCCAAGGTGGTGGGCATCACGCGGGACTGGGGCATGCTGAGGGCGGTGGAGGTGGATGGGGTGACGGGGCGGGAGACGGGACGGACGTGGGCGTTGCAGAGCGACGAAAACAGCTTCGACTTTTGGAGGGGGCTTGTGAGGCGGAAGGTCTAGGCAGGTCGCCTAGACGTCTGGGTTAGGGGTGGCATGTTGTCCTCAGGGGTCTGGTGCTGCCAGAGGATCCGGGGGTGATCCTGATGTCAGGGGTAGACGATGCGAGGCCTCGCTTCGTGTTGTGCGTCTCGTGTAGAAGCTCGGTTCCAGACTTTGGGGAGGGACGTTGGTAGTGACGTTGGTCGGGGAAAAGACGTAGACCAATCGCGCAGCCAAGAATGAGCGTGTCATTCCGGGGTACCAAAGAACGAAGACCCTCCTCCTCGGGTTCGAATCCTGCCAGGGCTGAAGCACCTTGGGCGCATTTGAGTGTCGCGGGCTTCCGGCCCGAAGGAATGGCCGCCACCAACACAGAGAGTCCAACCGGTCGGCAGCGGTGTGGCGACCGCGTGACAAGAATGGGAGAGACACTCAGAGCCATGACAAGCTTTTCCAGGCAGACTGCCGGGCAGGTTGTCTCTTCTGCGTGATTAACAACCCGCGCTCGCGGCATTGCCTGCCAGCTCGCCGGCACTCGTCGCTCATCTGCCCGAATTGATCTCGGACCTCATTCCGAGCGTCTTACCGCCATTCGCCCTCCGTGCGTCGCCTGCCCGCAGCGTGGCCATCGCGGGGTGCAGGACTGGAGTGCCGCGCCGATCTGGGGAAGAGACGAAGGTCTGGTGATGGGCCGGCTCTGGTGGTGTGGGCAAGGCTATTCCCGGAGAGGAGCGGTCGGGAGGGGGGTTCCGCGGGGCCGTGCAGGGGTGTCTGGGACGGAGGGCTGGGGGGGCTCCAATTGGGATTTAGCCTGGGCAGATGTGGAATGGAGGGGCGGGATGGATAGATGCGATGGGTATCTGGGAGGATGCGTTGTCTTGATCCTGGGGGGGTATGGGATGGGTATGTATAGATGGCATGTCTGTGGGCGGATGGAGTCGCGCGAGCTCGTCCGTCTGATGCTGCTGTTTCTCATTGTCGGAATGATGTAAATCAACCTCTAGGGCCTGCTTCATACGACGAAGGTCACGATATCGCGAAGACGGCCCTGACACATCACGACAAGATCACCATCCACATCACCATGGACGGCCAGGCAGGCGGGCCGTCGCGCATGGCCGACTCGGGCTTTCCCAACGCGCTCCTCGGCCTCGTCATCCCTCACGGTATCTGCACGCTTTTCATCCTCGCACGCCTCGCCGCGCGCCTCCTCGTCCTCCGCAAGTGGTTCCCCGACGACACGCTGATTGTCTTCTCCTTCCTCGCATCAACAGGCGTCTGCGTCGTCTACAGCATCGCCTCGCAGACGCCGGACGTGCTCCACGCCGACGAGCTCGCCCTCGAGCGCGAGCTCGGCGACAACTGGGGCGTGCACCCGTACATCCTGCGCACCTATCTCGGCCTGATCTTCTACCAGGTCACGCTGTGCCTGACCAAGCTGTCCATCCTGACCTTCTACCTTCGCGTTTTCGAGTCGCGGCCCAAGGAGCGGCGCCTCGTCTGGTGCACGATCCTCTTCGTCATCCTGTACGGCGTGCCCATGCTGCTCATGAGCGTGCTGCAGTGCCACCCGGCTCCGGGTCGCTTCTTCGGCCGGCCCATGGCCTGCTTCGGCTTCCAGGACCTGCTCATCGCGTCGGCCTCCTTCCACGCTGCCACCGACGTCTGGCTGCTGCTGCTCATCCTGCCGTGCATCTCGGGGCTCGACATCCCCTCGCGCCAGAAGGTCGTGCTGTCCGTCGTGCTGAACCTGGGCATCTTCGTCGTCGCCGCCGGCGTCGTGCGCCTCATGCTCAGCGTGCGCGAGGACTGGCGGCCCGACCTCGTCGGCGTCACCGCCACGCTGGCCTTCTTCGTCATGACCATCCTCGAATGCGACCTCGCCATCATCTGCGCCAGCGCCCCGACCCTGCGCCCCCTGCTGGCCCGCATGTACCCCTGGATCATGGCGGATCCGCGGCGCCGGTCGATGAGGCCGCCCGCCGCCGCGGTGGCCGCCGCGAGCGCGGACCTGACGGCCGTCAGCTACAGGGGGTATCCGTGGACGGAGCCGTCGACGCCGGCGCTGGGGCGGAGCCGCAACGGCAGCGTGGGCAGTCAGCTAAACAAGCTGACCAAGAGGGGGCCGCGGCCGCCGATGCCCGCGCCGATGCCGGCCGTCGCTTTGGGAACCCAGAGGACGCCGACGTCGCTGAGCCTGAGGAGCATGGTCGGGGGGCTGGCGCCGCGGGCGAGTCGCAGTCGGCTGGAGACGGGAGACGGGAGGCCGATTCTGGACGAGAGCCGGCGGGGGTCGGATGCGAGCGGGCAGGGCGAGGGCCTCGAGATGGGCTTGGAGAGGCCGCGGATGCTGGCCGATCGCTGGAGCCGGAGCGAGGAGAGCCTGGTCGTGGGGCTGAATGATCCAATGGCCCCGGCGAGTCCGACGAGTGCCTACCATGGCAGGGCGTATCTCTACCGGCCGGGAACCGGTGAAAAGGCGAGAGACGACGCTGGTGAGAGAACGGGTGATGAGAGAGTGTGATTGTCAATCCTTTGAGCGTTCATTTGTCGGGCTTCATAGCGAGCGAAGGGCGTTGCATGGTTTATGCTGGTGAATTTGAATATTGCCATCTGATTTAGCTGGAGGGATTCTGTAGTCCAAGAATACACGATAGTGTGCCTCGAGACTCGAATCTTCGACAGGGTGGTGCGTGTGGCCGTATGTTCGTCTCGTCTCGAAGCTGCCGCCCGCAGACAGCAGGGATTGACTCGGTGAACACCGGCGCCATAAAGAACGGTCCATTCCCAAGATCCGATGACAGGTCCGTAGTCAGTCGCTAGTCTGTCTCTCGACCTGATAAAGTGTCGGCACGGCAGGCATTAAGATCTGGTCCCTCGACCCGAGGACTGATGACTCGGCCGGGTCCCGCCCTAGATTGATCGCCACAATGGCCTAGACGCAAAAAGCTTGCTGGCATTGAACCTAGCTAGCAGACGATCATGCGAGCTAGGCGTGGTGGGCTTGCTAGGAAGGTCCTGTAAATTGGGCGATCAAGGGTTGTTGTTGAGTTCGTCACGTCTCGACTCGTCCCGAGGGAGTGTCCCTGTGGTGGCTCGTGCCTCATTGTGGCTCGTGCTGATTAGGTCAGCCATATCACGTGTCGTGTTTCGCAACAACGTGGGCCATCCCAGGCAAACTCCATTCGGTTTCTCCTGTCTTCGTCTCAGAATGCTCCCACTGTCAGAGCGCATTCGTCATCCCGTCGTATTCACGGCTGGCTCTTGGGTTTATGACAGTCTTTTTCGGAATCACCGGGGTGCCGATTCATCGTAGGGGCTTCGACTCGTGTCATTCCCCATCGCCTCAGATTCGGCTCGGCACCCTCTCTGACATCGGGACGGACGAAGGAGCACACATCCACCAGGTTGGAGGCGAGCTCACCCACGAACCGACTTCTATCCGCGCATGGCCTTGGCACCATGTCGCGTCCGAGTCGCGCTTCTGCTCGTCATTTACCAAAACTAAACTTTCTCATATAGCACGTCTCAATTACACTACGGCGCCCGCGCATCACCTCAGATGGCACCCTCCCATCGTCCCATGTCAGTCGTCATAGCCGTCATGGCTTTCATGCACAGCGCACCATGACAGCCCTCCCTCCCGCCAGTTTCGTTCCAGATTCCGGTGCCGAGCAGGGGTCTTCGAGACGACCCCTTGCGACCTCGTCCCGAACGGGAACGTCGCATTAACCCGCTGCCTCTATAGCCCTCCCCCAACAGCGACCTCCCTTGCCCGTAGGGTCGACTTCGTCCGATCCAAGGGACGAAAAGAGGCTGAGCGCACACCCTTTATGGATTCGCACGCTGCAACACCCCGCTCGGATCAGACAGCGAGCGTCGATCCCGCGCCGCGATACATGTCATCCCTACACGGCCCCTCCACCACTCCCCCCCCTTCGAGCCCTTGCCCTCCCATGCCCTGCCGTGGCCTGCGTGCCATATCATGGACGGCGATCCTACATGCTGACGTCCAGGTGATCGTTGCGAAGGTGACACTCTCTTTACGTTCTTTCCCGTCTTTTTTTCTGCATCAGCACTCGTTCTAAGGGATTCGGCAGCTCACTCCTTTTGCTCGCCCTCCCGTCCACTCTCTCTCTCCATTATAACACACGGCATCAGCATGTCCAGTACACGATAAAGAATAATAATGCGTATTGTTTCGGTTGCGACGCTCTGCTTGGCCGTCTCAGGACTTGCCAGTGCAGTGCCCACATTCAACTCAAGAAGCCCAAGGAGGCTTCACATCAGGCAAGAGGAGGAAGGCAGCCTCGAGACGGCGACTGTCAGTCGGACAGTCACGGTCACCGAGGGAAGCCACACCGAAGTTGTCTACGCGACCATCACCGAGACTGTGAACCTCGTCGACCCTCTGCTAGGCTTCCAACTTGCCGTTGCGACCGTCACCGACGCTCGGCTCGCAGCTGTCAGACCGAGAGGAGGATTCGCACGCCGCGCGAGGCAGGAGGAGGATTCACTTCTAATTAAGAGCCTGCCCGACATCTCTTCGACCGCTTCTCGCGACTCCACTGAGGCGGCTCTCTCACCTTCGCCAAAAGTCCACCAACGTCAGGAGCCCGCTCCATCGACAACCACTATTGAAGTCATCGAAACTGTGACGGCTCCGGCCGAGACGGACTCCACCACCACCATCACTGAGACCGTCTTCGTCACCCGCACCAGCGCCCCCGGCGCGACCACCACGACCACGACCACCGTCTTTGTCGGTCCCCCAAGCGAAACACCCACCAGCAGCGACCAGGACCAGTCAACAACCTCCTCCGACCCTGAGGAGAGCGCTGCTCCTTCCGAGTCTGGCACGTCCACCTCAGACTCTTCCGCCAGCGAAACGGCATCTTCATCAACCTCTTCCTCGACCTCATCTTCTACATCAGACTCCGACTCGTCTTCCACCATGGCCCCCTCTTCACCCTCACCCCATCTCACAACCGATGAACTCACCGGCCTCATCGCGGGCCTCATCGTCTTCGCCATCGTCGCCGCCACCATCGGCATCATGTTCTGGCACCGCTACCGCCACCCAGTCGACCAAGATCCCGCCCCTCCCGCGCCCACCGCCCCATCAACCACGCCGCCACCCCTCCCCGCCGACGACCCCGGCATTCTCGGCTCTCCTGCCGTCACCGGCCCCGGCCTCCCCGGCTGGCCGACCGCCAGCCAGATTCGCATCCCCGTGCGCCCGTACCCGCATCCCAAGAGGAGGACGCAAAGCTCTGAGCTCTCGCCCTTCGGGTATCTCCCCACTGTCAACGAACGGGCTCCCACCCCGGCATTCCGCGCTTCGATGATGGACCTGCCCGAGGAGGACCCAGCCGCGCAGGCACAGGCGTGGAGGAGGAGCGTGGGCGATATCGGCATGGCGGTGCCCATGTCGCCGCCAGAGCGTGCAGCGAGCCGCTTCTCAACAATGCGTGTTTAAGGTGGGAAGGATCAAAGGGGGGGAAGGGTGTTACGGACGGACGCGGCCTGGCTAGGAACGGTTTGGTTTTGGACGGTGAAGGGGCTGTTTTGCCCCCATGGTGTACGGATTGGATGACGGTATTGGCTGTGCGATTTTCTAGATACCCAGGCAGAGCTGCGCTAGCTGCTTCTGCATTCAATTTATTTCCTACGTGTCTGGATGACTTTGTTGTTGTGATGTTCAGTCCGGTCTGGTGAAAAGTATTGGAGATTGAAAGTAAGAAGCCGTATGATTCTCGGAGCAATCGATCCTGAGGTGTGAAATTGGTGAGATCATTGAAGGGGCCAGTCCGATGGCCACCCGGCCGGGCCTGATTGAGCCGCGCGGATCACACATGCAGGGTGATGATCCGGGGATCCGATGGTTGCGACACTGCAGGTTGACCTGCAGCTGACACTCCAGGATGCTCACGAATTCCGGGGGAGCCAGCGGCGCCAGCGACCGATGTCGAACCCACCTCGGTCATCCACCTCGTTCTCGTTCATCGTTGCGCGAGAACCACTCGCAGTGCGACCCTACTTGGCACCTTCCAACGTCTCGCCGCTCGGCCACGGATGGTGTTGTACAAAATCTCATTCAAAGCTGCTAAGCACCATGCGGCGCCACCCCGTCCCGTAGTATACATCGGTATTAAAGACAAGTCGGACCAGTATTTTCTCTTCTCTTCTTCTTCTTCTTGCTCTTCTTCGTCTAAACCCATCCAAAGATGCGGCATGCCCAGCCGGGACCGCCCCAAAACGCCTTGCCATGCGGAGTCGAGAGAAGTGGTGTGTGTGTCATATGTGCAGGCCCCGCGGGCCGTCGTTCTGTTTTTTTCGTGCCTGCTGCTTGCCGAGGTCCCCGGCCTTCGATCGCTCAAGGGATCAACGCCCCGTTGACCGCAGGGAGGAGTGCCGTGTCGGCCGTCCGCCGGGGACCTCATGCAGGAGCCAGCGGTATCATGCTCATTTGTCCTTGTACAGTTTCGGCTTGAAGCCCTCCTTCACCTCAGCCTCGGCCTCGGCCTTCTCCGCCATGGGGCCGATCTCGCGCTCCAGCCGCTCGCGCGCGCGCAGCACCTTGCTCTGGAGGTAGAAGCTGCCGCCCTTCTCGGGGTTGTTGGCGTCGAAGAGCTTCTTGAACCGGTCGAAGACCTCCTCGGGCGCGACGCCGTCCTTGGGCGGCTTGACGTTGAGGATGCGGCACGCCTCGTCGAGGGTCATGCCGCTGGCGAGGTTGGCGCGGCCGCCGGCCGAGCCCGCGACGCCGCCGTTCTTGGCCTGCGCGCGGGCGTATTCGGAGGAGGCCTGGGCCTGGCGGTAGGCGGCGGCGAAGGACCGGCCGACGATGCGGGTGCCGACGAAGACGATCTGGGTGATGAGGCGGTGCGCCTACGTGGTGTTAGCTGGGGGGGAGACGGCTTGAGGCCGAATGGCTGGAGTGCGTACCATCTTGACGGTGGAAGAAGGTCAAGGGGAGGATGCGCGAGGGACTGATGATGGGGCTGGTCCGGCGGGGGCGCGATGGGCCTGGGAGTGCGGGTTGCGTCGCGTGAAGGAGGTGGTGATGGCGCCGGGCTGGAAAAATCCATCCTGGCGAGAGTCGGGATGCGACGGCGATAGATCCCAGTTGCCGATGAATTTCCGCGCTGACTCAGCAAGGGTCCGCCCATGGCTTGCCCGAGGTCCACCGGCGCCAGGGTCACGTGCAGAAAGGTTCATGCAAGCTTGGACTCAGTAAGGTAAGGTAGGTACCTTGAGGCTAGACTGAGCCCAAGGGCACCTCAATTGACATTTCCGCTGGATGGAATGGTGCTCTTGCTTTGAGTGGTTTATCTTCTTTGAGCTCAGTATTTGGAAGAAAGGCGATCGGCCTTAGTCATGAGGTTGGCATCTCATGCAGCTCCGCACGTGCGGCTGATTCCAGATGAGGAGGCATCAGGCTGCAGTGTCAACTCCTCCTCTATCGATGCTATGAGCACTCAGAAGTCAGATTGTCAATTATGGCCGAGTCTTTGCCAGTTTCCGAGGTCAGGGCAAAAGCGTTTTCAAGCGCTGCTACTACGGCTCTCCGAGCCTCGTCACTATGTTCCGAGTATATTGCTCGCCAATCCTCAAATTCGTATCCTACACCAGCGGACCTTGCGCCCTTCCAAAGGCAGCTCGACGACCTTTCCGCGCTCTATGAGCGCGCATCACAGCTCTTGAAAGGCTTGAGAGAGCTAGAAGAAAGACATTTACCGATCATCGATTCTCTTGGCGACGTGCTAGCGGTTTCTGAGGAACCTTTGCGGGGATGGGTTCTCAAACTACAGGCGGGCATGAAACCATGTCTATTCTTTGGCTCACAGGGGCGCCGTAAATGGCCATTCCGCAGCAAGGACATGAGCAAGATTGCGTCACAAATTGAACACTGGAGAAAAACAACGACGCGTGCCATGGGACTCTCCCAGGTGTAAGACACACCGCAGCTCACAATCGAGAATGAACGCTAACCTCCCCGAATAAGTCGCCAAATTGAAGACCTCTATGCTGACTCTCAATGGGATCGACTCATAGACGGCTTGACAGCCCAGATCAGCTCGCCATTCGAAGAAGCCATGAACTTTTCACACGACCGGTTGCCCCAAAAGGTAATCGATACGATATCCTTCACTGGCTTCCTAAGTGGACTGTACATACCAATGGATCTCCTCGCGGACTTTGAAATGAACGGCCCGATATTTCTCGTCGGGATCGTTCCTAATTTTCAGGGACCTGCCGGTGCCGGCTTCCGTCTCTCTCCTCAACGCCAACACCTGATTTTACAGTGGCTCCAGTCTCGGCAACAATTGGAACCTTTCGCAAACCGTGTCTTGGAGTTCTTTGCCAGAATCTATCCAGATCCTGCTCCCACAATTAGGAGTCTACGCAACGCCCAAAGATACTCGGACCACCTGGAAGCAGTATTAACGGCAGTTTCGAATTTTTCCTGCAAATCGCTCGAGACAGAACGTCGTGCATCAAAACTCCTGCGGCTGGCCTGGAGCTTTTGGATCCGCAACGGGAATATGAAAGCGGCAATGAAGTCTTTGCGTGAAAGAGTTGATTCCTCATTTAATGCTACCGCATCGGACCGATCCGAGGCAATAAGGATCATGGAGGGGCTAGCCCTCGTATACAGGATCCAAAAACGATTCTCGAGAGCGAAACAACTACTCGAGAACGCATTGAGTCTTATGGGACCGGCTGCTGATTCCCGGGATCCCGAATACGTCTCCATCGCGTTCCAGCTGGCGACTTTACTCGATGAACAAGGTCAGACTGGCCGAGCAAAACGTGCACTCATGAAACTACAGAAGTCCATCTCTGAGGCCGCGTATGAAGATGGGGGCACGGATATGAAGCACTTGAGCGATCCTCAGCTACCAAATATTCTCTTCGACGTTCACATCTTCAAACTCAAGATCGCTCACGACTCCGGTGACGAAGCGGAGTACGAAACTCTCGAAGTCGAACTGTTCGAGTTGACACACAAATCCCAGGTGCTTTCATCTTTTCCCTGGACTGCGGATACCCTAGAGTATCTCGCAGACGCGCGATCGTTACAGCACAAAGCAGATGAGGCGATGGCGCTCATGACATGTTCCATCAACCTAACAGCGCAGTTCTACGCTGCTAATCACTACAAGCTGCTGAAAAGACGACTTCAACTGAGATTTTGGCAATCCACGCATGGGCATGCGCAACTTTCAGACCTCGGGTCTGATCCCGATGAATTGAGGGTTCCTATATGGACCCCTCAAACTTACAGCGAGCCGATCCGCGATATTGTCTTGACAGAGATGGAAGAAGTCAGGGACGAGTTCGTTGCCCTGCTGGTCACGGATACTGAGATGCGGCCTCTGCTTCTCAACACGGCGAATCGAACTGGTTATGACCGGTTTGAGAGTACTCTTCACAAACCTCTCCGCCGATTTTTCTTGGATGCTAAATCGGAGTTCTCTTGGAGTTTCTCTGGGGATCGCGAGTCTTTGCTAGTTCTAATGATCCAGTTCCAGAGCATCAAAACTCTTCTCTGGCAGCAGGCGTGCGACCGGGCTGCCGGCGCAGATTTACAGTCCGGCGCGCTCGGCAAATACCCACAGAAGTCGAACTGTAAACTCACTTCTATTGAGTATGACGAAGCTCACATAACTATTGAGAGACTTCAGCTGACTGTTGCCTGTAGTGTGACCGTCGATAGATCTCTTCGATCTCGAGTTCCTGAGCGCGCTAAGCTCGTGGACAGTGACTTTAACGACGATCAACTGATCTTGATTCTTTCGAGCACACAGGGAAAGCTCGAAGATACGATCCTTCGATCTCGGTCATTCTCGCGATTTCGTCACGAGTACAGGGTTAATGTGCTTGGAGAATCAAAAGACGAGGCAGAAGGTTTCACAGACCATCAAAAGGACAGTGCTGTTGACAATCCGAAGGAAATTTCGAAGGACGATGATGACTGTTCGAAAGACGCTGATCAATAAACTCGGTAAGCAATCCCACTGCTGCGCTCCTGCAGCCTCCAGTACTGAGTATACATCCTTCTAGCGAGCTTGCGGGGCAAACCACAGACGGCGGTACTCTCAAGACCATCCAAGTCATCTTGCAACTCTTCTGTCATGGTTCTTTTGGTGGCCTGACAGGCGGCACAACGTCTCTGTACTCTATTCTTTTATCTTGCCATCCACATAGCACGGAAGATTCGCTATACTTCGCGGCCACGTCTGCAGAACGGGTTCGAAAGGCTTAAATGAATCTGCTCAAGTCAGGTGCACAACATCGCTTGGCTAGACTGCTGATACAGAGAAGGAATCTGGCGAGCAGCTGTACGGCGACTTTCAGAATTGCAATCCGGAGGCGCTTCGGCAGCCGAAGACCATATTTGATTCTGGTGGCGAGCTGCATGGAAATGGGCCCGTATCATTGAATCAGCCTACAGGCTGTCGTGATGATGGCTGTTTTGGCCAGGTGGAATAAAACTTTCCAGGGGTTTCTGTGGGCGTCTTTCTGATCGTATGCTATTCTTGTCTGTCGTTGGGGGCGCAGGCAGCATGCCATGATGAACCACGATGATGGATGTTGATCAAAGATGGCTTCCCATTAGTTTGGCACGCATAGTAGCAGACGTATTTTTGGACTCAATGCAGGCTTACGAGAACCGTGTAGCAGGTCATCATGTCCAATTGCACACGCTGCATCACCACGTCTCTCAGCGGCAACACGGCGAAATGAGCGGACGAAGACAGGGGCGGGCGATGACGAAACGGCCAAGGCTGAGGCGGCAGTCAGGGGTACGCGAGGGCGATAGCGATAAGCTCAAATCGACCTCCTGACCCCGCCAAGGCTGAAGAATCTTGTCCTTGCTCCTCTTTGCCCCTCTTCATCTCTCTGCTCACTGCACCCGCCCCAGAGACCCAGCATCTGCCTTGGGTGCGGCCGGCAGCTTGTCCACTCGACCCTCTTTTGCGTTCGCTTTCGTCTACCCCCATTGACTCGCCGAACCGTCCGAACCATCTTGGCCACGGCCCACGTACCGAGAACCGACGGACACGAGCCTCGCGCTACGATGGCTGGATACCTTTCATCTATCTGAGCCAGCGACAAGCAATTGTCCCGACATCGCCAAGTTGCCAACATGGAAAACGGCACTCGTTCACTGCATTCGCCCGCGCCCGCGGCCTCCTCATCTCTGCTCCCAAGCCAGCAGCCCTTGCTAACGTCGGGCAACTTCCATCACCAAGCAGGGACGGCAAGGGCAAGAAGCGCCCCAGTGGTGGAATCGGAAGCCCGAAAAGCTGCCCAGGACAAGCTCGAGTGAGCCGATCACTGCCGCTTTGGCAGCCTTACCCGTCAGCCTTCTCCTTGCGGAAGCATCTCCATCCTGGCAGAGCCTAGCACCGGGGTGTCCACGTCATCCGCAATCCCACCGGCCCAGCGCCGTGGACTGCCCAAAGGGGCGCGCGGGGGCATGTCGCGACCCGAGCTCCCCATCGGGCGCTTCCTCGAATTTCTTGTTGCTGGGATATTTCTCGTCGGAGCCGATGAGGGTGTGCCGCCACGCGCCGCCCCAAGACTCGCGTGGCCCTCCTGGCCCCGTTTTCTCCGACGCGCCCCATGCTGCGCGGACCGGGATCACCAGCATTGTGCGTTGTGGGGAATCATTCCACCAACGAACACTCGTCGGTGCCCCGGTCAGGCCCCGTCCTTCAATTTGGGAGAGAGAGTGTCGTGATGGAGGAGAGCCGTGGCGGTAAGCCAGAAAGGAGTTGCGAGCGAGAGGGAACGCGTGGCGTGGGTAAGGCAAGCGCCGAGCCTTTCTCGAAGTGCCGTTGTATAAATGATCCAGATCCAGTCGATCCGGATAGTTGCCGGTTCCTCAAGCCACACGCTCACCACACTTTCATTCATCCACATCCAGTTTCTCTGTTCTTTTCATCATCTTCCTGCCCTTTGCTAGACGCATCCAACCACCACCAGACTTTCTTCCACCACCAAAACTCACCGCAAATATGAGCTTCGCCAAGTTCTTCGTCGCAGTCGCCCTGCCCCTCGCCCTGGCGGCGGACATCTTTGTCGCCACGGACGGCAGCAGCTCGGGCAGCGGCGCCATCGGCTCGCCCTACGCCTCCATCCAGGATGCCGTCGACGCAGCCTCGGCCGGTGACAACATCTACCTCCGCGCCGGCACGTACAAGCCCTCGGCCAACATCCAGATCCGCAAGAGCGGCACGTCGAGCAACCCCTACACGATCGCGGCGTACGAGGGCGAGGAGGTCGTCGTCGACGGCGACAACTTCCCCAACAACCCCGTGCCCTACGGCGGCGACCTGCCCAACTCGGACCGCGGCGTCTTCCACTTCGAGAAGGCCGACTACTGGCGCATGTACAACCTGACCTTCATCCACGGGCCGTACGGCGTGTACGTCAAGGACTCGCACAACAACTACTTTGAGCGCATCACGACGCACGACAACTACGAGTCCGGGTTCCACCTCCAGAACGACATCTCCAACACGGAGATCGTCTTCCTCGACTCGTACATGAACGCCGACCCGCGCAAGAACGGCAAGTCGGCCGACGGCATCTCGCTCAAGGAGGGCTCGGGCGACGGCAACATCATCCGCGGCGCCCGCCTCTGGGACAACTCGGACGACGGCCTCGACCTGTGGGAGTTCCTGTCGGACGTGACCATCCTCGACTGCATCGTGTACGGCAACGGCTTCAACCACTGGGGCTTCAACCCGCACGAGAACGACGGCCACGGCGTCAAGCTCGGCGGCGGCTCGTCGTCGTCGTCGCGCGGCGAGGTCAACCACGTCATCTCCAACGTCATCTCCTTCGGCAACATGCGCCGCGGCTTCACCGACAACAACATGCCGGGCGACATGACCTTCACGCGCAACACGGCCTGGAACAACGGCGAGGAGGGCTTCAACACCCGCTCCTCCATCGCCACCTACGAGGGCAACCTGGCCGCCGAGAACCACGGCTCCACCGACAACGACGACCAGGTCTACCTCGTCTCCGGCGTCACCTCGCGCGGCAACAGCTGGGACGGCAGCTCCGATTGGAGCGACTCGGACTTCCTGAGCACCAACATCGACCTCATCTCCGGCCCCCGCCAGGCCGACGGTCGCATCGCCCCCAGCGACTTCCTCGTCCCCGCCAACGGCGACGCGCTCGGCGCCACCACCGAGTGGTCCACCTAAGGTGCGGGCTGGCAGAAGTGACCCCCGCGTGACTGGTCGCGCGGGGGAGTGGTTGCAGGGAATGATGATCCTGAGCAGCACGAGATTCCACTGTACATAGTTATTTTGTAGACCGATCATGAGTATATTTTCTTCACTAGCTGCTGTGCTGCGTGACCGTCTGCTTCTGAGCCTCATCGGTTTTGTCTGTTTTCAGTTCTCCCCAGAGGTTCTCCCTGTCGTGGTCGTCTTGCTGAAGGATGGACTCCCATATCTCGCCCAACGTGAGTGGGTTCCTCAAGCACTTTTTGCCGGGCAGGCCATTCTTCAACTTGATGAAGAGCCAGCGGAGAGCCGCCAGGTAGGCCCGGAACTCGTCGTCACTCATGCCCACCGCGAGTGCGCTGCCTCCATGGCCAGTCCTCAAGATGGACGGCGTGAAGTCGGCAGGATGCGCTATGCTACCCAGAGGGCTGTCGTGCAGGTTCGCAGCAGTGGTGTGTGGCGGGAAAATTTCAGGCACGATGTTGACGGCAGAGATAAGGACATCTTTGAGGTGCTTGGGCTTGGTCTTCGGGAACACGCGCATGTTGTCGTAGTTACGAAGATGGTGGCCGTTGTAGATGAGCTCTACCATCTCGCTGCGGGGGCGAAAGAGGAGGGTGTTGCTAATGGCGTGGCCCACGTACTACCGCGGCCACTTTTCGTAGGGCGTCCTTTGGTCAGGCGGTGCTCCATCGGGCGTTACAACTTCGGTCGTTTCTTCGCAGGCTTGTTCATCGACAACCGTTTCGTCGCCGTCTGTTACTCCGTCGGATAGTTCATTACCATTCGTATCGGCGTTAGTTGCTTCGTCGGCTATCGATTGAGCCACGCCACACAATGCGTCATGGTCATTGAAGCCTCGCAGAAGGCACCGGGGAGAGCAGTAGCTGAGGTGGCAGTGCGGGCAGCGGAGTAGGACCCAGGTGCGCTGGTCGATGTAGTTGGTGCATGGTTGGGATCCATCATTCCAGAAGGCACACTGGTTCATTCTGGTGGCCATGGTGCGTACAGAGGTTTCGTTTGCGGGTGCGTCGGTCTGCCTGTAGCTTCATACACTGAAAGCGGACGGGAGAGGCAGCTTTTACAGCGGTAACCGTGCTGGTAATGGTGTTGCTATTGTTTTGGAGGATGCAGTAGTGATGGTGGTGATGACGATGATGAAGTTGGAGTTTGTACGTTGGATCGTGAGGAATGACCAAACGAGTGGTGCTTTTGAACGGCGAGTGGCAGGTTAGGTGTCCGACGAGTCATCGACTGAGGTAGTCGGGGAAACTGCCAGGCACTTCGGTCATGGACACCCTTTCCCTACTTCAAGGGGCCTAGTGCAAAGTCAGTGGAAGCTTCCAAGGGTCGAACGTCCTTGCCTGGTCCGATTCATGCTCACTGGCATCCACATGATGCACACATGGTTGGCTACTGACATGCTGTGCGGGTGCTCGATTCCTCTCGACGTTGATGTAAGACTTTGCTGTTATACCTGTTGAAGGCTGGGAATCTCGAGAGTCCCCGTCCTGATATTAGTCGCGCCCGTTGGCGGTTCTCGGTTATATCGCCGCTCAAGGCACAAGTCTGATCGAGGTCAGCACCCTTGCAGCTCTTTCTCAGGATCAGCTCAGTCCAAGCTCCTCGCAGGTTTCTCAGTGCCGCCTCACCGCTGCATCCTGATATTGGTCTCCGCGGTCTTGTTTCGTGTATGGATGAAATATCGCTTCCGGGGAAGCCGTCGACCGTCACCTGCAGAATGATGGGCTTAGACGAGGACGGTTAGGTATATTTACGGCGGCGTTATACCGAATGTGGCATGCTGTGCGTCATCAACAATCTTTATTGATTAACACTTCACTTATTTCCCTTGCGAGTCTCACGAAGAGAAAGATATGGGGATATAAAGAAGAAGGCCAGCTAGAGAGCTCACAGCTGATCTCATGGTCAGCCCTCTGGTGTGCATTCCCCACCTTCCGAGACAAGGGCTTGGTACAGACAGCTTTCAACGACCCGGCAGGGCATCATGAACAATTCAAAAGTTAAGAGCGATGAGGCAGGAACATTCCTACTATCTGCTAAACGAGACCCTTTCAAGACTTTGAATTCTGATTGATACCCATCACAACCAGTTTCGAGACCTCATATAGTAGCCAGAGGCAAGGAAGGGTAAGTGTAGTTATAGAAAGGTCCGATTCCTAACCAACATCATATGTCGTCAAGCCGTCATACTGTTCCAGTCTTGTAGAGTCCTCAACCGAATGAGAAGTAAAAAGCTAATCTCTAACGACGGAATAGCAAGCGTCTTGCAACCTAGCTGCACGACGTTTGGCAACCTGTCGAAGAAGTAGTCAGCCTCAGAGTAACTAAAGAATCACCTTTCGTACTCACCCAGCATACAAGCGACGTAATCAAGATTGGAAAGACCCATGCAGAATTTCTCCACACACTCCAAGGCACAATCGGCCTCGCGTTCAACCATCTTGTCGCCTAAAGAACTTTAACTTAGCTCGTTGTTCTCAGGACACCAATCTGGTTCTGAACTGGGGAGCAAAAAGCAAAAAATGGGGGTGGCAGCGACATACCTTCGGTTGGGAGCGCAGTCGCGACAGCGAGGAAGACGGAGGTGACGAAGAGCAGCTTCATGTTGAAAGGTGAGAGACAGAAATGGCTTGTGCGGTAGCTGTTTGGCAAAGGTTTAGATGAGGAATAGTGGAAGGTGTTGGAGCGGGTTGTCTGGGTAAGAAATAACGGGCTCGAGTCCGGGAGATCGAAGTAGTTTATATACTTGTTTTTTCTCCTACAAGTCAACAGATGCTTAGAGGAATGCCGCGGCGGAGTAAGTGATCAACACCTTTATTGCTGAAATGACAAGCAGAGCTGCGGCATTGGCTCGGCAATAACCAAGCTGCTCTGATCCGGGGAGTGGGTGGTGTGTTCATGATATCGCGTTTTCAAGGTAGAGGGAATAGTTCCACCTCTGAGGATACGTGGTTCAGGAATACACAGGCTACATGTGGCGATCCTTTCCTAAGTGTAGTGCAATCCTTCTATACGCGCATCACATTGAGCGAATCAATCACACGCTTGGGGAACGAGTTAACGTTGTTCTTGTCTCTTGTTGGATGAGACTTTATCATCGAAGTCCTGCAGCCAAGACCCGTGCCCGACTTCTGCGTTGATGTGCCGCTTGCCGTCCTCTTGGCACCTGGGCAAAGCATTCCCGTGGCAAAGATGTGCCCAAAGTAAGCAGGAGATGCACGTTGCCGCCTGTGCATGTCAGCCGGCCGAGCTTCTGACCCCAAGACCCATGTTCAAGTTGCCAAAGAAGGCAACTATGGCAACAATCTCCGCCAAGTGAACTTGGCAGCTGGTGCACTTGGTCTCAGGGAGTGAGGGGTTTGCATGTCCAACGCTCTTCGAGACACATAGTCACGTTGTTACATAGAGAGACGGAGATTCTTATGACGTGACGCTGAGACATAGGCGTAAGATATGCCTCGAAAGGGCATGTGCGGAGAGGTCGAGCTTCCCCGCCCCCTGACCCCCAAGCAGAACCTCATTCTCCCATCGATAGCCATGCCTCCGTCTAGGCGACTACTGTGGACCCGGTCCAGGAACGTTCGCCGTCCGAGGCGTCAAAACACCTGCTCAGCCAAATATTGGCTCTGTTGCTGGTCTATCCGCATGTTCACAGAGTTATGAGCAGAAACTGGGAAGGTTAGTTGGCAAAGCGCGGAAGAATGATGGGTCTGGATTGTTGGTGTTTGGCTGCTTCTTATGACAGCTCGCCGTAAGCACTGCCTCAGCAGCCATGTCCGACTTCCTGGGAAGTCAATGCTAACAAGCAGCGCCCTACCGTTTTCGTCACTGCAACAAAAGCCCTCGGCTGTTTATTACGGTGCACCAGAGGCTCAACGGTGAGCTTTCCTGCACGTGTGGCTTTCTATTCCATTGGCTGCTGGAAGACATCCGGCAGGTTCCCCTCCCTTTGTAGACACCCATGACATGACAGAACCAAACAATAGTTTCCTCGGGGGTCTCTCGCCTAATCAGATGTCCAAAAGCGCGGCATAACCGCAGTCAGGTAATGATATGCAGTACAGCATTAGGTGCTTACAGCAACATGATAGGCCTAACACGGTCGCGCTTAGAGGTACTCCCTAAGTGCCCCGCCAGCTTGGGTCATGATTGGATGTGTCTGAAAAGGGAACTTTTACCTGGTGTCTTTCCAGCACCCGACGGGATATTGTGTAAGCCGCCGCCAGGGCCCCACTCAGTCTCGGTTCAGACTAATAGCAGCGAGGCACTAGGATGGATCCCCCAATGCTGAGCCTGAGCAGGAACTGCCAAGGCAGGTGTCCTGATCAAGCTTAGCGCCAGAACCTCGCGTATCAGGCACCATCACGCACAGACCACTCACTACCGCTCCTGCTACGTGCCCTCGACCGCCAGAGAGACAAACAGACAGCTCGTGCTCACGTCGACGAAGCTCCCCCTAAGCTTCAACCTGTCCACATCATCAGCCTCAACCACCCCCGAACCGCCATGTCCAACTACTACAACCCGCCACCAAACCCCGCCTACGGCGCTGGCCCCTCCGCCGGCGCCGGTGCCCAGAACCTCCAGTTCTACCCCTCCTCCTACGGCCCCGGCGTCTCAGGCCAGGCAACCCCCCAGCAGGCTTCTTACGGATACGGTGCCCAGCCCGGCGGCCAGTTCGGCGGCGCGGCCTCGCCCGGCTTTGGCGGCGGCTTCGGCGGCGCTGCGGGCGTGTCGGGACGCATGGGTGAGCAGGGTGGTCTGCGCACCGGCTGGCTGGCCGCCTTCTCGACCGAGGGCTACGACGGCGAGCCGCCGTTGCTCGAGGAGCTCGGCGTCAACTTCAAGCACATCCAGACCAAGGTAGCTCCCCCCCCCTTCCCTCCTCTTCGCGCCTATATGCCTCTGCAGGCTTCCCGACGAGAGAAAGCTGACGTGACCGTCTCCAGACCCTCGCCGTCCTCAACCCCTTCCGCCGCATCGACCAGCACATCATGGACGACTCGGACCTCGCCGGCCCCATCCTCTCCTTCTTCCTGTTCGGCACCTTCCTCCTCTTCTCCGGCAAGATCCACTTCGGCTTCATCTACGGCCTCGCCGCCCTGGGCTCCGTCTCCCTCCACCTCATCCTCTCCCTCATGACGCCGACCGAGCTGGGCCCCCACGAGGCCGACTCGCACACCCACCCCTCGGCCGCCCAGTACCCTGGCGGCGGCGGCGTCGTCCCCGACCACCACCTGCAGCAGAAGACGGGCCACTTCTCCACGACCCTGACCTTCGCGCGCTCCAGCTCCATCCTCGGCTACTGCCTGCTGCCCCTGGTGGCCACCAGCCTCCTCGGCATCCTCATGCCCATGGACACGCCCCTTGGCATCGTCATCACCAGCGCCGCCATCCTCTGGTGCACCTACGCCGCCTCGGGCATGTTCGTCGCCATCGGCCGCATGATGAGCATGCGCCTGCTCATCGCCTACCCCCTCGCCCTGTTCTACGTCGGCTTCGGCATCATGGGCGTCTTCAGCTCGCGCGGCAGCAGCTCTCTCGCCGCCGCCGCCGCGGGCCTCAAGGGATGATGACACGATGGATATAAAAAATACTGAGCGGGATAGGAAAGGAACGGCACGGCACGGCATATTAAAAGGAGCGAGCGAGCGGCATGGCACGGCGTAGCGATGCGTGGGCGGCCGCAGACGGCGTTGTATCATACCTAGGCGGACATGACGTTGACACGAAATCCATCTTATGAAAGCACGGCACAGGAACAAATGACGGTAGTGATGTTGCCCCACGGCATTCGATACTCTGGACTGAAATTATAAACCACACGGAATGCCGCCCAAGTGCCGTCCCGGCACGAAGCCGCCGCCACCCTGTCTGTCCGGCTGGCGGCGGCGAGAAGTCCCAAATGCCACATATACAAATTAGAACGGAAATTTTGAAAAAGTCCTCCCCCTGACCAGGCCTCCTCCCCCATCCCTCGTACATCATCATCAGGGACAGACGCCCGCCATGTCCCTCCATATCAAGAACGCACCCCCTAGGACGACTCGGCAGGCACACCGCAGAGGATGGAGAACTGCCCGCCCGCGCCGGCGGACACAAGCTGCTGGCCGCGGACGGCCGTGTTGTCGATCAGGGTGGGCGCCTCGACGTCGTCGATGGTGCCCTGACCTGTCTGGTAGTTGGACGAGAAGCCCCACGAGTAGGCCTTGCCGTCCTTGGTGATGGCGAAGTTGTTGTCGGTGCCGGCGGCGACGCGGACCACGTCGCTGGGGGCTGCACACAGTTAGCGCGTGGTTCACGGGGGGTTCGGGCTTGCAGGAGGGGCTTACTGGGCACGACGGTGGGCGCGGCGAGGATGCGGGCGTTGTTGCTCTCGTCACGGATCAGGTCGTCCTCGGGCACCGCGCCCTCGGCGAAACCGACCTGGAACCCGTCGAAGCGGCCCCAAGTGAGGAGCTTGCCGTCGTCGGTGCACGCCAGCGAGTGGTGCTGGCCACCGGCGATGTCGACAATGTTGTACTCCTCGAGTGAGTCGACAATGGTGGGGCGGAGCACGACGGCGTCGTCCTCGCCGGCGCCCTCGCGGATGCCCGTCTCGGCGAAGTTGTTCAGACCCCAGGCGTAAACCTTGCCGTTCTTGTCGAGAGCGAAGCTGTGGTATTGGCCACAGGCGATCTTCTCAATGTTCTTCTTGGGGATGCCCATGCCCTGGGGGACGAGGGACGACATCTTGTTGCGCTCGATGATGCGGCGGCCGAGCTGGTTCTGCTGTCCGCAGCCCCACGCGAAGACATTGCCCTTGGACTCGAGAGCGAGGATGTGGTTGGAGCCGGCGGCGAGGGCCTTGATGGACTTGAGCTCGGGGATGTACAGCGGCGTCAGCTGGATCTTGATGTCCTGGTTGAAGCCGAGGATGCCGTCGCTGGACTGGGGGCGGTGTCAGTTGTGCTAGAAGAGAAAGAGACGAGAGACTTACGCGGAAAGTGCCCCATCCGTAGACGCGACCGTCCTCGGTCAGAGCAAACGTGGCGCTGTCGCTGGCGACAACTTGAACAAACTTGGCGTCGGGGGCAAAGTGCTCGGGGGACACAGCGATGGGGGTGGACTCGCGGGGGTTGACGCCCGAGTCGTCATCCTCGTCGTCCGAACCAGAGTCGCTAGCCTGGTCGGCGTCGCGGAGACCGCCGTCCCAGTTGGTGTCGCGTCCGAGAGCGCCCTGGTCGTTGACGCCCCAGGTGAGGATCTTGTTGTCGTGGGTCAGAGCCGCGACGTGCATGCCGCCGCAGGCGATCTGGACGACGCCGACGGGGGCACGGGCGAGGTTGTGGTTGATGCGAGGGCGCTTGACGTCGATGGGCTTCTTGCCGTCGTTCTTCTTGCTGCCGAGACCGAGCTCGCCCGACGAGCCCTCGCCAAAGACGTAGACATCGAGGAGGGTCGTGGGAGCATCATTAATCTTGCGGCCGACGGTGTGGGGGTGCCTCGGGGGCGCCTTCTCCTTGGGCTCGGCCTTGGGCTTGGGCTCCTTCTTGGGCTTAGCAGCCGTCTTGGTCTTCTTGCTGTCGGCTTCGTCATCAGTCGGTTCCTCGGTGGCCTTGCGCTTGCTGACAGCCTTGGGAGCGGCGGCCTTGGTGGCAGCCTTCTTAGGAGCAGCCTTGGGCGCAGCCTTCTTGGGCGCAGCCTTCTTGGGGGCCTCCTGCTCGGACTCAGACTCGGACTCAGACTCGGACGGGCTCTGGGCATCGTTCCTCCTGGCGGGCAATTTGGCAGGAGGAGAAGCGGCGGCCTTCTTGGGAGCGGCCTTCTTAGCAGTAGGCGCAGCGGCCTTCTTGGTGGTAGCCGTCTTCTTGGCAGCGGCAAGCTTCTTCACGGGCACCTTAGCGGTCTTGGCCTTCTTTGCCTTGGGGGCGTCATCGCTGGACTCGCCCTCGGTGGGCTCGTCGTCCTCGGCCTTGCGCTTCTTGGAGGCGGCGGAGGTGCCGTTGACAGCGGGCTTGGCGGCGGCTTTCTTGGTGGCGGCGGCGGCCTTGGTGGCAGGCTTCGCGGCAGAGGCCTTCTTGGTGGCAGGCTTCGCGGCAGCGGCCGTCTTGGGCGCGGCGGCCTTGGTGCTTCCCTTGGGGGGCATTGTGATGGTGGTGCAGTGACGCGTGGAAGAGTCTTGTGGTGGAGAGGGAGGAAGGCGTCGGGCGAGCTATGTCGCGGAAACGCGTGACGGAAAATGTGGTTATGGCGTGGTGGTATGTTCGGTCGGCGATGGAGCGCGAGACGCGAAGTAGGTGCGGGATCCGTGCGGAAGGCGCGGTTAAACCCAGCCAGAAAACTCGATGCGAGACGTGCCGAGACGTGTGGTCAGGTCGGTCAAGCGATCTCTGCGCAGGACTCGAGTGATGGGTACAGATACGTAGTCGGTTGAGGCTCGCCTGAGGGGTTGATGATGGCTTCGCGACGCGCAGGGAGGCTTGGTCTCTCTCTCGGGGATACGGCGCAAGGCTCGTCGATGATCTGTAGAGGATGATGCGGAGGGTGATGGTCACGCCGAGATGGTCGAGACGAAGCAGGCAGGTGTGGAGGGAGGATATGTAGAACAAAGGTAGTCGATCTGACCGAAGGCGCGAGACTCGAGACGAACAAGGGTTTCGGGTGAAGACCACGGATGGAACCTGGACGCTGGGGGAGAAAGGGAAGATGTTGAGCACAAGAAACTGCTTGCTCAAGAAGCAAGGGATGATCTGATGGCAGAGGCGTATCAAGGCGACCTCGCAAAAGTGGTTGAGGAGAAGAGGTTGTGCGAAGGAAAAATGTCGTGCGACG
This sequence comes from Verticillium tricorpus MUCL 9792, assembly GCA_000732205.1. Lineage (NCBI taxonomy): Eukaryota > Fungi > Ascomycota > Sordariomycetes > Glomerellales > Plectosphaerellaceae > Verticillium > Verticillium tricorpus. Next base: position 3,482,705 of record JPET01000004.1, read on the forward strand.
CGCGCTGAGTCGGGAAATAATAAACCACGGCAGGTGCGTGCAAGCACAAAACGGAAGCTACGCTGCGCAGTACTGGACGGGAGCTCCGTCGTGACGGAGCTGGACCCAAGCTCAGAAATTCAGACACGGCGCTAGGCATGTATGGGACTAGCGCCATGGGTGGCTACAGGGCGCTAGTGTCTGCCTTCAGGGAGCCCACAGGGGCCCTACAGGGGAGCTCGCGCCATTAGTTCGGGGAGGGTGTCAGACGCAGCTGTTGGTTGGGCGTACAGTGGCTCCGCCGTTGTATCGAGACACGGTGGGCTCGGTGGGCTCGGTGGACTCGGTGAGGACCGCACACCGAGGGCTTGCTCACAATGCGCACAAAGAGCAAGTCCGTCTCGGTCTTGGGCACGACTGCAGGACTGGGCGGGCTGCAGGTGCTGCAAGGGGCCGGGCAAGACACAGGCGAGCCTCACACGGCTTCGAGGCCATCCGAGGACGCACGAGAAGCAAACGGGGCACAGTGACGAATGGCACGGTCCGAGGCGCATTCATTCTCTATTCATCTCAAGAAGTGTCGTACGAACGGCGGTAACTGAAGATGCCCACTACTCGACGTCGCATTGGGCCGTCGCGCCGCTGCAGAATCTTCGCCCTGCAGCCTCAGTCCTGCTTCGCGCTCGCCTTGGCACCGTCCGTCCCCGCGAGCCTGCCCGTCACCCCCGTCACCGCCTCGGCCAGCATGCCGGCATAGATCGAGCCGTTCAGCAGCGCCAGCTGGCGATACCCACTCGAAGAGAAGCCTCCGGTCATAGCGTACGCCGCCGCCAGCGCAAAGGTCGCGGCGGCCGTGGTGTAGCACGGGCCCAGCCGCCCCGGCCATCCGGTGCTGATTTCTTGGCTCGCGATCAGGAGGCCCATGATCTGTACGGCCAGGGCGACGGGGACGACGACGATGAGGGGCTCGCTGCCGGCCGTCGTGGTGTCGAAACCGCTGTAGGCAACGCCGGCGATGACGGCGTAGGCGACGGCGCAGATGGCGGCCGCCGTGACGAGGGTGCCCTGCGAGAAGGTATCGACCGGCGGTTGGCGCTTGAGGCGCGCGACGGCAGGCCCGGCAGGCTGCTTGGCGGCAGGGGTCGTCATGGCGTCTCGTCTGGGGGCGATTGGGGTGCGAATCGGCTGGCGACTGGGGCGGATTCAGATGTGAAGTTGTCGTGAAGATGGAAGGTTGGTTGACGTTTGAGGGGAACGGCACGTGTGCTTTTCTTTTCTGAGCTTATCACCAGCTCTTGGTCGTTGGCTCCTTCCTACTCAGTCCAGGCGGCCAGGCAGCCTGGAAGCGTCCCGACTGGCCTGGAGCCTCACAGTGTGCATTGTGTCGATTACCGATACGTAGACGGTGTCACTGTCAGCTGCTGGCCAGATCACAACATCGCCAATATCGACGGCTGACCTATGGCGTGATTGAATTCATCGGCTTTGATTGCAGCTTAGTTATTAAAGTTGCTTATGAATGGTGTCCCATCAATGTGGTTCTTCACCTACCACCAAGACGAGAGGTGGCTCACTGTGCTTCGATCAACCACAATACAGAACACAAGAACATTCGTCTTGGAAATAATGCGTAGTGAAATAATGTGTCATTTTTGGGCCAGTGGTATCTTCCTTCGCAGCTCTCTACCGAGCCACGTCAAGAGCCCCATCCCGTGAGCCATAACGCCAGCCGATGCCCCATGCCAGGCCATCACCCCCCGCCCAAACGCCTCCCTTGAACATGCCGCACGGGCCTGGAAAACAAATGATAATAGGTGCGGTTCCAGAGCATCTACCGCTTGGTGGTGAAGTCAATCTCGTGCTCCGAGGGGTCCCACTTGCCGTCGGCGGCCTTCTCGCAGGTGCAGGCGTCGGCGGAGCGGCGGCCGCAGCTGCAGGTCTCGCCGGTGGGACCGGCGTTCTCAGTGCCAGAGCGGTCGCAGTTGCAGCCGCCGGCAGGGCGGGCGCGGCACGAACAGCGGGCGCCCGAGATGGTGTTCTCGGCGGCCGACTTGTCGCACGTGCAGTGCAGCGCCGACTGCTTGCCGCAGGAGCACTTGGCTTGCTGGGCTGGGTAATGTCAGTATTCTGCGATGGAACAAGGATGGAGACGGGGAGACATACCACAGACGCACTCGGCGGACTTGCCGCAGCAGGTGGAGGACTTGTCAACGGCCATTGTGATGTGTGGTGGTGGTGGTGGATGGTGTGTGGTGTAGTGGAAGAATGTTTTGTGTCTGAGGCGCGGTTGATGTGTGTTTGCGTTTGTTTTTGTCCTTGTGAGCGATGACTGTATTGGATGATGATTGTACTGAGTGATGAGATGTGTTGTGCTTGATGGAATTATGGTGTACTGACTGAAGGTTATATACCATGGACTCTCAAAGGACGTAGACGTCACAGTCTCTAAGCCCAGGCACGGCTGACCTTTCCGGGCGTGTCATCATGGCGCCGCTGATTGGCTGCTGACCAGCATCAGCCAATCAGCGGCGACTCATTTACAATCGTGCCTGACATGACACGCCACTTAGCGACAACATTCGACTTTACGCTTTTGAACTGAGTCGATCATGTTCTGGAGCACGGCCATGTCGAGGCTGGGCTGCGCGATCCAGTTGTCTGTCAGGTTACGATTTAATATCAATGCACTCAGCTCGGCTAGTGAAGCTGCTTCTATGTTTACCAGCAACGGCCCATCTGTAGATGATGCCATCGTCACTAATTCTACCACCAACAATACTCACCTCAACTCATACGTCACGCCCAAGGTTGACTAGTACCTACATCAATTCGAGATGTTTCAATGCTTGGCCAATGGCATTTACTATTGTCATGAACACCACGCTCTTCGAACACCACGGGCCCTTGACATCTTCCTTCCTATCATGTCCTCCCCTCTTGCGTGATCGCATCTAGGCCCAATGAGGCAACACAGCGCATGACTCAGCTGCCTGCCAGTCACCCAATGCTCCCAGGACCTTGCTTTCAGGACCAAACGAGATTGTGTCGGATTCTGATCTCAAGATGCCGCCATGCTCCTACCCAAGCCGAAACTTCTGCTCTTCTGATGCCTTGTCTGTCATAGGCCATCGTCACCATCCCTTCTCACCGTCGTCGGGCTGTGACGGGGACACATGGCGACGATATCCCAGGAGCGTGAACGACGGTCCAACGTTCGGAGAACGAACGTGACGGCGTGTGCACGATGCCGCTCTCGCAAGCAGCGGTGTGACCAGAACATCCCGGCATGCTCCAACTGCGAGCGAGCCGGGGTGGAGTGCGCGAGCACGGATATCGATGGGAGGGTCGCTCCCAGAAGGTAAGGACCTCTTTCGGCCTATACTACGCAGCAGGATAACTGAATGGCTCGGCACAGCTACATCAAAAGCCTCGAGGACCGCGTTGCCTACCTTGAGAACCAGCTCGCGAGCCTCGACTCGACGATGGACTTGCATCCACCCCCACAGCACTTCCCGCCATTGCCACTCGCGAGCTCTCAGCTCAGAGATCCCGTCGACCAGATGGCCTCACACTCCCTTGAGAACAATCTATTTTCTAGCAGCATCATCACACCCGACGGGCAGTCTCTCCTCCGCTCCCTGCTGGCGGAGCCCATGCGGAGCGTGTCCCAGTCCACCAAGCCCGCCGACCATCGATCGCTCCTCGACGAGCTGCCCTCCGAGACCCGAGCCGTGTTTCCCGGCCCAGATGCATCCGCGCGGCTCATTGAGGCCTACTTTGAGCATTGCGAGTTTTTCTCTCCTGTTATCCCGTCCAAGGACAACTTTGTTGCTGAGGTCGCTGCCTTGTATGTCGGGGATAGGGGGTCTACAGATGCACCTCATCCGGCCGAGACACTGGTCAAGTTCCGCGCATACATCGTATTTGCCGTCGCCGTTCTGCTGCTCAACAGGATGGACTCGTCATTCCCCGTTTCCAGGGCAGAGGGTTACTTTTCTACGGCGGTCCAGATCCTGGCCCAGAGCCCCACCGTCATCTGCACAGGAGACTTGGAACATCTTTGCAACCTCCTCCTCATCATCCAGTACAGCTGCTTTGCCTGCAACTTAACCGCCGCGTGGCACTTTCTTGGATTGGCATCCAGGTTGGCCGTCGAGCTGAGCCTCCACGACGAACGTGCTGTCGTCGGGAGGCTCGAGCAGACGCAGCTCGACCAGCGCAGGTGGCTCTTCTGGGCTCTGTACACAAGCGAGCGCAACCTCTGCGTCATCCTCGGCCGCCCATTTTCGATCCCCGACGAAGCCATCGAGACGCCCTTGCCAGAGCTACTAGAGGGCAACTCCGGCCGCGCACGAGCGCTCCACCTCATCAAGCATCGCCTCCTGGAGTCGGAGATCTACGTGACCCTACATCAAAAGGCCGCTCTGAACGGTGCCGTCCTCGATCCGGTGTCATGGAGGGAGGGCATGCAGCGTAGAATCATGCAATGGGTCGATTTAGCGCCGCCGTCCTCCGCAGAGTCGTCCACCCAGCTGGCGCCCTCGCACATCTTCGAAAGCATTCTCAGCAACCAAATGGTTCTCCTCTACTATCCGTCGCCGTTGTTTCCGACTCCGTCCGAGCAAGAGGTCCGAGTCCTGGCCCAGAGCGCCGGCGAGTCCATACGCGCCTACAGGGCCACCTTTCGCGATGGGCAGCTGCGATTCTTTTGGCGCACGACGCATAACCTCTTCCGAAGCGGCGTGGCAATGGCATACTGCGTCCATGTTCCACCCACAATTATCCGGGTCTCAACCAGACTGAAATGATTGCCGCGGTAAACACCTGCGTGTCCATTCTCTGGGCCATGGTGGAGCGATACCCCGCCGGCAGAGTCTATCGGGACGCGTTCGAAAATCTGGCCAACTCCCTTCTCAGATCGACCGAGAATCCCTTCGGCGGGACACAGCCTGATGAGGCATCTCCCTTTGGGTATGACCCGACATTTCTGGCAGATATGGATCTACCACAGCCAGCAGTGGACTCTTTGTACTGGGGGTTTGGGGTCCTCACATAACACCGTTTATCTTCTGAGACGGGCAAATTTGGAAGGATTGTTCCCCATCCACTGGTGATTTTCAGTTACAAATACTATGCCGTGTGGGTACGTTCCTACGGCAAGAATACCCAGGATTTCGGCCGTCCACCCAAAGAAGGCCCCCAGATCACAGATCCTGGTAGATGATACCTGTCCGACCCTTCGTCGACCGAAAAGGGGTTGAAGCCTTCACGACAAGCACTTGGGATCTGAAAATGTCTAAGGAAGTCTTGTAAAACGGCCACGGAGAACATTGCCCGTTAAACGTCTTTGGAATTCGTTTGGATTGCCAGCGGATCATTTCTCACGGCGAGGTCGTCAGCATGCCTGGCCTGCCCGAAGCAGTGGCCGATCCCGATGTAGAGAAAAAGGTGCGAAAGGACTGGCGCACCACTAAAAAAGGGTTGGTCATCTCCCTCAAACTGACATTCGAGTTGCTTCCGAGTTGTCTCTGAACCTTTGGTTGTGGTCCTAGAGGTCGAACCTCTTCTTCCCACCCTCCGGCCGCTCGACTACCTGCCCACTGATCTTCAGCTCCTCGCCCCTGGCCAGCTTCCTATTCGCACGCCAGTACACGCCCATAGTAACCAGGGTGATGGGCATCGTCGCCGCGTACAGCAGCAGGATCGCTAGGAACGCCCTCGTGTACTTCGGCGCGTCGTCCTCCCGGAACAGCTGCATGCCCGCCAGTCCGCCTATGTTGCTGCCCATGACGGCCATGGCTAGCCCGATACTACGGTTCGAGGGCGTCACGGCGTTGATGCTGACCCAAGCGTCGTTGAGCCCCTGTGCCAGGGCATTGCCTCCGCTTAGTAGGGTGAGCATCGCATAGCGCGCCCACTTGTTCGTGCCGTCGGGGAGGCCGAAGAGCGCGCCTGCGAAGATGATGGACCACAAAAAGGCGACTATACACCACGGGCCGCGCCAGTGAGTGCGGTCCGAAGCAAATGCAATGAGGGAGGATAGAATGATGACCAGCACGCTACCCACGGCGTTGAGGAGGTTCGCGTTCGTCCTCGAGAAACCTAATCCTTTGATGATTGTCGGGCCGTACAACTGCAGACCGCCCTTCGGCGCCAAAGCCACAATGTTGAGTATCATGTGCAGCCAGAGACGGTAGTTGACCAGGGCCTCACCGAGGCCCTTCAGCGTAATATCGGCTTTGTCTGCGCCCTTGGTCTCGTCGTCGGCAAGGACGCGAGCGTGGAGTATTTGCCGCTCGCGCTCGTTGAACAAGTCGAACCGCCCGTGAACTGGGGCTGTGTGCGCAGGGCTACGAGGAAGCAAAGCTACAAAGGCCACGAAGACAAGGAGAGTGATGACTCCTTCAACTGCGCATCATGTGTTAGCAAACGGACAAGATGAACAGGACGAACACGTACTTATGAACAGCCACTGCCATCCAGACATCCCCAAGATACCACCCATTTTGAGAATACCTGCCGCGATGAGTGATCCCGTGGCCGTGGCAGAGTAGTTGCCAAAGTAGAAAATGGCTGTACGAAGCGCCAGCTCCTCGCGCGTGTAAAAAAGCGCCAGCATGTACTGGCTACCGGGGATGTAACCGCCCTCGAAAATGCCGAGGAGAAACCGCGTGGCGAGGAACGAGTCAAGGTTGGTACACCACGCCTGTGTCAGGGCGATGGTGCCCCAGACAAACATTTGGAAAGTCAGCCAGATGGGAGCGCCGAGGCGCTGCAGGATGATGTTGGATGGGATTTCGGCAATGATGATACCGGCGGACATGAGCTGCGAGCCGAGGTTGATGTCATTCCGTGTGATGCCCAGGTCCTCGGCGATCGTATCGGTCATGGCGTTGCTAATGTTGCTGCGGTCGAGCTGGAGAACGAAGAAACCAGCGACGAGGAGTGGCATGAGATAGACATCGAGCCTAGCAAGTCAGCAGATATTTGGTATTTCTGAGCGTGGCACCTTACTTCCTGACGACAGCTCGTTCATCGGCTGGTGCCCACTCTGGCTCAGGCGAGGCGCTCTTGAGCGTGCCTCCGGAGACGTCTTTTTTATCGTCACCGATGGGGTCGAGCTGAAGCCCTGGTCCCTCCAGAAATGATTTGGACATGACTGATACAATGAATTCGCCAAGTAAACAGTGTCCCGTTGTTTATCTCATCGGTTTGAAGAGTTCCTTGTCGACAAACGAAGGCCTAGTTATATCCCGAGCAATCGCGGCGCGGGGCGAACAGATCTTCCGCCTTCTCGTGCTCAATTCCCAATGATGGGATCCTTAGCTATCGTAATACATGGAACGGAGCACGCCATATTTCATCTGAAGCCGTGTCGACAGTTTAGCGGCGGTGAGCGACGGAGGTGTGCTTCGGATAGTGGGAGCTGTGACATCGGAAGACTATCTCGGCGGTGGCCGTCGGAGGTGAGCGTTAGCGGCCCCACAATCGGAACCAAGTCACCGGGAAATCCATGAGATCCTGATCACGACATGAAAGCCTTGAATTCTGGACATCCGATCTGTCCTTGTTTCTAAGACTGGCTAGCTTGCTCTTCATGTCTGTTCTCCCTCTTCTCTCTTCATTCAAAGTCCAGCAGCTGCCGCCAACGAGTCTCTATCTGCATAGCTACTGGCATTTTGACCAACCACCAACATGTCTAAAGATTCAACCCGACCCAATATCGTCCTTGTCCTGGCTGACAACCTCGGCTGGGGTGAGCTTGGCTGCTACGGCGGCGGCGAGCTCCGCGGTGCTGCGACGCCGCGAATCGACAAACTGGCGACCGAGGGGCTGCTCTTCCACAATTTCAACGTTGAGAGCGATTGCGTCCCTACCCGCTCCGCCCTCATGACAGGCCGGCACCCCATCCGGACGGGATGTCGCCAGTCAGTTCCCGCTGGCTTCCCTCAGGGCCTCACCCCTTGGGAGAAGACTTTGCCCGAATGCCTCAAAGAGAATGGCTACGCTACAGCCCATCATGGCAAATGGCATCTCGGTGACGTTCCAGGCCGATTTCCGTCCGACCGTGGCTTCGACGAGTGGTTCGGGATCCCCAAAACGACCGACGAGACACAGTTTACCAGCTCCCTTGGGTACACCCCAGAAGTCGCTGACCTCCCCTACATCATGGAGGGCAAGGCCGGCGAACCATCTGAGAACGTGTGCATCTACGACCTCGAGAAGCGCAGGCTTATTGACGAGATGCTCGTCGAGAAGTCCAAGAGCTGGCTCACCCGCCAGGTCGATGCCGAACAGCCCTTCTTTCTTTACCACCCGCTCGTCCACCTACACTTCCCGACGCTTCCCCACAAGGCCTTTACAGGAACGACAAAACAAGGGGACTTTGCCGATTCCATGGCCGAGATGGACTACCGTGTCGGCGAGATCCTAGACCACATTCATGCCCTGGGCGTCAGGGAGAACACGGTCCTCATCTTCGCCTCGGACAATGGTCCTGAGTTCCGCGAGCCGTATCGAGGCACCGCCGGGCCATGGTCAGGCACTTACCACACCGCGATGGAGGGCAGCCTCCGCGTGCCATTCATCCTCCGCTGGCCGGGTCGCGTCCCGCAGGGCGTCACCACCAACGCGATTGTGCACGTCACTGACCTCTTCGTGAGCATCCTCTCTATGACCGGCACCCAAGCGCCGTCCGACCGACCAATCGACGGAGTGGATCAGACCGCGTTCTTTCAGAACCCTTCGGGGGTCGAAGCGCCCCGCAACGGGTTTCTTTTCTACATCAAGGAGGAGCTGCGCGCCATCAAGTGGAAGGACTGGAAGCTGCACCTCGTCTGGGAGCCCAAGGTCAACAAGTCGAGCGGGCGACTGGAATCGCCGTACCTGTTCAACGTGGTCAGAGACCCGAAAGAGGAGACGGACATAATGGCTTACAACACTTGGGTCCGGCAGCCCATGTTGAAGATGCAGACGGAGTTCCAGAAGAGCTTGAAGACTGATCCAGCGCCACCAGATCCCCTCAAAGACTTGTAGCGCAGTCAGATACGCATGTAACTTACGTAGGCCGTGCTGTAGAATGCGATATTGTCTACCTCGTCTGTCTCTCTTGGCCAAGGACTTGTCGTTTTGAGCCGTCTGGAACGTAATTTTAATCGCCAACACATCACGTGTATTTCGGAGCTCCTTGATCTATGCCCATCCTGGACATGATTGCCAATAAATCACACGCATGGCGAGGCTGACGTGGCAGTATGCGACCGTCCGTTGGCCCCAACCTGTCTTGGCGGACATCTTGACCTGCACGTAGGCCTAATCAGGACGTGCTGACATCGGGTTGGTTGACAACGATGGAAGACTGACATTAAAGACCAACGTCTTCTCGGAATTTCACACCGAGTATTGGAGCCACTGGCAGACATGTCTTCAGCCAGGATAATAAAAGAAAAGAAGAGGGGTGCATTGGAGGCAGCTCCCCGCACCCCAAAGATCGACGAGCTCCTGAAACGAGACGCAGGGCCGGACACCTCGTAAGAAACCCTGTTTCCAGATTGATAGCCCAATACTCATGCTAGAATAGGCCCTATACGAGCCCAACACGCCAGCTGACCTTTCGGGGCGGGCATGTCTGCTCGATCCCTGGCGATCTGCTGAGCAAGAGCAAGACAATCCAGACTTCCGACGATCTTTGGGGTTCGGATGCGCAGCTCAAAGATGTACCAATCGAAGCAGGCCATGTTCTGGTTCACTACATTCTCACAGGAACCTACCAGACCCTGAAATATGCCCCCGGGGTGTCGTCAGAATCCGAAGAACAAACGAGCCCCTTCGAAGCCAGCCTCTACGTCTATGCCGTAGCTCGCGCCTATGAACTCCCAGAGCTAGCTGAAATGGCCAAGGAAAGGGTTCTCACATTCGCCGCAAGCTTTCCCCCGATGGCACTCCTATTCGTGGCGAGCGATGCGAGGAAAGTGCTTGACCTCGACGACCCGTGGCTTCAAGACCTCATCAGGTCGCATCTGCAACAAGCATTCAAGGATGCGGATCATGTCAGCGAGAAATCGCTGCTTGCATGCTTTGGATCACTTGGGAGGTTCCAGAAAATGATGGTCCGCTGCATGATCCGGAACCTTTCCTCGGCAGCTGCGGTCTTCTCCGCGATCGGCACCGAAGCTTTACATCCCGAGCATGACTTGCAGCTCCTTGAGCCAGAACCTCGAAGCGAGGACACCCATGCGGATCTGCAGCCTACTCCAGAGCCAGAACCGACCACAGACCGGGAGCCGGCATTCATGTTCGAGCCAGAATTGCCCATCGCGCCTGAGCCAGAGCAAGTCACAGAGCAGGAAGCACCGCTAGACCTCGAAACAGGGATGCCCGCTCCGCCGGAGCCGGAGGCGGAGCCGATAACGGAGCAGGAACCAGAGTCAGAGCCGAATGTCATGAACCCGAACGCAAACGACAAGGCCGGCGGAGTTCCTCTCACGACGGACCTATCTCCAGGCACTGGGCTTGAAAAGGAACCCGTGTTTAGGGTTGGCTCCGAGAGGACGTCAGACACTGGCTGGAACGTCATTGTAGATGAAGTTCCGCCGCCGCAGGACCAGCCCCCAATTGACAACAGTGTGGATCTGTGGGGGGAATGGGGAAATGCGCCCCAAAAGAAGAAGAAGAAGAAGAAGGCAAGTAAAGTTGCGTTGCCGGATTGTGCGGATCGCGCGGCCCATGTGACCGGCAAGGGTTGGGAGGACTGTCAAGACTGCCTTGAATTTGTCAATCAGTTGTCTTTTGCGTATCAGAATAGAGTAGTCTGATTTCAGTGGGTATTTTGCCTAGCATTTGGCGACCTGCGCAATCATTCATTTGATGAATTCGGTTTCGAGCTCTGCACCCTCAGTCCTCTCGTGACCCACTAACACCACGTTCTCGAGGCAAGTATGTGCCTCCTGCGCCAAACTTGAACTTCAGCTCTTCATGGAATTTACGTAGGAGAGAAGCATTGTAAGGATAAAGTCAACGTCTGCCGGAGCTCATTCAAAGCACCACAAAGGTCCCCCACGCCAGCCAGCGCGTTTCTGAGCAACCCCCTGTGGGACCTTACCACTCCGGAACAAGCCTTAACGCCGGCCACGGCGCAGTCGGGTGTATATGGGTAAATCCGGTTCACTCGACAAACCCGGAGGTGTGGGCCTGCGCCGCGGCGGTGACTTCGGCGCGGATTGACCTCACCCGAATGGACGAGACAGGGTGCGTGAAGTGACGTGAGACAAGAACCGGGATCCAAGAGGTCGACGGGCAGACGTTGATGGGACCACAGTGTTAGATTGCACATTAACTTCACAGGGGGTCCTAACTGTGGAATTGCTTGTTGATCAGGGCACACCGAGGGCTGATGGGTTTAGTGAATTGTCCCTTGGACTGATGACAAACCACCAGGGGATCCCTCGCGCTCCACGGAACTGCCAAGATCAGCCCGACCCACTCCGATATCGTGAGCGCTTCACCGTGGTGAGGGTCTTGAGGCAGTTGAAGCCAAGAACGTCGAGAACCGGTACGGCGGACAAACCTGCACGTGCTTCAGTTGAAGCTGTCTACAGCTAACGTTATACGGACAGGGGGGGATTCCGGCAGTCTGACGTAGTATCAAGCCGGGGGCAGCCAACCGGGGCTTCGACCTCGAGATAGACAGAAGCTGAGGCCAGACCAGACACGTGAAGCAGCCTGTTGCGCCACAGCGCGGGGAAATTGTGTCTCTGGCCACGTCCTTGTTTTCGATGTCGCCGTACCTGGAGTGGCGCGCTTCCGTTGACCGAGGCTGATCACTGACTTGTGTGTCAAATGAATGCAGTTTGGAAGTCACGATGGACAAGCGCCATGCGTGACTGGCAGACGATGAAGCCATTCGCTTATTGAGAATCGCTGCCAGCCTCTCACGACAGAGAGCTGGCAGGGATATGCAACGGCCAGGTGTTCTCCCTGACCGCATCTTCACCGTTCGGAGGGTAAGGTCGCGGCAGCCCGGAGGTATAAGTAAGCGACCCGTGTTCCCCATGATATTCCCGCGAGAATTCCACCTTGTTGGTGATGCATTTCAAAGACACTTCTGAGACGCGCATGCACGGAAGCCGGGCCGCGCCCGCGGCGCTTTCGCACGCGACGGAGAATCATCCGGAGTAAGTATCGTCCAGGGAGGTACAGTAGGATTGAGGGGGGTGCAAACCACCCACCTGACGGTGGGTTTCGTCCTTTCAGATAATTCACCCCTCGAGCCCAAGATTCGCTAGAAACCCACCCTCAAGTGAGATTTCGAGATGAAACAGGCGTAGCGCTGGGGCACGGGCCGGGGACCTTGGGGGGAGGGGGCGAAGGGGGTCTAATACGGTGGAGACGGATCGGAAGCGGAGGGTACGAGTCTTTCGGCCGGGGCTTTGCCGACGGGATGCGCTGTGCTGCGCCGTTTTGTTATTATGCTGTGCATGGACATGCAGCAGCGGCTTGTGGTAGTTAGTTGCTGGGGTGCATCGGCGGGGACGCGATGGGAATGGGAACCGGATTGGCGTCGCTCTCGGTCCGGGCGAAGCAAGAACGCGAGATAGCAGACCTGCCGAATGACACTACGGTTCGTCGGGCGATAGGCGGTCAATCGAGCTTGGGCGGTGAACAGAGTTCTCACCATCATCCTCATCAGATCAGGGGTATCCCGACGTCAGAGGCGAAAACACACGTGTTGTCGCTCGATCTGCGCCTCTGGCCGTGAGTAATTGGCCGGAGGGGAAATAGACCGAAACAGGTGAAAAAAAGCATGCTGGATGACTCAGAATGACAGGTTCTGAACCACGGCGTTCCGTGGCCGGGGGGGGGGAGATGGATCGCCCTCCTTTTAAGGTAGGAATACGTGTATCACAGTCTATCGGTGCAGAGCCTGTGACCGCATTACTCGTGCATCCGCTCAGCCGCCGGTTGCTGGAGTCAGCCCTGAACGCCTGCGTGGAGTGCCAAAGTGCACTGTCCCCAGGGCAGGGGGGTCAGCGTCAGCACCTTGGCAAATAGCGGGTCGGTGTGCGCCGAGGCCCGCGCGTGGTTCTGCTCTGTGCAGGCGATCGTTGCCCTTCGCCGGATGACTCGACGCTCGACGGTCTGACACCCGGTGGGTGCTCTGCGTGCCCTGTACTGGTGCTGTGCAGATGAGGGGGGTCAGGTAGCAGATGAGGGGGTCCACCACGAGCTCGAGGAAGAGGAAGGGCCACCCACCCACGTGCATGGGGCAAGGGCGTACATCGCGCCAAGCCTGGGTTTATCCCGAGCCTTGGCCATGTCAGACATGTCAAGAGCATGTCAAGAGCATGTCGAGCATGTCAAGAGCATGTCGATAGCGTGTCAAACCCGCGTGTCTGATGTGATGAAGCTCCCATGACCAAGTTGGAAGGGCGTGCTCTACATTCTTGATTCCCGTTCGTCCACATGACAGCCCCCTTTCGATAAAAAACCTGCACGCAAAACAAGCCATGAACACGAAGGTTGAATTACAGGCAGATCTGAGTTGAACCCCCCGCCCCTCCCCCCCACAAACCCTTTGCCCATTGCAGCACTGGTGCCTGGTTATGCCTGCTCGAGGCCACGCTAGAAACGGGACCGAACCCACCCAGACCCCACCCCTTGCTCCTTCCTGGTCTTCTCTCTACGCAGAGGAAAGAAGGAAAGAACGACCCCACGGCCTTAAGCACCCTTGCCATGGGTCAAGTCCGTGGTGGATTGGTAATCTTTTCGCTGTTGCTGTTACTGATCTTCGCTTCCCTCCCATTGTTTTGGAAGAGCGCTTTCGCTGCCAAGAGGGACTAGACTCCCCTGTCCTTGGAGTCCCTTCTTTTAAAGGTTCAGGCCCTTATTTTTTTCTCTCCTGGACTATCAGGCTCCCCTCACTTTCTGCCGCTCGAGATCTTTCACGAGGTCGAAGAGAGAGAGAGAGAGAGAGAGAGAGCAGCCAGCGTTGGTCACGAAAACGACGACGACGCTTCTTCTCTGCTGATCTCCCCATTCTGTTGTGCTTCTTCATCTAGTTTATCTGTCGTCTACCAGACAGTTCTCCTTTCCAGCTAATCAGATCTGCCCGTCTTTCGAACGCGGCCAGATCACCACACTCGGTTGGTGTCGCCCCTCAACACCACAACCTCACATCACCATAATCCACCAGCTGGACCTTTCTTTATCGAACCCCACCACCACCACAACCACCACCATCATGGCCGACAAGGCTTTCGAAAAGGCCGAGGAGGCTGTTGCCGGCGGCCAGGACCTTCGCGCCGCTGAGGAGGCCGTTGCTGGCGGCAACGCCGTTCCCGATGAGAAGGCTGCCCTCAAGAAGAAGGACAACGACCAGTCCTCCGTCTCCACCGCCACCGATCCGGAAAACGTCCGCGAGGAGGCCCGCCGCCAGAACCCCGACGGCTTCACCAACCTCCACCGCGGTGTCTCCGTCGAGCAGGCCGAGGCCGACTTTGCTGAGCTGCAGCGCGAGCTCTCCGGCGTGTCGAGGGCCAGCCGCGTCAGCAGCCGCAGGAAGTCCCACAACGACGTCGAGAAGGCTGTCGAGGTCGCTTCGTCCACTGACACCGAGGCCGAGCAGTTCGACCTCGAGGGCGCCCTGCGCGGTGGCCTGGACGCCGAGCGCGAGGCCGGCATCCGTCCCAAGCACATCGGCGTCCACTGGGATGGCCTGACCGTCAAGGGCATCGGCGGCACCGCCAACTACGTCCAGACCTTCCCCAACGCCTTCATCAACTTCTTCGACTACGTGACCCCCGTCATGAAGCTGCTCGGCATGGGCAAGAAGGGCGTCGAGGCCACCCTGCTCGACGACTTCCGCGGCGTGTGTGAGCCCGGCGAGATGGTCCTCGTCCTGGGCAAGCCCGGCTCCGGCTGCACCACCTTCCTCAAGACCATTGCCAACCAGCGCTTCGGCTACACCGGCGTGACCGGCGACGTCAGCTACGGTCCCTTCACCGCCAAGGAGTTCAAGCAGTACCGTGGCGAGGCCGTCTACAACCAGGAGGACGACATCCATCACTCGACCCTGACCGTCGAGCAGACTCTCGGCTTCGCTCTCGACACCAAGGCCCCCAACAAGCGCCCTGGTGGCATGACCAAGAACGCCTTCAAGGAGACGATCATCACGACTCTGCTGAAGATGTTCAACATTGAGCACACCCGCAACACGGTTGTCGGTGACGCTTTCGTCCGTGGTGTCTCTGGCGGCGAGAGGAAGCGTGTTTCTATCGCCGAGATGATGATCACTAACGCCTGCGTTCTCTCCTGGGACAACAGCACCCGTGGCCTGGATGCCAGTACCGCCCTGGATTTCGTCAAGTCGCTCCGCGTGCAGACCAACCTGTACAAGACGAGCACTTTCGTCTCGCTCTACCAGGCCTCCGAGAACATCTACAACCTGTTCGACAAGGTCATGGTCATCGACGGCGGCAAGCAGGTCTTCTTCGGCCCCACCACCGAGGCCCGTGCCTACTTCGAGGGTCTCGGCTTCAACCCCCGCCCGCGCCAGACCTCCCCCGACTACCTGACCGGCTGCACCGACGACTTTGAGAGGGAGTATGCCCCCGGCCGCTCGCCGGAGAATGCGCCCCACGACCCCGAGTCGCTCGTCGAGGCCTTCAAGGCTTCCGAGTTCCAGACCCGCGTCAACGCCGACATGGAGCGTTACAAGGCCAACATCGCCGAGGAGGAAGAGCGCCACGAGGATTTCCGCGTCGCTGTCGCCGAGGCCAAGCGCGGGTCGTCCAAGCGTTCCGTCTACTCGGTTGGTTTCCACCTCCAGGTCTGGGCGCTGATGAAGCGTCAGTTCCTCCTCAAGCTGCAGGACCGCCTGCTGCTCTGCCTCTCTTGGATCCGGTCCATCGCTATTGCTATTGTTCTCGGTACTCTCTTCTACGATCTCGGTGCCACATCCGCCAGTGCCTTCAGCAAGGGTGGTCTCATTTTCATCTCGCTCCTGTTCAACGCTTTCCAGGCCTTCTCCGAGCTGGCTAGTACCATGACGGGTCGCGCAATCGTGAACAAGCACAAGGCATATGCCTTCCACCGGCCGTCCGCGCTTTGGATCGCGCAGATCATTGTCGACCAGGCCTTCGCCGCCAGTCAGATCATGGTCTTCTCGATTATCGTGTACTTCATGACCGGTCTCGTTCGCGAAG
The DNA here is from genome assembly GCA_000732205.1 of Verticillium tricorpus MUCL 9792. NCBI lineage: Eukaryota > Fungi > Ascomycota > Sordariomycetes > Glomerellales > Plectosphaerellaceae > Verticillium > Verticillium tricorpus. The sequence continues at coordinate 3,498,886 of JPET01000004.1, forward strand.
CCGGTGCCTTCTTCACTTTCTACCTGATGATTCTCTCCGGCAACATCGCCATGACGCTGTTCTTCCGTATTCTTGGCTGCATCAGCCCCGACTTCGACTACGCCATCAAGTTTGCCGTTACGCTCATCACCTTCTTCGTCGTCACTTCGGGTTACATCATTCAGTACCAGTCAATTCCCGAGTGGATCCGCTGGATCTACTGGATCAACGCCCTCGGTCTGGCTTTCGGCGCCATGATGGAGAACGAATTCAGCCGCATCGACCTGACCTGCTCGGCCGAGTCGCTGATCCCCTCCGGTCCCGGATACGACGACATCAACCACCAGGTCTGCACCCTCGCCGGCTCCACCCCCGGCACCACCTTCGTCGACGGATCGCAGTACATCGCCCAGGGCTTCTCCTACCACAAGGGTGATCTCTGGCGCAACTTTGGCATCATCGTTGCCCTCATTGTCGGTTTCCTGATCCTTAACGTTGTCCTCGGCGAGATTGTCAACTTTGGTGCTGGCGGCAACTCCGCCAAGGTGTACCAGAAGCCCAACGCCGAACGCAAGAAGCTGAATGACGCGCTGCTCGCTAAGCGAGAGGCAAAGCGCCAGGGCAAGAAGGGAGGTGCTGAGAGCTCCGATGACCTGTCCATCAAGTCGGAGAGCATCCTGACGTGGGAGAACCTCAACTACGACGTGCCTGTCCCTGGTGGCGAGCGCCGACTGCTCAACAACGTGTTTGGCTACGTGAAGCCTGGCCAGCTTACTGCTCTGATGGGTGCATCTGGTGCGGGCAAGACCACTCTCCTCGATGTGCTTGCCTCGCGCAAGAACATCGGTGTCATTGGCGGTGACGTCCTCGTCGACGGCGTCAAGCCCGGCAAGCAATTCCAGCGCAGCACGTCGTACGCCGAACAGCTCGATCTCCACGACCCCTCCCAGACCGTCCGCGAGGCCCTGCGCTTCTCTGCCCAGCTTCGCCAGCCGTACGAGACGCCCCAGGAAGAGCGCTTCACCTACGTCGAGGAGATCATCGCCCTTCTCGAGATGGAGACCATCGCCGACTGCATCATTGGCACGCCCGAATTCGGCCTCACCGTCGAGCAGCGCAAGCGCGTCACTATCGGTGTCGAGCTCGCCGCCAAGCCCGAGCTGCTCCTGTTCCTCGACGAGCCTACGTCCGGCCTCGACTCGCAGAGCGCCTACAACATTGTGCGATTCCTCAAGAAGCTCGCCTCTGCCGGTCAGGCCATTCTCTGCACCATCCACCAGCCCAACGCCGCCCTGTTCGAAAACTTTGACCGCCTGCTGCTTCTGCAGCGCGGCGGCCGCACCGTCTACTTTGGCGACATTGGCCGCGATGCCGAGGTCCTTCGCGCCTACCTCAAGCGCCACGGCGCCGAGGCCCGACCCACCGACAACGTCGCCGAGTTCATGCTCGAGGCTATCGGTGCAGGTTCGGCGCCTCGCGTCGGGTCCCGCGACTGGGCCGACATCTGGGAGGACAGCGCTGAGCTGGCCAACGTCAAGGACACCATCTCGCAGATGCGCAGCACCCGCGCGGCCGCGGCCAAAGAACACAACGCCGATCTCGAGAAGGAATACGCCAGCCCGCAGCTGCACCAGCTCAAGATTGTGGTGCGCCGCATGAACCTCTCGTTCTGGCGCAGCCCCAACTACATCTTCACGCGTCTCTTCAACCACGTCGTCGTGGCGCTGCTGACGGGCCTGACGTACCTCGACCTCGACAACTCGCGCAGCAGCCTGCAGTACAAGGTCTTCGTCATGTTCCAGGTCACGGTGCTGCCCGCCCTGATCATCTCGCAGGTGGAGGTCATGTTCCACATCAAGCGCGCCATCTTCTTCCGCGAGAGCAGCTCCAAGATGTACAACCCGCTGACGTTCGCGGCGAGCATCACCATCGCCGAGCTGCCGTACAGCATCATGTGCGCGGTCGCCTTCTTTGTGCTCATCTACTTCCTGCCCGGGTTCCAGGTGGAGCCGTCGCGCGCCGGGTACCAGTTCCTCATGGTTCTCATCACGGAGCTCTTCTCCGTGTCGCTCGGCCAGGCGCTGGCGTCGCTGACGCCGTCGGCGTTCATCTCGGCGCAGTTCGACCCGTTCATCATGATCACGTTCGCCCTCTTCTGCGGTGTGGCGATCCCGCCGCCGCAGATGCCGGCCTTCTGGCGCGCGTGGCTGTACCAGCTCGACCCGTTCACGCGCCTCATCGGCGGCATGGTCACGACGGCGCTGCACGAGCTCGAGGTCGTCTGCACGCGGGCGGAGCTGAACCCCTTCAACGCGCCGCGCGGACAGGACTGCGGCGAGTACATGTCCGACTTCTTCGCCGCCGGCGGCGCTGGGTACATTGTGAACAACTCGACGTCGGAGTGCGAGTACTGCGCGTTCGAGGTGGGCGACGAGTTCTACACGCCGCTCGGGTTCAGCTTCGACAAGCGGTGGAGGGACATGGGCATCTTCCTGGCGTTCTTCGGAAGCAACCTGGTGATTCTGTTCTTGGCCGTGAGTATTCTCCCCTGACCTCGTACTTCTGGGCTTTGGCCTGGGGGTTGTTTTTGTATGACGATGCTAATGGTTGCGCAGTCCCGATTCCTGAACTTCAACAGGCGGTAAGGCCGTTCTTTGTGCGTCTACGGATAGAATGGGATATAGACAAAATATATGTGAGGATCTTACATAGATGATATAGTAATGAACGAGTTGACAACATTATTGATCCCGGAGAGGCTGTGACGGGGCTGCTGAAGTTCGACAACAGACGCTGAAGACGGGGTGGGTTGATCGGTGACGAGGCTTCGAATGGCCCTGGCCCATGCCAGAGGAGCTGCGAGGCAGGTAGCAGTGGTGCGCGGCTTCCTACTCCCTCCTGCCAGAAAGAAAACTGCTGTTGCGCCTCGTTTTCGAACTGTCAGGCAGGCAGGCGCCAGCGGCTGAACAGGAAACAACCCTTCGTCTCGCCCCTTCCCGTCCACTGTACGACGAATCCAGGCCCGCGCTTTCGAACGAATGCCCCAGATCACGAATGCCCCAGATGTTCCCTGGAATCCATCCTGCACTTGTATTGTAACCTCCCTCTTCCATCCCCTGACCTTCGTTCCGCCGGCCATCCCATCCACCCCCTTTGTTCCCATCATTCCCTCGAACACCAGGCCAACGCCTCCCCGAAAATAGGAATGCAGTCAAACAACGGATGAGAACGTCCTTTCCGCAGACCCGACGCTGTGTAACCCGACACGAGCTTCGACCTTCGCTCGCCCCTTTGATCGTCCTTCGAGTGGTGCAGGCACCAACCCAATCACCGGACTGGCCCCCAAACCCCACTCGGAGGTCCCCCTCATCGCCGACACCCGACATACATTGACAATGTCTTGATCCAAACATCAAAGGAGCATTTCAGAGAAGGCATCATCCACGTCACCATGTCGCGCGAAGAGCTCACCTCCCGGGTCCTCCCCCAGATGACCCTCGCGTCTCCAGAAGCGGTCCCAACCCCAGGCACCGACGAGGAGATCACCTCCGCCGACGCGCCAGCAACACGCTTCGCAGCACCCTGCAATGCTGTCATCACGGGCGGCACCGGATCTCTTGCCATTGCCGTCGCCCACGCCCTGCTGCAGCACGGCTGCATGGGCCTCGCCCTCTGGGACGTCAACATCGCCTCCGCCTCCTCCCAGTCTCTCCTCACCGTGCTCAGCTTGACCTATCCGGACGCCCGCATCACGCTCAACGAGGTTGACGTCACCTCGGAGACCGCCGTCCAAGACGCCACCGCACGCGCCGTCAGTGACTTCGGCTCCGTCGACGCCCTCGTCTGCACTGCGGGCATCGTCTCCTGCGCGCCGGCCCTCGACCTCCCGGCCGCCGACTTTCGACGCACCCACGATGTCAACGCCACGGGGACGTTCATCTGCGCGCAGGCCGTGGCGCGGCAAATGGTTCACACGGGCCGGGGCGGGCGCATCGTCTTCGTCGCGAGCATCAGCGCCTCGAGGGTCAACTTCCCGCAGCCCCAGGTGGGCTACAACTCGTCCAAGGCGGCCGTCGTCATGCTGGGCAAGAGTCTGGCCGCCGAGTGGGCCCGGTACGGTATCAGGGTCAACGTTGTCAGCCCGGGCTACCTCGATACGGTGCTGAACGAGGGGGACGGGCTGGCCGAGGCGCGCGCCGTCTGGACGGGGCGGAACCCGATGGGGCGCATGGGCAGGGTGGAGGAGGTGGCCGGCGTGGTGCTCATGCTGGTGAGCCGGGCGGGGAGCTACGTCAACGGGGCTGAGATTGTCGTCGACGGCGGAGGGACGGTGTTTTGAGGGCATGACAAGACTTCCTCAGCACAACGCTCAGTAGTGATTCGCTCGAGAAGTGTCTTTCCCGGGAGGATACTCACTCGATGAATCCACTCCCGAGCAGCCCAAGCAGCAGTGTATTTACAAGCATATTTCTTTGAGGGTGACTAATTTGGAGACTAGATGCCCCAGAAGTTTGCCCCAAGAGCCCCTATCTCGATCATCAAACGCCCTTGCGTATTAACGTCAAGATGATGTTGGCTACAGACCCAAAACACCCTCGAAGGTATCGCATCGGCCAGTGGATCAAGTTCGGTGGAAGGCCATCCTTCTTGATGCCACGAGTTCCCCCAAGCATCACGCAACCCCCGCCACTTCTTGGACGAATAGGACGTCCTATTACATGCACAGCGTCAGCCCTCCGCCCCCATGCCCGCCATCGTCAGCGCCCATCTCACCAATGCTAGCTCACGCGTGCCCTCCAATCCTCGGATAATGGCCTCGAAGAGCGGCCGGGGACGGCCGTCAGAAGAGTGATGCGTCGGCCGGGATCCGATGCTGATCAAAAGAAGGCAAAAGTTCGGGAGGGACAAGATCAGGGCAGAGGTACGTTTGGGATTGCTTGAAGGCTGTCGCTTGCAGACAGGCCATGGATAGTTGGTTGCAACACTCCGAATCGTGGACTCCCACTCCATCAACGGGGCAGGAGAGCGATCGCAACGGTTACATGGTAGAAGAGAGGATCAAAGTGTGGCTTGGTAAAACTACATGTTACATTTATTACGGATCGTGTGCTTCCCGCGATAAAACATCATCACAGGTGTCGCCTTGCTTGCTGCGCCCTGGTCGAAAGGGCTTGACAGTTGGCCTCGCGACTAATTCCAGTACCATCGTATCATGACAACAGAAACATCCACCACCAAGCACCGGCATGTCCAAGGCGCCGGATGTCCAAGGTGAATCAAAACCGGCCAGCCGCGGCCGGTCCAGGACCGATTGGGGGCAAAACAATCACCTCAACATCCGCCGCCGCATCGCTCCCCGGCCACAGCCTGCGCAACCCTTCCTCACCTCGTCCAAACACAGGGTCGGCGGCAGGCTTGGGCACCGCCCACACGCGCTCATACTCGCCTCCAGCCTTGACAAAGTCCCACTCCCCGCTCGCATACGCCCCGAGCATCGTGAACCCCGTCAGCTCCACCTCCGCCAACGCGGCCCTCGGATCCTCCGCCTCGATCCCCCTGCCCCTCCCCGGCGAGAGCAGCGCAAACTCGGCCTCCGGCTTCGTGTCGAACGTCTTGTGCGCGACGCCGGCGGGTATGACGAACACGTCGCCCGCCTCAGCGCGCAGCTCGACGCCGCCGCCCTCGCGGGCGCCGCCCGACGTGCTAGCCGCGAGGTCCGTCGACGTGTCGCCCTCGCCGAAGCGGATCGTCGCCGTCCCCGACAGCACGGCCATGCACTCGTGCGCCTGCGAGTGGAAGTGCGACGCCTGCGTCTGGCCGTACCGGAAGATCCATAATACCCGCCATCCGTTGTCGGTGAACAGGGCCCAGGCGGCGGCGGCGTCGCAGACGCCCGTGTCTGGGTTCGGGGTGAGGGCGGCCTTGTAGTGTAGCAGCGGGCGGGGAGAGTTGGGGATGAGCGGCGTGGGCGCGAGCTGGTATGCGCGGACCTCGGGCATGATGCTGCGTCGGTTGGGTGAGTGGGAGAGCGACGTCCTGTCTATAGAGGCAAGCTATCAAGTCCTTTTCTCGACGAGTCACCCCTCGTAAGCTAGGTACTTTCGCCAGGTTGCCCTGAGGATAGCTAGTGTTCGGGGTTCAAATGCAGAAAAGAGGTTGCCAAAAGAAATGCTTTATTAAGAGGGCGCCCTTATTGAAAGATAATATTGATGATGTATCCTCGGTGTCAACCAACCATATATGGGATGGATATGGCTTGCGTCGGTGGCGGGGTGCGGGGTCACAAGCTTCGTGATACTCCAGGCGCCGATGTCGCCGCGAGGGCGCGATCCAATGACTTGATATGTGGGTACGAACTCTTCTGAAAATGAAGGCAGTCTGCTCGATGAGTGTGGATGAAAACGAGGCCGGCCCGGGGGTTAATTGCCGTGAAGTAGATACATGACCACACAATGGCACATCCCGCGCATCTTCCCTCGGCCACCAAAACCCCAGGCCGGGCGTCCCGATCTCGGGGCGGGCCAACGACGCAGATGCCGCCGCGACCCGATCAATGAGAATGGACGAGCTAGTCATGGGTGCGCCCTTGCTGATGGAAAAATATGCGGAGTAGGGCGGATAGGAGACTGGAACCATACGAGGCTAGGAATTGTCAGTAGAATATTGGAAGACAATCATTTGTGCAAAAGAAAGCTTTCTTTATTGTCGACCAGTCAATATTCCAATTGAATTGAAAACAAATCCGGGTTTCGGCAAAACAATACAAACGTCCAGTCCTCCATAAGACCAGTCGACGCTTTACGATCATATTGAGGCGCGCGGGTCGTCCCATCCATTACTTTTTCCCCAGTCTAGACGACGCCCCGCGGGTCCCTCCATTTTTACATGCCCATAGTTTTACAGTTTTCCAGGCTGGAGATCCGTTGTTTTCTCTGTGGCCAGCCTGCCAGTATGCAGATGTTTAAGAGACATGGCAATGTGCTGCACTAAACTCCAATGAGCGGGTTTGGAGACCTTGAAAGTACTTGGTATTGACAGCATCACGTCGCTTGCATGCGCATGAAGATTGGCGGGCGGGCGGGCGGCACACCAGACGCAGCATTGTCACTGCCGGCGAACTCAGCAACTCAAGGGCGAATGATATTATAGAGCAAGATACCAGCTCTTGGCAGCCTTTTGACGTCCACAATGTCAGGCATATATGTATGCAGAGTGAGGAGGTCTCTCAAAAGCGCTCCCGCAGTCAACTCAAAGGAATATTGGTGTAGAAAACCTGAAGCCTGCCCCTTTCCGCATAGAATTGGGCTCCCCACAGCTCTTTATAGAGCTATACCCTGGCACCGCGGTGCCTGTGGCCCGCGGATAGCGGTCAGCCTCAATTGTCTCGCAGTTGGTCCGCATTTAGGCCCTGACACACAATCAGACCCCCTTACGGTTCAATCAACTTGAAATCACTTGCAGTGGGATGGATGTTTTGCAGAGATCTGAGATGCAAAGATCCCTCATGCACTCAACCCCGTTTCACGTGAATGTATCTAATGGCAATGTGTTGCCGAACATTGTGGTGATCCCATACTCGTAAGCTTGGATTCCTCTCCAAATGATCATGTTGCAGGGTTCCGAGTAGCCTCATTAGCATGTGCGTATGGCGTCAGAAGCATGTTTCATGCCTTTTCACCTGATTTTGCTGTGCCACTCGCGTATTTCCGCAACAAAGACGTCCGGTACCTCCCACGCCGCAAAGTGGCCGCCTCTATCCGTCTCCTTCCAATACACGATGTTCTTGTAGTACCGTTCGCACCATTCCTTCGGCCCATAACTATTATCGCCGCCGAACCAACTCACGCCGACTGGTATGTTTATCGGCCATGCGGTCGAGTCGAACTCGCACTCCCAATAATAACGAGCAGATGATGTGCCGGAATTGGAGAGCCAGTACAACATGATGGTGTCAAGCATCTCGTCTTTGCTAAACACTGTCTCCACATTGCCATCGTGATGAGACCAGTCTCTGTATTTTTCATAAATCCAGGCAGCCTGGGCCACCGGTGAGTCTGCAAGCCCGTAGCCGATGGTCTGCGGTCTCGTTGACTGCTGTAGGGAGTACCCGCGGTGCCCAGCATCCCGACGGCAGTCCAGATCCATGGCCCGTTCCTCGCCCTGTGTATCGTGGATTCGAACTTGAACTTCTTTCTACAAAGGAGGTTAGCATGAATCTGGCGAGGTTAGTGAGAGCAGAACTTGCCTTGGGTTCGAAGAAGATGGAATTGAAATGAACGCTCTTCAAGCCCTTCGGTGCTTGATGACCCAGACTTGCGACCACGTGAGCTCCCCAATCGCCGCCTTGGGCGACCCATCCGCCGTCTGCATAGCCCAAACGTTGCATCAACTCTGCCCATGCACGCGCGGTGCGGTGGTAGTCCCATCCAATCTCCGTCGGCTTCCCAGAAAAGGCGTAGCCGGGAAGTGCTGGGACGACGAGGTGAAACGCATCTTCAGGAGAGCCGCCGTGAGATTCGGGGTCAACGAGCTTGTCGATTACGTGTCTGAACTCGAGGATTGAGCCAGGCCAGCCATGTGTAAGAACAAGAGGCAGAGCATCCTTGTGCTTTGACCGGATGTGCAGGAAATAGAACTCCACCCCATCAATGGTCGTCGTGAACTGAGGATACGAATTAAGCAACGCTTCGCATCGTCGCCAATCGTATTTTGTCTGCCAGTACTCGCAAAATTCTTGAATTGCCGCGAGCGGGACGCCTTGAGACCAATCGGTGACAGTCTCCTTGTCCGGCCAGCGGGTTAAACGAAGACGCGTTTGCAAGTCGTCGAGAGTAGACTGGGCGATCGAGAGCTTGAAAGGGCGGATAGAACTGGATGTTGGCAAGGCCATTGTTTGGACGAATATCCGAGACGGGTGGTAGGGATTCGAAAATAAACCCAGCTTCAAGGCTATCTTTTATAGTCGATACAAGGGGATGCTGCCGAAAATGTTTCACCAAGCTCTTGAAAATACGAAGAAAATGAAATATAAGCGATGATACGAAAGAGGGGCCATCATCTTGCGAAGGAGAGCTTCATATATAGAGAATATCACATCGGTAACGCTGACTAATTGCTATGCTAGGGGCCTCGTCCAACCTTCATTCCTTCGACGTCATGTTTACGGACGATTGATAATCACCTCTCGGCCAAGGATGAGCATCCCGCAGCCTCACGACCTAACTTGGCGCGAGTTCTAACCTCCTTCTGGCTACTACGATCAAGCTTTGTTAACGAAAATTATAGGAGTAGATCCCAACGGTGTCGTCTGCGTGGCCAGTAGCTATGGCATCGCCGAGCTTGGGGGTAGGAGGCCTGGGCAGCCTCAAACAACAGCTCTTGTCGCGGCAGTTGACTCCAGAGACAGAGACTTGGTCCTACTTGTACTTCAGCGACGGGCAAGGGCTAACGAGCTTGCAAGATGAGGGATCAAGCGAACGCCGTTACAGAGAGCATGCGAGATTATGAGCTACGAGTTGGTCAGCCTGTTACTGCAGAGCGATGCGGATGTCAATCTTCCGGCAGCTCAGCGCGGCGGGGAAACAGCTCTGCAACTTGCGGCAGCGGCGGGCAGTATGAAGATTGTCAAGCTACTCATTTCTTGGGGTGGTGGCATCTTCCGTCGAAGACGTCCGGAAAGACTGTCCTTGGAGCTGCCGCAGAGCATGTTAGAATCAGTATCCTCAAATTCTTGTGCAGCGTCTCAAGAAACCTTGCAGCCGCTGAAGTACTACGAGCGCTGGTAATCTCCAAGAAAGAAGGATGACAGGTCTGCGAGGATTGTATTCTCGGATGGCTCTGTGGGTCCACTCAGACAGCCGCCACGCCAGGTCAGCTGGCTGTTGTATCTCCTCCATGAACTCGCTACTGGAATCTGAATCGTGGCAAAGGTCTACTGATACCCGGGATTCTGCACCGCTGGTGACCGTGACCATCCAGGTATTACGGTGAACTCGTCAACATCAATTTCAACGATGTGCAAATGACTTTTCGCTTTCGGGCTTGATGATCCAACATTGCACTACGGAGGAATGCAGGCTGACCTGGTTTTGGCCTGCATATCAACTTGATCAATAATGAGCACTTGCACCTCGACTTGGGCCTTGGAGATTGATCGAACAGCCGGCCGGACGGCCGGCAGCAGAGAATCATTCACCGGATTTTGTTGCCGTAAAAAAGAGGCCTCGGAATGTGGATCGGCTGTGGGGCCGGGCCCCATGGTTGGATGCACGGGCCTTCATATGCTCGATTAACCATCACAGCATCGTTCATGAAGTTCACCACGATAAACTTCCTCCAACCAACACAGTCTCTCCCTCCGCATCAACACTGAGATGCCAAGAAAATCAGCCAACAATAAGGCCCCTATTGAGCCTAAGCAAAATGACGACGAAATGGACTCGATGACGGAGCAAGAGAGGAAGTATGTGGGAAGCAGTACCGTGAGGTCATGAGCGATGGCTGACAAACGACCAGGAGGTTACGCAATCGCCTCTCTCAGCAGGCGTTTCGCCGCAGACAGGTGGAGCGTATCAGAGAACTCAGCAACCGGGTCAATGTAGATCGCAAGCCGGAAGATGAGCGGGTCGCTGTCCTTCAGGAAGAGAACCGCCAGCTCCGAGCGCAACTGGTTGAGGTCCAAAGCAAGCTGTCTCGACTCATGGCCAACCTCCAAGGGCTTAACGATACCGTGTCAAAGACGCTCAACGACACAGCTTCAAGTGATAAGAATACCGGAAAAGATCTGACTGAGGTTGACGCTCGCCCCATGCATCCGTGGGACGCAGGCAATACCTTTGCGTCAAGGCCAATTGATTTGACATCCTTCGACACAGCATTGCTTGAAAACGGTCCTCATTACGCGCAGCACCCAGCAACTGGTGAGCGTTCGCATTGCTCAGCATATAGAACTACGCTGAAATTCATTAGGGCAAATTGAGGACACTGATACCTTGCCTGAACTGATCAACGCCGCCGGCATAAGCCCGCTGTACAACCAGATCCCAAACATATGGAGCTTTGAGTACCAAACCGGAGTTGAGCCATACCAAGCAGCCATGGCAGCTACTCAAGAGTCGAGCATAGTTCTCGGGAAAGATTGGACGTTGTCAAACTCGCCGTTTTCGGACCACATCCAGCTTCTTCAACGCCTTTTGAAGACCAAACTGGCCGCATCAGGCTTCTCTCCTGAGGGCCAGCCGTCAATGCAAGGGTGAATCGCACGATAAGAACAATACAAACAACACAACTAACTTTTGGCAGCATTTATCAACCAGTTCTCATGGTCCTATCCATGTTCAATAGCATGACCCGCCCCGATGTGATGGCATGGTACGCCAAGACGCGCTTCTTCCACATAATCGAGCTTACCGCCTGGCAACTCTATCCCTCGACCGCAACATTCGAGAAGCTGCACCAGCGATACCGGCCAACCGAAGCACAAATGACACACCCTCATCCGCGAGTGATAGACTGGATCCCGTTCCCCTCAATCCGCGACCGCCTCATCCAGCTCCACGCGGCCAACCCGCACATCGACGAGATCTTCTGCGATGCTGTCACAGGCTACGTTGTCGAGACCAATATGTCAGACCTGGTCCTCGGTGCGCCCGACATCACCGTATACATCCGCGTCACCGACCTCATCACAGCAATGTCAACCTCAACCAACGACCAGGATAGCCCGCCCGCCACACTCCCCGCCCCAGATGTCAATACCCTCTTCTCATCGCGACCACACGCCCGGGCTGCCTTCAAACAGCTGAACATGGACAAAGGCGCATCGTACTATAGAATTGACCCAGCATTCTATGCAAAATACCCCGAGCTCTTCGACTCCGCCAATGGCCTCACCGCAACCGGGGTTCCCCTCCGCCCCAAATCCCAAAAGGTCCTGACTTACCCGAAACCCCTCGACGCCTCCACAGTAGAAACCTATCGCAGTTTCATCGATTTCTCCCTGGACGCATCACAGACAATTTCCTCCTGACCGCCAAAATGCAGCGGCCACACGATCGCAACAAGAAACAATGCTCACTCATCCGATCTCAGCGATGCCGAGAATACCCGCGACCCACCGCAAGTAACCGCAATTCGTAACTAGTTCAACAGCCACGCAGCGTTCCGTCGCGGCTTGTTGAGCACCGACCCACCAAGTTCCCGCAGTTACTAACATCGCAGTTAGTAACCACACGGATTTTGTGTCATCGGTACGACAACGCGTTCTGGGCTTCATCAGCACATTCCCCCAAGAAAATGGACATTGGAATTCCTGGCAGCAGGACACTCTCCTGTTTCCTTCATCTGTCACATCTCTTCAGCCAGCAAGCAGTCCACCCAAAATGCCCTCCCAATTACCCGCCCCCAGGCCGACGCCCGGCTACAGCTTCCTAGACGACTACAGCGAAGGCGTCCACCCAGCCCTCCTCAAAGCCATCATCTCAACCAACACAACCCAAGAACCCGGCTACGGCGGCGACGCCTACTGCGACCTCGCCCGCCAGCGGATTCGCAGGCATCTCGGCCGTGAGGACGTGGGCATCTTCTTCGTCCCAAGCGGCACCTCCGCCAACGCCATCTCCATCGCGGCATGTCTCCGCCCGCACGAGGCCGTCATTGCCGCCAGCTCCGGCCACATCGTCACGCGCGAGACGGGGGCTGTGGAAGCGAGCGGGCACAAGATCATCAACGTGGCGCCGCTGGACGGCAAGCTGACGCCGTCCTCGATCCAGCGTGCCATGGACGATAACTGGCACTTCCCCCACATGGCGAAGCCGCGGCTGGTGTACATCTCCAACGCGACGGAGATTGGGACAGTTTACACGAAGGCGGAGCTGGTAGCCATCAAGCACGTCTGCGAGGCGAACGATTTGATCTTGTTTCTAGACGGAGCACGGATCGGGACTGCGTTGGCGTCGTCGGCGAATGACATGACTTTGGGGGATGTGCTTGATTTGACCGACATCTTTTGGATCGGGGGCACGAAAAATGGGGCTCTGCTAGGTGAGGCGGTGGTTGTCAAAGATGCGAGGCTGGCGACCGAGTATGAGTTTTACGTCAAGCAGCACGGGTCGCTGCTGGCCAAGAGCCGGATCATGGGCGCGCAGTTTGCGGAGTTGTTCAATGGGGACCTGTACTTCGAACTCGCGAGGCAGGCGAACCTTTTTGCGGCGAGGTTATCGGCAGGGATCGTGGATGCCGGCTTTCCCGTTCATGCTGCGACGGAAACGAACCAGGTTTTTGCAGTGTTGCCTCTGGGATTGAGCAAGGTGCTGCAGGAGCACTTTGTGTTTTACATTTGGGAGAGGAGAGGCACAGACGAGGTTGTTGTGAGGTTGCTCACGACGTGGGCGACGAACGCGGCGGAGGTTGAAAGATTCATTGAATTGGTCCAAGATTGGGGAAGCCATAAATGAGAACCAATCTAGATAATACACGATATGCTCGCTGGACTTTTTCAAATCGAGGGTGGCATGCCGAGGCAGCGTTACCGCGGTCAACATTGGGATGGTGGACGATAAGGGTGCAGGTATCAGCACGCAGCGCTTATCCTTGCGCGTGGCCTGTCTATATGTACTATCACGATAATGAGAAACAGGAAATGATATGTCTAAAGAAATACATAGTAGGTGCTGGATACAAAGTGATAAGTTTACCCTCTCGAAGATGAAGATGGCTTTTGGAAGCTGGGGTGGTTGGAGCAACGAGACTTTGTGCTGTCGTTGTAGTGCTGGTAGGGATCAGCTGATTGGTTGAAGCGCAGGCAGATGATAATCGTCGAGCAATGACCTTTTGCATCCAAATAGATCAAGGAAGGCAGTTGCTCTATGTCAGGCATAAATTCTTGACCAGTCACCCGTGCCTGAAGACAACTGTCCGGACACTGCCAGGCAGATCACATTATGCCTTAACCTTCACGTGCAGTCTGAAGACCTTCCCACGTTTGCAGCGGATTAAAAAGAGGATTGAACGGATTAATGCTCAAGGTAATCAAACATGCCCCTGTCATAGGAAGAAGAATTCATGCTAAAAGAGTGTGGTGTTCATAGCGAGCGTAAGATATCTCAGTCATCAAGACCAAGAGACTATGTACAAGATCTCAAATCAAAGCCCAGTCCACCTGTCCAACTTCCCTCAGCTCAGCCGCAAGTACCGGCCTCGCCAACAAGATAGCGTCCTTCTTCCCGCATCGCCGTCTGTCTGCATCGAGAAGCCCGATAGCAAATGAAGGTCCAGCTCGAGTCCCTCAGGGTCATATTATTCAACGACTCGTGCTCAGCCCCGCGCGATCTGGCGGATGAGGAACCGGGGCGCCGCCCCAGCAGCGTCAGAGCTGTACGAGAAGTGCGCCGGCAGAATGAACAGCGTGCCCCAGCAGACAGCATCGCTGATGGCGCAGTACACCTCCGTCTTGGCGCTGGGGAAGTTGGGGATGCGGCCGAGGTTTTGCAGGTTCTTGGTGTACCCGAACAGCACGGCGCCCTTGACCTGGTTCTGGATCGCCGAACTGAGCTCCGACAGTGCGTTGCCGACGACGGCGGTGCCTTGGCTGTGGGCTGTCAGTATTTTGCGTCGGGGAGCAGACAGAACGAGGTCAGACGCACCTGTAGCCGCCCGTGACGACGGGGGTGTTAGGACACTTGGTGTTGGCGAGGGTGAAGAGACGCTTGGCCTCGTTGATTGAGCCCCGGTCTGTGCCAGAGGGGAGGAAGTTCGGGGAGAGCTCGGCGGAGTAGGGGCCTCCGACGCCCTGGATCCAGATTCCGCCGGATCCATATTCGCGCGTCAAGGCCGAGGCGAGCGTGGGGCCCGCAGTGATGCCCTGAATATTGTTAGCATTCTCCTTCAGAGCGAGGGAGCCAGTTTCAGGATCGGCAAAATGCTCACCATGTTACCGGGCTCAGTGGAGCCACGGGCGTAGATGAGAATGGCGCGGGGGCAGTTGGAGGCGCTGCCGGATTCGAGCTCGCTGCGAGTGCTCGACTGGCGGGCCTCAAGGACGGCGAGCTCGTTGCGGGAGACGATAGCCTCAACTTCTTCGGGGGCAGACTCGACGGGGAGAGCAGCGGTGAAGCTAGCAACAAGCGAGATGATGGCGAGGAACTTCATGGTGAAAATGTTTAGGGGTTAACTGGCGAAGAGCTGGAGGCGGGGCTGGAGAAGATGGTAAAGCTGAGGGCTTTGGCTGAGAGAGAACGGGAGAGAACGGCCTGAGGATGAGGTTTCGAGATGAGAAGTCCAACGATGGCCTCGCCCCTTTTATAGATGGTTGCGAGGTTCCAAGTCGGATGAGGCCTCGCGAGATGGCAACTCACAAGCTCGTGAAGATTCCTTCCTGTCTTCGCTATCCAGCACCAGCACGGTCACCATTGATGCTGGCCGGGCGGAATAGGTGAGAGCGGTAAGACATGCATTCTTTCTCCCCCTGAGTATCTACTGCCAAGCGGAATCCCTCCAATCGCATCTCCTGTACCTCCACAGGATGGCTGGAGATTCTCTTCGGATTCGACTACCGCCCTTGGCACCGGGGTGCAGCTGTCGCGATGTGAAGCCATCGCGGCAGTGAGTAAGCCATGGGCGACGCGTCGCGTGGTCCGTTCGCAAGCTGACACCGAAAGAGGAAAGAGCTGGCCCCAGGTGCCAGGTCTTGAGGTTGTCGGATGGCGGGGTAGAATCGTCGTGCCTCGGGACGTGGAGCTTGGGGTCGGAGAGTCGAGGAGAGGTCCAGCACTGGGGTGCATTAGCTCTTGCGGGGTACATGCTTGTCTGCTTCTTGGATCGTGGGGTTGATGGAGATGCCGAGGTGCATGCGAGAGTTTCCTGCTTGTCGCTTGCAAATGCGAGATGAGCTTGGGGCTTGGGATGCCTTGGCTCGTATCTGTTGCGCCCATTCCTTGCATTCGGAGCACCCACTTCTCTAGAAGCACCGGAGCCTGATACAGCTTTCGGTGCTCGATTTGCAAGGCCAGCAACAAAGTCAGTAGCCACGTGCTATGAGCTAACGCTTATCGGGTGGTCATTGCGAGGGCTGCTTTGACCTACTTGTAAGTGTCCCTGCCGAACCCCTTTTGTTAGGTTGTATTCCTCATTTGGCTCGGAGAGACCATCGCCGCAAGCATGAAGCATCCGTAGCCCGAATTTTCTATTTGCCAGATGTCTCTCCCGATTAATTCTAAGGTTCCTAAAGACTGGTGGTTGCTGTCCACCATGAGGCCCAAGTCTAGTACTTGACCATACAAGGTACTCGCCGATTTCCTTTTACGTCCCTGTTGCTGTCCCGCGACGGTCATCCTTCAATAGACAAGTCTATTATATCTGTTCAAACGCATTATTAGCTAGCACGGTGACTCATGCATGCTTTTATCGACTATGTGAGGCCTGGGCAACAATCCCTGTGACTTCATTCCCAACAAGGGTGGTGGGGATGTCGGAATCTAGCGGGAAGTCGGCCCTCGACGTGCATTTATTGTCAGTAATGCAGACACTACATGTCACGGCATTGCTGATTTGGATTTCCTTTTGTCAGCTTTTATTATTCTTTGCGAGGTTTTCTCTTTGTTTTGGGGCTAGTGATTCCAGTTCTGCTGACGGCCCATTGCTCATTTCACACCAGAGCTGAAGCAGTCCCCTCAGGTCTCAGTCCGGGCTGCCAAACTGGCCCGCTGTAGCTTCTTAGACGCCAGATGGCAACGAAAGGAAAGGAAGAAGCAAAATGAATGCTCAAACGATGGACTGCCCTTCTCGCAGTTGATAGGAATGTAAGCACGAGCTTTGATGGATTACCAGTCGAGGGATGGACGTACCTGCCGCATATTCTGCTTAACGTCGTCAGGGCCATGCATTCTCGAGACTAGTCCACCATCCATCATGGCAGATTTCTACAGCCAAGTTCTTTGAGCCCAGTATCGGAACCCTTGCGCGTGTCGAGGTCATTGAGATTCGTTCAGGCTCCCCGGCCCCCATGAGCCACATGGACCTCCTGTTGTTCATCCCCATGATGGGTTGATGAACGCTTGGAACAGCCACGATGGCAATGCAGCAGCCATTGCCTCATCGACCGATCAATCTTGGTTTTCGGTGTCCTTGTTTGAGTCGAAGACATGGTCTCGAAGGCCTTCTCGAACGGAATCAGGCTTGTCGGAACCGACGACCAAGTCCCCGAATGCACCTTCCTCAAGACCCATCGACCACACTTCGCGTTTCGTAGTCTCCTACTCATCGCCTTCGCCTTCTTCATAGCCTTCATCGTCTTCGTAGCCTTCATCGTCTTCGTAGCCTTCATCGCCTTCGTAACCTTCATCGTCTTCGTAGCCTTCATCGTCATCATCTTCAGTCTCCGTAGACTCGTCATCATCATGCTCTTCTGGCTGGAGGATGAGTGCCTCAGCCTCTCGAGCGCGATCCTCAGCCTTGCAAGCGCGGTCTTCGGCATCCCTCAACTGCGATTCGACCTTTCCAAGTCGGGTTCTTTCCCTTATAGTACGCATCGCGGAAGCTCTGACTTGATGGTTCGCTGTATTGACACGAGCCTCCGCTTCAACGACACAAACCCGCGCTTCAAGGACTCGCTGCTCCGCTTCCTTCTTGAGAAGCTGAGCTGTCTCCGTTTGGCGCTTCTCTTGGATGGCAAGCTTCTGCCAGGCATCGGTCCTTTTCTCATTGGCGTTGGCGCGCTGCTTCTCTGCGCTTGCCTGCGCTTTGGCTTCGTGGAGTTGAATTTCGAGATTCGTGATTCGCTTGATCGACCTGTCCTCGGAAGCAAGGAAGAGGCGGTGCAACTCCTCTTTCTCTGCCGAGATCCTGTTCCTGGCTTGAGTGGCATCCACCAGGCGGGCCTCGAGAGACTTGCAGAGAGCCTCGAAATGTCCCTCCGTGAGATTTTCAGTGCTGTCTGGAGTGTCGAGGCGGCCAGTGGTGCTGGTCATGAAGCTGATGTCGCTGTAGCCGAGACTGTGCTCATTCTCGAATGGTTCTTCTTTCATATCGGAATCGCTGTGCGGGACTTGGTGGGCCGTGTTGGCCTCTCTGGTTCCTGGACCTTCGCTGATCGAGTGACATCCGCTTGGAACAGCACGGGAGGGAAGGTACCACTCGTGTGGTGCGTTCGATTCGGGAAGGGTCTTGGCCGGCAGGCCATCAGCACCCAGTTTCTCCACGGTCTCGTGAATGACATCTGCCATAGGTTTGCAGTTCATCGCTTTCTCCGCGACGTGTTGCTCACTGCCTTGAACAGTCTTGCTCTGCTCGACAGAGGCTGGTGTTGCGAGAGAAATGTCCTGTTGTCCAAAGCCCCAGTCTTCACAGAGGCTGGGATCAGACCACTGAGACTCAGGTGCGGGGTTTGAGCCAGCTTGCATGTTGCTCGCAGCCTTTTTGAGCTTCGAGTTCTTCGTCATCTTGTCGGACGTGCTGGCTGAGCTGATGTCAGTTTTCTTTGGCAACTGCGGCGGAACTGCGGCGCGAGAGAACCTACTGACTGTGTGGTACTGAGTGGTATCCTTTGGCGTTGAGAACGGCAAAGGTGCAAGTGCGCTGGGGACCAATGCGACGACAAAGCGTGGTTGCTCAAGGCCGACTAGTGTTGGTGTCGCACTTCAGGATCTTTGGCTGACGATGTTCGCGAGAGCGAGAAGTATGGTAGGTTGCTTGCTTGTACGTTGCGAGGCGAGTCAAGAGGTGGAGTGCAGGTCGTTGTGGGCTGTTGTCGAAGCGGAAGGACAGTTGAATCAACTGGAACGCGTCGCAGGCGAAGATTTTCATAAAGAATTGCAGGTCACAGGATAGTGGCTGCAGCCTGGTGTTGAATCAGTAGTTCTGGAAAGATAGGCAGGTGCGTTGTGAGTCAAGGAAGGTACATCAAGGAAGTAAAGCACTGTTAAACAGCCTGAGTATCCCCATTAATCACCTTACAAGCAGGTGCTGCAGAGCTGGCAACTGTGTGAGGTGCAACTCTAACTATGGTCCTAGTGCTTGTCACGCCTGCGTTGGCGCAACAAAACGCCAATATACACCAGATATTGACCTCTCGCTCAAAACCCAATAGCGAGGTAAGTGAGATTGATCGAGAGTCACTCTGAATTTCCCTTTCATACATCTGCAGCATCCCCATCATGAACTCTCTCCTACACACAGTGTCCTCCGGATTGTTAATATGACACTTGACCCAAACAAGATCAAGGCTTCAGTAACAAGTAGGTCCAACAGTGCCGCCTCAAGGCCCCCATCCTGGAGATAGTCAAAAGACTCCTCCAATGTTCTTTCGCCCCGTCCTCTCCCTTTTTCTTCTTCCTGATGATCAAGACGTTTCTTGTGAGTCATACAAAAGCTCTCGAATCTCCTTATCAATTTTCCAGGGCCGACCTTCTCCTCGGCAGCGTCATCTGTCATGAGCTTGCGCTCCATCTCCGACATCATGCCTCCCAGCCTGCCGTTTTCGTTCCCCACACCATGACAATCTGAATTATCATTTTGTCGTCATCTTTCGACACAGGTTTGCTGTCGCCTCGATGATTCCCAGAGAAGCTTACAAATCACGTGTGCTAGAGAAATGAAGGCGCTTGACATGGCCGAGCTTGAAACTCTTTAGCACGACCTCGGCACGATATCAGGAAGGAGTTCATCATGGTCGCGAAGAGTTGATTCGCCGCGACGTTGGTAGTTTTAGTGCGGCCCGCCTCTCAATATTGATCCTGAAGGCCTCACAGGCGTCGGCATCACCCTTGACGGCCCATTCGTGTTCGGACTGTGTGTTCCTGTCATGGCGTAGTTGTAGGCAGAGTGAAGATATCTGCTGAAGTGCGCTCCGTAGTCAATTCGTGGGTATAGTGGTATAGAGCATCTAGAATATGCAACCTTCCTGCAGAAGGTTCGTCAGAGTGGTGGATCAGCTGGAGATACTGCCGGCCAGAGCAACAGTGTCGCTCTCGATAGTGGCCAGATCGGAAGCCATCTTGACGAACTTTGCGAACGCAGTGGGCTGAGGAGCCGCTTGGGTTGAATCTGGCGTCGTGCTCCGCGTCTGGAACATTTGGCAGGGCTACTTCACACCTATCTCTTTTCCACCTTGGTCAGCAAAGCCCCTTTTTTAACTGTTTCCAAACCAGACAGACTGACTTAATGAAGGTCTTTTAAGCCTTGCCACGTGACTGGATTCCACAGCGTGGACTTTGACAGTGGTTGCGACTGTGGTTAATGTTTCTGCTCCTTCCTCAAAATCACTAAACAATGTTGGGAGGTGTTTCCCTCCATTGCAGAAAACATGCGGAGCTGGCCTCTCCCGAGCAGTCTTCGATTCCAAGATCAGCAAATTAAACGCCCTTTAGTATGGACACTCATACCAACATACGCTGCGTCTTGGCGCGAAGTCAGCGTATCCGCGTGTAGTCTTCTCTACGATCAAGGCACTCATTGCATGTTCATTCCATTCACGTCACGATGCGCCTCAATTGTATGAGTTTCGATGGCAATTATGTAAGAGGAGAAGCATAGTACCGGAGCAATGAGTACCCCTTTCCTCACAGTCAATCCGTCTTTCGCGTGCACACAACCTGCCCAATCTTCTTCAGATTGGCATTTCACAGCCAAATGCTCTTTACAGCTTCCGAATTGTTCTCCCAATGGCCAAACCGTATTGACTGTTCTTCGGTAACTTAGAGAGGGTTCGACTACACGAACCGGAAAAACGCTGTCGACAGTTGATGTTTCTCAGCCGAGCTCTCTGTGACTCGTCGGAGAGTGGAGGGAGGATATTGTTGGCCAGCGGGAGCAGCAAGGTTCGACAGTTGATAAGCTCTAACGTCCTCGAGATAAAGCCAGCTTGGTGTTCTCATGCCTGAGTCAGAGCCACAAACGACATGGTTCTCCCTCACTTTCTGCTACGCTTTGAAAGGATTAGGGTGCACCTAGTCTTATGATCTTCGGAGTTGCGGTCGCCGATGTCATCAGCCTCGCGGCCTCGCTTGCGTCCGATACGGGGAGCGGGCTGCTCTTCACCAGACTTGGTGACGATGCTCAGTCCCCTAAGGATGTTGGGTTGAGCTGGGAGAACTATAGCTGTTAGCCGATGCTCCGAGCATGGACTGGAGTGCTGAGTGGCCTCGACTTACCTTGTTCATTCACGACCTCATCTGGCCGAGTGAAAGAATTCATGTCAAGGCCATGTGGAGTAGATGACAAGGGGACCTCGTGGGGCGGCAAGCCCGACAGGTAAGATGCGTTGAAGCTGGGATTGGGGGCTGGTACCGCGTTTGGATCAAGGGCGTATGGGTCATGCCAATCCTCCAGCCAAAAGGGAACGCTAGAATTGGGTCGCGAATGATAGGGGCAGCAATTGTGAACGGAGGCAGTATGGCCAGGCAGAAAGCTGTTGATACTGGGTAGCGATTGGGCTGCCTGGTAGGAATCGGGCTGCTGGATATTGACAGCCTGAGAGGGAAAGGGCAGTTGAAGATTGACAGCTTGAGAGGGCACTGTCTGATGATGACAGGTGACAGCTTGTTGTCTGCCGGGAGCGGGCAGACCCCAATGGTCCAACGAAGCTGGGGCACCGGATCTTCCGAAGTCCGGCATCATCGGCTCAGCACGGTGGCTCTGACCCCCTTGAGTCTGAAAGCCCGACTGTAAGTAGCGGCTCTGGTTGACCGGGATCGGTAGGTGCATGGGAGAAGCTTGGCCATTCATGGTACAGGTGTGCTGGCCATTACCCCACGAGTTGTTGAGGCTGTGAGAATTTCCAAGCTGGGCGGAAACTCCTCTGATGGGAAGGCTGAAATGACCCGTTCCCATGTTGACATTGTTGCTGGGGATAGTAAGCTCAGATCCCGTATGATAGCCGTTCAGCGAGATATCTCCAAAGGGCGAGTAGAGGGAGACCGAGCTTCCACAGCCGTGGTGAAACCCAGGAGTTGCACCTTCAGGAACCAAGCCAGCAGTCGCAGTCTGAGCCACAAGTATAACAGGGGCAACGGCAGGAGTAGCAGCGCCACTGACCTGACCACTGGAAGAAGACTGAGCCACGACTTGATACGCAGAAGATGCAGGATTCCGATGAGCGCTAGCAACAGCACCGGCGCTTGGGGGGCTGGCGACAGCGGCGGCGGCTCCCTTGACGAAGCCCTCGGCGGCGCTGGCGCGCCGAAACTCATCGCCCTTGACTTTGGCCTCAATCCTCCCTGTGCCTCGCGATTAGTGATTGATCTAATTTACTTATCTGCGCCTTTGCTCGGAGGGCGGACAAGAGACATACTTATAGCAAGCCAGTGTCTGCGCAAGCCAGATCTGACTGACTGGGTGTTACGATTCTTCGAGCCTGAGTAGTACTTGATGACTGCTTGGAAGCAGGATCTGGTATGAGGGTGCTCGGTAAAATAATCGTGGCAAGCCTGGATAGCGCGAAGGCAATCTAGAACAGCAGGTGAGTGCTAAGCACCTGGCTCCTCTGGCAGAGCCGACCGGACAAAGTGGCTGATGAAGTAGGCGAGGTCGAATATCTTGGTATCCCTCCTCAGCGGGCCTCCGGAATCATCCGAATCATTCGTCATGTCTTGATACGTGAAGCGAAGGACCTGCTCGACGTAGTTATCCTTTCCTTCGACGCCAGAGATGACGAGATGCTGCTGTTCGTTCAAATGCTTGAACATGGCTTGGAACAGAGCGCGAAGTCGGTTCGCGACGAAGTCGCATCCTGCGAGGGTTAAGTGGAAGGCATCTTTCTTGCTGAAGAGCAACCGCACAGTTCCCATGAGGTGCTTCTTCACGCCTGTCCGAAGGCAATCGCGAATCGGCAAGCTTGTGAAGTTTGGATGAGCCAGCAGTATCTTCACAGCTTCTTCATGAGACTCTTCGTCCATCTTGTCAAGAAGCGCTTCGATCGTTGAGTAGTCAGCGACATCGTCAGTATTGGGTGCCATGCTAATGGTTGTGAGTCGCGCGACGCAGTTACGCAGCGCGAGAGGGTAGAGAGAGAGTCCTGCAGTGCGAGGCGCGCAGAGCATTAGTAGTTCTGTCCATAATCACTAGGGAATAGCAGGAGACGAAGAGTAGCTTACACGACTATTTGGTTCTTTACAACCGTTCCAGAATAGTAGAATAGGTGACCTTCTCGCGGAGCTGGGTTGTGGTGATCCTTCACTGCGTCGCGATGGTAAAGGAGTGACTAGCTGAAGGTAACGCTGGAGGACGATTAAACATTTACGGAAGGCACAGGCTAGCATCTCAATGACAGGCAAATAGGGAAGAGGTACACAAGATACCTTGAGTACCTTAGGCAACTACAAGTCAATGTTCCCAGTCTAGAAGTGTGGGCCTCTCATGTGGAAAATGCATGCCATGTGTGCAATGTGAAAAGTGTATACCTAACCAGCACACCGACGAGTCAACTCGGTGAGCTGTGGTCTGACCCTTTCTTGAGAAACAAAATGATGACTCATCCACGCCGCGAGCTGAAATTTTACCCCTATCCCTTTCCAAACGACCCATCAAGCCAGGTGCTTGAGTAGCTTGAGTACATCGTCGTCAAGAGCGGCACAGTCTCAATCCCCGGACAATGTCCCCCTGCATAATTCTTCTCGATCGAAAGCTCCATTCACGCCATGCACCGGTCCGACAGGAACGCCAATTGTGCTTGTCGACCAGCGACGCAGCCCCCAACCACCTCCTCTCTCGACCACAGCTCACGTGCAGCCTTGCGTGACCCTTTACCGAGCTGATTGCAATTTTAGCCCTCTACGAGACACTGACGAGCAAAGCTGGAAGCTTATGTTATGGCCGCTATCATTGAGCAGGCCAGTCATAAGGCGGCTGACCACTCCGTCGAGGTTTATCAGGTAGCAGCACACGCGACCGATGAGAATGCTCGCATCCAAGTCATTCTCACCGCAGACGAGAAGCGTAGGGTACTCAGGAAAATAGACCTGCGACTGGTAGTCCTCGTGGGCATCATGTACTGCTTTTCAGTCATCGGTCGGTCGTGTCTCCCCTACGCCAGTGTCGCGGGCATGGCCGACGACCTTCATCTAGTTGGCAACAGATATGTAAGCGCATGACGCTCGATGATTCAGGTCGTATTATGAAGCAAGATACTAATTTACTCTAGTCTATCATTGTCCTCGTCTTTTTCGGAACCTACATCCTCTTCCAGCCCGTTTCAACCATCCTGGCCAGGACAATTGGACCCCGACTTTATTTCACGGCAATCACACTGCTCAGCGGCTCCGTCATCATCGGCATGGGTCATGCCAGGTCGTGGATGCACATGATTATCCTGAGGCTGCTGCTTGGCGGTCTCGACTCGGGCTTCTTCCCCAGCTGCCACTACCTGCTCAGCACGTGGTACACTAGAGGTGAAGGCCCTCTCCCATTCGAAACCAAATAGCAACGAAATTGACAAGATGTTTGCAGATGAAGTTGGAAGCAGGTTTTCGTGGTTCTACATCCTCGTTTCCTTGTCCTACGCTTTTGGAGGCCTCCTGGCAAGCGGGGTAAGCAATGTCTTTGTTCAGCTGAGCTCTCGCGTGGCACAAATCGCTGACCGGCGCCAAGCTCACAAAAATGGACGGCCTCGGGAACAAAGACGGGTGGTCCTGGATCTTCACCATGGAGGGTATCATCACCTGTCTGATTGGTCTCGTGGGCTACTTCCTGCTGGTTGGCTTCCCCGACACGACGAAACCCTCACGTCATTTTCTTTCGCGGGACGAGCTGGCCTGGGTTACTTCGAGGGTGAACGCCGACCGCGGCGACGTCGCTATTTCGAAGTTAAACTGGCGAAAGTTCTTCCGCGGTGCCATCGACCCCAAGGTGTGGGCTTTTGCTGTCATCTTTTTCAATAATGCGGTGGTCAACTTTGGTCAGTCCTCCTCTAGGGTTGTGTGCTCTGTTCTGACGAATTTTCGCAGCGCTCGCCAACTTCCTGCCCATCATCCTCCACACGAATATGGGCTTCAGCACCGTCATGTCGCAAAGTCTCGTCGCCCCGCCGTACGTCTTCGCGGCGGTCGTCATGCACCTTGTCGGCTGGCTCGGCGACAGGTACCGAGTGCGAGGACCGTTCCTCGTGGGCATGATGCTGCTGTCCATTACGGGCACGGCACTCATGGGATTCCATCAGAAGAGCGGGGTGCGCTACTTCGGCGTATTCCTAACGGCGGCAGGGACAACAAGTGCGGTGCCGGTGACGATGGCGTACCAGGCGAACAACATCCGCGGACAGTGGAAGCGGGCGTTCTCGAGCGCCCTTGTTGTTGGTGTCTCGGGGTTTGGAGGGATCACGGGTAGTTTGGTATTCAGGTTTGTCTTATCTCTTTCAACACAGGGTATGCCAACGATGACCACAAGCTAACTCCTGCAGGTCCCAGGATGCGCCTGCTTACCTCGCTGGGTTGTCGACTTGCTTGGGGTGTGCAGTGCTCAACATCCTCATCGTCGCCGGACTGACGACATACTTCTACCTCTCGAATGCGAGGGCCGACATGGGAGAGGTCGAATTGGAAATTTCGGAGGCAAGTACACGCCACTGATTTACCGGAGCCAGGAAACTAGTTGCGCCTTGCTAACACGATTCTCTTCATAGGAGGTTCGCACGCCTGGTTTCCGGCACACGCTATGAGATACGTAGCGATACTTTCGGCCGTCAATGCCATCTTTTTGAACACCTTGCACCTGTCCTGGGCTGGTGTTGAAGGATGGATCAAGGTTCCTCTTCAGTGTTCCAAAGATGTCGATCCGAGCCCTCTCGCCGGTCGACAGAAACTCGCAGGGACACGCAGCAGTGCCGCAAAGTCTCCTGCCAGCCAGCTGTGAACGTGCAAGTGCATTTAAGTAACCTGACCCGATCACGTCTTATTGATGCGAATGGCAAGCTGCATCATCTCTGCCATCTCAAAACACCAAAACCCCTCATCGCCAGCCCAGCGCCCGCCCTCACGATAATCCG
Source organism: Verticillium tricorpus MUCL 9792 (assembly GCA_000732205.1). Classification (NCBI taxonomy): domain Eukaryota; kingdom Fungi; phylum Ascomycota; class Sordariomycetes; order Glomerellales; family Plectosphaerellaceae; genus Verticillium; species Verticillium tricorpus. The sequence continues at coordinate 3,524,834 of JPET01000004.1, forward strand.
TCCCTCCCACCAGCCACACCCCCGTCGAAAGGTCCCCACTGCCCCGCCCCCGCTCCAAACCCTCCGGACCTGACGTCACCCGCTCTCCCGCAACCATGCCGTCATATCCCATCGCGATCTCATCAATGTGACATCAACCACACGAACAGCACGCAGTCCGCATCTCAACGCCCGTCATGTAGCTACGTAGAGAAAAAAGCCTGGCCCGGCTAAACCGCTGAGTAAGGGCCCCAAAACAGCGGACCATCCTCCGTAGCTGTATTTAACGCTCGAGCGGGCGGGCTGGCTCCCTTTCTCGCCAACATACGTCTCTCAAGCCATACACAACGACCTTCATCTAAAAAGAAAACCACAACAACATCACACGGTTCCCCAGAAAGAAGCAAACATGCCCGAAGGTCGCCAGTCCCCCGAGCCCGAGAGGCAGTCCGGCAAGCAGCAGCAGTCGCCCCCCGGCTCCGGCCAGGGCACCGACAACGCGGACAACAAGGAGCAGGTCAACAGCGACCAGCTCAAGGTAAGCTCAGGCTGCTTCGGACTTGTATGACCAGCCTGCTGATTCGTTTAGAACCTTTCCTCGAACCCCAAGGGGGCGCTCGACGATGCGTTGAAGGACAAGTTCAGCAAGACGGAGAAATGAGCACTGTTAGAGGATTGAATCGAGAGGAACATGTAATGATTGTATGATAGAGGCCTTGAGCCGGGGATGAAAGCCATTTAAAACAAGATTCTCGTCAATGTCTTACTTGTCAAACAAGTTGTGACTCGAAACTCGAACGTCCTTTCGAAATACTGAGCAATGCTCATAGTGTGTACTCGCCGTTTGATCGCGCGAGCAAACCTCCATGTGTCATCAGAGTGCGCGAATATTGGGCCGCGGAATGCTCTGACCTGACACGATCTTCTGGTCTCAAGATCGTGGTTCGTTCATGACCTGCTCCGCAGGCTTTGATAAGCTTCAGACTTTGTGCACGTAGAATCCAATCACTGCCGAGTATGTGGTCCAAGTCTCTTGGTGAATATTAACTATCAAATAAGAACCTATCAATGTTCCATCGTAATCATCATGTCTGCAAGCCCATTGTCCATCCACAGAAAACTACCTTACAACGCCTGCAGAAATCATGTCTTGAAAACTCATCTCAATGAACAATGCACTCGGCCAATTACGCCTTCTCGCCACCGGGCTTCGACAGCGGCACAGCCGAGCTGTCGTCGGGCTGAGTCGGGGCCGTGGTACCGATGTTCTCGCCGGTCGCGGGCGGGGCCTCCTTCTCCTTGCCGAATATCTTCTCGAGACCGGACGCCTTGTAGGCGCTGCCGCCGGACTGCTCCTTCTTGAGGTCGGCCAGGCGGCGGGCCTCAGCGTGGATGTCGGTGACCTGGCGCTGAGAGTCGGTGTAGAACTGGACAATCTTCTGGCCGGTCGGGGAGTTAGCGGCCTGCTCGAAGTAGCTGCTCAGGCCGCCGAAGAGGCCCTGGGCGCGGGCGGTGATGCCGTAGGACTGGTCGGTGGCCTTGGCGCGGTCGGTGGCGTGATACTTCTGGTCGAGGCCTTGCAGGGTGTTGAGGAAGCGGGTCGAGATGCCGTGCTGGCTGTCGAGCTCGATGGCGCGCTGGAGGGTAGCGTCGCCGACGACGTAGCCGTGGGCGAGGTACTCGGCGAAGATGCGGGTGCGGGGCTTCTCCTCCTGAGTGATCTCGTCGGTGTCGCGGTTGGCGTCCGTCTTGGTGAAGTGGGAGCCGTCGTCCGAGGCGTCACCCGAAGCGCTGGTGACGCTGATGTGGGAGGAGCCGAGCTGGGTGTTGTTCAGGAGGAGGGCCGTCTTGGCGGCAGTCTCCTTCTCAAAGGTGACGGTGGCATCCTTGGTCTCGCCGGCTGAGGTGACCTCGAGGTTGGTGATCTTGCCGCAGAAGCTGAAGAAATCACGGATCTCCTTGTCCTCGGTCGTCGAGGCGACGTTCTTGACGTGGACGGTGTTGGCAGTCATTGTGTCGGCGGGAATGTGTCTCGTGTTGTTGCTTGTTGGGAAGAGGGGAGGATGGAAGAGCGGGGTAATGAAGATGTGGTACTGGGAGGGGTATCAAGATTTGTGCTGGTGGCAGAGAGAATATGGAAGTGGTATGAGGGGAAGTGTCAAACAAGTACTTAAAGGGTTGATTGAGGTGCTTTTGGCGGGACAGTCACGAGCTCGAACGAACGCGTGGTTTCACTTTGTTTCTATGCCAAGGCAGCGACGATGGGCCGATCAGAAAGAATGAGCGCCCAGGCAGGGGCGGCCTCTTGGTGACGATGCTTGTTGGGGAGGGGCGACGCACCTGGCTGGGCAGCTGCCACGAATGGCAACGTCATCGCTGCGCCGATGATGAGATGCGTAGCGGGGCAATTGTGGCTGAGGTATGCGTGTTAGCTCAGGGGTGAGAAGAGGTATCCTGACATGCCAGATATATGGAGAAGTACCTCTCGCGTAGACAGTCCTAACAGACTACCCGCCCAGCTCATCCCTGCGTGCTCCTCTTCGCCTCCAGACAGTGGCCCGTGCTCCTAACTGAGGAAAGGCGAAGTCATCGACACAGCTGAGACCCTGAAAATCTCTTTTCCTTGACAAGATTGACATGTGATTCTCGATGCGCAGTTCTCCTGCCTTGGACGCCTCCCCGCATGTTTGTTCGAGTCCAAGGACGAGTCACGGCGGTCAAGTACTCTGACTGATCAATTGCGCTGCCATGCGATTCACCCCAACCATATTGAGACATGGCTGCCTTGTCGCGACCATGCCGCAGCCAAGGCCTTCAAAGCCATAAATCATGTCGGTTTCCGAGGAGACTCGACCGGCTCCATGAGAGAAACCTCCCTTGAAATGAATACTATGATCTCAGCGGGTTAATCACGACGTCCAACCCCAACGGTCTGTTGCCCGACTTCTTCGAGTATCAGACTGTTACCGGTTCTACGACCACGACGAACCCCCGTCTTTCCCTCCAATGAATTGGGCTCGTCGCCTCAAGATGCATCAACCCACGCCTACAGATAGGAGCTTTCATTGGCCCCATTTGGCCCTGGGAAAGAGCCCACGTGCCGTGCCGTGCCAGAGGGAACTCGCAGCCACCCCCTAGCTGCAGCCACACCTTGGTCAGCCAGAACTGCAAATGCATTCAACAACCAACATAATGATGATCAACTTGGATTTATCCCGATTTGTCTCAGGTAAATGTCCGGGCTTTCGAGTAGTGAACGCCAGGATGCGGCCCCCAAGATCGAGCCGCGCTTAAACGCATCCTGTGCCAGACTGGCCGCTATGACCCGGTCATGCAGACCCCAACCGGCTGCCGTCAGCTTCGCAGGATTTACGTGGCATTCGATGGTGCCATTCACCCGAGTCCATGGTCACGGTTCGGATCGGGCGAGCTAAAGCAGGGGCCTGCCCGTCAACCGCTCCTCTGGCACCTTAACCTCACGTCAGATTTGACCACATGGATGGTCCGAACTGGCGACCACCACCCGTCCAGACACTCCATCCGATACCCTGGGAGATGATCGGTTAAGTATTGATCACAAAAGAGGGCCTGCTGTAAGAAACCTGGCTGATTGCTCAGTTACAGCTGGTGCGGCTATTCATCGTTGGCCAGCGTCGCCTTGGTCATCATCGTCTCAGCAATCACCCGCTATATTCTCGCGGCCGGCGCCACATCGCACCATCTGGACTTAAAGCCCCAGAATCCGCGACATTCATCGTTTCCTGGCCCATGTTACGGTGTATTTTAGACCGAGACATGTTCGCCTGAACTTAGAATAAGGGTCTTGGTCCACGGCGCAGTGGGCTTCCCCTTAGGCCCAGGCTCATGACGTATGACTTGTGGACATGCTTGGCTGATCATGCCTCTTCTCTGGCAGAAGGTCCCACGAGGAAGCCGGCATCAATGTGCCCGGCTTCGTTTTCAATCTAGAGAGATTGTCTCCTTTCTTCGATATGGACCGCTTGTCGACATGACATTACGTACAAGCGAGCGAAGTTCAAGCGCAAGAGTTTAATGCATTCCGACGCAGTTTTTCTTCACCCCTGCAGCGAGGATCTGGACTGTCCATCAGGGTGCCTTCATGTCGTTAAAAAACGCTTTTCAATCTAGAAACAACGCGGAACACTACATCATGACTCGGACGACAGGGGTCTAATGAGGGGTACACACGATAAGGTCGGCGGCGGCCGCGGGGAGCTTGCATTGCCAAGCTCGGTATCATAGCCAGACATGGCAATGCCGGAGAGATCGCCGGCATCTGGGCCTGCTTCTTATCATCGGCGAAAATGCGTCAACTGCCGACCACCAGTAGCTGCTGCTGCATACGACTCTACCAGCCTGGCCCTCTCGTCACCATGGGCGCCCAACAGAGATGGCTGACAGGGCTTCATTTGGTCGATCCAGGTATAAAAGGAAATTGACCGCGCGACCTGGTGTTTCATACGACTGTTGGTAGCTTAGGTCCCTCCAAAATCCTCCGCAAAATGTCTTACCGGCTCCTGTCCTTGGCCCTCGTGGCCCCCTTCGCTTTCATCTCCAGCGTCGAGGCTCTCCCCCAGCGATCTGTCACCTTCCAGGAGCCCTTAGAAGTCGAGCAGGGCGGTGTCCACAACATCAATGTTGTCTACAATGGCCAGGTCGACGGCGAGCTCACCATCGCCTACGGCGCATGCGATATGGCCTCGGTAGATGAAGCCCATCACCACGTCGGCCGAACACACGTCGGGAGTCACCCTCATGCAAAGCGACACGTGGACTGGGAAGGCTTGAGACCGACCAAGTTTGTCTGGGTCGCTCCCTCGAATGTTCCCTCAGGCTGCCTCCACGCGTTCATTGACGGGCAGTCAGTCGGACAGTCTCAAGAGCTCCGGGCAAAGAAACGCATGGTCCGTCGCAGGCTCACCTTTGCCGACGTTGCGGATCCAATGGGGCCCTGGTTCGATGGCGTCGAGTACCTGCAACAGAAGCAGCCGGATGAGATTTTTGTGGCGCAAGCGAAGGACAAGAAGTTTGGCATCCTCGGAGCCGGCATCTCTGGCCTGTTCACAGCGGTAAGTGTTGAGCGCAGGTCGCGACATTTATCAAGGGACTGACTTTGCTCAGCTCATTCTGGATTCTGTCGGCATTCACAACTGGAAGATTCTCGAGTCATCGCACCGTCTTGGTGGCCGTATGCTGACGGCCTACCTCAACGGCACGAGCCCTCAAGATCACCAGTACCACGAGCTGGGCCCCATGCGGTTCGCAGACGAGATCACCGACCCCGCGACCAACGAGACATTCCCCATCATGGACCAGCGGATGATCTATCAGTTGGCCGATGTTCTCAACGAGATGAACGCAGGAAACGACACGCTTCAGGTCAAATTTATCAACTGGATCCAGTCCGCTGCCAACACGCCCGTCTCAACCACCAAGCGTCGCCCGGATGGCACCTTCCCCGGCAAGACGGAGGTCGCCACGAACCCCGACTACTTTGAGCCTGCTCAATACTCCAATGCCACCGCTGTCGCTGAGGCTCAGCAGGCGCTTGATGATTTCAAGGGTCTCACCAGTGAGCGTATCAAGTTCTACGCCACCAACATCTTCCAGGCGCACAAACAGGCCGTCGAACAGGGCATGTTCGACTTTTCTGAGGTTGAGTATCTCCGCCATGTCATCGGAACCGATCTGAACGTCACGGACGAAGCGACGCCTTCCCAGGTCGTCTGGCCCATGTGGGAGTACGAGACCGTGTACTTCATGGCCAACAAATGGACGACCATCGACGGAGGCCTTAGCCGAATGCCCGAGGCCTTCGCCCCGATAGTCGAAGACCGCATCCAGTTCGGTGCCAAGGTTCACGGCGTCAAGCACCACGCCGACAACAACACGCTGACAGTTTCCTACCGCCCTACCGGCAGCAACCCCCGCGAGGTCACCTCCACAAAGGAGTCATTCGACTACATCTTCAACAGCGTCCCCTTCAACCTCCTCCGCTTCTGGGAGCTGCCTCCCCACTCGAGCCTGATGCGCCGCGCTATCGATCGCACCGTCTTCGACGGCTCTGTCAAGGTTGCCATCCAGTACAAGACGCGTTTCTGGGAGCATCTCGAGCACCCGATTCTCGGCGGCTGCGGCCGCGTCAACGTGCCCCTCATCGGCCAGATCTGCTACCCCTCGTGGGACATTAACGCGACGGGTCCGGGTGTGCTGCTCGCCTCGTACGTCGCCTCGTACGACGCGACTGTCGCGTGCGCCATGTCGGACGACGAGCACATTGCCTACATCCAGCGCGCGATGGTGGACATCCACGGCCCTGCCGCGGAGGAGAACTGGACGGGCAACTGGGAGAGACACTGCTGGGAGCACGACGAGCACCACGCCGGCTCGTGGGCCGTGCCCATCGTGCCGCAACAGCAGCTGTACCTGCCTGCCTTCTGGCACACCGAGTTCAACACGGTGTTCATCGGAGAGCACACGAGCTACACGCATTCGTGGGTGTTCAGCGCGCTGGAGAGCGCCACGAGGGGATCGGTGCAGATGCTGCTCGATCTGGGTCTCGTTGACGAGGCAAAGCAGGTGACGCGCACGTGGATGGCGCGATGGATCAGCGTCTAGGCGCTGGTCTGGGGAAAGGGGATGTGAGTGTCATGACGAGCCTTGACCACCGTCACATTTACTGTCCCTTGGTTCCGTTCAAAAGCTTTGGCATAGACACATGCATATGAATTAGACGATAGACATGCAAACGAACGAATATTCAAATAGACTGTAGCGATAGTGCTGTCGGCGCAAGTCTCATGATCTGGTGACACAAATGTCTCGTCTTGGGCGTTGACCGGCGGTGCACCAGCTGGTATCTACCACATTGTCTGGTGATTCTGTCATCTCCTGGCACGGCGTATTTCTCGTCCTCATTTTGCAACGGCGGGAAAGGCGACGGCCATACATGACCAAGATCCGGGCTCTCGGAAGCTAGGAGAGGGTTCCCAGTGTTGGCCTTCCTCATTATCTTGCCTGCTCGTGATGTCAGAATCTATCGATTTGACCTGCGCGTTGAGATGGGACCCGCGTCATGGGAACGGACTTGGCGGTCTCTCAACGGAGATATTACTCGGGGCTCATCTTGGTCTTCCAGCAACATGAGCTGACGCCAACGTTTGTCATCGACCGGGATGACCACTCCGCAAGTCTCTTCGCACATCTCGCGGGCTATGATCGTATATGAAGAAAGCTAGAAAGATGCGTCTAGGATCGACCCAGAAGGTAAAGGTGGCTAGCTGGGCTGTGGGCTAGTAAGCTGGGTCGAGTGTTGACGACACCCAGTGCGCAAAGACTCTAAGCGCCGCGGTCAATGGAGACTCGATCTAAGAGGATGGTCGCCGGTCGGTGAGTGGAGGTTTGCTGCGTTTCTTTGTGTCCATGTGTTAAGAGGCTGTTCGCGGGAGGCGTTGAACAAGGCTGCGTGCTCAAAGGATCATCGCGAACAAAGGTACTTAGACTGGCCTGGATCGTGTCAATCTCAATAGTTCCTCAAGTGACAGCGGTTTACGTTTGATGACTCGACGCCCACACTCGATCTGGTTGCGGAGCTTTTTGTTCTTGCTTTGGAGGTAGTGTGCCCTTTTGGTCGCAATCGGATCGTGCGGCGTACCACTAGACTGACCAAACATCAGTGTGCAACACAGATGCCTCGTGTGTCGTCTTTGTTTGGCGACTGTACAAGATCTACGAGAGTTGATTTGCACCAATCACTTCAAGCCAACACACCAAGATACTCGGCGCTGACATTTATCAGGGTGGCTGGGAGGGACTTCATTAACTCCGGGGCACCTTCAGTGCATCTATGAAGACGACACTTCCTCCACAGACCATTGTCTCTCTCAAGAAAATAAAGAAACAGCTCGCAGTTCACCGTTCTGGATCGTCACCACGCTCCAATCGCGCACAAGACAAATCACGAAGGCAATTCACGAAGGCAGCAGAAAGCATGAACACCCGATCAAGAAACGCTACGCGCCGAGAGCCCTTCGACAGCTCCCCCTTCTCAAGCGGGATTCCCATGTCCTACGGCGACGCATTCACCCTCGCACGCTTCGTGAAAGCCCAGAACGCGCCTGTGGGCAGGTCGGCTAACCAGACCATGTTCACCACCGCCATGGCCGAAGTGCGAGCCGGCAAGAAGCAGACGCACTGGGTCTGGTTCGTGTATCCCCAAGTCGCGACCCTCGGCATCTCTCCGCGCAGCCGCTACTTTGCCCTCCGGTCCGTCAGCGAGGCGTACAGCTACCTGGAGGACCCCGTACTTGGACAGCGCATTCTACAGGCTGCGCAAGCTATTCTGGAGAGCCCTCAGAAGAACATTACTCTGCTGTTCGGTTCCACGGATGAGGACAAGGTGCGGTCATCAATGACGATTTTTGCGATGCTCGTGGGGTCAAACAGCGTGTTCCAGCAGGTGCTGGATAGGTTCTTTGGCGGGGAAATGTGTCAGTTGACGAGGGCGGTGGTGGAGGAAGAGGTTGGGGTGACTCCTGCAGGTTCCAAGTGATGCATGTCTAGCTGGTGGAGGTTTATCTATTTGATGCGACGCAAGTAGGGGGCAGAGAAAAGTGCCTGTCTCACCTGCAGGCTGTACGCCGTCACACGGCTCAGCAGGTCACGAATTGAAAGGTCGTTTGCCATTTTCATAGAAAGATCTTAAGTGTGAAGTGACCATTTCGATCTAATAATTTGCCGGGTTTCGAGTGCTACGCTATGTGGTTCGATGGGGAGAGTAATCGACGAGAAGGTGAACGCCACGGCGGAGAGAACGGGACGCCATGATGGTCAAGGTGCAGAAGGTCAGCAGCATTTTCTTCATCTCTCGCTACGTCCGTGCTCTTAGCAATCACATGTCCCGTTAGACAGAGAAGGCGGCCAAAATCCCTGTTGGATCTGGTCAGTATGATGAACATGAGGGAGAAAGGAGCCAACTTACTGTTCATCTCAAGATCATTCTGAACGGCTCTGTCAGTGGCCTCGGGGCAAACGTCGGAAACATCAACCAAGACTGTGCATAACATTAGACACAAGCTACATGCAACGGGTCATTAAATCATCGACTTACGTCCAGTAACATCATCTTTCTCATGAGCACCCTCAGTTTCTTTCTTGACCTTGACTTCCTCAATGGGGGCGATGCTCCCCTTCCCACCAACGCGATGGGAAGAGTGAGAACGGCTGTGAGCCCATCTAGAAATTTCAGGTAGAGAACCGACAAACCAATCGAAATCGTGCTCACTCAGGTCCTTCATGTCGATGTTGTCGCCACGGCGCTCCTTGTTGTAGGCAGGCAGCATTTCATCGTAGACCCAGCGGAGTTGCCGGAGTACGACATTTTCAGCACTCAGGGTGAGCTTCTCGGCGCTCGCCATGATTTCGTTTTGCGTCGCTTTCTCGAAGGCCTTTTTGTCGGCGGCGGATAGGGTCTCAAGCGCGTCCAGGCGGTCTTGCAGGGCGTTCATCTGCTGGCGCATGTTGTGGAGGCGGGCGGTCGGTTCAATGCTTTCCGTGTGGGTCGCGGACCACGAGTTCAGGGTGTTACCAAGCTCTTCTGACAGGCCAGAGGCGATCTGATTGACAAAACCAGCAGTGGTCGTGGCGTGACGCTGCATCTCGCTGGTAAGGACTGTAGTGCGGGTCTCAAGATCGTGGGACAGGCGCTCCAAGGCGGGCATTATCTTCGATTCCATGTCGCTCAGCCTCTTCTGAATGTCAGTCACTGATTTTGCGAGAGTTGATGCGCTGAATGCTGATCCCATTCCTTCGTCCTGGTGGGACCCGGGCGTCTCGAGATGGCTTCCTGTATCATAGTATGTCTCTTGGACAGGGGGAGAACCCAAGTCGGCAGGAGTGCTGGTTTGAGCGGCAGCAGGGTGACTTGGGAGCTCCTCGACGGTTCCCTCACGCAAGGGACGCTATTATGGGTAAAGATTAGTCCTCAGAGTAGTGGGCAGATGGGGGGGGACCCACGTCCAGAATATGGAGGAGCTTGTCGATGGTGACCAAAAGGCTGCTATTGGCGTCGGAGAGATTATCAATCCGAACGTTCCCGCGATCTCTGTAGGCCCTTCGTCCCTCCATGTAAATGGACAGTAGGTTTCTGAAGCGTTCGTGGGCCTTCTCGGTCTGATTGCACGCCTCGAGGGTTTTCCATTTTCCTCCGTGTTCGATGAGGGCCGCGATGATGTTTGACAGCAGCGGGCCTTCGGGAAGCAAAGTAACGAGTTCCTTGGCTAATTCCTGATTGACGATCTCGATGCAAGTCTTGAAGATGACTTCGAGGCTTTGAGCGACTTCATCTTTCAGACGCAGCATGTCAGTAAGGCTTGGGTCCACGCCGCCGCCGCTGCACAGGGGGTGTGCCTTGAGGGAGACCCAGATAGCTCGCGAGTCGCTGCCGAGAATTATCTCCTGGGGAAGAAAGAACCCGGGCTGGCGAAGGCGTCCTTGAGCGGCTAAGAGAACATCCTGCGAGATGATGGCCATTTTTCGTCTCCGCCTTGCGCGATTACGATGCATCTCAATGATCTGAGACCGGCATCTGAATCAGTATCTGGCAGTGGGCTGGAAAGAGGATAGAACAGATTGAGATGGATATTGAGTGAAATGAGCGACTGCCCTCGGGCGTGAAATGTGCAAACAGTCACGAAAACAGCCTGCCGAGGCTGCGCCTTCGTGAGGACCTCACAAGCAAGATGAGGTATCTACCTACCTACCTAGGTAGGTAGGTAATACAAGCACCCGCCCTGCTTAACTAACAGTAACTTAGGAAGGCACCTCCCCGGCGCGCATGCCTTTCCTAGATCTCGTGACTTTCATGGTGTTTAGGTACCTGAGGTAGGTACCTGGGTAGACAGGGAAAGAGCAGTCCAAGTCATGTGCATCGTGTGAGATCGAAGGACAGCAAAATGTCTGGCCAAACAAATACCAGCCAGCTCCACAGACGGGCGTCAATAACACATGCACGGGGTGTGTGCGGGACCAGCCTGTGAGAAGGGAGGGGTAATCATGGGGTGTACAAGGTCTGTCATCCAATGTGTCTGCTCTGGCAACACGGCATATCTTTCGGCATGTCGATTGAAATCCTGGATGTGACTACAAAATGAGATCGAGATGTAGCAACCACCGAGGGTGAGATGATTATTGCACTAAGTTGTTCCGTGACAATTATGGCTTCAAAAGCGGTATCATCATTCAGGGAGACAACACATTTGATACGAAGCGAGCCCAAGCCCCGATGCAGGTCGGAGCAGAGCCCCAACGTCGATCTCGACAGCGGACTGAGGTAGGACAGGGATCTGTCACTGACGTGCGCATCAAAAATAGATGATGCTACGGACTAGACTCTCCACGCGCGTTGCAGAACGCAAAAGCAAAAGAGAAAGCCGCTTGTGATAAGCTGATCGTCAGGAATTGAGCCCAACGGGGGGCTCGAACCCCCAACCTTGAGATTAAGAGTCTCACGCTCTACCGATTGAGCTAGCCGGGCAGGCAGGTTGCTTTGCTTTGATGACTTCAGAAATTTCCGGCGGAGTTTATGGCAGCGGATGCCTTGCGGAGTTTTGGGGAAAAATTCCGGTGACACGATCTTCTCCACAGTCTGGCCTCGTTTTGATGTGACAGCCTATCCAAGGCCCGATATTTGTCGGGTCACACCCCACTCACGAGTGCTGCGCTGGCTGTACCTTGTCTTGCCGTGTCTTGTGTATTTTAATTCTCCGGAAACCACTGTGTTCTGCCTGGAGAAAAGGGGGGAGGAACGAAGAATGAGGAGCCGCGACGGGAAGGTGATCGAGAAGCTTGATTCTTGTACTATCCAGAATGGACATATTTTACGATGTTTACGACTTGGCCGGTCCACACCTTCGGCTAGGTCTGCGAATCAGGTGTGATTCCCGGATCCTTCGTACTCAGCAGCGCCAATCACCTCTTCAGAAGGCCGCTACCGGCTTTCGAGGCGTTGAGCGATGATCCTATCCGCGACATGTCTTGGGGGGCTCTCCCCCGGAGGGGCGGCGCCACGTCCGTCGTCGGTTGCAGGTTCCAAGGCCAAGACACAGTGCCAGGTCGATGTTCGGGACAGGCATCAACCGACGTAGCTGCATGCGGGCGGTTCCAACAGGTAAATGAGAGGGGAGGGGATGGGAGGGGCGCCATCGGAGATCCAGTCGGGCGGTGTGCCGAAAGGATTCGGCCGAAGCGATCAAAATTGGGTTTTACGACGGGAGAGAACGAGACGACCTGATTGGCTCTTTTTCCGCGTATTCTCAAAGAGGAATTGTGAGTCGATGCCGCAGGCACTGCCACGACGTCAACGGGCAGTCCACCAAGGCCATCTACATTGTAGGGCTGAGGCCCCTTTGGTTCGCCTTGGATCGCCATGGTGAAGATCAGCACGTGATTACCGTTAACCTCAGTCGTGTCCATCTCATGGCTGTGAGACAGACGACTGTATTAAAGGTCGTCAACTCCACGAGTGGACCATGAGCCTAGCGCCCTAGTCTCGAGAGATATCCACGTCCATCCTTAACCACCTAGTACTAGAGGCCTCAAGCATCTTACCTAGCTGATCAGAAGCATTCGAAGCACCTTTTCTGCGACTGCAACCCCCACACCAGAGGTATTTCCGCCACAACAAGGGGCTACAGATATCCCGAGCACCAGAACGGAGGATTCAGACATTCACGCACATCCGGGCATCATGAGGAGAGAAAACGGGATGAAGCAGCGTCAAACGCACTCAAAATCGCGGCGTGGTTGTCTCAATTGCAAGAAGAGGCACGTCAAATGCGACGAACAAGGCCCGCCCTGCGCCAACTGCGTTGTCCGCAAGACAAAATGCTCCTACAGCAACAACAGCCCGACGGGCTCCTCGGCTCAGCTCGACACGCAACATCTCGACCCGGCCTCGGCCCTGACGGCGCCCGCCGTGGCCCCGCTGCACTCCGAGACGAGCCGCGGCAGCAGCAGCAAGTCGTCAATGTCACTCTCACCACCACAAAGCTCTCTCTCGCGCATCCCCTCACCCAGCGAGGCTTCCATGTCCTCCCACTCGATCTACTCGGAGCCGCACCAAGCCGACCTCGACGCCCGCCGCTTGCTCGAGCTTGAGCTCATGCACCGTTGGTCCACCCACACGTACCTCGCCATGACTTCCTACCCGGAGGAGTATCCCCTGATGCAGAACATCATGCCCCGCGAGGCCCTACGCCACGACTTTGTCCTCCATATCATGTTCGCTCTGACATCGCTCGACCTCGCCGTGCATGTCGCCCCCACCGAGGAGGACGCTGCCTCGTACACACGTCGGGCTCTCGACTACTACGAATCGGCCTCGGCCGCCTTCCACCGCCAACTTCTCGCCGGCGGCGGCAACCCCCACGACCACTGGCTCATGTACATGGCCGCCACGGCCGACACGGCCTACCACCTCGCCGTCTTCGGCGTCGCCCGCGGCACGCTGCAGCACCAGGCCCCACACGCCTCGACGGCCCTGAGCCATGTCATCTCCCTCTTTGACACCTGGACCCGCGCCACGAAAGCTGGCGTCTCCAACTTTGACGCCCTCCTCGGCAGCCCCGCCTCCGCCCTCCAGAGCATGCTCCGCCTGCCGGCCACCATCGACGTCTGCGACGCCGACACCCAGGCAGCCGTCGCCCGCCTCCACTCGATCAACGACGCGCTGCACGAAGTGAACGCGTTCCCCGACGAACCCCGCCCCCTTCGCCCCATAGGTCCGGCCCTCGACACGGAGCCGCTCTCCAAGCACGAGATGTACCGCCGTGCCGTGTTCCACCTGGGCACATGCTTCGCCGAGGACGCCACGGGCGTGGTGCCCTCCTTCTGCGCCAGCCTGCCGAGCCTCACGGGCGCGCGGTTTGCGCGCGCCGTCGGCGACGGGGAGCCCATGGCGCTGCTCGTGCTGATGCATTGGGCCGTGTTGCTGCACCGCATGGGCCTGCGGTGCTGGTGGGCCGCGGGCGTGGGCGAGTGTCTGGTAGGCGAGCTGTCCGAGACATTACCGCATTCTGAGGTGGCTCTGCTGCAGGCCGGGCAGGAGGGCATGACTTGGACGAGGGGCCAGGTCGGGTTGTCGGTATGGGGGTCGTGGGATGTCGGGCTGGGAGTGAACGATGTCATGCCGGGACTGTGATAGGGCTAGGAGACAGAATTCGCTGGGTAGACTGGCCGTGACGACCATGTGGCATGATGTGATGATAATGAGAATACATAAGGTAGACAAGACCGTCATGGCTTACGAGACATGAATGGCTGGCCTGAATAACTGTTTGATCAGACATGAGATTGCTTATTCGCTGTCGATTTCCATCCTCCGTACATTTGCCAATATTTGACCTCTCGCCAGCTTCATCTTTACTTATCACTGCAAATTTGATGCGAAACCCAAACTCCTCGGTCCTGACGTATTGGGCCGTGGCCCCTTTCCTGCTGTGGTGATCACGGCGTACGGACGCAAGAGTTGCGGATGCTGATTTCGAGCAGACAAATAACAGCTGAGCATCCTGACCACAAGGCAGCTGGAGGTCTTGCATGCAGTCTAGTTCCCCCGCTTCAAGTCCGAACATGTTCGGGGCCTCTCAATAGCTCCCTAACGCTTGTCCGTCATGCTTATCGGCAAGAGAAAAAAGACTTTGACGTCTGCGTCGAGGCTCCTTGGCTTGACCACGACTGCTCCACTAAAGTTGATCTAACCTGAGACTACAGCATTGGCGAGGACGAGAAGGGTACCATCTCAAGGCTCCCTTCCTTCGGAACCCCGAGGGCATCACCATCCGCGACTGGGCGACCAACGTTCGTAACCCATGTGGTTTCAACAACAGCCACATGAACACTAGGTCCTGGCTTGTCAAGACGTCCGTGGTCTCCACCGTCCTCAATTCCAGCGTCCTTCCTCACGACCTGGAGGTCTACCATGGTACGTGATGGTCTACTCTCTAGGCTGCACAGGGGAACGATTCCATCTGATTCGAGGCCGATCCAGCATTGTGATCTTTGAAGACATTTGGGTGATTGTTTAGGGATTGGCTCGGATGTTGTTCATCAGCTTTGCCTTTGCCCTAAAGGCTTAGTCGAGCACACTGTGCTTTCCTCCTCAGGGTGTCGTTCTCATCGCCAGTAAAAGGCAATGCATGCGTGCGAAACTCGGATGAATGTGCAAATTCGATGATTGGCAGAGAATACGCGACGTAGATTGAAGGCCTCTTTTCCGATCCAGACAGCTCGTACGGTATCGCAGTCGCGATGCTTTAAGTCTCGCCCCAAACATCGCGTGCTATCGGGGAGCCCCGGCCATGGCGGAGCCGGTGGACCACCGAAGCCCCCGCCCGATAGCGGGGATACGGATCGGCACTCTCTGTGTGGCTGCGCAGCCGAGCCCCGGACCTGTTCCTGTTGCCTGCTTCACAGCACTAACGCCCCCACAGCCTATTTCAGTCACTGACTCGCTGGCTAGTTCACCACTAGGCCACTGAACTAAGGAACCTTGGGGGTTGATCAACGGCGGCTGACGCCTCTGACCTCATCTGCCGCTGCGGGGGGTGTCATCCTGTTTGCCATGTCTCGCGAGGGGAAGACAGCCAATCGAGGAGCTTGTCAGTGGCTGCGTGCCTGACCTTTACGCGTATAGAGAGCATCGAACTTGATTGAGGCCCGTGCCGAGTGTCAACACCACGCTTGTTGTGAGATGGACCATCGTGGGCAATGGGAGAGCCGAATGCGATAGACGCGGCGCAGGCTGTGGTGGAGAGACAAGGTCGTACCTTTGTTCAATATCATCCTCACTCGAAATGATTTCAGGATGCACTAGATTTGACGCTCGTCGTGTTACACACGACTGTTGCTGTCGTTGTGATGGCTTGAACACAACGTCACTGCATCGGTTGACATCACATCACCAATGACGCAAATTTTACCGGGCTGGAAGGTCCTGCCCATTGCTATGCATCTTCTCAGTGCGATACTGAAAGTGAATGAATCACCGCACAACAAGACAATGGAGTGGGCGACAGGCGACTTCGAGGCAGACGCAGGGCTGCCCGTGCAGAACGGCTACCTCACTGTCCCGCTCGGCTACAACTCACCCAACGCTTCCGAGATGCTCATCGTTCAATTAGTTCGCGCCCCATCGGCGTCCAAGTCGAAGAAGGGCAGTGTGCTGCTCAAATTTGGCTGCCCTGGCAAGGAGGGGAGCGTCACATTAGCCTCGACGGCGTATCTGATGCAAACGTGATGTCCGCTTTCCTGAGAGAGGCCTCCCTGGAAATTTAGATTATCTTCCTGACGGCCACCAAGACTTACCGACGGCGAGTACAACCTCGTCACTTTTAATCCTCGGTATATCCCTTTCCCTCACAAACGGGAAATCGTTGCTCATGGCCAAATAGGGGCGTTCAGACGAACATGCCATTCTCTTGTGACGATACCCCCTTCGAAGGGATGCCGCTGATGCTGCCATGCGAGGCAAACTGGGCCGTCGCCAACATTGTTGCCAGACACTGCAGCGCCAACCAGAGAGCCAAGAGAGACAGTGGTGTGATGAGCACGGCGTTCGCGGCCAGAGACTTGATGCAGATTGTGGATGTCGTCGAAGATGACGAATTGCTGCGGTACTATAGTGAGATAAGACTGTCGGTGCGCGACGATAGATTGCTGACCGTAGAAACATTTCAGGCCTTTCTTACGGCTCGACCCTCGGTGCCACGGTCACCGCCATGTTTCTCAAGCGCATCGACAGGCTTGTTCTGGACGGCTTTCAGAATGCCATCGACGACCATCATGGCATGTACGTAGCTCACACGGATGATCATAGATCGGTTGCGATGGAATACCCACTGAAATTAGACAGCGACACCGAAACGGCCAGCGACCTGTCGGCGACGTGAATGTTTTCATCGAAGCAACCATTGGCATCCGCTGCGCGGACATGACACTCGCATTTCGACGATCGAGGATATCCTCCCCAGGGTAGGGCAGCTGCATGGAAAAGCAGGTTGCTCGGCGACTTGGCATCATTCCCGGTCATTCAGTGCGCGCAGGAGCCCATCGACGCGGCGGAGCGATTTGAGGGTGACTTCCACATCGGGACACAACATCCTGCACTGCTGATGGAGAATACGTATGGCAACCTGACACCATTGATCTCGGCTCGGAACATCAGTCAGGCGTTGGAGGGGAGCGTGGTGCTCCAGCACGATGATTATGGGGTGAGTTATTTCCGGTTGCGCCTCAGAACGTCTACTAATATGAGCATAGCATACCTCTCTGGCGCAACCTTCCGTGTGTACGGCGTTGGCGCTTCCGGACGATACCGGAGAAAGGAACCATTCGCGGTGTGGCGATGTTCCCTTTTTGGAGACCGGAAGTGGGATGTTGTCAGAGAGCTTCTTGGCCTAAGTCCTGGAAAGACAATGGGGCTCAAAGAGGATAAGGGGTGCAGGGTTTTGGTTCGCCATTAGTCTTTGAGGAACGTTTACGCTTAATGGCTCATCAGACCTTGAGGGTTCCTGGATAAACCTAGAATTTCGAGGGATCACATGTTTTGCATGATCGCAGTGATGTGTTGTTGGATTGGACAGCTTTTCATAGTTTCGAAACCCATCCGTCAAGTAATCAACAATTGATAAAGGTCAGAGATTACTATTCCTAATCTCAAAGCTACCCATATGAACGTCCTGCTGCACCATGTAAAGCATCTTCCCCTTCCAATAGACTGCGGAACCGTTTCCGCATACCCTCATATTGGTCTTGTGACGCCGCCGACTTTCTCTTCAACTCCTGACGTTCTTCCTCGAAGTTTTGGTCTTTCGACTTGAGTTCTTCTTCGAGTCTCAAAACCTTGAGCTTCAGTTCGTCTAGTTCTTTGTCCTTCAACTCAAGACTAGCCCGAATGTGATACATGGGTCTGCGGCTGTTAGCGTCAAACACTGCCTGGCGGTCAAAGCCCAGCCGCTGAGCTCTGAGGAGGTCGCGTACGTGACCTGCAAATCCTGAGTAAGAGCTCTATCGCACAGAGAATCGAACTCCTTACCGTCGCAATGGGATTTAACCCTATTGTAATCATCTATGCTTTGATATAGCAAAGCCAAAATATCCTCGCAGCCATATTCCTTGCGCTGAGCCTGGTCCAGAGCTTCAGTTTCGGGACTTTGACGACTCTGGACTCTGTCGATGTACAACTGTCTAAGGTGGGCGTATACCATGGCACCTTCGATATCTTCCGACAGGATGGGTCGGAAAGGAATGATGCCATGGCCTTGAAGAAGAAAGTTGAACCGCAAGGACTCAGTTGCTCTGTCGGCAATCGAAGAAGCTGCTTCAGAAACGGACAGCCACCCCCTCTCTGCGTCATATCCTTCCACAGAGAAGAAGTCCGCAGCGGCCAAGAAAGTTTGACGAATGTAGGTTAGAAATCCTCGCCTGTTTCTCTCCGGGGTCTCCATACGAGAAGTCCAAGCCTGGAAGATAACGTTGATCTCTTCTGGCACAATGCATGTTCCCTGGTTGCGTAAGCCCAGACCATGGTCAATAAAGTGGAATCCAGGGGCTTGCACGACGCTCCGAATGCGACGCGCCTCTGCAGACACAGGTGGCATGTTGACGACTTTGGATCAGAAACGAAAGATCTTGCCGCCCTTCAGGTCTGTTGACAGACTCAAGTTATGTTGATGGAGGCTTTGAACCCGAGGTTGTCGACGAGAGGTATCTGAAAGATAGGCCCAGTAGCAGAGCACGATGAGGTCGGTGTTGATATAGGAGGGAGAATACCCATTCTTTGGAAGCAAACTCTATAGTCTTCAGTCACGGGTTGCGAAGGAGCAAGAGCGAGATCACATTATGGTAAGGTAGGTAGGTAATGTAAGGTAGGCAAGTGAGGTAGGCAGGCAAGCAAAACAGGCAAGTACCTAGGTATGTATAAGGTAGGTAAGTAGCTCGTGGCACTTGGGGCGGGTCCGTGTACTAAGGGTATGAGATACCATGCCTCAGAAACAGCAGCTTTTTTTAATTGCCGGACAAAGTATTAATTTTGGCAACCTCATGCCGGTGTCAAAGTCGGGAGTTTAGAATCGCTTCACGCCACCATCAACCCCCTTTTCCAAATCGGACTCCGCCTTCTGCGACTCAGCAAAAGAAGGGAGATGGTCTGACGCGGACGGAGGAGCCATTGAGCTTCCAGCCACGCTCTCGACGCCGGGGTCCCGCCTTTTGATCCCCATGTTCGCTATACTCGGTGCCAGCAATGTCACATTTTGCGCGCCAGACACCAAGACTCCCTCCCCCGCGATGTCCAGATTCATCCTCCAGTGCAGTATATGCCAATAGTTGATGTTATATGTCTTGAAGCTCGGTCGAAACTTCCCGCGGAAGTAGTTGCTCGAGATCTCGTAGTACCCCAGTCTCAAGCCGATCAGCTCGCCCACATCCAGCAATTCGAAGTCATTCGTGCAAGGGACGAAGACTTCTTCCCCAAGCGCGGCGAGTAGCTCGTCTGCTTTGAGGTTTTGCTCAGATTGCCTCGTGCCCTTAGCAGGCATGAGGTTTCCGTCGCAGAGAACTTCGGTGTGGGCAACAACCTCAAGCCAAATTGAGGTCAGCTTCACCTTCGGAGGATGTTTCCGCAGGGCGTCACTTGTCTGCTCCCACTCCGGTGCGACTCGGATGCGAATCGGAATGGGATTTGGATTGTTCAACTGCACCACCCGGGGCAGTCCCGTGTCGACGCGGAAGAAGAACGACGGGGCGTTTGATGAGCGGAAGAGCTTCGACGCCTTCTGCGAAAAGGAGAGGTCAGATTTCTCCGCACCTGGGACAAGCCGCGGTGATGTCAGACCCTTCCTGGCGGACGTTTTGCATGGCTGAAAGTCAATGATGGGGGGCTGGTCGGAAAGCATCGGTAGCGAAATCGGCAGTGAAGCGAACTCGTCGTCGCGCGGCCCCGGGAAATGCAACGTTGCCTGGAGACAGTACTCGACAAACCCGTCCATGTCGCGCCTGATACTTTTCTTGTCCAAGTCAAAGGTTGGTGGTAACGGTTGGGTCGCGATGTCGTTGGGGTCGACGGAGAGGTAGCTCTGTTCCTTGGGTACTACTTTAGCCTGAAGGCTGCCCGGGTCTATTCGCGTTGGGATCGCGATGCTGAAAGGCCACGTCTGTTCTTCACCCTCGGCAACATGGACGGGACCGCGGTGTAGCACCCTCGTGGTTTCCGCCTTGTTGAAAAAGTTGAATCGGCCGCGGTATGCATCGTCGATGAATGCGTCACTCAGGTCGATCATTGAGTCGCTGTTGAATCCGAGGCCGCCCCTGGAGACTTTGGACTCGGCGCGGCCGTTCAGCGCGATTCGGACGCTGGCTTCTGGCGAGACAATATGCTCCGATCGATAGACCCAGCCGGAAACGATGTCACCAGGTGCAAACCTGGTGCGATTGCCATCGATGCGAATGCCCAAGGCTGGGCTGGACTTTTCCACGGACCGGGACATGGGCGTCGAGCAGTCGGTGGAAGTCGTAGTATTTGGGTACCTTAATAGAAGACGTTGCCAGGCCTGCAGCCTGTGCAAGTATCTTCAGTACCTATTTGAGTGTTGAATCTCAATGTAGAAAAAGATGAAGACGAGCCTGTGATATATCTGTCTCCGACGTCGATTGAGTGCGTGGGTATCGAGTGCGAGAGCACAGTGCTGAAATTGACAACGATGCTATACACAGATGGTGACGATGACAGCAGAAGGTTTAGCTCGAAGATGGCCCTGGAACTTGGGGTTGCACACCTTTATAGCCTAGTTGTTGGCCGATCTGATGGTAAGCCGACGCGGGCTTCGGGGGGGATTGTTGCGCGCCAGGGTGTTCCCAAAGTAGACGTCTTGGCAACGAATCCTTCAGCGCTCCGCAGGATGCGGCAGTTCTCTACATGTTACTCTAGGCGCATCGGTGGTCTGCTGTCACTACTTTCAGGCCCCACGCACGCCGAGGACCAATTTATGCGAACCACCATGAATTGTGCTCTATCTTTCCAGATATGAATTGGCTGTCTGTGATTACCAGCCTCAGTGCCATATCAACTTGGGTGTGGACTTTAGTCCAGGCGCTGCTTCAGGCCTCGACCTGCTTTCTGGAACAACACATATTAGGCGACTCAGAGGTCGCCCTCACCATGTTCCATCCAGCCGGGAACATCCGTGGTATCCTTGTTACCCATGTCTGTGTCGTCAACATCATCCTCGCTCTCCTAGTCTGCGAATCCATGTACGTCTGAGATTGGGTCGTGGTCCCGATCCATGGAGCCTTGAATCTCGACCGGCTCACCCAGGTCCCGCAAATGATTTTTATAATCTTTGATCCTCCATTGCAGGTTCTCGTTGTCCTGTTTGAGTTCTGAAACCTTTCGCTTCAGCCCAAGGCTGATGTGGTCCTGGGCCTTGGAGGCATGGAGGAGATGGTTGAAATTGTTTGCGCTCGCGCGGCGGGCTGGGTGCTCAGCATAGAGCTTCGCAAGAAGATCAATGCTGTAGGTAGAAGATTCGGCATAGTCTAGAGACAATAATCAGTAAATACACAATTCGGCTGTCAAATTGAGCATCTTCCTTACTGCCAAGCGGCCCATTGAGCTTGAGGTAGGTGTCGATAGCATCAAGGAGCCGGCTGGTCGACATATCATACAGAGTCTTGTCTCTACCGTTACTCGCCCAATTATGGCTCTGCCGAGCGCTGGCGAAAATCATCAGAGGTTCAAAATAAGTTTGGATCCAGATTTTGGGATCGATAGTACCTCAAGATAAAAGGCTGCTTCGTAGAAAGAAGGCCGTCGCTCAGCAGCAAAAAGAGGTGACTGCATGGGCGTTTGGGATGCTCCGGGGAGTTTTCGGTTCTAAGAATTGTATTGAGAGACTGAAAGATGTCAAGGAGCACGGTCTTGAAGTCGACATTGAGATCTCCGTGCTTCGTCATGCCAACAACCCGGTCGACAGTCTCCATCAACTCTGGCGTCATGATAAGTTGGGCCCCAAATTGGAGACCAGGAATGAGGATTGCCTGTGCGATATCTTCGCGACTTGCTTTGTAGTCCCGAGAGTGATCTTTGCAGACCAGATCCCAGACGATAGTGGTATTCATGGTTGGTCTAGGGAGCTGCTATTCCCGATCTTTGTCGCTGTTCTTGACGTAGAAGAAGAGCCAGTCAAAGAACTGATCTTTGCCGGGTAAGTTGGAAACAATGTTGGATTTGGGTGAGGTAGGCACCTGTTTAGGAGTTCAAATGGATAATGAACCGAGTTGTTCCTCCGGTTTTCTTTGTGGCAGTTAATTGATGGAGGTTATGGAAGAACCAAAATGCCATAGCTCGCAAGGTCATGCTGTTGTAGTTCTCTTTGACAATTACCTTTCCCCAAACAAGAGCAGCCCGACAGGAGATGATTCACTTCTCCTGTGAATTTCTCGTCTAGTCGCCAAAATTGCGGCCTCTTGCCTCTTTGGGGATGTAATGTATATGTGCCAGGAGCTGGGCAATGAATAAACCTTGATGGCCTAACTTTGGGAGCTGCGATTTTGAATTGCCGCTGGCGGCCTCACTCAACCTCTATTAAATGAACACAATACGCCCGCCTCCTCAACCTACCTGCGAAGATTGAGACTATAGCGCATACTTGCAGCGGCCGCCGCTTTTGCCTACGTAATGATGAGGAAATATTTCATGGATGTGCGCGGCTCTTGACACCGAACATCATGTTCAGCATATGCCACAGATCACAAAGCACCTACCAACCTCATCGGCCTGAGATGACATCTATCCATTCGGCGACGCGCAATGTATGCAATGCTCTTTCCTTGATTTCTTTTTCGACATCTGCTCGGAGTTGCCCTAGACGTTCGTCGTCATCCCGAGCCAATACCGAAGACCAATCTGTCATGTGCAGGCCGACATCGAGCGGCAGTCATGCACCACACTGTTTGCAACCGTCGAAAGGTACCCAAGCGGATCTCGCTATTGAAATTAGAAGTTCAGCGTGCGTATGCACTGATGCAATGCGAGGTCCCAAAACAACAGAGATCCGAAATGTTTCGCCCAACAATAACTGATGGTAGTACCCAGTCTACGGGGTGCTCGGCAGTAAGCGGTAGCCACAAAAGGCGTCAATCAGCCTGCTCGAGGTGTGCTTGGGTGATGCAGTATGATGCGATATCGATGGCCATAATCCTAAGCAAACCTCTGCACTGATGACGACATTCGGCAATAGGCGAATGTTGTAACGAGTGGTTATTCCGCTATGCGCGAGGGCGTCCGCTTCAATGACGACATTGCCATGAATGGGGAATGGATGAAAGACATCATAGAAGGGGAGTATCCCTGGCCTCTACCCCGTAGCTCTGATGAGGTGGTGATTAACGCCATACTCAAGCAGTAGCAAACTGGATTCCGTGAGTAGCTCCTGTGGGAAATACATCGACTGTTCAAGTGTTAACATGGACAAGATCCTGGTGGAATGGCTCGTTTTTCAGCGAATGTTGACGATGGTGTCGTGAACAGCAAACTCCAAGTTCATGAAGTTGAGAGCCTCTGGGGCATTGATGCCTCTGGGATCACAGGTCCCTGGTTGCAGCATCCAGAACTCGGTGCACATGATCGCCGAGAAGGGAAGCCACTCCGTGATGTGGAAGTGGCATGATACGACCGACGACTAAGCAAAAACACTAGGGATCGGACATGATCAAGGCTGCACATTTGGACCCTTTCCAGTAGACCAAAGGTACCTAAAACGAGAGAAGTAGAGAATGTTATGCCAAGCACAAGGTTGGTTTGGTAGTCACATAGCCAGCATAGAATAAGAACCCGTGACTCCGCCAGCATCATCCCGAACGGTGCGCGACTGGTATGGCCATGGGGATTTCAGATGGGCAAAAAGGGATTGGCGACAGGACAGAACTGTCGGTTGCGCTACAGAGGTCGCCAGTATAATGGTCTCATGGAATTCGGGACTGCTTTCTCAGTACATATCAATAGCGGCCGGGCCACGTGTTGTCTGCCATGAATGCAAGGGCTTACCTTAACATAATTGGTAATGCGATCAGCAAAGCCCGTGTGCTCTGGTGTAGACAAGTTGATGGGGCGACGATGTACGGAGCGCGCTGAATCCAGGCGACTGGTCGAAGGCGTAATAGCTGATTCCCGCGAGTAAGGCCCGTCGGTGTGAGACAATCATGTTCTAGATGTTGACTAGCAACAGCCAGGTGTTCATGTAACTGGCCGGGGCCCCCTCATGCTGAGCGACCCTCGGCTATAAACCTTGCGACGGCAGAAGGCCTTTTGCCCCAAAAACAAGCTTAAAGACAGGATCGGGACGTTCTGGCCCCAGTGGTTTGGTCCTTGAACAACCACCCTGTCATTAACGTTCGGCCGTGCCACGACGAGCTTGCTAGATCCTGATCACAGCCTCATGTGACTGGTCAAAACCCAGGCTCCCTCTCGCGTGGAGGAGCCCAACGCGCCATGTCTAGCTTCTTTCGGTCACGTCGCCAAAACAAAGCACCGCAAAAGCTCAGCCCTACCGGCACTCTTCCATCCCGACAACCTGGCGTGCAGCTTTGGTAATGCAACGCTGACCCAACCCCATCTGCACAAGCGCCAAGGCCAATAGCACCGCAGCCATCCGTCTCAGCAGCTGAGACTGTCGACGCCCCCCAACGAGCTAAACATCAAGCCAGACCAGTCGGGGCCGGGCTGTGAACAGCCATGACACGGCACTGGCTTGGCATTGGGCTGCGGTCCAGCCACAGCTGAGCTCTAGGCCCCGTTAGCTTCGTGCATTAACCCTCACAGAGTTGAGTTCTAAGTCTGAGGCTTTTCGCCTCTCATTACCGAATGCAGCCACGAGGACTCAGAGGTTGGATGGCCATGGTGCCATGGCGTGTCTAGCAGGCGTTCATCGTGGCCTTCATATGGCTTGGCTGCCCCCCTTGTGCGTTCCACAAGCCTGGGTCACGCAGTCGACCTGGCTTTTTCAACGTTCAAGCCCAAAGCCGTGATATCACACGGCATTTCGGCCGGCTCCAATCGCCATGTATCAACCACAGCAGTATGAGCCGCAGCGTCCCGAAATGCTGGCACAACAACTGTCAGCTCGGGAGCAGTACAAGCATTTCCCGATGCAGGGCGTTGCCGAGGTGTCCTCCCAGTCTGATTTCCCGAGAGAGCAGCCCAAAAGAAAGCAGACGAAAGCCGACTATCGCCCTATCTCCATGCGATGGCCTTTTATCTCTTTGATCATCCTCATCATCCTGGGTCTCTTGGGCTTGGTGGCTTGGACGCAGAGATCTATGCCGGGGTCCGACAGTACAGCGATTATTGAGCAGCGTCATGTTTTGGTGACAAGAGATCATCAGCAGACGCCCAATAAGGAAGGCATTCTCAACGTCCGGCAAGACACCGCACCAAGTGTGGCACCATCTCCTGAGCCGGCACCGAACCCGGAGCCAACCCCTGAGCCGGTCCCCGAAGCTGCACCCGAACCCACTCCCGAGTCCACTGACGTTGGGGATCAGACGGGGGATGATGATGATGGCGATGATGGCGATGCCGCCAGGCTTAGAACCACAACGGAGGAGACCACATCAGAGTTCACCACGAGAGTCACAATACCTGGGTCCAGCATTGTGGTGACGTCGAGCATCGTCTCCACGATTGAGTCGGACGTCGTTACTACTCGCGAGTCCACCATTATCGACACCGAGGTTGTCGAGACCACAGTCACAACCGAAACTGTCGTGGAATCTACAGAATTCTCGACGCTGTCAGATGGCGCCGTCACGACCATCGTGTCCTCAGCGACGGTTCAGGCTGCGGCCACCCTCACGGCGACCAACACCATCTCGCGTACGACTTTCATTCCAGAAACCCTAGCCCAGGGCGTCGAGACCACTCTCGCCATTACCCAGACGAAGACCGGGCCGCCTCAGGTTTACGTGTCGACCGGCACGACGACCCTGGTTAATGTCTACACTGTCCGTGCCGACGGCAGGACCCTGTCGAAGGGAGAGACGAATGCGCCTATCACGAAACTTGTCACGAGTGAGATTGCTGGCAAGGTCGTCACAGAGGTTGACTCTGGGGTACCCACAGCCATCGTCACGACCGACGCCAACGGCCAGCCCATCACCATCATGTCGACTCCGAGCCCAACCGTCCGCGTGACGACCTTGCCCCCGACGCGCACCGTCGTGACATCGGTCTCTACCCCGACTTCATCCACAGACCGCATCGTTGTCGAAACGCAGACTTTCGCCCTCACGTCGGTAGGCTACTTCCTCGGCAAGTTCCTCCCTCCCATCCTGGCCGTCCTCCTCGGAATACCCCTGCGCGCCCTCGACTGTGCCGCCAAGCTCTATCACCCCTTTGAGGTCTTATCGCAACCTCGGGGTGCATCTGGTCCGTCCTCGCTGGCCCTCCATTTTGACGGCTGGTCTGGCATCTTCCTCCCTTTCAAGCTCATGGCGCGATCGTACCCAGCCACAGGTTTAACCACGCTCCTCGTCTGGATCTCTGCCTTCCTGACGCCGCTCGCGACTGAAGCTGTCGGTCTCAAGATTCACGGTCGCTGCCAAGCTGATGCCATTGCCGGTTGTGCTCTCGGCATCGGCGTCAATACTATCGCCAGTGGTGTCCTGATTGCCATGCTCGCAGTTTTGGCTCTCCTACTTCTAGTCCTTCTCGGCGTGCTAGCTCGCTGGCGTTCCGGTGTCTTTGCCGACCCCTGGTGCATTGCCGGCATGGCCGCTCTGGCACGGAACCCCGACGTGCGGTCCTCAGGGCAGGATATCAAGTCCATAGTCGCGGAGAAGCACTATGCCATGGGCTGGTATCGCGACGCTGACGGCAAAGACGAGTACGGCCTCGTGCTGGTCGACGAGGCAGGAAGAAGCCTGCAGGTACAGACCGGCCAAGGCGGCTGGGATGGCCAGCCTATCGAACAAGAGACGCTATACCCTGCCACCAGAAGCCAAAAGGGCCCGAATCACTTCATCGCCCTGACGTGGTGGTGGCGCGTGCTCTTCATCATTGTTCTCTGTGGCATTGCGGCGCTGGTGCTGTATTACCACATCACCAAGGAGCTGCCAAGGGATCTCCAGCGCTTCGTGGACAGCCAGCGCTTTGGTGGCCGCTTTGTGTTCTCGGGCCTTGGCGTTATCGTCATCTTCCTCTCCGAGTGCCTATTCTCCAGTATGTCCCCTTGACTTCCCAGCCTTTTGACTGACACCTTACTGATCTATCCTCCAGGCGTCGCCGTAGTGGCCCCCTACCGGCTCATGGCCAAGCGCGCCCAGCCCGCTCGTCGCTCGATTCTCGTGACGCTGCCGACGAATTCCTTCTCGGGCATCGTGACGGGCATCCGCACCGGCGACCCCGTGCTTTTTGTTCTGGCGCTCATGGCGGTCTTGTCCGAGTTCCTGCCTATTCTCCTGGCCAACGTGCCGTACAACTTGACGCAGACAAAACAGACGCACGACATCTGCGCGCGAACCAGCGCTGGTCTTCTTGTCGTCATGGCCGTTGTTGTCTTTGCTAGCTTGTTCGTTCGGTGGCCCGACATGCCAGTGGATCCACGGAGCATCGCGGGGGCCATGTGGTATGTGTCGGAGTCGAGGTGGGTGTCAGGGCTTGGGGGAGTGGCAGCCATGGACAAGAAGGAGAGGAGAAAGAGGGTCAATGAGCTGGGCGGTCGGTGGTTCTACGGGAATGTATTTGGCATGCGGGGCGAGCAACTGGGTGTCGAAGTGGAGGACGGGTATCGGACTGGATATGGTGCAGGGCAGATGGCTGAGTACCGCGGGCCATACTAGCCCTGAGAGATTGAGAAAGATTGTTTTGGGAAAGGTTGTGCACCAGTCATGAGCCAGCATTTCAAAGATTGTTAAATACCAGTATCCTGGCCATCGTCCTCGACTTTAATACTGTAGGGGCTTGCATGCTGTCGAACAAATGATCAGGGAAGACAGTGAGGTTCTATGGGTTCCAGAAAATCAGAGTGTGACGAGCTCTGCTTGGAAAGCATACGGGAGTTATAGAAGCTTTGAGGAACCGTTGAAACTTGAAGTATAATCGTCATTTAACTTGCGTGGGACAGCAGAGGACATTGCTCAATGACTCTGGCAACTCAACGAGCATCTGTATGGAGGTGCAGAAGCGAACTACTGATCTTACTCAGGGAGAGAAGGCGATGAATTCTCGGCGCAGAAAGATGAGTAAAAGATCATGGCCATAACACCTTGTGGTGTCGACCGCACCGCTCAGATACAGGGGCTGACGCTCAACAAGGCCTTTCACTGGATTCCATCTCTCGTTTGCTGGCAGAGTGAAGACGGCCCTGCCTGGTATCTGCCGTCAATCGCGGGAATGGAACAAAGGATCTTTAAAGCTTCACAGCCGGCCTGGCATGGCGGCGACGAAGAAACAACTCGGGCTCCCGTATGAATCATGGTACAGCGACATGGTAGTCAACCTTTCTCACTATAACATAATCCTGAGAATCGACGGTTCCGCGATCGTCCCGAGTCGACGGGAAAGCTCACAGCGACCCGCCCCGACCCATGCCGCCAAACACCACCCAATCACCCCCCCACGGGCCCCCGGATCAGGGTAGACCAGAAGCGGAGGGGATGGCGGAGTTCCACTGGGGATGCGTACTTCAGGGCTTCAACCCTGCCATGGCCGGGCCCAGCATCGGCATTGCCGCTCGTGCTACTTGGCGATGCCGGCTGGACATTACGCCATTGGGAGAACTAACGATTAGGTGCATACTCCCCTAAATCAACAACATTCCATCGGTGCCGTGCCGCTATACATAATTCACGCACTCTGCCACAATAGTCACATGCCAACTCCAGTCTGCTCAGCCATCACCGTTTCTCACGCGCATCACATCGGCCTTCACATAAGACACCTGCCTCACTGACCATGAAATCCCCTATCCCGGACTATCTCAAACACGTGCTAGATAATGCGCGATGCAATGAGGATGGGGCGCCGGCCGCGTACATCGACACGCTGGCGAGGGCAGACACTTCGAAGCTGGCAGTAGCCCTCGCCATGGTGGATGGCAACGTGTACTCGTCCGGCGACGACGACGTCGAGTTCTCCATCCAGTCCATTTCCAAAGCGTTTGTCTACGCACTGGCGATCGAGGACGCGGGACTGACACGCGTGCTGGAGAAGATCGGCGTCGAGCCCTCGGGCGACGCCTTCAACCGCCTGTCCCTCGAGCGTGGCAGCAACCGGCCCATGAACCCCATGATCAACGCCGGCGCCATCACGGCGCACTCGCTCGTCGTGGCCCCCAACGCCACGGCCGAGCAGAGGACGGAGCGCATCCTCAACACCCTCTCCCGGCTGGCGGGCCGCCAGCTGAGCGTGGACGAGGAGGTCTACGAGGCCGAGCTCAAGGACGCCGATCGCAACATGGGCATCGGCTACATGCTCAAGGCCGCCGGCATCATCTCGTGCGACCCGCGCGAGGCCGTCAAGGGCTACATCCGCCAGTGCGCCATCAACGTCAACGTGCGCGACCTGGCCATGATGGCCGCCACCCTCTGCAACGCCGGCGTGCACCCCGTCACCAACGAGGCCATCATCCCGCACACCAGCGTCCGCCAGGTCCTGTCCGTCATGACCACCTGCGGCATGTACGACGCGGCCGGCGACTGGGTCTCGAACGTGGGCATCCCGGCCAAGAGCGGCGTGGCCGGCGGCATCATCGGCGCGCTGCCGGGTCAGGTCGGCATCGCCGCCTTCTCCCCCAAGCTCGACGAGCGCGGCAACAGCGTCCGCGGCGTCGCCATATGCGAGCAGCTGTCGCGCGACATGGGGCTGCACATGATGGACGTCAGCCAGATCGCCAGGGCCACCGTGCAGACCTCGGTGGCCACCATCGTCGCCGGCGAGTGCGACCCGCACAACCCGAACTGCCAGCGCGAGGTCGTCATCTTCAGCCTGCGGGGTGCCGTCCGCTTCGCCGGGTCGGAGCGCCTCACGCGCGCCGTCGCGCGCGAGCTCGGCCTGCCGAACCCCGACGATCCCGGCTCCGGGAGCCACGCCGATGCCTGTGCGGTCGTGTTCTCGTTCCGTGACGTCTACTCCCTCAATGCGATCGCGAGACGCATCATTCATGAGGACGTCACCCGACTGCTGACGGAGGAGAAGATCGTGGTAGTCATCGACCCCTCCCGGGTGCTCCAGTGGGACAACGAAAAGGAAGGGAGGACTCGGCACCCCAAGGTTGTGAACAACGAGACCGATGCGAGGGATTACATCGGGGGCACTGGGTGCCGAGCCGTGTCTAAAGACGATAGCTGGTGATAATGAACGACACCATGATCATGACCTTTCCACGTGGTTGACGTCTTCTGAAGTCCTCAGTATATTTGGGCCTAAATCCATGGCATAAGGCGTATCGGTGCTCTCGAACATTATCGGGGGATTTCGGGTCCGCTCGAGGGGAGACGTAGGCGTCCATGAAGAAGTCACACTGCCTTCTGACTTAGATCGACCGAACTTCTGCCCACTCTCTTGGAGGGACATGAGTTACTTCTTGCTTGCGAGCAAAAGACAATCGTCGATCAATGTCCATGAAGAGCCTTTGATGCTTGAGTTTAGCCGCTCCTATTTCCCCGAAACAGCTTTGATCGTTGTGCGCGTCTGGGAACAAGTCCGAAGTAATCTTCACGTTTCGCAAAGCTTGGAGACGGCTGGAGCAACCCTTATGAAGGCTCTCGAGCATCTTCTCCATTGCTTCAATAGGGCTGCAGCCATCTGGAAAAGCTGGGTAATAGTTGCTCGTGCTGGCCATCTCACTCGTGTCGTCGGCAACCCCCCAAAAGTCGATCAAGTGGAAGCTTTCGATCGAGGGAGGCAGCAGTTCTGCAACTCGAAACGCAGTCAACGGGTTCTCTCTTCCGAAAAGCCAGATTGATTCGACTGTGAGGTCCTTAAGCACTAACATGTTCCCCAATGCTGGTGATAGTAATGCTGGGTATGTGTATGGGTCGATCCAGGAGCGGCCAGGAGTCGTTGTTAGATGGAGTCTAAGAAGTGAATGCTTCAGCGCTTGGAGAGAGTTGCCAATCTTCCTGCATCTACTGAGCTCAAAGTCGGATGCCGCATTTAATGAGTAAACAGTGTGAAAGCCAGCGCGATACTCGGCATGTAGCGAAGCCAGCTGCGGAAAGGCTCGGACAAGCTTGGGGATATCTTCCAGGGGTACTGCGTTATTGACCGTCACCACGTCGGTGACGTTTCTGATGACAGCAGGTAGTGTTTCCGGGTCAAGTTCGCCATTGATTGCGTCCCATGCGGGCCTCACGTGAAGCTCTACTCTTTCGACAGCCTTAGAAGACAGGAGCAGCATGCGTAGCGTTGCGACGCAGAAAAAGGTACCATTATCTGTAGGGTACGGCTGCAGAGTGATGGTTTTGACCTGTTGAAGAAAACGGTCACTCCCACACCTAAGTAGGTTCATTTGTTCGGCATCGGTATGGGTATCCATCGTGTAACTGCGGCCATCGAGAAGCCGATCGAGGCAGTCTGCCTCTGGCGTTACGGGACGCGTTGCTCGCCAGGGAATTTCCGGTTCATCTGAGCAGCCCATGGCCATAAACAGCTGCTTGACATTGGGGAGCATGCCAAGAATGGCCCCAAGTAGGTTCCAGGGCATCAAGTGTTGACATCCCTCGATGGGCATCAGACGCGAAATGAGCCTGTCGTCGTCGGTCGCCGGCCAATGAAGCCGTATAGCGTCCCAACAATTGTAAGTGAGGTCTTTTGAGTCGTCATCAAGCTGGTCATGGGTGTGACTGTTTTGGTCTCTGAGCTGGCCGACCCATGCGAAAGATCGAACATGAAGCCTGGTGCCTGGGACCATCGCAAGTGTGCGAAAGAAGAAGGTGAGATCTTCATGGGCCCTCATAATAACGACTCGATACAAAATTGGCGAAGCGACCTGTCTGAAAAAGCGGCAGACTCGACCGACATTCAATAGGTCACGGCGCGACTCCAGGAGGCCCTGATTCACTATTGGCAACCGGTCGGCCGTCGATTCGAGAACTGTGAATGAGCCCACCGGCGAAAGCAGTTCCACGATCCTAATCCATAGCTCTGGAGGCAGCCTTGATAACGCTAGGCGGCGCTCACCATCGGAAGGAGCAGCATCACTATCCACCAAACTGGGCAGCGCCATGTTTGGCGTGGGTGGCCAAGTTTCGTATCGAATTGGCCAGACCAAGGTGGCGGCGTCAGTGGCAGGTGTGGTGATCAATCAAGAGGGAATGTGCAAGTCCGGCACCAGGGTCTGCCAAAGCCGACAACAACGTGGAACAGCAAGATGGCCGTTCCATCCTGCTACCCCTCTTCGAAGTGGGATGCAATTTACACATGGTCTGACAAGTACGCGTATTCTGAATGCAGGAATCATGGCTGTAGCGTCCAGGCCGGCCAACTGGTTTGCTTGATCCCTGTATATTCCTCACCAGGCGCAGGCCCCTCTTTTAGGAAACATTTAACGATCCCTCCGCGGTTCTGAGCGAACACAGACGGGTAAACCTGATAGTGCTGGACCTCAATATTCGCCTGCCGTCGCAAACCAGCGGCACTCGTCATGGTCTATTCGTACTTATCCTGATTTCTGCATTTCAGCAGCAGGTCTTGGGAAACCCAAGAGACGTGCTGCTCATCATGGGGGTCACCAGATGTGTGAGGCAAACGAACATATTGGCATCGGTCAGGTGCCCATCAAGACAGCATAGATCTGGCGAAGCATCAATAGATGGGAAAAAAAGAATAATCGCTTTGGAGATTATCTATCAAGTACAAACGTAACTCGAGGCTGTAATGACGGGTATTATCTAGTATGTGTTCATAAAATCGTGAAGTCGCAGTCTGGTTTTGGCAGCAGTCAAGGTTACCGTCCTGCCCTGCGCCCGGTGGAACACCCTGTCGTTCTGTGTTCCTCAAGCTTTGTCTCCATCCCACTACCCCCGTGGGATGCGTAACTTCGGGGGTTCGGTGCTGGCACTCGGAACAGCGAACCAAGAATCAAGCACCTGACTTCTCTCTCGTCTGGTCTGCTAGGGACCCGACCTTCAACCACTGCAGCGTGTTCGTGTCCTGGCTTGGAGGCACCTTTTTGCTGTTGCCGCTCGGCGGCGTCTGCAGGAACGGATCCTCCTTCGGCGTGCCGGGGTGCACCTCAATGTTGTACGCCAGGGAAGTCTTGTTATGCCGCGCCTGGTCGACGAGCTGCACAATGTCAATGTCACCCGCCCCGCTGATGCCGCTGCGCGCGGCACGCGCAAGTGCCTCGCGGTGCGCAACCGGGATACTCGACACTCGGCCGGCAAGATGACCTTCGCCCTCGGGAGGACCGGCGCTGCCCCACTGGTAGTTGACGGGGCGCAGCAGCGCCGCACCTGTCTGCAGAACCCAGGCCTCGGCGGCGCCCATGTCGTGATCCTTCTTCTCGGGGCGCCACTTCTTGGGTAGGGGGCGTGTGACGACATGGCGGACGGCGATGAAGGCGCGCTTGATAGCCTGGAAGAGGGAGTAGACGTAGTGGTCGGGGATCTTGCGGATGAGGGCACCAAGAGGAATGACGAGAACACCAAAAAGCATCGACCAGCCCCACTGCGCGCCGGTAAGGGGCTTGGTGTCGAATGCCTCTCCACCCTTCCAGATGATGACCATTTGACCGGCAAGCGTAGCGCACTGGACGCCAAGGAACCAAGGGTTGCGAAGTACACCCTGGTACCAAATGTTGAGCTTGTTGTCGACACGACGACAGTTGTGCTGGTTGAAGAACTGCATCCAGACGTAGATGTTGAAAACAAGGGTCTGAACCTGCGCCCTCTCGAATTCGGTCACAGCGCCGAAGAGGGAGTAGCCGGTGTAGTGCAGGGTAAACATTACGATGAGTTGATAAATGGCAAGGCCTAGGATCATCTTCCACATGGTGATGCTAACGATGGGAGCCGTGCGAGGTTCTGGCTTTCGCTTGAGGAAGTCGCGCGAGGGGTAGTCGGTGGCGAGACCAAGAGAAGCGAAGATGTCCATGATGAGGTTGATCCAGAGGAGCTGCACAATCGTGAACATGACCTCGCCGGCGAGCTCGGAGATGACAGTCAACGTGCCGGCAGTGATGTTGATGGTGAATTGGAACTACATATGTCAGCTGGGTCCTGACAAAACGAAGCGGAAAACTTACCTGGAGGAACTTCTTTGTCGCGTCGTTGACAGTTCTGCCCCAAACGAGCGCCTTGACAATGGAGGCAAAGTTGTCGTCCAGCAGAATGATTGAAGCGGCCTCCTTGGCCACCTCAGTGCCCTGGATGCCCATTGCGAAACCAACGTCAGCAGCCTTGAGAGCCAAAGCATCATTGGTACCATCACCCGTGACAGCAACGGTCTCACCCATGCCCTTGAGATGCGTGACCAAAAGAAGCTTGTCCTCGGGGCTCGATCGAGCTAACACTTGTAGTCGGGGAATGACGAGGTCAAGTTGGTTAGGCGTGAGTCTGCGGAAGGTCGGACCATCGAGGGCCAGTCCACCAGGTGTGTAGATGCCGCAATCCGTTGCAATAGCCTTGGCCGTCAAGAAGTTGTCGCCAGTTACCATGCGTACGAAGACGCCGGCATCTTGGCACTGCCTCACGGACTTGATGACCTCAGGTCGAAGGGGGTCCCGAATGCCAAATACACCGATAAAGGTCATGTTGCTAAAGTGCTTGTCAAACTGAATCGAGTCGTTGTCCTCGGGGTCGTCAAAAGCTTCATCGATATCGAAGTCGCGATAGGCAATGACAACCGGCCGCAGCATCTTCTTAGCGTAATGCTCGATCGAGGCGTTGATCTCGTCACGCATATCCTTATTGATGGGCTGCGTAGACAAACCGGTCTTGGGGTCAGCCAGCATATGAGTGCACTGCTCGAAGATGACTTCAGCGGCGCCCTTAGCCAGCATGCGGTAGCGCCTGTCCTCGACCTTCCTCATAACAGCCATCCATTTTCGTGATGCGTCAAAGGGGGAGAGGTTGGCAATGTTTCCATTTGCTCGCTCTTCGTCGAGGTGTCCCATAGCCAGGAACTCGCGGCCAAACTTGAGGAGGGCCGTCTCGGTGCTGGTGCCGATGAAGTTCGTCTGGCCGGCCTCGCCGCTTTCGAATGCGGTCGAGTTGAGCGCGAAACTGTTCTTGACGAGGGCCTTGACTTCTTCCGAGAGAGTCGACACAAAGCTGGGGATGGAAGCAGGGCGTCCCGTAGCAACCACGTCGACCGTCTTCTCCGACTTGTCTGATTCTCCTGATTCGCTCAGGGCAGAACTCGTAGGGCCGATCTCGCCAAATTCATCGCCGCCAATCTTGCCAATAACGACCGTCATGACGTTCTGCGTAAGGGTGCCGGTCTTATCGGAGCAAATGCACGTGGCGTTGCCCATGATCTCGCAGGATCGGATCAGACGCACGAGGTTGTTGTCGCGCAACATACGCTTGGTAGCGAAGGCCAGGGCTAGCGTCACGGCAAGTGAGAGGCCTTCGGGGACGGTGATGATGACCACAGTGACAGCAAGAATCAAGACTTCTTTGAAGAACTTTTCAGCCTTCTCCGATGGAGTTCCAGCCATGTCGGGGAGGCTCACGCAGAAGCGGATGAACATGATGAGGAAGAAGCAGATACCGGCGATCGCACCGAAGGTGATGAGCTGCTTGGCCAGCTTGCCTAGCTTTTGCTGCAAGGGAGTCTCCTCGACATCTTCGCGCAAGGACATGAGGGTACGGCCGTAGGAAGAATTGGTGCCGACGGAGACAACGAGATAGGTGCCGATACCACCGCAAACAGTCGTGCCACTGACGATAAAGGGGTCGGGGAGATGGGCCCTGCGCGCTAGAAGAGCCTCGTCGTCACTGACTGGGTTCTTGTGAACTAGCTCAGACTCGCCAGAGATGGAAGACTCGTCGACCTGGACACCGGCACCGGACACGAGCACACCGTCGACGGCTACGACATCGCCGGTTTCGACATGCATAATGTCGCCGACAAGTACCTCGTGAACGGAGATATTCTGAGTCCTCCCCGAGCGAATAACCTTGACCTCGCGCAGTTCCTTTCGTTCATTCAGTTTGGCAAACTTGTGGTTCTTCTGCCAATCGGTCGCAGCGCTCGCGAACACGATGACGAAGATGGCCACGACGACTGTCACGCCGTCGACCCATTGGATCTTGCCACCCGCGTCGGTCATCCACCGACTCGTAAATACCAAGCGCCAACGAAATGACGGCCGATATCGTGAGCAGAAAGATCAGTTTATCGTTGAAAGCAATCCACGCGAGCCTCAGGAAGGACTTTTGTTTGCGCTTCGGCAGCTTGTTCAGACCGAAAATCCTCTTGCGATCCTGGAAGCCATGGTCGCGGTGGCCGCCGAGGCCCAGGTCGACGTCGAGGTGGAAGGGGGTGTCGTCTTTCGTAGGTGCTAGGACAGGCGTAAGCTCTGGTCGCCGTCGCGCCTTGCCAGCCGAGACGGCCTCGCTGAAGGTAACAGCCCCATCAAGCTGTGCCTCGTCAACGCTCAGGCCTGCCGCCGTGTCAGTACGGAGACCTGTCGCCAGGCCCTGCAGCCCGCCAAAGGCACGCAATGCAGACAGTGATCGCGCGTTGATGAGCTGATGCAATTGGGTCGGGGTAAAGGCGAAATTGTTGTTCTTCGGTCGGTCGGCTTCGGGTTCCGTGTCGAGCTCCTTGACGTCAAAGTCCTTCTCGAGTATCTTTGCTTCGGGAGGGGGGGAGGGAGTTGTCGGCGAGGCTACGCGAGGGGCGCCAGAGTCGTACTGGCGCGGCGCCGCCGCCGTGATGTCGTCGCTCATGGCTCCGTTGCCGTTGCCAGGCAAGAAGCGATTCAATGATGCGAGACAGACGGTGGTGGTGGTTGTGGTTGTGGAACGCGGGACGGCGGTTAGTCAGGTTGGCACGCACGTCGGTGGCAGGCTGGAATACCAAGACGAACGGAAAGAACACAGCGAGGGAAGAATGGACAAGAAAAACAGTTGAGGTCGGACCAACGAGCACGAGTACCAAGAGTCCAAGAGTTCTGAGGCAGGGATCGGAGGGGGGAAGGCAGAGGTAATAACGATGTTCCGCACCGGATTGAACCAAGATGCTTACGCCCAGCCTTTTTTTGCGAGCCTCATCCAGTCCCTGACGAGGAAGACAGTGCAAGACACCAGGATGGAGGTCCACCGAGTCATTGCTGCTGGGGGGGGGCCAACCGGGGCTGTCCAAGAGACGTTGGATGCCAAGGCTACAGAGCCTCGTAGCCGAGTTGACAATGTGCAGCTGGTTGGCCACGTCACGGGGCATCTTGGCATTTCGACGGCGGCCCTGCACGAGCATGACAAGGCGCGCTTCGTTCCTTGTGCCGCACCACCAGAGTGTTTGCCAGTCGTCTCTTTCCCCCGCCAGGCTTGGCTCTTGTTTGAGGAGGCGGCGGCGAGCTAGCCTAGGATTGGCCTGGCCTGTGCCGTTCGTTTGGTGATCAGGCCGTTGCAGCAAGCCAATGATGCAATGTGGACGATCAGAATCCTCCGCTCCGGTGGTCGTCGGCAGGTGGTCGGGGCATCCGCACCACGGCACCCATCGGCCGTCGTCGTCGACTCGTCGTCGCAACGGAGTGGCAATCGGAGGGCACGTGTTCATCGGCGAGTCCGGCCCTGTCCGAGGCCGGTGAGGCTTAGACGTCAGGCTCCTCTTTCTTCCTTCCGCTCTGGTCGTTCATGTCGGTGTCTCGTTGGCCTCGAACGGGGGGGGGGAAGAGGGCTGTGCAGCCGGGGCCTCAGACTCGAATTGCTCTGGCGGGGAGTGACGGGGATGCCTGTGCGAGGGTGCTGATTTGCTTTCGATGCTGTGCCGTCGCGGCCGAATCAAATGCGCAGGCGGAGAGGGGCCGCGAAAGCTTGACCTTTTGAGTCAGGGCTTGGCCATGGTTGGAGACGAGAGCTTGGCAGACCAAGCCTCTGTTGCGTGCTGCGAAGGCGGGCCTGGTCCAGTCATCTGACCCGTGACGTCTCCATTGCGCACTTTTCCGGTGCATTCGTCAATTGAGGGGCATCGGATGCTGTGCATGACCTTCCAGAAGAGGCGCGGGGATGTCGATGGTGGAGATGGACATTTCCATTCGTCTCGTCGTTTTCGTGCGTTGGACTGCACTGCGGACAGGCAGCTTGAAGAGCAGTCTTGGCGGGTGGTCACGTGCACAAAAGTCGGAGATTAAGCAGATCAGATCAGGTGATAAGGGGTGGAGACGGGGACATGTGCACGAGACGAGGACTGGACCGCCCCCTGTACAGCCCTGTACAGCCCTGAAAAAAAGGAATGCACTGCAATCCATCCGAACCCCATGATCGTCTGCGCCTCGGTGGGAACCTGTCACCGAGCCAACGGAACACGCCTATTCTTCCGCGGAGGCCTGTCAGGCACGGAACCCTCCAAACATGCCGTCCGAGGCGGCTCTGTCCATTTATCCGACAGGAATACCCTTGACAGCACGATCAAACATTCGACGCGGATATTTGACCGACAGACGATGAACTTGCTCTCTCAGTGACACTAAAAAGAATGTGCACTCGCTGTTTCACGCCGGACAGACGATGTCTCTACTCAAGAAACCGTTACAGCCGTCTCGCGTCATAATAAATTCAATGATCATGTGAAGCGGCACGCTCGATAACTATGCCGCCAATCGTTCTCTTGTCTAGCCCTGCTGCTGGATGGGGTATGTGCGTCGAAAGTTGCGTCCGGGGACCTGCACGGTACAGAACCAATGCCCATTGAACGACACTCACCGAAGACCGAAGAACGGGTGTAATATTTCAAGATAAATTGAGGGGGGTGGTCCGAAAGCCTGAGGTTATGATAAGAGTACAAGAGGTAAATTAATCGTGTTCACAGGCCCATAACCTAAAAGCAAGTGCCAATAGTTCATCCAAGAAAAGGTAAAGAGTGTGTAGGCCCTGTCTCATCTATGACCAGTCCATCTGCGTCGCTATATGTGAACGGGCTGCCAGGCTTGTGGCCGCAAGAAAGGGTCGACGGTAGACTGCATAAGACATGGATTCATGAATCCTTATCTCACAAACTGCTGAACAAAATCGGGACCCAGTCCAATAGCTTCGTAATGCTCCTTCGCTTTGGCCAACTTGCTGAACACGTCCTCGACTCCGACAGGGTTGCCATCTGGGTCCACGTAGATGTATGCTCCCGTCACGTGGAAGAGGGTGATCATCTCCGTGACATCTTCAGGAACCTCGAGGGTGTGGATGTCTCCGGGTGGCTCAAAAGCATACCCTCCCTCCTCCGCCCACCATGGATGTTCGAGGTAATGCCATCGCCCCCGCAACACAGTGGCGTGGACGCAGCCAGCATGACGGTGGCGCGATAGAATGCCGGATCTGCGGACGCGGAGCAGATTGACGAAGAAGCCGTTCGAGACGGAGAGTAGGAGTGGCCGGAACCAGACGCCAGGGGCTTGTGGCACCCAGAGGCGCTCGTCACATTCGGCAGTGAGCACTCCAGGGATGACAAGGTCATCGGGAACGGAGGGGAGGCGGGGACCTCGATACGCCACTGCCTCCTGGTCGGCGCGGCTATCGTCCTCTGGCTTGCGGCTCAGGGTTGACGGTGCAGACTCTTGGGGGGTGTGGGTCGTCATGGCTTGTTGCACAGAGGCGTTGATGCTTTCGATGGGATTCGTTTGTGAGAGACCAAGGTATTTGTGACTGTGTCGTGGCATTGGTGTTGGGTTTCCGGTGGTGTCGTCTTGTGGTGCTCTGTTTATAAGACCGTCAGAGCCCCGACCGGCCTCCGGGTTCCGGCCAGGACGGCGACCCCACTTGACCGACCTAACCCCGGGCGCCAACAGCGGGGTGGATCAACTCACCCCCACAGGTGACATGGATGACAAGAGGACTAATGTCTAGCTCATGATAGGGCAATGTGCCAGCTGCGAAGCTTCGTGATGTCAAGCCAGTCGACCTTAGCTGAGCCATGCTTCCGTGTACCTGCGGAACTCAGACGCCACACCTCATCTAGAACATCAATGCATTGCTCGACGTTTTGGAAGCGCCTCCAGCGATTCATGCTGGAGAGTCGATGTCTGATGACCTCGATCTCGACTGCCGTCAAAGCCTCGCCACCCGCCATGAATAGCGGAAACAAGAGGGTGCATTCGGACAGGCTCCCCTCCGGCATTTTATCGGCAATGTCGCAAATTGCCGAAACTGACAAAAGCACCTTGCGTTCGAGGTCGCTTTCATGATTGGAGACGTGTCTCCGAAGCACCCGGTACAGATGGATGAGGGCAGCGTGGCGATACGCCTCGGCAAGTAGATGAAGGGGTGTGCCATCCTGTGTGGTATCGGGGCAACTCCATTCGAGAAGCTTCTGCTCCATAACTCGGGCTCGTTCGGAAAACATCGCATCCATCGATTGAGATGTTTCGCTTTCGTCAACCGTGACAGAGTCGGCGCAGGAGCCACTGGACGAGCAGTTTCTTAGGCCTACAGTTGCTGTACTCTCCAGCATATCCACCCTGAGACTGCTGATCTCGCCCACGAGATACAGAATCCGGGATGCGAAGCCAAAGTATGGATCTGCGAGACCATCATCCACGGACAGCCAGTAGTCGCCCCCCACCAATGGCCGGCGATCGAGGGAAACGCTCATGAGGATATCATGATACGCAAAGTTGCGCAGCAGCCACTTGCCCTCAAAAGACGTACGCAAAGACGTCGTGAATACATTGGACTGCACAGAGCTTTGAGGGCTGTCGTCGCCCTCTTCGGAAGCGGCCAAGCAAGCCTGAGGCCCGACGAGGGCGCCCGCACCAGCGAGGTGGTGAGCCCAACTACCCGAACGCTCAGAAATCGAGTCCATGGAACAGAGAACCATGGTAACTGCAAGGACCATCTCTCCGGAAAGAGAACCTTTGCTCATGGATCGGGCAAATTCTGCCAACGCCAGTCCGCGGTGGCGGAATGAAATTGCTTGATAGTTGGCATGGCAGAGGGCAAGGTGTGCAGAGGCACCAGCAGCCAAGGCGTACGTCAGCGCCGGGCACTCAAATGCCATGGGAAGCAGAACTGTCGCGCCATGGTTTGCATCAGTCGGTCTGTTCCAAGCGGTCTGGGTCGAACCGAATTGAGCTAGGCCACGCACTACTGACCTGAAAGAAAGCAATTGTTCTCCACGTTGGTGGTCAGAAGAAACGCAAAGCAAGCTGTATAGTACCTCATCATCATTCGCCGATTTGATGACAGATCTACACACCCGTCGCTGGGGGGCAGTGCGTCTGGAGACTCGTACAAGCGAAGATAACGAGCAACGGCCGGGTCCGGAGCCCCAGAAGGCTGCTGTGATTGAACCAACTCGTCATGCTCAGGTGAACCGCTTGGCGGGGGTGCGATGACACGGGGGCGCTCCCAGGCGCAGGCCAGGTTCAGGCGAGAACAGTGGCCACAGATAGGGTATTCCTGATTGCACTTCTTCTTTCTGCATCCGAGGTCAGAGGGTCGCCACTTGCAATTGATTCAGCGAGTCAGAAGACTGTGGAGACGCACCTCTGTCGACAAGTAACACAGCCCCTACGCTGTCGAGTGAAACCTCCCCGCGCCGAGGATATCGGCTGTCGTTCGGAATCCATTCCCTGGTGCGTGACCATGTCGCTTTGATGAAACCCGAGTCAATGCCGGCTGGGCTCGATAGTCCGGAAAGCGGAGGAGAGGGTCGATCGTATCAGAGCAATAAGCTGTCTTGGAGAGGGTCTTCGCAGACCATAGCATCCAGAT
Organism: Verticillium tricorpus MUCL 9792; assembly: GCA_000732205.1. Lineage (NCBI taxonomy): Eukaryota > Fungi > Ascomycota > Sordariomycetes > Glomerellales > Plectosphaerellaceae > Verticillium > Verticillium tricorpus. Next base: position 3,566,759 of record JPET01000004.1, read on the forward strand.
TGACCGTTCTTCCCGAGTAAAGGTTATGGAGGGAGTCATGAGGTTGTGTGGGATTATCGAATGCAAGGTTTCAAAAGAAGGGGGTGGAAGCGGGGTCTTATGCACGGCGCCAACGGCGGCGTGGGTCTCGTGGATTTCACACACATGGACGGACTAGGCGAGCTACTGACGCTATTAACGCTACCAAAGCTACTAACCCTCCTAAAGTTCCAAGGCCCTGATGTCGCACGCGCCACATGTGCGGAGTGCCTAGTATCAAGGCGAGCAGCTCAGGTGAGACCAAAAAAACACTTCGACAGTCTGATTTCAAGGGAAACCAACGGACTTTGATACGGCCCAAAAGCTGCTACATGATGGCAGGGTGATTTGAAATTTTGCCCTGACCTTTGATTGATGATGAGGGAGTTCGGTAAGCATTGACCTGAGCGCGCTGATGGGCTGTTGGGGTTAAACGTCACTGAGATGATTTGTGTCCCGAGCAATGCAGGGCCCCTCAGGTTTGATACGGCAGATGGTCTCAAAGGTCTGACAGTGATGAAATTGAATTCGGAAGTGTCCATCTAGAGCTTGAGCGTCTTGACCCGGGTCTCGCTGTACATGGCACTGACGTCCTGCACTGCCGCCTTAAGAATGGTCACCATGCGGACAAGCTCGTCCTCGTTGACCACATACGGTGGGCAAATGATAACATGCTCCACGTGCACCGCGCCTGTCTTGCCGAGGTTTCCGAGAAGATTCAGGCCTAGCTCCAAAGACCTGTTGACAACCAGGTTACAGAACCCAGCCCCTGAGTTGAAAGGTACATGGCGACTGGGGTCCTGCATGAACTCCACCGACCAGAAAAGACCCCGGCCGCGAATATCGCCGACAAATTCGAGTCCGCCAAGATGATCTTTCAAGAGGTATTCGAGGACCTGGCCCATGCGAGCCACGTTCTCCAATAGGTTGTCTCGTTGGATGATCTGCTGTACCTTGAGCGCTCCTGCGCATGCTGCTGGATGTGCCTGGCGAGGATACGTCGTCAGAAGCCGAACACGAGAAATCCCCTAGGAAGGCAGACTTACCTGGAATGTATGTCCATGGGCCAGCGTGCCGGAGCCGTCCGTAATTGCATCGAAGATTTTCTCCCGCAGGAATACGCCGGAAAGAGGGACAAAACCGCCACCGAGCGCCTTGCCAACGGTTTGGATGTCTGGTCCGGAGATGCCCTCCTGCTCCCAGGCGTGGAAGGTGCCTGTTTTTCCCATTCCACACATAATCTGAGATTTTTCAGCCGATATAAACTTGGGAGGAAACCTAGGCAAGCGACTGACCTCGTCTAAGATCAAAAGAATGTCGTATTTATCGCACAAGGCGCGTACAGCTTTGAAGTAGCCTGGCACGGCAGGCAAGTAACCCAAGGTTGTGCCGCTGACGGTCTCCGCGATGAACGCAGAAACATTCTCAGCACCGAGGTCGAGTATCTCTGCTTCCAGCTGATCACTTAGTCGTGCGACGTATGTTTCGTCTGTTTCGTTGTCCCGCTTGAGGCGATAGCTATAGCAAGGATCGACAAACTTCACATTGTCCGAGAGCCAGTCGCGATAGAATTCTCTTCTCGACTCATGGCCCGAGACGCAGAGGGCCCCAATAGTGTTGCCGTGGTAGCTCTGCTTACGGGCAATGAGATATCTCTTTTCGGGCTGCCCTCTTTCGTTCCAGTACTGAGTAGCAAGCTTGATGGCAGCATCAGTAGCTTCGCTGCCGGAGTTGACAAAAATGGCCTTGGAAAGACCGCCAGGGCGATCTTTCAAGAGCATGGAAGCAAGTTCCTCGGTGGCCTGACAGGTGTATCGAGCGCCAGAGTAAAGGTATGCCAGCTGGCGAATCTGGTCTGCAACCGCCTCCGCAACGTCTGTTCTACCATGACCGAGGCATGAGACAGATGGGCCCGCAGAGGCATCTAGAATTTCGCGGCCGGATTCCAAGAAAAGAGAGACACCAGAAGCAGAGACGACCTTTTCAGGCCTAGCTGCAACACTTCTGTGCAAAATATGCGATGCCTTCACAAATGAGTCGGCCATGATAGTTTTGTATGATGAGACAGAATAAAGACCACTGAAGATGTATCAAGGATATGGAGGGTAGGCATTGGCACAGATGGTCGAGGCACACCTCATATACCCACCGGTTGTTCCGTTCTGTCAGGAGCTAGCAAAGTGCTCTGCTGTGTAGGTTCCACTCTGGAAGAAGCGAGCATGAGTGGTCCAGCATCTCGGATTTAAGTCGGGGACCATAGTTAAACACCTGGATCGCTCAGCACATCGCCTGGTGTACCTTTACGCGGCATAATGTGCGTCCTTGATTGCGATTGTGTCACCACAACGCACTGTCCTCACCCGAACAATCGATACGCACAGCCTCCACCATCCACGTCTCACCACCCCTCTTCCAAGGCGGGGTAAAAACCTACCAACCTAGATAAGGGGTTCCTTGTAGCTTAGCAATGCCGTGATTCAATTCGACAATGATAGCTTCCCTGCTAGCGTTGCCGAAAGTAATCCGGGGATTTCCTGGGGAAGCACACCAGGCGCCAATGGCGGCGGCATTCACAGCCAATGAATTTTGGCTCAGATGGTGCCGTATCGCCAATTTCAATCACCGGCGACTCGGTTAACCTTCAAGTCTGGCACAGTGATGGAATGCTGTAGACTGCGAGTGACAACCTGGAGTCCCTCAACTTGCTCAGCGGGAAGGTCCCAAACATATAAGAGCCTTTGCGTGTCTTCCTCGTCTGGTGCAACAATCATCAGCCAGGTTCTCAATTACATGCCTCGCTCTGAGAACGAATTCCACACTCAACTCTCTTTCAAATATTCACCATGTCTTCTAAACACGAGGCGAACAGCGACATTTTGCAATCCTCTACTCGTTCCGATCATGTTGTGGTCGAGAAGATAGAGGCGGCAATACACCCTACGCAAACTCTGGAGGATGGCACCAAACCATCTATCCATGGAGACAGTCTCGAGCATGGCCAAACACATCGAGGTTTCAAGCCTCGCCATTCCCAGATGATAGCGCTCGGCGGTGCTATTGGCACATCTCTCTTCCTTGGTACTGCTCAAGTCCTCCGTGTTGGTGGGCCAGGCTTCCTGCTCCTTTCCTACGGCCTGCTGTCTATCATGGTCTACGGCATTGTCACCGGCATCGCAGAGGTAGCAACATATCTACCTGTTCATGGTGGCACAATGAGCTTTTACGGAAACAAATACGTCTCGAGCAGCTTTGGAGTTGCAATGGGCTACCTCTACTGGTATTCCTTGGGCATCCTCGTCCCCTACGAGTTGGTTGCAATCAACCTGTTGATCGACTACTGGAGCCCTGGCGTGAGTCCTGCGATCTTCATCACGGTCATCATGGTCATCATCACAGCATGCAACACACTCCCCGTCCGAATGTTCGGAGAAGTCGAATTCTGGAGCGCCGGCACCAAGGTTCTGCTTATCTTGGGCCTCATCTTCCTGTCGATTGTGCTTTTCTTCGGCGGCGGCCCCAACAGAGACATGCTGGGGTTCCGATACTGGGTCAACCCAGGTGCTACTAAGACCTACATTGCCGAAGGAGGCGCCGGAAGATTTGTAGCACTGCTTCAGTGTCTCGTTCTCGCTTCGTTCGCCTTCGTCCTTGCACCTGAGCAGCTGATCGTTACTGCCGGGGAGATGCAGTCACCAAGGTTCAATCTCCCGCGGGCCGCACGCCGATATTTCTGGCGTCTCGTTATTCTGTTCATGCCTACCGTCATCGGAATCGGCGTCGTGTGCCGCTCAAACGACCCCCGCTTGACTGCATCCGGAACTGCGAGTTCACCTTTTGTTATCGCAATTCTTGAAGCCGGAATACCTGTTCTGGACAGTGTCGTCAACGCAGGCATTCTCCTTTCAGCAGCGACAGCTGGCAACGCCTTTTTGTACCAGGCTTCCAGAAATCTCTACTCCCTTGCTGTGGCTGGGAACGCACCTGCAATTTTCAAGACATGCAATCGCTACGGGCTTCCCTACCCAGCGGTCGGCGTAAGCTCCCTATTCGGCTTGCTCGCCTACATGAGCCTCTCGAGTAGCAGCATCACTGTCTTCAATTGGCTCATCAACATCACCAACACTTCGGGATTTATCAGTTGGATCTGTTGCGGATTCATTTATTACAGATACAAGAAGGCTGCTGCGTTCCATGGCGTCACATCTCCCTACAAGTCTCGAATCCAGCCATGGGGAATTTACGTCGGAACAGCGGGCGCAGTCTTTTTACTACTCATCAACGGTTTCACGGTCTTCTTCCCTTCTCAATGGTCTGTCAGTAGCTTCTTGACATCTTACATTGGGATACCGGCTTTTCTTTTGATTTACTTCATTCATCGCTTGACCCATCTGGGAGAGGCGTGGATCCGACCTCTGGAGAGCATCGACATGACAGAGGGGTTGGAGGAAGTAGAGGCAGCTGAGCGCCCTCGACCCCAGAGAGGATGGCTAGCCCGGAAGCTATTCTGCCTGATTGAGTGACGAGGTAGACGATGGGCTCATGGGCTTTTTCTCAGCGTGCGCCTGAGATGAGGTAGCAAATTTATCGACAGCTGCGTTCTAGGTATGGGTCGGTAAGAGAGTCTACACAGGCAGTCAACATCTTCTAATGCATCATGCAACACCTGTCAATTTAAAGCTTTTTGGAAACTTTCAAAATCCTATTTGTTGTGCCGCCCAAAGACTGGGCAGCTTTCTTGCAGTTACCCCCCAACGAGTCCCATGCAAATGCCTTGGTCTTCCTCCGTCTCCCTTAGCCCAGCGAAGCAGAGAGGGGCAGGCTCCTCGATGATGAGCCGACGAAGACAGTCTTTTCAAACTCAGTGATGACCCAGTTCTGGTTCACTACGTCCCAATTGCTGAGGTCTCTTCGGGTCAAGTCGGCCCTGAACGTTACACTCGCGCCCGGGTCAATCCGGAGACGGCTGAAGCCACGCAGCACCCTGAAGGGCTCGTTCGGGCCGCCGAGAGATACGTACAGCTGAGGAACTTCGTTACCCACGATGTCGCCCGTGTTGGTGATGGTGGCTGACACAGTGTACATCACGTCGTACAGCAGTGGATTGCCACCAGGCTCACCGGATGAAGGCAGGACAGGCTGCGCCGAGGCGTCGATTGCGTTGGGTGGCAGGAAAACTTCGGCAGTCTGGCCGTAGCTGGAATCGGCAGAGGCCTCCCGCGGGTCGGAAACGTTGAGATATGGGTAGATGAAGAACGGGACGTGCTCAAACTCATCAGATGGGAATAGGTAATCGGCAGGGTCCCTGCTGAAGCTGCCAGCCAAGTCCGGAGCGGGATCAGTGGCGCCAGTACGAGGAGAATAGGGGCGGCTCTGGTCCCTTCTTTTGACCTGGATGTCGGAATAGTTGAAAGTCGTGTAAGAGAGGCCAAATCCAAATTCGTAAATGGGAGCTCCTTCATCCCCCGCATTGGGAGCATTGCGGTCGAAGTAGCGGTAGTCAATGAAAGACCCCTCAGAAAAGTCAAGCTGTGGCGCGCCGTTGCCGTTATTTTGCTCGTAAAGCACATCGGCACCGTAGCTCTCACGAGACGGACCCCAGGTAAACGGGCTCTTTCCGGAGGGATTCACCTTTCCGTACAAGATGTCGACGATAGCGTTGCCAGCCTCTTGGCCCGGAAGGCCCGCCCACACGATGGCAGTGACATTGGGGCTGTCGTGCCAGGTGTTCACAATGACAGGCCCGGGAGAGTGAATGACTACAATGGTGTTGTTGCAGATTGAGGAAATACTGCGAATGAGCTCATCGCCACCATTCAGAAGTTGCAGATCATTGCGGTCTCCGTTGATACCGTCGGCGCTGAGGTATCCTTCACCGGAAGCGGCGTAGGCGAACACTAGAGCAGTTGCTCCATCTTGGGAAAACAGAGTGTTCGTCTCACTGGTGGCGTTGTTTGTCAAGATGCTCTCGTATCGAGTGTTGTCCTTGATAGCCTGCTGCCGTAGGGCTTGATCCGGAGTGACGAGGTAGGGGTAGTTCGCAGTCCCGGAGCCCCATCCAGCAGCGAACACGCCGTTGACACAGGCCCTGTCTACACAACCATTAGGACCCTTGGTATTGGGTCCTGCATCGTTACCGATCACAGCAAGGAACCGGGGCTTCTTCAAAGGAAGTGCGCCCTCGTTCTTGAGTAGGACAGTACCTTTTGCTGCAATCTCTCGAATGAGCCCCGCGTGGCTTTTTTCTCTGACATCGACATGCTGATTGATGACCTGCCGGTTGAGTCCTGCGGCGTATTGGACCGGCCCGTCAGTCTCAAGCGTCCAGGACGAAAAGTTGATTTCAGGTTGGTTATCGAGAGTCAAGCCAACCTTGAAGAAAGCAGCCATGATGCGCATGGCCATATCATCCAGTCGATAGGCAGGCACGGTGCCGTTGAGTACGGACAAGGTCAAGTTGGTACCCCAGTAGCTGCTACCAGTATAGAAAACGTCATCGCCGGCCATGGTCATGTCGAGACCTGCGACTGCGCTGGCTGCGCCAGTGTGCTGGGCCATCCAGTCGCTCATGACGAACCCCTGGAATCCGAGCTCATTCTTTAGCAGACCGTTCATGAGTTTGGAGTTCTGGCAGCCGTAAGAGTTGTTGACCTGTTGGTAGGAACACATGACAGAACCGACACCTGCACGGATGGCATCCGCAAAAGGCCACAGGTAGACCTCGTGCATGGTCTTGTCATCTATGTTAGAAGACAAAGCCTCCGAGATATCGTAGCCGTAATTTGTGTTCCATTCGCTGGCGATTCTGAAGTGCTCTGAGCGGGGATATCAGCGCTGTCCACGGCACGGTTGATCTGGGTGAGGGGGGATGTGAACCTTGCTCGTTTCCAACAAAGTGTTTCGCAGTAGCAACGACCTGGGCATCTTGGATACCCCTCACACTTTCGGCCATGGCTACACCGGCAGCGTAAGGGTCAGCCGCAAAGCCCTCCCAATTGCGACCTCCGGCAGGGTTGCGACCGAGAGGGCCTGCGACCGGAGCAAGGACAACGTCTACGCCCTTGGCCTTGAATTCTTTCCCGATAGCGTTGGCCCTCCGGTAAATGAGATCCCTGTCCCAGGTTGCCGCAGCAGTTTGGCCCGAAGGGAATACCGAGTTATTGTCCGTGAATCGGACGCCGACAGGGCCATCTTGCATACATAGCCCGCGGAGCCCGAGGCGGGGGACGCTGCCGACATTACCCACACAGCGCTCACCCTGCCACCTACTCAGAAGACAACTTAGTCGACAGTTCGCGAGGAACAGGGTTGAAGAAGGCAAGGCTTTCACATACCCAACACCGGTTGTAAGATTGACCTTTTCCAAGATGGTCATCTGTGAGACGAAGTCTCTCGCCTTAGTGTAGGCGTCCTCCCAGCCACGAGCATTCGGGGACATCCATGGTGAAGGATAGGACGGCTCTGAGTAGGCGAGGCTGCCACTTGACTCTTGTCTCTATTTTGAAGGTCAGTTTTCGAAGTATTTCACAATCAACATGTGGGCTTCTTGAGCGTACGATTGGTAAGCTCGCCGCTGCAGCGCAGGCGGCCTGAAGAAGAACTTGAGCTTTCATCCTGCCACGGCCTGGATTAGCAGGGTAAGGGCCGCCCCAAGGTATGCTCTATACGGAAGACTCAGGCAGGCTGGTCCTGATGTGAAGACGTGTGTGCTATGGTGGAAGTCATAACTTGAATCTTGCTGTTGAAGACAATTTTAAATTCCCTGGTGCTCCTACTCATCGTCATGATCACGGGGACACCAAATGGAGGCTGTTCTGTCGGTGAGGCTCTAGCTTCTACAACACCGGGGCGAGATCTTCATGTCGGTCCGTTAGTGGCGAACAAAACGCGAAGGGACATGCATGCTTTGGCTTCCGAGCGAGTGCCGCTTGCTAGAATGAGTCGAGCAGCAGAGATGGTATCGCGAGATGCTTCTGTACCACGAGCCTTGCCAGCTGTCTAGTGACATTACGACTCGTAGGATGTGGGCGACTAACAAGGATTGTCGAGATTCTCGTAGCGACAAAAGCAGCCAAGGTAGCCCTGGTTCAAGCCCCAACCAGTGAACGGTCAAGTCCAGGAGTCGCGTGGGAGAATAGCGTGGGAGAATAGCGTTGGTGGAGGGCAGTATCATGAAGATCGTCCGCACTCGATGACCACATTTACGTGCCATGGGGTCATACGTGGACGCCGAACAAGGACCCATAGCGCATAGTACCCCACGACTTGCCTCCATTTGGCTAACTACAGCGTCGACATGGGCTCCACGCTTTTCCAGGAGATGGGGGTAGATTTGGGGAAAGCGGGGGAGCGCTCGTTGGCCGATGTTGGTAGTTCAGGCATCGACAGACCGTTGCTTTGGGCCCGGCTCTATCGCGGCGCGAATGCTTGATGGCCCCAGAGTTAAGCGCCGCTGGGGGAACCGGGATTCGTGGCCACGACTCGCCATTTTCCCGCTCCTCCAGGCGATCGTCAGCGCCGAGCGTGCTGGATCGACCATCAAGTTGCAAGCACGATCCTCGAGTGTCCGTGCAGGCGGCACTTGATCAGCCAAGCACCATGGTTCTCGTGCGAAAGTTTGAAGTGGCTGCCGATTTGGAAAGAGCTCTGCCGTTGTCCTCGGTCGCGAAATGTGAAGTTGTCATTGCGGCTGCGGATGCTGTCGAGGCCATCTGAGAGCAGAAAGCGAGCATGCAATCCAAGGGAACTACATAGCTAGTCCTCTCCTTGCAGAAGCCAGCATACGGAATCGTTGGGAAATTGTTTGTAGGTAATTCCAACCCTGCCATGAGACATGAAGTGCTGGGGTTAAGAAACGAGTCTTATGGGTTGCGAGGGAAAGCGCCTTGCATTCGAGGTTCGCTTATGTCAGCTGACGCAAACGGCCAGAATGATCGGTCAGGACGACCACAAGACAGACCAGCGTCATCAGTATCACGTGACTGAATGCGACTCGAGGCATTCTCTTATCGTCCTCTCCTGTACTGATAAGCGACACGCAGACGACTCGCCCCACCACTTCTTCCCCTTCGCGGCTAGCACGTTTCGCTTGGCCTGGATCCGACGTCAACATTTTCGCGATTCCCTTTTTCTCCTCAAGCGAACTCTGGACGCGAATCGCGAACTGAACGAACCCGCTCACCAAAAGCACCTCTTTCCACGAAGGCACTCATCATGAGCAACTATCGCCCTTCGTACTCCAACAGTCGTGGAGGCCGTCGCGGCGACCAGCGCAACAGCCGCTCATATTTCGACGCACCACCACCACCACCTTCCCACGCTGCGCCGCCTCCTCCTCCAGGGCCCCCGGGCAGAGACAACTGGCGTCGTCATCAGGATGATGATCGCGACTACCGGAGACCCCCATCGCCTCGTCGCGACAACTACCAGCCCTCCTACAACAGCCCCCGGGACAACCGAAGATCTGGCGCGTACGATCAACGCGATTCCCGACCCCCCCAGGGCGACTTCAACTTTCGCTTCGATAAGCCTGCTGGCGTTGGCGAGACCTTTACCGACTCGTATCGCCCAGGAGGCCCCCCGCCCAGGAGAATTGCACAGCCCCGCGGCCGCGGCCGTGGAGGCTACCGCGGACGCGCCAGGTTCAACCCTGCTGAGCGCGAGCTCCTGAGGAAAGACAACGGGGAGGTGCGGGAAAAGCTCGTCGGCGAGGACGACGGAGCCAAGTATCGCGATATCGACGAACTGTCGGACGACGAGGAGGCTGATATGGACATATCCGACCAGTCTGACGATGACGCCGATCAACCCTCTAGTAAGCGGGCCCGTCGCGATGTCGAGGACGCAGCCGCTGGCGACAGTGTGCCCAAATGGTCGAATCCCGATGCCGAGACCGCCTTGCCACCCGACGATGTGCATCGTAAGAAGAAGGACATGGTCGCGATGATCCGAAAGGCGCGCATGGAGGACCAGGCGGCCAATAAACTGGCCGCTAGTACCGAGGCCGAGGATTACATCTCGTTTGACATGGACGATGACGACGACGGCGGACTGCAGATCAACGGCAACGCAGGAACTGGTTCGCGTGCCGGACGCGTCAACCAGGAGGCCCCTCGGTCAGGTGATCCGGGCGACCAAAACAGGCGCCTGCCTGCTGATAACCAGTTGCCTCCCAAACCTCCGCCGCAAAACACACGCAACGGGAGGGACCCACCGTCTGCCCCAAGCGACTCCGACCCCCTGGGCTCGCGCAAGCGCACCTTTGATGACGAGATCAAACCTCCCTCATACGGTGCCCTCAAGAAGGTCAACAAGATGCCTGTCAGAGGCCACGTTGTTCCCGAGTGGGAGCCCGTCCGCGAAGAGGATGATTGTCCCTGGATCGTCGCGGATCATTCCCAGACCTCCGATATGAGTGTTTGGTAGGTCCTCCCTCTCATCCGTGTGTCCTGGACCACCCGCTGATTTTTTGCCAGGCTCCACAAGGAAATTGTCGACTTTTACGAGCATGTGCGCCCTCGTGCCTTCGAGCAGCGCATGCGAAGCGAGTTGATCGAGCGCATCCGTGACTCCCTGCGTCGCAACCATAAATACCGTGGCTGCGAGGTTCATCCCTTTGGATCGTACATGTCTGGCCTGTACCTGCCCACTGCCGACATGGACATTGTTATCTGCTCCAAAGAGTGGCTCGCCCGTGGCATGACAGCCTTCCCTGGTGGCAGTTCTCTTTATAAGTTCAGGGGCTTCCTTACTCAGAACAAGCTGGCCGATCCTTCATCCGTGGAGGTCATCGCCAAGGCAAGGGTACCCCTGGTGAAGTACATTGACGCAGTCACGGGTTTGCGCGTCGACATTTCCTTCGACAGGATGGACGGTCCTGCCGCCATCAAGACCTTTTTGCAGTGGAAGGAGCAGTATCCTGCTCTGCCTGTCCTCGTCACGATCATCAAGCACTTCCTCGCCATGCGCGGTCTCAATGAGCCTGTCAACGGCGGCATTGGCAGCTTCTCCGTCAGCTGCATGGTCATGAGCATGCTGCAGCTGATGCCCAAGGTCCAGAGCAGGAACCTTGTTCCGGAGCATCACCTCGGTGAGATGCTGATGGAGTTCCTCGACCTCTACGGCAACAGGTTCGACTTCAAGACCACAGCGATCCGTATCAACCCGCCAGGCTATGTTAGGAAGGCAAGTACGATGGATTCTTTGCCAGGCAAGATTGCTAACCTGTGACAGTCGTCTAAGGACCACAACCTGACATACAAGAACCGAGACCGTCTTTCGATCATTGATCCCAACAACTCATCAAACGACATTGCCGGCGGCTCTAGTAACGTTGGCGTCATATTCTACGACTTTCACTCTGCCCACCGTATGATCAAGGAGCGCATGGCAGAACTATCCAAGGGTGGCGGATACGGGACTAACACGGCGAGCATTCTCGAGACGATCCTCGCAGGCAACTATTCGTCCTTCAGGTTGCAGCGCGCTCATCTCCGGCTCCTCCACGAGAAACACATTGGCCCCTGCGATGACTAGAAGACTGCCTGAAGCGTCGATGTTTACTGTCGAGTGGATTACGATTTTGCGAAGCGGTTGGGGCGTTCGAGGGCATTGCTTTTCAGAGATGTATCATGGCCAAGAGGGGTATTTTCAAGGTCCGACAAAGGCGGCGGACCGCGACGAATGGCGTTGAGGAGGAGAGCCCTGCATGCTCTCGCGGATACACGATACCCGGACTTCCTTTTGTCTTATCTTTGCTTCACCCCTGGCCCCCCGTTCCTATTTCGCGGGGCACTCTGGTCTGGCTCACTTGTACTCTATAGGGAACTGATACGCAGGCATCGCTGCTGTCGGAACCAGAGGGCCCACAGCTCGTGTCCTCACTCGGTCGGTTGCGGCTCGAGGAGGGGCTGCTGTGGGCCTACGAATTCAGATGCAGATTTCACTTCGACGATGGCTCCCACTGGCAGCTCCTTAAACTGACCTCTTTTCTCGCAGGCACGCCTTTGCTTGAGGGCTTGGGCAAGAGCGGCGAAGTCAAGCCCTTGGGGGCGCGAATGCTGCCGCTTGGTTTCGACACGGTTGGGACTCTTTGGAGTACCGCCCTTTTTCTCACTGTATGTTGCGCTTCACGCATGGCTACAGAGAGGAATGACGGGACAAAAACCTGTTCTCGACCGTGGTTTGAGATGTTGTAATGGAAGGAGTTGGTCACACCGATACAAGACCGACGAAGTCGGCTTCCCTCTCATTATCCAGGACTCAGGCAACAGCCCAATGGGAGCTCTAATTATGCGAACCACATGCATTGGACAATAAGTAAACAGGCAACAGCTGGCAGAATTGGATACCTCAACAGAACACGAATACAGCTGCAACAAAGCCCCCGCGCATCCTGCTCCGGCGGTTCCCCCGACGAGCCGAGCCACAATCTACCTGGAGGCAGTGCCCAGTTTTTGGCGCCGGCCCTATGGCCTGGACTTGCGGTGTCAGGTCATTGGCGCCCGCCGATGGATGAGACGATCGGTCGGGAGGAGTACCGTAACAGGCCACTGCCGGCGTCCAGTGGAACATGTCGGCTCTTGGCAGAGGGCGGCAAGGGGGTTTGACGGGCGGTGGTTGAATTTGAGTTTGCTGCGTCGCATAGCGGGCATTCAGATCAAGTTCCTCCGGTCGCGAGAGACACCGACGCGCAATAAGCTTCCAGATGAAAGCGCTTTCCCTCAGTCTTCTTGCTCCCTTCTGCCTTTAGGGAACCGGGCCATCGGCCTACTCACTCAGGCGAGTCGGAAAACCATGTCGCGTGGTCCACTGCAAATGTCAATGACACACGCCCAGCTGCTTCGGATGCGGGAGATTGGCGGCCGAGTCGGGCGAGAGGGCATTCTCTTGGGAGCTCATGAAGGATGGGCTTTGCATGCTTCTGAATGGTGCGGCGGCGCTTATTCGGCGGATCTGACGTGCCCAGAGGAGGAATCCTCGACTTGGCTCTTGGGGTCATCTAGGGCATGGGGGACTTTCGAAGCTTGAGCCGTTGATCACCTCGAGCAAGATGACCGCTCGTACTCCAGCAGGTTTGCTTCCCCAGGAAATGAGCCCTGAACGACAGACGAAGAGGGTGTGGGAATGCGGGGGATGTCCCGATGACTGGATCAGATCGATGCCCGTTACGTCGCAGGATTCTGCCGGTCGCGAATCATTGTCTCATGCAAACGCGTACGGCGTCGCACATGGCCCTGTCTCAACTCGCGGCGTGGCGATCACATGGCACCATTGGTTCGTCCGACTTCTCGAACTGCTCTCGAAGGACGAACGATTCTTTCGAGGTATTAGGCTCAGGAGCATCACACGTGCTTTCTGGCCTCATTTCAGAATCTTCAAGCCAGTATCATGAGTCGTTTGCCCGAGCCTGACTGTTTATGGTGGGCGTCGACTTCACCGAAATCCTTCGTCGACCCTATCTAAGAAACTTTGAGTAGCACGCTCAGAGAAGCTTTCCATGTCTAGGCTGGCGCACTGCGACGACTGGGATGATGCCCTGGCGGCGTCAGGTTTGTCTTACTTGACCTCTTCCCACGATGCCAGTGCCAAGTGGGCACATGGGCTGGGCATTTCAAACCAAATCACACCGCGCAGGGCTACACCGAACGCTGGTTGAGGACCAAGTCGCTCTGTATCCGTTCAACGCACCGAGAAGCAAGGAACCGACTCCGCAGTCGTCTCCAACGGCCGACATCTGTACATATGATCAAAGTGCCAAGTACCCTATTTCCGCTCCATACACATCCCACTGTTGGTGGCCGATCATGACCCGATGTTGGTCAACCCAGCCTGCAGCCGACCCCAGTTCCATGGCCAAGCTGTGTGATGCAACACTGCAGTACGTGGATGTATTCCTTAATGCCTAGACTGACAGGGCTTCCACCTCTCCGAACCTTTCGCCGCCCCCCGAATTTAACTTGGCCGTGGAACAAGACAAGGTTGAACGAGACGGGGGACGGGGGCCTTCGGTTACATATGTTTGGGCGTCCCCCTCTGATCTGCCTCGATGGAGGCGCTGCCCTGAAGCTCGACTCGTAAGACTGGACACACGTTTCTTTCGGGAGCTATCAAATTCAGTGACACGGTGCCACCTCATCGCAGAATCGCGGGGATTATAGACACCCAAGTTTGGACTGATCGGTCTGTCCACATCAAATCCAGCATGTGGCAGGCGAGCAACGTCTATGCCATTTGTGGCTTCGCCGCCATCGGTAAGTGATATCACCTCAAGGCGCCTCTCCTTTGCCTCGCGCTGGCCCGTCTCTCTCTGAACTCGACGAGCTCATCATGATGGTTTCTCAACCCGCCTCAAACAGGAACTGACATTCCCAGGCGGCGGCCTCTTCGGCTTTGACATCTCTTCCATGTCCGGCGTCCTCGGCACCGAGGCCTACCGCCGCTACTTTGACCACCCTACCGAGTACCGCCAGGGTGGCATCACCGCCTCCATGCCTGTGGGCTCTCTCCTGGGCGCCCTATCCTCTTCCTTCATCGCCGATCGCTTCTCACGAAAGGTGTCCCTCCAGATCGCCTGCATCTTCTGGGTCATCGGCGCCACGTTCCAGTGTGCTGCTAACGGCGTCGCCCTCCTCTGCGTCGGTCGCATCATCGCTGGCTACTGCGTCGGTATCTGCTCTGCCATTGTCCCTGTCTACCAGTCTGAGATCGCCCCCAAAGAAATTCGTGGCCGCGTTGTCTCGCTGCAACAATGGGCCATTACTTGGGGTATCCTGATTCAATACTTCATCCAGTACGGCGCCGCAGAAGGAACTGACGGTGGTCCTACCGACCCCGACCAGTCCACTGCCGCCTTTCGCATCCCCTGGGGTGTCCAGATGGTTCCTGGTATTATCCTTGGCATCGGTCTGTTCTTCTGTCCTTACAGCCCACGTTGGCTAGCTTCCAAGGACCGCTGGGAAGAGGCTATGCAGGTGCTCGTCCACGTTCACGGAAAGGGGAACCCCGACGACCCCAAGGTTCTCGCCCAGTATCAGGAGATTGAAGAGGCGCTTCGCTTCGAGCGGGAGCAGGCTGTCACGAGCTTCAAGGCCCTCATCGCACCGGGCATGTACAAGCGCGTGCTTCTAGGCATGTGCCTCCAGGCTTGGTCTCAGCTGTGCGGCATGAACATTATGATGTGTAAGTCTTCCATTTCGCCCTTTGAATTCAACATCGCTAACCTCTTCAGATTACATCGTCTACATCATGCAGGGTGCCGGACTCGGCAACCCCCTCCTGACCGCCTCGGTTCAGTACATCATCAACGTCGCACTTACCCTCCCAGCCATCATCTTCCTCGACAAGTGGGGCCGTCGCAAGCCCCTCGTCATCGGCTCCTTCTTTATGATGACCTGGCTCTTCATCTCCGGCGGCCTGCAGCAGGCCTATGGCGAGCCTAATACGGACGAGACAAGGACCTCGGAGAATGCCGATGTCACCTGGATAGTCTACGAGCAGCGGCCCGTTTCCATCGCCATCGTGTCGTGCTCGTACCTCTTTGTCGCCACGTTCGCGACCACATGGGGCCCTGTCAGCTGGACGTACCCGGCCGAGATCTTCCCCAGCAAGGTTCGCGCCAAGGCTGTGTCGCTCGCGACGGCGACCAACTGGTTCTTCAACACGGTACTGGCGTTTGCGGTGCCGCCGCTGCTATGGAACATTAACTACAACATGTACTACATCTTCGCGACATTCAATGCTCTTGCTTGTATTCACATGTTCCTTCTTGCGCCGGAGACGAAGGTATGTCCCATACTTGGCTTGATCTACTGGAGTTGTGCTAATGATAAGTAGGGCTTCACTCTTGAGGAGATGGATGACGTGTTCAACTCGGGCATTCCAGCGTGGCGGACGCATGTCAAGACTTCCAGGCTTGATGAGCTTGCAGTCGAGATTGAGGCGGCGAAAGACAAAGTCGATGGGCCCGTTGAACGTAATGATGGATATGTAGAGGAGGAGAAGGCTGCGGAGCCGACCACTGGGAGTCATGTCGACAACTCGCGCGCCGTCTAATGATGCACGAGCGAGGTACTTCATTGGTCTGTGGCTGAACTTTGAAGCACAGCCTTAATTTGCTCAGACCCTTGTGATGGGGAATATTCTGGCTTTTCTACTTTGGTTCTCGGGAAGTGTAGCTTTCTGTCAAGTTAATCCACTGGTTATTTGCACCTTCGGTGCTACGGCCAAGCCTCCCCAAGGTATCCGCCAAACGAAAATGCCCCGCGATCTTCGCCATTGCCTATGCGAGACCTGAGTCTTGGGCGATGCTCCTATCCTCTCTGGCAGGAGTCAGAACTGCGTGTTTCTAGTAATATCCCTCCTTGACCGGTTCGTAGACCCTGAGCCGTCTGGCCAGTTCATCCCGCTCCAGTTTGACCTTCCTCAGGTTCTCGGCCAGCTCGTGACACGAAATGGGGGCCTTGCTGAATCCAAAAACTCCGGCCGCCTCTCCGCATCTCGAGTTACGTTGACAGGTATGGGTACCGAGCCCCTCGAGCTTGGCCACGACGTTCTCGAGGACCTTCTTCTGCTCATCGAGTTCGCCAACGCAGAACATCAAGCTGTCAATTCGCTCCTGCTGCTGGAGGATAAGTTTCTCGAGGTCCTTGTTTGAAGGACCTGGGTCGGTGGGAGAGTACACCAAATTGGTGTTCGCTATACTGCGGTCAGCCGGCGTCCAAAGTTTTGTGTATGGTTGTAGGCTCACTGTGCTTGTCGTTAATCTCGAACATGTCTCTGATGCTGTTCCTTAACATGTTGAGTACACCATGTTCGGCTAGCGACATCTTCCCTGCAGCCTCATTGGTCACCGGCATCTGGTCGGCAATGGCGTACTGCATCAGCAGCTTGAAACCCGACTTCTTGAGCTCTCTCATCTTTCTGACGCCGGGGCTAGCAGAGCTGCCGCCCTTGTTGAAGTTGCTCAGGATTTGGGCGGCAATGTCCTCGAGCGGGAGGGGGAGCTCAATATCTTTGGCAGAGGTACAGCAGGCCTTGCCGTAGTCGAAGACAACGGCCATGGCCAGCGCCCACTTGGAGGCGGCAGTCATGATGCCGAAGGTCTCGGGGCGATACTTGTTGTTCGAGAAGGGGCTGTGCTTGAGAGACTCCAAGTGACTGGCCAGATCAACGAGCTTCCGGTTCATCATGAACTTCTTGTTGTGGAAGACGAATCCGGGCAGGATCATGGTGGCAGCCTTAACCTTGAATGAATGGGAAGTGAACGGAGCATCCAGGGAGATGATCTTGATGTTCATGTAGGTAACTTGATTCTCACCGTCCTTCTGCTCAGTCTGGTCACCCATGCTGACGTTGTCTGATAATTGTCGTTACTGGGAAGGGTTAGAGCAATGTAAGTGTGAACATTAACGGGAGCAATGCGTAGCAAATAAAGACAGTTGAGTTTCCTGCTGTCGAGTGTTTGGATTGATTTTTTAATAACGGTAGAAGGGAAAATAGTAGCGAGGCGAACCTGCCTTTGAATTTATAAGGTTTCGCAACTGCCCGAAATTATTGGCTTGGCCAATAGACCTGATCGCTCTATTCATCGTGGGCAAGATCCTATTGTTCCATCCGTGCTTCGGTATTCGCATAAATGGCCACTGGCTCAGGAGGTCGAGGCTATTGCTGGAACAATGCAATCAGTCAAACCTTGCCAGCACCTGATCATGTGGACAAGTCTTGTTCAAGGAAAGTGTTCCAAGTGACTTCTCCATAAACATGTGTCATGGATCAGATCGTGACAGGGCAGGTTGAAAAAGGATATGAGTCCAAGGACAATAGCAGATGTGCTCATCTTCAATCTTCAAGAGCTGATGGGCTGGTTGTGGGAATGGATAGCCTCACCTTCCACCCAATTTCAGTACATATATGCTACATCCTGTCTGTAGTGGAGGAGAAGACTCTCCCCGGCCGCCATTAGGTTTCATAGACACATCAAATGGTGGCGGTGAATGGAGGACCGGATCATAAAAGCAACCAGGGTAAAGATCTTTTTCACAAATGCGATGAATCTATTCACGTCCGAGGTTGCCGTGCGATCTCAGTCCATCGAGAACCTCCGTGGGCCATTTCCAAGATCTTCCTATGCTTTAATGGTCCCATTGCCCTGAAATCCGCCCTTCTGGGTGGTGAAGTTTTCCTTCACCCCCAAATCACGGATACGTCCGACAAGCAATTCCAGAATGCGGTATCCGGAGCCGGCAGAGTACCCAGGCAACTCATGACCGGCCAACTGCACCTCGTAGTACGTCACGCCACGCTCATAGCCCCACTGGCCAACTGTGCCAGCCTCACTCAGACGTCCATCGTTGTACTCTGGGTGGAAGGGAACGTAGAAGATCTGGTCCTGGGGATAGCTCTGGAATCCCTGAGCACCGTTCCAAGTGACGTTTTGTAGCGCAAAGAGGGTGCCGTTGGGCGGAAGAAGGAAATCGAGACGGCCGACACCGATGATTGTGTTGTTGGTGTGCTCAATGACGCGCTTGAGGACGTCGTTCTGAGCAGGAGCTAGGGAAGCATCAGAAGCAGTGGAGCTGGAGTTGCCGTTCCCAAAGACGTTGTTGGGAGTGCACTGGTACCAATCGACATCCGGGGCGTTGAGAGCCTTCTTGACGTCTGTGCGGTTGAAGTAGACCTGAGCACCGGGAGGCGAGTAGTCACCCTAAGTAGAATACGCGGTCAGCAAGATTCAGCCTACAGCACGATGGAATTTCGACGTCCTTACCTGGTTGACAATTCCGAGCTGGGATGCCTTGAAGGGGCATGTGTCGGTAATGTGGTAAATATTGAAGCAAGGGTTCACCTCAAGCGCCGCCTCATACGCCCAGTCGAAGATGTCGCAGGTGTAATTGCCAGATGGGTCTGCGTACGGGTCATCCAGCACAGGGAATGGCCCCTTAGGCGGAGGGAACGTGCCGTAGGTGTCGAGGTAGGTGGAGTAGTTGCAATGCTCGTGAGTCCAGCGCAGGGCATCCAGGGCGGAGTCGTTGAGGTACAGAAGATTCTGCCAGTACTCAATGTAAGGGTAGATTACCGCCTGCTGCTGAAGGGTGCTGTCTCCCAGAATAGGGTCATTGATGGCAACTCCACCGAGCTTGTAGTACTTGTCATCAGCGGCCGTGATGAAGGCATCCGCGATATAAGGCACGTAGAAGCCGGCGTAAGACTCGCCGGTGATGTAAGTAGTCGCCCCTTCAAGACCGAAAGTCTCAATGAAGTTTCGCCAGAAGCCGATAAATTGGAGGCCAAGCTCGACCTCATCGGTAATATTGGGGGAGCCTTGGCTGTAGCCAACCCCAACGGGCTGTTCGATCCATATCACGTTGGTACTGATGGTAATATGAGCCAACTATCCTGGAAAGACGAAGCTTCAATGTCATCTTACAGATTTGTCCAGCTGTATGAGTTGGGCGTGGGAGAGAGTGTACCCTCCTGCCAAAGGAAGGGCCCGTTCTCGGTCAGGAGACCACTGAGAGAACTGCAGCCGGGTCCTCCATTTAGCCTGAACGAATCATGTTAGCCATGTAGTGCTATTGATATACCTTGGACTGTGAAGTTTACCAGATGACTACCTCATCACCAGCATCGGGGTTGGTGGTTGGGAAAAACCAGAAGTAGAGCTCCCTCTCCTCATCGGGCGACTGAGAAATAGGGAGCAAGCCAGCGTATGACTCTCCAATGTCAAAGTCAACCTCAGGAATGCCAGTGCCGTTGACAGCAAATTTCTCGGTCTGGTTGTTGAGGAATCTGGACTCGCTTCGCTTCTGCAGGGTTGGCTGCTGGGGTGGCGCAGGCTGACGCTTCTGATGGCTTCGGGGATGCTTGTGGTCGAACGCGTTAAGAGCGCCACGGTTGAAAGTAGCCTGGGACAGAGTCCCCAACGACAGAAGAACGCTGAATAACTTGAGCTGCATCGTGAGAGCGTGGCGTGGCTGAAGTTAAACAGCTTGCAAAGAGAAGCTTCCGACAGCGCAGGCTTTATACCGCCTCGCCAATGTCAGCACGTCATGATCAACACCTTCGTGTGCCTCGGGAGAGACTGGCGTCATCTGCAAGTGCTACCTCATTACGCAAGTCGTATGTCGATAACGAGCCGTCAGAAGCCGTTACATGGCAGTTGCACGGCAACACGGCACCGCAGCGGGGGAGAAGCTATGGCGAGAGCTTGTTCGTGATAAGCTCTTTAGCGCGAAAATGCCGGGATCCGGCAAGGCCTCAGCTCATCTAGCTATACCCGTAACACAGCTGCCTATTGGAGTATCGCGTTTGGTGCGCAAGTTACGCGGCAGTCTGCTAGCTTGGCGATCGTCATCCCCAGCCTGGCATTTGTCGAGTTGCCACGAGCCGCAGCGAAGCCTATTCGCTGAAAAGCAATACCATGATGGCACGACAGGAGCCGGTCGATCCGGGCCTGCGGGGTACGGAGCGGAGCCTGGCAGCGCTGAACATTCGGCCGAGCTGTAGCCCACAACCACTGTTGCAGTCTAGAAGCCGAGCAGCGTGCGCGATTGGCACCATAAGATGAATGCGGCGAAAGAAGTCTGGGGGCACGTGCAAGCCTCGGAGTCTAAGTAGTCGCGGTCAACATTAGCGTCTAACGGCCAACGCACGTGGAGCGACCGAATTGAGTCCATCTTCGACCCTTGTGCAAACACGGCGATTGATCTACAAGCAAACAAAGCAAGCTTTTGCGTGCTTTGGGGCATTAGAAAGACCGCGGATTGATATCAGTCGTACACTCAACCAATCGCAAAGCTGACCGGTTTCGATGATTTGAGTCAAAAAAGATAGGGCCAAACGCAAGGAAGCTTAGGGCATAAAAACTGTCTTTTGCCTCATCTGATGCGGTAGCCCTTAAGATGTCCGCTGACGTGAGTGGGAATTATGCACTGGAATTATAACCTAGCTATTATTTACCTATCCCCATAGCTTAGCACCTACGATACCAGAGACAGAGGAGACCTTGGGCTCGGGCAAGGCAACCATGCTCAGAGAATAGAATCAGAGCTATGTCGTCATCGAGGCTTTCTCGAAGCGCCCTGAAGATTGATGTCACCTTAGCCGGGCCTTTATTGTAGAGCATCTCATTGATAGCCCGTATAGAAAAGATTTTGTCCTGACCTTGGATGCCAGGGACCCACTATGTAGACCTTCAAGCAGAGTGTTTTCGTATTGATACCTCCAGCAATACAACTTCTAGTACCACGTCTATTGTTTCAACAAGTCCTCCACTTATTTCTGAATTGTTACTACGTGGGGCCACGGCCTTGTCCGATGTCAAGGGGTTGCTTGAACAATTTTAGCGATGCATGTTCGGGTGTCTTACATGCGGCTACGGATTGGGGACGAACGCCCTATTCCGCTTGATCGCTGCATTGAAGTGCTGGACACTGAATATCAACCCCATGCTTGGCTGCCAGGGTCGGTTAAGGCATCATTGGCTAGGGCTTGGGAGCGTTGTCTGGTACCGCACACGCCTGCGGCACAGACACCACTTGGCAATCAACTTGGCCGTCATACTCTGCAGTAAAACGGTCTATACATGAGCAGTAGCAGTAGCCTTGCTCAGGCTTGTATTTCTTCGTTGGCCTCAAGTAGTGTTGTTTTCTAGCGCTGGCTGGTGTTCATACTTGGCCTCCATGCCGCAGAGAGGGTTCGGTGCCGCAGGCCGACGTTCCCTCTGTTACGTATCATATCGTATCACTTGAGTCTGATGCCAAATGCCTCATGATAAACTTTGGTTTAGAAAGACGTGTTTACAGCATACACGTTCATCTGGAGGAGGATCCCGGGCGAACGGGGTGTCCCGATAACACGAACCATGAGACCAAATGTCACGATGTAAGCACAAGCCACGAAGAGGACATATAAGTATAAAGGTTGTCCTAGAGCCCACTCGCATTTTCAGATTCACACCTCCAGCCATCAACTCCTGGTACCCAATATTCTGCATCCGCAACGTCCTTTAAACCATGAAAGACTCACATCTCATCGCCGTTCAGCTGGCATTCGCCGCGACAGTTGTGTTCAGCTCGCCAGGGACGGACAGCGCTGGTCACATTCAAGCAAGTGACTACCGCGTCGAGAGACGTGACGGCGGGGAGACGAACACTTTCAAGCACGACGCTATTATCACGGAACGCTACGTTGAGCTCGCAAAGCTCAATGGCGTCAATCTCACGCAGAGTCCGAGTCGTCGCAAATAAAGGGAGGCGACCGTCCCCCCAAGCTCCCACGCCGTGACACAGATTCCGCTGCCACCATCAAAGCGGGCAATATGAATTACATTGTTTCGCTCGCTTTCAAGTCTGAACTCCGAAATCTCTTCTCCCATAAGACGATCGGAGTCTTAGAGAACGAATTAGGCTGGACAAGATTAAAGAGAACGAATTTGGTCAAGGCACATTTCATGGAGAACACGGTGCGCTTTGGGTTAGAAATAGGTGGTATCACTCATCTCAGTAATAAGCAGGTGTTTCGTGAAAAGCCCTAAGGGACCATCCTGGGAATCAGGAAAGTCTCACTTCTGTGCATTGAGACACCACTCAGCCAAGGATCTGCGATCTACCACCGTCCTTATTATCCTAAATACCTAGTGAATCTGACTTCCATTTGATAAGCCGAAACCACTGTTCCAGCCTTGACTTTGGCCGTTCCCGATGTGTTAAGCAGCGTATCTTCCACGATATCCTCGCCAATATCAATAAGACCCAGCCCGAGCGTTTGCCTTGCGGCCCATTCAATCGTTCGATCGTAGGATTTCGGCTCGAACTTGACCACGACAAAGTACTGGAAACTACCGCTTTCAGCCGCTCTAATCTGATGAACGTTAGCGATTTATAAAACAAGCTAGACCAAGAGACATACTCTCGTGTCCATGCTAACAGCGGCGAACAGGTTGAATCCAGATGACCAAGAGGTTGGATATTAAAGTTGAGTATTCTACGTGACAGGTAGTAGAGGAACACAGCCGCGGTTTCGGACTCTCGCAGCGACAGGTAGGTTGCAGGGCAGGAAGAAGGGCAACGTGACCAGGTGGGGGATGCGGCACTTAATGTACCTTGCACACAACGGCTTGGGCAGCAACGGTATCTATTCGTTAGGTGTCGGGGGACTGTCGAATTGGGGGGATCTGGCGAAAAAGTAGAGTCATAACGACGAGAGTCTGCGAACGAAAGCATATGGCAAGGCATCCACGGCAAGATGTTACGCAAATTTCAAGCCATAATTCAGGCTCGCAAGTTCGCCCGATGGCTACCCCATAACAAGGCTAGGATTGGTCATCCGCCGCATGAGCCATTTCCCGAAGCTATCCCTGAGCGTGAAGTTTGGGCCATACTCGGATGACGAATGATTGACACCTCGATTTTGTCATTTTCTCACTCATCAATCATCCCCTCTTTCAGCTGTGTGCCTAACGCTGGCGAGCGCCCCTGCTGATCTACGCGTAACACCAGTGTACAAGCACACAGTCTTCAAGCGCAACGACCGCGACGACTTCACCATCTGGGTGAGCAACATCGCACATCGACGTGTCGTCCCTGACAGCTGAGGAGGGCGAACCTGATGACTCTGGCACGCTTTACGAGCGCGCTTTCGGTGCGAAGCCGATGCAGCTTAGGAAGAAGGTCCTCGACAAACTATCACTTGGCGCTCGTTCTCGCCCCTCTTCCTCCTACTCTGATCTCGTAGAGTCTTCGTCATCCTCCTCAGGGGGATTAAATGCGATAAGGGAATGGTGCGCTCGCGAGGGGGGCGGGTGGTTGATGCCAGCCTTCGACTGTAAATGGTATGACCTTCTCATCGGGGGATCCAACAACGGTGCCAACGCCGTATTCAAGACGGAGAGGATCATCAAGAGCAAGGTTGTCCCGCTCACAGTTACGGATGTTCGCACGCTCATCCACGTGGCTCAAAATAGGTACAAACGGCAATTTGGCGGAGGTTGGAGGATCTCGGCAGAAGGCAAATCCAGCTGCAGTCGAGCGCACCCCGAATTTGGATCCCCCAAAGTCGGCTGGCGGATCGGCTGGACTAGCCGGGATCCTACTAAGGGTCACTAGAACGTTGGACAGAGAGCGGCGGGGGGCGGGCTGTGTTGACCTTGATGCCTGCTGTACGTTCTTAAATTTTTCTCGGCTTCATAGTACCTAAGGAACGTTGTTGTGTCAAGTGCTTCTGCGATGACTTTTAGCTTGCTCGGTTCGAATCATCAGTCGCAGTCGGGGTAACGGGCCAACTAGCGGCGAGCATGCTTGTTTAAGGAGCCATGATCGTCTGGGCTTGAAAATATCAACTCGACACGCGACAAGATTGTCGTGCCCGGAGTCCATGTGCTTTGCTGGCAGGCTACCATTGCCCTTGGAGACAGTGACTGACCACCAGCTCGGTTCGGGCCACGGAGAATTGTCCGGAGCATAATCCGCAGGCTTTACTTCCCCATCCTTGCGTTGTACATCCCATCAGTGCTTAAAAACCATCTTAAGGCAGGTATTGGGGAAATGCGGGGTGCATGTTGCCCCCCACCAGAATGGCGACGATTCGCGACCAGACGGATATCCGGGGAAAGGGTCGGCAAGCCGTAAGCCATGAAGCTCTCCCAAAGCTCAAGGCTATCATCAGAGAAACATCATTTAAATAGTGCGTTTGTCGCACCTGGTCCATTCATCCCTGCTTCTCACCTACCTGTATACACCTGCAAACTTTCCCAAACCAAGCCTGAAGCAGAGATGTTAAGCTTCCCAGTTCATTGGCTTCTTCTAGGCCTCTCAATTGCTTGCAGTATAGCTCAAGCATCATGCAACTCCATCAATACGTATCCCATACCGGACGGGGTGGCACAGAAAGATTCTTACGGTGTCAAAGTCCGCTCGCCTGGAGGGAAGTGGCACGCGCTCGAGATCTATGAAACTCGGCACCACGAAGTCAACGTGACGACAGGAAGGACAGCGACGCATACGGGATCCTTGGCCTACTTCGATTTCAACGGCCACGTTGAAGTTTCAATCTCATACAACACTGGTCCAATTACGAAGGCCCGCATCCGCCCTGATTCATACGGCATCATCCCCGTGGTTGAGGAGAGCTCCATGGTTTTCACTCTCGACAAACCGAGGAACCTGGTCATCCACGCCACCGAAGGTGTCTTTGACGTATTACATCTCTTCAGCAATCGCATAGTGGATGACAAAGCCGCGAAGGAAGATCCAGACACCTTATACTACGGACCAGGCTATCATACTGCCAACGAGACCATCGTGGTGACCTCTGGCAAGACCCTCTACCTCGCGGGAGGCGCCGTCTTGAAGGCATCAGTCAGTTTCGACAACTCCACCAACGCTTCCCTCCGAGGCCACGGAATCCTTTACAAGTCCGACAAGCACACCATCTCAGCATGGCAGAGCAAGAACATCCTGATCGAGGACATTACCGTCTTGAATCCGGGCCACTACACTGTCATGATTGCCGAGTCAGATGATGTGACCATCAGCGGTCTAAGATCTTTCAGCGCTGTGCAGTGGGGAGACGGCATAGACATCTTCAGCAGCCAGAACATTCTTATCGACGGCGTGTTCATGCGTACTTCAGACGACTCCATCGCAATTTACACTCATAGATGGGAGTACTACGGCGACGTCCGGAATGTCACGGTTCAGAACTCGATCTTGTGGGCGGACCTAGCACACCCAGTCAACATAGGAACTCACGGGAACACACTCAACCCCGAGACACTGTCGGGCTTGACGCTGTCCAATATTGACATTCTTGATCATCGAGAGTTCCAGATGGGCTACCAGGGATGCATCGCAATCAACCCTGGCGACAGCAACTTGGTTGAGAACGTCCTGATCGAGGATGTACGTGTTGAAGACTTTCGGCACGGCCAGCTGATCACGATGATGGTGATGTACAACCAAAAGTACAACACCTCACCTGGCCGAGGAATCTCGAACGTGACGATTCGTAATCTCAGCTACAAGGGCGGGAATGCTGGAACTGCGATAATGACGGGCTACAACGAGACGCGAGGTATCGAGTTCGTCAAATTTGAGAACTTGACCATCAACGGACTCGGGATAAGCGATACCATGGCGAAGCCGGGCTGGTACTTGACGTCTGACTTTTTCCCCATGTACACCAACGAGCATGTCAAAAACCTGACATTCACGTAGCGATGGAGGGACAGGCCGTAGATAAACTTATACATCTTATGCCGTATCAACGCCAAATGATTTTCAATCTCTCTACTTCATATCATGGTCATCTAATTCATACAAGCGCTCTCCTGCCTACTAGGCCGTCTTCGTCGCCTTTCCCAGCCTCGTCTTGACTTCCTTCACAACAGCAGCAGTAACCTCCTTTGTCGTGGCCGAGCCACCGAGATCAGCAGTGTTGATGCCGGCCTGGCACACAGCCTCGACGCACTCCATCAGCTGATCAGAGGCCTTCTTCTCTCCCAGCCATGCCAGCATCTCAGCGGCGGTCCAGAACGTGGCGACGGGATTGGCTACGCCCTTGCCCGTGATGTCGAAGGCAGAGCCATGGATAGGCTCGAACATGGAGGGGTTCTCGCGCGTCGGGTCGAGGTTGCTGGTGGGGGCGATGCCGATGGAGCCAGCGAGGGCGGCGGCGAGATCAGAGAGAATATCGGCGTGCTGTGCTCATTAGCCGGCGAACTCTGCCATACATGACGTTGAAGCTTACCAGGTTCGTGGCGACGATGGTGTCCAGGCTCTCGGGCTTCAGGACCATCCTTGTGGTCATGGCATCGACCAGCATCTTATCGACCTCGACGTCGGGGAAGTCGTTGGCAACGATGGCGGCGACCTCGTCCCACAGGACCATGCCGTTCCTCTGGGCGTTGCTCTTGGTGACAACGGTAAGAAGCTTTCGGGGCCTGCTTTGGGCGGTCTCAAAGGCGAAGCGCATCAAACGCTCAACACCGTGGCGGGTGAAGATGGAGACCTCGGTGGCCGTCTCCCAAGCCTGGCCGCGGTGCGAACGGCCGCCTTGACCGGCATACTCGCCCTCGCTGTTCTCACGAATAATGACCCAGTCAAGATCCCCAGTCTTGCAGTTGCGAAGAGGGGACTGGGTGCCGGGCAGAACGCGCGTAGGGCGAACGTTGGCGTACTGCTGGAAGGGCTGGCAGATGGCAAGGCGGAGGCCCCATAGGGAGATGTGGTCGGGGACGTCGGGGGCACCAACGGCACCGAAAAGAATGGCGTCATGCTTCCTCAGCTGCTCGAGGCCGCCGTCGGGAATGTACTTCCCGGTCTTCTTGTAGGTGTCGGAGCTCCAGTCGTAGTCGGTGAAGTCAAGATCGAAGGAACCAAGAGTCTCGGCAAGAGCCTTGAGGACCTCGACGCCGGCGTCGACGACCTCCGGGCCGATACCATCAGCACCCATAGATGCAATGCTGTAGCACTTGCGTGCGGGGACGGCACTAGGAGACATGGTGAGATAGGATATGGAGAATATGGAGGAGTAAGGTTGTGGTTGATCTTCAAGATGCCTGATCTGATAAGTGAGGGGTGAGGTGATGAGATTCTTTGAACAAGGAGATGTCTAAGAGGAGATCTCTTTTGTAATTGAGAAACTGCCTCTGTGAACCCGACAACGGCCGGACCCAACATGAAGTTCCGGAGGGCCGCAATTGCGGGGAGTCCATGAGCGTGTGGAGTAGTTGGGGTTGTGAGGGGTGTCTGACTGCGGATGAAGAAAAACGCGCGGACAAAGAGTAGTCCGTGGTATTTCCATAGTCCGCTACCACGGACTCGCGGGAAACTGAACCTGGCGTTTAGTCCTGCCAAGGCTGTGACTCTGGTTGCAAGCCACGATGGAGCCTTCAAGAAAATGGCAGAGACGCGATGGTACCGCGCCGACCCATTGCAAGAGCCTCACCTTGCATTCAAGATAACCGATCCATAATCGATTTCCTTTTCGAGGAAGCCCTCTTACACCGACCCTCACCACATGCTCGCCCATCTTCAGCGATCAGCAGCCAGCCGCCATGATCGATTCTTCTGCCGTAGAAAGTTGTCTCCAACACATTATTCCTGCGGTAACCTCACATAGGCAGCATTCGTCGGCACCATTCATACTCGGTCTCTCTGGCCTACAAGGCAGTGGCAAGTCAACATGGGCGACCGCACTCGCCGAAACCCTGAACAACGAGCATGGGATCACAACAAGAACCCTCTCCCTTGACGATCTGTACCACGACCATCCACAGCTTGTGGCTTTGAGAGAAGGCCATGCCGGCAATGATCTACTACGCACTCGCGGACAACCCGGAACACACGACGAGAATCTTGCCCGGCGGTTCTTTGACGACCTTGTCCAGCCTTCGAAAGCCGATGTCTCTGCTGGGAGCAACAGCACCCACATAGGATGGCCAGCATTCGACAAGAGCCTGCACAACGGCGAGGGAGGACGAGTCCCTGAGTCCAAGTGGCAAGAAGTCCCACGCAGCCCTCCGCTAGATGTCCTCATCTTCGAGGGGTGGTGCGTAGGTTTCCAGCCCCTCAAACCCGCTGACGTCCAAGCGAAATGGGAAGCAGCACACGACACATCCTCAAGCCCAGCAAACCGAAGCTCGTCCGAATTTTCGACACAAACACTTGCCGATCACAAATTGGATGATCTATTGCTGATAAACAAGAATCTCGAGAGATACTGCGAAACATTCATGGGTTCCTGGAGATTTGACGCGTTTGTCCACTTGGACACAACAGAGCTGTCCAATGTTTACCACTGGAGGCTTGGCCAAGAGAAAGCTTTATGGAAGGCAAAGGGAACAGGGATGACGGATGCACAAGTGATACGTTTTGTCAGGGGGTACATGCCTGCTTACGAGCTCTACCTAGATGATCTTTCCACTGGATCGTTATTCAAGGATGATAAGGAGGCCAGAAAGAAGGTACAGATCAGGATCGTCCTGGACGCGAACCGTGGCGTCAAGTCTTTGGAAAGGTTACAATAGTTGCAGCATTTTGCGAGATTCAAGGGACGAGGTCTTTGGTTAATTTGTGACTTGACTGAAGGAAGCCTGCTTTGTTTGACACTTGATGATACTCATATGTTGAAGGATGATGTCATATCCGAATTTCTCAAGTCCAAACCACGATCTATCGGTAGGTATCTTACTCAACATTCCTACTTGTCTGGTTACTACGCCAGTTGAGATTTGCTCCCTTCGTGTTTTGCCATGAAACCACGACCGTGCAAGTAACGGTTCCCAGATCGACCATTCTCCACCAAAACAATGCTACCCCATCTCAAAGCTCCGTCTAAAGTCCCGACCCCGCGTACCATGCCCACGGGGAAAACAAGCTGCGAGCCGCCCAGACGGGTCCTTCAGAGCGGCTGAATACCCTTCACAGGCCCTCCCCCGCAATTGTTGGCCCCGGCGAGAAAGGCTTGAATCATGGACGTGCTAGCATCTCCGGACACCATCAAATGACTCGTCCAGGGGGGCCAGACCGCTTACCAGCTACCCCACGAGCCCCAATCCCCGCATCCCCAAAGCATGGTTATCAACCCCGAAGGCCGAAGTGCAGGCAAGTAATGAACAGCCTCCGGACGTGTCAACCTCCGCAGACTCATTCCCCGCCGGGCGCTGAATGAAACCTCCAGAATCAGGTCCGGGGTCTCCAACTTTCGCGCTTCTCTCATCTCCCGTCCCCAGAAAAACATAAGAAAACTCCGGGGAAAAGGTGTCTCGGCGCCAGGTATAAGACACTGCCTATCCTCTCGGCATCTGGGGTTGGCGTCTTGTCAGGACAACTTGGCTTTCACCCTTCTGCACCAGTTCCCACATTTGCCCCCAGGATTATACAGTCTCTTGTCTTGTCACGCTCCTCCTCAGCCAATCACCATGTCTTCCGAGAAGCAGCAGGCTGGGCCTCGCGACGTTGACACCAAGCCAAGCGACAACTTCGTCGAGATGTCTGGCGATAGTAGCGAGAACGAAAAGGGTCTGCGCGAGGGCGCTGATTACTCTGGCGCTGTCAAGAAGACAAGCCCGGAGGAGATCGCCCTTGTCCGGAAACTCGATTGGCACATCATGCCTACTTTGTGGTCGATGTACTTTCTAAACTACGTAAGTCGCCGAATATTCTAACGGGTCAATTGCCGCTGACAGAATGATCCAGCTTGATCGAAATGCAATTGCCCAGGCCAGACTTGATGGTCTTGAGGACGACCTTGGTCTCGTCGGATCGCAGTACAACACCTGTATCTCCATCCTGTTCGTTGGGTAAGTCGGGACTGATTGAATCGCCGAGTAACAACAAAAGACCATCGACTGACGATAAGTAGCTATCTTCTCATGCAGATTCCTTCGAACATGCTCATGTCTTCCAAATACGTCCGGCCATCCATCTACATGGGCATCTGCATGATGACTTGGGCCGTGGTCTCTGCCTGCACCGCTCTCGTACACAACTACGCTGGTCTTGTCGCCGTCCGCTTCTTTCTCGGCATCACGGAGGCACCGTTCTATCCCGGTGCTCTCTACATGCTGTCTATCTTCTACACTCGTAAGGAGATCGCCACCCGCCTCGCCATCTTGTACTCCGGCAACATTTTCGCCACGTCGTTCTCTGGTCTTATCGCCGCCGCTGTCTACAACACCGTTAGCGGCAACCACGGCCTTGCAGGCTGGAAGTGGCTGTTCATCATTGAGGGCTGTGTCACTTTCGGCGTCGCCATTATCGGCATGTTCACCCTGGCCGACAGCCCGCTTACGACCCGCTGGCTCACACCCGAGCAACGCCAGCTCGCCCATGACCGCATGGTGCGCGACACGGTCGGCCTCGAGGAGAGCAAGGGCGCCAAAGCCGGCTTCATGCAAGCAGTTCGCGATCCTCGCTTATGGGCATTTTGCTTTATCCAGAATATGCATCTAAGCGCATGTAGCTTTAACAATTTCTTCCCTACCGTTGTCGGCTCCCTTGGCTTCGACAGGACTATCACGCTGGTTCTGACCTGTCCTCCTTACCTGGTCTCGGGCGTGTTTGGATATCTGGCCGGTATGTCTTCAGGCCGCTTCAACGAGCGCACTTGGCACATCACCTTTGGCATGGGCGTCGCCATCGTCGGTTTCGTGATATCCTGCGCAACGATGAACGTTCCGGCCCGCTACGTATCTTGCTTCCTTTTCGCTTCGGGAGCATACTCAGTCAACTCGATGATCCTTGGCTGGGTCTCGGCGACGTTGGGCCAGACTCAGGAGAAGAAGGCCGTCAGTCTGTCGATCGTCAACGTCATGGCGAACGCCTCGTACATTTACACAGCGTACCTCTACCCGGAGAGCGATGGTCCTCGATACTTGACAGCCATGGCGAGCAACGCAGCGTTTGCTTTTGCTTGCATCGCTGGTGTCTGGGGTCTGCGGTTCTGGCTTATTCATGACAACAAGAAGCTCGACCGCGCGGGCAACTCAAATGGTATGCGCTTCGCATACTAAGAAGAGAGGAAGTGCTTGGGATTTTAAGAAGATAGGGCTGAAAAGGGGTTGTTTAGCTCGGGCCCTCAGTCCATTAAGCGGTCAACCAAATTCAGTCTGAGGGGTGGCCTTTGAATTTTAGTATATCAGGTCCTTAACGTTGAATCTTTTAAATGAATATTAGATGTGAATAAGACCATGTTCTTCAATCACTTAATGCCCTGATATGAGCAGAGAACTGGAGCTTGATTCTATGTTAGGCATTTTGGTATCGGATGTTTTAGTTACCGCGGCCGATGGTCACATTTAAGAATACAAAGATGTGTATGTACTTAAAAGGTTGTTCCATGGTGCGGCCGCGCGACCTGGTATGCCCCCCCCCATTGCGCTGGTGCCCCATTGCGCTATTGCCTCCATGTACCTTGCACTATGCACCCACCTGTCGCTGTTGCCCTCATTGAGCTATTGCTACAATTACGCCCCTACCCTCTAGGTCACCCAGAGCCTAACTTGGTTACACGTATGGCTTCTTCAGATCCTCGAGAGCCTGAGTTCGTTGCCCCCATGCCTTCTAGACACCCCCCAGAGCCTCTTTTCATTACCCACATGCCTTCGAAAGATCCCCCGAAGCAATCAGATGCGCTTGTACCTTCGACAGATCTCTCAGAGCCTATCCTTGTTGCACCCATGCTCTACAAAGGTTTCCCGGAGCCTAACATTGTTGCGCCCACGCCCTTTGAAGATCCCCTGGAGATTAATAAGGTTGCACTCATGCCTTCTGAAGGTCTCCCAAAGCCTGATCTAGATGCGCCCATCCATGCTGGAGACCCCCCAAAGCCCAACTTGCAGGGCAAATCCGCGGAGCGACGATGAAACAGGTGCGGTCAGACTACTGACCAGGGCTCAAGTGCCGCGGAGGACCAGCACACCACTATTGGAGGAGCTGCGGAGGGCCTCACTCGTACGGTAGAGGGTGATTTTTCCATGCTTCATATCGCCATACCTACAAATTATCCGCGGGACGCACTCTTGGGAGACGTCTTCACCCTGCCTATGTGTCTGAGTTGGGGGGAAGAAGGCATCGCCATTCTCATTATTGTTGCACAAGGCTCTGGGAACTTCGCTCACATGATGTACTTGTTGCCAAGAGCGCTGTATCTAAACTACCGAAGATACGACCAAGTAGGATCTACCGAAGGATCAAACTGAGCCGCCGCCATGTACGGATAGTCGATCGCCCCTAGTGAATTCGCAAACAGCTGGTCATACCAGACCATTGACTCCTGTCCTTCCCCGGGCAGCACTTCCTGCTGTGGAAACGAGAATGCCCCGCCAGCTGCAGACGAGGGCAGCTGTTGGCTGTCGAGGCCAGACGGAGCCGTCCTTCCTGGCCCCTGTTGTGGCATGCGCATCTGCCACGAGTCTGGGTTCAATGGGGATGTGGTTGAGCCTGTTGGCTGACGCCATTGAAGCGATTCGGCATCGCTGGCTCCAACTCTACTTTCTGGCTCCCGATCCACGTTGAACATAGCGTCCGTCGCACTTTCATTGACGTCGGCTGCACCCGCGGACGGGTCGTCAGGCATCCCCGAAGATGTAGCTAATGTGGGAGAGAAGCCCGTCGGCGCACGACGGGGGTGGACCGATTGAGTACGGGGAACCGAAGTCGAGTCTGAACGAAGACCTCGCCGCCCCGCACTGCCCTGTTGTCGGGAGTGTTGTAGTGGGTTTTGGTGCCGGGCTGCCGCCGCCGAGGGCGCGTTGCCCGGCATGGCATTGGGGTTGGGGACCTCTCGAACAGCTGCCGTCAACTCATCGATGGCGGAGAGGCAGTACTCAGGCCATGCCGTTTCTCGGGCAGCAATATGACGCAGCATGTCCTTGCCCGCTTCGACATGTCTGTTTGGATGAAACGTCAGCAGAATGCTCAAGAGGGTAGCAAGAATGGCGTACCGCAGCGCACTCGACAGAGGCAGCTGCCGCTCCGACGCAGCGTAGATCAGGATGAATGAGCTGATCCAGATGGCCCAAGTGATGGTCGGCCAAAGTATCGGCTCCAACAGCGTATTTCCATCCGTGCTGCTTGACTTGTAGCGGGCTTGGTGCTTCTTGAGGGCAATCAGGATTGACCTGGCAGCGAAGATGCAGTTCTGAAGCCCCGCGCAGTATGAGCCACTGGAGGGATCAGAGGCCATCATTGGCCTGTTGAGAGATATTTTTGATTCGAACTTCAAGAGCAAGAGAAAAACGCGATGACCGGGTGAAAGGGCCGGCTCAATGTTGCCCTCATCTGGTAGCTCGCCATCACTAGCTTCGTCCTCGAGAGCGTCATGAATCTCGTTGGACCAGCGAGCCATCTCGGCCTGGACGTAGCTTTCATGCGTTGGAGTATCGTCCCGACTGGATATTGACTTGTTTCGCAGCTCTAGGATGAGCCCGCGTATCCGAGCATGCTTCGCAAGATATGTAAGGAGCTGCAGTCGATTGTCTTCAGGCTGGACCTGTGTGGAGTGTATTTCCTCCCCCGGGTAGCAGACATCAACGTCGTCGTCGCGAATGTCCAGCGGCAGCCCAAGAGATTGTGAGAGGAATCGCTCGTTGCAGTAGAGCGACCAAAAGACACGACGTCGGACGTGAGCCTCTTGCTTTGTGAAGAATGGATACCGGGATGGGCAGCGGTGGAGACCCAGGTGGAAAGCCATGCGCACGATCAAGCCGCCAAGTCGTGACGCCGCGTTGAGTCGGAGCATTGATATGAGGAACAGTTGTATGCTGAGGGCAGCTTGCGTGGCGTGGAGCGAAGCAGGCTGGTAGAGGGCGAATTGGGATGCCGACATGGCTTCTTCGATCGTGTGAAAAACGAGTGACGGTGGGAGAGGTTGATCGAAGGGGGCAAGCTGCCGGCTGTCAGCCAGCGAGATGGATAGAATGGAGCGTAGTATGGACTGTTCGAGGTGGTTGACAGAGGCTATGCCGCCGTTGCTGACCTTTTCGAAGACGGCGAGGACGTCAGGGGCACTCAGGAACGGCAGCGTAGGATGCCATGCTTGGAAGTAGCTCTTGGACCAGGCGACGAGCTGCTCGAAGGTGGGCAGTGTTTCTCCCGTCTCGGTCTCGACGGCGACTTCGTGATCCTTCCAGAGATACTGCTGGCCGCCGTCGCGAGACGTCTGTCCTGGCTGCAGCTGGTCATCTTCCCCAGGTACGAGGTGGTTGATGCCTTCGGGTCCGGCAGCCCTGGATGCCGACTTTCGAGAGAGGCGAAGATAGACACCACGGATGAAGTGAATGCCGCTGGCGCTGCCGACAAAACGAGACGTGTCATGCCGCCCCGTGTCTCGCATCAGCCCATACTCTCGAGCAGGTGGATCGACTGCCTGCGAATACTTCCGCTTGCGGGACTGGTTGAGGTGGGAGTGGGCAGGGCTGAGTCCGAAAGTGCCCGACTCGGAAGAAGCGACAGGGGACTCGACGGCCTCCATGGCGAGCCTGATGTCGCGGACTGGAAGAGCCCAAGATCAATGGGACGTGGACTCGTGCGGGACACCCAGCCAAGGGAGGCGGCGATAACAAACAACCCTGGCCTTGACCAGAGCCCTCGCTCGGCTGGAGCTGGAGATGCCAGGCTCCGGTGAGATCTGGCGCGCGACGAGCGCAAATCTCAAGCTGTTACTCCCGACACATCAGATGAGATGAAGCTTCCTTAGTATGCGCTGAAGTGGAGGTTGAGCAGGGTTGCAGCATCATGGCGTTGGACAGCTGATGGTGCGGTCAAACAATCTTTCTTCGTTCGTAGACGGAAGATGGATTCGGGATTGGTCCAGCTGAAGGTGGACTCTCAGGTGGTAGCACGTGATGGGGAAAGCTGTAAAAAGCTTACAGTGTAGATCCCCCCGAAATCTGTTTCTAACCATGGCGCGGACAAAGAAAACTCCGCACACCTCACACAACCCCTCAGTCCCTGTATCCATGTCCGTCCGGACCTGACTTTGTCCTCCCTCAAATACAGACAGTCGTCGGCCCCAGTTCCCACCAGATCTTCAAACCATGGCGGACCCCAAATCTGGCCAAGAAGGCAGCACCACCCTGAGTCCCATCGCTTGCGAGTCTTGCCGCCAGAGAAAGCGCGGGGTAAGTGATCCTGGTCTTCGTTTCCCCTCCCTCGAGAGTTTGAATCCCTTATCAAACATCATTCCTTATCGCCCACGGAGCCCCTGAGTCGCGAGCCTCTAAGTCGTCCTGGCCGCTCTGGTCATGGTGGTCATCGCAAAGTCACCATTCAACGCCTGCGCAATTGTTCCCGTGCACTGAGCAGTGACTTTTCCAAAGCTAACGGTCGATTACAGTGTGATCGAAGGCTGTCAGTCTCTCCCTCTCTTCCACCAACTCTTTCCCTCGCCTCGAGGTCCTTCAGTTACCGTCAGACCAGGGTCGCTCAGTTCATCTGTCAACAGGCATCGCTGACCGGCTCGCTCCAATTTTTCAGGCCATACTGCCTACAATGCCATAGAGAACCATCAAAATGCCACTATCCTGAGAAGAGCAAACGGTACAATTTCCCATTTCCGGTCGACGGAGCCTGAGTTGACGCTTGTTCCTAGGGGAATCCCGTTTGGGTATCTCACGAAGCTCGAGAGCCGGCTCGCGGAAACGGAGGCTGCTCTATTCCGAACCCTCGCCAGCATCGTCGACAGTCGCTCTCTCGATTCCGCCATGTCTGGGCCCAGCCCCTCATCAAGCTCCTGGACGCCGCGGCAGAACAAGGTCGACCGCGTCAAGGAGTGGGACAGTATGCCTCTCCAATCAAAAGATAACCTTTACGCCTGGTATCAGGCAAAGTCATCGGCCCCCGATGACAAGGGCGGTGAAGACGAGATGTCGGTAATTGATCCCATGCTTGCCGTAGGCGCGTCACCACAGCCGTCAACCACTGCATCTCCAATACCAGAGGAAAGCATGATGGATATCACACAATTTGCCGCTACACAAGTGGCATTCGGATCCTCAGAAGATGCGCTGCAGGGATATACCGGGCCTGTAGATGTCGGTGTAGGGTTGAGTAAGGCGGAGAGCCTAGCCAAGTCAAGGGAAAATCTATACTTTTGACTCCACGGGAGCTTTTAAGCGATGGCGTTGCGACTCTGGCACACATAGAGTGAATTGGCGCAAGTCATGAAACATCATTAGGGTGTTCCCTAATCACAGTGAGTACAAAGTGACAGGTAGCCCAGGGCCATGCATTGGCATAGTCTTTATATCGTTCATCATAGACAAGCCCTGTGCGCCACGGTCAGTACTGACTACTATCATCAAAACAGTCATTGTGGAATTGTCCTAGGCGTTGTGCTACATATCATGGTTTTACCATCGCCAGAAGGGCTTCTTGGTCTGTTCATCCCCCTCTGGTACATCGCTTTCCTTCATAATATTCAGGAACACCATCTCTAGGGTGCCCATCCCAACCGTGTAGTGCGCAAGCCCGAGGCTCGTCTTATGCTGCTCCAGGGTCTCCATCAACCTCCGAACTGTGCTCCTCCCGTCATGCGACACGCCCGAATCAACGGGCATGACGAACCTCACCTGTCCTCCTAGATTGGTGGCGTCGAACGACGCTTCCGGGAAGACGTCGCGCACCCAGGACTCGACTTCCTGCATCTCACTCCTTGTGGATCCTGGTGCTGTTCCTAGAACGAGGTGGACGTCATAGACGTTGCTGTACCTGTTTCGAAGCTCCTGGCTTGTGCCGATGGCGAGAATGCGTTTGGACATGATGGCAACCCGAGTAGCGAGCTCGTCAGCTTCTTCCATTGAGTGTGTCTGTGGTTTGTCAGCGGTCTATTCTTCATGAAATTGTCAGCCAGAAAAGACTTACGGTAAGAAGAACAGAGCGTCCCGGGGTAATGGAGGAAAGCATCTTCCACATCTCGCGTTTCGCAATGGCATCCATGGCAGAACTCGGCTCGTCAAGGATAAGAACCTTGGGGTTGCCTGATGTTTGGTCAGTAAAAGTTCGTGAATAATTCGGAAAGAGACCATACCCAGCAGCGCGATCGCTAGGCTCAGCTTCCGCTTGTTGCCGCCAGACAATTTATGTGTGAGGCGAGAGGCGTGCGGTGCAAGACCCACCCGTCGCATGACCAGCTCAACATCCCGCTTGACGTTCTTGATTCCTTTGATGCGAGCATAGAACTGCAACTGTTGCCTGGTTGTGATCTTGTCGAGGGCATCGAATTGTGGGCAGACTGTGCCATGATGTTAGCGCTTGATGTGGTTTCGGTCAGGCCGAGGTGCCAACTCACCGCCAATGTGCTCCCTCGCCAACTGCGTGTTTTCTTGAACTCCCACTCCTTGTACCGATATGCTGCCCATGTCAGGAACCATTTCGCCGCGCATCATGTTCGTCAGCGTGGTCTTTCCGGCGCCGTTGGGGCCGAGAAGCGCGAGGACGGAACTCTCGCCCATTCCTAGCGAAACGTTGTCAACTGCAAGCTTGCCGCCGAATGACTTTGTTACGTGTGCCACACGCAACAGGTCCGTTCCAGGTCCCTCGACGCGGATTGTCTCCATCTCAATATCTTGGCCGGCAGCCGTGATGGACTCCTCAGCGTTGATCGGTTTCGCCTTCTGCCACGGCCAAGAGATGGAATGTCGACCGTCAAGCCAAAGCAGAAGCGGGACCAGATACAGAACCTGAATAGAAAGCATCATGATCGGACCGCCGTATGCGTTGATTGAACCAGGGTTGGCGATGAGCCTGAAGTCCCGACAGCCGACGAGCCAGACGTTGAGCCCGATATTCATCGCACGAAACAGGTTCATAATAGGAAAGATCAGTCCGAGCGAGTACGAGACCGCGTCGAGAACCAGATTGGGGTTATCAGGATTTGGGTTGGTAGCACCGAGCTGAACTGTCAGTGAGTTATAAAGCAGGTGTTCACAGTTGACAGAGGACGTACCGAAAACCCAATCATGGCGATGATGAAGGCGCCGACCATGGCACATATGGAAAAGCCGAAAGCAGCCAGCTCTGACCTGGCATAAAGGGATATGATGTAGCTCCAAAGCATGCTTGCGACGCCGTAAAGCAACATAATAGGGAACATGTAGCCGGCAAAGTACCAGTTCTCGACCCCGGCTGAAAGGGCAAGTGTGCCAAGGGCGGCGATAATGATAACAAAGGTCATGTCCACAATGATGTACGAGACCCAGAGCGGGTATTGGCGGACGTTGTTGGAGTATTGGAGTGCCCGGACCTTTTGCAGCTTTTCATATGCCGGGTAGAGGGCGAAGAACGCCGGGTAAAGTGAGTGCATGAATGCGAGCAGCTAAGCTGGTCAGCCAAGTCCGACGGGGAGGGAGAAAAAAAGGGGACGTACAATTGAGGCGATGAGACCACTGCCAGCATCAATCTAACATGTTGATAAGTACGCGGCCACTGAAAAACAGCACTTGTGCTGCCATCAGACACTTACTGGCATAGAGTTGCTAAAGTAGGCCAGCTGTATGGCGATGGGAACGCCGCCACTTGCCTGACTCCACAGGTTTTGCATCAAGACGGCTGTGTCGTATCCAAGTTCGGGATTGTAAGCAATCGTGGCCTTCTCCGACTCGCCATCGCCCATATAGAGCGCACCGGGAGCGATGCCCGTGACATTATCGTGAATTCGCTTTTGGAAGTTGTTGAAACCGTCTTGAAAGGTGAAGTCAGTGTCGAAATTCTTAGCATCGTAGTTCTGGCCGATTGGGAACTTGTCGATGACCCGGAACACATCGCTGCGTGTCGATCGTGGTCCAACGAGCATTGACATGATGCCTGAGCCTACTGCGTCACTGTATCCCGACTGTGGGAGGTCGACAAGCCAGGGCTCATCAAATATGGACGGTTCAAAGCTGATGCAAGAAGGAGGCTCATATGGGAAAGTGTAGGGTCCATCCGTGACGATCAGCATTGAAGTGATCGCCGGCGAGAAAGCCAGAGGGATGATCGTAGCGAGGATGTACCACCAAAAGTTGCCTCGAAGGATTGTCAGGCGCTTGAGAGTCAATGCTGCGAGCTGCTGAAGGAATGTAGTCCTTGTGCCCGAGGATAACTGGCCGTCAGACGATCCATCGGCCATGGTCAGGGGTGCCAGGTCGTTGCTCGCAGATAGATCTGTGCTCCTTTTCTCTAGCTCTTCTGGTTCATGAGCAACTCGGAGGAACACATCTTCGATTGTTGGGCCGGTGACTAGGACGTCTGATAGTCCTTCTGCTTCCAGAGACGACAGAAGCTTGGAGGCGGAGGCTGAGTCGGGGGTACTGAAGACTGTCTCGCCTTTGTGAACTACCATGGGATATCGTGCTTGGGGAACGTTGTCGATCTGGGGGACGTGGACTCGATACCCTCCTCCATGCAAGTTCTTCAGCTCGGCAGGTGAGCCGTGACACTTGAGATGGCCGCGAGAGATGACGACAATCTGGTCGGCGAGGACCTCGCACTCGTCGAGGAAATGCGTTGTCAGGATGATGGAACGCTTAGACCGTTCAGCGAGAACGATGTTCCAGATGGCGCGCCGCGACACTGGGTCCTTTGACGGTCAGTGAGTGGCTCCTGAGGAAGTATATCAAAGACCTACCATGCCAGTCGTCACCTCGTCCATGAGACAGACCGAGCTTCCGCCCGCAAGCATGCACGCCAACTGCACCTTGCGCTTCTGTCCTCCGCTCAGAGTTCCGACCCGACTATTCATTTTAAGGCTCAGATCGCATGACTCAACAAGTCGCTCGTGCTGTGCCCGGGATGCGGTTCCTCCTTTGATCATATCCCAAATCGTCGCGTGTTCCAAAACAGTCAGTTCCTCCCATTGGATATTCCGTTGCGGACAGAAACCTGTTGCGGAGGGTCAGATATCAGTCGCCATCAGGGAGCTTCGGGAGTTGCTCACCAATTTGCGAAGCAGAAGCATTGATCTGAATGGAGCCACTTGTCGGGCCCTGTCGGCCTGTAATGAGATCCATCGTTGTTGTTTTGCCCGAACCGTTGATGCCTAGGAGACAGAGAATTTGCTGCTTCTGGCTTGTGAAGTACAAGTCATCAACAGCAATGAAGGGGCGGTATCTGCCACAGCAGCACATTCGCTTCCAGATGGATGGCCGGAATTTCTTTGTCAAACCTGTGACCTCGAGTGCTGTCGTGCTGTCGTTCGCTTTGGCATCTGTGTTGAACTTGCGACGGCGACTGCTGATCCCATGGATAAACTTCTCGATCAGAATGGCTATCAAGGGAAAAACAACAATGCTTAGACATAAGCATGCCCAAAGCGTACCGATATTGGCCTGCTGTACCTCGGCCCCAGGGGTAGGCGGTAATGCGTATATGTTTGCAGCGATCTCAGCCCTCTCGTACCGAGCAAGCGAGTTCAGCACGAAAATGTAACTGCAGCTGGGAAATACCACAGAGTATAATATGGCCACAAGCGCTGACACGGGTTCCTTAGGGGTGTCGAGTACCTGTGCGAAGATAGCCATTCCGGCCAAGGCGACAACTGCGTAAATAGCAGAGTATCTGACGGCAAACGTCGCGCCGAAAACGCAGCCACTGGTCAACGCCCAGCCGGTGAGCACTTGCCAGAGAATCGGAATGCCGGCGTTGGAGGTCGGTAGAAGAAGACTGGAGAAGACTGGATAGATCAGCATGTTGAATGAGGTGAGGTTTGGGGGAGACGACGTACTTCCTCCCATAATGATCCAAGCCGGGAAGTAAATGATGTCGAAGGCAATGACATAGCTCAGGACGCGAGCCGACGCAGCTCCTCCACCCATGACATCGATCAACTGTGCCATACCCGACTCGCGCTCAGACGCGATCATGCCGACGATATGAAACACAAGAGAGAGCATGCTGGCAAAGCACACGATACTGAGACCGGCGTAGACCATGTCTATGAACTCTCGGCGGTTCAAAGCCTGGGCTTGTTCTTGGGTGGTGCGCGTAAACATGAAGATGTCAGGTATGTCCGTCGTATTGGTGATTGCCTGGTCGATGGCTAGTTGTAATGGGTTGTATGGATTCTTCGCGGCCTTGTTCGATTGGGTAACGTCGAAACCGGATCGAACGTCGGAGGGGCTGATCCTGATGGTGTAGTTCCAAATCTTGTCTCCGGTATTACTCAATGGGGAATCATTGAAGACAACAGCGGCATAACAGTCAGTGCGACCATTAATATCCGTTGGGCACTTCTTCATCAGATTCTTCTCGTTCTCGAGTACCTCAACGCGAGCTCTGTCGCCGAGAGGCGCTGTAATCACTCTGATCGCGGCGGAGACGTCGTTTCCTGCATTGGCAGACTGGACAAAGAACAGCTTGGCGCCATTGGGAATGACATCGGATAGGGTCTGAGCAGGACTTGGGTTGCCGATGCCGTATTTGTTGCCCGATGAGGTAAAGTTCTGGATTCCCAGGACGAGGGAGAGGACTAAAATCGGGATGACGAGGGAGCGGATCAGCGTCGAGAGCCAGTTGCGAACGAGTGTGATGAGGAGGATCTTCTTCGTCAATGCCAGAGTCTGGCGAAACCAGAGGCGAGTGCCCGACAGGGACATGGCGGCTGCAAGTATTGTGGTAATTGATTCGGGAGTGTCAAGAAAACATCTTCAGCACAAGCCAGAAGACCTTAGAGAACGTTTTTCGAGGTTGAAGAAAGTCCCTAGTCTGGTGAAAACCTACTCCTGGTGGGAGGACAGCTCCTAATGAAGTACACAATGACTAGTGTCGTCAAAACTCGAGACTTTGAGATTCAGCCGGCTTGTACAAAACAATGCTCAGCCACTGTAGTTGCGAGGGGCTGCAGCGGAGTCTCGATGGGAGCTCGGCATGGGGATGCTGTGAAGAGCCGCCATTTGAATGCAGTTTGACTAGCGCATCTCGTATCGAACTCAGGGCGACCGTTCGCTGAGCAGGCAGCCGAATTGTGCAGCGGATAAGTGGCTGTCGAAAGGCGACCCGAAATTTTAATATGGCTGCCTGAAATAGGGGCTCTCATGCCTTTGTCGGTTGTCGAGACGGCAGTGGAAACAAGCGGGTCCATGCGCCCATCTGGGGGCTGTTGGAGACCATTCCGGCCAGGCACGGGCAACTATAGCGTAGGCAGAACCGTCATGGGTGTAATGTCGTCGTTTTGACCGTCTATATTTGCGGCGTGGAGTAGCCGTTCGTGTGAGCTGGGGCAAGTGTGCCGAGATTATTGTTCGACGACAAAAATCACAGTGAGAGCCGATCAAGGAAAAGAGAATCCCGAGCCTCTCGGGGAAACGAAATCCGCAAAAAAGCTCCGCGTTCTCTATTCATGAATACTGACATCAATGGTGAACTATCAGCCTTATATCTTCAATGTCTTTCTATTGTTTGAGGTCCTCCCGGAAAGTAGCCATTCCTCGGATGATCACTCCTGGGATTCGTCAAGCCCGAGGTGGGAAGCCTTACTCGAGCCCCTCATTCGCCGGTGCGCCCAGGGTGGGCTACCTTGAAAGGTACCTTGGGAGATGCGCACAGCTTTTGTCAGCGGCACTTGCAATTGACCCATCACGTGATTCCATGCCTGACGATGAGTCACGTGCAGTTTGTATCAGTGCCCACGGTCCTCGTCCTTCCCATCCGAGCGAGTGGCTAAGATGTGTGGTTCTTCGACTTAACTCTAATTCTCAATTCAAGTGTAGGTAATTAGACAACTGGTTATTTCACACCGGTTTTCTTGATCGCTCCGCCGGGTCCATCGGCCCGCCGG
This sequence comes from Verticillium tricorpus MUCL 9792, assembly GCA_000732205.1. Classification (NCBI taxonomy): domain Eukaryota; kingdom Fungi; phylum Ascomycota; class Sordariomycetes; order Glomerellales; family Plectosphaerellaceae; genus Verticillium; species Verticillium tricorpus. The sequence continues at coordinate 3,610,028 of JPET01000004.1, forward strand.
TTCGCAATCCGCCTTCTAAAGCTGGCGAGGTCGTAGGCCGCCACCGGCCTTGACCCGAAGAACACCCGACCCCGTAGATTCTCCGCTAGCGTTAGATGATCGAAGTTCGGGGCAAGGCGGCTTGCTCCCCCGGGCCCGACTGCCCCGTGTCGTGGGGCATGGCAGGCTTTCCAAGCTTATATGTGAACCATCCCCAGACTCCCCGGACTGGATCCACGATGTTCTTGATCCACCTCCATCTCAGTCCAACATGGCGACGACGACAACCCAGCTCGAGCCTGTTCAGGTTCGCAACGAGTCTTATGCCCTCTCTGAAATTCCGACCAAGCCGGTATCAATCAAGCATGCTCCGACCGACCCCCAACCACAGGACTCTGTCGAAGAGGCGGCTCAGGGCCCCGATCGAGCGACCAAGCTGAAGCTCTTAGCTGCTGGCGTGTCCTTTTTCGTGTCGGGAACCAACGACGGCAGCATTGGTGCACTCGTTCCGTACTTCATTCGCGAATATGAGCTCAGCACAGCGGTAGCCTCCATCGTGTGCGTCTGCTAGTCACTGGGATTTCCAAGCTCCTTTACGCTGACAGGTCATCAGGTACGGCGCCGGCTTTTTGGGCTGGGTCATCGCGGCTTTTACCAACACCTATCTGAACCAGCGCTTCGGTCTCGGCGGTCTGCTTGTCGTTGGTGCGGCGATGCAAGTCGTGGCCCACGCCCTCCGGTCATGGGGACCCCCTTTCCCCCTTTATTGCGTCACCTTCACCATCGTTTGCTTAGGACAGGCATATCAGGACACCGGCTGCAACACTTACGTGGCTGGCGCCAAGGGGGCCCACCGCTGGCTTGCATTCATTCACGCCATGTACATGGCTGGTTGTTTCGTCGCCCCTTTCGTCGCTACTGCCATCGCCTCTGCCGGCACCACCTCGTACTGGTATCTTTACTATACCTTTCCGCTGGCTCTCTGCTTCGGGAATCTCTCTCTCACTTACTACGCCTTCCGAGACACCATACAGTTCCGCCGCAAGCCCAAGCCCAGCGCCGACAACTTGGCAACAGCTGAGATGCAAGCATCTGCAGGACTAACAACCGAGCGTCCGAAGAGCGCGACGCAGCTGGTCAAGCAGACGCTCTCCAACAAGTCGGTGTGGCTCGTCAGCACCTTTTTCTTCTTCTATATTGGCGGTGTACTCACAGCTGTTGGATGGATCGTTGAGTTCCTCGTCGAGGTCCGAGACGGCAACCTGGAACACATGGGTTATGTCCCTGCTGGCTTCAGCGGCGGTGGCCTCCTGGGCCGCATTCTCCTCGCAGAGCCGACTTATAGGTTCGGAGAACGCAGGATGACCTTCTTCTATTGTGTGTTGGTGCTTGCGTTCCAGTTGGTCTTCTGGCTGTGAGTCTGTCTTTTATCGCGCGTCCGGTCTGTGTTGCTGATGAATGTAGCGTACCAAACATCGTCGCCGCCTCGGTCGCCGTCAGTCTCGTCGGATTCTTCTCGGGCCCATTGTTCGCCACAGTTAGTCAACCCCGCCTATCCCGGGAAACTCATTGCTTACCTCCGGCTGCAGGGAATCTCCATCGGATCGAAACTCTTCCCTCGCGAAATCCAGTCGACCGCTATATCATTCGTCTTCCTCTTCGCGCAGATGGGCGGCGCCTTTTTCCCGATCATTACTGGTAGCTTGGCTCTGCATTTCAACGTTGGTGTACTGCAGCCAATGCTGGTTGCTCTCTTCGCGTGTATGACGATTACTTGGATGTTGATCCCCAAGGTCAAGCAGAGCGACAACCCCGCCTTGCATCACGAGTAGACGGAATGTGGCAGACATCATGCCGGCTTGGTGTCTAGGCCGTCGATCCCCACTGTACCTGCGCTATGGAATTCTCTCTGTTGCAGGGATGGCAGACGCTGTAACTGGGTATATTGTTAATGACTGCTGCGAGACACTGTTTCGCTACATCAAAACTACCTACCTTACTATATGAGCCGGTCATCTCATCCTTGATTCCGCTCGTGCATTGTTAGATTTATCCGACCTACGAGATTCAACATCGCAATCGGTTCCTTGCTGCTCATCCATGGCATTACACCAGACATAGCGCCAGCCATTCTTTGTGGCGTAGGATTCCGCTGTCATCCCGTCATCATCTCGAGTATCCGTCGAGACACCTCCGCGCACCAGAGCGCGAATAATGCGCTCCATGTTCTGTTCGCGGCGAGGCATGAGATCCTCGAGGTCCAGATCTGTGATGCTTTGCGAAAGGAAAAAATGTGCGTTCCTTCCCCGTTCAATGGCGTCCGCAACATTGTTATCTACATCAGGCATTTGATGAAGCCAAAAGTACGGCTGAAAGGGGAGGTTCTCTATGCGAAGAGCGTAGTGCAATGGTGTCCTCGAATATTCATCCGGATTCACAGGCATGCCCTTGCCCACGAGAGTCTCGGTAATGTCTGCCGTAGCGCTCAGCGACCCGACAACCGGGTTCCTTTCACGGCCCTCAAAGAAGAGACTTTGCCAGATGGGTATGTGGGAGAGATCGCTGCTGAACAGGCTTTGGACGTCCCTGATGGCTTGGATGGCGAGGGCGCGCCGCTTGACCTGGACCCTCATCAGTTGAAATCCCCACTCTAGCAACTCCCGGGCTTGGTCGATGGCCCACTCGTGGCCGCCGGAGCTGTCGATGGTTTCGGCCGCAGCGTACATCAGGAGATGTCGTGCCTTCTCCGCCTTAAGCTGCCTTAATTGCTTGTCTACCCTGTACGAAAGGCCGGACATATTTGGTTCTGTGACGAGGAACCAGACCAGGCTCATGACGGTGCCGTTTTCGCTGTACTCGATGCGCGGCCAGGCCCCGAGGTGCAGGAATCTCTCGAAGACGGCCGCACTCACGAATTCCTGCATCCCAACGCCCAGAGGCGAGTCCGAGAAAATATCCAGGCCGTTCCAAACGAAAAGGTCCACGAACTCGAGGGCACTCTGCTGGTTCTGCGGCAGCGTGTCCAGGGCACGCAGGGCGCCCTCCAGGGCGCGAAGCGGTCCCTCGGCCCGCGTGCAGTCGTGAATCCGCACGCCGTGGCGTAGCAGGAGCTTTACATTCTCGAGCTGGCCAAACTCGCACGCGAGCTCGAAGTGCGTAAGACGTAGCGTGTCAAGGGGCCAGTTTGCATACCAATGATAGTTGAACGCGTCGTCGAAGGTTCCTTTGTAAAGCGCGTTCTCGGTGACGCCCAGCGCCTCCTCGGCACGTTTGACTTCGCTCGGGGAGCAATCTTGGATGTAGGGGCCGTGGGGACTTGCCCCCGCGTCTATGAGCATCTGGAGGAACCTGAGAGGTCTGTGGGCGGCGATGGCCATCGCAAGGGGCGTGGTGAAGCGGGAGTAGGCGACGGTGTTCAAGAAGCGCCTGCAGTTTGAGCCCGGCTCGAGGAGCACGGCGAGGATTTCGATATCTTGGACGACGTGGAGGGGCGTGCGCTGGACAAGCTTGACGTGATGCTCTGCGCGATACTTGGTCCGCCAATAAGTCGATGTGCAATTCCCGATGCCCCCTTGAGCGAGTATCGTGCGTATTATGGGGATGGCCTGGGTCGAAAAGTTGTTGATGAGGGCGAGATATAGTGTGCTGGCTGGGTAGAACTCCACGAGGGTGGATCTGAACCCATAGGGATAATCAAATCCGTGCTGGCGAATGAGCTGGAAGCAGATCTCTGAGTTGGCTTTCCGAAGTGTTATGGGTCGGCCAAAGTACAGACCTACGGCGAGCATTTCCGGTCTGTTTTTAATCGCAGCTGTTTCGAGCAGTTCGTGTCTTCTGCTGTGGGGGAAGAAGCCGAAAATGAAGGGCATGATGACCTTGAAGAGCGTGGAACTGGAAAGAGCGAGGTTCCAGCTGTCTTGTGCTGACAGATCTGATAGAGTCTGGTGAACAAGCTCGTTGGGAAGGGACTCAAGGTCGCTGAGATCAGACGTCTCAGGGATTTCTCGATTCATGATTTCAAGGATACACTCCATGGCGGGAGCCTGGGCCAAAAAAAGAAAAGAAAACATTGAAGATGTTTATTGCGAGGATGCTCTCCCAACGTCAGCGTAGTCAGGAGAATAATATGTTGGTTTATGCTACTCGAACCCATCTCCGATGCCCGCGCTAGATACCTTGGGGGTGTTTGTCAACCGCAGTCTGGCAGAAACACAAAAGATTAATTACGCGATAAAATGAAAGACACTATCTGATTACTCTGTCAGACACCGAAGTCTAAAACTTATCATTTGATTGATTTGGTCTACTGAGATCATGATGTATCCGAGCTTTCATTTGCAAGTTCGTTTCCGTGTCACCTGGGTGAGCAAGATACTCAGCAATCTCGAACCCCTTGAGCAATCTGTGCAAAAGCTAGCTTGACCCAGATAGTCGCTGTAGTTGCCGGCATGTGGTAATGAAAATACCCAAGGTTTCCAGGCCATACACGACCGTCAATGCCAGCACATTATGGAACACTTAAATAGTCCCGAGAAGTGGGAAGCTACAACACCCTGAGCCTGTAAAATACTCTGGTTATTGATAAAAGAACATCACAGCTTCTGTTATGTTACTGGAAGCTCATTCCCGCGCCTGTCTGTTGTCTGCGTACCTGCCTGTTGTAACACTGCCTGCTGATCATTTGCATTGTGAAAAGCGTCTATCAACAAATTATCCATTCACCGAAGCGACCGTGACGCAGGAACGTTTCTTTATTGGCTCTTTCCGTTGCAAAAGGCTCCTTAAGCCTCCTACCAATTCACTGATCGGAATTCCTACCGGAGCACCGACTTCTCGCGCTCATCCTACAACTCTCCATCCCACACAACCTTCTTCAACGAGCTTTCTTTGAACCCACCTCGCGATAACCTTCAACTCTTTCCACCTTTTCTCCTCAAGTCGACTTGTTCTGCTCAAAGGTCTTCGCTCGCTCCTTTCCCTTCATTATTCACCAACAACCTTTCTTCAACGTACCTTGCTGACCCAGATGCAATTGCACAAGTCAATCTAGCTTCTGACCTGCAACTCCCATCGCAAAATGATGAGGCTAGGCCATGGACCTTGGCCTGGTGGAGGCTTGATCTTGCTGCTGTTGCTTGTCTTTACTCAGCTTTTCAATTTCGCCTTTGGAGGTAAGTCACACTCATTGCCCACTGTCATTTTCGTGCCTACATCCCGCTCCTATCTTGACAGAACCGCGTGATATCCGCCCCATCCTGCAGAAGGTCTGATGCTAATTGCATGTAGCTACTGATGGACCATCCCTGCAATTCTGTTCTGACGAGAACCCCGACAGTGACTGCATCATTGTTCAGGGCAGCACCAGCTACCGCGCGACAACATACACCACGGCCTATGCTGATGTCCCTGTGCGCGCGCACCAAGGATCATCCTCTGAGGTCGCTCCGCTTGGCGGTGAGCCTGTTTCTGAACACACTCTACAAGAGCGTCAGGCCACTACAATCAAGATCTACATGACGACTACTAGCTCAAGCACCGCTGTAGAGAACCAGACGGTCAATCCTGGGCCATCCCTACCTACTCAACCCGAGCATCCTGAGCCTCAACCTCATTCGCCTTCTGCCGCAGATTCTTCTGTTGGTAGCACAGTCTCTGACACGTCTCATGGTCCCAATCACAACCAAGGTACGACGATCAAGGTTTATATGAGCGACATCCCTGGCAGCAATGGCGTAGAGAATACGACGCCTGGAGGATCTGTTCCTTCCGATGAGCTTACATTTTCTCATGAATCCACCTTCCGCAACTCTGATACTGCCTCTGATGGCGGGCCGACAAGTACCAAGGCCACCCCAAACGGTGTAACCTCTGTCCAGGTCAGCCTCAGCTCTGCCACTGGTACTATTAGTGGTAGCGTTTCATCCAGCGAGAACTCTGCTCCCAGCTCAACGTCTATCATCGCTCCGACTGGCGATGTCGTTGCAAGCAGGCAAACTACGTCCCCAATCGAGTCTCTTGCTAGCCAGACAAACCCATCTGTGCATACAACTCGTACCACCTTTATTTCTTTTGAGGAGGGATCCAAGACTGCGCAATCTGCTGCTGAGTTTCCATCAGAGTCGTCACTAATTCGGCCATCATCTCCCAACAGCAGCTCAGACACTCAGCCCTCAGCCGATACTTCGTGGTCTTCTTCGGCTTCATTGGATGCGTCAACAATTCGGTCATCATCTGCTAGCAGCAGCTCAAACAGTCTCTCTTCAGCTGATGCTTCAGAGCCTTCTTCGACGTCATTGGATACACCTCCCGTTTCGTCATCGTCTCCTAGGGGCAGCTCAAACAGTCCATCTTCAGCTGATGCTTTGGAGTCCTCCTCGGCTTCATCAGATACACCATCCATTTCGTCATCGTCTCCTAGTGGCAGCTCAGACAGTTCATCTTCGGCTGATGCTTCAGAGTCTTCTTCGACTTCATTGGATACGTCAACCATTCTGTCATCGTCTCCCAGTAGAAGCCCAGGCACCTTCTCTTCAGCTGACGCTTTGGAGTCTTCTTCGGCTTTATCGGATACATCTACCCATCAGTCAGCATCTGCTAGCAGCAGTTCAAGCAGTCTCTCTTCAGCTGATGCTCTAGAGTCTTCTTCGACTTCATCAGATACACCACCCAATTCGTCATCGTCTCCTAGCAGCAGCTCAGGCACTCAGTCCTCAGACAAGGCTTTGGGGTCTTCTTCGGCTTCATCGGACACGCCGACCATTCGGCCATCATCTCATAGCAGCAGCTTAGATAGTTCATCTTCGGCTGATGCGTTAGAGTCTTCTTCGAATTCGCTAGATACCCCACCCTTTTCCTCACCATCCTTCAGCAGAAGCCCAGACACCTTTTCTTCGACTGACGCTTTAGAGTCTTCTTCGGCTCCATCTACTTTCGACAGCCCGGGGAATAGCATATCGTCCGGACAATTGGCGGACGAGAGCTTTTGGCAACCACCCACACACACGGCCAGCAGGCCGGAACCTAGTACTGTTGGTGCTCCCTTACAACCGGGCCCGAGCCAAGTCAGCCCAGCCCCGTTACTCCCGTCAATTAGTCTGTTTCCCTCTCAGACCACGTCACCTCAGTCCGAAGGTAATCTGCCTTCGCCTTCGGACGACTCTGACGGCGCAGCGGTCTCTGCTATCCCCACTCTTACTTCCTCCATTGAAAGCTCTGATACTCTGTCTGGTACTCTTACGACAGCATCTGGGAGCTCAAGCGGCCAGGATGACGAGGATGAGGGTGGAGATGTGGATGATCAGCAAGGAGAAAGCGATAACAATGAGCAAGGCGGCGGCGGCGGCGGCGACGACGACGATGATAAAGATGATGATGACGATAACGATGATGATGACGACGACAACAATAACGATGATAACGACGACAACAATAACGATAACAACGACGATGATAACGATGATGATGATCACGACGACAATGATACGGAAAGCGGCGGAGGAGGTGGTGGTGGTGGAGGAGGAGGAGGAGGTGGAGGAGGAGGAGGAGGAGGAGGTGGTGGTGGAGGTGGAGAAGGGGGAGACAAAGACAATGACAAGGACAAAGACAACGATGATGATGACGACAACGACGACGACAACGACGACCAGGATGAAGACGAAGATGAGGATGAGGATGAAGAGGAGCCAACCTGCACAGTCACCTACACCATCGCGCCTCACTGCTCACAGTTCTGCACTGTCGCACCCATCACACACTCCGGAACGATCCAGACCAGTTCATTGACGACCAGCTGCCGCACAGCAGCCTGTGAAACCAAAGTCTTTTGTTCCACTGCCCCCACGAGAACGTCTACAACATTTTCAACCGCCACCCCAACCGCTCTCCCCCAGTACTGTGAGCCAGGCGTTTGCGGTTTTCCCGGCGGTGCATGCCCTCCAGGTGCGAAGAATACCGGCTCTAGCAACGAAAAGCACGCGATCGAGGCCCGCTCTGCTGGTGACGGCGATGTCCTTCTTACGGAGAACCTCAGCTCCCCCGACACCTGGCCGGGGGGCAAGTTGGACTGGTGGAAAAAGATATGGCGCATTGTCCAAGACTATGGCTGTGGAGACGGTGATGAGTTCTTCGTTGCTGATCCTGCTTGGAAGTGGGTTGGTGGCGCTTCCTCGAGCCGGTTCATCTCCTTCGAAGAGCCTCCAGAGATGGTCGGCGGAACCCCCATGCCTGGCCTGGGAGGAGGTGGTGGACCCGTCTGGGGCTGTACGATGATGATCATCGCGACCAGGAAGGGCGTCTATACCAACCATTTCTGGCAGGTCCCCAACTTACTCTTCGTTCCCGAACGCCATGACCGACGGTACCCCATGGGCCAAAGGGCACTTTTCGACAGGCGTGTCACCCAGTTCTTGGCGGATGGGTCCGTGGGAGATGACCCTGAGACGCAGAGCTTCCCGGCTTTGTGGCCGCTGATGCAGGCTGGCCAGCCCCTGGATCCAGCGGCGTCCGGCTTCATCGGTGCTTGGATCTTCACCTCGCTCAACCCGGATGGCGTCATCGTATCATCGTGGGAAGTCAATGAAATGAAACGGCAGCTCTTGACTGTGGGCAGAGTGCCTGTGAACAAGGTCCACATCAAAAAGTACAGCCCCAATCCCGAAGTCGGTATCGTTTGGGAAGACTATACCGATGATCGCGACAACCACGGAGACTGGGAGTTTAGGGCTTCGTGGCACGACAGTCTGCTGACCTGGCAGTACGCTCCCGGCACCGGCGAACGCCCACGCCAGCTCATCATCCGCTTCGGCGAGGAGATCATGGCCGCTGTGGGGTGGTGTGCCAGCCGGCAGACTTCGAGGACCGTTCGGATGCTGGCAGCGAGACAAACAGAGGAAGGACAGGCTCTCGAAACCAGCGTGCCCGACTTTGAACCCGGCGAGGATGGCAAGTGCCGAAGGGCGAGCTGCAGCCCTCGTTACTGTCCCGGTTGCTCGGATTCGACGAATGACAAGGCGATGGTGGTTCGCAGACAGACTCCCGGCTCAGCGGACTACATCTTGGGCAGCCAGCCGACAGATCCAAAAACGTGGAAGGGCGGGGACTCCAAGCTCGAGTGGTGGATGAGAACATTTCAACTCGTCTTTGAGAACGGCCCTCAGATCGACTACAAGTTCGGAACGGAAGAGTACACAACATCCACCATCGATCTTTTCGACGAAGAGGATGACGATGGGAAGCCTGTTGACAAGCCGATCGGCAGCGGAGTCGGCCCTCTTCGAGGCTGCACATCCATCATTGTGGCGTCTCCCAAGGGCGTCTACACCAATCATATATGGCAGATACCCAGCTTCGCCTTCGAGGAATACGAGAACGACTACGACATGCCACAGTCGTACTACTTTGACAGGTACGTGCGCGATGTTCTGAAAAAGGGCTGGTACAACGACGGCGATCCGCTGCAGCAAGGCTTGTGTGACAACGCACAGGAGCGAGGCGACGCTTTCCATGCAGAGTCCCTTCGGTGGCTGCGCGCGTACATCGTCACGCCCATGGACGAGACAGCCAAGATCGAGACGCCGGCCTATCCCGAGATCATCACAGCTATTGTCGAGATCTTGCAGACGGACTGCAGATTTCCCGAAAAGTCTATCAAGAAGGTCTTCTACGGTCTCGACGACTTCGACGCCCCTAAGTCGGCAACAAGGCCGAAGCCGGACTTTTAGGAACTGTCCGACGAAGAAAAGTTGCAAAGATGGGCTGACGAAGACGGCGAGGATTGGCAGCCTTGGATGGGTCTAGCCTCCTGGCAGTACGGCCCTGGCAGCGGAGATGATTCTTCCTCCACCTCGGCCACCTCCTCCACTTCCTCCACTTCATCGTCTCAGCCCTCTGAAAGTGCCATGCCCGAAGCGACAATTCCAAGCCGAGCCAAGGAGCTTGTTATTCGGTGGGAGCAGGACGTCATCTTCCGACAGTCGTGGTGCGGCGATGGCATGGTCCCCGAAGGCGAGACCTCTGACGACGTCGAAATGTCAGATGTTGCGGATGCCTGCGACATTGCGCCAAATCAAAACCGCCCACCTCTCTGCGGTGAGTGCGACGAGTGTTTGGGCCGTTTCAACGGTGGACAGAGCGACTCTGAAAGTAGTGAGGAGGTGCCTGAGGACAGCTCCGACGAAAGTTCAGACAGCGACGCTGAGATGGGCGACCCAGACGACAGTGACGACGACGAGGATATGCCAGACAGCAGCGGCAACCGAACGGTCGCCACACGGGCTAACAAACGCCAGCTGCCCGGCGCCACACTGCCGGAGAACGCGCAAGAGATCGTCACGAACACCGTCTGGTGGCCGGGCAACTGGAGAGGCGAAGGTGGAGAAGCAGGGTGGTGGCACAAGATGTCGATTCTTTGCAATACTTGGGGCACCCTTCACGGTGTTGAGCGAGATGCCGACGGCAAAACCTTGGCTCATTATTCGACCAGCTCCTACACACGATTCAACTACGACCAGGACAACAACCCCCTTGAAGAGATCTTTGCTCGAATGGGAGGTGTTGTGCCTGTTGCTGGCTGTCTTGCCATTGTTGTCGCGTCGCCGACGGCCGTTTGGACCGCTCACATTTGGGAAGTTCCGACGCTCACGTTAGGTCTGTTCACTGACGCCGGCGAAGCAATCACCGAGATGTTCCCGGATGGGCAAGTCAAGTACTACAACGAGGGAGTTGCCGACTTTATCCCCAACGGAGGACGTGGCTACCAGGGCCTCGCAGGACTCACTGCGCCGGGCATGCCCTTCAACGTCGATGAGCAGGAGTTCGTATGGGTCGGCATTGCGGCACCGGAGGATCAAGACTGGCCCAATCGCCCTGACCAAGCCCCTGAGCACCGAGTATACATCCGTGACGCCATCGAGGGTGTCAAAGATGAGATGCACAAGCTCGGGTTTGAAAACGAGGACATGATTCAAGTCATCCCCTACGTACGCCGCCCCGAGGTGTACGACAGCACCAAGAGAAGCGAAGGCGTCGGCTGGGAGGGTCTCCTTTCATGGCACTTTTCCCCAGGAGATCAAAATACTACGACCAACGTCCAAACTTTTGGAAAGAGTCGGCAGCTCCTGATTCGGTTTGAGGAGAAACCCATCATCCATCGAGTGTGGTGTGGTGACGGTATCAAGCGTGAGGATAGTCCTCGTGTCACGCCAGAACTTGGGCCTATCTGTCCGCTGCCTGAGAAGCTTTGCGGTGGCACCTGTGAGGCTTGTGAAGAGGCAGCTGATACGAGCGACGTGCAACCTTTCAGGGCCTGGACGCATGATGCAATCTTCGGGTTCGACCTCGACAACCCCAATTCCTACCTCCCAGGTTGGCGGCAGCAGGAGGATGTGTGGTGGGGAGCAATGCGCGAGCACATCGAAGCCACTGGTCCGGAATACGGCAGGACGAACTCGAGCAATTTTGAGCTTTGGTCTACCAGTAAGTTTTATGACTTTACTGTCAACTCAGAGGGCAAAGGGAACATTCTCCCCATGGGTGGTGGTGCGCCTCCCGTCTGGGGATGCACCGTCGTGGTCGCAGTCTCTCCAGCGGGCGTATGGCTCGGTCATTTCTGGGAGGCCCTCGCTTTCAAAATCCCCCTTGGACCCGAGGGTGACGCTATCACACAAATGAACCCTGACTACACGCAAGAACAGTACTTCCAGGAGATGGTCACAGACTTCTTGAAGGGCGGTAACACCAATGCCGGCACAAAGAACCCGGGACTGGGTGAGTTCACCTCTGACAACAGCCAATTCGACTCGGACACCAAAGAGTTCACGTACGTCTGCATCATCACCCCCCGCGCCGCCAACGGCACGGTGACACCCAAGTACCCTGAACAAGTGGAGAGTATTCGAAGCACTCTTCGCGATGAGCTCAACTTTCAAGATGAAGACATCCACGTCAGTCTATACGCGCAACAGCTCTCCCTGTCTACCTCGCTATATGGCGGCTCGCTCCGAAACTGGCACGGTCTGGTCTCGTTCCAGTACACGCCCTACGCCTATGTCAGAGAAGACGACGTCACATACTATGAGAAACGGGTCCGCCTCAACATTGAGCGCGTCTCCATCTTTCAGCGCGGCTGGTGCGGCACCGGCATCAAGGGCTTCTACCAGCGCAATGCAGCAGGAGCCAATGAGGCAGGTCTGGACGCCGATATCCCCCCGGGCTGCTACTACGATCGACCTGCGGATGCCTCCAGGATCAGCGACGAGGGAGATCGCTGCCTCAAAGACGAGGACTGCACTCTAACGCGCTGCGGTAAGCAGTTCGGCGCATCATGCACGCGACGCAGCTCTGACTCCAGTTCCGGCTCCTGTAAATGCGACATTACCAAGGTGAACAACTGCGAGAAGCAGCCTGACTGCGATGAACTCAAGTGCGACTACGCCTGGCAGGAGGCCGTCTGCGTACTCGAGGACACGAAGAACTCTGTCGAAAAGGTCGCTGGCGCCGGATGCCGCTGCATCGGCCGTACGTGCGAAAAGCACACAGACTGCACGGATGTCGTGTGCGGCATGCTGCGCAATCTTAGCTGCACAGATGGGAGGTGCAGCTGTGATTATTGCGCCGAGTTTGAAACCCTTCCTTCGGAGCGGCAGAGCATAGTATGCCTCGACGAGGCCGGCAACATGATCGAAGGGGATGAATGCGAGTTCAGGGTCAACTCGACGTTCTTGTGCACAGGCATGTCGGGTGGAGTGCCTAACATCATCGCTGAGTGCAGCTTCATGTGCTGTTCGAAGGGCGAGGTGCCGCGGTGCATCAAGCCCATCGGATTTCCCGAGGAATGGACAGTTCGGGAGTGCTCCTGTGTTGGCTGGGATACCAAGAACTCGGGACGCCTGCCGGTGGACGAGCCGGTGTAGATGGAGATATCGAGAGAGATTGCTTGCTCGTGGGGTTTGCAAATGGGGGGCAGCTGGGCTTACAGATGTAAGTCACATGTGACCTGCTCACGAAGTAGCCAGAGAAGATAATGAAGCTTGCTCTCCCTTGATCGCGAAATGCTTGACGGTGATAAAGGTCTTTGAACTGCTCATTCGATCGTGACCAAGGTACCTAGACCTACCTAGGTAGGTAAGGTGAGGTACCTACCTAGGTACCTTATGTTGCACATCTCGGGTCCATGCCAAGTACCAACCCTGAACCATCCAAAACCAGAGAAAAGGCAATGATGAAATACAACTGTAGCCGTGCAAAGACACTTTCTTCTTACTGTCAAGTTGTATGCATGTCCTCTACTCATCACGGCTACTTTCTCGCCATGCCTCTTTGCGTGACGACAACTGTTGAGAGCCTGGTCTGCCCGTCCGTTCCCCTCCTGCAACTTGCTGTGGATCGGTGTCTCCGAAAGGGGCTGCTGCACCCGATGGCCACAGCTGGTGGCAGTTGCGCATCCGTCACGTGCCCGGCCTCGCCCTGACCGACAGGGCAGCTCCCCATTTCGGCCACCCCAGCTCCACATCACAATCTCAACGTCTCACCTCCCAGGCTCAATCACTCCAACAGCTCCTCCCACCCACGTCATTTGCTCGAACCGCGTGAGACCCGTTTGACGCCAGCTGCCATGGCTCTACGAGGCTTGACGCTACTCTACGGGTCCTCCGACCGTATGCTGCTGGCAATGAGCGGTGTGCCGCGAAGCAGGTCTCTGCTGCGAATCAGTTCAGACTCGATGGAGCAAGGGTCGGTGGGCTGAAGACGGCCACTCGACACGGCGATCAGCTTCGTCGACAAGCATCAGAACACATCCGAAGAATTGAACACCATCTTCCGATGCACCCACACTCGGCGGTCCTACCGAGATCATGTCGGATGACGAATGGCGAACGAATCGCAATTGCAGGCGGCCAAGGCTTCGTGCAGCTAGCCGTGATGCAATTTGCTGCCATCACTGCGCGGTCAGCTCCGTGCCCATCACCATCACATCCGATGGTGGGAAGCGAGAACCAGTCGGCGAGTATCATGCAAACCATCGGCACACGTTGTAGTTGTGCTTGCGAATGACAACACGGGCAGACTGACCGGTTGATGCACAACCGGAATGTGGCAGCTATCAACCCCTCTCCCTCGAGATCGACCCTCCAACTGGACGAGTCTGGACAGACGTGGTGCGATGTCTCAGCGACGAATTGATGGATCAACCGATCGACATCAGGACCGCGGGACGAGCCGACTCGTCCAATGCATTCCTAGCCTTGGTTGCACGAATCCCTGACCCTTGCACGACTCATTTCAACTGCCGGCCATTCCAGTTGGTCTGACCTTGATCCCGCCTGTCCTGGCGTCGACTATAACTGCTGCTTGCCCTCAACCGTGGAGGCGGCAGTTCAGATAGTTTCTGTATCCCAGCAGCACCTCTTCCTCGCACGCGGTCCTCCACGCTCTGCACCATGTGGTTTCGTGACGCCCTTGTCCTGTCAGCCCTGGCCGCCGTCGGTCTAGGAGCTGCAGTTTCTCATGCCGATCTTCCACGCGACGAGATCTCCTCGCGTGCCGGCATCACTGAGTACGACGCCATCATTGTCGGCGGAGGCCCTGCCGGCCTCTCGGCGCTGAGCGGACTCGCCCGAGTCCGCCGCAATGTCCTCCTCATCGATTCAGGCGTGTACCGTAACGACCCTACGCGTAACATGCATGATGTCCTCGGCTTTGATGGTAAGGCCCCCGTCTCCCGTCCCTGACCTCTACTGATGGACCAGGTGTCCGCCCCGCATACTTCCGCTACGCCGCACGCGAGCAGATCGCCCACTATGAGACCGTCTCCATGGTCAACGCGACAGTTACCGAGATTCAGCCTCGTGAGAACAACACCCTGTTTGAGGTCACCGCCGACGAGGCTTCCGGTGTCTCCAAGACCTACCACGCCCGAAAGATCGTCCTCGCCACCGGCATGCAGGATATTCTTCCGGAAACCCCCGGCATCCGCGAGGCCTGGGGCAAGGGCATCTACTGGTGCCCCTGGTGCGACGGCCACGAGTACGCTGACCAGCCTCTCGGCCTCTTCGCCTCCCTGGACGAGATCCCCGGCCTCGTGCGCGAGATGATCACCCTCAACTCCGATGTTGTCGCGTTCGTCAATGGCACCGACACATCTGATCTGAGGGCGGCTACGGAGAAGAAGTTTGCCGATTGGGAGATCTACCTCGACATCCACAACGTCACGGTCGACAACCGCACCATTGAGCGTCTCACCCGCCTTCGCGAGGACTCAGACGACCACGACCCCAGCCTGCCGTCCGTGGCGCACGCTGATCTCTTCAGTGTCGAGTTCCCCGAGGGAGACCCCGTGGAGCGTGCCGCCTTCCTCTCGAGCTGGCCTTCGAAGCAGGCGTCGGATGTCGGCGAGGAAATGGGTGTCACGCTGTACGGCGGCCGCCTCGCGGCGGATGGGACAAAGGGCCTCATGACGAACATCCCCGGCGTATACGCCGTTGGCGACGCCAACTCGGACAACGTGACGAACGTTCCGCATGCGCTGTACTCAGGCAAGCGCACTGCCGTTTTCCTGCATGGTGAGTCACAAGAGCGTCGTCTTGTTGTGAGACTTCGAGCTAACACAAATAGTTGCCCTTGAAAGGGAGAACGCGCTCGAGGAGATCAAGGTAGCGAAGGAGGGCGGTAACAAGGAGAGGGCCCTGCCCCTGGCGCCGAGGGAAGTCTGGGATCTGATGAACGGAGAACCCGGCGAGCCGTTGTTCGCTGGCGAGTTCGAGGGCTGAGCGGCCTCTACGGCGTGGGCTGGAGCGGGTGAGCCATGTCGCGTAATATCCTTCGGTTGTGTTTATAGCGCTGGGACAAGCGAGTTGTGGTGTGTTTTGGATGGGCGGAAACTGCTTCGGAAGCGTGCCAGCGTAGGCCACAGGCGAGCAGGAAAATAAGGTTGATGGCCTAGGACAGTCTATGACTCTCCTTGAATAAGAGCCTCCAGCTCGTTACTTAATCATCCGAGTGCCCAGCGTATTTGTTCCGCAGGTTGCCTCAACATCGCAGATCCGGAGAAAATACTGTCGCTTTACGCTCCCCCACCCCCCTGCAAGTAATATGCTCCCTCTGTCAATGTACCACGCCCGAGGTAAAAGCGCTTACAACATCAGGGGTTACGTAGTCTTCGCCATGCGATCGTATCTGGTTCCATTTTTGGTGGCAATGTACATGTATCTTACAGCCCCTCGGCCAGTTCGCGGAGAATCTGTCTCGCCCCGTCCCTGACCTCAGTCACAACCTCTCCAGCGGGCTTCACCTCCTTTACCAGGCCGACACCAGCACCCGCCCACTTGCCGATCATGGATTTCGCCTCGTCCTCCCCCCATCCCGTCTTCAGCCTCTCGCGGCTCTCCTCGACGGTCACACCACCCTTCATGTGCTCGCGGTGGATATCGCCGACGATCGCACGCCCATCAAACCCGGGCTTCCAGAGGGCGCTCGACACAAGCTGGTCGTGGAAGGGTGTTTTCCAGGTACTCAGGCCGCCGTCCGTCGTCTTGACCACCAGCGCCTTGTACTCGTCGGTGAAGCCGGCCTCCGGTGTGGCGATGAAGCGCGTGCCCATGACGACGCCCTCGGCGCCGAGCGCCATGGCAGCCGCCACGCCGCTGGCCTCGACGATGCCGCCCGCCGCCACGACCGCGACATCGCGGTCCGGGAACTCGGCGGCCAGCAGAGCGCGCACCTCGGGCAGCAGCGCCACGACGCCGCAGCCCCTCTCGAACTGGTGGCCGCCGGCGTCGACGCCCTGCGCGACGAGCACGTCGGCGCCGTCCTCGACGGCCTCGCGTGCGGCGGCAACGTTGCCGACCTGGACGAAGACCTTGATGCCCGCGTCGTGCAGCGCGGAGATGATGGCCGAGTGGGGCTTCGTCTCGGGGTGCGGCGCGAACAGCCACGCGGCGGGCACGCGGTGGTGCTTGAGGATAGGGAGGGCGTTGGCGGCGAAGAGCGGGGCCGTCTCGTGGGCGGTGATGAAGCCGACGCCGAGGGGGAGGGTGGCGCTCGGGGGCAGGTTGAGGCGGACGCGGGCCTCGGTGAGGCCGGTTGTGAGATCCTTGAGCTGGCCCTTCTCCGCGGAGGATTCGGAGAGGTCGAAGCCGGCGCCGATGAAGCCTGGGAGTTGTGTCAGAACCGAATCATTGGAGGATCGGAGGGAGGGGGCCTACCGAGACCGCCGGCTTTCGAGACTTCGGTTGCGAGTGCGGCGTTGGCGGTGATCATCATGGGGGCATTGATGATGATGGGTGACCGAGCGTGGGGGAACCACGGGAAGAGCTTGGAAGGTGCCATGGCGGAGGGTGGTGCTCCGGTATCGTCGCAACGGGTGCAGGAAGAGTGAATTCGACGATTGAGTAAGGCCGTCGATCGAGGGAGACGAGGGAGCCAATGTGAGTCAATGTCAAGAGAAGAAGCTCTCGAAAAGGATTGGAGCTGATGACCTGAGGTAGCCGAAGCCGGTTGAAGGAGTGAGCTTCCACGTGCGGGGAAACGGAACGTCGGAACTTCCATGGAGCCTGAGTGAGCGCTGGCTGACGGCTGAGTCAGGTCCTCGATTCGTCATCGTGGGGTCTGTTTTTGGTGTAGTGACCAGTGAGACGGTGGCGGATGGACGAAATAGGGTATGCGGGTCTATCGAGTCTGGCTTTTGGAAGAGTAAAATGAAGATGAGAAAATGCATGCAACGGGGAAACAGGGGAGGATACGGGACAGCGAGAGTGATCGTTGATGGCCTTGTGTTTGCAAGAAGTAGAAAACCACACAGAGAGAGAGAGAGAGAGAGTGGAGGACCAATATCACTGTCAACCTAAGGCACCTGGGGCGGTAAAGTAAGGTAACTTTTTTACAGGTAGTTGGGACTGTACGCTAACTTAACCGCCCACCTGCCGCCAACCTGCCGATCTTTGAGATAGTAGCCTTGAAAGAACTTCGAGCTGATAGAGCGCCTACCTTTGGCGGACCATTCGTACTCTCTTTAACCTCAGGCGCTGTTTTGAAGTTGTAGGTGAGGTGATCGACATAGGCTTAGAAGCCCTTTGTCTTGTCACATTCATAGGCATGATCTCATCCATGTGGTCATTTCTTCACCTGCAATGCGAGAATATGAGCCACTAACCCATACACCAGAGATGCAAGAATTGAACAACATCAGTCATCATATTCCAGTCCCTTCAATACCGTACCGTGGTCAGGCAGACTCTTTTGAGGGCTGCCTAGGTTTCACTGCCTGCCCTGTCCTTTGTGCCAAATCCCATCGCCAGTTCTTGTCTCTAAGAAACCTATATGCGGGTCTGACTTATGGTTAAGGCAGCGATCTAACGTGAGGTGAGGTGCCCAGGCAGCACTGCACCTACCTGCTGGAACTCTCTGTTCTTTCTTCTTCCATCACTCAAGTGGCTAGAGAGACGGCAACTACCAAACAGCAGGTGGGCAGTCAATGACTTGACGTTTCCTGCTCCCTTCTTCGTCCCAAACTCCTCGTTCGTCCCAACATTCTTCCCAGTGCATCTCCAGCTCTACACAACCGCCACTTCCGAATAACCTCAACATCAGTGACAAGATGGCACCCTCCAAGCTGTCCAAGGAGATCAAGGCCTCCAAGGTCGAGGAAGTGCTCGAGACCGATCAGGTTTCCAACACCGATCAGGTTTCCGACATCGAGCAAGTTTCCGACACCGATCAGGTTTCCATCACCGACCAAGAGCCCATGGCTGCCACCAACAAAACTGCGACCAAGAAACAGGTCAAGCATCCGAAGCACATCCACCAGAACCGCAAGCAGAAAGTTGCTGCCGCCAAGAAGCGTCGCTTCCAGGCCGCCCACAGGCGCAAGTTCGGACAGCGCGTCCACGCCACTCCCCTTGGTATGTGGCCCTGTCTTGACGCGTGTTTGGAGCCTTGTAATTGATCAGATTCAGACATGGAGAAGAAGCACTCCGCAACCTTCAACCAGGACTATGCTGTCGGCTTCACCCAGCCTGAGCGCTGCCCTCACAAGCTGGGCTTCAGCAACAAGAACTGGAAGCTCTACATGCAGAACATCCCCATCGTCGAATTCCGCAATGGTAAGTCACGGCCGATTGATCCCATCACTTCCCGAAATTAATGGAATGGCAGAGGAAACCCGCATCACAGAGGCCTTCCACAGCATGGCCCAGGCTATGATGGAGGCGATCATCACCGAGGACCTTGATCAGTAGGCGTTTTGGCGTCTTGCTGCTTCTTGCATTGGACCTCCAAGTTAGCTAGGTCTTGCTCCAGTTTCCTCCAGCTACCTAGGTCTGAGACCATGACTAGCATCGTAATCAAGGCCACTGCATATCTTGTGTCTGCAGCTGGTAGATTATACAACAAGCTACTTGCCAATCTCACCGTCTCCCGTGACCTTGTCTTTTGCGACTTGTTGTGCAAGTTTGCGAGATCTTTGTGACACATTGGCCCTCCAGATCAGAGACTTTGCCGCGCCTTGAGGTGGTTACTAACGATTAAGACGGGCATATGGCTGAGAAGATTCCAGATGGTCTTACTACAGACAAGGTGTGTAGAATTATCTACAATACTCTGTCGTCAGGCGCCAATCAACTTTGGTGCATAACAAGCAAATTCTCGACTTGATGCGCAAAAGCTAGCTGACAGAAACCCCAACTGTTGTCTGGCCGATCTCGTACGTTCGCTGTGTTTCGTCCGTTTTCGAATGCTTAAGCGGCCTGAAGCATCGCGAGTACACCCGACCAGGTCTCTCTAACAGTGGCTTGGATCTGGCTGGCAGGAAGGGAGAAGCCGTAGCTTCCCTTGTCACGGAGCTCCAGTGTGTAGGTGTAAGTCGACTTGGCGACGCCGTGGATGTAGTCAGTGCTGTCGCCGGTGGTAGCGTAAAGAGCACGGCACGCGTTGCCAATGGTGTAAGCGGTACCAGAGACGCCGCGAATGGCACTCGCGCCACGAGAAGCCATCGACTGCAGGGCAGCATCGTCAGGAGCGACGACCGAGCAGCTGTATCCGTATGCTGGGCGGAAAGTTAGTGACGTATCTTCAAGCTCGTTTGAACGCAGCCGCAATCTTCTGGAAGGATGACTTACGCCACAGAATGTATTGTCCGTACGAGTGGAAATCGATGTAGAATCTGATTCCCCTGCCGCTGCTCAACTGGTCGACCTGGGCCTTGGCGCCCTTGATCTCAGGGGTGTCGGCGGCGGCGCGGCCCTTGAACGTCTCGGAGCAAGGATCTGTGGAGGCTCCCCCCGTCACTTCCCACTTGTAAGGCCAGTTACGGTTGGGATCACGCCCAACGCAAGAGCTTCCGCTCAGGGTCTGGCGGTTCTTGCGCCAGAGACGGTTGGTGGTTTGAGTGTATAAGAAGCCTGTTGACTGTCAGGTCTTGCTCATGGTGACTGTGGCTACAATTCTGGTGGCTTACCGTCAGGGTTCAGCACGGGGATGATGTAGTAATCAAACTTGTCGACGATGGCCTTGACTGCTGAGTCGGAGCCATACTTGGTCAGGAGTTGGTATGCCATGTACTCGGTGGTCTGTCTCGCACCATCAGTAGAGTTCTCTTGTTTTTCAAAGCGGATCACGTACCATCGTGCTGATCCATTCGCGTGCGTGGACGGTGCCGTGGAATATGACAGCCGGCTTGGAGCCCTTGCCACCGCTTCCCCAGATGTGGATGCCTGTCAGAGCGCGGCCCTGGAATGAGGCCCCGGTGGTGAAAACCTCAGACTGGGTCGGGAAGCTGCTTTGGAGATCCTTCAGGAACTGAAGGTGGTCCGCATAGCTGTGGTAGGCGGTAAACCACGACTCGCTGGGGACTTGGAGTGCTGTCAGATGCCGGGCTTTCCGATCGAACTAGGCGGGATGTCATACCTGCGTAAAGAGTCGCCACATCCTCCTCAGCAAATGCAGCGCCAACATCCTCCAAGAGAATGGTCGTGTTGGCAGCGAGATCTGTCACTGCGTCGACATTCTCAGGGGAAACGACAATGTCCAAATTGTCCTGGGCGCCGGGGTTCAGCACACTGGCAGCCAGCTTGCTGATCTGATGTCTAGCCTCTTCGGCATCATCTGGCAGAGTGACACGGATGCCCTTGAAGCCAGTGTAGTCGACCTTTTTCGATTTCGGGACAGCCGAAGCCAAGGTGAGAGGGAGAAGCGCAAGTGCGGATAGGACGGCGGCCTTCATGATTGCGGTAACGAGGCAAGAACCGGCACTGAGGTAGCTCAATTCAGGGAATCCGGGACAAAGGACATCTTGAGACCAATCCCTTTATAGAGTGGTCATGGCCGTGATATCGTTCATTCCAACTTTCTTTGGGTGCCTATGATAAGCGTCCTCTGCATGTGTGTGTCGCGGACAAAGGCGAAAAGCGGCAGGTGTTATTAACTATTTCGGGAGCTAACCAGCGCATTGCAACAGTGCCGCAGGTGATCTTGCCAAGGGCGGAAGCTCCCTAGTCACACCATCGCGTCTTGCCCAAAAAGGCAGCTCAGGAGCTTATTTCTCGGCAGTTCGCTGCCGGGCGATCCCCTGATATCGACCCCCAGCGGCTATTGCGCGACCCTGCGGGGGATAGCGCTGCAGGAACCTCTTGAATCGTCATGGCCTGGTGTCGAGGTTGTCTTGTCTGGCCTCGGTTCCTTGGAGCGCAATCAGGCATGTGCTGTGACTTGCAGCCTCTGCCGATAATCTTGTATCTTTTTTTTTTTTTTTTTTTTTTTTTTTTCATTAACGGCTACATGAAGACGGATTGCGTTTCAGGAACTCGTGAATGTCCACGTCTTTCGGGCGCTTGTGCAGCCCTTCGCGGCAAATCATGAGAGACGTTGATCGTAGTCACCTGCCCAAGGTGGCCAAGTCCATTTGGCACGACCCGAAACCTCCGTCCTCACCCTCTGTCAGAGGGCCAGATCCTCCAACATTGGGCTTTGCCAGACTGATGGATGCCGACGGAGACGCTGTACTTCATACGAAGCGTTGCAATAAGAGGTTTAGTGCTCTCATTCAAAAACATGGCCGATATAATTCGGGCTCAACGTATCCTCCGACAATGACTAGTGCATTTTGCCCTTCGCCCAACCTCAGATCACGCCTCACTTGTGAGATTCCACAGGATTTCCAACGTGTGATTGCGAGATATGTACTGTCAGTCTTAGTTCACTGAAGCCTCGGAAAGATCCTGGATAATGTTTGCGCCGTCGAAGAGACCACCGCCGCCAGCAATGGCACGGCAAAGGGAGCTTCCACGCTCGATGACGCTTTCGTCACACTCCAAGTTCGACAACTCTACACAACTCAATGAACCGCCACCTGTAGTTTTCAAATCACATCAGCTTTTGTGCATCACCTTGGATTTGACACACAACCCGACTTACAGTCGTTTCCACCAGGCACGCAGCGACCGGTGGCACCAGATTGACCGGTGCAGGTATCTTGTTTGAGGCTGGTATTGGCGACGCAGCAGGCCCCCGATGGAACCGGCCTGTTCTCGTTCTGGCGGCTGATCAAGATAGCATCGTTCGAGGCCTGTTGGATGGCATCAATGTTGGCGACGCGGGCTGTGGCCACGGCAGCGAGGCCAAGAAGAGCGGTTGCAAGAGAGAAGTGCATTGTAGGTGAAGTGATTCAGAAGCTCAGGATTGAGTGAGATCGAGATTTGACGGGAGAAACGATTCAAAGGTAAACCTGAAAATTCTGACCAGCAGAAGACAATGAAATTGAAGAGAATGGAAAGATGGGTGATTATCGCTTGAGCAATGAGGACTGAGTTCGGGCTGATAGACAGCTATATTTATCGTAAGTTCTCCTGATCCCAAATGCCATCCAAACTTTGTGTCAGTGAGCTGACAAGAGAGCCCAGCCGAGCAAGTATCAGGATGAGACGAGACGAACGTGGGGCGGTTCCCAGATGGGGCCTTAGGAGGTAGCCCCGTGCGTCAGATTGGAGTGTCGAAGATGCGAAACGATGCCGCAAGAGGTACGATGAGACGTCCAAGGGGATTGCAACATGGGGATGGAAGCCATTCTCGGCTTGCATTTCAATGCGATGGCTTTTCTCGTCAATGTCTAGCGTTGTGGCGGAAACAGGTCTGATCGACGAGACGCACTCTTTGCCAATGTTCCCAGACCCATTCTACCGAACAGGCTGAATGAAGGCAATGCAATCCCTTGGATGTAGGATGACACGCAATGCCCAGGGTCGTCTTGCCTGGGCTTTATGGTCACTGTATCTGGATTCAATGTGCGACACAGGGATATTGCAGTCCTAGTGACCTCGGTATTCCGCTCCTGCCACGGTTCCGACGCATGAATCAACTAGGCGTACGCGGCCAAATGATCTGGGCATATCCTGCGATGTTAATCAACGAATGGTGATTGATGAGGCGGCTGTCGAGATTCCGAGCAAACGTCCAGCCGTGGCTGCTGCTGCATGGTCTCCCAGCTTAGAACTCCTGATTTCAGTTGCGTTCATCATGTCTAGTGTTTTACGGGAATGCGAACTGCTGACGATGGTGTCCGGAACTTCTCGACAAGGAAGACAATGAGGAACGTAGGGGTAGGGCCACGAGGTCAGTTTGAGCACATGACATACTGGAAACACAAGGCCGAAGGTGACGATATGGAAAAGTGTATTGATATATTGAGACCGAGACTAGTGAGAAGAATACGATGGGGATTACCTGGCAAAAAACTACTGGCAGGTAGAGATAGTACAATCCGGCCCTTGTTCGACCTAGGCCAACCTTCCGACTTGGGTTCAACTCAGGCTTGTCCTGACCAGACCGAACACGACGGCCCAGCGCAGAACTACACAGAAAGGCTCGCCTCATATGTCACCAAGAACCAGCTCCTGCGTGTCGAGATCGAAGCAGGACTCTTCGATAGCGGGCCTTTCACTAGGGCTATTGCAGAATTGGTAGCGTTACTCGCCCACCTTGGATCATCCCACTTGTGGTTGATAGAGAACAGCACTGCCTGGTCTGCACCCATTGCGTCGCTCGCATCGCGCAGTGTTGTGGGATGGGCCGTTTCCCGTATGTTCGTACGTCTGACTGCTGCTTCCCGGGTTCCGGGGAGTACTGACTAAGGCCAGGTTCAAAGAACAAGTGCATGGAGTGTGCCGTGGGCTGCCATTGAGGAGGAGACGCGACAGCGTGGCTGTGAGGGTGCTTGGGGCTATCTTGACATGGGCGGATTAGGATGCGGACGCTGCTCGTTGGCCTTGGTTATTCAATAGCCTTGGTGAATCTCTGGTGCACTCTCTTTGGTCGGCGTAACGACTCGGGCTTGAGACACCGGCGTCCAGTTGTGGACGCCTCGTTCAGCATAGCACAATTTCCACCTCATGACAACCCCGCTTGCGGCTGAAGAAGCTGAAAACCTCTCCTTCTCTCGAAACCTTGCGGAGACGGCCAGATCAACAGCATCGTAAGGCCATTCCTACGTTGCACCGACAACACCGACAACCAGAATAGCAGTACTTGGATATGGCGCAGAACTGTCCTCAAGTCATCGGAGGACCCTGTGACGGCGAAGGATTGGCGGGGACACTCGATGGTTCTTCAGAGACGGAGATCAACCTGTCCCGCATTTACGCCCTGCCTACGGTGACCACCTCGTTCAACGTAGGGCCGATCACGCCCGGGGCTGCTTTACCCCCAGACTGTCTATCGAGTCTCTGGGACTTCCAAACGCCCGGGCTCTGGCCCTACAATCCGTTCTCGTGGACCTACTACACCCTTGGCTGTGCTGTGTCCTCTTGCTGCCCAGGCACGCAGGCCCCGTTCTCGACTGCCTACGGCTGGTTGACAACCTACCACAGTCCGGCCGTGTGTCCGGCCGGCCACAGGACATGTCCTGGGCCAAGTGTCCTGACGCCGGCTTCAGGAGAGACTGTTGCTTTCTGCTGCCCAAGCAAGTATATCGCGACCCCCGCTGCTATGGTTCACGTGGAACTCTTATCTGACCAAAGGTGACGGGCTGAAGGCGCCTTTTCATGCCCCGGGCGCGGGGGCGAGTACGATGAGTGGTTTGCATGTCAAAGCGACCTCGCGTCGACCACCAACGCCATCTTGATGGACAACATCAAAGACCAGCGGACCCTTGGGACGGAGGATATCCAGACCTATCGGTACACGATGTCTTCGGTAGTCTACAACGTCAAGGTCGTGGCCCACCCCATCCAGATCCGCTGGAAGGCCGAGGATCGGCCCACCTCTACCGCGTCGACGGCAATCACTACATCAGACTCCAGTGCCGGCGATTCTAAGGAGGGAAGCTCCGGGCTGTCAACCGAGGCAAAGATCGGCCTGGGGGTTGGACTAGGCTTGCTCGGTATCGTTCTCCTTGCGGCCATCATCTGGGGCCTCCGCTGCCGAATGCTTGCAACGCGAGGGCAGGTCCAAATCCCGCCCGCTCGTGAGGGATGGCGGAAGGCGGAGCTTGACGCCAGCAACGCCAGCCCAGCCCAGGAGTCTCTGGGACCATCCGAGCTGCCAGACAGGGCGGGCTGGCCGAATAACGAACTAGTAGGCATACCCTCATCCAACGGCGCCTCCGCCTATCTGTTGTGGCTGCTTTCCCCTACTGCAGAATGGCCGAGGCCGACGCTGACAAGCCAACGGCAGGTAACCCCGCCACCACTCGTGGAACTCCCAGAAGGGCCTTATAGCGTGACTCAGCGTTGAAAGAGACGCGCGCGATCTCTTCCCTGGGAGGCGTCTCGCTGACAACGAGCATGGAACGAAGATGGGGGCAGCCAGCAGAAGAACCGATTGGCTTCCTCTATAAGCATATGAGGATGCCGAAACAGTATTGTGATGTAGGCGGCGACTGCGAGCGAACTTGCAACTTGTCTAGGCTCGAGATCTAGGAGGTGGCCCGGCTGGGACTGTCTGAAATACTAGGCTAGGGACGGGAAAGTTTAGCTCGAACAAGACGGCCTCTATCCTTTTCAATTGTTGAGTGACAGAGTTAATTATGGTGCTACTCCTCCTCCACCGGCCCCCTGCCTTATTCCATGGGTTGACTTCTTGGAAAGCTTTCCCCCTTAAACAACTTTCCTCCCAAGAAACGCCAATGGGCACCTGCTTTGTGTTACTTCAGGCTCAACAGGTCATGTGCAGCTCAGATCACGCTCTACGACTTGCTGGTGAAGCCATTCACACACGTGTCAAACACACTTTCTCGCCTGCATCTCCACCGGTATAAACTTGCCACACTCCTGCAAATAGCCTCGCATGCCAGGACGCCTGCTTTCAGTAGGAACGAGCTTTGATTGAGCTAAATTGGGACCGTGTCACCGAAAATAAGGCGACATGATCTTCCCCGCGTCCATCACTGATTCCATCACAGCGTGCGCTTCAAGCGTGCCTCGACACAACCTCCAGGCACGCCGGGGGCGCGCCACGTTTGCACCAGCTCGAGACCCGCTGCCTCGAACATCTTTCCGAAGCCGGCCTCGGTGCGCTCCTTGCCGCCCATGGTCATGACGGCCTGGTCCAAAACGGCAGAGGCAAAGTCGGCCTCGGTCACGCGCGGAGCGAGAACCATCTCACAGACGAGAACGCGGGAGTCGGGCCCCATGGCGTTGGCCAGCTGCTTCAGGATCTGGACGCCGACGCTGTCGGCGTAGTCATGGAGAATCATGCGCATGAAGTAGGCTTTGGCTCCTAGAATTCGGAAATGTCAGTCAGTCTCGGCAAAGAGTACCGGATCATTGCGACCCGCGCGCGTGTTGTTGGTGAGTTCGTTGGCACGCACCTTTCACGGGCTGCTCGGTCATGAAGTCGTGCTCGAGAAGCTTTACCTCCGGGGGCACGACGTTCTTCGCAAGCTGCACGGCCTCGGGCCTCTCCTGGATCATGCAGTTCTTGGGGCTGAGCTCCGGGTGCGCCGCGAGGATCTTGTTGAGGACTGTCCCCTCGCCGCCTCCGACGTCGACGAGCTCCAGCACGCCGGCCGCATCCTCTTCAGGCGTGTTTTTCAGGGAACTAAAATCGAAGTGGCCGACGACGGGGATGGCGACGTCGATGCCGGCCATGCCGGTCTGGAAGTTCTGAAGGCGCTCCGGGTCCTGGGACATAATGGCCCAGACGGGGGTGCCCTCCTGGTTGTGGTAGGCCGTGTAGGGGTTGCGAAGGGGGTCATCGGGCTCTCTGCGCTCGCCGCGGGTGGCTGCCCATTCGTCAAAGTTGTGCATGTGTTTGAACCAGTCGTCGTACCTGAGAGAAGGTGAGCAAGCGCGCGCGTCTCACCTACTCTGCCGGATCTGCTTGCACAGCGGCGGATGGTCATTGGTGGGGAGAGAAGGCTTACATGGCAAGGAACAGATGGCCGGGTGCAGGTCCGTTGTTCAGGAGATAGGACCGAGAGAACTTGGTGTGCCTGTACTCGCCGCCGTCTGGTTCGGTTTGGTCGAGGAACCCGGCAACGACTTATCACAGGGACCATGAGATTGGGTGACAACTTTGTATCATGAGAAGGTTTCACGACGTACCGAGAACTCGACCCATGCGTTCTGGAGTCACGTAGTCAGCAGAGTGACCGAGGATAGTGAGCAGTCTGTCTCTGGGTACGTGAACGTGTGCTGCTCATGTTCACTCGCACAGCAAGGGGAAAACAAGCGTACGTACCAATCAGCGAGTCTTGCACACCCGTTGCCTCTGACAGCTTATCCAGAGAGATCGATCCCGTCTCGGGGATGGCTTCGAGGACCTTCAGTCTGATGAAGGTGCGGGCCGCGATGACTTCAGCCATCTACGAATTGAAAGCGCGTGTGAGCTTGCAATGGGCTTACCACGCAGAGCAGGGCACACAACTGCAGAGGTACCACTTACATTGAGTCCATGGTAGTTGGGGGTCTGATCCGGCGTGATCAGCGCTCGGGTCAGCTCCTTTGCCTTAGCAATGACCCGGACGCGCGAGATGTAGCCCTCGAGGTCGGGCGTGTCCTTGTAGCCATCGGCGACGTCTGTGAGGTTCTTGATGAGGTGGAGAACCTCGTCTCGACTGGGAAGGGCCATTGTAGGATTCCGGTATGAGTGCGGCGTGGGAATGTACGACTACGAGCTGAGAAACCACAGAGACAATTTGACAACGTGACAATTTGTTGCTGCCGGATAGAACGGATTTGGAACGACTGCAATGCGGGGAAAGCAGAAGATGGAACCGACGAACGCCCAGCAAACACCCTCTTTCATTGGAACGGGAGGCCAATGTCGGGGGTGTCTGCTCTTTCGGCTCGAGCATCCTTGCAGGCTGCAGCCACAGCCAGAGGCATCTATCCTAGAAGAGGAGAGTAATAAAAGAGGAGAGGGAACGCCCAGCCAGCCAAGTGCCCGCCCGACCACCCATGGCAGCGGGTGGTGGTCTGCTTCTTTGTCCTTTCTGTCTCTGTTCACGCAACGCATACAGGGACAACACATAATTACAGGAACAACATACAGGGACAAAGCCCAGACCATTGGCGAATCGCCGCGCAATCGATCGTCGCTATGCCCGGAAGCGACCCAGGCGACCCGAGCGACCCTGTCCCTGGTCGCGCAACATCGGACGACGGGCCACCCCAAGCTACCGCTAGCCCCGAGTCCACACCGGCGCCTGGTGGGCAAGGATCGTCAGACCAGGTCAATCCACCACCCCCGCCAGGGTTTGCTGCCAGCGCGACAGCGGGTGTGCTCGAGGCAGACAACACATCCATCGATGCAGAGGAAGACGAGGCCTACGCGCAGTCGACATCTGCGAGCTACCTGACATCCGTCGCGTCCAGCATCCGCCGAGGGATCGTCGAGAATGGCCGCACCTACGCCTCCTACGGCATCCACAAGGCCTGGATCCCCAGCGATGATGCCGAGGTAAGGAGGGCTCCCTTCCATCATGAAACCCTCTCTCGAGCCAGACAAGTGCTGACATGGCTGTCACTGCCGTAGATGGACAGGAATGACCTGCAGCACTGCAAGTTCACCCTCCTCATGAACAACGAGCTGCACCTCGCGCCCATCGTCGACAACCCCCAGAAGATCCTCGACCTCGGCACCGGCTCGGGCATCTGGGCCATGGACATGGCCGACAAGCACCCGTCCGCCGAAGTTATCGGCGTCGACACGACGCCCGTGCAGCCGTCCTGGGTGCCGGAGAACTGCGTCTTCGAGATCGACGACGTCGAGCACGAGTGGCTCTGGCCCGCCGCCTCCTTCGACCTCGTCCACGGCCGCGAGCTCATCATGGCCATCCGCGACTGGCCGCGCCTCGTGACCCAGGCCTTCGACGCCCTCAAGCCCGGCGGCTACCTGCATCTGGCCGGATCCGTCCCCGACTTTGCCTCGGACGACGGCACCCTGCGCCGTGACTCAGCCTACGTCGAGATGGGCCAGATCTACTTCCAGATGTCCGAGCGCGTCGGCGCCTCGGGCAAGGAGCCGCTCAGGTGGAAGGCCTACCTCGAGGCCGCCGGGTTCGAGCACGTCGTCGAGCGCGTCCTCAAGATCCCAACGAACCCCTGGCCGCGCGACGAGCGCCTGAAGAAGGTCGGCGCCTTCGAGCTCGCCCACTTCAGGGACAACATCGCCAACGTCTTCGCGAGGGGCTATGAGCAAATCCTCGGCGGAGACCCCGTGGCCTTTGAAGTCCTGTTGGCGAAGGCGCGGAAGGAGGTCCTGGACAAGAGCATACACAGCTGGGTGCCGTAGTGAGTTTGCCCCTCGCCCCCCTTCTCCTCCCCTTTAATTTCC
This sequence comes from Verticillium tricorpus MUCL 9792, assembly GCA_000732205.1. Taxonomy (NCBI): domain Eukaryota; kingdom Fungi; phylum Ascomycota; class Sordariomycetes; order Glomerellales; family Plectosphaerellaceae; genus Verticillium; species Verticillium tricorpus. The sequence goes on from JPET01000004.1 coordinate 3,639,764, forward strand.
TTCATATGGCAGAGCGTGGTGCTGATCACAGTGTCATGGTAGTTACGTTGTCTACGGCAGACGGCCTGATGTACCGCAGCGGCAGTCCAGGTCACCGGACTCCCAGGGGTAGCGAACGAACGACATGTCGCTAATGCACTGAGAACACCATCAGTGGATCATCCAGAGTCGGATCGCCTCGGAACAATGGTAAGATTTGTTACTCAGCAAGCATGACAGAGGTTCCGACATGGGCTCAGTTGTGGTCCTGACCGGCTTGCGCGGTGGAGATAGTGGCCCATTGGGTTCCAGCCAGGACCGTAGTAAAGTCAAAGCCAATTAATTCGGCGGCAGCGGTCATCATGGGCCATGGATCGGCTCGGTGTACCGAGGCCAAGAGCCGTCTTGGATAGATGGAGGCTTCGCAGGGAGCGCGTCGGCGTGATGGCGTTTGATGAGTGCAGGCTGGCGATGGACTCTGGCGAAGTTTTTTGTGACAGGATCCTGTGAGCGGTTGGATAAGATGAACGACATTGTAATTAAGCAGTTTACAATACGGACAGTCTGATGAACAGGGGACAAGGAGGGCGCACCCCCGATGTATCCAGGAGGGAGGGATGTGCAGCATCTCCCTACCAACCCGGTACCAGGGTTAGGGTAAGATAAGCTTCGGAGAACATGAGGCATCCCTCGAGCTTATGTAAGGCAGGGATGAATACTCGGAAGCGGAGTCTCGGAAGTGGAGACTCGAGGTGAGCCGAGCTCGGCTTGACTTGGTGACCAACAAGCACGCTTGAGCCGAGAGTCAAATTGCCGAGCCGACTTGACTTCGATGTCACTCCGAATCCATCATCGCCATCCTTTCAAGCTTCCTCGCAGCCAGGGCGATAGGTAGCAACCTCGGAAGCGTCAATCAGAAAAGTTCAATCCGATTCGTCGTCCAATGGATCTGCTCAACAGCTCGCTCTTGTACCGCAAGAATGGGCGTGCGCAGGCGTGCGAGCCGTGCCGCAAGCGCAAGGTTGGCTGCGACCACGCCCAGCCCACATGCGGTCGATGCAAGAAAGGAAAGGTCCCAGAGGCCTGTGAATATATTGTAGAGAGCCCTACACGGAAGCGGTCTCGCGCAGCATCCTCGCCGTCCCCCGTTGCCTCCTCACCCAAAATACCTCGGTCAGCTGGAGAAGCCGAGTCCCAGGTCGTTCGGCTCGCATCACCGAAGACGACGCCCGCCAACACCGTACCGACGCAGTCCATCGCAGTATCGAGCGACGCCAGGAACAAAAGCACCAGCTTCGGGTTCCATACCCCAGACACATCCAGCCCCCAGCCGGCCCATACGGCACCTGGCTTCCTCGGCTTCACCTCGTTCAGCGGAATATATGACGAGGCGCGCAGCAACCTCTCCTTGCTTCACCCTCAAACAGTCACCCTGTCTCTGGACATCAATGCGCACAAGGATCCAAAAGACACGCGACGCAGCCAGATACTCACACCCGCCGTCTTGGAGACCTGCCTGACTGTGCTTCGCTTCGTACCGGACGAGAAACGAGGCACAACGCTCTTTAAAGCCCAGTACAATATCTGCGATGGCTGGACCTATCCAGTTGCGAGAAGAATGCTCGATTCTCTCTACGAAGCATTCGGTTCGTACTTCGACGCCAGCCGCGACGACGCCAAGCTGGCTAAGCTCGCTCACATAATCTGCGAGAACACGAGGAAGCCGTTTTCGGAGAACGAGCGCGACCCCGAGAAATGGGTTGCCCAGTTCTCTGGCTGCAACACCCGCTGGGAGACTCTCGGCGCTTTGTTTACCTACTGGAGGTTGGGCTCCATTGTCAATACTGCCACCCAGAAGTCCTTTGGGCCCTTCGGCCCCCTGAGCTGTGGGTTCGTCGGGAAGCACGAAATGCACCAGCAGTGCTTGAAGAACTGCGCCGAGCTTGCTCGGGCGCATTCAGAGTCTGGCAACACACTTCTTCTGTATGTGTTCTTCAAGCGAATGATCATTGAGTCTGTGTCATCTGGAGATGCGAGTAAGTTGAAGTTCTCCAATCCTCACTCGTCAATATCTGGACTGACAAGCTCGTTACTGCAGGTTTGTCATGTTGGCAGTACCATGCTGAAAGTGTATCTCTGATGACGTTTCTTGGCCTACATGCTGAGACCAACACGGATCCTTACATTCCATGCTTGGCGTCAGAAACGCGCAGGAGGCTGTTCTATTGTGTCTACAATATTGACAAAGTCGTGTCGTCTTTTGTCGGCAGGCCGCCTCTCATCAGCAGGAGATACTTCACGACGCCAGCACCCCTAGACCTGAAAGACGATCACCTGTTGGAGGATCAAGCAACCATGCTACAGGCCGTGGCGGCACTGTGCCCGGACGGATGGAACAGCGAAGGTGTCATCTATCCTACGACGATTATTAGAGCACGTGTCAAGATGGCGAGGATCCGGGACGAGGTCATGGAAATTGCCATGGGAAACGGAACCACATCAGTTCACACCTTACTGTGAGTCCCGCATGGCCAAACAAGCCCGACACAAAACTGACAAAATCTCAGAGACATCAAGGCGCAGCAGATGACTATCTGGAACAGCTTCCCCGATGTTTTGATTCTGAAACCCGGTGATATCAAAGACAACTCAATCGAGATGGCAACATTATTCAGCCGCATCATTCTTCGCCTGGAGCACCTCCAGAACCTCTTCTTCCTGGAGAGATTGCTCGTGCGCCGAGGGCACAACAGCAACGGCGAGCTTCTGGCGGTCAGTTTTGACATGGTATCCACAACCATCATGACGTGGACGAACATGGATCGCTTGGGTATCGTGCAGTCGGATCTAAAATGGCTGGTAGGTTCCCATAAACAGCGCTCTACCTTACTTATCCCTTGGTTACGATCCACGCGCGGGTGAGGATTCTACTGACGCCAACTAGGTCATGGCCTTCGCCGCCCCCGGCGGCGGCATCCTGTGCCTCGAGCTCCTCAAGCCGACGCTGCGTGGCTCGCACCCGGACAACCCCATCATCGACCGCTCGCGCATTGTGCAAAAGCTTAGTCTTCTCGTCGGCTTTCTCGACTGGGTCGGCGATGAGGCCCCAAATGGCGATCTCTGTGCGCACTGCAGGACCGTTGTGCAGCATGTACTCGACCAGACGTTGAATCCACCGCCGGAGGGCGCTCCTGGACTAGAGATGGCGGACTGGGACTTCTCGACACAGGTTGATTTCAACTTTGAGTTGTTAGATACCTTTGACTGGTTGAGGCCGGAGAATATCCCCTTGTCGTGAAATCACGACCGCTTTACGACTACAGAGATGTGACTGGTGGGTTGCACGACCAAACTGATGCCTCCACGTATCAAATGCTTGAGTCTACGAAACAACATAAGGATCGAGATACCCCAACAACATGGCGCCCCGGACCGCACTTTCCAAAAATGTATCGGCTCAGGCTTTACCTTGGATGTGTCACCCTCAACACCGCCCTTCATCTGCAACGATCCCCTACCAGAAGCTCGGCAAGGCATAACCACGGTTGCGGAAGCCTGACGGTGTTGAGCCTGAAGGAGACAACTCAATTTGAGAAGCTCCCAGCTTGAGATGGCCCTCCGAATGCCACTCTCGAAAACTTCTGGCGCCTCCAGGAGGCAATTGACTCACAGACACAAGGAGTCCCAATCGTTGTACCACGTGCAGGTACTGCCAGCCTGGCAACATTTGGGTCCAGTATACCCAATGCCGCCACACTGGCCCCATTTCGGCACACAGGTCCCAGTCTGGGTCGGAGCGGGCTGTATGGTAGTCGTGGTAATAGGCACCGGCTCAGCGATGGGGCGGACATACTGCTCCACGTAGTAGCTGGCGGTGTTGAACGTCGCGTTGGTGCCCTCAAAAGTTTCTGTGCCGCCGTAAACAGAGTGAATGCAAATGTGATTGGTGTGGCCGTCGTTCTCAACGAGCCACTTGACAAACTTCAGCAGGTCGCCAGCGAACTGTGTCTTGTCGGCAGTGGCCACAAAGGTGTAAGCCGTCAGCCCGGGCTTGGTAGCCTTGAAGATGTCAAAGTCGACACCGTCGATAGTCGTGGTGGCAATCGAGGAACCGGTCGAGCTCTCAGGGATCACGTTGCCGAACTTCCCCAGCCATACCTGGACACTCCAATCGGGCGAGGACTGACAAGATGGGCTGGAAGAGGTGCTCCCAGCGCCGCTGCCTGAAATTTCATACGCAACGGTTGCTTTTACGTCCGAACCAGTGTAGCTGTCAGGTTTCAGTACATTAGGGACGATAATACGGGAGCAGATGGTCCCGGATCTTACCTCCATTGCCAGGATGTGGTGAGGGAATGATAGTCCCAAAGAGAAGACCTCCTGAATCGGATGCGCTCGGCACGAGGAAACGACTTGCGAGTAGTAGGGCTGTCACTCCACGACCACGAGGTCGACCAACTCACGACCGAGTTAAACAAACCGACGACCGTGATGCACTGGCTGCCTTCAGCAGCGGCGTCGGAGATGTCGTTCCTAATGGTGAAGAGAAATGTGTCAACATAGTCCTGAGGCCCGCACAACGTCTGCTCGCGCTTTTGGAAGGCGCCGCCTTCGAGGCCCGCGACCCCGCCGTGAGCAGGTTGTGGTATGGCTAGGGCGACAGCCACAAGGAAATTTAGGACTCCAAGGCTCTTCATGGTCGCGGATATCACACAGAGCTGGTGTCAATACAATCTAGAGCTCGGGATGAGTGATCAAGATCTAGGAATCTCGGCCTCTTTTTGTCAACCACCATCTACTTATGAACTCCTCAAGGCTGCGCACAGCACATTTTGGCTGTTCAAGATCATACAGTGAACTCCCTGCGTCCGGGGAGTTGGAGGTCACACAGCCTGAAGTCTACTCGGGTCAAGTCGGTAAAATATGCTCCGAAGGTCCATGTTGAGAGATCCCAATAACATAAAACCAATATTGCGACCCTAGATAAGCAAGAAACAGCTGTTCTCCCCGCATAAGGATTGGTCTTGGGGGACGCAATGCCTCCTGGTATGGAGTTGAAATGAACGGATAATATGTAGCCAAGCGCCCAGGCACGCCACAGCTTACTCGCATATTCTGGCTAAATCTGAGGACGCCCTCAGAGAGGCCGCAGTGGTCCAAGCGAGACTCTGCGCTCTGGGCGATATTCATTCAGTCAGGTACATGCGATCTCGTGATGTATAGCGGCTGGGTTATTAAAATGATCTTAAATGAATATTGATACGTGTGTCCATGAATATCAGCCGCAAAACTTGTCGAGGCATGATGTAATCACAGTAGAGACAGAGGGTCACGTCCTCCCTGCGTGCGTATGGTGGACAACTGTCGCGATTGTAGGAAACGTGTCACTAGCTCTGTACCGGCCCTTGAAAATTCAGCGATGCTATGACTAACTGGGATGGGCATGTAAATGTTGACTCGAAGGAGGACATTCGAGACCTGGGATGGAGAAGTCTGCCGGGTCTCAAAGGAATTGAATGCATGTACTAGTAGACTCGGAGATGAAGTTGAAGGCGGAGTTAGTATATATTAGGTAGTCAGGAACGAACCCAACGCCACGCCTACCTAAGCAGGTTCATTTCATGGTCATCAAGTACCTAAAAACATATTGGTATATATATCAAGCCCTTGAGACATTCCCTGACGTGACTTGGTGCTGGTAAATAAACGTGAAGATTGATGAATGGACTATGGCTCGCGTGAACTCAGTCCTTAGCGTAGTCTGTGTCTGGGAGCTCTGGATCCTTGGTTCAGTGTTGCGATTGATGTGGTTGTTGTTTTTCGCTACCTCTATTTGGCTTTCCAGCGAGCAGAAAGCTGTCCGTTACGTGCGATCACGTGGACTTGTTCTCTGTGACACTGCAGAGTCAGCTATTAATCCGGTTTAGCAATGAATGAATATTGCGTGGCTGTACTCGTATGTTAGCTTTTTGAGAATGTTCTATGCAATCCAGTCTGGCAATCTCGGGACTATCAAGATGTTTTGTCATTACCGAACGCGGCGACCCAATGCAAGGCATCTCGATGTCGAGACTCGCCCCGTTTTCGGATGACGTGATGCCTTCAGGTTTTTTATCCCCCTAGATTTAAATTAAAGTCACGGAATGGACTATGTTCGTTCACACTGGTGTCAGGAGCCAGGAATCAACAGCTGATGTGCAAGGTCGTTCGGTGATATATCGTCTTAAAGCTCGCACACGGTCATAACTTTTTTAACATGAATGGCTCTTCAACCTCAACTACCAAATATTTAAGCCCAAGAGCATGGGTGCTTTGTGCCAGATCTGCTACAAGCCGTAAAGCCATATCAGTCAGACAGCATCAGCATCTTACAGTGTAAGGACCATCATCGACATGCTGAAGCCTTGGGTGAAAGTGCCTGGCTGGAGAGCCAGCAGTCTGGCCTCCCGATCATGTGATACACGCACTTAGATCCCCATGATTCCAAGCATATCATCATGGGTAGCGTAATGCAATGCCATCGTTCGAGATTGCTGTGCCATTTACACCCAAGAATTTATTCATCGTAAATCAGTGAGCCATTATTCCGCTTTTGCGATGAATTCTGTGAACTTGCCATCAAGCCTCACTTTGATGAACAAGCTTGTTGACCAGCTAATGGTTAACTACCTTTTCCGGACAGAGTATTCCTTGTGCACGCTTTTCATGATGATGAGGCTTGTTAGACTTCGGGCAGCAAGTGGCACCCACCAACACTTGCTTCAGTGGCTATCAGTCCCGCCTCCGAGTGCATTTACGTGTCAGCGCTATACACCTTCAAGCAGCGATAAGCACACCTGGGTACCCACTATCGAATGCAAGATGAGTGTTGGCGTCGTCGCTTCGATGCGGCACCAGCGCAACACATTAATCGCCGCGGTGATGTTCCAGCTTTGCCCAGAGAGCCCGCTAATATCGGTTGCTGTCGGAAGTCTATCTATACTTACTTGGTTCTAGAAGGTCCGGTGCTGGAGTACTGGAGGGCACGAGAGTTCTATTTCCTGGTTCTTTAGCCGCAAAGGCTCGAGACTAGGGTAACAGGCTGTGAAGATGGCGGTAGATCATCGCCTCAGCACACGCGGTCTACAGTTGTCCTCGCCCATTAGAGAGCTCGTAGCAAGGATGGCTGACCAAAACAATTCATGTCTTTTCCCTCCGCAAGCGCCTATAGCCCTTGAACCTTGGAGGAAAAACTTTGATGGAACCCAACGTCTAAACAAGGAGCAGCAGATTTCGTCGAGTTGAAGGGTCCGCCTCACCGAGGTGATGATCCTGGGGTTCGTTCGTCAAGCCCCCACGTGCCCCATACCTACCTGCAGATGCTTTTGTGAAGTAACTATGTAATGCTGGTGTCCAGGGCTGTTTCAGCGTGGCTGGGTCTCCAGGTGAGATCAAAGACGCGGTCAAACGGGGGTCAAGGCATGCAAGACGAAACGAAACGTGCCCAAAGACGGGGCAGACTCGCAGGAGAAGAAGCCCGCCTGAGGCGTACTGGACCTTGGCTCACTGGATGGGCACAGAAAGCCGCAGAGACAACATTAGAAGCCCGCAGCTGGTTTCCTGGGGTACGCGTCTGTACCTGAAAGCCCCCGCCATTGCCCATCAGTGCCTGTGCAGAGAGAGACGACGATGCTAGCAGTGTACCGCCACGAGCTAGGCTCGACCGTCGATGGTCGCGTCGCCAACAAACAGGGCACCCAGTCACTGGCTGTGCCAGGTCCAGCCAGCCTCCTTCCTACACCACGCGTTTCTGGAGCTGAATCCCCGCTTCGCCATGTCGTCAGCCACCCACGATCACGATCGACCTGCCATGGGCACCACGACCTGGAGGCCTAGAACGACGAGGTGCAGCTGTTGATCTTGTTTGAATCCAGGCATCACGTCCGAATCCTCCCCACGTTGTCCGCTAATTGGACCGCGCAAGACCTAGAAGCCGCCCACCTCCCGTGCTTTTGGGTGGTGGCTGCACCCCAACGTCCGAATGTGGCACCGTTTTGAACTGTGGCTGGTGACGTACGTCCGTTCGCCTCTTTGCCCCTTTCCACTCAACCCCTGCCCCTGAGATGCCCACCCCTGTTGTCCGGAGCAGAATGTCCGGAGCGAAGTCTCCGGTGCAATCTCTCTGTTCCTCTGCTCCTCTTTGCCGTTGCGGATGTTCTGGGCTCCTCTCGATTCATTTCTGTCGCCAGGAGGCTCGTGCTGGAGGTTTGCCCCGTCGCTCATCTCATGTTCACGGTTGCTCAACACAACTCAGCGGTCTCTGAAGATAATTCAATGCTTCAAAATGCTGTCGTCGGTCCAGAATACCACTTCACCTATGCCGACCTACGCTCACGAGTCAGTCGCCCGTCCCGACGTCGAGAGAAGCTCACCCAAGATGGGCACCCAAGCTACCCAAGCTCATCCAAGCCCATACAACACTGCGTTATGATCTCTCCCGCCCCGGTCACCCCCGGTCAGCCCAATGCCAGTGCAACGCCAAATCGTACTCGCACAGCTCTCCCCCCCAGTCCCCCCGCTCGAAACGAAAGAACACGGTCACATCCCGCCCCCGGCTCCCCTGCAACCGCCCGCTGTCAGGCCCCAGCGTTCCCCCGTGAAAGGCGAGAAGGGCCAGAAAACCTGTTTTTTTTGTCTGCCCACCTCGATGCGCTTCCGTGCGGCTCCCAACGACCGCGTAACCTCGCCCGAGGATTCACAGATCAGTGCTCTTTGAATGGTCACAAATGGCTGATGATGAGTCCGCCTACCGTGTGATGAAGATGGCGATTGGGCCATCCACCCGAGGCGAGCAAGCCACGCCGTCAACCACGAGAAGCACCTCTCGGCGCGGCGTTGATCACAAGACTCGAACCCGGGACCTGGCAGGCATGCATTATGAACCTTTTTTTTCTTTGCTTTGGTACTTTCTCTTTTTCACTCCAATTGCCGAGCTTGTCCACGTCGGCTGCGATGTGGTACTATTACAGGAAAGACAAAAGTGATGATCCCTGACGCTTTCTCTCGACCCTTCGCCGAGGAAGCCCCAAATGACTAGATGGATAAAAAAAAAAGCCGCTTTGCAGAGACGTTCCCGACTGTAAAACAAAATGACATCCCGCGTCGCAGTAGTTGACAAAGGAAATTCGTAACACGCCTCGTAGAGCTTCGGGCGTGGGCGTAGGCGTCGCGGTCATCCACTAGTCCATGTCGCTGTCCTCGGTCAGCTTTCATCATTCTCGGTTTCAAACAAGAGATAAAACAGGTTAAGAAAGGGGCCCAGCGCAGCTAGAGCAAGCCGTCGACGGGCCCATGATGCCTGCCGCCGCTAGGTGCCTTGGATGTCTTGCATCGCCTGCTCGCGACGGCGCATGGCTGGCAGACGGGGCCATGCCCGTTGCGGCGTCGCGGCGAGAGGCCCTGCCCGCGGGACTGGGATGGGATGACCAGCGGCCGCTAGGCTTTAGCTGGCGCCACGCGCTGACCGAAGTCCCGACTCGAGACGACTGGGACGACGCGAGGCGCGACCGAAGCCGTCTTGAGACGAAACAGCCAGCGAGGCATCGCCATCAGGGCATGAGGCCGCCGACGTCTGAAGCGACCAAGGCAAATAGAACGGGAGGGGGGGTTAGGGGATAGGAGAAGGTAGTACTCACAGCAAAGCCAGCGTCAAATCGCCGTGGATTCTCGCCTTCAGCTCGATCTGAATCTCGAGGTTGAGATCCAGACGCAGCTTCAGAGGGTCCTTGCCACCGCCGCCACCGCCGCCCTGCTGCTGCTGCATCTGCTGCTGCTGCATCTGCTGTTGCTGTTGCATCTGCTGCTGCTGGCGGTAGGCGTCCTCGCCGCCCTGCTCGCGGCCTCCGCGGCGCTGCATCTGCTTGTTCTTCGCGTCGCGATCGCCCTGCATCCACGACGGCTGCGAGCGGCCCTTGGATGGCCGTTGCGCCGTGCGGCCCTTGGGCTTCTCCTCTTCCTCCTCCTCAGACTCGGACTCGGAGTACTCGTCCGAGTCGGAGTAGTCGTCAGAATCGGAGTAGTCGTCAGAGTAGTCGTCCGAGTCCTCTTCCGACGAGGGCTCGGGCTCAGGCTCGGGCTTCTTCTTGGACTTCTTGGCCTCCTTCTTGGGCGCCTCCTTCTTCGCGGGCTCCTTCTTGCCCTTCTTGGCCTTGGCCGGTGCGGGCGCCTCTTCGGCCTCGTCCTCGACCTCCTGCACTCTGTCCTCGGGCTTGATGTCGTCCTTGGCCTCTTCGGGCTTCGCCTCGTCCTTGGCCTCGGCGGCCTTGTCCTCAGGCTTGTCCTCAGGCTTGTCCTCAGGCTTGTCTTCAGGCTTCGCCTCGTCGACCTTCTGCTCGGGCTTGGCCTCGTCCTTTGCTTCTTCAGCCTTCTTCTCGGGCTCCTCGGCCTTGGCCTTTGCGTCCTCAGCCTTGTCGTCCTTCTTGTCGAGTGGGCTGTCCTTCTGCGTCTGCTCCTCGGGCTTCTGTTGCGCTGCCTGGTCCTGAGCCTGGTCCTGGGCGTTCTGCGTCTGCTCCTCCGGCTTCTTCTCGCCGGCAGCGCCTTGCTGTTGTTGGTCCTGCGATCCGTCAACGACAGTCCATCGAGGCCAATGGCAGTCTAGCTTACCTTGTTGTCCATTGTGATGTGCGGTGGTAGGGGAGAGGACGACTACGTGAGGCTTGTAGGGTGATGTGATGCGTATGAGTGAAGTTCCGGAATAACAGTAGTCTGACAGCTTTCGCAAACCTCCGGCATGAGAACACTTAAATCAGATCCCGCCTGTATCGCTTCACACCCCGAGAACAAGGCACGGCAGAAAAGAGCTATCCCGGTTCTCCGTGACGCAATATGGGGAGACGGGCGTCCGACGAGCATGATTTTCCTGTTCTCACAGTGCCTCATTGCGCTCTGTGATATCACTGGATATCAGCACGCCCCGAGACAGCCAGGCAGACAGGTCCCCTCCCTTCCCGAAGCAGGTTTTGGCAAGCTCGAAAAGGGGGTCGACGCGCCATGCAGGGTCTTGACAGCTCGAAACAACAAGTAAGTGTGACGTCTTGCGCGGCACGACGACGAGACGTGAAGCTCGAAGCTGTAAGTAGGATGACGTCGAGGTCAGGGACCCATCCCTGCAAAGGAAAGAAGGGGGGGGGGGAGTCTGGGCCTCGACAGTTCGACGAAGGGGGGTAGGGTGTGGGTAATCGGCCTACCATGCCGGGGCAGGGATGGTACTCCAGCACGTCCGCCATCGGGGATCGAGGAGCATATGACGAACCCATATTTCTCCAGGGCTGGCAGGCTTACTCTGGCTGCTGCCGAGGGTCAGGCTTCTGTGCACTTGCACCGAAAGAAGCATTGCTCGCACCGCCAGACAGCACCGCCAGCGCCCTTCATGGACATCATTGGCCTCCTAGTCGTGTCCGCCATCCCCACTGTCATCGGCACCGGGCAGGCGGTCAGCGCGCAGAAGAGGCAGAACGAAGCACAGAAGGAGAAGGTCAAGTTCGGCATCGGCGTCGACTTGACGATAGATGGCCAAGCAGAGGAAGCCAGCGCCGTCCTGGTCGACGGCCAGGTACGGCAGACATTTCCCCTTATCTGGAAAGATGGCCTCCCGATCAGCGATTAACGAGAACAAAACTGGCAGATGTTCCTGGATCACAGCAAGAACCCCGCCAAGGGCTTCCCCTTTTCGGGCTGGTACTTCATGTATCCCGGGGAAGAAGAGCACATGGGCCTTGTGACTATGACCTCGAACGACCCGCCCGCGATGGGGTGGATCTTCGTCGACGCCGACACGCGCGCGGTGCGCTACGGCGGGAGGAAGGAGACGGTCGGCCACGTTATAGGGCCGTGGCACTGGACGCCGAACGAGAAGTTCGTGTCCTTGCGGGGGAGCGGCGATGGGTTCGCAGCTGTGAGAGGGGAGGAGGAGGGTGCGCGATGGGCCATGTACTGGGACCCGGACGGGGTGCTGGCGCAGCAGACGCCGGCAGACCGCTATGTCGCGGTAGGACTGAGGCGGCAGTTGGCCCTGGGCGTGGAGAGCCGATATGTCAGGGACTGATGATCAGGCTAGGAGGGTAGGTGTGTGTGGCAGGCAGGCGGGAAGGCAGGAAAGCAAGCAGACTGTCAAGCAGGATCATGGGCGATCAGTAACCTCGGAGGCATGGCGTTATCGGGTTCGGGGCGTTTCTGGGGCGGCAGGGTTGGTGCTGTTCGTTGTTCCACCTCGATAGACCTTGTTTGATGGACCGAATAGACCAACAAGAGCGTCATGGCTCGTCTGAAACAGTTGGAAAAGCCGGTGTGCAGCGACCCTGAACTGGGCAGACAGCGAGCGGCAGGACGAGAAGGAGGGTAGAGGTGCATGTGAGGGACATGAAGGGGACCCTCAAACCAAGCCCCCGATCCTTCATCATTGGTGAAAGGCTGGTTGATCCATGGACCCCCCCTCCCAGCCCACAGAACCGTCCACACCTCATCTCACCCACTCCCCCTGTCCTTCCCCGTCCCCATCATCCAACTCGGACGCTCGACGTCATCCGGGGCTGGGATGTCAAGTGGTTGTGACGAAATCCCGAGTGACTCGAGGGAGGGAAGCAGGAATTCAGGGTCCAACATGATCTCATCCACGGGGGGAGGACCCCCCATCCGGTTTTGGGCCATGCCGGAGGGTAGAGTATATGACATGCGGTCCCCGTGTCTGTGTCGGAGGGTTGAACATAGAGAAAAGAAGCCAACTTACCATCAAACCACCGTCAGACAAACACACACACCCAATACTCAGCCACCCATCACCACCCTTAGACCTCGTGTGATCACCACCACATCCACCACACACAATGTCGTCCCGAAGCAGAGATACCAAGTACGCCTCCGAGGATGAGGGCAGCGAGGAGGCACCCCCCCGTGAGCGCCGCTCGCGCAAGTCCAAGGACAAGTCGAAGCGCAAGAGCAAGCGTGGCGGCGGCGATGAGCAGGGCGGCGGCGGCCCCCTCGGCGGACTCGGCGGGCTCGGTGGCCTTGACGGCGCCGGCGACACAGTATCAGGCCTCGCCAACGGCGCGACGGGCGCGCTGGGCGGCGTGGCAGGCGGCGCGCTCGGTGGCGGAGGCGGCGGCGGCGGCGACAAGAGCGACACGCTGCGGTTGCGTCTCGACCTGAACCTCGACATTGAGATTACGCTGAAGGCGCGAATCCACGGTGACCTGGAGCTTGCTCTTCTGTAAGTTTGGACCCCCCTCAACGTTTCCTTACCCATTGACTCCTCCCTCCCTCTCTCTTCTCCCATGCCTCGACTGTCTCCTGTCATCCATCCTCCCATTACCGGCCAAGTTCTTACCAGCTTTCTTCGCAAAGGACGGGCTAGGCGTCAAGCATCCACAAAAAAATGGTTCAGATGGGCTAATCCGGCATTTTCCTTCTCTCCAGGAACTAAATGAGGCGTTTGGATTCGCTGCTTCGCTTCAGAAGCATAAGAAACTGGTTTATGCATCGGAACGGCGGGGCTGCTTTTCGGATTTGATTTTTCATTTGTGCACTGGTCGTGTTTTTTTTATTTTATTATGACGAACGAGTTTGGGCCAAACTCGATCCAAATGGGAGCGGGATACGTACAGTACGATTCGATACACCAGGCGGGCCTAACGGCTTGTCCCCAAAATATAATCGGCCGTCAGAAACGGTCGCTATCAAACGGTGGTCTCCAATTATGTGTCCGATGGAGCAGAGCCAGGGGGCGCGCTCCGCGGGTGTGATTCCGACGGGGGCATGGCTGGGGCTAGCGGGTGGTGGAAGAGCACAATCTGATCATTTACCATCGGGAAAACCAACAATGCTGTGTTCTGCGTCCACCCGTGCGGCTACTCGTCTGTCGGGTCCGTCGACGCCTCGACTCCATGTCCGAACGCTAGTCTCATCATCAGAACCAAGGTACGAGGCATGGTAGCTCACGTTTGCCCCTCACGGGCAGAAAAAAGGGACGAAGAGCAAGCTGCTGCTGTCTTGTCAGCCACGACTCCCACGAGGAAAACCTGGCACAGGGGGCACCGGTGCCGGCCCCAGTCAATGTAACGGCGGCCCAGGAGCTTTAGCGCGTCGACGGTCTCTTCGGTACCCGCTCCTTGGCCCGTTTCAGCATGTTGCTTCGCGTTGCCCCCAGCGTCGTGTTGGCGGTGGAGATGAGGGGAGTGTCTTGCGTGTTCTGGCCCGTTTGTCTTGGCCGAGTCCCGATGCCTGCCCCGGTCAAAGATCGCGATCGTGGCTGGTGAGGTGAGGTGAGGTGAGGTGGGCCGAGTCTTCTCCCCCCTGGTCTGTCTTGCTTTTTCCTTCTCCACCATCCATCGAGAGCGACGGTTGATGCTTGTTCGAGAGAACTCGACACGCGCGAGGGCATTCCTTACCGTTGTCTCATCGCCACCGACGGTTCGAAGCTTATCCCAGGTTTGACAGCCAGAGCGGAGATTCCCAGCCACTGGACCGCTCCACGTCGCCTCTGTTATGAGGCGTCACCCACCCCCCTCCTCCACAGAAACATCAGATTGACGACTGAGCGTTGGATATTTGTCTCGGCCGTTTGTGGCTTGACTAGCTGCCCTGGCGTGCTGTCGTGCTGCCCAGTCTGCCCGAGGGGCGTCGCAACCTGGCCGTGAAAGTAAGAGGCTGCTCCGCCGCTTGGCCTTCAAGATCGAGATGACGGCCCTGTGACAGATGGAATTCCTCATCGGTGGACAGCCCCGGTCCCATCCAAGCCAGTGGAGGCCAGTGGAGATGCTTGTCAGATCCACGCACGGTCGAGTCCAGACCCCTCGAGAGCGACAGCTGGCGAGAGAGAAGAGCAGAGAGAGAGAGAGAGAGAGGAGAGAGCACAATCGACAGCCATCGGAAGGGGAACGCCTCGGACGGCGCCCCGGAGGATGCCACCCTTGGTCTCCAGTGACAGGAATCCTGCTTGGCAGTGACATCTCATTGGCGAAAAGAGGACGCCTCATCCTCTCTGCCCCAGAAGGCTCGCAGATGAGCTCCGGCTTCGTCCATCTGGGAAGGTCAGTCGTGTCGATGTGTCAACGGCGTCGTGGATGACTGAACTTCATCGCAATTGTGGCGTAGCCACCGTTCACCAGCCCCTGGGTCGATGATGTTGAGGAGGTAGCAGCCAAGCTGGAGCCTGCCGGTCTCCACGATGTTCCCAGCTCCCAAGCTCCCGTTAATCGCAAGGCCAGACCCAGACCGACCAGACCGACCAGGGGCGAGAGCCAAGACATCCGACGGAGTGCTACGTCACGGACCTCCATCGTGCTCGTCACGGACAGCCCCTGTCCCCTGCACAAGCGCCCACTACAACCTGGCATCGACAGGCGAGGACGTCTGAAAATCCAAACGTCGTTGGCTCGCCGGGCGATCACAGCTGTTCTCTCCCCCTTCTGCCCCTTCACCACACCTCCCGAAACCAGCCCAGATCCGCAATACGGCTTCCTGTCCCCTTCATCAGCCCACTGTCCCGCGTCCGCCTCGCCTCTGACGCACGCAGACCTGCTTCCCCCCGACGCACCGAGAGAGCCCGAAGCACAAGCACTTACCCCCTCATTCTGTTTCTCCCATCCTGCTGCCCTATCCCATCCCGTCCCATCCATGCAGACACCCGCCCCTGCAGGCCGCGACGGCTCCGAGTCCGAGGCCGAATCCATGCACACCGCGCGGTCCCGCGCCGACAGCGTCGCCCACCGCGATCCCAGTGCTGATACGACAGCCAAGAGTGACGAGTACGAGGTTGTTGAGGTCGACTCGTCCGGGGCAGAGGTGGAGGCCGACGACAGCCGTGCCGACCAGAGCACCCCCAAGCCTGGTCAGACTGCCGCGAGGCCCCGGCTGCCCCGTCTGAACTCCCAGTCGAGGGCCTCGTCGTCCTTCATCGGCAGCGAGACGTCGGCGCAGGACCACGCCCTCCAGTCTCCGCCCCAGTCACCACCTCCCCAACCATCGCCGAGCCGCCCGGCGCAGGACAAGCCTCCCCAACAAAGACCGTCCCAAGGCGGCTCGCAGGGCAGTTCCTCTCGGAAGGATGCTCCCGAGGCCAACAATGACAACATCAGCCCTCAGAACACCTCGCGAAGTAGTACGGACCAGGGCGGTCCCTCCCACATCAGCACGTCTCGCGAGATTCCCATCCCCATCCGCCAAGACAAGGGCAAGGCCCCAGCCTCGGTCAGCGACGACGACGATGACGCATCCTCCCTCTCCTCCTCCCCTACGGAGAGCATCGGCAGCGGCGACGGCGGGGACTACTACCACCACCGCCAGCGCCAGCACACCCCGACGCCCGTCACCCGCTCCTCTCTGAAGAACAAGTCCGACGACGAGGAGAACCCGACGATCCAGATCCCCAAGGTCGCGCCCATCGCGTCGGGCCTCACGCTGCCGCCCAACCTCGCCGAGCTGGCGGAGAACCTCGAGGACAAGTATGTAGACGAGTTTGGCAACATTCTCGAGTGGGACGGACGCGTGCTGGGGCGCGTGGAGGGCGACCTGCCGTCCATGATCGGGCGGCCGGTGGCGGCGACGGGCGAGATCCTCAGCGAGGACGGCCAGGTCGTGGGCTACGTGGCCGAGAACGACACGATCGCGCCGCGGCCGCCGTCGCCGAAGCCGATCCACGGCATGGGCGAGGGCATGAAGGTGGACCACATGGGGAACATCCTCAACAAGAACAACAAGATCGTAGGCCACTTCAACGCGGAGGAGCTGGTCGACGCGCCGGAGCCGATACGCAGGGCTCGGACCGGCGGCGGTCACGGCGGTTGTAATTGTGGCGGTGGCGGAGGCAGCGGCGGCAGCAACGGTGACAGGCCGAAGCCCACGGCGGCACCGAGCCCTTCAGAGATATACCTGGACGTCAAGTCGACGAACGACGGCGTGCAGCTAATCATCAAGATCCCGACCGTGTTCAACGGTGGCGGGACGCCGAACATTCACATTGGAACGAGCTCATGAGACACTTTGGGCCACGGTCCTAACGACAGCAAGACGAGACGAGACGGAACAGAGGACGAAGTACATGCATCATGTGGGTTTGGGGGCATTAGGAAGCGTGGAGCTTGGGCGTTCTGGACTGTTCGTTCGCAACACATGGGATGATCGACTTGCTAAGGTGGGACGGAGTAGTTTCTTTCGTATCCTCGTGCTCTTTGTCTTTCGGCCGAGGCAGCGAAAAACGTGGGAGGCTAGAAAACCCGTAATGTTACTAGCTCTGCCACTAATAAGACGAGCACATGGTCTGGCAGAAGCCGTTGGGAACCCCAGTTTTGCCCAGGAAGCCGGACTCGTATGCCGGGCGTGAGCCGTGGTCCCGAAAATGTGAAAACCGATGACAAGAAAAGCACAGAGCTTCACACCGCAAGCACAAGCAAGCATGAGCTTCCCAGACGTTTTCCCGTGATGCTTCAGATCCAGGGTGCGTGTTGCTGGGTGAATGCGGCATGCTGCGGCATGCTGCATGCGCGTTCTCCAGGGATCGACTGCATGTGGCGCTGGCTCATTTTGCGACCATGACGTTGAAGAGCCGAATCCTCCGCTCGTCGATCTCGATGGCCACCCATCCCGCCTGAAGCATCACGGGCTCGAAGGTGAAGCATGTTCGAAGAGTTGGCAGCCTGGATCCTCGACCGACCCCCCTCTGACGAATGGTTGATGGGGCGTCCGGGACACCCCTTGGAGCTCCAGCCACACCTCGAGCGGCAAGTGGGCAGCAGACGGCCAACATGTGGCCCCTTGTCCACCCCTCCCCTTCGGCGCGGCGCCCCATCAGGCATGTCGATCACCCAAGAGGCCAATGAGTCCAGACCGGGGTTCCAACGCTGTCACACCATCCTCAAGCCCCCCCATCCCACTTTTACCTTGCTGAAGCCCAGTTGCGTCATGGGAATGGCTGCCGGCCTGCCTCAGTGAGGCGGTTTGGCTTTGTGTGGCTTTGCGTCATGTAAGCGTAGCGCCTTCGCCATGAAGTCATGTCTGTGGCGAGTGCAGGGCCTTGGCAGTCTGAACCCAGTCTGAACACCCCAGGGAAAGACGAGGGGGTAGTGCAGACGAGGCAGGTAGGGGGAGGGGGGAGCTGTAGCTCCAGCGCCAGACCCGGAGCTGCCTGGCTGCTTGACGTAGGCTGGTGGTTGTGTGGTGCAGGGGGAGCTCGAAACCGGATTCCAGGCGCGGGCAGTTCGATTTGGCTGTAGGTATAAGACGTCGAGGGGGGATGCCACGAAGAATGCTGTAGTTCTCCTTTGATACCACAGCAGTTCCTCGAACTGAAAAACCCAATACCCAATACTCAAGAATAAACATCCACTTGTACAACACCATATCCCAAAAACCCAGATACCCCTCCGCCCTCTACCTCGACATCAAGATACCCAAAACAGAAACCACCAACACAACCAATCATCATGGGCGACACCGCGAAGAAGGCGACGGAGGACACCAAGAAGAATGGTAAGCTCACCTCGATGCAACCTTCCCCTCCCCCGCAAGCACAGCCACCATGTACGCCGGACAGCCACGATCTGTCGTCCGTCAAGCACCGCCTCACAGCACCGCCTCATGCCACCCCCTGGACTGGCTTCACTTAAGAGAACGCAAGCTAACCCAACCTAGTCGAGCAGAGTGAAGTCCAAGAAGGCAACCTCGCAGCAGGCGTTGTCGGCAAGTCAGGCGAGATCGTGAACGAGGCCGGAGAGACAGTAGGCAAGATCACTGAGGGAGACCCAGGAGACCTCGGTAAGTGCGGCAGCTGCTGCTCCCACACAGCTCAAGCCAACAGCTATCTAACAAAATTGCAGTCGGAAATGTCGTCACAGCAACAGGTGACATCGTCGGAAAGGACGGTGGCATCGTCGGCAAGGCACTACCCCTCGACAGCGCCGCGGGAGATTCGGACAAGAATGTCTTCGGCACGTTGATGGGCGCTACCAAGGGCGTCAAGGGCGTCGTCGACACGGTCGACGGAACCGTCCAAACGGTCGAGAAGACGCTGCCCCTCGTCGGCAACCTGACCAAGGGTCTGGGACTCGGCGGCGACGGCGGCGCTCTCAGCGGCCTCCTGGGCAAGAAGCAGGAGGAGCGTGACGACGCCGACAAGACGCAGGCCACCGAGCAGGCGAAGAAGGAGCTGTTCGACGACAGCGAGAAGGCCGCTGAGGTGGCGCCGATCAACCTGAAGGATCAGGAGGCGGCCGACAACGCGAAGACGGAGGTCGAGACCAAGTCTCAACCGCCACAAAGCGAGGCCAGCGAGTCCAAGGACGAGGCCACCGAGGCCAGCACCGACGACAACGACACCGTCAGGGACGTTGCCAAGGGTGCGACCGACACCGTTTCAGGCGCTGTTGGTGGCGCGAAGGACACCGTTGAAGACACGGCTGGTTCCGCGAAGGACACCGTCGACGACACTACGCAGGGTGCTAAGGACACCGTCGAAGACACAACACAGGGTGCCAAGGACACCACCGAAGACACAACCGACCGACACCGCAGAGGAGACCGGCGAGGATGCTAAGAACACCGCTGACGACACGGTCGAGACCGCCGAGACCGCTGCCGAGGACACGACAAAGAACGTGCCCAAGGACACCGACTCCGCGAAGGGTCTCGACGACACCGCCGATGACGCCGTGAACACGGCCGAAAAGACGGGCGAGGACGCCAAGGATGGCGCTGAGAAGACTGCGGAAGACGCCAAGTCGACTGCAGGCGGCGCCGAGGACACCGTTGACAAGACGGCGGAGGACGCAAAGTCTACCGCCGAAGGCGCAAAGGACACCGCCGAGGAGACGGCCGAGGACGCGAAGTCCCAGGCTCAGGATGCGGCGGAGGACGCCAAGTCCCAGGCTCCCACGTCCGGCCTCACCGACAAGGCCAAGAGCCAGCTCGACGAGATGGAGACCATCGCCGACGTCCAGGTTGAGGACCCCTTCAAGAAGTTCGAGGGTGCTCAGCTCGACGACGAGGGCAAGGTCATCTTCGACAACCAGTCCATCGGCAAGATTGTCGAGGGCGACCCGACCGAGCTCGCCAACAAGGAGATCGCGCCCGATGGTGCCATTCTCAACTCGGAAGGCAGCGAGATCGGCCGCGTCGAGCTCAAGTCTGAGATCGCCGAGGACCTCCAGAAGGAGGCCGAGGCTCTTGCCGCGCTCAAGGGGGCCAAGGTCAACAAGGCCGGCAACCTGGTCAACGATAAGAACGAGGCCATCGGTCGAATCGTCGAGGGCACCGTGAAAAACCTGATCGGCCGAAAGGCTGATGCTCAGGGCCGCATCTGGAACGACTCTGGTGAGCAGATTGGCCTCGCCGAGCCCATCCCCGACAAGGAGCGTGAGGAGTTCAAGGACCCCGCCCCCTTCGAGGACTTCCCCGAGGCGACTGTCCAGTCCAACGGAGACGTCACCCACGAGGGTGAGAAGGTCGGTGTTCTTGTCGAGGGCGACGCCAAGAAGCTCAAGGGCAAGAAGGTCGACGAGGACGGCGAGGTGCAAGACCGCCAGGGCAACGTCCTGGGCCGCGCTGAGCGCTGGGAGCCTGAGGAGGAGGAGGCTGAGCCCGAGGTCGACAAGTCCATCCTCGCAGGCAAGAAGGTCAACAAGGCTGGCAACGTCGTCGATTCTAACGGCGTCATTTTCGGCCGAGTCATCGAGGGCGATGTGAAGCAGCTTGTGGGCCGCGCTTGCAACAAGCTTGGTGAGGTTCTGTCGGAAAGTGGCGAGAAGGTCGGACTCGCTGAGCTTGTGCCCGAGCATGAGCGCCAGGAGCAGAAGGACCAGCCCTTCGAGAACTTCCCCGAGGCCATCGTTCAGTCCAACGGCGAGGTCACCAACGAGGGTGACATTGTCGGACGCCTGATCGAGGGTGACGCTAAGAAGCTCAAGGGCTCGCGTGTTGACGCCGACGGCGAGATTCAAGATCGCCAAGGAAACGTCATCGGCAAGGCCGAGCGCTGGGAGCCCGAGGAGCCCGAGCCCGAGCCTGAGGTCGACAACTCGGCGTTGGCTGGCAAGCGTGTCAACAAGGCTGGTAACGTTGTTGATTCCAATGGTTCAATTTACGGCCGGCTTGTGGAGGGAGACGCTAAGCGCCTGGCGGGCCGTATGTGCGACAAGAAAGGCAACGTTCTCTCTGAGTCTGGCGATATCGTCGGACGCGCAGAGCTTGTCTCCGAAGGTGAGCGTGAGGGCCTCAAGGAGGGACCCTTCGCTGAGCTCCCCGGATGCACTGTTGCCAAGGACGGTACCGTGGTCACCCCTAGCGGCGACATTGTCGGCCGCCTGACTTCTGGCGACGGCAAGAAGCTTTTCGGACGATCTGTGGATGAGGATGGTGACATCTTGGATTCCAACGGAAACACCCTCGGCAAGGCTGAGCGATGGGAGCCCGAAGAGGTGGAGAAGAAGAAGGGACCCATGGCTGGCCGTCGTGTCAACAAGAAGGGCGACGTCGTCAACGAAGACGGTGACCTGATCGGCAAGCTCACGTCTGGCGAGCTGAGCGTCTGCTCAGGCAAGGAGATTGACGATGACGGTGATGTTGTTGATTCCAAGGGCACCACCGTTGGCCACGTGTCGTTGCTCGAGGACATCCCCGAGCCCGAACCCGAGCCTGAGGAGCCCAAGGAGTCTGAGGAAGAGAGGAAGGCTCGTGAAGAGGCCGAGCAGGACGAGAAGCTCGCGAAGAACCTGGCGTCCCAAGTCGAACAGAGCCTCGACAAGATCCGCCCCATCTGCAAGATGATCTCCGACAAGATCGACAAGGCGGAGCGCACGCCCAAGGATGAGCTTGACGAGGAGGCCCTCGTCAAGGAGGTCAAGCCTCTGATCGAGGAGGGTGGCAACATCCTCAGCGAGCTCAACGGCACCATCCGGGCCATGGACCCTGATGGCAGGATTCAGCGTAACGCGAAGCACAAGTCGAGCACCAGCGAGGCGTCGCCCGCGGAGCACCATCTCGCCGACCTCCTCAAGGAGGTAAGTTTCTGCCATCCCGTAATTCGATTGTATCGTCGTGCTAACCCCTGTTTCAGCTTTCCGGATCTGTCGCCACCTGCGTCGACAACGCGAAGAAGAAGATCGCTGATATGCCTCATGCTAAGAAGGAGCTCAACCCTCTCTGGGGCCTGTTGACAGAGCCTCTGGGCCAGATCCTCGCCGCCGTTGGGCTGCTGCTTGCTGGCGTCCTCAACCTGGTCGGCCGGTTGCTCTCCGGTCTCGGTCTCGGTGGCATCATCGACGGTCTGCTGGGGACATTGGGCCTCAACCGTGTCCTCGACAACCTTGGACTTGGCAGCATCACTGGCGCCCTGACAGGCAAGAAGAAATAGGTTCGCAGTCGGTAGAGAGGGGCAAGGATCGGGATAGGTTATGCTCTTGGTGTTTTCGGGTTTGCAGTTCTGGTTGAATCAGCGTTTCCTCGGTACTCGAATAGGACTGTTTCTTGTAGTTGTGTAATCAAGCACTTAGTATTTTCTCACAGCTGGATTGTTGGTGATGTGCATGTCTCATGCCTGGGGTGGTTACGCTATCCGCGAGTGAGGAAGCTACGACAGTACATTCCCAGAGGCTAGTGCGACCGCGACCCGAGATGCAGTCGCACCTGCCCGCACCTTGCACAGCCATCTACACTTGAGTTCTGCCATGCTCGATTGTAGCGCTTTTAATGTCATGTTTTCTCGAATTGCGACCCTCTCGTGTACTGGTCTGCAAGTATTGCTGTGACGTTGAACCTACCCCCTTTGCTCTCCCCTATTGCGCCATGCTTGTTGCGCTCCCTTGCACTCCACTGCGCTCCCGCTGCGGTGTACCGTTCACAGGTTCTTCATCGGCAGCTTTCCAAACTTGCCCCCGAGATACGTGTACCAGCCTCGAAGAACTCTTTTCTGCTTTCTGGCCCTCTTTTCGATGGAGGCTGCTCTGTCCTCAAATCTGACGATGGTCGCGTCCATTAATCTCCGCATTCTTTCCATGGAAGCCGTCATGTCAAGGTGCTCCTGCCGGTGATTTTCCACGTGCTGCGCCATGTCAGAAACGCACTTGTCCCTGAAAGCTTCGTGTTGAGCTTCGAGGGCCTCGAGCCGGGCCGCAACATCGTTTAGCTTCCTAGCGCGCTCCATTCGCAATTGGTTGTCATGGCGAATGTCGGCCATAATTGGGTCGTCGGAATACTGAATGTCATCCCCGCCGACGACATCGTTACTAACAACATTGACTCCGGTTCGCTCGCGGAAAACTTGTCGATCATCCACGCCGAGGACATCGTTATTGCCAATGTTGACTTCGTTGCCGGCTGTGGGCATCTCATCTGTGACTTGTGTCAGCAACGCAGCGACAGCCCAATGGCTTTGTGATGAGATGGGAACAAGAGGCGGCGGGTCTTACGGTCATCGTTGGTCTCCATTGCGGCGTCGTCGTTGTCGATATCTATTGCGCCGTCCTGAGGGGTTAGGGCCACGATGTCGGTCTTTGATGGGGAAGCGACCGTTGATGTTGATGGGCATCAAAAGAATTGAGCAGGTCTAGAGGAAAACAAGGTGAGAGGGGAGGTTTTAGAGGGACAGGTTTAGTCAGGTGTGGTAGACATCAGCACTTACCAGCTATTATGTGTACGCTGTGTAACGTGGCTTCCTTGAGTAATAGTTCCTGCCTTGGTTTACTTACCTCCTGTGAATGGATGGGAAGAAACGGTAGACAGATACCTGAGATATGGTTCCGAACCTGCCTAACTATGAATGTCCAGACGAGACAAAGTAAGTAGATGCCCCAAATATCACCGTATACTTTCCTGTCATGTATCAAGTTCCGTTCCCAAACCTTGTTCTTGCCATAGACCTCCAGGGTTAGGTAGACATCTTGAGTTAAGATAGTTTTCCCTGCCCACCCTCATAAATACATCACCTACTCCTTTCCAACCTCCAGATTTCTCTCCTCTGTTCCCACTTCCACATTTCTCTCCTCTCTCTTTCTTCCCAGCCTCAAACAGCTTTTTCACCTCCACTCTCTGATCTCTGGAAACCCTCCCCTCTCTCCATCTTCACCACAGCCCAGACTTTGCGTCTACATCCTTAACCGTCTTCCTTACCAGGTGAGCTAACATCTCTGAAACCTTTCATTTTCAACACAGCCTGAACTGTCCATCTACATCCCTAATCACCTTCCTCACTAGGAGGGACAACATCTCAGACACCTTCCATGTTCACCACGACGCAAATTCCCCATTTACATCCCTCGTCACCTTCCATTTTTACCACAAACTAAACTCTCTATCTACATCCCTCATCGCCTTCCTCGCCAGAAGAGCCAGCATCTCTTGCCAGCACATATAATCTACCTATTCACCTTGCCGTCGCACGATTTATTCTCGCGCTCTTAACCTCCCCCCAAGACTAACTCAACGAAGCACGCCAGCAGAGCGCAGAAATGGAGCGCAACGCAACCCAAAAGGCCAAGGGCAAGAACCGTAGGTCGAAGAGTGGCAATACTCGAACCATTGATTGGAGGGATGCCGATGCAGTCCAAAATTATTGGAAAAGTCGCCGTGATATGATGAAGGCGCACGACCCGAATCTACTCGACGCGGAAGGCTGGGCATGTGTTGCCAAAGATATCAGTCAGAATATCAGCGATTCTGTGCTAGGCAAAAAATGCAGCCCGAGCAATCTCTCAAACTACAAGACATGCAGTACAGACGCAGCCACTTCACCGGCCTGGCGCATAATGCTCTTGAATATACAGAGCACCCAAGGCAAAGTGCCTTGGCCAATGCGATTTCACGCATCCAAGATGGAGTTGCGCAACCAGTTTGCAAGAATCTTGGGGCAACCAATGATAGCCGCAATTCCGCCAGAGTTACAGATGCGTTCGGTACTTGGACAGGGCGGTGGCGAAACGGAGGAGGAGTTCGACGACGACGACGATAACGACGACGACAACGACGATGTCGTCGTCGTCAACGAGATGACTGCCAGCGAATGGGACCGAAGACTGACGCAGAAGAGGCAGCTCGGAGCTCCTGACCCATCTGGTACTCACAAACGTCCGAAGGTCAAGGAAGGCTTTCGCCCCACCAAGATGTCCGGCCATCAGGCATCTACAGCAACAGTCTCAGAACTCGGCATCTCTACACCAGTTGTCAATACGACTTCGCCGGCCGTTCCGCCTACTCCAGTACTTCCGACTACTTGCGCCAGTCGTTCGAATCAGGAATCCATATCGAAATTACTGGCCCGACGTGAAGCCAGACTGCGTAGCACTGGCCTGGCAAAACTGACTGCTCCCGCGCAAAGCGTACCTCTACAAAGCACAACCGTTGACCTTGAGGAATTCGGTGATATGGTTACAAAGTCCCTTGTTGTCCAGAGAGATGCGCTGACGCAACTCATTACGGCCTCGAAAGCCAAGGGACTGTCAAAGGACCAGAACACGCAACAAGGCAACGCCAGAATTGCCACCCTCGAGACGCAGCTGGCCGAAAGCAATACCAGAAACGTCAATCTCGTAACGCAGCTGGAAAAGGTCATGACCAGAACCACTACCGTTGAGACGCAGCTGGCCGAAAGCAACGATGCGATTGCCGCCCTCAAGACGGGACTGGTTAAAAACGACGATGCGATTGTCTACCTCGATACGGCACTGGCCGAAAGCAAGTCCGAAATTATCGCCCTCAAGACTGAACTGGCTGAAAGCAACACCAGAACCACCGCCCTTGAGACTGAACTGGCAGAAAGCAACGCCAGAACCACCGGCCTTGAGACGCAACTGGCTAGAGTTGTTGTAATCGTGGGGCAGATGGACTCTCAACTCGACCATTATGGTGAAATGGTCAATGGTCTGGTCCACCGTGATAAACTTTAGACTACGGGTCGGGAAGCTATCACAGACGGGATCCACTAGGACGCAATGTTGCCTGGTAAGGATCTGGTTTGCTTGGGGATTTGGGACGTCCTTTGAGCGGACCATCTTGCTATTGAATCGGGAGGGACCCAATCCAAGACGAAAAAGGGCAAGCCGGAGAGTGACAAAGTTACTCTACAATGGGATTGGGAGAGGAGGCAAACGGCGCCCATAACCGCGCTTTAGCGTACATTAAGATGGTAGCTCAATTTTTTAGCTTCAGACATGATCGTCCAGAGCCCCAATATAGGGGGAAAATGTGACATGCAAAGCATTCGATTTATCAGGGGTGGCGCTCTCGGGCTGACGAGTTTGCCGGACGGTGGTGTCGCAATTGTAGCCCTTGACCGAGAAGACAGATCACCGCAAACAAGGGCCCAATCCTCCACCTCCTTGCGGGCATCTCACCACCGAAACAGTGGTTCTGGATCCACGGTCCTTCCGCCGTGATAACCCAGTACTCGGCTGTACATCTTTTGCACGATTCCGTCGCCGCATATGATTTGAGCTGGGCAAGCAGCATCCAGGCAGTCTGCGTGAAGAACTTGGTGTACCGATCCAAGACGGTACAAGACTTCTGAAATACGGTCCTGGTCAATGATTCACTGAAGAAGAGAAGGCAAAGCTTGTTAGGGGAACCAAGCGTATCAACTTCATTTAATATCACCGATATTCAGTATGAGAGAGATAAACGCTTCCCTTCATCTTCATGCTAACGCTGGTGGAAGAAAGAAATTAGGAGGATGTCCACCCCAACGGTTCGTATTGCCTTAATATGATGAGACACAGTATCTTATCGTATCTACCCCCTGTGCCTTTCGTCGGTTGGCATTTGTCCAGGAGGTCCAAGTTCGAAAGAGAAATAAGCTCTCCGACCATCATCGAACCTCGACTGGGCTGATCTGCGATAGGCTTCGAACACGTCGCGGTCGAAAAACTTTGTCCAGTATGTCTAGCCAAACGTGTTCCAGTCCTCCACGGTCATCTTCCGCTTTATCTTGTCCCATTTGTACTCAATGGTAGCGCACACGCACATCATGCCTGCCTCCTTCATTCATGACTTTTATGCCCATCTATCTGCGTGTGAGCTTCCCGGCGGCTGGGCACCTTCATACTCAAATATCCACACTGCCAGGCTATCATTTGGCAGTTTCTTCTTTGTCGCGATCTGTAGAGCCATGAGGGTCTCCATCGTTGGTGATGCCCCGCTCAGTCTGCATGTCACCTAGGTACTTTCTTTGTGGTCTGTGCTTAGGCAGGTCGTCCTCGGTTCGTTCTTGACCCGAACCATCTTTGCGCCCTATTCGGCAACTACACTCCAAGCATGACTTCCTCTACTGGCTGAGAACGCCTGCCCTCGGCAATCAACATAAGTCACCTCCGCCAGCTGCGCTCCTCGACCAAGAGCCACGTCTCTTTTACCGACATTCTACTCCTCTATCCTCCTTCTCGTTGCCGTTACGGAATCGCATACATTGATGACGAAGAGGACAAGCTTGGGACGTTGACCTCCTCCGGCTCCGGTATAGCTCTCGCATCAAGTACCATGGATATCAGCAAGGACCTCACATCTGGCACTGGTCCAACAATCCGTCCTCCCCTTGGGTATGTTCCTCTTCGCCCGCTATCCTGGAGCTTCAGAACCCTCTGTAGTTGCCAGAGCCAGTTTACACGGTAGCTGACTTGAATTCTTATAGGCATTACGCTCGATGTGTGCATTGCACAACCCACGGATATGAGAAGTGTAACGGAGAATACCCCTGCCAAGTCTGCCGTTGTATCAACCGCGCAGTACAATGTCACTATCTTCCTTTGTCTGATAATACCGTGCTGCCTCAACCGAAACAAGAACCAAAAACGAGGATTCCTTCGGTACTGGACTTCCTCTTCAAGGCGTGCGACACAGCAGCAAGCCTGACTCTGGGTGAGTCAAACCTATCCATCTGCAGAGGCGATCCAACGCGATTCCACCTATGAAGAATTAAATCCCCTCGTGGACATCATGCTGAGAAGGTATCTATGAGAACTTCGTGCGAGGTAGGTCGACAAAAACGCGATCATACTCCGACACCGAGGCTACCCCCGAGCAAATGCAGAGACCGAGAATCCCGCGGGACGGCGCCCCTTCGAGCTACAAGGGACCTAAGCGGAGTCTTAACACACGACCATGGCAATGCCTTACTAGGAAGATTTATTTCGAAGAAACGAAAGGCATCACTACAAGACCGAAACTTCAGCAAGCGTTCATCCAAGCCTGGCAACTGCCCACCCCATTCTGTCTGCAACAAGTCGGAACACGAGTGTAAAAGGCAAGTATACTTCAGTGGCAACAACAGTATGGCCCGGCATGGTAGAGCATCTCCGATGAGTTTAGTAACTATTGTATCAGCGGCGTAACATTCTTCCTTGGCCAGATGCCTCTATCATGGCTACTACAAACTTCGCTTAGCCCCCAAAAGCCCTCGAGAACGAACACTTCGAAAGTAATAATGGCCCCGAGAAACCACCGGACGACCCATATCTACCATGCGACGAGGCGCCAGGGACACTTTCGCTTCTGTTTCGAGATAAAAATGCTACCTCGGGTGGCTTTGAATTCAGCATGATAAGAGAGAACGGGTGGTGTGGAGAACCATCACATCGATTCCATCTTCGCTTCGACAAGACCTATGACTATCGACATACTCAGGCCGCTCGATCCCAGAGGTTCCACGTTTGCGCCAGGAATTGCATGCACCGATAATCCGACAATCACGTTCAATGGGCCACTTGGCGCAGCAACCATAACCCTACTCCGATAGCTTACTTGGTAAACGAAAACGCGAAGGAAAGGATCCATGGATGACTCAGGCGCTGGGGAGATGGCGCAGTGGCCTCCTGATCTTCATACACGAACAATTAGATCTCGAAGCTCGCCAGCGTCAATAAGAAGGTTCCAGACCCATTCGCACCATGGCTCAGTTCAAGACTGCGCTCAGGGAGAATGACATTGTCAGGAGACGAAACCGGAGGAGCGTCAATACCACAAAGAGAGCCACAGACCCCCAGTGAGTCTGCAACAGCACCCCAAGGGGCTCGAGCACTTGGGAAAGGAGATATAAGGAATCCAGGGAACCTTAGTTATAGAGGGGATCATCAATTATTCTACGTTTACCCACATACCCACCTGCAGTAGATGAACAGCCGAACAGTCCCTCACTCGTTGCACAATCCGTCTTTGACAGACATCAACACAGTCGCACGCATGCTAGGCCACAATCGTGCTACCCACCAGTGGACTGACATGCATGCTGTAGTTGTCGGTATGACCGCCAGGTGGATGCTGATATTCTGGATAGAGATGCAATTATGGATGGCGATGTATGACCCTCTTGTCCTGAACTATGCTTGAGATTTGTCGTATGATGCTCTCATAAGTTAATTACTTCTTAATAAAACACTCAAATCATATAAAGTAGCTCAAGATACACATGGAGTGACACAATAGACATCGTGAAGAAACTATGGTAGACTTAAGGGAATAAGATGCAATGGAGTAGTGAGCAAATGATGACGAGCATTAACAACGATGTCAGCCTCTTTTATCATAGTACTTGATGATATCTATATAATGCGCCTAAGTATTTTTAAGCATTATCCTCCTTCTTTTCAAAAACGGAAGAGGATGTTCTCTGCCTGAGTCGCCATGGAGCAAAAGGGAATCAACATCCAGTATGGATATTGTTGCATGCGTGAACTGGGAATCGAACCCAGGGCTCCCCGATGGCAACGGAGAATTTTACCACTAAACCATTCACGCTTGTAGATGTCACAGAAGCCTGAAGATAGTAATCATCTTCCCTGCAACCCCTCTCAGACTCCACTCTCATCTTATCATGCTTATCGCCAGACTCCCGAGCTGCCAGGTGGGGAAAGCAGCTCCAGCGAACTGCCCGCATGAACGCCATCGTCCGTTTGGTTTCATTATCGCCATCTTCGTTTCCATATTCGCTTGCTTGGTTATTACATGCCACTCCCCTAGCCTTGAATCGCGCTAGCAAGCTTCCTATGGGCATCGCAGTTTCGAACTGAAAGTAATCACTTGTCGCTTCTTCGCCGCCCACCAGGCCTCACCGCCACTGCCGAAGCATCACGAAAGTATCCTGTTCCCGGCCCGCCATTCCCAAGCACATCCCACCGTCACGATGCCCGATCTCAACTCGGTGCCCGAGTCGCCGCACTCGCTGAGCAACTCCCGAAGGCCCTCTGCGAGCCAGCTGCCGGCCCACTCCCTCGACATTCTCCCCTCGAATCAGACCACCGTCAATCAGCCCCGACGAGCTTCCAACGCCTCGCTGCCTTCACCGCATCTCCCCCCCGGCCAGCCACTGCCGACGACTGCCAATATCTCGACTGCTGCCGATGTTGGTGTCGTGTCGGGGCCTGGTCCTATCCGTCACCCCCGGCCGTTGACCGCCGCCGATCTGCACATCCAGCTGGAGAAGGAGCAAGAGGCCGTGGTATGTCTCACCAGCGTCATCCCCTTCTCGGTAACCTCTTCTAACCATGACCTATGCAGGTCAACCGCCTGACGCGTGAGCTCCAGCTCCTCCGGGCTGCCCACAACGCGTCGACCGTCTCCAACGCCTCGTCTACCTCAGCAGGCAACACCGCCACCGAGCAGCCGACACCACCCGTCGACACGGGCCTCCTCTCGGGCGCCGGCTTCTCGACTGCTGGCCGCCGCCACAACCGCACCTCCTCAAGCACAAGCGCTCGCAGCCTAGCTGCCGCCATGGGCTCCGCCAACGCCTCCACGACCTCCGTCCCCATCCGCCCGGCTCCCGGGTCCCTCTCCCGTCAGAACAGCTCCGCCTCCCATCCCAGCATCACCGGCACCTCCCCGGCGGCAGACATCATTGCGGGCTCGAGCTACTTCCACCCCGCCCAGCGCGTCCCGCCCCACATTGCCACGGGCTCGGGCAGTCACCATGGCCTCGCGACCCCCAGCAGTCAGGACCAGCCGCTTTCTCCGAGCCACGTCCCCGGCACCGTCCGCTACGAGGAGACCCTCCTCCACCGCGAGCAGCTCGACACTGCCCTGCAGGAGAACGAGGCCCTGAAGCGCCGCATCCGCGAGCTCGAGCGGCTCGTGCGCGAGCGCCGCCGTAGCGAGAGCATCAGCACCACGACCAGTGTCGGCGCCGGCGCGACGCCGGGTGCGGGTGCCAGCGCGAGCGTCGCGCCGCCGAGGGAGAGGCCTGGCGCCGAGAGGGAACGGAGCATGACCACCGCGTCGCTTGGCGGGCAGAGTGTTGCTGGGAGCGTCGGGGTCGGCGTGCCGGAGGAGGAGGTCAAGGTGGGGGAGAGCGCTTCGAACGCGGGGCTCGCCCAGGGGGCTTGAGCACAGCACCTCAAGGACATGACCAAGAGGATATCATAGGATCTGGCTGCGAAGCAATCGGCATGGCGTTTGGTGTTTTATTATGACCTGATGAAGGGCGCGAGACGCCATTTTTGTGGATGGGATGACAAATGGATAGCCTGTTGATGCTAGGGATAACGAATGCTTCTCATTTACTCACAGTCGGTTCACTGGACAAACCCGGACTTTGCATCCTCGAGCACTTTGGAGAAGACCTTTTATGGTTGTATGTTGTATGTACAGAGAGATTGCCAACATTGCACAGGAATATCAAAACTATTTACATCCTCGTGCCTGCCTCACGACAAGCCTCGTCGCTGAAAGCCCCTAGGACTTACAGGCACTGCGAGTACCACTGGTTCTGCGCCTGGCACGTCCACGGCGCGGCGCAGACGGTGGGACCCGTGTAGCCCTGGCCGCCACACTGACCCCAGCGGACCTGGGTCGGGCCGCCGGGGGTGGCCGACGTGGTGGTGACGGGGGGCGCGGCGGTGGTCGTGGTGACGGGGGGC
This sequence comes from Verticillium tricorpus MUCL 9792, assembly GCA_000732205.1. Classification (NCBI taxonomy): domain Eukaryota; kingdom Fungi; phylum Ascomycota; class Sordariomycetes; order Glomerellales; family Plectosphaerellaceae; genus Verticillium; species Verticillium tricorpus. The sequence goes on from JPET01000004.1 coordinate 3,671,599, forward strand.
GCGGTCGTGGTAGGTGGGGCGGCGGTCGTGGTGGGGGGCTGGGGGCTGCCGCCGTTGTAAAGGGCGTTGACGCGGGCGGCGTGCTCGTAGACAAGGGGCTGGGCCTCGGCGTCCTCGAGGTAGATGGTGAAGCCGTCATTGTGGTTCTTGCCGTACGAGTAGCCGCCGAAGCCGAACTGCCAGTAGAGGTCGGGCATCTCCTCCTCAAGGGAGATTTCCTGCCAGCGGGACAGGACCTCGACGCGGCCGAAGGGGCTGGTCTGGCCGAGGTACTCCTGGCGATGCTGGTTGGTGAGCCAGCCGTACTCCTCGTGGATGACGGGCTTTCCAGCAGCGCGCGCAGCGACGGCGTGGTCGACGATCCAGGTCTCGGTCCAGGCGGGCGTCTTGGACCACCAGTCGGGGTACGAGTGGAAGGTGCCGAAGTCGACGTTGGGGAGCTCGAGCTCGGCGTCAAAGTCGTTGCCGTCGGAGCCGTTGTAGGCCCAGTCGGAGGAGACGCGGTTGAAGTGGCCCTCGGTACCGGTGGTGACAAGGTGGTTGGGGTCGACCGACTTGATGTGCGTGCTGATCTCGTCGAGCCAGTCAATAATCAGCTCGGGCGTGCAGTCCGGACCGCGGGGCAGGTTGCGCGTGCCATCGGCGCCGCAGCGGGCCTCGTTGGCCACCTCCCAGGCGAAGACGGCCGGGGAGTCCTTGTAGCGGTTGACGACGGTCGTGACGTAGTGCTTGAAGGCCGTCTTGATGGCGGGGAGACGGTAGAACTGGCGACAGTCAGTTTGGTCAGGGTCAAGCTTGGACAGGTGGCACTCACGTCGTCGTGGTAGCGTCCGCCGAGGTTGACGGTGTAGACGTCCATGCCGCCGTAGTCGGCCCAGTTGTTGGTCAGGGCCAGGATCAGCTTGATGCCGGTGTCCTCAGCTGCCTTGACAACGATGTCGAGGAGTTCAAGGTTGATCTCGACGCTGCCATCGGGGTTGAAGAACTGGAAGACAGTCTCCTCGGCCCCGACGCCGTACTGAGGCAGGCCGCCAGAGACGGTCGTGGTGTTCTGGTCGTGGAAGGCCCAGGTACGGATGACCTTGAGACCGGCGTCAAGCGCCGCCTCCATGCCGACGGCGACGTCCGAGTAGTGGTCGGTGCCCCACTGCAGTTGTTAGCATTTCGCCCGTGAACACCCCATCGTGTCCCGGAAGTTTGATGGCAACCAACTTACCACATTGAACGGCCAGTAGTAGGCGTTGCTACCGGCAAAGATAAAGTCCTCACCATCGACCTGGAACTTGCTGCCGTCGGTCGTGGCAAAGCCGGCAGGCACCTGCGCGGCGACCTGCTGGCCGGCGAGGGCCAGGCCCAGGGCGACAATGGCGGAAAGCATCTCGACTTGGTTCTTGATGGTGGGATCGTCAAGCAGGCGGCTGTCTCCTTGATAATAGCATCGTCACTGCCGGTCCACGGCCACGATGGGTCGGTATTTAAGTCTGCGCTGTTGACCTGCCGTGAGGGCATTCGGGCCCAATTGGGCAAACCCGGAGACGAACGAGCCGGACCCCTCGAAGGTGCCCGATCGCCAAGCCGAGCGCCGAGGGGCCGTCATCCTGCTTTCGGGGGGCACGGAGGGGGGAGGCCGGCCTTGGTCGTGCTATGGGGACAGAGCGTGGCGGAGCATGGACTGTACGTGGTCTGGCGAGCGACTGGGGAGATCGCTTGGTCCCGGATCGGCAGGGTTGGCGCAGGCTGGGGTGGTCGCGGTGGGGATGAGGCCATGAGGGGGCGGGCTTGGCGCATCGCGGGTTGGTGTGGATGGTGTTGAGTTGACCTTGTCGGGAGCCTCGAAGGTGGCGATTCTCACGTCAAATGCCGAGTTGAATCAACATCATGTGAGGTCTCTTGCCACACAAGCCGAGCCCATGACTGATCCATTCAGGCTGTCTCCTATGTTCGGTGCAATCTCTTTGCTGCCACGGACGCGGACAGATGTCGTGATGTCGTGATGTCTGTCAGGGATGTTGACTCATGTGGAGATGCATGGGGCAGACGTAGGGAGGAGAGGGGTCGTGGTCTTGCTCTCTGTCGGGACAATCAACTGTGAAGTGAGGCAGTTTGCGCTAAAACAAAGCAGTCTGACGTCGTTGCTGTCGGCAAATCTAGGCATCGGGGCGGAGAGGTTCGGTGACAGTTGACGGCGAGTCGACAGTTATTAGTAGGCGAGTACCCCCTCGACTTTTTTCTGGAAGCTAGCGCCCCCCTCGCCATTATCGACACGTCGAAGACATGTGGCTAGCGAGTGCGATCCAGATCGTCATGGCCCACGGTAGTGTGCTTAAGCTGATCGTTGGTAGCGAGGATGATAGACGGACCTGGTGCAGATTCTTGCCGCAGAGCCGGGACACGATGGGGTCTTCTCGAGGGTTGCCTCCAAGGGGGCAAACTTTCGGCAAACTTTCGGCGGGAGGGTCCGTCGAGGAGTCGGGGTGCGGAAGTCTGGACCCTGATTCCGGCGCGTCTGGGGTAGGGGAGCTGGCGCGTCGTATTGGGTTGCCTGGCGGGTGGCTTTCGGTGAAGTTCGGTCAACCCGTGGGGTCATGGGGGTTTTGGCGGGTTGGCGGGAAGTCCAGGCCATTGGATTTTAGCCTAGGGCTCCTTCCGGATTAGTGCATTCGGCTGGAGAGGCCCGCCTCCCCGTCTGGGGTTAGCGTGGCCCTGTCAAGATTACACTATGCCCGCCCAGGCGCACCGCCCACCCGATAAGAACACGTGGAGACAATTGGCGCCGCGATAACAGAATAGCGCGTCTGGCTGGGCCCTTGGTGCTGAAGAATAAAAATGCCACGGCGCGCTGCCTCGGCCGTCTTGTCTTGGGGGTCGGTTCCGTCCGTGCTGGCTGATGCGACCGCGACCGTGCAACATCTCCAGATTGATCCCCATCATCCGCATAACGACCCCTCATTTGCGTCAATCTACCACCGACATCTTATATTACCCTCCTAATTCTTAATTCCCACCTCTCTCCCCCCCATCTATCCCCTCCCGTCCTCAGCGCTTTCGCCGTCCATCCGTCAAAATGGTTCTTGCGGCCCTCACCGACGCGGCCAACAGCGCCATCGACTTTGCTCGGTTCCTCACGCCCATCCAGCGCATGGGCTTCCTCTGGACTTGGTGCCTTGGTGGAATTCTTTTCGCCGTGCAGATGTCCCAGATCGGCGAGGGCACTCAATGGACTAAGATGACCCCTGAGCAATCGTTCGTCCTTCCCCTCCCCGGCTTCGGTTGATCTTGTCGCCTCCTCCATCGTCTCCAGCCCCCGAGCTAACTTCCTTCGCCAGACCGTACTGGATCGCATTCTACGGATTCCAACTCACCATGCTCACCGCCGGTGCCTACCCCGTCTTCCGTGACCGCCTCGACGGTCTCTGCTTCGGCAACGAGGACACCGTTCTCAACACCATCTGGATCAGCCTCCTCGTCATCGAGGCCTCGCTCATCTTCTACGCCACCCTCCACTTCCTCACCCGCGGAAGCCGCGTCGCAGCGAAGCCCAAGAAGGCGTAGACGCCCATTGTGTCAACCCTCTGAATGATTGCGACGACATCTTCCACGCACGGCCACGGGCCGCAGCTGCTCGAACATATACCGGATACAGACGACTCGTCGGGCATCTGTCGCCAGTCGACAAACAAGCGTCCGTGTTGATCTGTGCGTTTATAGTCGGGACATGGCTGAATACATATCTTTTAATGCCCTTACATCTTGACTGAACTCTTTGCTTTCTACTATTTAATGTTATCCGAACCAGCACGTCTTCAGCAGGGCGGACAAATATGACCCCGTATGTCTGCTATTACAGCAGATGACTGCGGAGTCTCAACCCCCAACCCCATACGCAACCCTCACATCGAAGCTGTCATTTGCCACGCGCCTCTAGTTCGATAAGGAAACGACCAAGATGCTGACTTGATGGGCACATGAGGCCAAGAGACGCGACTAACCTGCAACAGACAGCAAGCTCGGAAAAGGGCCCTGATGCGCTAGCGGCCGTGTCATAGGTGACTCCTAAACGCAATCGTCTCGTCTTCGTATCCGAGATGGACCGATGACTCCATCGATCTCGCCTGATCATATACTCACCGACGTCGACGCTTCGTACACGACTACATGTTCCGATTTGCCTCTCTGCCGCTCCCGGGCTAATGTCCAGCGCGCAGTCGCTCCAGCAGCTCAGCAACAAGCCGTCCAGTCAAGCACTGCAGCCGAGCCAGGTGGCGGGGTACTCAAGCCCTGGCGTGTCTCGGCGCCGACGCATCATCTGGGGTAAACTGGGGCATCACAGTCTTGGGGCAACGCACAGTCTGACGCTGTCCACTCATCACCGGCGGCTGAACCGTACATATATCGTGCAAAGCACGGATGAAGCTTTAAGAAAGTACTGTGCCGACCCGGCATCAGCATCATCCCGAGCCCAGTGGGGAACCCCCGGGATACTTCGTTGTGTTGGATGCTTCAGGGTTCCCCGCAACTCGCACCGTCGGAAGTATGCTGTATGCGAGGAAATGCATGTTGCCGACCGTGTTTGCCCCCTTTTCCTACCACCCGTCGGCTATTTGACGAGGTCGATCTTTCAACTGCAAGATCGAGCTCGAAAGCCGAGGGCCTCATCAGCGACACCCAGTCATCCCGCCAGCAGCTTTCCCTCACCACGCACAGAGATACACCGAGCACACCCTTCTATGGCTGATGATGCCACTCAAGATGATTTCTCTCCGTACCTAACTTGCCTACAGAGATTGGAGCAAAGAATAGATGCCACTTTGACCTTCAACACCAAGAATATACTATCCTGCACGACGGCCCCTTGCGCCATCGGACGACGAGGCCCATGACGACTACTAATCAAATTGAGATGGATACAATACATTTGATTAGAGATCAGCCCGATGGACGCCGCGAACTTCAGCAAATAGCCTGACGGAAGTCCGACTCTGCAAAGGTCACTTGACGGCGCTAACTGCTTCTTGTCGAACGACCTCCGACTGGGAGACGGAGAAACCTCCACGACGACCCCGCGAATCCTCCTGGCATGCCTTACCCCGCGGTTTGGCGATTTCTGGACGTTCCGCTCACTCGTCCGCCAACCTGATGCCAGCACAAGCAGCGTATGTCCCTGCATGAACACCACCAAGTCGGTCTGAAATCAGCCGAGTATCGCAAAGATCATCAGAGCACATTCTACCTTTTCCCGGCCGCACCACTGCGATCAGAATACCGAACCGGGCAATCTTTCCAGGGGGCAGCATGGGCGCTACAAATATGGAGGATGGCAAGCCATGACGCCCAGTTATTCATCGCATAGTCGTTGTGAAATTCCCCCGAAATGTCCTTCGGCTCGGGTCTTTTGGGAACGACTGCGACTCGACCCGTGCCAGAAGCAGAGATACAAATACCAGCAAGCCACCACGTGGTAGTTCTGTCACGCCTCACGCATGTCGCGACCAAGTCCCCGAGGCCACCATCATGCGCCTGAACTGTGTTGCGGCTTTCGGCAGCCTGCTAGGCTATGCTCGTGCCATCGGCGTCGAGAAGGGTTCTCTCCGTGTCAACGCCCAGACGAACCCCATCGCGGTCGATTCTGCAGCTCCGAGACTTTCATGGCGCCTGACGTCTGAAACACGAGGCGACAAACAGACGGCCTACCAGGTGCAGGTCTCCAGCTCCGCATCCTTCGATACCGCCGACCTCTGGGATAGTGGCAAGGCCGACTCTGACTGGGCATGGGCTCTCTACGACGGCAAGGCCCTCAATTCCCGCGATGCCGCGTTCTGGCGTCTCAAAGTCTGGGATGCGGATGATGAGGCGTCCGAATGGAGCGACATTGGAAGCTTCGAGATCTCTCTTCTGAAAAATGAAGACTGGGACGCTTTATGGATCAAGAACGACGACCACGTAAATATCGAGACGTCACTCCCACGCTTTGCCAAGGAGTTCTCGGTTGACTGCCCCGTCGAGAAGGCTCGCCTCTACATCCTAGGTCTCGGGTTACATTATCCTCTGATTAATAGCAAGGAGGTCAGCGACGACGTCATGATGCAGGGGTACGCAACGCTCAACAAGACAATGCTCTACTCCACTTACGATGTCCTCGGCCTGCTGAAGAAGGGGAAGAACGTGCTGGCGGCCGAGGTGGGCAAGGGTATTTACGACAGCACGAACCCGCACCTGGGTCGATACACCAAGTTCAGGCAGGCTGCGAGGGACCTGATGCTGCTTGCCCAGCTCGAATACACTTGCGAAGACGGTACTGTGCAAAAGGTGTACACAGGGGAGGACTGGGTTACCACGGTGGAAGGCCCTTGGATTGAGGCTCACTGGTTCGGCGGTGAGGAGTACGATGCCCGCAAGGAGGTGAAGAATTGGGCACACGTCTGCGGTGATCGGTCTTCTTGGTCAAAAGCTACGATTGCGACACCACCGTCGGGCAAACTCGTCAGCCCGAGAGCGCCACCCCTGAGAGTGACGGAAAGGTTCACGGCCAAGTCAGTCCGTCAAGCGACCAATGGACAGTGGGTATTTGACCTGGGCACGAACATCGCTGGTGTTTTCACACTGAGCATCAAAGGTCATGGCGACAAAGCTGGTACGCGAATCACCTTCTGGCCCGGCGAATCTGCTGGGGACGGCGGCGTCAGTCAGTCGTCCAGTGGAACGCCCATCTTTGACGCCTACACTTTGTCCGACTCGGATGACCAAACGTACACCCCTCGTTACATTTACCACGGCCACCAGTATGTCGGTGTCAACCTGACGTGGACTCCTGAGGCGTCTGACCTCGTCGGCTCGGTCGTGCGCGCCAACAACGAGCCAGTGCTGTCGCTGTCCTCGTCCAGCGAACTGTTCGAGGGCATCCACAGAATAGTTGACCGCTCGATCCAGGGCAACATGCACTCTGTCCTGACTGACTGCCCTCACCGCGAGAAGTACGGCTGGCTCGAACAAGACCATCTGGTGTTCGACCCTCTCGCGCATGGCTATGATTTGCAGGCCTATGGCGACGATCTCATCCGCACCATCGCCGACGCCCAGGCGCAGGATGTGCCCGGACTCATTCCGGACATCGCGCCCGAGTACGGCAATCCCATGGGCGGCGGCTACCGGAACGATCCGAACTGGGGTAGTGCCATGGTGTGGGTGCCACTGAAGCTCTACCAGATGTACGGCGACATCGAGATTCTCAAGATGAAGCACCAGACGATGATCGAGTACCTGGAGTATCTGCAGCGGCGTGCTGGCGGCAACGCGTACCTGGACGACGGCGGCCTGGGAGACTGGCTCTCGCTCGAGCTCAACCCGCGCACGCCCAAGGGCGCGTCGTCGACGTTCGGCTACTACGGCGCCGCCTTCGCCATGTCGCAGGTCGAGGAGATCCTCGGCAACACCGAGTCGGCGGCCTTTTACGCCGACCTCGCGCAGGAGCTCCGCGACGGCTTCCACGGGCGATGGTTCAACCAGACGGCGGCCTCGCCATACTACTGCGAGAACACGCAAGGGTGCAACGCCTTCGCGCTCGGCATGCAGGCCGTCCCGGACGAGGTCAGGGAGGGTGTCGTCGACAGCCTCATCGCGGACCTGGAGAAGCACAACTACACGATGCGCATCGGCGAGATCGCGCTGCCGAGTCTGTTCCGCGAGCTGCAAGCGGAGGGGCGCAACGACGTTCTCTACGAGGTGATGAGCACCGAGGACCAGTGGGGCTACGGGTACATGGTGCGGCAGGGGGCGACGTCGCTGTGGGAGCACTGGGATCTGCCGGCGACGGGTGGCAGCCGGAACCACTTCATGTTCGGGTACGGTGACGGGTGGCTGATTCAGCTCGCCGGGCTGTGGCAGAGGGCTGGGTCGGTGGCGTGGAAGTCGATCGAGTACGCGCCTATCGTCGTGGGCGACCTGACATCGGCTAAGACGGCGTACCGGACGCCGCACGGGCAGGCAGCGGCTTCGTGGACGCGAGAGGGCAAGACGTTTTTGTACGAGATCACGGTGCCGGTCGGGTCGACTGGGCGCGTCGTCATGCCTGGGCGGGATGTTCAGGAGGGCGGCGGTGACGTCGTTGCGGGCGAGAAGGGTGTCGTGTCGATCGAGGAGGACGGGGAGGAAGGTGTGACGACGGTGCTGGTTGGGTCGGGGACCTATTCATTCGCGTCGACGCTGGCATGAGGAGGCTGTGCTGGGCTGGGTGATGGAGGAAAGTCAGAAGGGCATCAGACGACGGCCAAACAGGACGCGATAATTCAGGTCCGTGGGATGACGACCGCCAGTCAGTGGACGGATGGCCGACCGACCCGGAAGACACGGAACGAGGCGTCAGGTGAGACAAAGTTGCACCAGAGGGTGTCGGGTGTCTTTCCTTCTGACGCCGAGTCATTCCAGGCTGACCTGACTTGTCGTTCATGTGTTCCCCCACAGCCGGTGCCGACGGCCACAGGAACCACGAAGATCACGATGCCAACATGTCACGAGTGCCGGATGGGAAGAACGACCAACACACCGACCGGCTCGAATAATACAGACATCATGAAGAGAATCGTCCTCCAGCTGACAGGTGAAATTGAAATGCGAGCCTGCGCCGTACATTGGGCTCCACCCAGGGGGTTATTAGGTTCATTCCGCCTCAATTCACCTACCGGTATATCCACTCTAGGCTCCCAGATTCCAGAAAATCCTTCCGCGGGCTGGCCCCAATGGAAGCAGGCCACGGAGCGCCAATCGAGCTTTTTATGTCCTAATTGGCTTAAGCGATGTCACAATCTGCTCACCATCCCAGGGCGCTGGTCGCAAGGAGTCCGGGAGTTGATGCAGTTCTCCATGTGGTCATCATCACACCTACTTCGGGCGGGTCACCCAGACCCGGCAGAGAGTCGAAAACCCGACGACAAGAGCCGCATGGCCGGCCCTGCAGTTTGCTCTGCACGGACATGGGCACGATCGAGGCGCCAAATGCCCGTTTGCCAAGGGCTGCGGCCCGCGCTCTGACGGGGCGGCTTGACACGAACCCTGACCTCTAGTTTTAGGCTCCAGCATTTGGGCTCTCTCTAACGGTAGAGAGTCGTCCTTATAGAGACGAATCCGAAACTCCGAAACGACCGCCTGCGCGCACGAAGATCGAGACTGGGCTGTGCAAGAGGGGGCACAAATTGTCTTTGTTTGCGTCTTGAATGGCGTCGCCAAACGACACACAGACTTGTCTGATCAGCCTCACCATGCGTGCTTTCGGAGAAGGCATGAATGAGATGGCTCAAGTCGAGTCTCACTCTTTTCTCAGAGTTGAGCTGCCACATGCCTTCGAGACTTCTCTCAGAGCATACACAGGACCAACAACCCCAACCCACGACGACGAACACACCACACAACCACTTACACACACACACATGCACATAGATCCACCCCAATATCCCTTAAACGGCCGCCTGAACTTTGAGTGGGGCTGCGCCTTGTTTCTTCTCTCCCGGAGCCCGTTGCTGGCCCGTGTCGAGACGGCTGGCCCTCGCCGCGACCTCTATCTGGAGAACCAAGGATAACCCTTTTTTAGGGACGCCCCCTCCTGTCAGCACGCCCCCATCACTGGTCGTCACACCCGGCGCACGGCGGCACAAATATTGCTGCCTATCGTGGGGTGAGACGATCTCTGCTGATGTCTGCCGGGGCAGCGCAACCAGACCAGCGCTACGTCGAGCATGGGAGCAGAGATATGATGGCACGGCGAGGCGCATGGCATTCATTACCTGAAATTGACCGGTCTCTCGGGGCTTGGCCACGCCCTGGCGTATCCGGCGGCTTTCTCTGATTCTCTGGGCTGACTTTCTGTGTTACAGAAAAGGGCCTCGACGGCCACTGACTGAGCTCGAGGCTTTCCTTTTGTACTACCCTGCCCCTAAAGAACACATGGCTCAGAGTGATCTCCCCGTCCACCGTCCGCCATCACCTTGCATTTCCAGCATTGTCTCTCACACCAGCTACTGTATCAACCATGTCCCCGCCGAGCGTCCAGCTGCCGTTACTAGACGGTCACGAAGGTCATCATCTTCGCGATGAGTTCGAACCTCTACGTATCAAAGGAAGGCCCAGCGTCACCCACAAGAGGAGCTACCTCTGGCTCAAAGCTCTTCTCGCCGCCATCCTCCTCCTCGTAGGCGCCGTCGTCTTCTTCTTCCCCGACGACGCCCGCCACTACCTCCACCTCCCGCCCCCTTCACCCAACCATCACACGCCCACCCACGACCGTATCCATGACATCCTCACCACCATTCTCGGCGACTCGCCCTCCTCACAACCTCCAAACTCGACCGACGGCGCCACAGACCCCATCCCAAACTACGCCCATTTCGTCTATATTCTCAAGGACCCTAACGCCGACTTCCACTTCGAGTTCAGCCACTACCTCTCCATCTACGCAGCCGCCCACCACTGGCGGCCCGAGACCATCTACTTCCACACCAACGCCCGCCCTCGGGCCCTCGACCGCGCACGCGCCGGCAAGTCCGGCCACTGGAACGCCCTCATCTTCGGCCTGCCCGGCCTCACCGTGCGGCAGGTCGACGTGCCGACGCACGCCGGCAACGGCGTCGCCATCACGGGCATGGAGCACAAGTCGGACTTTGTGCGGGTCAAGGCCGTGCACGAGCTGGGCGGCGTCTACATCGACTGGGACGTGCACGCGCTGCGCGACGTCGCCGCGCTCCGCGAGGGCGGGTTCCGCGCCGTGGCCGGGCGGCAGGCCGAGGGGGACCTCAACAGCGGGACGTTCCTGGCGGCGCGCGGCAGCCGGCTGACGGAGCTGTGGATGGAGGGGATGAACGCGGCGTACGACGGGCAGTGGGAGACGCACAGCAACGGCGTGCTGACGGCCGTGGCGGAGCGGCTCGTGCGCGAGGACGCCGAGGTGCTGATCGTCGAGCGCGAGGCCTTCGCCCCCGGCGGCTGGTACACGGCCGACGTCGCCGAGCTGTTCGCGCCGCACGCCGGCGAGAGGTCCAACCTCGACGGCAAGAAGCAGGGGGACGCCCTGCCGGACTATGCCGAGGGGCTGGGCGTCGTGGGCGAGGACCCGACCTGGGCGAGGGACTGGTCCTACACATATCTGCTGCACGCCTTCCGGCCGGGGAGGGCGAGCCACAAGCCGTGGGGGTTCGAGGCCATCACGCCGCGGTACGTGCTGGAGCGGCAGAGCAACTTCGCGAGAGCCGTGTACCCTGTTGTCAAGGAGATGTATGATCGCAAGATCATTGAGATTGACGACTCGCACGAGGGATGAGCCAGGATGAGCGACTGGGTCGACAGGGTGATCGCGGGTTGGAAGTTCGATGAGCGTGCGTACACATTTACATATACCCTTTTCTTAGAATCTATGATGTTAAATTACCGGCGTATAGGCATCCTACCGTGCATCGGTGCTTCGACATGTGTCTCCTGTGTCATGACTGGCTATGGCCATGATCGCCGCAAATGGCTACATGATCGTTGCAAGTGGCTACGTGATGATAATGGATTTGCGCATACCTTTGTGGAACACATCGATGAGTACCTAATGGGGAGAACAAGCGCAAGCTCCGGGGCTCGATGCATGTGAGCTCCGTTGCAGTCTTGAAGCACTGCCGAGGAGGATGTTCTATGAGGCTCATCACTGTGTTTGAGTGGAACAGTATCCCCATCAAGAAAGCCCGGCCCAAGATCATCACAGACTTCCCTGCAATGCTATGACCTAGCGTTGAAGGAGAAGCCGTTATGATGTGAAATTGCCCTGCGATGCCCACGCTGGCTGCTCAGCATGTTAGTTTACTCTCTTAGCGCTAGGACATTAGTGTGGAAGTTATCATAGGCAGGAGACCTGTGGACCTAAGGAATGATGAGCCCCCGGAGTCAGCTTAAACCCAAAGATCAGGTCAGCAGGTCAGAAAAGCCCGACACCGAAGGCCGGTTTGATCTAAATAAACCGCCGATACACCCCCATCGCCTTAGTCTCATTTACAAACCTCTGCAACACCGCAGACATCCCTTCTTCGTCACGAATCCCCGCTCTCACCTGCTCGTCTATCGCCAGTAATGGCCAAGCATGTGCTCATTATCGGTGCGGGCACCGGCGGCCTCGCCTTAGCACACGCACTGCGGAAAGCGGGCGTCGACATAACCGTCGCCGTGTACGAACGCTATCGAACTCGAACAGACGGCTTATTTGGTTACCGCGTTGGGATTTCTCCGGAAGGATCACGGTCCCTCGCCGCGTGCATACCGCCTGATCTCTTTGAGATGTTCAAGAGTACCACGGCCATCACCCCGGACTGGTTCAACATGATCACTGAGCAATACGGAGAGCTGCTCAGCGTCGATGGTTTTAGCAAGGCTGCAGACGATGGAGTTGGTGAGGAAAGGTCTGTCAGCCGAATGACAATGCGCCAACTACTCCTTTCGGGACTCGAGGATGTGGTGCAATTCGACAAACATTTCACCCACTTCAACACCAACGAGGACGGAACCGTCACTGCGTTTTTCAAGGACGGAACCACGGCTGTCGGAGACGTACTGGTTGGCGCCGATGGTACCGGTTCCGCAGTACGACAACAATACCTGCCGCATGCTGTTCTGAAGGACTCTGGACTCTTTGGAATCACGGCCAAGCTTGACCTCAATGAGGAGACGAAAGAGTTGCTCCCACCCAAAGCCCTTCGAGGTGTCACTATTGTCAATGCGCCACATGGCGATACCTGCATCATTCATGTTATGGAATTCCCCTGGGATGACAATGGCCAGCCGAAGAACAATATTGGGACCACCGACAAGGAACTGCTTCTACGTTGGCCGGGGCGGAATTTCGACAACACTCGCGATTACATCTTGCTCGGCTACGGAGGCCACGGCCAACGACTACCGGAAGACATCATGTCTTTTGGTGGGCAAAAGCTCCACTCCTTGCTCCTAGAACTTACCTCTTCGTGGCACCCTAACCTTCGGAAGCTGTACGAGCTATCCGATCCAACGACGAGCTTTCCTATCAATATTCGCACCAGCGAGAAGGTCGAGCCCTGGAAAAGCACCAATGTCACTCTTATCGGCGATGCCATCCACACCATGACGCCCGGGCTGGGTGTCGGGGCAAACACGGCCTTGTTGGACGCCCAGATCCTGGCGCAGAATCTCGTGCGTGCAGTGCAGGGGCACACCGACATTGTTTCTGCCGTGGCAGACTATGAGAAGCAGATGCATTCTTACGCCTGGCGGAGAGTTGAAAAGTCGCTTGATCGTTTCAACAAGGATGACGCCGTATATCAGGGCGGGTTGAAAGGAACACTCGCAACAATGATGATGCGTACTGGGATGAGGGTTGTTAACGCACTTCCCCCCGTTGAAGCGCTTTGTGGCAGCGTCAATCACGAAGGAGAGAGGAGAGGTAGAGCAACGGACTGAGTAGAACGTGCCTTTTACAGATGATGGTAGAATCAACTCCTCTCTGGCCGAACCGCGACAGCTGTCTCCCGTCCTATTGCAGTCTCATTTTCGGGCCTGATGGCCCAGGGCTATCGTGTTTCTGTACTCCAGTTTCCGGCGCGAAACACCCACTTTGCACGATAACATCCAGCATTGTCCACGCCGCAGTCAATCTCGGACAAGCCGACCACTCTGCAGCAGTCAATGCTTGTCATACAACTCCGTAGTATGCCTTGATTGAGCGGCGTAAGAATGAGGGGGTCGGCGTTCTGTTGCCCCGATTCTGTGCGGGGAAGTCAGAAGACGGCTTCAACTACCAACCAATCCCTTCGCTGTGATCAAAAGCACATGAAAGTTCCCCTTACCAAGAAATCGGGCAGAATGGAGGTGCCCGAACGCGAAAACCAAGTGAAGGCACAGAGCCCAGCGTGACGACCCCTTGGTCCTGCTCAGACAAGACTTCCGAGGATTCACTCTTCCGCCGATTTCAAGACCGTTCTTTACGTGATCTCTTCACAGTGAACCTTAAGAAGTCAGGCGCCACTTACAGGAAGCTCCAAGAAGGCGGATAATGATGCACCGTTCTACACCCACCTGGGAGGACCCACATCCTATAAGGAAGATCCGGGTGGATGGGTTGCCATGCTGGGTTTCAGCAAATCTCTTCGAGGGGTTACCAAAACTTTGACTAGGGAGATATTGATCATTCGACATAAACTCATAGACCTAACGGCTGAAAATCACCAGCAGCCTATCCTTGACCCTCAGCGTATCCGAATCATCTCATCAGGGCCCTTTTCTCCCGCTGTAAGAGCTTCTCCATCCATAGCATTATATATATAAGCATCACCGACAAATGCCATCGCGCCATCCGGCCGTGGGCGAAGGACGTAGGGCACCGTGGTACCGTAGAGGATGCAGATCACGTCCCCGGCTTGAACGCCCGGGCATCCCAGCCCCAACAAACCAGTGCTCGTACTGATGTATGGCCGTCCAGAACACATGGATTTCATAGTACTGGTAAACTCCAAAAGCAGCCCGTACTCCTCTACCGGCAGCTTGTTCCGCCACAACTTGACCGCGTGGTCCGCGAACCGATCAGCTGCATCAGGGAAGTGGCGAAAGTGTGCCGGAATGGGGAACTCCCCTCGGTTGATCTGCCCGAGGGATTCGTTGCGAAGGCGGCAAGCCATCCAAAAGACATGGTAGGCATCCAACGCACGGCCGTCCATAGCAGGCTTTGTGGCCGACTGCGCCAGAAGTATATTCAAGTGGAACCGCGGGAACTGCTCCGGCCCCAGACTGTAGACCTTCTGGCAGAGACGCGTGCATTCCTGCTCCCACTCGCGAGCAGCGTCACCGTACACCTCGTTGTGCTTCATGTTCTGGTTTTCCTCGCTGAACGCAGTTTGTGGGATGATCTCGCTCACGGTGTCGAGACGGAACCCTCGAGCGATGAGCTCTTCCGTTGTGATGGTTCGGTGGATGAGGTGTCGTGTTCCAGGCGACACGCCTGCCGAGAAACCGCAGGAATCTTCTGCGAATCTCGAGGCGAAGCGCTCATGCGAATTGAAATTGGGTACCCAGGACGGCAGATCTCTCGGCCTGTCCTTTGATGGTGCCGAAGAGAGGAAGTACCACTCTGGGTCATTCTCCAGCATGCATTTCGCGAACTCGGCGTAGAGCTGCCACATGTCCTGATTTGGCTGCGCGCTTTGAACACCTGCCATGTACTCGCGAACCTGACGTGGTGCGACACCCATGAGTGCATGTACTCTGTCGGGGGCCATTGTAACTTGTCGCGAGCGCGACTCTGTTACTAGGGCCCTGAATCTCCCCATGTCAAGCCCCTGCAGCATTTCCTCTACCGAAACATCCCGCAGTTGTATCGTGTGCAGGTTGACGATGCCGATAATTGCGTTGTTCATATCTTCGTAGGAAGCACCCGGAAACTCGATTAGCTCCAGCGAACCATAGGTCAAAATTTGGTACGCAAGTTCAACAAGCAAGGCGAAGTCGACCTCTTGGTAGCCACACATGACGACCAGCTTCTGCGCCAGCAGCGCTTCCTGAACCGTCCATAAGCGACGGAACCATGGTCTCATGAACAAATGTCCATACAGCTGCCCATGGTCCTCGTTGATGGCCGTGGCAATGCCGTCTGCCACATCGGCTCTGGTGGCAGTAGCTTCGTTCAGAGCGACTACCTCGCTCAGCATTTTTTCCATGTTCTCGAACGCTGAGTCGCTGCGATCCGCCGTGGGCCCGAGCCAGATAAACACGTTATCCGCCTTTGAGTAGATCTCGCCCATGCGAAAGATCTGATCCAGCTTCTCATTCTGGTCGTTCTGATTTATGCATATCTGGTCGATCCAGAGCAGTTTGCTCGAGCCTGTCGCATGCTGCGAGGCCTGGACCTGGTTCAGCACCTCCAGCACCGTCTCAGATACGCCGAGGCTGTTCCCGTCCACGAACATGCCTCTTCTGGCACTGGTCGGGTCCCAGCAGTACGAGACGGCGATGTACGGTTGCGGATTCTCCAGTGGGTGCGATTCCAGATAAGCCAAGGGGTGAGAGCCCAGTCCGCCGAGGCGAAGGAATCGTGCGTGTCCCTTTGGTAGTGGCGGGTATTGGTACGTTGATGGTAGTTCAAGCGGCATGCGCGCGAGTTCCGTGTTGCCTTCGATGGCTCGCCTTTCATCCAGTTCGGATACTACGTGGCGCGTCTGGTCGGGCACGATTCGGGCATTCTTCAAGGAGATGTTCTGCACCCTCAAGGTCTCAGGCGTCTCGCCCAGGCTCTGGGTTAGTTGGGCGATGACGGAATCGTGGTGCTCCGGCGGCAGGCTTGCGATACCCTCGCACAGGGAAGTGCAGACATGCTTGCTAGGGGCGGCGGACTGTGGCGTGATTGATGAAGCCGTTGCTGGCCCTGGCTTGTGGTCATCATTATCCGCGGATGTCTTGCGATGGCGACGAAAGAAGCGACGCATTTCCGCATTGGTCTTGAGGGAATCTTAAATGCTGATAAGTCTTGGTGCTTGCACTTCCTTCTGGTAGGGGCTTCTCCGATAGTGCATGGGTGAAAATGCCAGAGAAGGAACCCCAGCTGAGGTGATCGTGAGGGAGGCGCCATTAAATAGGGTCGAGGTTCGAAGACCTTGGACCCGGGACCCCGCACTTCACAAGGGCGGTGGGCGGTGGGCAAAACGTGAGCCATGTTCGGCAGTTCTGCTGTACTTGTACTACCTTGACCATCCTCAGCTGGGCATGGGTCACAGAAGAAACGCGGACACCCTCGATGTCCACCATCATTGGCCCCGTCACGATGACACCCAAGCCACCTGAACATACAACGGCATTGCCCGTCTGCGCCTGTGTCGTTGCTTCAGATCTGGTGCGGCATCAAGGAGTTCAAAGAGCCAGACGATGCCATATGGGATAGGGCTTCGCGGGGTCTTGCCGGCCCCGGGGCTACATGAGCATTAGGTGGATGGAAATACAAGCACGATGACTAGAAGCGTGAAGGAATACGCAATGCAACCAAGTCTTCAATGTTCCTTGATGAACTACTGGCTCAGAATGAAGGGGGACAACAGCTCGCCGTTGTTTCTGCGACACATACATCATGTACCAACAATTATTTCAAAGGTACGACGCCTCGACGAGGAAACCGACAGTCAGCTTAGAGTGTCGGAGAACGGAAGCCCACTGGATGCTTGCATAAGTCTATTACATGGCATTAGCATTTGTCGTGCACAGGTCAGAATGGGCAGCCAAGACTTACGTCGCGAGAAGAGTGAATGTTAGGGTTGGAGGTGGCGAAGGGCTCCGAGGCGACAAAAGCAGCAGCTGCACCGTGTCAGCATGCATCACTAGTCATATTGCAGAGTTAACTTACGGAAACCAGCAGCGCGAGCGCTGGCGTGGTCGGAGCAGCCGTAGCCACAGCGCGAGGTACCAACAGTAAGACCAGTGAACTGGCGAGCGATGAGGGTGACGTATGAGCTCAGCGAAGCATCAACGTAGTCGCTGAAGACGACGGGGCGGCCACCGGGCGAGTAGCCGGTCATGTCCTGGTTCAGCATGGCCAGGACGTTGGCGCCAGACGAAGCATAGCTGCGGAAGACGGCCTGCGATCCGAGAAGACCACCCTCCTCACCACCATACCAGTGGAATTCAAGAGTGTTCTGGGGTGCAAAGCGGGCGTTGGCAAGAATACGAAGGGCCTCGAGGATGTTGACGCTGCCAGTTCCGTTGTCATCGGCTCCGGGGGCACGGGCAGTGCTGGATCCGGCGGTGGAGTCGTAGTGGGCGCCGACGATCACTACAGCCTATTAACGCTTGTCCCAAGCCTTCGTTGATAGATGACTTACCAAGGTTGGAGCTGCGGCCAGGGATGCGGGCGATGATGGAAGGCTGGTTGAAGGTGTGGGTGACGCGGCGAACGGTAATGGCCGGGTTCGCCGCAGCGACAGTCGTAACCTGGTTGAATAGCCAGGTGCTTGCTTGGGTGCCGTAGGTCGACTGGTAGTGGCGGTTTTGGAAGCTTTGCGTGTTAGATAACGACGGGATTTGCAATAAATGCGAGGGAAACTTACTTGGTCAGAGTTTGCAGCCAGCTCTGGGGACGGGTGTTGGACACGCCCGCGATCAAGGTGTTGGCTTCGGCAACGTGCGTCAGGGTAGTCGGGTACCTGACTTGGCGAGCCTCAAGGGACTGCTCTGAGGGTGGAGTCGAGAGGATGGAGAGTACATCTTCATCCTAAATACTTTTATCAGCATTGCCATTAGGAAAGCATTCGCCTGTCTCGTGCCTGAATGTCGGTGATATCAATAAAGTTGATGCGCTTGGAGCCCTGAACAAGCTTTGCCTTCTCTTCCTCAGTGACCCATTGGCCGGGGTCCTCCTCAGAAGTCTTGATGAGCCTCAGGGCAGGTCTCTCCTGGGCGCTCTCAGCGGGGGCCGCTGACACAAGGTGTACAGCAGATGCCAGGACGGCAAGCGCGGTCTGGAAATGCATGATGGAGGGTAAGACTCTGGATAATGATTAATCAAATGAGAGGATCCAACGACTGTGCCAGAGCTAAATCTTGCAAATACTCGGGATCATCCGACGGTGTGCGGGCATTATTTATGGTCCGTCGGTTTGACTCATGACGTATTCAGAGCAGACTCCTTCCTGGTCTTCCCATGTACTCTATCATATGCCGCCATTCAGCTGAATATTGACGTGTAAGCTGGCGATGAGGAGTCTTCTCTCAACTGCCTAATGTGCACCGGACATTCGAAAGAGGGTATGCAAAGACGGGAACGGCAATAAGACAGTGTCACTTCCCGCGGACAGATTGATGGTATTGGGCAGGAGATTTACCTGAGAAGATCATACCGCGATTCCCGAAGCGCTTCGCTGATCGAGCTGCCTGAACGGGCGTAGACTCGGTTGTCGAATTGGCCAAGAATGTCACCCCACCGGCATTGCATCAAGCCCATCATGCGTAGCACTGGATAGTCCGTATCTTCCGAGTTTCATTGGCGGGGCGAGCAGCGACCTTCTCTTTGGCGAACAAGCCCCGAGAGCTAGAAAGTTCGAAAGACATATGGGGTCGCGAATAGATTGTCCGCGTTGTTGCACCGGGGCGCGTTCGTGGGGAGATCGCCAGCTCCTTCCTACCCTGGCAAGAGGATCATCCTAGCCAAGGCTCGGCGAGAGCTGCCGACAGTGCCAAGTTCTATGGCGGCGCTGTTCCAGGCTTCCTCGAACAAATGCTGTGCAAAGGTTTGGCACCAAGTTCTGCTTGACGTCCCAAGTTGAGTGTTCAACAGCGTCCAAATGATTCAACTTGTAGCAGTCGCAACTAAAGCAATTTCCCGACAGACTGTGCCCGGTTTCTATAACGAAACAAGTTGATGATGAACTGGCTGGCTACCGACACCAACCATGAGCGGTAGCTCATTCGAGTACCTTCAAGGTGATTAAAATGTCTTTGAAAGTAATCAGTACCTTACTGAGAACAACTTCATACAAACAACCTCAGAGCACTTGGTGGTTGTAGTACGGATCTCATGCCCCAGTCATAGCTTCTGCGCTTGCATGATAGCCAGGGGCATGTTATCGCTTGCATAGAAGTAATGGAATCAAAACTCGTTCTGAAGAGCCGTTTTAAAAACCCACCACATAACACTCATGGTTTTATTTTCGTAGGGTCTCTCTAGACTACGACATAGCACGCGCAGGTAGCGCCATGTCCCTCGAAGCCGTGCTACATCTCGTCCCACACCAGCCTACCAACTCGTCACCATGTTCATGTGAGAGCCAGACCACCAGTCATCTCTTAGTGCATTTGCAACCAGTTGACAACGTCCGTGCTGTACAAGGACAGTGATCGATATTCGAGGGCTCAAAAGCAAAAAGCCCGCAACCCCACCGGGCCCCATCACGATGCCCACCACACTTGGAGTGGTAATCTGGACGGCCAAACCAACAATCCGAACTGGTGTAATGGCTAACATTTGACGCTCTCACCGTCAGGCTCAGGGTTCGATTCCCTGGTTCGGAACATCTGAGTAAGCCACCTTTGGGTGTTCTTCTTTTGCACTTCACGCAACATTTTTGCATGCGCCGGTCTTTGAGCCGGATATCAAGCCAGACCCACGGATTTCCCGAAGTAAATTGTTTATCGGTGGCCAGTGTAAGCAGTTTGCACGACTCCATTGTCTAAAGGGGAAGTGAACTTTTGCATTGCTTCGAGATGAACTTCGTATAAAGAACTGGAGTACAGCGCTACGATCTTTGGTACGATGGAAGAAAATCGGGTGGGCACACTCGAATTTCGCTTTCCTGCAATAGCCTTCCTTTTTCACCTTGGATGATGGCGACGAGGTCTACGCCGAGTGGGTTAAAAGCTAGATGATGTCTTGATACCAACAGGTGTTATATATCAGATATGAGAATGGTGGTAAGTTGAAAGTGGGGCATGGAAGGAAAGCACTGCCTAATTACTCCTCGTATGCCCTTAGATGCTTGTTGCTAAGCATCACGGTCCTGTTTCCACCTGCAGATCACACGTCCACAAATTCTTGATTGCCCTTACCCACGTCGGCTTTAGGGCTTCGACTGCTTCAAGAAGCCATATAATCAAACCCTCTACAGGAAGGGCTTGACCTGGTCTTCGGACCAGTCCCAGTACTTCTTCCCCAGTTCAGGCTCAACCAAGTCTGCCCGAGGCTCGTCTTTCCTTCCGAAAGGGACAACTGCGATGCGCAAGTCAGTTTTGAGGACGTCGACCACGAAAACAGGACTGGATTGAGGAGACATACCCCACTTATCCTTTGTGGTGATAGACGGGTCAAGGCCTGCGAACAGCTCCGTGTACGCACCAAATTTGGCGGGACGTCCGGTGGCTTTCTGTTGAGAGAATTGATTAGCAGCTTGCTGTAGCTTAGGAGGTAATTTCGTAGTCGGTGTTGGTGGGAGATGGGATGAAAAGGTGTCGGATACACGACACTTGAGGCATCATGGCTTGAATTGCGAGGGCCGCTGGTGAGGAGTGCGACTTACGACCAGGAAGTTCTGCACGGTACTAAAGTTTCGTTGCAAGTTGGTCTTCAGCAGTCCAGGGTTCAGTGACTGGGACAAATAACGGATCGTTAGCGTATCATTCGCACGTAGGTCATTGACGAGCCGACAACGCACCAGGCTGACAATCCCGCTGTCCGCAAACCGCCTCTGGAACTCAGCAGCATGGAGAAGGTTCCCCGCCTTGGACCGGTGGTACTTGGTCAAGCTGTCTTCGTTCTTGTGGTAGTCCATGTTGTCGAATTCGACGGCAGGCTTGGGCGCAAGATCGGCCGACATGGATGAGACCCAGACGATGCGGACGCTGTTGAGCGGTGCCGTCTTGGCCGTCTCTACCAGCAGCGGAGTCAAGAACTTGATGAAGAGGAAGTGCGCTAGGTTGTTGACACCAAGCTGCATCTCATAGCCCTGTACCGTTTTGGATTCCTCCGGCGGGTGCATGACTCCAGCATTGTTCCAGACAATGTCGAGTCGTGACTCTTGCGCGAGAAATTCGCTGGCGGACTTCTTGATGGTAGATAGATCGTCTAGCACCAGGTTGAGGAACAAGATCTCGCCCTTGGACTTGGGGTGTGACTTTTTGATGTCGGCAATGGCTTCATCGGTACGTTGCTTGGAGCGCGTGGCAATCCAGACACGTGCATTGTGCTGGTAAAGAATCCTGACGAGCTCTTTTCCAACGCCACTATTGCCACCAGTCACGATGAAGACCTAGGCTCGTGAGCATACACATGACGCATGATGAAAAAAGGCTGGAATGACTTACTTTGCCAGACTGATCTGGAAGGTTCTCCTCTGTGAGGGTAGCCTTGTAGGGGATAAGGGTGCTTCGACGGAGTCCAGACATGGCTTCAATTTGTATCAGATGGTAGCTATCCAAATGCTTTATGGTTCAACCTGTCATGAAGTGCTTAGTCGTGCAATGTATGTAGCTGAGATCACAGAGATGATAACCCTTTGAGGAGGATATCTTCAGAAACTTCTTGGTCACTTAAATAATGATTGCAATGCCGGACTACTTGTCAGACGACACACATCTACGGCCGTTCGGAGATATTCACCACTACCTCCGCCATTCGGAATGGCATGGCCCCGTAACCGCCGCTGCCTGCGCAGCACCGCGCCACCGCCCGCGGCAGCGGACTACGTAGGTGTCTGTGAGATCAAGATTTCCCCCGGCGGCCCGTTGGCGATTTGCCAAGACAGCCACATCTAGAAGATAGGCCGCAGTCCTTCCAATGGCATCGCTGCGCATCACCACCTCATTGTTGGGCACTTATTCAGCACCAACGTGCAGCGAATTATGCGACTGCACCCACTCCTCTTGCGCTCATCGAGTTTAAGTTGTGAGAATGAAGCCTGTGTTATGGGATGTATACGTAGAAACCCGTGATGAAAGATGCCTGACCCCTCTAATTGGGCCCCAAACAAGATAGATCGCGCCTAGGTATCTTAGATGCCTCGCTCACTGCACTGCGTGGCTGGCTGGATTTTGCTTCAGGCAGGCATGTCTTAGGACACCGCCACGATGACGGTAATCGACTCATCGGTCACCGCGGCGCGCAATTGTTGGCCAGACCAATTATTCAGGGTCTTTGTGATGTCGCCATGGACGCCATGCAAGGAACTGATCAGCACCCGCATGCTGACGTGAGGACGGTAGGCAAGGCGTCCAATTGATATCAGCATTTGCGATATTCGTCATAGCTGCAGCCTTCAGAAAACTATAATTCGTGAATCGATTCAGCTGGCATTCGTGAGAACAGGCGGCATCACCGCTTTCGTCGAGCACTTCAAGGTACGCGACGTGTGGTCGGCCTATTCTAGTCTCCGCTCTACCCCTTTTCCTCTGGAAAATCCATTCTCACACCAGCCAAAGCGGCCGGCTCTCTACCCATAAGTTCCAAGAAGCAGATGATCGCGTCTACTCTGGCAAGATCTCGGTGATGTTGCTCTTAGCCAAGCTGCTCGTCTCGTCCAACACCTGCACCATCCTCGCCTTCGCCTCCGAGGTCTTTGCATCATCGCTCTTTGCCAGGCCCATGTGTTCCATCGTCACGCAAACGACCGACTCCATCAGCCGCAAGGCGATCGGCCCTGCGATTCCCTGCTCGTAGAACGCCGGCGTTTCGTTCACCTCGAGGAGCCACGCCGTGCCCTCCGTGTCCACCAAGAAGTCCAGCGCGAACAGCTCAAAGCACTTGTCCATGGTCGTGAACTTGTCGGCCATTGTGTGCACCGCTCCCCTGAACAGCTCAGACGACACCTCGCAAACCTGCTCGAAGAGGCGGTTCTTCCAGTCTCCTGGAAGGAGATCGTCCGGCGCAGCCCACAGGTCCCGCATCGACTCGCGGCTCACAATGTCCTCTTCGTCCTGCAATCCCGTGTTCGTCAGCGACGCCCGCAGGCTCGGCCCCTCCCACGGAGGCGCGTAGTCCTCGCCTGCCAGAAGCGCGAGCATCTCTCTGAAGACATGCACCTTGAGCCGTCCGACGGAGAGCACGTACGCGCGGGCGTGCCACTTGCGCCTCTCGAGGGGCGGCACGGAGACGATGTACCGCTGGGCGACGAACTCGCGCATCTGAGCCGAGGGGATGCGGCCGTCGGCCTTGAAGACGTACTGCTGCTTCTTCGGGGGTGACGGGTGGGCTTCGAGCGTCAGCGCCGTGGTTGTCGTGACGAGTGCGTCGAGCGCGTTGAGGCCCGGGACCGAGAGGGTAGGGGCAAAGTCCTTCGGGTTGGAGCCCTCTGCGTCCGAAGGCGAATCGGCCTTCACTCGCTCGGATTCTTCCTCCTCGTCGTCCTCGTCGTCCTCGTACTCGGCGAGTTCGAGGTTGCTCGCGAGCTCCTCCTCCGTGCTGAAGATGCGGATGCCGGCGCCGCAGTCGACGAGAGCGGGTTTCAAGATCCACCACTCCCGCTCCGACGGGTCCTTGTCGAGGTTGTCCTCCAGCGAGTACAGCAAAGTCAGGTCGTCCGCGGCCGCCAGAGCGTCGTCGACATATTCGGCGTAGTCGAGTGACAGT
Organism: Verticillium tricorpus MUCL 9792; assembly: GCA_000732205.1. NCBI lineage: Eukaryota > Fungi > Ascomycota > Sordariomycetes > Glomerellales > Plectosphaerellaceae > Verticillium > Verticillium tricorpus. Next base: position 3,695,675 of record JPET01000004.1, read on the forward strand.
CGCACGGTGGCCGGCGAGTTGGTCTTGATAATGCTATCTGGTCTCTTGGCGGTCCAGTACTCGATCACCCTCGCCATGTAATCTTTCCGTGCCAGGGCATCGCTGCTGGGGTATGCGTTGATCAGTCCATTGGAGGCGGAATTCAGCGCGGCGAAGTTCTCGTTGAGCTCCCACCCGTCGCAGAACTGGTAGATCGTTGATGCATCCTTGGGGAAATCATCAAAGTCGTCGATAAAGATGGCGTCTGGGACATGATGCTGAATGAAGGACTTGATGTGTTCGTCCAGCCAGGGGCACGCTCCGCCGACGTAGACGTGCATTGTGAGCTCAATTTTCCGATTGCGAACAGATGGCAAGTTTTTCAACGTAGATTGGAGCCCTTTAATGGAGGGACAGTTGCTTCACGGGGCGTCGAGAGATGCATCAATCTGACTGACATGTGTCTGGTGAGCCGAATGAGAAAGGGGTAGTGGTGTGAACTGCCGCGCCGCCGTGGTGTTTACACAAAGAGGACGTCGATGATGACAATGGTTCGTGTCCGACTTGCCATGAGCAAGGGGGACGCCACCATCATCGGCTTCTTATACAGCTTTTTGACAAACTTGACCAGCTGAGGAATCGAGATCAGGACTAATACATGGACAAACGCCAAGCGTGGCCGTGGACAGGAATTACCTAAGTAGCATTGGCTTTACCACGGTGGTGATTTATTTCTGTTTCGATTGGACATGACGGGTTTCGCCAACGTAATCTGTGCCAAATAATCTCCCCATAATTATTCAACACGTCGACGCAAATCCTGGGTAATCCTGCGACGGCTTCACATTCCCTGCTTCCACGAGCAGGCGGATGCAGAGCGCAGACCTGGTGCCGCGATGCCGGAACCAGGGGCCAGCGTAACAGGATTGGCGGGATGTATGCCAGGCACGCTGGCCGGGGACTAGGATGAAGATGCTAGACATTTGTATTAGTCTGATCTGACCCCAGACCACTAAAACACGTAATCAATGCATTTGTGTCTGTCAAAGAACATCTAACTGAAGAGTTTGACGGTCGGAAGGAGATCATTGGCCCAGAGCCTGATGGATGCGTGCGTGCCGGCCGAACACAGGGCGCGAGTCGGCAGAAACCACATGGGCGACCGTGGCCGACCGGACCAATGCGGAGCTGGACACGGCGGCAGGTCGACACCATGCCGCAGCATCCAGACGGAGACACCGTAAACGTGGTTTCCAGTGGGAGATGAGCTCACAACCCCTAGGTATCTCGGCCGGAATCATCTGCACAGTCCTACTGAGGATGCACAGCAAGGGTCTATGAAGAACGAAACCCGAGACCTTAACAAAGATGTGTCAATAAAAAGAAAAACCAAAAGTCAATCCTGCCACGGCCGGTTTCCATAAAAAAATCGCGAAGATCACAGGATAAAATGCAAAAGTGTATGTCCGCGATGAGGATCGAACTCATGATCTTCGGATATCTAGATCTAATGATCCAGTCATATTAATGAATATGAGACCGACGCTCTGACCAGCTAAGCCACGCAGACTGACAATGTTTGATGACGGCAGGGGTTCGTGGGCTACTACTAGTAGGCTTGTCTGCGGTTACTTGGGGAAAATTTGCGGTATTTTCGCGTACTTTTGGGCCATGGGCCTTGGGTGGATCGAAGCTGCTGGTGGGCGCAGAAGCGTGGAGGAGTTGTGGGTGGGACTCGATCGTCTTCACTGTGGATATAAGGGGTCTGGTTTGAACCGACCCTTTCTCGCCAGGCGACTTGTCTGACCAAGCCGTGGAACAGAGCGTGCCTAAGTTAGAATGAAATCAAGCGTACAGAATTCAAATTGCATTGCCGTACTTGGCGTCTACAGCGCTATGATATGAATCACTTCAAGCCTTCCCTTCGAAGCCGTCCAAGATGCTCTCGCACAGCGCAACCAGTGACGGCGCCATCGTCACGTCCACCGTCGACAGCCCAGCCCCGAGCTCCATCCGGACCCAATTCCTGAACGCTACGGCCGCCAAAGAATCGATCCCGTACATTGCGAGCGACCGCTCAGGCTCGACCGGTTCGCTGAGCCGCATCGTGTGCGCGATGTACTCACTGACCACCGCGATGGTAGCGTCCAGCGCCGCCGGGCGATCTGCTGGCTTTGGCTTTGACGCTAGCATGTCCTTCAGCTCTTTAATCTTCTGCGCGCTGTCCTTGGGTTGATGGTCCCCGGAAGTCGCACTCTCAGCTTCGCCACCAACAAAGAGGTGCGAGAAGCGCTCGTCCAGGCGCAGATAAGAGTCGCCCGACTGCGGCACCGCGATGCCAGTGACCATGTTGGATAAGGCTGTGTGGCTGATAGGTTCTTCGCTCTGCTGAAGAATAGTGTATCGGACGATCTGCCTCATCAGGTCCTCTTCGATGCTGGTCGTGACGGACCCGATGTGCCTTTCCAGCAGTGCCTCGTCGCGCGACATGTAGCCCACGTCGCCGATGATGCCGAGGTTGACACTGAAGGCCGGTAGCCCGAGACTGCGTCGGTAGGCAGCGAACGCATCGAGAAAGGCGCAGCCGGCAGCGTAGTTGGCCTGCGCCATACCGCCGAGAACGCTGGCGATGCTTGACAGAAGCGTGAAAAAGTCGAGGCGGAGGTTGAGCTCGTGGGCCACATTATGGAGATTCCAGGTCCCTGTGATCTTACAAGCTGCAGCTTGATGATACTCTTCGATGGTCATAACCGGGAAGGGTCGGTCTCGGAGCACCATGGAGCCTTGGATGATGCCGCCTACCGGAACCGACGTCTCGGCAAGAACCCGCCGGACGTCGTCTAAGATGGTGATGTCGCCGCGTAGCAATTCAATGTGACAGCCCAAACTCTCAATCTGCCGCACCACCATTTGAGATGCCTCATCATCGTGGCCGCTGCGCGACATGACGGCCAAATGCTTCGCCCCGCGTATAGCAAAGTCAATTGCGACGCTACCGCAAAGACCCCTGAGCCCACCAACAACGAGGTAGCATGCATCGTCTCTGAAGTTTATTGACCTCGGCCCGGAATTCACCTGTAGTCGTGTGTCAATTCGACTGCTGAAGTGCTCGACGGATGCTTGGGTGGCACTTACAGCTACCATCGCAGGTTCATGGGGCTTGCGAGACAACACGATCATGTTACTGCGATCGTTGGTCTCCCTCAAGGCCTTTTCAGTTTCATCGAAACCAAAGGCCTTCACAGAGAATGTAGGTGCGGTGACTGCATCCTCAGCCAGCTTAAATGCCTCCTTATACAGGCTAAAAGACGTCAGCGGAATTCGCGTTGAATAATAAGGCTCGAACTCAGAAACATACCAGCTCAAGGTATCAGGTTGTGTTAGAAAATCTGCCGGGTCAAGAATCCTAAGCGACGCGCCGCGAGCAAAGGGTTTCATCGAAAGACATGCTTGCGCTCCGCTACTAGTCTGTCCGATCATGACCAGCGTACCTTTGGCGGCCATGGCATCCCATACTGCTCCGATGGTGTCTTCGGCGAAGGAGCCAAGAGCGACATCAAACCCCTCATCGTTTGTCAGTCGTAAGACGCAGTCGTTGAAGCCTTTCTCGCTACAAGACATAACTCGCTCCGGCGAAATGCCGAGCTCTTCCTGGCAGAGACGCTGATCGTCTTCGCAATGAACTGCGACATAGACCTGACGAAGATTAGCTTTCATCTCAACCTGCATAATAGCTACACGAAACATACCTCGGATCCCATAGAACGGGCAATTTGTACTGTTGCGGCATCGAATTTGCCGCCCGTCAGGTCAACGAGCACCCGCTGACCGCTTCGCAGATTTGCCACGGTCATTAGGCCGTACAGACCGACAAACCATATCGCAGGTAAGACAGCGGCATTTTCAAACGACAGTGAGTCCGGAATGTCCTGAACGCGAAACGCAGGCACGCGGACCTTGTTCGCCATGGCGCCATCATGGAGGAGTGCCACCCGCTGCCCGGCTTCCAGGCGCGAGACATTGCTCCCGACCTTCGTGATGAGGCCTGCTGCACCTGTACCAAGACAAGCCGCAGAATCAATTCCGGCAGGAGGAAGTCCTGCGGCGAATATTTCAACCTCGACGTGATCGTCCTCGAGCACCACTGGTAATTTTGCTTCAACGTAGCGAGACCGGCTCGACTCGTCGTGTGTGCCAAGTTGCAGACAACTCTCACCATTCAGGTCCATCGTCCTTGGAGATCTGCCCTTCAGGTGCTCAAACTTGGCCTCATTGAGATCGGCATCCGCCACCAGCCGCGGTGTATAGATTATACCTCCTCGCTCGGCAAACTCGCTCTCACGCCTGAATCGGCCTTCTGGGCTGGCCAGCAGCGCCAGACAGGTCTCTATCGCAGGAACAGTGCCTGTCGCGGTAGGATTTTCAACATCCAATGCGATAAGTCGGAGATGAACCTCCTCCATTCGAAGTGTTCGCAAGAAACCCGTTGTTGCTGCTCGGTTTGGGCTGGTGATGTTCATCTGCGCTCCACTTGTTACCCAAAGCATGTTACACTCCTTCTTGACAAGGTTTTGCAGCAGTGAGAGATGTCGAGACGACAGGTTAGCGGTGACCGACGTAAAAAGCTCGTCCAAAATCAAAACGTTTGACTTTGCATCGATGGTTTCTGTCGTTGACGTGGATGAGACTCTCCACTGGGATTTCCCCAGTTCGTGCAGGACCGCGGCTAGTTGAGCCTCGTCGGCACCCAAGTGCAGACATACAACGTCTGCGGATTGTACTTTGGCGCGGGGAGAAGAATGGCGAGCCAAGAGAGCGCCCTGCTGTATCGTTTCCGACAAGTCTCCAATATTAGAGAAGTCTAGCTTTTCCAGCGTCTGCTTCGTTTTCGCTGTGACAGAGTTGTCAAGGTCGAGGATGAGGATCTGACCCTCTTCTTGCACCATTCGTGAGATGTTTTCGAGCAACGTTTTGAGCTTCTCTTCCGGCACAGGGCCCCCCAGTCTGATAATCGCAAAATCGCACTTGGCCAAGCCGGAAGAACCAATGTCGACAGTGTCAAGAAGATCAAGAGCGTGAAATTCAGCACCAGAGAAGCTCGCGTACCGACCCTGCATCACTGGGAGGGCAGTGGCACTGCCAGCGACGCTGTGATATGCAGCGTAGGACCTTGATGTGTTCGGAGCAAGCCAAAGACACGATGTATCGTTGTCGTCCAAATTAACCTCGAGAATCAAGGCCTTCGATGTTTGGTGACAGACAAGGTCGAGGACCCCCTGCAACGCTGCCTCAGGAGACGAGATCGAGGACACGTTCGTGCTGCGCAGCAGATCATTTAGACCATGCGCACTTGTCAGGGACAGGTCGGCGTTCCACTGGTAGCGAGTGTATGTATGTTCCGTGAAGCAGTCATTCTCCGGCGAGAATGTGTCGAATCGTATGTCACTCATCTCCATCACGGATGAAGCCGCGTCTCGTCGATACACCTTGCCGGAGACCGCGTGACTTTTCCGAAGATCCCTTGCGCCGTCTCCGATGTACTGCGTGAGCATTGAGGCGAAGCACTGCCCGTCCGACATACTGGAGCTGGGTAAAGTGAGGCTTCCGACTCGGACTGGTGTTGGCATCACCGTCTCCCCTGCCGTCATCAGACTCTGCTGGAGAGAGAGCCCGCAGAGCTGGAGAAAGGTGTCAATGGCGATAGGGTGGACAGGATACAGCGAGTGGTGCTCAGGCGGTCTGATGGAAAGAAGTCCACGGCTGCTCTGACCGGTATGCGCAGCCTGGAACTCTTCAATCTGCTGATACGAAGGGCCATACTGGCCTCCCATGGCGGCCATTCTCTTATAGGACCTCCTGCTAGTTTCCGAGTATTGCAGAGGCTCGAGTGCCTCTGGCGAGCATTCCTTGCTGGTCGATATCTCGTCAATCCTGATGAAGCCTCTGCAGTTCGTGACCCAAATGTCATCTTGCTGCGACTGCGTGGTGAAGGTATACCATCGCTCAGCCGAACCGTGCACAGGGGCAAGAATGAGCATCACTCTCGCGCCGTCCGTCTCTTCTAGAACAAGGGGCTTTGGCATGTCAATGTCCTTCATCTTGTAAACAAACACGTCGGGCTGATCCCGGGTTGACCACTCCGTCATCACCGTCGCTTGACGGACTGCCTCGGCTGCCATCGCCAGGTAGCCCCCGAGAGGAAAGACGATCTCCCCGTCGACTTTGTGATCCTGCAACCAGGGCAGGTCAGAGAGGTGGATAATTTTGGTCCACGTGGGACACTGCCAGCTCGTAGACAGAACCTTTGAGCCAAGAAGCTCATGAGAAATGAACGGTCGGTGACGATACTCCTTCGTCGACAGCCCCTCGCGCCAGTATCGTCTTGAGTGGTTCCACTGGTAATTTGGCAGATCAACAATCAAGGATGGGCGGTCATAAGAATTGACTCTGCCCAGGTTGACGCTGCCGCCGCTCGCCCACAGCTTGCCTGCCACTTCAAACAGAGAAACGAGCGTGTCTGGCCCGCGCTTTGCGGCGGCAGCATACTGAACGTTCTTCCCACCACCGGAGAGAGCCTTCATGACCTGGGCGAGGGGACCGGCAAGAGCACCAGACGGCCCAATCTCAATGAGGAACTCGCACGCGTCCGTCCCAGTGAGCATTTCTGCAGCTGGGTCGGCAAACCGCACGGGGTTGATCATGTTGGCCTTCCAGTAATCCGGGCCAACCTGCGAGGTCATTGCGTGTCCGGTGACGGACGACAGCATCGAATTATTGCGGCAAGGCCTTTTTGAACCGGGGCAATGTTCTTGCAGCATTTGAAGATAGTCGTTGGCAATTTCGCGCATAAACTCAGAATGGTAGGCCAAGTCGACCTGGAGCAGCCGCGCGAAGTGTCCGTCCTTGTGCAGTGCGTCGCGCACTGATTCCAGCGCGGGCACCGGACCCGAGAGGGTCAGGCTGGTGGGACTGTTGAAGCAGGCCACATGAACACGAGGTATCAGGAACGGCTCGACTTCGTCGGCAGAAATACCTACCGCCATCATGCCCAAGGCTTCCTCGGGCGGGCGGTTCTTCGCTGCCTGTCCACGCAGATAGGCTGTCTTGATGGCGTCCTCAGGACTGATGAGGTCGGCTGCCACAGCTGCGGCGATCTCGCCGGATGAATGGCCTAAAACTTTGTGGCCATTGATGCCCCAATCTTGCAATACCGCCAGCATGGCAATTTGCAGCGCGGTCACAAGCGGCTGGGAGAATTCGGGGAGGCGAAGGGCCGCTGGATCTCTTGCCTCAGTCAGCTCGGCGAGCAAAGACCAACGTGGTGGGCACGGGAGCGCCTGCAATGCAGAGTCGAGACTCTCGATAACCCTCCTCGCAATCGAGAAGTTGTGAATCAGGTCCTTGCCCATCTGCGACCACTGGGCTCCTTGCCCAGTGAAGATGAAACCAACTCGGGGGGGTTGGGCCTTTCTTTTGCCAACGATGATTGAACTGGGATCAAAGTCCAGCGACTGGGTAATAACGAATCCGCGATGGAAGTGGTGTGTCCGGCGGTCGGAGAGGGTGTAAGCAACATCAGAGAGCTGGGCGTCAACATGGAGGGTGCTGAGGTGGTCTGATATAGCTTCCACGTTCTTTGGCAGTGTCTCCTTGTCGTTTGCTGAGAAAGTCAGAATATGATGTTTCCCAGTTGCAACCTCTGGGATCCTCGGCGGGCTGCCTCCAGCGCATGACGTTATGAAGCTCTTGCGGTACGCCATATCTCCAATGAACGTATCGACCGCCTCGAGAACGACGTGCGCATTTGAGCCGCCGAACCCAAAGGAGTTGACACTTGCTCTACGGGGCGACATCGCATGGCTGGGCCAAGTGATGGCCTCTCGCGACGCTCGAACTCGTGACTTCTCAAAGTTGATTTTCGGATTCGGCGTCACGAACGTCGGATTTCCTGGGATCAGGCTGCGCTCGACGGCCATGACCGCCTTGATCAGGCCAGACAGCCCGGCCGCGCATTCTGAATGCCCGATGTTACTCTTGATGGACCCGATAATTAGAGGCTGGTCAGCAGGGCGCGTCAGAGAAAAGACGGAAGCGAGACCTGCTATTTCGAGGGGGTCGCCTGCGAGTGTGCCAGTGCCATGGCATTCAACGTAGCCAGTCTCGCCTAGGTCGCTGATACCGGCATTCCGATACGCAGCCCTGATCGCATTTGCCTGGGCCTCGGGATTCGGCTGCGTCAAACTCGAAGTCCGCCCGTCACCCGTCGTCGCGCTGCCACGGATGACGGATCGGATGGGGTCGCCATCACGGATGGCGTCGTCTAGGCGTTTCAGGTAGACAGCGTTTACACCTTCAGCTCGCATGTAGCCGTCTGCCTTAGCGTCAAAGGTATGGCACCGGCCCGAGGTTGATAAGGCGCCATTCATAGGGCCTCGGTCCTGCTGTGCCGATGGGTCCAAGTATAGCAGCGCGCCGGCGACGATCATGGCATCTGCTTGGTGGAACTGGAGATAGCGACAGGCCATATCAACTGCAACAAGGGTGCCTGAGCAAGCCGTGTCGAGCGAAATACTGACGGGCATTAGTGGTGCTCTTGAGACTGCGCGTGAGCTCACTCACCTGGGGCCTGTAATGTCCAAGAAGTGAGAGACTCTGTTGGCAAGAATCGAACGGCCGCAGCCTGTGCTCCTTCCAGGGATTTGGTCTTCTGGGTCACGAGTGGTGCCACTCTCGTACTCTAGTGACTGTCAGCTTTTATTCGACTCGATCAGTTGAGCGTTGACGTACCACAGCCATTATTGGCAACAAGACAGCCAACATTCGCCCCTCGTATCCTGTCCAGGGTCTCGCCACTGTTCTCGAGACATTCATAGATGACCTCTAAGAGCTGCCGCTGCTGAGGGTCTATGCTACCAGCATCCTGGTGGCTAGTGTTGAAGAAGGCCGCATCAAAGGCGGCGATGTCGATGTCGTCCCCGAGGAACATGGCACCCGGAGACGGCGTGGTTCCAGCGCGTCCCGAGCCGTCGTAGTGCGTGGCATAGTTGTAGCGGCTCGCGGGGGGGACATTGTCGGCGACCGATCCCTTCGAAATGAAATCCCAGAGAGCTTCTGGTGAGTTGCTCCGACCAGGCAGTCGGCATCCCATGCCTACAACGGCGATCGGCGGCTGGAGGTAGGGTGCGGGGTGCTGCCGCCTGCCGGGGGGTTCGTCGTAGATTGGCTCACCCATGATCGATGTGACTTGTGTCGTCAGCCTGTCGTAAGTTGTGAGCTAGACTGGAGTTCGAACGGAGAGACATTGAGGCGGTCGGAAATCTTCTCGATATTTTCTGCCGGTTATGAGAACTGGGGAATTACTGGAGATTACTGGAGAAGACCGGAGAAGACTGGAGAGACTGGGAAAACTGGGCGGGACAATGAGGTCACGATTGGGGATGGAGGGTGGGTTGCCTGTGGGTAAGCCACCCTCGGGCCCAAGTCGGGCTAAGAACCCGAAAAATGACGCCGTCTCGGATCCGGGTGGGGTGCATGTGTCGACGATCTATCGGGCAAGCCGGAGCAAGCCGGCCTCAATGACAGGCATCGCGACCTTTGCGCTCAAGTGGATTCCAGACTGTTCGTATGTCAATCGTGTTGGGAACAGTAAGACACCCACTTGACCAGATGAGCCGAGAACCAAATAGGATTCACTTGGTCATTCTGAACCGCCCAGGTCTGAGACGATGCCGATTGAGACAACTGATTCGTGATAACTCGTCGTAGGCTTCCATGCATCTTCTTTCGAGTTGACGCTCAATAAGAGCCATTGTGCTAGAGCCCAGGCTGCTCATGATCTGTCTGCCCACGTCAGTACATCGCAAACTCCCCAAGCAGGCTGCCATGTTCAGTGCAGACTTGGTCTTGCGCCCTGCGCGGGCAATGACCCGAGAGGTGCAGGAACACAGCAGCCTGACACCAGCAGCTCGCATGGTAACCATCGCATCGCTCGCAGCGGACCCAAAATGGCAGAGCCAGAGGATCAACTTCGCCGCCTTGACCCGCTACTACCAACAGGGCAACCGGTGTCCCATCGGTGAGGAGGAGCTCTGGGCCATCAACGGCGAGCTGTCGTGGGGTATTCGGCGATCCATCCAGGACTTTGATCGTGAGGACTTCCTCGACCCCGAGGTGCCTATTCTGTGCGAGGTCAGTTATTAGCATGCGTTGTCTGTCCTACCTGTCTTGACGACTCATTACTGCAGCGACTCAACGCATCAAAGCTCATTTTTGAAAACGGGGCGTCGCGCCGAACATACTTCAACTGGGACCGACATCCCGTGCTCGTCGCCCGTTCCGAGCGCTTGGACTGCGAACAGCGACTGCGCAACAGCCTGCAAAACGTCAACAAGAAGCTGGACCATCTGGAGAAACAGAGGCTGGAGATGGAAGCCATGCTGGTAAAATGCCGAGACGATGACTTCCAGTGGGATAGGGAGGCCAAGCGCTTCGTCAGCTCAGGTGGTCATCGGAAGACCACGAGGCTCTGCCAGTTTGGCCCAGAAAGCCTGAGTGCAAATTGGCCCAAGAATGGGTTCGCCGCCGAGGAAGATTCGCGGACGAGTGAGCGGCTACGACGGTGCGGAGGCATCAGGAGCGGTCGGAAAGTGTGAAATCGAGCGTTCGTTCGTATGGTCCTGCTACTACTGCTTCTCATTAGACCCGATCGTGCCCTTGTCTGTCATGAGCCATCCATCCATGTGCGCCGGCGCCCGTGCCTTGTTCATCCCTAAACCGCCCGTGTACCCGTCCCAAGCCCTCCTAGGCGTCGTATCGAATCTTCGTTGCTGTGTAATCTGCGCACGACGCGCAGGACCACCAATTTCTCTGCCAAAGAGCTCAGTTAAGGGGCTCCTGCTTCAGTGTCACGCTAGTTCGTTCGCCGTTGGCACTCGTGTCGTTCTGGCCGCCCTTGACGCTCGCTGGCGCGACCTGCCAGAGCTTCTTCGCGACGACGAAGCTGCCAGCAGCCCATAGCCAGACGATGACGCCGATGGAACTCGTCAGGAAGAGTGTCGGGACAAGGACGAGAAGCGCGACGCCGATCCAGAAGAGGGCAAAGATGAGAGCGGCGCCGAGCGCGAACGCCACTGTCGAAAGGGCGAAGGTGGCGAAGATGACGAGTGGCAGGAAGGAGAATATGAGCTGCGCCGTCAGGAAGGCCTGTCATCATTGACAAAGTGTTAGAACTCGTCTGTCTCTTCGTGTTACAGGAGGGAGGGGTAGCGAGGGCGTACGAAGAGGAGGGGTCGCTCCTGGGCGAACTCGGCAGCGCTGGTGTAGGCCTGCTGGCGAGTGGAGGGGCTGACGGCGCGGTCGAGCTGACGTTGGCCAAAGGCGTAGACACCGCGGGCGGATTCCTGGGCGCGGTGCTTGAGGTCCTCGTGATCGTGCGTGGGTGCCATCTTGGGGGCTGGTCCGGGGAGCCCGGGTGACAAGACGAATAGGGAGCGAGGTGCCTGGGTACCTAGGCAATTGAATTTGGGCCGTGACAAGGCAGATGGATGGAATTAATGGAGGAGGGGATGATGGAGCGGATGGAGGAACGGGGGGATGTCGTTGGGACGAAGACGCGCGGTCAATGATGCGAAAAGCAAGCGGAGGCCTGAAGCCAAGGGAAGAGCTACGCTACCGCTTGATCGACCGGTTGTGGCAGCTTCCTCTCAGAGCTCTGGTAGCTCTCAGAGGTACACGCCTGGGCCCTGCGCTAAGTTTGGTGACGTGAGACGCGATCATCCGCGTCACCCATTCCTCTGTTTTGCAGGTCCGATAACGATAAGAGCTGTTGCACGACCAGTTGCGCGACCCACTCACCTCACTTCAGACAGAAACCATCCAGTGGTTTATCACCCACCACGCTTTACATCTGATGCATCTGATGGCATGTCTCGTCAGCTCACACCGTCCAGTGGCAAGGCACAGTCGTGACCCATGTCCAGACATGGAGTGGATTCTACTCTAGCACTACGAAGTGAACAGGCACCCCGGAGAAACCTGTGCAATTAGGAACATGTATCCCGATAACCAATGCAACTATCTCGCTACCCCATCAGGGGCGTGCCCCTCACAGTCAAGTCCACCCGACGCCAAACGATGCTCCCGCTCCCATGTCGAGACACAATGAAACCAATTTTGAGGGACATGTTCTTGCTTAGGAGGCCATGCTCACGCAAAACGCACCTCGTCAAACAGCCCTGCCCTCACCTGCACCAGCGCCGCTAGTTCGAGGAGGAAGCTCTGCAAGATCAGCACGTTCGTGATGACGTGCGACACAGACGCCGTGCGTTCCTGGGCCTCGTCCTCTTCGTTGTTATCTCCATCCGCGTCGTCAACCTGTGCCTCGTTCTCTCCCTTGCCCGTGTCCCCCTCTGCTTCGGTTGTGTTCCGCGCCTCTGCTTCGTCTCGGTCCTCTTCGTCTTGGTCCTCGTCATCGTCCTTCGGCGGCGGTTCGTGCGGCGTCACGCGTTCCTCGCCGGGCGCCGGCTCATCCTGACCGAGTCTCAATGGGATGGCCTTCACGCTGGCCGGCTTGCCGACCCGTCGCGCCAAGATGCTCTGATCCACGGCAGCGAATGCCGCCTGCTGGCTGGCAGCGACCGAGTCGCGGGATGAGTCCACGCCTCCACCGCTGCTCGGCGAGAAGGCGCGTGAGCCGCTGCGCGAAGGGTCGTCATAGTCGAACGGGAACTCTCGCGGTGCTGAGGACGGAATAGGCCGTGCTGAGGGCGTCGAGGCGCCATGTCCTCCTGCTACTGAAGGTGTGCTTCCAGGGGTTGGACTGCCGGCACCAGAGCCACGGCTGTGCTCTTTGCGGCCGCGGGGACTGCTTGTGCGGCTGGGTGTGCCAAACTCGGAAAGCAGGCGCTGTGCGAACCCCTCAAGAGCTGACGGGCGCGAAGGAGAGCCGCTGCGAGAAATTCCCTCCATGCTTGGACGATCAGGGGTCTGTGTTGAGCTGTGTTGGTGTGGCGCTGGTCTGGAATGAAGGCCAGGCGTCGCGTGAGCCGAATCGGCCGTCTGGAATGCTTCCCGGCGATGTTGCAGCAAGTCCTCAAAGCGGGGAATATTCTCTCGATACTCAGAGATTTGGGTGCAGAGCCGCTGCAAGATGACCAGCATGCGCGGCAGCAGCTGCTGGGCCCAGATGGGATGGCGCCTGCAGCTTTCGATCGCCTTTAGCTTTTGGGCCTCAATGAAAGCCGGCGATTCGGGATCCTCGGGCGCCACATTGAACAGGGGGGTGGCTGGCGTTGATGGAGAAGTCGGTTCAGCCTCCTGATCGTTGAAGGTGTACTTTTGCGGGTTCCTCGATACCCAGCCCTCGATGTTCATGTAGCCGCAAATCGCAAGGTTGACGACCGTATCCGTCAGCGCGAGGTTTGTGTCGACTGGATTCATGAAGAACGTCTCAAGTAAGTCCAGGAGTGTCGTCAGTAGAGGATCATCAGGTCGCAACGTGTGCTGGGGTACATCGCGTGGAGCCCCTGGGAGACTGTCTGGAATCGCAGGCAGCTCGTGGTTGTTTGTGGAAATCTTGGGCGCTACGAGCTTCAAAGAGCAAGGGTGACTCTCTAGCCGTGACATTGTGTCCTTCAGGATGCTGTCATAAATCTCGTCGAAATTGTCCTGGCCGCCGATGGAGCCGGCGAGATTGACCAAGAAGTCAACCTCCTGCTCATGCGCGCCAATGGTTCGCTTGACTGGTTCGCCCACGATGACCTCCGTCCGCAGCAACGTAATGACGGCGTATCGGTGATGCCTCTTAAGGATGGCCGAGACTAGCTGTAGAGTGACGTGAATGGTCTGCTGGTTGTGTGATCGCAAGCATGCCAGGATCAGGTCGACCAGGTTGAAGAGGAGCGGTGTGGCTGTCGTATCAGACTTTGCCGAGGCCATCATGGACGCAAGATCCATCGACTTTCGTTTGCGGGCATCGCTGATCGAAGTTCGCGAGCCTGGACCGCGGCCAGGCAGATGGCTCGGCAGACCCAACAGGTAGTGGAGGATGAGATTGATCATATCTGGATGGTCGAGAGACTCCAGAATACGCCGCAAGTATGTCAGAACGGCCACTGATGAACCGCCGTCGATATCGGAAGACTCGAGAAGCGATGGGTATCTACCCTTGTCAGTCAAGCTCAACATAGAGCAGCGCTATACTCACAAAAGCTGTTGCAAGAAGATGACCTGGAAATGCTCCAGCAACGTCTGCTTGACCTCCACCGACTTACAGTGCTCCAAGACATCCTGCCAGAACAAAAGATGAGACAGAAACGTCTCGAGGTGCAGCTGGAAGTCAGCAGAGCATGAGCTGATAATCTCGTAGGTCGATACTGGGTGTTGATAATCGGATAGGGCGAGGACGGGAGGAAGGTCGTGGGGCAGGTGGTCGATGACCAGCTTGCGGCTGAGCTGGCTGTATAATGCGCCCAAGCCGGTGGACATGAGCGTCGAGAGGTCGCTTTCCACAATCCACTGTTCCAACTGCTCCGAACTCGATGCGCACTCGATAATGTAAAGCAGTCCGGTTCGCGCAAAGTCGCCGACCTTTCCCTCCTGGTGGATATAGTCCATCAAAATGTAGAACAGTGGGAAGTCCTGCTTCTGAGTGCGTCCGGCGAATGTGTCGTGCTTGTCTTGCGTCTTCTCCGGCTCGTGCGGCCCCGGCGGCTCTGCCTTGAACCACACGGGGAGGATCTCGCGGTCGAGGCGGATTTTAGTGGTAATGTTGAAGGCAAGCTCGACGACCTTGGCCTCGGTATCTGATCCCAGGCGTACGCTGTTGACTCCGGTAATCCGCACCAGGAGATTCGTCAAGCTGGCGGAGAAGCTCGAGTTCTCGACAAAAGCCTCCTCATCCGTCTCTACGAGCGTTGCGAAGAGGTGAACTGCCTCCTTGATGATCCATTCATTGTACGACGTCGTTGCGATCTTGCCGATCGGGATGTAGATTTGTTTCTTCGAGGCATATTGAATGCAGGTATGGGGGAGAGGCCTTCGGGTCTCGTCGCTCAGGATGTTGGTCAACTCCTGGAGTCGGATCTCAAGGGCTTCAGCGGCGTCATCGTCCTTTGCGAGATTCGAAGAAGATCGCCAAATATGCTGCGTGCTCGTCAGCTGCCAGTCAGCAAGTCAAGAGCCCAAGTTCCAAGCCTACCAGTATTTGATTGAACTCCCTATCGAATCGATGAAGTCGTTTGGTGGGGTTGCTCCCATCGTCTTTACGGGAGTCTCCTGAGGAGAGCGAGGTGCCAGCTAGGAGGCGTGACCACTGGCAAGGGAGACGAGTTAGGCATGTAACGGATGGGAGTTGATCGCTCGTCAGCTGGTGCACTCACGAAGTCCATTATGCATTCGGAGGCATCTCTAGGCCGTGTGTCGTCGTTGGAGTCGTCGCATGGGTTTGGGTATCTGTGAAGATCCCTGTGATGGCGCCAGTTCGATGCATGAAGCAGCAAGGACAGGCAGGGTGTCGCGAAATGTCATCCCGAGCTTGGAACACCGCGTTTCGGGTATGGGGTACGTACCGAGACGCCATGGCACGGGCCCCGGTGCATGGTGTGGCTTGTTGATGTGGCGCTCAAACGGTCCAAGAGGGTGACCCCGCACAAGTCTGAATTAGAGATGTGTCGCAAGTTTAGCGTCAACAGCTGACGGAAGGCAATGAGCGACCAATACCCAAGGGGCGAACGACCGACCAGCGACTCCAAGCATTGCTATTGGCGATCCAACATCTCGCGAGTTTCAGACATCGCTGTCTTCCTCCAGCAAGATTCTCGATCAGGAACAACTCAATCGTTTCCCAGGCTCTACCTTGCGTCCCTGGTGCATCTTGAGCCGAGATCTGTCCTGGTCCAAAGTCTCAACCCAACTTCTGCTCGTCCTGCGCTAGCATTTTCGAGGGCACGTATGTGACGTTGTACGCATATCTCCAGCATGAAGGACAGAGGCTACGGGACTCTCCCCGACGGAACTTCGGGCAATCGAAAGAGATTCAAATCAAGTTAAACGCCCCTGACCCAGAAGGCATCCCTTCGTTGCACTTCCATCATACCAAATCAAGCCTGAATACCTCGAGGCAAACTTGCGTTTTCTGTGCTGTTGTTTGGGACCAATTAGAGCAACTACCTGAGTTTCTTGAAGTTAGTGATCTCATTAGGGACGAAGATATCGGGATACCTTGCGTCATTACCAGCCGGAGACAGCATTCAGCATGGGGCCCCTTTGTGTTGGGATTCATCTATGTTAGGCCAGGACCGGACGACACCTTGCTTGCGAATTATGTCCATGAGCTCCGCAATCTAGATGCCATAGGTATGTCGGTGCCGGCAGCCCGAAATTACGGCTCATTGATTTCTTCCCTCCAGATATGACCCTTCCCGATAACACCAGAAAGTGGGCGTTGGACTTTGACCGCGCCAGGTCGTTGACTCAACTTAAGAATTGGCTCTCGGAAGAAACCCCTATGCCGGCGGTACAAGTCAAGGCATCGCTACCAACGCGACTTTTGGAACTAAGCACAACGCAAGACCAAGATGCGCCGGTCCGTGTCCGCCTGAAAGTTACCTCTGGGCTTGACAGTGCGACACGTTACGCAGCGGTCAGCCACTGCTGGGGAGAGAAACAACCGCTCAAGTTGCTTGGGCAACTTCTTAGCGGGTTTCTTACCGATATTCCAATGTCCCAGATGCCGACGACGTTTCAAGACGTCATCAAGCTCGCCTCGTCGCTGAACATCTGTTATGTCTGGATTGACTCACTGTGCATAATTCAGGATTCCAAAGAGGATTGGGAGAAAGAGGCAGCACTCATGGCATCCGTCTATCTCAACGCATGCGTCACTATCTCAGCGACAGCAGCGAATGATTCTTCGGCAGGGACATTGCCAATCAGTATGACGAGGTTTCCGTGTCTGATCACGCCAACATGGACAGGATTTCAGCGCCTTGAAGGGCTCAAGACCTTCAGGCTGCTGGATTATGGGTCGTACAGCCGCAGAGTCATCGGTAGGCCACTCTTTCGGCGAGGCTGGATCTACCAAGAGTGGTTACTTTCTAGGAGAACCATTCATTGTGCCAGCGATCAACTTTGGTGGTCGTCTCTTTGGGATGAGGAGGGCTTTGTTGCAAACGAAACCTGTGCAGGCCACGAATTCGACCTTCTGCAATTGCACGGTATTGCTCAGATGATGTCGCCCTCAAAGCTCTTGAGATCTGTCCCTGGTGGCGCATCTGAAACGATCCAGGAATCATCGAGAATCTTATGGAATGATCTTGTTAGGGACTACATGTGTCGGCTTTTCACATTCGATTCGGACAGATTGATAGCCTTTGCCGGCATTGCTTCTGTTTATCAACAAGTCAATCAGATTCCGGAAGAGCAGTACCTAGCTGGTCTATGGCGTCACACGCTTCTGAAAGATCTGCTCTGGACTTCCAGGGACGGCAGACGAGCCTGCCCACCACAGCAATACCGCGCCCCTTCCTGGTCGTGGGCATCAATGGAGCCTCTTCACTCCCCCACCCACCACTTCTCGGTAGGACATGTGAACTCATCGTCTTGGTCTGAGGAACGTCGGCTGGGGAGCACGGTGATTCGAGTGCTGGACACCCACGTTGAGACCCCCGGTTCAAGGTTTGGGTTCGCCCTTGACGGGTACATCACATTCCAAGGGCCTTTGATTAAGGCGGTCCTCACAAACAAGGTAGTGGACCTTTCGCATCAACTCGGCCACCCTGGCGTCAAAGAGTTCTTTCCTGGGGGCGTGGCTCAATTTGTTATCAGCACACTGTTACTCCCAGATAATGAACAGAATATTCCAGAAGCGGAAAGAACGCCCGACGCCATCACGAAGTTCGACCTGGACGACGCATCTCCATGGAGCAGCTCCCCTGACCCTCCGGAGACATCTATCGTGTATCTGGGTATCTTCAAATGCTATGAAAGCGACAGTCCAGTCTATGGCCAGGCCCTGGTTCTGATGAAGTGCGGGAAGAGAGGGGAGTTCAGACGGATCGGCTATACAGACCTGGGACGAACTATCGCGCACCTTAGGATACGTCATGGAGACTTCGGGGCCTACGGTATGTTGGATTCCAGCGATTACCTCGAGCGGGGAGATGAACCTGGTCACTATATCTACCGGGTTGTTTGATGTGTTACGGTATGCTGCACTCAAGACCTCTCGCGGAGGACTTGCCTCCAGCTGCACCGATCAAACTGATCGATATTCATCTCCGACCAAGTACTTCAATGGTGTATCATCATTTTACCCAGGGTGGTGGTGGTAGTCATGAGACAAAGATAGTGTTGAAAACGATCGATATTTTCGCTAATGGTATTGTAACGGCACCTTGATCCTCGCGACTGATTTGCTATTCACGTTCAAGCCCACGTTGCTCAGCAGCGTTACAATAATCCAAAACATCAATCCCACCTACGACTTGATCCGAGCCACTAAGATCAGTCCACTATCCATTTAAAAGCCAAATTCGGAAGACTTTCAAGAGGGTGTGCCCTAGCCAGAGCAGACACCATCCTTCTTCGGCTCGCAGCCACCAGCACAGCCCTGGTAAAACTGGCACGGAGTCTTGGTATCGGCACAGATGTTCTTGAGGGTAGCCGTGTCGCCAAAGTTCTTGTTGATACCCGCAAGCTCCCCACCTTTCTTGGCCGTAACTCCCTCGATGTACACGTTTCGCTTGCACTGCGAGCTGCACTATCGGGTTGTCAGCCACGGAATGGTTTCGGAGAAAAAAGAAAAAGTGGGAAGGATTTCTTACGTTGCCGCACGACCGGTAGAGCTTGCCATAGTCCTCGACGTAGTAGTTGATGATGTTGACGGTGCCGCACCCGTTGTGCTGGATGACCTTATCGGAGGCTTTGTAGGCACCACCCCCGATGATCCAGGAATGGGCACCAGCCTTGTCGTTCTTGATGGATATAGCGTCCTCGCAGACGTCCTCGAACCACACAAACTCCAGAGTGCAGTGACCGTCACAGTGGACGCCCTCAGCCTGGTTCTTGCCGATAATTGCGTTCTTCAGGGTAGCGCCAGCGCGGAGGTAGAAGACGGCGTCTTTGTAGTCTACAGGTACGGTGTGAGTCAAACAGGGGTGTATAAACAGATGCCGGAGCCAGACTCACCACCCTCGTTGTCGCCGCCGCAGGCACCACTACCGCGATCAAAGCGCTGCCACTTGCCGTCATAGACCTGACCGGCCTTGACCTCGATGTAGGTCTTGCCAGAGACAGTGTTGGTCGCCGCAGGCACACCGCCAGTGTATCCATTGCAGGCGAGTGCTGTCGACGCCATCAAGGGCACGATGTTGAAGATGTTGGAGAACTTCATCTTGTCAGGTAAGGTATTCGAAGCTGTGGAATCTTTTGATTGTGTCGTGTGAAAAATTACTGTGTCGATCTAAGGAGGCAACCACAGACTTATATGCGACGGAGTCAAGTCCTCTGGGGTTCCCTTGAGCTGTCTCAAAGATGTCTGAAAATCGGCATCTCACTTTCAGCCAAGGAGGCAAGCTTCTGGGGACTGCGGAAGAAACCATCATCTGGGGTGGGGCCACAATTGGTGGACAATCTGGGGTTGGCACATGGCATTGGCACATGGCATTCGAAATAATGTTCCGCAGCCACATCGATGAACTTGAGACGATTCGAAAGGATGCAGGACCTCCGAAGGCCTGATTTGGAAAGGATCTTCCAATGAAAGCCCTGTTTTCTGTTTAATGCTCCTCTAGCCTTAGGACGACGCTGAATCAACGCGTGGAAATAACGGGAGCACGAGGGGGAGGTCACGAACATGCGGCCCAATCGGAGTCTGTTAAAGTAGCAAGGCACCGGCCAGTTTTATACCGACTGCCGGGCGTATCCCAGATCCGGGGTCAGCCCCCCGTATGATCCAACCTGTAAAGGTGGCATGCTACCTCAGAGCTTTGCTTCCGGACTTTTATGCTTCTGAAAACGTTGTCGAAACCTTGAGAGACAGTTGCTCTAGGAGGCAAGGTCAAGGCCGAGCATTGACGTGTTCCTGGAGAGCGATCGCCCGTCACTCAAGCTAAGCTTGAACAAGCTTTGCCAATTATCCAGGTGGCCAGGATACTGCTCACTATCGAAACCGTTCGTCAGGGATGGGGTAAGGCTCGGCGTGCAGCTCAGCTGACACCTGAGTAACGTGGTGGCGCTTCCAGCGCTCTTCGCGGGGTAGAGCAATTGCGCAGGATCCGACATTGACACCCTGTATTGGAGGAATTTAGATCCTCGGTAGGAACAAGACTCGAGGCATCAGTTGGTGTGATAAGCCTCCGATTAAGTAGGTACCTAAGAGCCCGAACTGAACCACTGACACTGTTAACAGCTACACCCCTTTCGAAACAGCAATATATCCTACACAATGGCTGCCAATTCCACGAACCACTGCTCGACTTGATCAGCAACCCCCTCATTTAGTATAGAGCTTCAAGATTCTGCACCTTTCAGCCCGGCTCAAGATACGACAGTCGAACTCCCGTGGCTGCTGGAACCGTTCCACATGACCCATTGTTCGGCTACTGTGACAATTTGAATTGGCTTTCTAGATGAAGTTCGTTGGGGATCAGCTAAGCAGATGCTCAGGAACCCCTCGCTGGAAACGTCATACGACCCTGGCGTCTGGCTTGAGAGGACTTTGATGGTCAAAACAAAAGAAAGCATCTCAACTCCACGTCACCCCAGCTTGATCTCATCCCAAAAGCCGTCTCTGAACGCCGCCTGGAACACCTTCCCAACGCCCACCCGCTCCCATAGTGCTCGTTCGCGATCCCGCTGCAGAAGCATCACGTAGTACAGGTCCCATTCGCTCTCCTCCTTTTCCTTGGGAATGTAATAGTTCCAAACCGGACATTCCTCATTTGTCAGCGTTTTGGCATCGGAGAGGGCAATAAAGTGCATCGGGATAGCCTCGCGACTGCTGACCCAGGATGACGCGAGAACTATGGCGCCGCACCAGTCACCCGCTTTGTCGCTAATATCGCACTGGACAAGGTCGTTGGGATAGTTGGGCTTCGAGCTAAGGCTAGGATGAGGAAGGCTGGTCGATGATGGGCCCGCCGTGCCGGCCAGGTTGTTTGTACTGACACCGGAGCCGGACGCTGGGCGAATGGTGACGAAGAGCTCAGTTCGCCAGGTGAAGAACTGAAGAATTGACATTCCCTGTGCATGTTGCTTCGCATCTCTGGGAAAGGGACCGCGTGCGACGCCAAATGGGTTATCCGGGTGGATAGCTTTGAAGATGTCAGTATTTCGGGTTTTCAGGCTTGGCCTAAGCGGACGGCCGTAACCGTCTTCCCTTTTGCTCTGATGGGACAATTCTGGGGCGTCAGCTGAATGCCTTCGCCTGCTAATGTTGATATGGTCGGGTGAATGTCTGCCCCTGCCAATGAGGATGTGCACATCATCATCATCATCCGAATAGCCCGAAGAGCCATCGCCCCTGTCGTCATCAACGCGGGACACACGTCGCGAAGCTTCCAAATCTGGGGTGGTATAAGCGGGAACCGGTGGCGGCGAGGTTGGTCCCTCATAGCGTTCCCTACGTTCTCTGACTTCTTCCGGTGGTGGAGGAGGGGGTGGAGCGGAGCTATATGAGAAGCCGGGATACACCATGGGGCCACCTGGAATCGGGTACTGCTGACCATAATAGCCGTTGGGAGCCGGGGTTGGCAGTGCACTTCCCGGGGGTCCATAAGCAAGTGATTGATAGTTTGGTTGACCGTACGGAGATACGCCATAGTACGGCATCTGTGAGGATGGTTCCAAAGGCGGATTTACGTGTGGATTGGGCGGCGGCATCACTACCTGATGCGGCCACACATTGCCGGGTTCACGGACGGGAGACGCTGCACGTTCAGGTCCTCGGTATACGTGCGACCCTCGATCTCTTTGGCGGTTGCTTGGTTCTGCTCCATAGGCTTCTTGATCGTAATATCCGGCCGGCAGGCGCTTCAGATATTCTGCGTTTGATAGTCGCGACCAGCGATTTGTTCCCGAGGGTCGAGGTGGCCTCGACCTCTCAAACCCTCGGTCTCTCCCGGAATGATGATATTCAGGGTCTGGAGAGCGACTCACAGTGGTAAGTGAGCTCTTTGATGGCGGGCTTCGAACTCGGGCTCGTCGCGGTGGCCTGCCGGCGTATCCTCTCCATCGAACCTCATCGCTCACGTCCTCTTGAAGAGCCTCTTGATCCCACAGCGGTCTCAAATTTCCCTCAAAGTCTCGATAGAACCACTGTATCCACGTGTGATCACGAAGCCACTCTTGGACATTTATGAGGCTTCCTTCGATCATATCGGGAGTGTACTCTGCTTTGCCGCCCTGCCAGCCGGTCCAAGACCAGCTAGGGAATTCTGTTGCGCCATAGCCCTCTTCTTCATGTTTGCATTTACAGTTTCCCATGGCGTCTTGCGAGCAGGCCGAGCTTGACATGTGAGCTCCTTTGCGTCTTCTTCGGTGTAGTCGCTCAAGGGGCATCCAGAGGAGCGCAAGATCAAAATGCGACGTTGGCAGGCCCCAGAACAGGGGCGCTTTCAAGTGCTCCTTCAGAAGCCAAGAAACGCCTCCGAACGCTGTCAGGATATCCTTTGGCTTGGTCAGGCTTCGACCAGTATACAAATGAACGCACTTCATGTAGAACCAGAACGCCCGGCGGCGCAGTTCTCCAAGAGTTCGTAGCGGCGAGTTTGTCCAATCGAGAGACCAGCTGTTGGCGCCTCCATCGGTGAAGATGTGTTGCGATATGACTGTGGAGCGACATTGGAAGAACACTTTGCCCTCGGCAAAGATCAAACATCGGCGAGACAGCAGGCGCTCTTGGAATGTCCAGCCACGCTGATTCCAGGAAGAGTTCGAGATGACGGCCTCTGGTGGGCGAGACACTAAGAGCCTGATACCGGGCAGAACCTCGGCGGTGATGGGGGGTGAATGTGCCTCCTCGACCGCTCGCCTCCTGCCCCTGCTCTCCTCCGTGGGTGGCCCAGTAGGTGCGGGTATAGGCGCCTTTACGTTTGGGAATGAGGACGATGTTGTCGAGCGCTCTCGAGTCGGAAGATTTTGCGACGAGATGGGGGGCCGGGATGGAGACACTACACCTTGTGTGCGCCTGTTCGTCATCCTTGGAACACCGACAACAGGCTGTGTGTGCCGGAGAATGGGGTCGACGGCAACAAGACCATCCTCAGCATCCCCATCTGCGGCGCAAATGGTGAAATGAGCGTTGCCGTAGACGAGATGCATCGACTTGGCATTCAGCTCCCACGAGCTCGTGCTGTCTTGCACGATGCACAAAGAGTCGATCCAGACATAACGCTGTCCCAGACGGCTGACGAGAAGAATGACGTCCTGAATGGTTCGTGGCAGCTTTTCCCACGCCTTCTCCAGACCACCATGTTGGATGTGGATCATGACATTCGACCGCGTAGTCACGTAGGGCCTGTCAGCTCCAGGTCGGTTTCCCCAGACGTAGCTCAAAGCAACGTATTTCTCCGGTACTCCGTTCACAACCGGAAGCCCCTTCAGCTGCATGTCAATGACGTCGATAACACCGAAGTACGTTTCCTCCACGAGCTTCTTGAACTCAGATCGTGTCCCATGTCGATCTTGGCAGTTCGTCTGATGTTCATCGACGCAAAGGTCGATCCAGCTTTTCATCAGAGCCTGCTTCTCGTTGGTATTTGCGAGCCCGCGCCCAAGGAAGTGCGTTTCCTTTGCCATGTTGGCGTTGGCATCGGAGTTGAGTCGTCGAGCTCCCGAGGGCGCCACGAAGACAATGTAAATAGTCTCTTCTTTGCCGCCTGTTTCCTTCCACGAGAGGCGGATTCGTCTGGTTCGGTTAATCTCGCGGTTGCCGCCCAACATTTCGCGCCCGTCGACCTCCCATGAAATGAACAGCTCAGTATTGCCGTCCACTCTATCAGCGCTGCAGCGCTGCACAGCTCGGAACACGAGATCGCAGAAGCGACATCTTAAGTGGCGGTCCTGGATCAGTGACCATGTGGCAAGGACTCGTCTAGCATTGCCCGAGCTCAGCGAGAAGCCGCGGTGGTTTCCATCTGGAGCCTCCGGCCCGCTGAGGTTCGGAATGAAGGCAGCCTCCGGGTTAATGACGAACTTGTGGGTGTTGAAATTAAGCTTCTTGCAAGCTGAACAGAGCTGTGGACTACCACTTAGCAAAACTATGCTCCTTCGTTTGGCGAAGAACTGCCCGTCTTACCCTGTCGTGGCCGGGCACGTCGTCTTCAGTGTCGGCCACTAGCGTTGCCGTGGGAGTTCCGCTCGAGAAGTCAGACATGGTTCTGGCCCTCCTCTGTGATTTTACACTCTACTGAAGGGTGTCGCGATGTTGGAGAGCGCTATATGATGTGGTGAGCTCGATGGACACACCGACAAGATTGATGAGGCAGCCAAGAATGCAAAAAGAGCGCAAGGCTGAAGGCGGAATTTGTGCACGTAAAGAACATCAATGGGGGCCGTTCGGCGAATACGCCCTGGTCTCGAAGCCCCGAGTGCTGCGGTCAGCTCATCCTGGTCTTATGTCGCGCCCTTAATTGGCTTACAAAGTGCAGCTTGCAGCTGCAGGTCAGAACAGCCACGCCGGTGGACGACCTGCACGTTAGCAGTGCCTACTGAGTGTTTGTCCGTATGAAGTCTTTCTGCTCTACCTGTATACAAATGATTCCACAATTCGAGGTCACGATTGTATACTGTGCTCGTGCCAACATGAAGCCTCAGCTCTGGCCGCTCGACATCAATTGGGCGATTGGTTTAGTGGTATAACGTCTGCTTAGCATCGACAATCCCACGGGATGACAGGGCTTGCTGAAGGTCGCGCGTTCGATTCGCGCATTGTCCATTGTTTTTGCGGTTGCTGACGAAGAGTACGTTTTGCCATTCTCTTGGTTTACTTAAAATGACATGGAGACATGCTCAGTGATGGTATTTTGTGGTTTTTACCTTCGACCAATCAATTATTATTCCCTCATCTTATGTGCGTGCGGTTGTATCACTGGTATACATCGCCACCAGCATGACCAGGTACTCGAGAGGAACGTATCTGCTGCACAATGTCACACCTAACCTCGATTGGGTTTCCTTGGTGCTGACGTTCGTAGTGGTGTCGTCTTTGATCCGCTGCAATGGTTGTTCTCACTATCGCTTTCTGGTCAGGTCGCAAGCCATAAATCGTGTCCTCCGATATCTTGCCATCGCTGTTCGGTGGGCTATAACCCGAACCGCAATTACCGCTACCGTTTTGGCCCCCTTTCGTTGCGCTGTCGACTTTTGTGTGGCTGATTTCATAGCGCGCGGCACCGTACAGGTCGTCCCTGCTATCACTGGAATGAACCTTGCGGCGTGGCCGCTCGAGCTCCATGTCGTTTGATCGAATGCCTCCAGAGTTGCCCGAGTGGTCATGGTGTTGGTATTTTGAGGACTTTTTGGAAAGCCGAGCTGAAAGGCTGGGCAGCCAGCGCGCCAGGAGGGGCCGGAATGTCGGGAGACATGAGCAAGTTATGCCGGAGCAAAGCTCGCCAATCGACCAACCAGCAGACTCGACATTCTCCCAGGTAAAGTCTTCAGTGAGCTTGAGGAACCGTATACGTATGATCGATATTGATACCGTGCTGGATGACGGAGCTGTCAGACAATGAAGTCTAGATGCCTGGTGATACTCACAAGAACCCGAGGCAGAAGATGCCTAGCAAGACAATCTTTTGCCCACGCGCCAGGTTAAGGTTGCTGATGACTGGAAGCGGGAGAACAAAGACAATGACATCTGTGAGTATGTTCCCGCCGGCGTTGATGTACCATTGCGGGTAGTTGGGAATACAGCTTCCCCCAGCGCTCTGATCCCAGAAGGCGGAGATTGGAGTGCAGATGAATATCTCCACGAGGACTTGAGAGGTGCTCCATCCGAAAACGACGACCATCGCGGCGATGAAGATTTTCCGGTAACGTTGGACTGCAAGAACTCTCCAGTATTGGAGCAAGAAGGTGATTTTGATCGCCATGAGGGAGGCATTGTAGAAGACGATCGAGGTGTAAAATGTCTGGCAGCCCGATGGTTAGTGGGAAGTCCCTTATCGAATAGCGCCACTTACCCTCATGTAGAGCATTATTGTCTCGTCGTCGAGGAAATAAACGTGGGTGCCGAATCCGTAGGTCGTGTCTGTTGAGGCTTCCTGTGAGCATGGGGCAAAGCCAACCTAGGAGTTTGCGGAGCCTTAGTATCGAGACGTACTGAATGCGACGCAAAAGCCACAGGCAAAGACGAGTAGCTGAAAGACATGGGTCAGCATGACGCGAGGGCATTTTCAAACCAGGGGAACCGACAAAGGCGACGACTGCTGCGTAGTCATCCATCCCAAACTGCTTGATTAGCACAGCCCTGGTGTATATTCGCAGTGACAGAGCTGCGAATGCTACAGACAAGGTAAATGCCGTGACGCCAATGACGATTCCCTTCCGCGAGTCATTTGGGTCTATACCGGGCGGGGCTGCCATATCTCGGTCAATATACGCGTGCCAATCGGTATGTATTCCACAGATTTCGAGCCGATCAGATGTCGTAGTGGCAGTGGGTTGTACAAAACGATGGGAGGATCCATGTTCCTGGTCTGGAAACCTCATACATCTGATTCTAAGCTATGGGACTCCGCATGCTTTTATGTTGGAACACAGCCGCTTGAGGAGTCCAAGGTGACCTACTTCGAGACATGCAACAACGCGGCGCGGTGCTAGGTGAGCTGAAGGGCGGCTGTTGTTCTTCAGAGCTCCTCAGTAGATGATGGTGGTCACGGTCTTTTGGTAACGAGGCGCCAATCCTCCGCCAAGCAGGTTGGATGACGCACCAAATCACCAACGGATGGCCAAACATGGGGGGCTCGCACCGCTTCCACAGCGATCTGAGCTTGGGGTAACAGTGGCGTCTGAAGGATGATCTCCGATTTGCTCGGATGCTCGGGAAAAATCAACTGAAGATACCGGTTAGATCGACACGACGCTCCGAAGAGGGATGCTACGGGTCAGAATATTCATCTGAAGCAGCATTACCCCTGAGCCGCCTTCACACGGCTGAGGGAGGGTGGCACCAAGACAAACTACTGGACGTCGAAGACAGTTTTACCGGAGAGCCGCGAGCCGTTAATCTGCTTCATCCAGAAGGGTTCATTTTTATGCTTAACGAAAGGATCTGCAACACGGCTTGGGAAAGGACGGCAGATCTTGGGACTTCTTTCATCTCAAGTGTTCGTGGCTTCACGTATGTGACACCGGACTGGGCACGACAAGAAATATTCCGTAGATATCATCAGAAAGCATGGACGCGCAGCTCAAAACAGCAGAGAATGATATTGAGTATCGTGTCTGCCAGCTGAAGTTGGCCGTGGGTGACGACGGCACGGCTAAATTGAATATTGCCGGCGGAATGCAACCGAAAGCGCACCAGCACCTCTGAGGGGGGGACAGAAAACAATGGTTTGCGCTCAGGCCTCTCTCCTGAACATTACCATTGACGCCACGCTTTATCGAGCTTGCCAATTTTTATTACCTTTCCCATGCGCGGGCATGTTCTAGTAGTATGTGCGGAAGGGGTGGATTCAGTGGGATGGGTTTCGAGCCAAACGGGCTGACGCCGAACTGGTGAGGGTTCGCCCGCGGGGCTTCACAAGCATTGTGCTATTTAATTCTCCACGGAAGACTGATTTAGGGTATTCGGTTTCGTTATACTTACTGAGAAGGATCTTTCCTGGTGTATTAGTAGTGGCCTCTCGCCCCAAAGCTTGGCGGTTCATTCACGTCGAGAACATCATGATTGGGATGCAAATATATATTCATTTGTTTCATATAAATGACTTTTCACCGCAAATGACTTTTCACCGCTATATTCGTTTGAATCGTTGACAGCATGATCCCACGCACTCGTCCGGCGCGCAACCTTTAGGGGGGAAGCACAGTCGGGACAGGAGGGCGGGTGGTCGTCCTCGGGAGCTCAGGCACCTCCGTCTTGGGAATGCAGGCGCAGGCACTGCTGACACGCTCGATGACGTCGCGGTCCTGGCCACCGCAGGCCTTGGCGGCGTACTCGGGCACAAGCTCCTCCTCGGTCTCCTGGCGGACGGTGAAGTTGCCGCAGAACTCGATGCTCTCCTCGAGGCGGCCGGGGATGTGCGAGGCGCGGATGGCGCGCAGGCAGTTGTTGGCATTGCAGACCGGGGGCTTGGGGCACGTCTTGGAGGTCAGCTTGACGACGAAGCTGCCACGCTCGATGGTGTGCACGAAGATGAAGCCCGACTTGAAGTTGGCGTACGACGACCAGGAGCCGGTGAAGGCCACGACACCGCCGCCCTCGGCCTCGTCGTCCTCGGGGTGGATGTCGAAGTGGCCGACCTCGCAGATGCTGGCGCCAGTGGGGTCCTTGGTCACGCTGCTGGTGTCGAGGACGTTGATACCGTTGCCGTAGTTGGACTGGTACAGGAGGCCGTCGACAATGTACTGGTTGTGGTCGATGGAACGGGTCTTGCCGGCGTAGTTGCCAGTGTAGACGGGGTTCTCGAGGTCACGGATGTCGAAGATGTGGGTGGTCGGGAGACCCTTGGTCATGGGACCGACCTTGGCGTCGCGCTCGTCGAACTCGTCGTCGAGGAAGAGGTACTCCTGCCACGTCTCGTTGTTGACAACACCCTGGTGGATGTACTCGGCACCGGGGAAGTCCGAGATAGAGATAATGTTGGTGACGTTGCCGTTCTTGTCAGTGACGTCGTAGATGGTGAGGGTGTCCTCGTTGTAACCGTAGCAGATGTCCTTGCCGAAGTAGCGCTCGTCGGGACCGCGGTACACAAGGCACTCAGCATCGTGGACGTAGCCGTCACCGGCAGCGCAGCCGGGGCTGGTGACGTTGGTGGGGTCGCTGATGTCGAGGAAGATCAAACCACCGCGGCAGGGCAGGTTGTCTCGGACACGAATGGTCTCGTTACCACCGACGGAGCCAGCAGCAATGGCGTAGTTGAGCTCGTGGTTGACGACAATGTTGTGGGTGCGGCCGACAGGGAGCTCGTCCCAGTGACCGGTCAGGTCGGCCTGGGTGAAGTTCTTGGGGTTGGCAGGGTCGAGGTCGAGGACCTTCTTCATGTCGAAGAACTGGACACCGTGCTTGATGGCCTCGGATCCAATGACGACGATGTCACCGACGATACGGATCTCGCGCCAGTTGGAGCCAATGGCGTCGTACTGGGGAAGGCGGCCCACGTAGCTGAGCTTGCCCTCCTTGGTGATTTCGGCAAAGGCGGTACCGTCGTACTGGCCGATGGCAACAAACTCTCGGCCGTCGGCGGAGGTCCAACCCCAAGAAGAGGAGCCACGGCCACCCCAGCTGCCGAGCTGCTCGTGGGTGAGGAAGTGGTACAGGTCGATCTGCGGGCCAATGGTCAGCAATGGTCTCAGAACTTGCCAGTGAACTGGATCACACGTACGTTGCTGCACCTGAAGGTGTGGAGAGGGTCACCAGGAATGGCGGCGGCGAAGCCGTTCACACACGGGGTGTAACCGAGCTCGGGGAACTTCGCGGCGTCCATCTCGCCAGCGGCCATCTCAGCCTCCCACTGGGACTGTGAAGCTTGTTAGCATCGATAAAGTCATCTGAGGGTTCTCGACGATGCACATACCATCTTGATGCCCATGATGCGGTGGTGAACTTCACCGGAGGCATACTGCTCCTTGGTGCCGGCGCCAGCAGCGTTGCTCAAGCCCGCCAGGGCAGAGCCGAGAACGGCGGCGGAAGTAATGCGGACCATATTGACGATGTCGTTGTGTAGTATCCCCAATGAAGAGTACCAGAAGAACGATGCGACTGCGGAGGGTGACAGGAACGATGCTACCACGCAGGACTGTCGATCTATATGTACCTAGAGTACCTGTTGATCACCTTCCTCTCGCAGACGGTTGCTATGGGGTTCTCAAGGTCCTCTGGTCCCGCCAGGTCCGCGTGGCAAGCCTCGGGGTGGAGAATGCCATGGCCGCGATGATTAGGAGGCTGGCGACATCCAAGCTTCTCACCAGCATCTTCTTGGACCGAACCCGGGCGGAGGGGAAGCACGTAAGACGCGATGCTACCGTGGTTGCTTGGCGAATGACATATTTCAAGATAAGCAGGCCCTGGTTGGCGACCCCGCTGATCTCGGGTCTCTTGGCATTGCCGCTTCGAAAAGCGATCATCTGCTTGGCCGCCAGCTTTCGGCAGGTGTGAGCTCTCCTTAGCCACCTGCTCCTTCAGGAAGGTGCTCTACGTCTAGCCCGTGATAGAACCTAAGCTTATTCTTTATTCTGTGGTGCCTGCAGAAGCTCTCCGCATCGTGTGCGGGGCTACCCTTGGCAGGATCCATGCTAAGCCACGCCGTGACTCGGGGCTGGTTTCCCGCCCCGGCATTGTTGTTCACTTAGATCTGTGCCCGGTGGAAGCCCGAGGGGATGGGCCTCGAGCTAGCTGGGGGCTGGCCTGTCAGGGCCGGCCGGGCGGATGGCGACATGTGGTCATTAAAAGACGAACAGTGATGTTCAGGAGGTTTGAGTAGTATTTAAATGCCCATCCGTGTCACCCCCGGATTGATCGAGCAGGAAGGCCGCGGGGGGCCATTCGACTTCCGGCGTGATCAACTTGGGAAAAATGTGTGATAAACTGTCACGGACTGTTCACGCCGGCCGAAGCCATCGCATCCAAGAGCGCAGCAAGATGTCACACCGCCGGGGTCTGCTGCCACCCTCACGGTACAGATGACTTCCTTTAGTGGTGGCCAGATCAATGCAAATATCCTGCTGCGATTCAATCTTGTGTGACGGGATAGGCGAGATGCACACAAAGAGCCGCCATTCTGAAGCGCGATGTTGCTGGAGGAATGACAACCCGTTTCCCAAGACACGAGTCAAACATAACTGCTTCATCCCCCCCCATGTGTGTGTGTTGCCTAGCAGGGCCCGCAGAGTTTCGTGAGATCACTCTGTAATTAGCCTCACCACGGATTTGTTCGCATGCCAGGACGAAAAGACCTTCATATCTCTCTGAAAAAGTTTCACGAGGCCGCAAAGAGTCATATAGCATGATGGTACCTCATCCGAATGCCTAGCAGGCGAGTCTACACTATCCTGGTCTTCTGCTGCCGGTTGGACGGTACCAATGAGTCGGGAGAAGCGGTCGGGAGTCGGCATGCGCCTCACCCAGTGTCGCAGCAGTAATAAACCACGTGGCATGGACCAGTTTTCTTGATCGACTGCTGGTGACATGAAGACCCAGCCAAGGTCAACAACGTCTCTCGGCGAGTGGAAAATGGCACCATGGTTGAGGCGGCGCAGCTGTCATGGTGTACGATGCTCATCACCCACAAAGGGGAATGGAGAATATTTCACAGTGGTTTCATTGCTGTGGCAGGAGGTTTCGCTGGCCGATTGCCAGTCGGCCGTTTGAGCAATGACAGGAAGCCCGCGATTTTTGCGAAGTGTTGCACCACCGTTCGGGTTGTTTTCTTCCACAATCTTTCTTGGCACTTAACATTGGAGACCCCCGGTATCTCATCAGCCTATCACTCGAATCATTATCTTGCACGATACACTCTACAATTACTCAAGCGAGGGCGAGTTGAAGACCTTGGGCAAATTCATGGTCGCGTGGTGGGCGGTTGTAGCTGTTGCCACTGTGGTTGCATTCACAGCGTTTGGCATGTCGTGGTGGCAACACAGCGGGTCTGACAGGAACCGCAAAGAGGAAATGAATCCTCAAAGGGTTTGATCGCTAGAAGTTCGACCCATCAAAGAAGTGGAACGCGAGATGCAATGATAGCTCGAAGGCCTACGTATTAGTTATTTCATTCAAGATAGATATGAAGTAAGTAACTAGGTATGCTAGGCAGATCCCCCCCGATTATCTTCAATCATGAATTTGACTGGGAGACGAAAATGTAACAGTACATCACATAAATCACCGTGATATCTGTGGTGACTGTTCAGCTTCAGCCCACTTCGTCTTGTGATCAGAAGCCTCTCAGACCTGCGACCTGTTATTTGACAGTTGCTCAGCCTCGACCATGACACGAGCAACACCATCTCTCAAGGTAGGCTTGATCAGATGGACACAGATAGTCATTGGTCTGAGAGCTGACAAGGCAGCCACTCGGATCACCAATAATGGGCTGGCGGTGGCTCGCGGGACGTATTGTCTCCCTCCCACTAACATTGTCAAGCTCCGCATCCCCAATGTCGTGCGACAGAAGGCTGACCGAAGGCTTCAAGCCACCACTGCGAGGATGTTGCAGCCTAGAAAGTGGCTTCCTTCGGTGTGTGTCCGTGGGTCAATGGGATGCGCCAGACCATGGATGGTATGTGACATCTTGAGGGCGTCCATCAGCCGCCACTCGCAGCCCTCGGCAGCCGCAGCTGAAGTCCGATGAGGTGCAGCTCGTGAGACCCTCAGCTGGATGAGAATGAGCATGAATGAAGCTCTCTCTCTATTCTATAGACCAGCTCCATTATTTATGCCGCCCCACCCGCGCAGCGAGTTGAAGTCTTGGATTCCGAGCAAGCCCTGACCTCATTCCATGATATTGTAGTTCGTCATCAAATTTCGCCTTCAATAACTACACATTAACTTTATTCTTCCCGACAAGCTGCTTCTAAGCATGCGTATCGAAAACCACAAACCCGCCGACCGATCGGTCGGCGCGTCGCTCCACTTCGACAAGAAGGGGTTGACGCTCACCCAAACACCTTTCGGTGTCGTCGTCGAGCTGGCCGATGTCAAGAGCAGCGGCGAGCCCGGCGCACCCGCTCTTCCGCGGACCCAGCTTAGAGTCGCCGTCCCTGAGCCCCTCTGGCCTGGATCGCTGAAGATCGTCCAGGAGAAGTGGGAGTGCGTCTCCGATGCCGCTACCTTGGTCGTCCCGGGACAGCACCTGCGCGCAGGCGGCGGCGGCGACACCGGCCATGAAGTGGCCGGAGCTACCGGAGCTTCGGGTGTCCACTGTGCCGTGGACTGCCCTTGCCGCACGGCTCAACGTCCGGATCGTCCCCCGATCGATGAAGGGGACAAACTGCCGGCCCCCGTATTCACGCCACCAAACCCGGATGCTTACGCTGCTGTGGCCAAGAACCCCCCGCCGATCGTGCAGGCCGTGCGCATTGAGACCATCGGAACCACGCGAATTGCCGTCGTCGAGGTCACTCCAGTGCGGTATACTCCCAAGGGTGAGCTTGAGCTGTGCACACGGGTGCAGCTGGCCATCGAGACGGTCGAAAAGCCGTGCCCGTCCGACAAGGATCAGGAGGAGGCCGTCGCCGAGTTCAGGAAGATCTACGGCAAAGATGTCGACAAGAGCCGTGTCATCCCGCAGCCCGACCACTTCATCAGCGGCTTAGCCGAGGCAACTCGTCTCCGCGACATTGCCATATCGCAGGTCATTAACCCGGCCATTATCGGCCGTGTGAGGCGTGACTGGCCCATAATCGAGCTGCGGAGCGACTACCTCATTGTTACCGACGATGTGACCTGGGACTCAGCTACAGTGACTCCCGGCGTCGCTCGTCCCGGCCTGATCGCGGCGTTCCAGCGTCTGGCCGAGGCCAAGCGTGCCAGGGGCGTCTCGGCCCGGGTCGTATCCATCACTGACATTGTGGCCGGCCGCTGGGGTGACGTCCGCACCGGATCCCGCGACCTGCAAGAGGTCATCCGCCGGTTCCTCAAGCTGGTTCGCACCCGCTGGGGCGTCAACTGGCTTCTTCTGGGCGGCGACACGAGCATCGTGCCGGTGCGGCAGGTGGCCGGGGCTGTCGAAGGTCACGTCGGGGCTCCCGGGACGGTTAACCCGCCTGCTGACAACACGTCCTTCTGGACCGGGTCACACCTCCGCATCCACGCCGTGAACCTCGGCGTCTGGTGGGGGGCGAGCACGAGGAACCAGCTCGTCCGGCCGGACACCGGGGCGCTCATTCCGTACGACGCGACCGGCAACTCGAGCAGCAGCACGTCACCCGGATGGTACTTCACCACGGGCGACGACTACGCAACGCCCAGCGCCACCGAGACCAACTTCGTGCGGGTCGAGGGTCCATCGTCGCTCGTAAACGCGGCGCTTCAGTTCCTCTACGCGTGGAACACTTTGCCGACCGACTTCTATTACGCCAGTCTTAGCAGCTGGGTGGTCCGTCAGCGTAGGATCAATTTTGGCTTCGGCTCTTTCGAGCTACCTTACGTCTACACGCCCCCTCACGACTGGGATGCCATCGGCAACAGCGTCTATGGACAGTACCGTCGTGATGGGACGGACATGGACGGCGTCATCCTTCAGATAGATCTTAGTGTTGGCCGTGCCCCTGTCGAGACGGCCGCAGAGGCCACAACCTTTGTCGACAAGACGCTGGCCTACGAGCGTCTCGGGAGGATCGGATGGCGGTCTGCCAACCGAAACTGGCCACGCAAGATGGTTCTCGCGGCTGCTGACTGGGGTTCTCGTGCCGTGTATCGGCCGACTGCCACCAGCCCTCCCCCTGACGGCCGATACTATCACGACGGGGCGCAGTCACGGTCGCTTCTCAAGAGAGACGCGGCGCCTGATTCCTTCGCCTGGGACGTCATCGCCCGGATCACCGACAATGATCGCCGTGTGCTCCCGTTCAAGACGGACACGAATTCTGCCGTGCGAGGCTGGTACTTTGCCACGTCGGCCACCGATATGACGCCTAGCCGGCGGGAGATCAACTTGTTCTTCAGACGCATCAGCTGGCCGGTGCCCAGCCCCTGGGTTGTCATCCACGGCTCTCTCGCCGAGCGCACGCCCCAGTTGTATGAGTTCAACCCCCGGGG
Source organism: Verticillium tricorpus MUCL 9792 (assembly GCA_000732205.1). Classification (NCBI taxonomy): domain Eukaryota; kingdom Fungi; phylum Ascomycota; class Sordariomycetes; order Glomerellales; family Plectosphaerellaceae; genus Verticillium; species Verticillium tricorpus. Next base: position 3,730,575 of record JPET01000004.1, read on the forward strand.
TGCCGACGGCTCCATGTCCGACCAGGAGGCTCTCCGCCAGCAGGTCCGTAATGAGCTGCCTGGGATCAACCGCTTCGAACGGTACTACGAGGACGAGTTCGACCTGCCCACGGCCGATCGACTGGCCGCGCCGCTCGACTTCCTCTCCCAGTCAAACCTCCGCGCGGCGCTGGATGCCGCCCCTCACATTGTCTCCCTCTCTGGTCACGGCAACAGCAACGGTTGCTGTGACCTCTCCGTCGCCGTCGCCAGCAGCCTTGCCAACGGGGCTCTGGGCTTCATCGCCTACGCCGACTCGTGCCTGACGAACCAGTTTGACACCGAGGACTCTATGAGTGAGGCCCTCCTCAAGAACCCTAATGGTGGCGCCGTAGCCTACATTGGCAACACGCGCTTCTCATGGATCGGCGTCGGTGACAACTTCCAGCGCGCCTTCTTCCACCGCCTGACCGCCACGCGCAACCTCGGCCTCCTCAACGACAGCCGCCTCGCCGTCTACGGCAGCTCGGGCGCGCCCGAACGCTACGACCGTTGGGTGATCTTCACGCTCAATCTCCTCGGTGATCCGGAGCTGCGCGTCTACCGTTCTGCTATACCCGCCCTCATTCTGCCGCCCTCCATCGTGCGCCTGCGCAAGCCCTTTATCCGCATTGTGGTCGACCGCCGCTTGCCTGTCGGTCCGCCGGTGCCGGGCGACCCGTCGCCCGTGAAGGACGCTCTCGTACATGTGCGTCAAGGAGCGGAGCGTGAGTTCACCGGACGGACGGACGCCGACGGTGTGATTTACCTGCCTGAGGGGAAGTTTGACAAGGGGAAGCTCGAGGTCACGGCATCGCATGACGACTATGCTGTCGTGGCAGACGTCTTCCAAGTGGAAGCTTAAGTGTTAGGATTTCCGTGGTGTTTGATGGGAAGAGGTGTCAGCTTGTTTCGGTCTCCAGAATGTTTACTTTTGACAGCAGGCTTCCTGTACTTGGACCACAGAACGTACAGACTGCTGAACTGAACGATCACGAGCGACACTGGCCCTGTGGAGCCGATATCATTCTTTACCTGTAAAATGAACCCTTGACTGAATAAACAACGATAGGCGAGACAAATTTCACTTTGGGATCATTTACCTAAAGAAACCGAGGGGCACGCCTCGGGAATTTCTCTCCTCTGGTAAATCAGGTTGCCCATGTTTGAGGGCGCTGAGCATCCTTAGCCTCCTGTCATCGTCTTGGGTGTTCCTTGCGCCACTTACCTGATTGAAACGGGATGCTCCTGGGTCTTGTAGCTGTCCATCGAGGATGTCTCTTGCGGTTTGTCACTTGATTCTATCAGCTTTGTGAGCGCAGGGTTGCCTTGTCTGCCAGCAATGTCAGCAGTCAAAACATGGCACTAGAAGTCTCACATCCAGTAGCGGCCAGCGACAGAACTAACAGGTCGAACGCGTGAAACCCACGCGAATCTTATGAGAGGAAGTTCGGATCAAGACTTCCATGGCGGCAGATTGACCCTTTAAGCTGGCTGGCTTTCGATATCTCGCCATTTGGCATAACGACGACTTTGAAAATGACCGCGCAGTTTTCGGGCACTATGAATCTTCTGGACTTAGGAATAGTTGCATGGCTTAGCTAGGTGCTGCGTCGCCCGCGTTCCAACATCGAAGCTGGGGTTGTTGACGTCAGTCTCTTGATAGTTTTGCCCAAGACCTGCATCATTTCACCCGTAGAAGTGCCATTACAACCGAGTGATGCATGGTGGGTAAGCCAAGACGATTACTGGACTACTGAATGACAAGTTGTTGAGTACAAGTTGTTCCATTGAACATTGGTCATACGATGTGAGGACGGCGTTCTGGATAAATCCAGACCCCAGTTGCAGAAGTGGCGTCGAATAGTGTGCAATTGACGGAGTGAGGTCGCCGATATTGCTGTGAAAACGAAACTAGTTATGCAGCCTGCGAAGAAAGACAGTCTAGCCAAGGTCCAGCTAGTAGCTGGGTGCATGTGGCGACGCATGATCTGCACGGCAAAGGTCAAATGCAGAAAGACGAGCTACCATACGAACCAACAGGCAAATCGAGCGCAAACAGGCCGCTAAATATTCCCAAATCAGACCCGGAGGCTCAGTTGTCGGCCTCCCATGAATGGGGACAAGTGTGCGCCTCTTTAATATACACCATGCTTGACATCGAAGCATGGCGTTTCGGTTGTGAGGATCGCCAACCAACAGCCATGTCATCATTGAACGGACTCTTCCAATACTGAGCTCGCTGTTGACAGCGACGGATGAATCCAGCACCGAGATACCTTTTACTTGGAGAACCTGGCTCAAGGACCAGAAGTATAAAATCGGCGGGCATCCTACTTCCTCTGCTCTCTCACTCTAGCCACATCACGCCATCAAGTCCTTGAATTACAACTTCTCTACTGCACGTACAGCCCAAAATGCGCACTTCAATCCTCGTACTCATCTCCGCCGCCGTCATGGCCATCGCCGCCCCAGCAGCTGATAGCGGTATGGCTTCGGAAGCCCTGGAGGCCCGCCAGTCCGGTCTGGGGTGTGTCTACGGCAACAACCAGTGCCCCGCCAAGTGCCGGGCTCGTTACGGAGGAGTCTGCACCAACTCCTACGTAAGAATCAGCCGCTCCTGCAAATCACATGTCCTTGTTACTAATAGTTGATGCAGTGCGTTACTCAGCCAAACATTCCCTACGGAAGCTGCCTGTGCCGCTGCTAGACGTCCGGTGACGGCAATCACTGAGTTCTCACGCCATTGTCTAGATGCCTGGGAACAGGTTGACGACTCCTGGTCTTTGATTGTCAAATATGGTCACACGATTTTGATATCGGATTCAGGAATTAGTTCAATGGAAGCCAGCACACAGTGTATACCCTTGACCCTATCTTACTCCGAAAGAGCCAATGTGACACAACTGGCTGATGTCGGCAAAGTCCGCTTTCCTGGTAACCATGTGATACAAGCCTTGGATGGGTTTCTTACCCCAAGAAGATGCTCTATACGAGGGCGTACCTCAAGACATCGTGGGACAAGGTAGGATGGCTGGGCGAGACTTCCACAATCCCTCAGGCGGTTTCACGTCCAGTCGTCCGGACACAACCTTGACAAGCGCTGGGTTGATGGTATGAATGCATGGTACAGCTGCGACCCGCCCGGCGACATCCTCAAACTCCGGAGCTCGTTCTTTCTAGAGGTGTTGTTTATTAGGTTGTAATGAAAACCCGTGCATTAAGGAGTATGAACCCACGTGCTGTTACAGGCACTACCACTTCCAGTAGTTGACGAGACCCCAAGACGCCGCCCCCGCAGTGTGCTGGAGCTGTATTAATGGCAACGGTATTCGACTCCCAAAATCTGTCCTCCTCATTGTTTCCAAGAGGCACGTCCAGAAGGGCCCGCCGCAGCATACGCAGGCGGTGCGCCCTCGCCGTCCTGCCCCCCCGAGGCCTCGATCGGGCTCGCCACGGGCCCCGCCTCGAGCCGCGGCGATTCCAGCTCCCACTCGAGCCTCTGCCTGATCTTCTGTCTCGCCTCGAGCGCCACCAGCAGGTCTCGCTGCCCGGACGTGCCCGCCAGGAAGATGGCACGATCCAGGCTCCCGAGCCCCTGGTCCAGGAACAGGTCCACCATCTCCGTCTTGCCCGTCTCGATCGCCGCGGAGAATCCCGCCTGGATGGGGTCCTTGCCCTTCTCGCCCTTCTTGTCCCGGTCGTGGTGCGTCAGGATGATGCGCATCGCGTCGACCTTGTCGTGGCTCAGCGCGTACTCAAACGGCGACTTGGGCGAATTGGGACTCGCCGGCACGGTGATGTGCGGGTCTGCGCCACCTCCCATCAGCACACGCACGAGCTCCACCTTGTCGTACTTGATGCAGTGGCCCAGCGGTATGTTGGAGATGTAGCCCCACGGGAGCGAGTGCCTGTTGGGGTCCGCGCCGCACTTGAGCAGGAGGCGCATGAAGTCGGCCTTGTCCTCGTCCGGGGCGAGCTGCTTGGCGAACAGGGTGAGGAAATGCGTCCCCGAGTGGCCCGAGACGGTCGGGCTGGCGCCGTGCTCGAGGAGGAGGCGGGCGATGGGAAGCTTGTCCTGCTGGACGGCGACGAGGAGGACGGCACGGCCGGTGATGTCCCGAGCGTCGGGGTCGGCGCCGGCGTCGAGGAGCATGGTCACCATTTCGAGGGAGGCTTTGAGGACGGCGTTGACGAGCACCGGCGCGCCCTTGACATCCTTGCCGTTCGGGTTAGCGTTGGCGGCGAGGAGGAGGCGGAGAAGTTCGATGTTGCGGGTGTTTATCGCGACGGAGAGAGGGCAGCCGTTGGAGCCGGCGCGGGCGTCGACGTTGGCACCGTTGTCGATGAGGAGCTTGGCCATGTCGAGGCGCTTGTTGGCGACGGCGAGGCCGAGTAGGGGCTGGCCTGTGATGTTCGTGGCCGAGATCTTGGCCCCGTGATCGAGGAGGAGACGCACGGCAGGGAGGTCATTCCGTTGGACGGCGGCGACAAGGACGTGGCGGCCGACGGCGCTGACGGCGTTGGGATCTGCGCCGTGTTCCAGGAGGAGGGAGACGGAGGCGAGAGGCGCCTTTTCCACCGTCTCGATGAAGAAAGGGGTGCCGATGGCACTGCTGGCCTTGGCATCGGCGCCGTGACTGAGGAGGAGAGTCACGATGTCGAGGTAGCCGGCTTCGGCGGCATGAAATAGCGGCGGCATGGACCGACTTGAATCTTTCGTTGTGACCTTGACGTGGTTGTCGAGAAGAAAACTTACGGCGTCGAGGCGGTTAGCCAGAATGGCAGCAATGAGAGGAGTATGGCCTTTCTCGTTGTGGCCGTTGATGTGGGCACCCTCGGCGAGGAGGCCTTTGATTTGGGGAATGTTGCCGCTGCTGGCAGCATGACAGAGTGGTGTGACGAGCGGTTCGACCGGGTTGATCTTGGAGGAGATGGTCTTGAAGATGCTCCCGAAACCTCCAAACACGCCTTTGCTGGATTTGGCTTTCGACTTGCCCTTCTGCTTACCCAAGTGCTGGTCAAGCGGAACCTCTGGCTGCTCGTATTGCTCGTGCAGAGTATCGCTGGAAGCCATGGAGAGGTGACTCGACGAGTCTGCGATCACTGTGTCGTAATCTGGAAGCACCCCTCCTTTCTCTGGCGGCATCGCGGGTTCGGGCTCTGCCGGTTCGGGCATCGGATGTGATAGTTGGAACTCGGCCATGAGTCGCTCGAGGTCCTCGAACTTCGTCTCGTTCGCCATCAACGTCGCTTGCTGTTCGTCCGAATCGGTCATCTGCGTGAGGTCTTGAAAAGCGAACACCAGCTCGATATGCAACCGCCACAGCTCTGCCGCGTCTGTGAAGGCCTGAAGCTCTGACGGCTCTCGCGATGAGGTCGACAAGGCTTCCTCCAGGTCGGACGTAACCCCGCCGAGGAGCAGCTCGCACGCCGACAGCGACGACGAGAGCTGTCGCCGGGCGTCCGCGACGAGACTGGATGAGTTCGTCAGGTTCTGGCCCAGTTCCTCGGCGCTCTGCGACAGGGCCGACACGACTCCGGCAAGCTCCCTCAGTTCATCGCCGACGTCGCTCGTAGGGCTGGATTGCGCCGCCAGCTTCTCGAGGCCCATGCTCACGCGGGCGCTTCGATTGGCGACAGTCGAGCATTGCGACTGGAGTTCGACGGCCGGCGGTGTCCTCTCCATGATGGGCGTCGTCGTGCTGCTCACGGCGACAAGGAAGACGTGCTCGTTGCTGCTGCTGCTGCTGCTGCTGCTGCTGCTACTTCTACGATGACGTTGTCCGAGCAAAGACGAAGTTGCATGTCGCAAACATGGAAACAAAAGCCGACCGACAGCCCTGGCGGCTGATCTGGAGATAAACGGCACGGCGCAGCACCCACCCGCCTCCACCCGGCTCCGTACGACGGGACCAGGATCCCTGAAGCAAGCAGCATATGACCAATCTCAGGCCTTCGCCTGGGGTGGAACGCTTACGTGGACATGGCGCCGTCCGAACGCTCAGCCGCAGCCGCAGGCGATGGAGGGCTGACTGGGGCAGGCGGTGTTCTTGACGGGCGTGGGTCCGGGGGGCCTTCAGGCTCATCGTCAATCGGCGAGCTGGTGTCCCACGTCCTGGGGATGGTCGGATCGTGGACCAGCTTGAGCCAGCCGCCGAGGGCCATGTGCACGTAGATGACGTTCCAGCGAGGACCATCGCCAAAGCACACAAAGCGGTTCGCGAGGACGTTGACCATGATGCTCAGCAGTTGGGCGTCGGCGTCGGAGCCGTGGCCCTGCAGCACGGCATTCATGCGAGCGGTTTCGTCTTCGTCGAGATGGCTCGCTATCATGGCGGCGACGTCGGCGGGCGTCTTCCACATTGAGGGCGGCTGGCCTTGGGCCGTATGGTGGTCTTTGGCTTGGCGGTGCATCTCTGCCAGCTCGGGCGTCGAGTGGCAATCGAACTGCTGCTGCAGGCGGCCGAACATGTAGCCTTTTTGCTTGTAGTCCAAACGAGACTGAGTGAGCGACATGAGGAAGCCCGGGTCTTCTAGGAAGGATGTGGTAGAGAAGATGCGACGTAGCATTCCGTGGCGGGCGAGGTCGGTGCAGGACTGGTTCCTGACGAAGCACTGTTTGCGAGACTCTTACAGTGATCTTTCCAGAGAGCAATCGTCCTCGTCATGCAGGTCCAGAAGATGACACCCGAGAGAGTCTGGGCACCAGCGCCGAGGTAGGGGGTGATGTCTTCTGGAGGATCAAAGATGCGCACCAGGCGATCAGTGTCTGTCCATAGGCCGTAGTCAAGACGGGGACTCAGGTGGCCAGTCGCTGCTGATAGGGCTGAATAGTGGCCAGATTCGGGCGTTTGGAGGAGGGAGCTGGACTCTGGGGCCTGGTCCAGTAGGTTCAGGGGGGTTGGTCCAGGGACGGGGGGCTGAGCTTGATCTTGGTCTTGAACATGAACAGGGGGCCTGTCTGGTAGCGTCTCTCCGTGCTGGGGGCCATCCGCCCCGGCTCTGGCGTTGGCTTCTCTCCCTTGTGGCTCAAGCAGCCCCGCGACGCGTCGGGCATGGGCAAGGATGCTGCTCAGCTCAGCGTTGATACTTCCCTCTCTCTTCAGAGCGCGGTCGATGTCGGCGATGGCGTTCTTCAGGATCGTGTTCTCGTCTTGGAGGGTCTGAACCTTGGTCGCATGGCGTTTACGGTACTCTCGCTGAGCGATCACTCCTCGCTCCCGGCGACTCGCTGGGGCCTAGGCGAAGAGTGTTACTGCTATCGAGCTATTGTTAGATGTACAGAGGAGGAGCTACTCACATCGGATCCTTCGTTCTTTTTTCCCGGCATCTTGAATTGACTCTTCCAGGCATTGATGTACGGTGACACCTGTTCACGTTATTTCATTGTCTTTCCCGTGAATGAACGATCAAAGTTGATAACGTTGAGGAAGAAATCCCCCGAGCACGAGCGCAAGTGGGGATGGGGGAAGAATTCTTAATAATCAACCCGGTGAGATGAACAGTCCAGTTCCCGGTGATAACGTTATGACGTTAAGGACCCCTGATTCTCCAGTTGGTCTCATAGCCAGGGGCTTCGGCGCAGCTTTTTGTCCCATACTCGGGAACGGCACAACCACAATCTCGACAACGTTGCCTGAGATAGCCCATTTTCCAAAATCTGCAGCATCAAGCCTATTCAATCTTCTCCGTCTTTTATGTCTTACCAATCGTGAATCGCGTGACGCTGGAAGATGACGACCGTGATCGCTGCCTCCACTAGGCGGCGATTCTCCCTGACGGCATCTATGTGCGAGTGTGAAGAGGCTGTCTACGTATAAGTAGACACGATGCAGTCCGACGACGGGAGCTTGAAAAAATCAGCTCTGCGATACTCAGGCCTCCTTACATGACATACCGGTCTTCATTCAACTCGAGTTAAACCCCCACAAGATGGCGTTTCCCAACCCCACAAAGAAGTACCACATCAAGACGTACGACGCCATCTCTCCTACTCGTCCCGAGGTTTCCACCGCAGGAAAGAATGCCTTGATTACTGGCGGAGGGGGCGGTGGCATCGGCGGTGCCATCGCTGAATCCCTCGCGAAGTCTAATCTTTCCAACCTCGCCCTTCTCGGTCGCACTCGAAAGGCCCTTGAGGACACAAAAGCCAAAGTCGAGGCTCTGAGGACCGGGACCAAGGTTTACATCTACCCAGTCGATGTGACCGACGCCGCTGCCACCGAGTCAGCACTGGAAGCCTACGCCGAGGCCATTGCTGGCAAAATCGACATCCTCATCGCAAACGCTGGGTACATGCCCGACCTGAAGTCTATCGCCGACTCTGACCCGGTCGACTGGTGGTCCGCCTTTGAGATCGGAATCAAGGGCAATTACAACCTCCTGCGCGCCTTTCTGCCCGTCGCCTCTCCTGACGCGGCCGTCATTCATGTTTCCAGCGCGGTGGTCTACCTCCCGTACCTTCCCGGTTTCTCCGGCTATCGCGCTTCCAAGATGGGTAGCACCAAGCTGTTTGAGTATTTCCACCACGAGAACCCGGGCATGTTTGTCCTGCAGATACATCCCGGCCTCATCGGTGGAACTGTCATGTCCGCCAAGTTTGAGCCGCACATTGAGAGCTTGGGGCTGGTGTATGATGACATAGGTCTGCCCGCTGATTTCGTTGCATGGGCCGTCAGCGAGGAGGCCAAATTCCTCAATGGGAGGTTTGTGTGCGCGAACTGGGATATTGACGAGCTCAAGTCCATGAAGGACCAGATCTTGGCGGCTGACCAGTCTCTTCCCACTCTTGGCCTGCTGGGGTGGGATTAATGGTCAGACAGCACCCTAACGGTGCGATAGCTTTGGGGCCAGAGCAAAGTATGTTCCAGTAGGGGTCTCCGTCGCGTATATTTATTTGCATACCAATTCACTCGATAGCAATATCCAACAAGTATACAAGAGTGTTTGATAAACAGATTTCTCAAGAAGGACAAAGTCCAACGGCAACTCCAAAGCATTCAAAGTTGCTTGCGTGATCCCTAGGTAGTCTGTAGCACATGTCTGATCTGCTTGGGGATTTCATGACAGACACACCAAGCCCCTTCGTGAATAAATGGATGTGCCTGCGGTATTTCATCATTCATAAGCTACAAAATGATTACGTCGTCCGTTACCACCCCCGAGAATCAAACACGCTTTCCGGCCTCCTGCTCCTCAATCATCGAAACATGCGTCCCGTCGCTCTTGTCCCCCTCCCGAGCAAGCTGCTCCTGAACATCATGACGAACCAGCTCGTCCGGAGCGGGGTACGCCCGCTTGAACATCGACCACAGCGAGTGCGAGAAGAGGTCATCCATGGACTCCATGCTGCGGCCCTTGAGCTCCGGCAGGCAGAAGTAGATGAAGGCGACACCGATGAACGTCATGACGGAGAAGAACAAGAAGGTTCCGTAGCCCATGGTGCGCATCATGTGGGGAGTCGCGGAGGTGATGCCGTAGTTGACGATCCAGTTGGTGAACAGGCAGAAGGACATGCAGACCGAGCGGATGCGCGCGGGGAAGATCTCAGCGGCGACCACGTAGGGGGCGACGCAGTGGCCAAAGGACCAGCCGACGGCGTAGAGATAGATCCTGGTCTTCTGTTAGTACATCTGATCTCGCGACTGCAAAAGAGACAAAGTTACGCACCAGACAATGCCGACGTAGCCTCCGGCCGAGGTGCCACCGCCAGCCTCAGGGTTGGCAAATCGAATGAAGAGTCCGAGGTAGAGCATCGCGCAGGCCTGAATGGTAGCGCCAATGAGAAGCGGAAGACGGCGGCCAACTCGATCAACAATAACAGTGACGTAAATAATGGTCGCAACCAGCTTGACAAGACCATAAATACCCACGGTCAACAGCGCGCTGGACCCTCGAGGCACACCGATCATGGCGAAAATCTCGGGAGCAAAGTAGTTGAGCGAGTCGGTACCGGTGAGCTTGTGGAAGAGAAACAGCATGACGGCGAGGAAGAATCGGCGACGGTTGCTGGGGTTCTTTCCAATGTCCTTGAACACAGCAATGTAGTTATAGCCTGTGAAAATCAGCCTAACCGCACATTTAGTATCCACGGGCTCTGACGTACCCTTGTATTGGCTTTGCTCAAACTCGGCCTGCGCATTGATTTCCATGTACTCCTGGTGAACGTAAGGGTGCTCTGCCGGCAGGCCTCGGAGCTTGCACAGGTTCTTGAGGCCGAGTTCCTTCTTGCCCTTCGAGATCAGAGCACGAGGGGTCTCGATGACGACTGGTGCGCTGTCAGCTTGTATCCTCGCGATATGAGAGCCTCCGTGAACATACACCAGATAAGGCAAAAGAGGAAGAATCCCGGAATCAGTTGGATTCCCAGAGCAAGCTGCCATGATTTGTTGTCGTTCGGATCCTGCTTGGGCCAGAGGCTGACGGCGTAGTTGACCCAGAAGGCAAGACAGAGAGCCAGGACAATCATGAGGTTGTATGATGTCGTGAGAGAGCCACGAATAGTCTTGGGAGAGTTCTCTGCAAGGTATTGGGGCGCTAACTGTAGGGAAAATCCATCTGTTAGAGACACTGACACAATATGCTCAAGGTGCTTGGTACTGACCATGGACGTTGCACCAATAGCAATGCCGGCCAAGAGTCTTCCAGCGTACAAGACATCCAGATTTGGCACCTCTTGCATCGCGCATCCAATTAGAAACAAGCCGGACATGAGTGTCACAGACTTCTTCCGGCCGAGGAAATCGGCGCATGGCGCTGCGAGCAGAGCACCAGCCGAGCCGCCAGCCGCCACTGAGGCTTTTGTTAGGGATTGTTGGTTCCGGTGACTTCAGATCACTTACACATTGCAGCAATATTTCCCTCTGTATCAAAGTCAGCATGATACATCGAAGTCGTGATCTTGGAGATCGGGGTTGGTCTTACCTCTTTGATCTATTTCAGCCGGCGTCAGGTCGTCAAACCCCATGGCCCGTCTGAAGGAGGGAAAGGTCAAGACACCGCCAATATTGCCCTGGTCAAAGCCGTATGAACAGCCGGCCATGGCAATCGTTACACCCAGGAGTAACAACTTCCGGTTGAAAATCTCCTTCGGGTCGTTCTTCCACTCCGGAGACGCCCATAGTGAAGTGCCGCCGCCCATGATTGTGAGTATTGCTGTCAGGAGTTGAAGGTAGGTGTTGTTGATCGCTCGTGCTGGATTTGGGAAGTTTCTGGGATGTTGAGACTGTTGTCGAGCCTGTCTGAGCTGGTAAGTCGTTGAGAAATTGAAGCCTGGGAACGATCATATATCCAAGTTCTCGTCCAGACAACCCCCTTGAGTCGACTCTATCGTCCGGTCCTCCCCCACGGGGTTTCCCCGCATACTCCACTGTCTGACCATGGCAGACGAGGCGCTTCAGTGTCGGCTGGTCGAACTCTGAGTGCCGTCTGCCGCTTCGGCGACAAAGCCGGGAGCTGGCTCTGGGCCGGCTTTCTTCCCGATGAGGCGGGATGCTCCAATGATACTCAGAGAGGATCATCGCAGAATGCCCCGCGCAACCATTGCGTCTTCTACGTCAACGTCCATCTGATCTTGCGCTCGGAGACAAGTCCTAGTCAGTTTTCATGAATCGTACATCACTGCGATTGACATGTGGCTGGGGCAGGCTGCCCTACCGATTGTCATCTCCCGACTTGCGCGGGGTACGGAGATTTGAGGTTCGGGGTATCGAGCCAGGGAGGATCAGGGAAAAGGCCATATCAACACAGGCCATCTGGGCCAGAAGAGTAGCTGGAACCGAGACAGATCAGCCCTGTACCGCCTTCTCATACCCACCGTACCAGAATCTCAAATGACGTCTCCCACTTTGCACAGCGCCGCACTACCGGCTGCTACGATCCAATCTCACGCCTCCAACCTTCTCCAATTGCCAGACAAAACTCTACTCTGCGCCTGGTTCGGTGGTTCTCAAGAAGGCCTTCCCGACATCAGTATCTGGCTTTCTCGCCAGGAGCCAGGCTCAAAAACATGGTCTGCACCTCAGAAGATTTCATCCGACACCAATCGCAGCTGTCAGAACCCTGTCCTCTTCCGAGCGCCCGATTCAGGGGACATCTGGTTGTTCCACACCTCTCAAGATGCAGGAAACCAAGATGGCGCCTTCATCATGGTCCGGACATCCAGCGACAACGGAGTCTCCTGGTCTGAGCCTAAATACCCGTTCGGCGATCGAAAGGGAGCATTTGTACGCCAACCAGTCGTCGTTTTGGGAGACGGAACCTGGGCTCTGCCCGTGTTCCACTGTCGGTCCGCGCCAGGGCAGCGGTGGATAGGCAACGACGACATTTCGGCTGTTCTCTACTCACGCGACGGCGGCCAGACCTGGGAGGAGAGCGTCGTCCCCGAGGGCGTGGGAGCTGTCCACATGAACATCATACCGCCTGCGAAGGGAAAGTCCGAATATGCTGCCGTGTTCCGCAGTCGGTGGGCAGACTCGGTCTATCGCTCCACGTCAAAGGACGGCCTCACCTGGGCGCCTCCCACGGCTACCGACCTGCCGAACCCCAACAGCGGCATCTGTGCCACCCGTCTCCCGTCCGGTAACATCGCAATCGTCTTCAACAACTCTGCCGCCGTCCCCGAGATGGACAAGCGGGAGGGCCTGTACGACGATATCACCCCGGAGGACGACAAGCGCCCCAACCAGGCGTCCGTGAATGGCAAGTCCGCCATCTGGGGCACCCCTCGGAAAGCCCTGACCGTTGGCATCTCGTCGGACGAGGGCCTGACGTGGAAGACGCGGGTGTTGGAGGACGGCGACGGGTTCTGCATGACGAACAACTCAAAGGAGAAGACAAACCGTGAGTTGAGCTATCCCAGCATCTGGGCTGAGCAGGACGGGCCGGAGGCGCCTGTTCATATTGCCTTCACTTTCCACCGACAACACATCAAGTATGTCAGGATTGACGGGATCGAGAAGTGGGTGGGCGCTGCATGATGTGGCTGCGCGATGTAAGGCATGTTTCCATGAGCATTTTCAATATACCAATGAATCATTGAAGGATTCGTTTGATTTACTCATACCATTTCCGCCTCGTCAATGCTGTGCCCGTCGCCAGGCCGGCCGTAACGGGCGGGGCGGGTTAGTGGTGTCGCCATATGCTTACTCAGACATCACGACACCGAACTCTTTCGGTGACGTATGAGTTCCATGAAAGGCAACTTCGGAAGACACCACATACTGCGCCTCAGATTTGATTCTCTCTTGATTTAATCTCCCTGGTTATGATCATGGTCGACGTGACTGTTCCAGCCGAGGCAGACGCCCTCGTACACAACAAAACCAGCAAGAACGTCGGCATCAAGAAGATCCTCGTCCCGAAGCCCGCCGGACCCGACGAGCACCTCATCCGCGTTCGTGCAGTCGCCATCACCAACGGCGAGCTGGCCTGGCCTGAGCCGCTCCTCCTCGAAGACCCGATCCCCGGCTTCGAAGTCGCTGGTACTGTCGTTCAAGCTCCGACGGACTCGCCCTTCCCGCCTGGCAGTGAGGTCTACGCCCGGACGCACTTCGAGCGACACGGCTCGGCACGGCCATTCTCGATCGCCACGACCGCCGAGCTGTCCCGCAAGCCGGCGAATCTGTCATGGGAGGAGGCAGCCACGGTTCCGCTCTCAGCATTGACGGCTTGGCAGGCTCTGTTCGTGCACGGCGGACTCACGGCGCCTACGCCAAGAGACGAGGGGGTCGCGCGGCAAGAGAATGCCCAGAAGCGCGTTCTGGTCACCGCGGCGGCGGGCGGAGTAGGGATCTACCTCGTCCAACTCGCCCGTCTGGCGGGCGCCCATGTCGTGGGCACATGCGGCGCAGGCAATGTCGACTTCGTGAGACGCCTGGGTGCCCACGATATCTTGGACTATGGTACCACGGATCTGGTCGACTGGGTGAACGAAGAGCCGGAGGCAAGAAAGTTTGATCTCGCCCTTGATTGCGTGGGCAAGGCGGTATTACAGCAAGTGTGGAGGGTAGCCAAGCCCAGAAGCAAGCTCATCAGCATCGTCGAGGAGCCGAACGAGAACAAGCCCCCAGATGGTGTGGAGGCAGACGTCAGTTCGCTCTTCTTCATTGTCGAAGCGAACAGCAAGCAGCTAGCGATCATTACGGACCTGATTGAGGCGGGAACGTTGAAGGCTTTCGTTGACAGCGTCTTCGATCTCAATGATGGTGCAAAGGCCTTCGATAAGGTGGGCAGCCGGCGTTTGAGGGGCAAGGTTGTCATTCGAATCGAGTAGCATCGGATCGTGGTTCGGTCGAGGAAGAACTTGATCTTAGTGATCTTCAGGTATCAGTATCAACACCTTTGGAATTCTGGCTGAGCAGGCACGGTCTGAAATGATAAAAGCAGTTTGTCCCTCGGGTTGGCGAGACATCTTTGGTAAATATCGTGACTCCTGATCATCACATGCAAGGCATAAAAGCTTGCAAGCCAAAGAAGGCGTTCATCGAACTCAAATTTAATACACGTCTATTTCTCCCACGGCCTCTCCTTTTCTGCCTTCTCGAGCACACTCAGCGTCTCCAGCGCCCACTTCTTCATCGCATCTCCCAACGGCTCATACGGCTGCCTCATATCCCATGACGATTCGCTCCCCAAGCCGAGCCCTTGGCCAAAGTAATGCCACGCTCCGAACTTTGTGATGGCGATGCCCTTCTTGCACGCCCACTCGGCGTTCGCCACGTCGTCCTGGAGCTTCTTCGCCTCGTCAACCCGGCCTGCCTTGTACAGGTCGTACACGGCAGACGTGCAGCCGGGAAAGATGTTGCCCAGACCGGTGACGCACCCGCTGCCGCCGGCATGCAGGGTCGGCAGCAGGTAGTCGCTGCTCCCGCCGAACACGCCGAACTGCTCGTGCTCGAACTTGCTCGTGAGGCGGGTGAGCTTGCCCACATTGCCGCACGTCAGCTTGACGGCTGAGATGTTGGGGTGAGACGCCAGGGCGGCGATCTGGTCCGAGTCGAGGTCGATGCCTGCGGTGACACCGGGGAAGTTGTAGACGACGATGGGAATGGGAGAAGCGTCGGCCACGGCGCGGAAGTACGCCAGCAAGGCGTTGCTCGAGAGGGCCTTGGCCCAGTAGCTCGGAGGGAGAAGCAGGGTGAAGTTGGCTCCGGCGACGGCGGCGTCTTTCGCGTTGAGGATGGTCTCGTAGGTAGACTGCGCGGAGATGCCTGCCACGAGAGGATAGTTGGGCTTCTTGAGGTCGGCAATCGCTCGTGCCGCGGTTTGGATGATCGCCTTGCGTTCTTCGGCTGTCAGGAGGGCGAGCTCGCCGTTTGTGCCGAGGTAGACGAGACCATGCATGCCGGCGCTGATGAGGCCCTGGCACTGCTTGTACATGGCATCATGATCGACTGGTTGCGCTGGGTCGTTCGCCTTGTACAGAGTGACCACGGGTGTGTAGACTCCGGGAGGCAGCGGCTTCGCCTTGGCGGCAATGCTGCTGGACGGCATCTCGAGGTTTCGTCGTGGGAAATTTCGGGGTTTGTTCAGGGGAGGCGGGATTTGTCTTTGGAGAGCCCAGCAAAGTGCAGAAGTCAACAGGATCCATACAATTGAGGTAACAGGTGGGATATGAGATCAGTTGGTGAGGTGGCTCAATGCATCGTGGAATGCTTCAACATCGCTGTCAGTCACTGGGAGATCAGAGCATATCAGCGCTGTTCGTCTTTCCGATGCTCCCCACATCAGAGCTCCAAACCCCCCACAGGATGACGACTCCAGCGCTGTCGGCCCTGAAGGGATTGCCCCTAACGCCAGAGCATGGGAGGCGGATGCGGGGCGAGTCAGGCTGTGAGTGCAGCTCGGGCACAAAGCCGATGCGGGGTGATTCCTCCTCACTCCGCCAGCGGATGGCAAAGCTCTCGGCGTCTTCGCCGGACCCTTGCCAGCGGTGGGCCTATGCTCGGAGTATTCGATGTCGAAGGATGGAGCTTCGCCTGGGGAGTTTGCAGGAATCTATGGTTCTTTAACGAAAAGCCCGGAGTTTCAAAATTCTATCTTTTGGCTTTTCTCGAATCAGGCCTGACGCTCTTGCTCCCCGACCCCCTTTTACCTACCTTAGTTTACATTATCATATCGCAAAGGCATCTTATTCTGTCGAGCTCTCGCATGACTTGAACTACCTCATCTTCAGCATCGTCATCGGTTACATATTCGCTTCACTACGATGGCGCTGGAGGAAGTGTCGGGCGAGAAACAAGTCATCACGCTTGACAGACTGAACAAGCACAACACATCAACAGATTGCTGGATCGCGGTCCACAACAAAGTATGGGACATAACGGATTTTATCAGCCAGCACCCAGGAGGGCCTTCAGGCAAGTACCAGGTTACAGATGCTCGAGGGTCGGGACTAACATGGCCCAGTACTTCTCAGATGCGCTGGCTCTAATGCGACCAAGTCGTTCGACCAAGTCCACGCACCTGATATCATTGAGGAGCTGCCCAAGGAGAAATTCATGGGCTTCCTCGAGGAACCGAGTTCCGACGTGTCCGCCAACGCCGCGCAGTCCGCAGCCGAGCGCGACACAACGCCGTCTTCCTCGGAGGGCTCTGAAGCCAACGAGGTCCCCCCTCTTGAATCGATTCTCAGCGCGCCCGACTTCGAAGTCGTTGCATCCAAGGCACTGACCCCCAAGACATGGGCGTTTTATTCGTCTGCCGCCACAGATCTCATCACGTTCGGCAAGAACAAGGAGCTCGTCCGGAGGGTCATGATCCGACCGAGGATACTTCGGAATGTCACAAACGTCAACTTCGAGACTACTATTCTCGGCTTCAAAAGCTCAGCGCCGTTTTTCATCTCGCCCGCCGCCATGGCGCGGCTAGTACACCCAGACGGCGAGCTGGCCCTGAGTCGTGCGTCTGCCAACGAAGGGATCATTCAATGTGTAAGCCAACCAAAGCCGTCTCGAGTCTCAATCGATCCCGACTAACGAGTCGTGTCTCCTCAGATCTCCAGCAACGCTTCCTACACCCTCCGCTCCATCGTGACCGCTGCGCCGCCGACGCAGCCCTTCTTCTTCCAGTTGTACATCAACTCGGAACGCCAGAAGACAATCGAGATCCTCAAGTCGGCGCGCTCGCTCGGCATCAAGGCCATCTTCGTCACCGTCGACGCACCGGTCCCAGGCAAACGCGAGGCCGACGAGCGGGCCGCGCAGGCCGTCACCATCCGATCCGCCATCAGCGGCGGCGAGAGCAGCAAGGACAAGAAGGGGAGCGGGCTGGGCCGGCTGATGGCCCAGTACATCGACAAGTCGCTGACGTGGGATGACTTGTCGTGGATACGAGAGGCGAGCGGCGTGCCGATTGTCCTCAAGGGCGTGCAGACGGCGGACGACGCCAAGATGGCGGTCGAGTACGGCGTCGACGCCATCTTGCTGAGCAATCACGGCGGGCGATCTTTGGATGGGTACGTCGAGTACTTCCTGTGCTGCAAGCTGCCTCTGACTGACATCTGCTTTGTAGGTCTCAAGCCAGCATCCTTGTCCTGCTCGAGCTCCGAAAACAATGCCCCGAAGTCTTCGAGAAGCTGGAGGTCTACGTCGACGGCGGCTTTGAAAGAGGTTCTGATATCCTGAAGGCAATCGCCTTGGGTGCGACGGCAGTGGGCATTGGTCGGCCGTCGCTGTACTCGCTGGTGTACGGCCAGGAGGGTGTCGAACATTTGGTGCAAAGTAAGCTCACATTTGATCCTTTCGTGTGGAAGCTTTGCTAACATTGACCAGTCTTGAAAGACGAACTGGAAACCTCGATGAGGCTGTGCGGGATCACGAGCTTGGAGGAAGCGTCTCCTGCCTTAGTCAACACGCTTGACATTGATTACTTGGTAGCATCGGCGGACCAGTGCCGGCAGGTTACGAGGAGGAGAGCGCCAGCGTCTAAGTTGTAGTTACAGAATAGATCTCGTGATGTACATAGCGATGGAAGCATTTTGAATATAAGGGCTGGTTTCGCATCAAGCGACGATATTTCGTACAAAGTTGCTGTCTATTTAATTTGTAGCATCCCGACCGTCGGCCAACTTGTTAAGGTAAGTATCTTATCGTGACAGTACTCGGACTCACTTGCCTTTTTTATTAAATCTCAATTCATGTTGTAAACAAATATTACTTCCTTTTCCCCTAGGAATATCATAACACTTCATCACAATACAAGAGGAACGGCCCACCCATTTGTCAAAATCAAGATCAGGATTTCGCTACTCAATTTGGCATACAACGCGCCTCGCTTCAAACACCTCCTCACGCCTTCAACGTCTGAGCAAACGCCTTCACGGCATCCAGCACACTGCCGTCGGCCTCGAGCCCCAGCCCGTACGCCCGACTCACGTCGAACCGCGCGGGCCAGGAGTAGACGATCGCCTCGATGGCCGGATCCCTCTTCTCCTCGACCAGCGCCACGGCGTCCTTCCCGCCCACGGCCTCCAGGGCGTCCAGGATCTCCTGCACCGTCACCGTGATGCCCGGGAGGTTCACGATGCGCGAGGCCCCCAGCGCCTCCTTCGGCACGTCCTTGACGCCGACCAGGTTCCTGACCACCGTCTTCGGGCTGCACACCCACAGCTCGAGGTCCCTGGCCACGGGCAGCACGTTGCGCTCGCCCTTGAGCGACTCGCGCACGATGCCGGAGGCGAAGCTCGAGGCGGCGGCCGACGGAGCCCCGGGCCGCACCATGACCGTCGGCAGGCGCACGATGCGGCCGTCGAGCAGGCCGCGGCGCGAGTAGTCGTTCAGCAGCAGCTCGACGATGAGCTTCTCGGCGCCGTAGGAGCTCCGCGGCTGGGGCAGCGTCTCGTTCTCGCGGACGGGGTTCGAGGGCCCGTAGACGGCGCAGGAGCTGGCGAAGATCACGACGGTACCGGGGTACTCGCTGCGCAGGTGGTCGAGGATGGTCCGCACCGAGTCGACGTTGACCTTGAGGCCGAGGTCGAGGTTGGCCTCGGCACCGCCGGACATGAGGCCGTGAAGGATATAGATGGCCGAGAAGCGACGGGAGAGGAGGGAGGTGACGGCCGCGGGGGATGTGAGGTCCGCCTTGAGGGAGGTGACGCGGGCGGCGTGGGAGGCGACGCTCGCGGGGACTGGGGGTTCGATCACGTCGGTGAGAGTCAGGCGAGTGGAAGGATTGGAGTTCAGGAGGGCGGCGACGAGGTCCTGGCCGATGAAGCCGGCCGCGCCAGTAATGAGGATTTCTGGGGTCGTCATGGTGCCGTGTCGTTTAGATGTCTCTTAGGATGATTTGGCGTTGAGTAAGCTCTTGTACGGTGAGAACTGACTGCAGCAGACCGCTGTGCAAGGTAGATTTGTGTAAAGAGATGCTTCGGTTCAACTAGATGGCGCCGAGGTGACTATCGTCTTCAAGTCTAGGTAGTCATTCAGTCGAAACTCCACAACCTGTTGACATCGGGCCTCCTCGGCCAAAGTCCAACGAACCTCGAACCCCTCCATCGAGCCGCTCAAACTGCCCCGCACTTCTCCAACCCCGAACCGCGAACTGCGGACAATTCCCCCCCATCCCATGACGTGCTGCCCCAGTTCCGGTGCATCGGCAACATCCCCGACCTCCGACCACCGGCCTCGGAGACAAAGCCGACACACCAGCAGACAGGGGACTGCGCGCGCAATGGCAAGGGGCAGCACACTGCAGTGCAGCTCTCGGCGGGTTCACCTCCAGCACGGCGTCGGTCGATCCCAGGAGCGCGCCGCGGGGTCGTGAGCTGGGGTTAAGAAGCAACCCCGCGCGGGTCACGCTGGTGGCCAAGGTGAAGCTCTGGCAAGCAAGCAAGCATAGCATAGCATAGCATCATCTACGGTCGGATCACGATCACGCCATTTGCAGAGTCCTCAAAAATAATGTCTTCCAATATGGAATACGTCAGGTAGTGCCACCCTATGTCCTCGTCGAATATCATCTCACACACCTCAGGCTCGGCACCAGCGGCCTCAAAATCTCCAAGATCATCCTCGGCTGCATGACCTTCGGCTCCTCCACATGGGAATCATCTCCCTGGACGCTCGGCGAGGAGGACGGCCTCAAGCTCCTCAAGGCCGCCTACGACAACGGCATCAACACATGGGACACGGCCGACACGTACTCCAACGGCAAGTCCGAGGTCATCATCGGCAAGGCGCTCAAGAAGTTCAACATCCCGCGGCAAAAGGTCGTCATCCTGTCCAAGATCTTCAACCCTGTCATGGACGACGACTCGAGACCCCCGAGCGTGAACGATGGGCCCATGGTCAACCAGATGGGCCTCAGCCGGAAACACGTCTTCCACGCGGTAGACCAGTGCCTCGAGCGCCTGGGGACGGATTACATCGGTGAGCTCCTCTGCCTCCTCCTCCGCCGCGCGCACGCGACTAATTTTATTTTCTCTCTTCCAAGACGTCCTCCAGATTCACCGCCTCGACCGCGAGACGCCCCCCGAAGAGATAATGCGTGCTCTCCACGACGTCGTCCAGTCCGGCAAGGTCCGCTACATTGGCGCCTCGTCCATGTACACCTGGGAGTTCGCGCGCCTGCAGTACATCGCCCGCTCGCACGGCTGGACCGAGTTCATCTCCATGCAGCCCTTCTACAACCTGCTCTACCGCGAGGAGGAGCGCGAGATGTTGCCCTTCTGCCGCGCGAGCGGCGTCGGCGTCATCCCCTGGAGCCCTATCGCGCGGGGCCTCCTGGCCAAGCCGCTCGGAGAGGAGTCGGTGCGGAGCAAGATGGACAAGAAGAAGGACGCTTGGTTTGCGGATGCCAATCTAGATATCGTGGGGAGGGTCGAGGAAATCGCGAAGAAGCGGGGTGTCGGCATGGCGGTCGTCGCCACGGCGTGGGTCTTGAGGCAAGGATGCTGGCCGATCCTGGGCTTGAGTTCCGAGAAGAGAGTCGCAGAGGCGGGAGAAGCCCTGAAGCTGACTCTGACAGACGACGAGGTCGAATATCTGGAAAGCGAGTACCGGCCGAGGGCGATCCAAGGCATGTGAGGTCGGCTGAGGGCCTGCCGGCTTCCTGGGACGACCAGCACATGGAGCGAAAGAGTTACTCGCGGATAGACACACTCATAACACCGAGGGATCATGTTAGATTTAGATCGTGGAAAGCATCAAATTGACTGTACTGGATATCAATCATCGCCGGCTTTGCTCATAAATCACAGCTGTCATTCTCAGCATCAGGCCTGAGGTCTTCCTGCGTAGTCGACGTTCCCATACTCCTGCAGCCCCTCAATCCCCATCGTGGTTGGGTCGAAGCGGAACACGGGTGACAGCCCGAAGCTCATGTCGAAATCGAACATGATGTCTCCCTCCATGCCCATCAAGGCCTGGTCATTGGCCGACATGACAGCCTGAGAATCCATCGACCCGTTGGGCATGCCACAGCCGTTCATGCCATTTGGCAACAAAGGTTGACCTTCCAGGTGCGGTTTCAGTGTCGCAGCCATCTTTTCCAACCCTGGGGCCATGAGGTTTGCCAGGTGCCATCGTCCAGTTGGCAGCGAGCGGAAATGGCCGACCAGCCGCGTGGTCAGATCCCAGACGCGTTGGGGCTCGATGAGATCGCCGCCATGCTTGACAGACACCTTGATGAGGAACATACACGCGAATGCTGTCATACAGTGAAGGTAGGATGGTATTCCAACGACGCTGGCTGACACGTCTGGGTCGGTAAGAATAAACTCAATTGTCGACGTTGCAGCGGCTACGGCTGCCGCAGTGCCGTCGAGGAAGTAATGTGGTATCGGGTTCTCGCCGGAGGAGCCACGGAAGATGTGTGAGTAGAGATGTAGCTTGGCGAAGTGAAAGTGCAGCAGGGCTCCTTTGCTGGGAAAACGTCCGAGGCCTGTATATTGTTCTGAGGTGTTAGTGCCTGATGGCATCGGCGGAAAACGTGCAGTCACCTACCGCGCAAAACTCCAGACCAGTGAGTGATCCAGTGATCCAGCTGCTTGTTGAAGTGGGCAATTTGATGGAGGTATGCCCTGGGAATCGGTTGGCCCTTGTCAGGGCCGAATAATTCCCGTATGCTTCCCAATATGCCCAGCAAAGCGACCTGGCTCGCGAGGCGCTTGTCCTCGGCGTTCGATACGGGAGACTCCAAGAAACTCTCCCAACCCTGCATTGAAGAATCTTCGTGGACGATGGCTGGTCGGCCATAGAGAGTCGCAAGGTGCTGATCACAGATATTGAGAATATACCAGAGCCTAGCACCATCCGCAGCCTCTTCGCTTCGCTTCTCAATGGCTTGACTATGGCAGTTGTGGAGGTTGCACTCGGATGCTCGCCTGATGGCGTATCCGGAGATCATCCATGACATGTCGCTGAGCCAATAAGCGGCAACAGCCATGGCGCGGATGTAATCGCGATCGATTCGCCGGTCAAACATGGATCTTTCCATTAGGCGACGGAACTCTGCGCTGCATACCCCGTAGAGGGCCTCGGCGGCGGGTTCGTGGAGTGCGGCCACGGTCAGGGTTGCCGCGGTCAAGACGGAACTCCTCTGTCGGAGCTCGTCCAGTGTCTGGTAGCGACATCCCACACGGTACATGTAGAAGTCAAGGTGGTCGCGGTACAGGCAGAAAAGGCGTTCCGCTGCGGCCAAGGAGAGGGCGCCTCTGGCAATAAAGTCATCGGCTGTGCGGCTGCGGTGTTCGTCTGGACTGTCGGGGCGTAACGCACGCAGCTTGGTGAGGGCATAGAGAGAATGGATGGGAACATTGGGGAGATGAGACTCGTCTTCGGGCGAGATCTTGGGCGAGTTGTCGCATGATGGTCCGACATGGTTGTCCGAGACGACAAGACGGTGATTGTTGCCGTTCGTGATTCTGGGCTGGCGTTCTGTGGCGCCCGGGGAGCTTCCAGTATCACGGAGCCCAGAGCTCTCAAGCGGCTGCGGTTCGGCGAGACCGAGCTTCTGGGTGACGTCTCTGAGGGTCGCGTGGAGGTGATCCAGGTCGTGGAGGACGGCATCCGTGTACTGGGACTTCTCGTCGATGATGCTCTGCAGATTCTTGCCGAGCACGCAGCCCAGGTTCCGTTCAGCACAGCGGCGACATGGTGGTCCACTGTCGTCCATCAAGCATTTAATCTGGCGGGCACATTAGACTGAAAGATCGATCGGATCAAGCAGTAAGAAAGAATCGAACCTTGTGTCGGCGACAAGCACCACATGCCTTGATCTTGCGAGAGATCTGAGGAATTGATTGATCGCCAACGACCTGGCTGTTGTTCGCAGCATTCGTCATCTGTGTCGTCGGACTTGTTGCCGGACTGGTTCGCTGCGGTTGTGCCTGTGTTGTCTGCCGACGTGGAGCCGCCGTTGTCGCTGGACCTGGGGCCAACTGTGGGGAGCCAGAAGTAGAGAAACGCGGGTGCTGACTTGGGCCCTGCGACGACTGCGCCGGCCACTCTGTTCCCTCGCTGGCTTCAGCCCAAGGACGTTTCGTCATGGTGCCTCTGGGATGGACCTTCGTCTCGGAGAGGAGGGAGGGATGCTGCGGGTTGAGAAGAGAATGTCAAGAGATTGAGTGGTGGAAAGAAAACGGGAGAGGGCCCTGGTGAAAGTGGATGCTCGGAGTATTAGGTGCTTGACGTCCGCCATGAGGGGCAGGGACACCTTGGGGAAGGGGGGATGCGACTGCCCAGCGTATCCATAACCAGGGCAGGCATTACGAAACTTCTGGATTAGCGCTCCAAGGCAGCTTCCCCAGGTGTGCGCCCCCTCCAACTTCCCCCGCACGAAAGCGCCAGACCCACTGTAGCTGGACCCATCACAGGCGCCCCGGCAAGAGCAGTGACCGGCTCTAGCCCAGCACTGACTCGGTCGACCTCCTCCCCCGCCTCTCAACCTTCCAGCTCTGACCTACACACGGCCTCATCTCGTGCTTCACTGCACATCCATTTAGCAACTCCGAGGATGATCCTTCTTTTCTTGAATCGCGTATTGAGGTCTGGCCTCCTTATCATGCCACAGTCACATGCTTTGGACATCTAGCTATGAGCTGCCCACCAACGTGAGCTCCCTCTTCTGTCAGTTAGCTCACTAGCCACGATGGTCCCAAATCTGCCGCACCATCATTCATCAAACGATGGGCCATAACCTAAAGATCTGGCAGGAAAATCACCCTTCGACCCTTTCTCAGGGTCAGTGATCATTCTGAGGCAAGGGACTGGTTCCCTACGTCATGCACGACCTGTCATGTCTACCTGCCAGTTGCCCGTTACCTGGGCCGTGGGGTGAGATTGGTGTGGGAGCCGCCGGTGGGATCGACAGACCCGTTCCGCTGAAGAGCTCAGCCTCCGCCACCTCTGCTACGGGATGCTGTCTATCGAGCAACGCTCCCAGCTAACCAACTAGGGCCGCTCTAGGGCCAAGATTGTCATGAGATGATTCACGGAATGTCGTGCCAGGAATCTTCCGCTGTTGCGCTGGCCAAAAGAGTAGCTACTTCTCGTTTCTTGGCACACATTCATCACCAAACGGCTCAGAAATCGTGGGTCTTGCTTCAACTGGAGGGGGATAGTTTCAGTCTCTGAAGCCATCTAGAGCAACCGACAGCGTAGGTGATGAGTGGATCGAAGGCAGCCGATCCGATGTATAAGAAGCGGCGCCGTTCGCTCGATGGGAGGACGAGAAGTATTGCATCGTCTCAAATATTCACCAGGAGCCTAACTTTTGGCCGTGATCATAAGACAAGCTTTATCTACAAATACTGAATTCTTCCACCGTCATGAAGCTCACCACAGCGTTCATCATCACGTTCCTCCCCCTCGCCACTCAGGCCTCCTCCCTACGCCAACGACAGACCGGCGCCGGCAGTGCAGATAGCGCACAAGGCGACATCAGCCAACGTCCTCCCCCACGGTTCCCTTACCCCGTCACAAAGTTCCCTACCGCCAAGGAAACTGTTGTTCTCGAGGAAGCCATGTACATCATGCCAGGGCAAGTGTTTGACGGCCAGATGAAGAGATATGAGCGTCCCGAGGGGAGCTGCAACGAGCAGGCTGAAGGGACAGATGCGGATGCCGTGTTCAACCTGCTTCCTGGTGCGACCATTCGAAACGTCATTATCGGGGCGAATCAAGCCGAGGGAATACATGCACTTGGGGATGCGTGGGTTGAAAATGGTACGCTGCCTTCAAAGTTCCGACCAATGTGCGGTTGAGTTTTCTGACGCTAATCCTGCCAAATAGTCTGGTGGGAGGATGTTTGTGAAGATGCCCTGACGTCCAAGGGCCTCAACACGCAGTTGAGGGTCATTGGCGGGGGTGCCCGTAACGCGTCAGACAAGGTAAGACAAAGTCACATGTTGGGGTAAAAGCGAAGGGCATGGCAAATACTGACTGTGCCGCCGCAGATCTTCCAGGACAACTCTCTTGGCGGCAAGTTTAGTATCACAGGCTTCTACGCCGAAGATCTCGGAAACTTCTACAGATCATGCGGCAACTGTGTGATGCAGGCAAAGCGCAACGTCACCGTCTCAAACGTCGTTGCTGTCAGGGGAACGAGAATGGGTGCTGTAAGCAAAAGGCGCTCCGAACTTGACTCAACATGTGATTGAACTGACATGTTCCAGATCAATGCGAACCATGGCGATGAGTATCGCCTCAAAGACTCGCAGATTGATACCGAGAGAATTGTGGACAAAGGAATCGGCAACAACGAACAGGTAGTGCCTTACATGGTCGGAACGGGCCCTGATGACAAGTATGCCTTGTTCAACGAGACGAGGGATAGCATCACTGGCTTTAATGGGAGTGTCACCAACCAGTACGAGCCAGAGGACCCGTACCCGTGGCTCTCCGAGTTCTGGCCTTCTGGATACCGCTGATTGTAGACATTCAAAATGATCTTTGAGCTGAACCCCTCTATGAATAGAACAGCTTACTTGAGCGAACATGTCGTTTCGCATCAGATGAGTCTGTTCTGATTCTGTTGGTGCTTTGTCCACTGGTCGTGATACGATGACTGGTCTGTGTATTTGGCGAAATACCACTCCATTTCGAGGTGGCCTTGTGATCTTCTTTCTCAACCAGAGAGCTCAGCTACCTGAGCATGCAGAGGTTCGATATCGTGGCGTAGATCTCAACTTTACAGAACATAATGAAGTCCGCCAGGTCCCTGCACGCTCACAGGCCATTTCCCCAAGCCTCAACCGGTTAATGAACATGACCAGCCTTCTCATGGCTCCATCTCTCTTGTACCACACCTCTGTCCCTGCCAGGAGTTTGTACATGGTGGCAGGATCGATCCCTCCGTGTGTTGTTTCTTGGACCTTGCTTGTTGACGTTGAGAATGTCCGTTTCCGCTACTCTACCTCCCCGGACCCCTTCACCCAGGACGACTTTCGCGACGCCCTGGCCAATGTCAGTGGCGGCTTGCGGGTCAAACAGTGCATTTACGGCCTCAAAATTACAATGCCCTGGACCTTAGCCAGGGTGATAAGATCACCAAGCAGCTTGCTTGGGAGTCCAGTTCCCAGTCTCCCGTATCGTACGATCTCAGTGGATCGACAGTTTTGACGATGACTTGACGCTGATGTTGAAATTTAAAGTGCGCCGATGTTCGTCTTGTCAGCATCAGTGACCTTGAGATTCAGAGTTTCCATACCAGCTGCAGCCATGTCATCCTGAATACCAAGCAACGACGCGATGACGTCTCCAACCTCGAGCTCGTCACTCTCCACGAAGAGGCCAAGGCAAAAGCTCTGGAAGAATCCAAGACTAGTGCCAGCGGTGGCCTTGCTGTCGTTTCATCCGGGGTGATCGGTGCCATGGCCGCTCTTGGTGTTTGTGTCTTGGTAATCATGACAGCTACTTTTTTTGGCATAGTGTCATTCGGCAAGCAGCGCCTTCATTTCGAGTTCCGTCCTCAGGGTGGCTCAAAGGGCATCGAGGGTAAGACCACTTCTATCGTCTGAGCAGATGCAGCCCCTAGAGTGTTCATTTCGATGATGAGGGTGACAATTGCTCCAAGAGGTACAAGTCTTCGTGTGCCCCGGTCTTCGTTGGGGGCGCCGTGTCATTGAGCGGCCATTACCGCATGTAGCTCCCTAGTACATTGATTGGGAAAGCTGTGTAGGACGGAACAGCTACAGCTTAGTGATTATAGAGCTTGGAGATCCTCTATTTTACGTGGACTCCTACTCCTACCTAGGATAGCGCTTCTACTTTCATGAGCCCGAAGAGACCAGATTTCCGCACATGGTGAAAGAGTCCGGAGGCATGGAACGATGAGCAGTACCAGCACCCCTAGCAGGGTCATCTCCAGGTCCGGATCCGAACATCTCATGGCCTCCAAATCAGACACTTAGAAATTGCCCGATGTAAGTCAGGTCTATGAATCATGAAAACTACAAGTAGAATCGATAATTGATATATCATAAGGTACATAAACAAAAGGCTTTCTTACACGCAACTGTACAGAACCACCACCCCTCATACACATATCTTACAGAGTCTTCTGCCCGTTGATGATTTCGAAATTTCTCTCGGGGCTTCTTTCCAATTCGTGCGAAACCCAGGACGCGATACTTGACGCGGCGTCTTGGGGGCTCTCCAGGTGCGTTTGGAAGAACCCCTGGAGTTGAGACGGAGTAAACGTATTATCTGGAATCTGCGCAGCGAATTGGCTGGCGAGGAGCTTGATCTCGTCCATGTCCGCTTGCGACGTACATCCCAGATCGGGCGAGAACATCCGCACAAACATCTCTTCGGCCGACTTCTGACTGATGTTACCGAGCAACACCTTCATGTCGACTCGCCCAGGCCGAATCAAAGCGCTGTCGAGTTGCTCCGGCCTGTTCGTGGTCATGATGACAATGCGACCCTCCTGCGATCCAACCCCATCCAGGACATTCAACAAGCCAGATAGGGTACAGTTTGGTGTCATGGTGCCATCCTGGCCACTCGGGCGCGGGTTCGCACGGTCTACCCAGACGGCGTCGATGTCCTCGAGTAGGACAACGCACCGCGGGGGCACTTCCTGGAACATCTGCTCCAGGTCGGCGTCCGTTGACACGCTGGGAATTTTGACTTCGTAGAGATCAAGACCGAATTCGCCTGCGATGGCCACTGAGAGCGAAGACTTGCCCGTCCCTGGTGGCCCGTAGAAGAGGTACCCCCTGCGATAGGGCATGCTGCGGCTCTGATACCGCTTCTGGGTCTTGGGGTCGAGATAGTTCCGAATATCAGCCAGCAGCTCCTGTTTCACCCCGGTGTCGAAGTGAACCGTTTCTAGATGCCGAATTGGTTTCCGGGCCTTGGGCTGCCAGGCCAGCCCGTACCTGTCGCGGGAGTAGATGATGACGAAGAACTGCGTTTGCTTCTCGGAGTACTCGCGGCACGTTTCAATGAATGCCTTGATCGGCTCTGCAGACCAGCCGAAACAGCTCAAGGTGAGCTCCTCCCCGCCCATGCCGTCGTTTCTCGGGTCCGAGAGGGAAGCGTTGAAGTCGTCAATCCTTCGTGAGACCATGACCAGCGTGCCGTCGTACCAGAGCCATCTGGAGTTCCAATGTGGGGAGTACTGAATGGAATGCCTGGATTTCTTAAGCGCTGCTCCCCTGTCTCCATTGGAGTGTCCGATGTCGGTGCGGCCAGTAAAAGACCGGTGATGCCGTGAGCGGTTGTCGAGCATCCATTTGACGACACTGGTGTTCAGGGGATCTCCTCCAGGGACCGTGACAGATGCCAGAAAGAAGCGTCGAACGCAAGCGGATACCTCGGACCATATCCTATGGATGAATCTCCAGGCTGTCGGAACCGTTCCGGCTATGGCAATGAGAGATCCGATCTGCGTGATGTCTAATCTAGACCAACGCACGCAGACATCCTTCATGATGCCGAGACCATGGGACCAAGGATCCAGGAGCTGAGAGCCAGTGGCAGCGCCGACATGATAGCGATGAGACATGGCCTCGGTGGCCTTCGGTTCGATATTAGGCCGAGTAGTCGTCGTCGCGTGCGCTCATGTGCTGGCTGGAGCTCAATATCCGGGGGTGACGGACCCCAACTGTGCCGTCGCACGCCCAGGACCGACAACTCAGGCGAGTCGAAAAGAGAGGAGAAAAGAAGCCACGAACGGCGAACAAAACAATACAATTACATTGGCAAATGAGCGACGGTGAATGAAAACGAAGTGATAGTGGCAATGAGGCCTCGGAGATGATGTCCCAGGAAGCTCAAGTGAAGGGAGGTTCGGGTAAAAGTTTTTCTCCAGCCAAGGCACGCGCCACAAGCGCCATGGTGAGTGATAGTGCTGAGGCAGGGATCGGCGCGGGACCGCTAACAAGTGGCTTGTGTCTGAGTCCCAACGCATTGCCTCAACCCACCCACGATTCGGCATCGCTGGCGACGGTTCGATCTACAACACAAGATCTACGAATTACAGAACCTCCCTTTTTGAAGCATTGATATGAATCAAGTAGCGAGAGATGGATTGATATGGGAAGATGGCGGCTTCGACTTGGAGCCACGATGGGCGCGTGAGCCCTCAATCACCGCGATTGAGAATCTCTGTCGCGAGCAGCTGCGACTAGAGAGGGGTGCCAGCTGCGACGTCTCTTTCTATGCATCCGGTGCTTTCAACAGGCTGTATATTGTTTGCAGCGATCGTGGTAAACAGCTCCTGCGGCTGTCTCTCCCGGTCGATCCGAGCGACAAGACCAGAGGCGAGGTCGCGACGGTGCGTTGGCTGAGGCACTGGACCGAGGTCCCGGTCCCCCGGATCGTTGCTTTCGACGACTCCGCGAGCAACGAGATTGGTTTCGAATGGATCCTGATGGATTTGCTGCCGGGCGCGTCCGCATACGAGCGGTGGCGCGGGATGTCCATGACGCAGAAGGAGGCCTTGGTCGAACAGGTAGCAGAGTACCAGGTGCAAATGCTTCGACGTGGCCCAGACGAGCTTCGAAGCATTGGGACCCTCGTTATGGATACAAGTAGGGGCGAGGGACATGGAGCTCGAGACTGGGAAACGCGCCCGGGCAAGATGGTGGCCATCGACCTTTTCTGGGGCGACCACTTCGACTACGATATTCCCCGGGGTCCGTTCGATTCCAGTCGCGACTGGCTCTGCTCTCTCGTGAATATCATCATTCTGGATCAGACTGCAGCATTGCAAGAAGCTGAAGATGACGAGGACAGAGAGGATGCAGAAGAGGCCCTTCAGGTTGCACGTAAGCTTATGGATCTACTGCCCAAGGTCTTTCCTGCCACAACAAACCTCCCTGAGCGAACCTTTCTCTGGCATGACGACCTCTCGACTAGCAATATTCTGGTAGACGACGATGGTCACATCACTGCGGTGTTGGACTGGGAGTGTGTATCAACTATGCCTCGATGGGTGACCACTCTGATGCCCAAGTTCCTCCTCGGAACGGTGAGAGAGGAAGAACCCATTCAGGAGCAGTATGGAGATGAGAGCGACGGAGATTCTGGCTTAAACAATTCGGAAGACGACGATGAGCTCGACAATGAGGGCAAGACCGAGCTGTTCTGGATCCACTTGATGGAATATGAGCAAACGCGTTTGCGGAAGGTCTACGCGGAAAAGATGGAACAACTGCAGCCCGGCTGGAAGACGGAGGCTCAAGAAAGTGCCCTGAAGACGGATCTCCTGGAGGCAATCAATCGCTGTGGCAGTGGGTTCCATTTGAAACGTATCGGAAAGTGGGCTGATGCAATCAAAGAGGGGGATATCAAACGTTTGGCAGAGTGTCTACGAATTATGGGATGACTAGAACTACAGCATCTTCCTTAACACACCAACTCTTCGAGGTGTTCGATTGTCAAAGCCATTCTCATCGTGTGGCTTACTCCTTGCTCACGGCCAGGGCATCCACAACCTCCTTGGCCGTTCTCTGGCCTGCCGTGACAGCACCTTCAAGATATCCCTTCCACTCAAAGGCCGTCTCAGTACTGGCGAAGTGCAGGTTCCCAAACGGCTCCCTCATCGCCGCGCCAAACTTGCGCAACATGCCCGGGCCAAGAGTGGTCGTGGGCCCCCCAAGGATGTACTCCTCCTTCGTCCACTCTACGTAATTCACTTCCAGCACGTCGCGCACGTCAGCTGCCAATTCTTCCCCGAAAATCTCGGCCAGGTGCTCGATGATGGCACCCTCCTTTTCTTCTTCGGGAAGAGCGTGCCATTCAGTTGCAATCTCGCCGGCCACGAATGCGAAGAGGGCGTACAGATCTTGGGACTCGTCCGAGATCTCCCAGCCAAAACACGCCGGCCCCACGACCGAGGTGAATTTGCCGACCAGACCAGCCTCTCTCCACCAAGGCTTGGAGTAGGCAAGGGCCACCTTGGCGTAGATTCCAGGCTTGGTGTGTGAGACGAGGTTGCTCTTGTCGCAGGGGAGAGGAGGGGAGAAGTTGATGTTGTTGTACACATTCTGCGAGATGCCCAGGATGACCTTCCTGGCACGGAAGGACTTTCCGGACTCGGTTGTGACGATGGAGGTCTCGTTCTGTTGGGTGATGCTGTCCACTGGAGTATTGATCAAGACGCTTCCGGGGGTCATGGCCTTGGCAAGACTGGTCGCGATAGCGGTGGTGCCTACTCGTCGTGTCAGTATTCGAGATCGATCTGGAAGATCAACTTGAACACACCTTGCCTAATCCATAGGTACTGGGCTCCCTCAGGATCCTCGGCCATGAGGCTACGGAGTCCGCGGCCTGACTTGACATAATCGAGGAAGTAGTGCGCCCCGATATCTTCTGGCTCGCGACCAACAATGGCTCGCGTGAGCCCACTGCCGAGGCTCTGGAGATGCGGATGATCCCACATCTTGAAGATGTCAAGCCAGTCGGCAAAAGAAACATCCTTCTTCTTGGGGAAGCTGTCCCAGTCCTGGATATCGATCTTATCCGCAGCCCCTTCGACGAGAGCAAGAAACTTGTCTTCCAGTATGGAGAGCTCATCCTGCTACAAGACGTTTAGCGAGTGATCCAGGTGCCAGGTTACTCATGACAGAGTGTTGTAACCCAGAGTGGGCAGTGGTAGCGTACCTCTGAATCTTCCCCGGGGGTCGATCTCACAACCGTTCCATCGATCCCTTGGAAGACAGTGTCACCTTCAGTGTACTGAACGACAGTGTCCAGACCGAACCGCTGGGTCAGTTCATAGACATTCTTCTGGGTCTTATTGTTGATCCAGGTGGCGCCGAGCTCTACAAGGCCGGGACCTGACTCCAGTTTGTGGGATCGAGATTTGCCGCCAAGTAGGTGCTTGGCTTCGAGAACGACGGTGGTGAGGCCGGCCTGCTGCAGTTCATACGCGGCCGTGAGTCCTGAGAACCCACCGCCGACAACAATGACGTCAACCTCGGAGGGCGGCAGCGGAGGGCATTCGGTGTTGTCGTTCCCATCGGCGCCTGGGTGACCGTCTGTAGGAGACCATGGCCTGCTGGCTTCGGCAGATGCGGCGCCGGTGATGCCTGGGAGAAGGAGGGAGAGGAAGAAGCAGAGGCGTGCTCTTTGCGAGGTGTACATCATGATCAAAGGATTTCGAGAAGAGAGACGAGATTGGAGACGAGATGTGAGATAGGAGATGCTGTTTGAAGATGGCTCTATTGCCATGTCTTTATACTGTCTGGCGTCTACCCTTTGTACAAATCCATGTGAGGCTGTGCCGTAGATGGCTTCGAGGTAGCTTGGTCGAATCTTACAGCCCAAAAAGGAGAAACCGTGTGTAGTTGGTCTAGATCATGGAAGTCTACGCTGCCACATCACGAATATTGTCTTGACACTGCAGCCAAGCAGAGCGGCACAGGCTGACTCCGTCCACTTGCGGTTGAGAACGGCGGTTGCGAACGCAAAGGCATCAATTCGTAGCCGCTGAGCATTTCTCGGCGCATCCGTGCCACTTCACGGTCATGACCGACTGTTTCTTGACTTCGCCAGAAGCCGTGCCGGGCTGTCGGTTCGCTGATCTCGGGTCGCGAAATCGTAATGTCTTGTGTGATTGTCCGGAACCGACGCCTACCTATGTTACCACCCGCAATGGAGCTACAAGGATGTGGGAAGTGAGCTTGGCTGCTGACATGCATGTCGTTCATCACCAGTTGGCTTGCGGCTGGACAGAACGTGGCGGAGGCCACACCGATATGCCATAAGCCAAGATGAGAGAGTAAACTCTCTCGCTCCATCATGAAGGCTTGGCCAATTCACTGACGTAGCTGGCCTGTAAATTGTCCAATCATCACGATGAACGTTGCAGGAAAGTGTATGACGCTTTCTTAAACCTGGTCTAGTGGCCCTCAGGACCGCAGGCCCAAGAGAGGCAAGCTCAGCCCTGCAATGTGCCAGTGCAGATCGCGAGATCACCGCTTACGGTGATCACATTGGTACCCTGATCCGTACCGTATTTTGTCGTGGGCGGCCTATCAATATCGGCTTCCGGGCGGCGCGGATACTGTCCTCGGGACCGAATGCGCAGCAGGCTTGGCGTCTCTTGCTCGGTGCTCGGTGGCTGTTGGAGACCTTGATTCGGGTGCGTTGCCAAGGGATTGCCGAAAGATGTCGCCCGTTGCAGTCGTCCGCCGCTGCGCGCGGGACCCGAACGCGGGCTCGAACCATGCGCGGCATGAATGGCCACAAAACACGTATCTACACCTGTATAGTCTCATTTTCGAGGCAGTCGAGTGCTGACGAGCTGTGCCTCTACCGGCGTTTCATCAGTATCGCCAGTCATTTGGGTGACGGCGGCGTGTTCTGTGGTGCAGACAAAGACTGTATGCCATTGTCCCTTCGCGTTGTACCGAAACACCTGCTGGTCGAGACGGAGAGGAAGAAACAAACAGGAGCTCCAAGACGGACATGGAAGAGTGGTCAGTCGGTGAGCTCGGTGAATCTTTGCGCCACGGCGCCACCTCACCGTGGCAGTGCACCCCCCAGCCACCCAAAAGACGATGGCATCCCAGTCAAGACAAACCAGCGGGTGAACAGGGCCCAAGGCGCCAGGCACCAGTCACCCAACCTCCTCCATCCCACTGCAGCCAGACCGATTCAGGCCAGTCACGACTTCGCGGGCATGGCCGCATGCAAGGTCACGATGGCCTTGATTCACGCACAAATGTGCGGTGACTCGGCCAAGCATCCCCCAGCCCTGTTTTATCTTGGGTCTTGACATTCCTACCCCTGCAGAACGCCGTGTCCAGTTCCATCATCCCACGACGAAATGCGAAGCTAGCAACGACTCCAACAGCTGGGTAAGGTGACAGACCTTACCTCAAAATCGAATCCGCGTCAATCAGACAATGCCATTTGTCGCCAATACGCCCGAGTCGCTCGTGGCTCGGAACGACTCGAAGAACCCCGCCACGACCTGCCGAGGCATCACCACCAGCGGACGGCCATGTCGGCGCCCCATCGCTTCCTCTGTCGATCCGGCCCAGACACTGCTCCCCCGACCACGCCGAGCCAAGATCACAAACGATGACCCCCGCGACGAGACACTATATTGCTGGCAGCACAAAGACCAGGCGGCCATGTCGGCACACTCGAGCCCTGGCCCACGAGGCAATGCCACGCCGATCCTCGAGGAGCGCACCAGCATCGACACGCTGGCAGATCGGTTAGGGCTGTTGGAGCTGGAGCAGAAAAAACGGGCGAAACAGCCGCAGAGGAAGCCGGCGCCGGGACGACAGGACATGGGCGCAAGGCCTATGAACGGCCATGGCAACGACAACGGTAACGGGCATGCGAAGCCGACCCCGGCTGCCATGTCTCGGCCCAAGCAGAAGAAGGAGCTGCACTTCTGCTTCTGCTTCCGAGTCCCCCTCGACGAAGTGCCCGACGTCCCTCCGCCGCGGCCCCAGCCGAAGCCCGTCCAGCAGGGCTACGTCTCGACACCGCGGCCCTCGAAACACAACCTCGCCCCGACGAGCGCGTCGAGGCCGTCGCACCTCTCCACGCAATCACCCGGCCGAAGCTCCATGAAGTCCTCCAAGTCCCAGACGGGGCAGTATCTGTCCCTTATTCCCGACCACACCGAACCGCAGACGGCTTCTGCCTTGATGGCCGAGCTGGCACGACCGTATGTCGATTCCGAGGAGGCGGGCTACATCTACATGTTCTGGATGACACCCACAACCGACAAGACCCCGCCGCCGGTGGATGCGGCGCGCTCGCTGCTCGCACCGCCTTCGACGGCTGCAGGCCGCCAACGGCGCGCCAGTGACGTCGTCTCTTCGTTTGCGCGGTCGGCGAACTCGAACCCCAGGGCCAAGAAGACGATGCTCCTCAAGATCGGTCGCGCCGCCAACGTCCAGCGGCGCATGCAGCAGTGGTCGAGGCAGTGCGGGTACGAGGTCGAGGTGATCCGCTACTACCCCTACCTCCCCGGATCTAGCGAGGCGTCAGGGCAGGCGCCGCGGATGGCGCCACATTGCCATCGTGTCGAGAGGCTGGTACACATCGAACTGGCGGGACTGGGGTTGAAAGCGATCCGCGGCAGCTGCGATGCCTGCGGGAGGGATCACCGGGAGTGGTTTGAGGTGGAGGCAACGAGGGAGGGGATTCGGAAGGTGGACGAGGTCATACGGAGGTGGGTTGAGTGGGACGAGACACAGCCGTGATGGCACTGGCCTGCGCTATGGGATGGGCTTGATGAGATAACGAAGCACGAGAGATGAGGCACGTGGGACAGGCAGACATGGGCATTCAACGGGGCATTAATCATGAGCACGGTGGAGCGAACACAGGACTCGACCTGATCGATGGAGAACTGGAGTCCTGAGGAGGAGAGGAGCCGCCCGGCGTGCCGGATAAGCTTAAAGACACGGTCTGTGGATATGATCTTAGCCAAGATCCGAGGCATGGCAAATACAAAATCAGCACTTCTAGTGACAAACAATTCGATGCCGCTCAGACAGTTTGGTACTCTCTACTTTCTTCTTGCAAGCCCTTCAGATTCCCCGCACGCGCCGTGACGTTTGCAGGTCCCGGCGAGTCATCCCAGCGCCCCTGTCTCACGTCACCGTCCACCAAAGGACTGCCGGTTTGCCGAAAGCACCGCAGATCCCTGGGAATTAGCAGAGGCGAGTCTGGCTGTCCGGCTCCCTCCCTCCTCGTCCGTGGCCATTTCTCCGAGAAGTCTGACTGGTTTGACACAAAACGCCAGTCAAGCTTTCATACTGGCCAGGGACAAATGTTTAGGTACGTACACATAACCCACATTGTTCTCGATCACGCAATCTGCGCATTCGTACAGTGGGTGTCAGCCTGGACCCTTTCATCCAGCCGTCTTTTCTCGTCCCAGGCAGATGGACCCCTGCCAAGCAGAATCTGCCAGGCGGGTTCAAGATCCGAAATCTCTTGGCTCTCCGCTTGCCGAACCACCCCCACCACCCCAACGTAACGACGTTCATCGTCCATCCCATCGTCCGTAGAGCTGAGCTCTGAAGATGCGCATGGGACAGGGGTACGGGAACGGACGGCAGGCCCGAATCTATGGCGCCCGACCTCTCGTTGGTTCGCCGTCCGAGGCGTCGAACCAGCCCGGCCGTCCTCGGTCGCGGCACACGACACCATCGTGCGCCTATAGCGCGGGCTTGTCTACTCTTTTTTGCCGCTTTCGCTGCCGCTGTTCCATGAGTGAACAAGCCTGTCCTGGACATTCCCCCCCATGTAGCCGAGGCCGAGAGGCTTGTACCCGTCAAGCTTTATCGCGCCACCTTGCGAGTTTCTCGGTGATACCCCACGTGTAAGCGCGCCTCCCGGGCACCCACTTGGCTTCGTGTCCGGCCGCAAGGCGAACAGGAAACGTGAACAGGACCGCCGAAGCCCACATCACCCCCCCTAGCTCGACGCGGCGTGAGAGGGGCCGGAGGAGGTAGATGAGAGGCTAGGTATGAGTAGAAGCACGCCATCTGTTCTTCCCGCGATTGGGGACGTTCGAAGGGGCCAGTAATCTGAGTGTGACGCAAGGTAGCGAAGTTGTAACGTTCCGAGGGGACGTCATATTACCCCCTAGTCCTACCTTACTTCTGAGTTTTGGGACCTGTCTGTGTATTTTCCCTTCTTTTCCATCCTCTCGTCCTACCTTGCTGTACCTTGGACTCTCGGCCTGCTGCTCGACATCACGACCAGACGACGCTGATTCGAGGCTCACTCAGTTGCGCCAGCAGACACGATATGGCTTCCAGCACCAAGCCTCATTCCGGCCTTGCACGGCTCAATACCTATCTCTACTCGACAGGCTTCACCATGGCGACTACGAACAGACAAGGGGGCTCCCCGCAGGACTCCCTTTCCGACGAGAAACGGCCCGGCCCCGTCGATGACGCGCCGGCCATCGCGGCGGGCGACGTTGAGGCCGCCGAGCCGAGCGGATTCCAATGGTTCGGCGGACGCAATACGGCCATCGGACCGCGAATCGCGCCCGTCGCCGACTCGATGCAATCTGAGACGTCGTCCACCGAGGGCGGCGTGTCGAGCGAGGAAATCCTGCACAAGCAGCTCGCCTCGGAGGATGGGTGCGCTATTCAGTACCGGACGTGTTCTTGGCCGAAGGTAGATACGACGTTCCTGCTAAGGACAGAGCCTGTGATGCGGAATACTAACCGTACCGGCAGACTGCAGCTTTGCTCTTCTCCGAGTACATTTGCTTGGTGGGTGAAATGCCGCGCCTCTGCAGATCTGGGACTGACGTTCGCAGGCCATCATGAGTTTCCCCTGGGCGTACAGCGTGCTGGGACTGGTTCCTGGGTAGGATGTCTTGCGCTCTCGTGTTGGGCGCATGGGTACTAATCTTTTCGCAGGTTGATTCTCACAATCTTCATCGCCGCGACAGTGCTCTACACGTTAGCAATCCCGAATCTGGTGGGAAGAACTAGACGCTGACACGCAATAGCTCTCTCGTGCTTTGGCAGTTCTGCCTCCGACACCCCGAGGTCCGCGACATTTGCGATATCGGCCAGATGCTGTTCTGGGGCCACCGGTGGGCATGGTACGGCACAGCTGTCATGTTCATTCTCAACAACACTGTAAGTCGGGTGCATTCTCCTGGCGGTCGTGCCAAGGTCTGACGGCAAGCAGTTCATCCAGGGACTCCACGTCCTCATAGGCGCCGAGTATCTCAACACCATGGTCACCTCGGGCGCCCCGCGTTGCAGCACCGTCGTCTTCTCCGTAATCATGGCCATCATCTCCTGGCTGTCGTCGCTGCCGCGGACCTTCGACCTGCTGTCCAAGTTCGCCGTCGCGTCCGCGCTGTTCACCTTCATCGCCGTCATCCTCGCGACCATTTTCGCAGGCATCGAGGACCACCCTGCCAACTACGACGCGCAAGCCAGCGGCGAGCCGAAAGTCACGGCCGTGCCCATCGCGGGGACAACCTTCGTGGCAGGGATGAACGCCTTCCTCAGCATCAGCTACACGTTCATCGGGCAGATCACCCTCCCGAGCTTTATCGCCGAGATGCGCAACCCGCGGTGAGTCCAGGCCGTTGCCCTCTCGCGCAGAGGTTGAAATGCTGACACCCCGAGCAGGGACTTCCCCAAGGCGCTCTGGGCCTGCACCATTGGCGAGATCATCGTCTTCAGCATCGTGGGCGCCGTCATCTACTCCAACGTGGGCAACCAGTACATGACGGCGCCGGCGTTTGGCTCGCTGTCGAACGAGGTGCACAAGAAGGTGTCCTTCTCATTCATGATCCCGACGCTCATCTTCCTCGGCGTGCTGTACGCCGCCGTGTCGAGTCGCTTCATCTTCTTCCGCGTCTTCCAGAACAACAAGCGCCACATCAACGAGCACACACTCGTCGGCTGGGCCAGCTGGGCCGGCATCCTGCGTAGGTCTCTCCCTTTCCCCCGCCACGGGGCACCCACCGCCCGGTGCTGGACTGAAGCTGACCGTGACCGTGCACAGTCGCGACCTGGGTCGCTGCCTTCATCATCGCGGAGGTCATCCCCATCTTCACCTCACGTACGTACCCCTCTGATGCGCGGGACATGAGCGCCCTGCTAACATGTGTCCGCAGTGCTGTCCCTCATGTCGTCCCTCTTCGACTCGTTCTTCGGCTTCATCTTCTGGGGCGTCGCCTTCTTCCGCATGCGCGCCGTCGACAAGGCGTCGGGGTACGGCCAGCCCAGCAGGCTCGGCGACGCGGCGTCCGTCGCGCTGAACCTGTTCATCATCATGGTCGGCGTCGTCTTCCTTACGGTCGGCACGTATGCGAGCGTGGAGGGCATTCTGGATGAGTTCAGAGCCGGGGCCAAGGGCGTGTTTAGCTGTGCGAGCAATGGGCTCTGAGCGATGTCGTTGTTATTTGCTCCAGATGGATCGAGCGCCGAGACCAAACCCTTCCAGATGTGTCGTCGCGTCCCGATCGGGACCCATGTTACACAAGCCTAGACCCTATTTCGACTTCGCGCTGTCAAGCCGCGATAAGCTGTGTTTGGTCAACGTGTCCCCTGGCTCGATGACGGTAGGTGGGTCGGTCGATGGGACCCTGAATCTCTGAGGCCCATTTCGAATAATCATCACGTGCTGCGCCTCTCGTGACGTGTCTTCTGTCGACAGCAATCTCGTCAATGGCTTCATCGTGTAAGCCGTCTGCATCTCATGATGACGGCGGGGCAGCACCACGCGGTGAGCCCAACAACAGGCTGCCATGAATGACATGAATCCATCGGCAGATGTCATGCCGTGTACCCGACAGGCAGCAAGCACACTGCCCAACGCTAACCGTATCGTTCAACCATCTGGCCCACTAGGGCGCTGTAGCGCTCGTGGTAACATGGGCCGCCCGAGTATATGAACCCCGCGGTTCGCTCGTCGTGTTGCTGGCTGGCGCTCGGCATTCAGACATTGTTGAGACAACACTCCAGGCTTCTCGAACAGCGACGAACACCGAACGTTTCGATTCTTCCCATCAATAAATACAATGGCGGACACTCTGGTGCTGTACGACTTGCCCAGCAAGGACAACGGCAAGGGATGCTGGTCTCTGAATCCGTGGAAGAGTGCGTTCCCAACCTGATCATGAAACAACATGACCGTCCCAATGTGACCCAGCCTGCTCGGCCGCATCACGGCGCCAACAGGCACGGCTGACATGCATTGCCCAGCCCGTCTCGCCCTCAACTACAAGGGCATCGCCTACTCCACCACCTGGCTCGAGTACCCCGACATCGAGCCCACCTTCAAGGCCCTCGGCCTGGCCCCGCAGCCGGAGGAGATCAAGCCCTACACCATCCCCGCCGTCTTGTTCCCGGACGGCACCCCGGTCATGAACTCGCGTGCCATCATCGACGAGCTCGAGACGCGCTACCCGCTGCCCTCCCTGCACGTCGACGACCCGATGACCGACACGGTGCAGGGCCTCGTCCGCGAGACCCTGGCCCCGCTCATGGGGTTGCTGATCCCCAACGTCGCGAGCGAGTGCCTCAACGACGCGTCGAGGCCGTACTTTGAGGAGACGCGGAAGGAGATGTTCGGCATGCCCCTGGACGAGGTACGCAGGACCCAGGGCGGCGACGAGGTGTGGGAGGCCGCGAGGCCGGGCTTCGCCAAGGCGGCCGCGCTGCTGAGGGCGAAGGGGGGGCCTTTCTTTTTGGGGGAGACCGGTGAGTTTGAACCCTGGCTTTTTGGGGTGTGGGGGTTGTCATGGGTGATGCGCTAATGACGCACAGTTTCTTATGCCGACCTGATCTTCGTCGGCGCTCTGCATTTCGTGCGGAGGACGGCCGGTGAGCTCAAGTTCCAGCGGGCTCTGGGGTACGAGAGCGAGGTGCAGAAGCTGTACGAGGCCTGTGGGAAGTGGCTCGAGAGGGATGCTTATTGAGTCTGGGAGAGGGAATTTGTGGATCGAGATGCCTGCTCCAACATGTCTCGCTAGGGACTCGTGTACACACGCCTGTCCGACTGGTGGTTTTCGACGTCTCATAAGACTACCCGGGAACTTGCCTGTACCCAGCGCGCGCTCTAGGTACCGGGACCGCGCCTAGGAAATGCAACGAGATTCGCTATCCATAGTTCGAAAGACAGCACCTTTGCATGAAAAAGAAAACTGTGGGACCGGATGTGGAGGCCAGGTGAAGTGATGTGCAGTTGGAAAGATGAGAGGTAGTCAAGTTCGGAACTCTTCAGTCCATCCATGACGAGGACTAGAGGTACTTGTTGTCCGAAGACGAATACACGAATCCCGTGGATCGCTTGAAACGACATGTACCTGCTCCGAGGACGACCTGTGTAAGCCTCGATTTTCACATGTCCTGTTCGCATGTCGTCAGGTCCGCGCCAACAAGACTCATCCCCCTTCTGCGTTGAGCAGGCCAATTGAAACACCAGGTTGGTGATGTAGCCAGCTGCAGACACTCACCAAAGTTTCATGCTGCTGAGGTGGGCAATCGACCGGGAGTTCGACGCGTTCCAATGAGGGTTCACTCGCCCCCCTCCGTCCAGGGTCACCGAGTACTTCTTGTCTACGGACGAAGATATGCCTCGCGAGACGACAAGGGCGCGGGACCGGGAGACCTGTTGCGGTAACGGCAACAACGTTGTCAAGTCGAGGTCCCCAGCAGTGTTTTGTCGGTTGGCGCAGTTGGGAATCGGGCGACAAGAGGTCACGTTCGGGGGTACTACGGTGCCCAATGACTCGGCCATCATGATTAATACCGGAGGCGATAGCCTTGGCAAGAGCCGCGAAGGCTACTGGACAGAGTGATCGTATTGGCGGTCGGAGCGTTCTCCGGGTAGCACACACCAAACGGTGCGGAGCACCAGACCAAGGACTTGGTCCTACTCCGATCCTTTTGTTTGGCTGTCAATCTCGGACGGAGGATCCGAATTGCGAACCGACCTTGTCTCCCATTCTGTTGGAACGAGACAAGCAGCCCGAACCCCCTGGAACCCAACCGTCAGTAGCTCATAGGCCTGTAGCTCGGTGACTTTCCCGACTTTCCTGGCTTCCCTCCCTCCTACCGGAGGGGAGATCCTGCAGGACGGCAATCCACGCCTCATGTTACCTCGAGGCGGACCTAAAATTCCAGTCTTCTCCTTCATCCTCGAGACGACGGGTCCTCCGCCCATCTAGCTGCTTCCAAGCGCTAATGATACAGTCCGGAGCGCTGTATCGTCTCCGGGGTTTCGACCCATTATGACGCGAGAGCCATGTGCCGAAGCCACACAGTTCGGAGGGATGCCCTGTTCAGTTGCCTCGCCATCAGCAATCAGTCATTTTTTTCAGAACCACCCCCTGGCCGCCGCAGTTCACAGCGTCTGGAGTCACCGTCACCCAGCATAAACTACGACACGACCCGCGTGGCCGCCACCGCGGACCCATCCTTCTGTGACGGGTGGCATCGAAGCTCCGGTAGGCTCTCGTACATATTGAGAGGGGCCAGGCCGCCCCGGTGGCGATCGCGACACGCCGTTTCGTTTCTGCGCTATCAAGCTTATAGAGCTCCGGCACAACCTTTTTCTTTTCCACATACACCCCAAACCCGCACAGCACACAAGAACACTATCGAGATCCGGGTCCCATGTCAGCCACGGCCAAAGTGCCTCAAACGAAGGGGCTCCAAATGACACCAGGCCGATGTCAGACCACGGCGCCCGCGGCGGCAAGGTTCAGGCGTATCCTCCCCGTCCCCGCCCCCCCCGATGTTGCCGGGCTCCTCAACGGCCAACTGTCGCCACCAAGAGGGACTGCGCCCCGCCAGCGAGCCTCCGTTATCAGCGCCGCCTGTGAATTGTGTCGAAAGCGGAAGGGCAAGGTGAGGATGTTTGCTGATCGACCCCAAGCTGTCGTTCTCGTTCTAACAGAATCTGCATTTCAGTGCACGGGAGAGCGGCCCCAGTGCCGTCCGTGTGCTAGAAGGGGCCAGAAGTGTCACTACGAAACGGAGCCGGCGGAAACGAGGACGCAAGCCCTCCGCCGGCAGAACGAGATCTTTGCGAAAGAGAGGTCGGTCTACGAAGAGGTTTACGCGCTTTTGATGGACATGTCGGATGTGGACTCGTTGCGAATGCTTCAGCGACTGCGATCGGGGGTCAAGGTCGAGTCCGTAGTGCGGCAGATCAGGGACACTGACATTCTGCTCAGCTGCCGAGGGCCCAGGGACTCAAGTGTACCCTCAGCCCCTGCGGCGCGCCAGCGCGGGAGGAGATCCTCGGATCCAGGGCCAGGGGTTTTGTGTTAAGAGCGTTTCCTGTGCACTTTATTCGTGGTGGACGATGATGCCCAATACTTGCGATAGCAACGACTGGGCGTATACATGCTAGCAATACAGTTGTGGAAAGGGTGCATCCGCATCGAGTTCAAATCGATTCTCCGATTCCGTGTTCTGTCACCCACCACCGACCCCTTTCAGCGCCCTCGCGCGTTCCCAGTGGCCGTGTCGAAAACGCTTA
Organism: Verticillium tricorpus MUCL 9792; assembly: GCA_000732205.1. Taxonomy (NCBI): domain Eukaryota; kingdom Fungi; phylum Ascomycota; class Sordariomycetes; order Glomerellales; family Plectosphaerellaceae; genus Verticillium; species Verticillium tricorpus. Next base: position 3,773,996 of record JPET01000004.1, read on the forward strand.
GCTGCAAGCAGGCGAAACAGGGCACTAGCAAAATACAGGCGTTCAAAACTTGTACAGATCACCTGTGGTTATCGCTCGAGTCCTTGTAACAAGGACTCTGATCGTGATGAATTGTCAAGACAGCGTACATGTTCACAAAACTTGGTATTCGCGTTGAGTCGCTCCGTACGTTCTCAGGAATGCGCCCCTGGCGTGACACGGCGTACATGATTCAACAGCCACCGCGGGCGCTCTGCGTTGGGTCTGGGACCCTCTTGACTCATTAGATGAGTCTCGTCAGGGGCACTGCCAGACCGACGAAGCATCCGCAATCCTGAGGTCGAGCAGAGCAACCTCGATAAAACCAAATTCATCAAGAGAAGGATTTCAAAACTTGGCTATTCAGCCCAACGAATCGTGTTGATGCGAAAACAATCATGGCGTTGCGCCTCAAGCTTTGATTTGATGTGGCATTTAGGACAAACCAGGACAACTCCTGGCCGCCAATCCCGCTGATTGAAAACACCACACTGGGAACACGATCTTTGTTCCGCCAGCTTGATCACACTGGCCTCTGTATTAAAGTGTTGCCACTCCAAGCGTCAATTCATTGCCATCTGGCCCGTTTCACACATTCACAATCACAGACCAAGACAATACTAACCAGGCAGGAAATACTGACAACAGCAAAAATGTGCAAGGCCACCCTCTTCAACATTCAGCTCTGTCCCTGCAAGGATATCACCTGTCCCCGCGTCCGCCCCTTCGAGCGCGACGCCGCCTACGCGGGCAAGTTTCCCTCTCGCTCCCACATTATGACCGCGGACGAAGTCGTCCTGCCCCAGGGCCTCCCCTGTGCGACCCTCTTCCGCCTGCATGGCGAGTGCCTGATGGTGGGTGGCGGCGGCGACCTGGCCATGGTCGACGTCGCAGTGCGTCTCTGCCCGGAGCTGGAGCCCGCGTCGCTCGCCAACGGGGCCGTGACCGTCGCCGCGTCGTTGTGTTCGGAGTGCCGTGATGGGTGTGACCAGCGCGCGCCGACGGACGGTATGATCCGGACGCAACTTCGGGAGAGGAAAGAGTGGGAAGAGGCAAGAGGCCGAAAGAAGGAGGCGGAGATGCGTCGCCAGCAGGTTGCGAAAGAGCGGGCAGCAGATAGAACCCTAGGGGGTAGCAAGCGGTAAGTGGCCCCGGAGCACCTCCGAGGGCTTATAAGTGGGCATCGTGTGCTGATTGGCTCGACTTTTGGGTACAGTAGACTGTTTATGGAGCTTGATGAGGCATCCAGTTTTTATGTACACATGCAGCAGGTGATAAGTTACAAAGAGAAACATTGGCCAGACTGGGTGCAGAGCCAAGAAATCAAGAGACAAAAGTTGCCAACGGAGAGACGAAGTACCCATTTGATGTGATGTGCCACGCAGGTCGAAATATGTCAAAGCGCTATCTAATGTTCTATGGTTCCAGCCATCCCATTTAGGTATAGCCTCAAGTTGTGGATCCTAAAAGCATTCAATCAAAGATCACGATCAATCAAAAGTACCGATTACAGCGGCAGCCACAACTTGGACAAATAGGATTCGACCGCTTTACATGACCAGCTTGCTTCCATGGTACAAAGCCTCGTCCGCGTACTTGGACGCAACCTCGACGTCATCAACCGTCCGCTCGGGGAAGCCCTTGAAGGACTTGGCGAAGTGAGCGACGGAGTGGGCGACAAGCTGTGAGGATCGTGAGCATTCATTCATAGCGGTCACGGCAATTCGAGAAAGTGCGCCTACCTTGGTGTTGATCTCCCAAGCCTCCACGTCCACGTTGTCGAGGTTGTCGCACAGCTGGTGGTAGCACGGATCGTACCAATCACCGGCCTTGCCGCCGAAAAGCTTCTGCTCCTGCTTCGTCTTGACGCCCTCGGCGCCGGTGGCAATGCCACCGCCGGGAATCCCGTTGCGGATGAAGCCGTCGTAGTCGCTGCGACCATCGAAGGGAATGAACGTGTAGTTGAGGTCATGGGCCTCGTACCAGTCGACGTAGAGATCGCGGAGCTCCTCGGAACCGACCGGGTTCACGGCATTCGTCGCATTGTAGATCTGGTAAGCATAGTTGGGGCTGCCGAGCATGTCGTAGTCCATGAAGAGGCGGATCTTCTGGTTCTCGTCGGCCGGCAGAACCGAGACGTAGTAGTCGGATCCGAGGAGTCCCTCTTCTTCGCCAGCCCACCAGGCAAAGCGCACGCAGTTGTTGACGGTGAAGTTGGTCAGCTGGGTGGCAATCTCGAGAAGCGACAAGCTGCCCGATCCGTCGTCGTTGATGCCCGGCCCTTCAGCGACGCTGTCACTATGGCCGCCGAGCATGACGCAGTTGTCGGGGTCGCCACCTACCGTCTGGGCGATGATGTTGGTGGTTTGGATGGTGTCAACGACGGCGTCGATGTAGGCGATGGCGTCGACCGACTTGCCCTTGCGAAGCTTCTTGACGATGGGCTCTGCGTCGTCGTAGCCGAGGCCGAAGGTGGCAACGTGGTCCGGTGTCGGGGTTCCAAGAGTGCCGTGAACCGTCTCACTCTCGTAATTGTACACAACGGCGGCGACGGCACCGGCCTTGCCAGCGTTCGCAGACTTGGTGCCGAAGGGGCACGTGCCACGAAGAATGAGGGCGATGTTGCCGCGAACCTCAGCGGGGTAATCCGACTCATCGCAACCCTCGTGATCAACGAGGACCAGGTCGCCGTGGACGGGCTCCTTGTTCTTGGTGGGGGGTGTCAGGCTCATGGGCGAGGCAGACTTGGGCACCTTGTTGCCCAGAACAAGCCTCGACTCGAAAACATTGCCGGTGACGGCGGGGAATGACTGATTGGAGAGGGTGTAGTAGTCTCCCAGCTGGGCAATTGTCGAGTAGATGTAATCGAGAGTACCCAGATGGCCTGCACGAGATTCAGTCACTTCTCAAGCTGCTGTTGCATGGGGCATGATGTTTTGCTCATGCCGGACGACCAGACTCACCTTCGCTGCCGATGACTCGCGTGGGGTGGTTGTACTCTTCTTCACCAAGCTTGGCGATCTCGTACAGCTGCTTGGCCCGCTCGAAGAGGTTATCGCCCTTGATGAGATCCTGCAGGGCTTCGGAGTCGATGGACGGCTTGTCGCTTGAGGAGAGTGACCCAGGAACGCTGTGTTCAGGCTCATCAACCATGGGCGATTGGTCCATGCCTTGGGCCAGGGCACCAATGATAGAGGCGCCGCCAAGAGCGGCTGCGAGGCCCGTGAGACGCATGTTCCTGACCATTGGATCTTCACAAGATGAGACCACGAGAGGATGTGGCTTCTGATGGCGAGAGTGAGGTTGTTCGGCGAACGTTGAGATGAGGGAGGAAGGGAGGGAGTCAGAGAGTTGAGAGACCGTCAGTCACGTCGACCGATGTCGCGATCTCAACGCCGCTGATGGACGCAGCTGACCTCAGTCAACTTACGTAAACCGATAAAGCCGATAATGATAACGATGGGGTCTCCTTATCGAGCCAGCTCCTCAAACAAAATGGCCCAAGCTTCTCACAGGCTTCAGGCGGTAGGTACCTGTATCGCTTAGTCTCGGCCAAAGGGAACACACCAGACGAAAGCGGGCCCACCTTGGTGACTCAGCAGAGCTTGTAGACCCAGGCAGGACAGGCAGAACAGGCAATCAGCTGTACAGCTCATGCAGGGTCTGGGTATTAGCGTGAAACACTGCGCGTCAACACGCGCTTTACAGTGGAACCTCGGTGCCAAATACTTGGATCATGACTTCACCCCCTTTATGATCCTAATTTTGAACAGCCTGACCCCATCCCATCCCGTACCAACCTAAACCCACCCACCGCCCTTCCCTGCCCTGTTTCCTGTTGAAGCCATTCGGAAAACCGGCCCCCTCCCCCATACAATCCTCACAGCACAACACAATCAACCACTCTCAAGGCCGACCCTCCTCTAGCGTAATCGATGTCTCTTAGGTCCTCGAGACCCTCTCGCACACACCATACCACCGAACCCAGCAATGGTCCAGAGTTGGCGGCCCTGGGAAACGGAGAGTCAGCCATTGCCACTGGCGAACGGTGACGCCAACAGAGCCAACCCAACGCCTCCTCCACAAACCACCACCCTACCCAGCATCGTACGCCTACCACGCTCTCGTCATCCTATCCTGAGCCTCTCTTCTCGCTGACACGACACTCCTAGGCCTCACTCGTTGCCCCCCTTTCCGTGCGCGATGAGAACGCCCACACGGCGGCGGCGAGCAAAGGGAGACCGACGGCTCTCCCAGCGATAATCCCACTTGGCACCACCACAACACGCCCCCCTGCTCCGACGTCAGCGTATGCCTCTGCGTCACCATTACACCCTCCCACAACCACCACCCAGCTTCCCCCGATATCACACCCACCGACGGCCTATCTCCCGCCCGCAGCGCATCACCATGCTTCAACGGCATACCCACCACCGCCGACGACGTACCATCACACAACCACGGCACACCAGCCGATAGCCACCTCCAACCCACCCACGACATCATCAGCCCACGCCCCGACAATGCCAGAGGCACGAGACACCTCCCAAGCCACACTATCCACCAACCTCACGCCCTCCACCACCACCACAACCCATAAGAAGCGCAAGTCCGACGCCATCGAGGAGGCCCAGGCCCTACCCGAAATCGACGAGGATGACCCCCGCCTTGATCTCTGCGAGGACTCGGCCAACCAGATCCGCCGCAAGATCCGCAACTTCATCGAGGGCGGCTACATGAAGGTGGGCGAGTTCCAGACCGCCATCGGCTGCTCCCCGGCCTCATATCAGCGCTTCATGAAGCAGATCGGCCCCCACGTCGGCTACGGCAGCGACGTCTTCCACGGCGCCAACCGGTTCTTCCGCAAGCGCGAGCTGCAGGGTCTCAAGGCCGCGCCGGGCAAGAAGGTCCGCAGGGGCGTCGAGAGCAAGGACCTGGACGTCAGCGGCATCGTCCTCGACGGAGAGAAGGAGCAGGCTGTCAAGGTCTTCGACACGTGCGACGACGTCCGCCGCAAGATCAACGCCTTTCTGCGCAAGCCTGACGTCACCCAGGCGGCCTTCTGCCGGGAGATCGCCAAGAGCTTTCCTGGCGACCGCAAGGTGCAGTCGAAGCAGCTCAACGACTTCCTGGGCAAGAAGGGCGCCACGGCGGGCAACACGAGCTGCGTGTACTACGGGTCTTACGTCTTCTTCGAGAAGCACCGCCTCAAGGAGGGCAAGCCCAAGACGCAGATGCGTGAGGAGATGGAGACGATTCATCCCGGCGGCATGAACACCACCGAGGTCATGAACTACGTGACCTGCTTCGGCAACGAGCGGCCCTACACGGACAAGTATGGCCGCCTCGGCTTCACGCACGGCCCCGGCGGCCCATCCCGGTAGTCGAACCCGGTTGGGGGGGCTTGGTAGGATGAGGGATTCAGGAGGGTGTTGGTGGGGGGCGTCTGCAGCGTAATCCGGGAGCGTCGCCTTTTTCCTTTTCCTTTGTCACTGGCTAACTACACCGGCCGATCGGGTCTCCCCCACTGTATGTTTTTTGTATATTCCTAGAAAGATGCACCGCTGCTGTACAAAGTCGGGCCATCTGCCCGCTGTCGGTTGTCGAGTAATACCAGACGCGAGTCTCGACACCCTGGAACACTTGTCTGGGATGCATCATGCCTGTGCACATGTGTCTGTGGCACTGCAAGTGATTTGCCAATGGCCAGGCCTGCGCCTTGGGTAAGCACATTCCAAACTATCATGTCAATCACGAAGGATAATTTTATGTCGCATAAGACGCCAGCTTTAACATTTGCGGCAGCCATGCCGTAGTGAACGCAGTCTGGGCAGGCTCATCATGTAGCTGTCCTTCTGACATCTCGCAAAAGCAAATCTTACTTCAGTGGCACAGCATCGCCGCGGGTGGCTGCAGGGGGCTATATTTGGACCGATCTGAGTAGGTGGAACTCAACACGGGTCAAAGGTTACACATGACGCGTGCAAAGTCTGATGACCCTTGGAACAGACCACAGAGTCTCTTTCCCCATCCAATGATCCCGGAGTATGTCTGATTGGGGAAAGTTTACGATTAGGTTTCCCCATCATTCAGACATCGTTTACCTCAGTATCCTTGGACCCCAGTCGAATTTGTAGTCCTCGGCCCTGCAACTGCTATTTATCATTGCACCATATATCTCGGGGCTCTCCAGTGTTCTCCTTACTAGCTGGGTCATTCCGTCTTCTGCACACTGGCAGGCGTACCGTCCCTCACATTCGCCCAATCCACGCAATGGCTGACGCAGGACTCGCAGCAGTAGGCTCGGCGGCCCTGGCTGCTGTAGGAACTCAGATCACCACCACCGTTGGCCTCGTCGCAGGTGCCATCTGCGTCATGGCATTTTCCGACATTTTCCCCGGTGCCCTCAAAAGCCCTGAAAAGACACATGTCAGAGTTGCGGTCGCTCTCGACGACCCTGCCAAGCGGCGCGCCCATGTCAGCAGCGGTGCAGGAGGTAGCCTGCCCCATGTGTAAGTCGTGCTCGGCCAGGATCGCGACGCTCTCTGGGTCGACAAATGGCCCTTCAAGAGATCTGAGCTGACGATCGTGTCTGCAGCGCGCTCTACAACGACAAGGGTAAATACATTGGACACCAGCGCAATGAGTACCCGCTACCCATGTTTGGCCACGGGCGAGTCAAAGTCTCCGCCGGCAAGACTGTGAACATCGCAGTGAAACAGAAGAAAGGTGAAGAGGCGCATTACACAGTGTTTAGAGGTGAGAGGGATGGCATATGTCTCGCTTGGGCATCGATTCGATGGCCTACCGGTCAACAATTTCTCTGGCTCGGTGATGTTGCAAAATTATGCGGCGAGAAATGGTACTACAGCGGCGTTCAAAGCCCTGTCACCGGCATCCACCATGAGCCAGCCTGCTTTTGGGTCGGTAGTAAGCCAAGCCCCGGAAACAATCATGCTCGAGGTTTCCAGGTGTACTGGCCAGGATACCGGGTAGACGCCTGGAAGGGAAAGCATAATTCGAGCCACACGCTCCTGGATGGAAATGCCACGCAGCAGGCAAAGTCGAAAATCTGCGACCGCGGAGGGTCCATGTTTAAGGCCCATAGACCTTCATCGACCAAGGAGGACAAGATTTGGAAGAAATGCACGCTTCTGGGACATCTCAGGTGAGTGCCATCGCCGGGCCGCAGTTTATATTGCCAAATGTCCAGCTGGTTTTATTGCTTTTGGGCAAGGAACATGCTTGGGTTAACACGTCCGGAACTCAGCGAGAAGAACTTCCTTAAAAGGTACTGGGACGCATTACTCAAGGGGAATGAGAAGCGTGCGGCGAATTCTGTGGGACCGAGCTCAGGCAAACATCCAAGAAGCGACGACGACACTGGGCGTCATAAATTAGCAAATTCCGCTTCGGATCATGGCGGGAAGTCTGATCAGCTGGAGCCAAACCTTGCCCAGAGCACGCGTCCCAAGTTCAGGGGAAACGCCCGAATCCACTATCGAACAGTCCGCAGTGCTCCTTGGGCCAGCGACCTCGTTATCGACTCCTTGCCGCTAACAGCGCTGCTGAACTCTGCAACAGCGAGACTTCCCACGGCCCTGATTTCGTCAACACATTGGAAGGCCTCTTCTGCGACATGTCCAACAAAGTGCTCTATGCGATTTGCAATCAGAAAACACCCAACCCTCTTTCTTCCAATCATGTTTGTTTCGACGTGGCCAACCAGCAGCTTGTTCATGGCGGCGTTATCAAACGTACATCTCCGTACGCTGTTGTGCGCGATTGGCGAGCTCGCAGGAATCGGGATGGGCCCGCCATTGATATCAGGAGAGAAGTGTCAGCGAGAGACTAGCTTCTGTGATGAAAGGAAGGAATCCTTGGGTTTTAAACTTTGATTCACACACTATGTAGTGGTGTGGTTACTCGTAGGTCGGGTGATATGGGGTTTGATAAGGCCGTGTCTATCCTATGTCTCCAAAGAACGTCAAGATTTGGTAATGACTTTGTTCACGCCTGCAGAGTTTGATGGGGTTGGTAGTCATGAGGTACTGAGGGTTTGCCACAGGGAATTGCGCAATGTGTATAGGTAGTTTCGCCGCTCCAAGTGGAACTAGTCTGATCTTGGCTTTCGCATCTTTTTCAACAGTTGGATTAATTGGTGGGAGGGCCGCTGTATCCTTCTCCGTCGGTCAGGAAATATCCCATGCATCAACAGTAAGAGAAACAGAAGGGGCGTTCATTGTAAAGATGGGATTAGGCAGTGATGCTCTGCTCGATGAAGACGTGTTGACAACAACCGTGTCTTGGTCATTGCAGATTGCCAGGGTCCACTTGGTTCCAGAACATGGTCGCGAGCTTTGGCTTTTGGACCTCTTCCTCAACTAGGGGCTTCCAATCGGCTCAGTTCAAAGGTTGGTGGGAGGTTTCCGTATAGATTATCGAGTGCATGAAGCAATGGGCCATAATATATACCCGCCCGGGACTTCTATGGGCAGTTCAGGGTCCAGAGTGGTGATTCCTGGACGGATTGACACGTGGCGTAAACCAGGCTTGTCTGGCGACGCCCGTTTCCCACGTCCGTTGTTCACTTACACCACTGTCTTTGATCCAGTCTAGCCTGGGATTCGTACTGCAAAATCAGAATTCGCTTCGCTTGCGATCTTGTAGTGAAGGGTAGAGCCAAATGAAGAATTTGTTTGACAGGTCACTATGGTGTCCTTGGTTAGCTGCGAACTGCAACCTCGAGTAGGCGCCGCACCTTTGGGACGTCTCTCTTTGATCTGGGTTTTAATAGATGCTGGACCTAGTAGGATGTACGCAAGTCTATCATTCCGCGTGTTGACGAATCATGACGCTACATACCTTAGGTAAGGTACAATGCGTATGCCTGAGGGTAGTTAACCGTGCAGCAGAGCTGAATAATTAGCGCTTATTGGCGGAAGTCCAGTCAGGGCGGTAGAGTTTCACTTACAAAGTTCGGTTCCAGGCCGTAAGTGTTCGAGTAGGATATAACATTGAAGAATAGGTTCTATATCAAGTTTTCGACCATAGTTGGTTGGTTTAGATACCATATTAATGAGACTATCCTACATCGTACTAGTTGGCAAGCATGCATCGGTAGAGCAGATTTTCCCTCACAATCCGGGCTCATGCCAGCCGGAAAGGCGTTGAATGCTGCGAATTTCGCCTTCTCGGCGTAGTCGTTCTCACCGTGAATCAAATTTAGAAATGCGTACGAAAAGATAGATTCGACAGCCATGCGACGACGACGGAACTCGTCGCGGTCATATACTTCTTTCCTATTAAGCATGGTGTGAACTCAGAACGATTTCATCTTTTGCTGGAGCCGAACCACATGTCCTGATGATAAATACAGCCATTGTTTCTGTACGTATGGTGGCGGTGGCGGACTCAATGAGTTGTCCCAGCACCGGGCACAAACTCAACCCAGTGCTCGACACCCGTCGACTTATTGTTGGTGGTGTGTTGAGACACTACGCCTGACTGTTAATCAATTGTATAACTGACATTCAAATAGCCATTCTGTATCAAGTATTAGCACCCATGCACCCTTCTTGCCCCTTTCCTTCCCCAGACCTCCGTCGCCGGATGGTGCCAGTTTGACATGCCCCAGAAACATACCAGCATGATAGTGTGTACTTATTCAGAGTCGATTTTGGTGGTTTTGCAGTCTGAAGGCTTAACATCGTGCAGAACCGTCACTTTCATGGTAGTATCGGTATGTTGTCATAGTCAGAGGCAAAGTGAGCTAGTTGTCTCGATTTACCAGTGAATCGGATGGTAAGTTTCGTGGGTGAGGGTTAATAATACCCAAATCTCCCAATGATAAACCTTTCCCCTTTATGCGTGTGAATAGGACCTGTGTACCGTCTCCCGTTGATTGAAAAGTCCTCACCATCGCCAACCCTCAGTGCAAGCTGCCCACCTAGCTTTGAAATGACCGTCGCCCTCGTAAGTCTACCTTTCTCCCAAGAAATGTCAACCTGGAATCCTCCTTTAGTGATAAGACCCTTAACATCTCCAACAGGTGTTGCATCGACTGGGAGAGCAGGAAGAATATGCACGACACCTGCGTGTCCCTGGAGGAGCAATTCGGTGATGCCGCTCGCCAAACCGAAGTTTCCATCGATCTGGAAGCTCCTCCCTCTGTCCGATGAGTTCCATAGATTCTCCATGGCATAGTATCTCAACCATTCCTGCACCATCTTCCATGCAGCCTTGGAGTCGTAGAGTCGGGCATACATATTGATGAACCAGGTGATGCTCCAACCTGTTCCTCCAGAACCATTGTCAATACGGTGATTTAGAAGAACTCTGGCGGCGTCTGCGAGCGTTTTGTTGACGAGAGGAGAGAACTGAGAGGACGGATGGAGACCAAAGAGCGGAGAAATATGCCGGTGACCTGGTTCCTGCTCTTTGTACTCGCTTCGCCATTCTAGGATTTGTCCATACGACCCAATTTGCGTCGGCCGAATGAGCGACAGCAATTTCTTGGCAGACTTCACAGTCTCGTCGGACTGGCTAAGGCCTAAGACTTTGGCGGCTTCGAGAGCGCTCCGCATGACGTCCCGCATGAGTTGATTGTCCATCTCAATGCCGATGTCAACAGCACGGTTCTCCCCAGCGACACTCATGTCATTGGGGATCACAAAAGTGTTCTCGGGAGATAGAGAGGGGCCCGTTACCCGATAGCCCTGCCAGTCGAATGTGTAGCAATCAAGGAATGCCACTACATCCGCCAGAAACGGATATGCAGTGTTCCTAAGAAACTTCTTGTCGCCAGTGTACCGGTAGTGGTCCATCATGTGTTCCACAAGCCAAGTTGCGCCCATGGGCCACATTGTCGAAGGGGCATACTGGTCTGTAGGTGCAGGATCGCCCCATACGTCCAAGTTGTGGTGAAAAACAACGCCCGGACATCCGTAAAGATCCTTAGCCAGCTTCTTGCCTCTTGGATAGGCAACTTTCACCATAAGGTCAAATAGCGGCTCTTGGGTCTCGATCATGTTTGTCATGCCGGAAATCCAGTAGTTCATCTCCGTATTGATGTTGATCGTCCATTTGCCACCCCATCGGGCTCCAGTTGCGTTGTTCCAGACGCCTTGGAGATTCGATGGCAAGTCTATCTTTGCTTCGGTGTTCCGAGAAGAAGCCGCCAATAAATGGCGAGCGAAGTTCCAGGCGAGGGTTAATAATTCGATATCCGCCGTTTCATTCTGCCGGGCGGCTTTCACTCGCTGATCTGTAGGCAGACTTGCGAGTCCATCAGGTGATTTTCCAAGGTTGAGTGACGCTCGCTGTAGAAGCGCACTGGAATCAGCGAGAGCTTCTCTCTTCAGTCTTTCGAAGCCCTTCTTCACTGCTGCATCAAGCTTCCTTGTGACCTCCGTCTCTCGAGACTGAGGATCAGGAAACCGATAGCTTGTCTCGGTATCAAAGAAAATATCAATGGTCGTTGCCCCTGTAATAACTAACTTGTTGCCAGAAGCAGTGATATTTGCTACTCCAGTCAGTGGATCTGTCAAGTAGTAAAGGAACCTGAGATGACACACCTCCAGGGGCAACAAAACGAGCCTGACCAGTGAAAACAATTGGGTTTTGGTCCATCGGTTGTTCACTTTTCCCTTCCAATGTGATACTATTTATGCTGTCACTGGCTGAAGCATTGTTTGACAGAACATATCGTTGGCGGGTGAAGGTTGCGTTTGCTAGGAGAGCCCCGGGCTTGCTGGCCGTAATTCGAGCAGTAAGAACGCCGGCAGGATAACTCGCAACATATTCTCGACTATGAAAGGGTCAGTTTTCTTTCCAACCATTCGGCGCCATGCTTGATAGGGGTTTAATACATACCTATAATTGATTCCACCGTACGAATACTCAACACCAGAATTTCCCTTCCGGGTGTCGAGCCAACGGGTATAGTTGTCCATTTTCGAATGGCCGAATGCAAGGTTGAGGTTGCCAAAGTAACTGAAACTTCTCATTCCTATGAGATTATTGTCGCCCATCTTTGCTCTTACCAAGTCGTTGGCGGACGATATGTTTCCGGCTAGAAGCAAATCGCGAACAATTGGCAAGGCGTCGAGTCCATTCACAGGAGTGCGATCCTGCAAAGGTCCATTCCAAATGGAGTCTTCGGTAATGGTGATTACCTCGTCACCGCCACCAAAGATAGTGGCGCCCATTCTTCCATTGCCGATTGGCAGCGTTCCGACCTCCCATTGAGCTGCCGCAGCCGGCTCGGTGTACCGCAGGTACCGACTCCCGTCTAGAGCTGCCTTGCCGCCTGTGGTCAACAGAACGAGGCCCACGACAATGCCGAAAAGGTGGCGACTCATGACTAGAATGTACCAGTAAAAGGGTTTAGGATGATTCCTCTTTTTTGACTCCGAAAGATGGCCGAGTTACATATTGTTGAGGACGTACTATCCATTTAAAGCCTTTCCATGATATACACACTATTTTATAGGTCCTCCAGATCCTTTTTCCAGATATCCCCGAACACCCCATTCGGAGTCACCTGACTTGAAGAGATGGGCTATTGGCCGGCCCGTACGCCGGACGATTTAAAAGAAATCGCAAGGGTGTCAAAAAGATACGAATATCGGGGTTGCCGGGTTTTACGAGGCGCAAATTGGGGACTGAAACTGTCGGATACGTGGAACGTACCCTGTCTCTCATGTCAGAGTGGGCTTAGTAGATCAAGCAGCCAAAATGTATGTTCTTGTCCTTGTTCTTGTCCTTGTTCTTGAAGCTACTGGGGCATTTTGCCAGCTCTCCCATTCGTCTTGGGGCGGGGTGGTTCAGTTTATTCCACACCTTCACCTCCCTAGTCGTAGAGTATGATTTTGTCCGGCAGCCCCGTTTTCTAGCGCGGTTTAACCGAACAGTACGGTCATCTAACAGAAACCAATGGTGGAATAAAATCTGTATATCTGTGAGACTAACAGCCTTTAATCAAACGGTGCCAACTTGTTTGGGCTCATCGATGTATGGGGGCTTAGTGGTCGGGTTTTTGTGGAGAAGTGCGGGGAACTCCACTTCCGCTTAGACGATGGCGCAAAAGTGCCCCCAGGTTCGCACTTGATGATCGTTTCGTCCTACCTGGGGATATATCCGTACCAATGGGCTTACTAGACTTCCGTCGGATGAACTCCGTGATCTTCCCCGGGGATTGGAAAGCCTATGATACTATTCCCCTTTTCAACTAGGGCCATACGGCTGGCGGCCCCGTACCTCGTCCGAAGACAAGACGGCAAGTAGTTGAAGCTTCGGGGTTTGTATTTTGGCAAATACCCAATCGTTGATCATATTCTACGAATGGTTTAACAAAGGCCTCATTCTATAGATAGTTTGTTTGCGAATTTAAATACAACATAAAGTATACGATCATTTTCGTTCTCAAAAACATGGCACTCGGTTGAAACCCAACCCAGAGCACCGATCACCCAAGGTCTGCACATTCTATGACTCTTGCTCAATTAGCCGCTCACGCAATTGGGGTCTTGAAAGCTCCAAATTCCAAAACCCATCTCCAGGTGCCGTCCGTCGTATTGGTTGGCTCAGAGCCCAGCTGGACCTGTCTGCAGAAGGTCTAGGCGGGCATATCTTCGACTTGTACCATTATGTTGCCCGATCAACATGGCTTGGAGGAGACTGGAAGGACATCGAGATGAATGAAGCTTCTCCATACTGGTTCAACTATATAGTGCCCTTGGCATGGTCCTTAGATAATGCAAGGTTGAAAGCGCAGGCCAAGGCTTATCTGGAAGATGTTCTCGGCCACCAAACCGAAGATGGATGGATCGGGCCAGAGAAATCACGCTAGACCTGGGATGTCTGGGCTAGATCATTGCTTCTGTCGGGCCTGACAGTAAGCCTCACGACCACGTTGAACCAATGCCAGTTTCTGACCATATTTCCAGCAATGTGCGGGAGCTGATCCTTCCAAATCGGATCGGATTGTCGATAGCTTGCACAGGTTTGTCAATATTACCCATTTAATGCTCCAGAACAACTCCTCGGGACTGCCTCAAGATCGGAGCCAAGGAGACAAATTCGACCCTTTGGTTTTGGTGTTTCCGGCACTCATGAGCTTCCATTCTCTTTGATGTGGCTGTATGAGAATCTGCACGTGATGCTGGCAACATGATACTCGACACCATCAAACTCATCTGCTAGCCAAAATCGCGGATCTTGAAGCCCGGCTTGACAAGTTGGAAGAAGACGAGAATCGAGACCTGTAACGCCAACAAGACTGGCGATTCCCTCTCATGGGGCTGCCACCTGAAGTACGCGTCCTTATATGGGAGAACGCTCTGCCACATTGCCGTGTTCTCCGCTTCACCGAGCTGCTACTAGTCGGACTCGAGTTTGGCCAAATGGTCTTTTGTTTTGCCCGCCCACTAATATTGCTACACGTCGTAGTGAATCTCATTGGATTGCCCTTGGACATTTTAAGCCTTTCTTTGAGAAGGGACCGAAAACAAGATATCCAGACCCATATAAGCCCGGTCCAAGGGTAACATTCTCTACCTCGACTGCAGTGACGCGTTTTCCAGTGGACTTGTGTCAGGTGTCGTTGCAGGTAGAGTGAAGAAGTCCCTCAATAGTTCGCTCCGCAGTCAATTCGCAGATATAGCGGTATTGAACATCTAAAGTCTGCCCCCTCCGCAGCGAAAGGGGGCGCTCTGAAGCTCTTGTATACGGTCTCGAGCCCCCGTAGTGGCTCCGCCCCCCTCGGGTAGCTCCCGGGCGCACCTAGTCATCGTTGGTCCGCAGCTTAAGCCCTGGCAGCTCGCTACGATATGGCATGAAATAAACGAAGTCGAGTCGATCGCTATCTCAAAGGATGAAGCCACAGGCCAATGGTGGCACGCCCTATCTTCAGGGCATGAAGACGGTTTTTGCTGGTCAATGCCCAAGGAGGCCCATGGTCATCGAACCGGTCCTGTGCTATGACCGACCTATCACTGGACCCTACTGGAGAGCAGATCGAAGCGAAATGGACCAGACTCCTCGCCGAAGAAAGGGCCAGCAAAACCACGAGCGCACATATGTAGGAAGACACAATGTGGACGGTTTATGCCGGAAAACACCAAGGCGTCATCCCGGCCCTGCAGTGGGCCAAGACTGACAGAGAGAAAGAGACAACGTCCGGAGAAAGTTTCCCATCCGCACCAACAATCAATCGACCATCCCATCATCAGGCAAACCAAAAGCCATTCAGCATAGCCGAGAGAATACAAAAAGTAAATAGCCAAGTGCCTCTCTTGATAGTCAGAGAACCAGAAAACCATCACAGCGCTGATTGTCCATCCAAAGCTGACAAGAGATGAGTTGGAGAAAGTAAACTTGCACGCGGACACAGGCTGTGCGCCGGTGGTGGCAATGATATTGTGCAGCACCTGTCTGTGGAAATTCTCTTTCTTCCCTTGTAAGAGGTGTGGCGGGTGCGCAGAATGGCATCACCACTCACGTCCTCCACCGTTTTCAGGCTCCCTGAAAAGGCTGTATCGTCCGCCATGATGTCGTGTAGGTAGGCATTTTGGGCGTGCTACGGGATGTAGGAAAAGAGCGACTTGTAGGCCGCTGACGGTACTATTGGATGAGATCAGAGCAGCTGTGCCGTTTCCAGTAGCCCGAGCTGGATACGCCTGGACACAGGCACGGAGTACAGCCAGTACGAAGGATTGCTTTACTATCTCGGTAGGCTGATATACTCCTCCATCCGCAGCGAGGTCTTTCTAGGTGACTTGATCAAAATATATCTTGTGTCAATCATGGCTATGTTCATGCCTTATGTTCAGCACTGGGTGGCTAGACGACCTACCGTTTCTTTGGAACTATGTTGGTCTTTAACATAGACCATCACCACGCCGTCCCACCACTGCACGGCAGTACCCCTCGAGTCCAGGAATGTCTATTGCTAACTCAAAGACGGTTCGAGTACCAGGAGATTACCCCGCAACCTTTTCCGGGATCATCGTCCACCACCAAGAGAAGGAGGTACCTCACGCAGCCTAGCGGAATCACCCCGGGCCTTTCTCCGTTCTTAGATTACACTGTTTTAGAAGCTTCCCCGCTACCCCGCCATTGCCTAACGTCGATGCTCGTCACATCCGTCGGCCTTAGTTAGTTCTATCTCAGCGGCCCGAGACTTCTGCCGCAAGTATATTTATTGTTTTACATAGTCTGTGTGCCCCTATGATCATCTGAATGACGACTGACTTTCTTACCCTAATCAATTCTCTGCCTTGATGTATGCTCGCTCAGCATGGCACGTCCTATTTTCAAAGTTCTGTTTTGGATTTTTACATCCATCATCGTGGCCGGACCTGTCTCTGGCCTCCCATCATGTCGTGAGTATAAGGGACGTGGGTTTACCCACCCAGGCGTGCTACACTCGTGCTCCGACCTGGCACGAATCCAAAGAATAAAGGCATCCACCAATGAGCCCTGGGTTTCAGCTTGGAACTCCGTCATTACAGACGCCTTGCCAGTGTTTCGCGCCTCGTACGCTATGCGAGGGCCACTTGACTGGGTGGCAAAACAGCCCTCCAACCAGACACATCACTACATACACGAGGACGGGCGCTCGGCATACTACGCTGCCGTTGCCTGGTTTGCCACCGGAGACCAACGCTGGCTCGACCGTAGTCTCACAATCATCCGCGCCTGGGCCAAGACGCTCAACGGCCTTCGCGATTACATCTACGGCGGGACTGGTATGCATCATATGTCGGCGGCAGCAGAAATACTTCGAGCAAGTCCAGAGTCTGGCTGGACAAGTGCCGATACGCAAGCCTATGTGGGCATGTACAATCGAATTACGGCGGACTGGCGCCGGTTCTCCAACTTTTCACTCGGCCTCGACCAGGATACCATGTTTGGAAACCAAGGACTACTCGGAAACTTGGGACTTCTAGGTCTCGCAGTCTTTGCCGAGGACGTCGAGGTATATGACCGTGTCATTGAGCGTGCCACTTACGGACGGTCACAGCACCCAAACGACGACTGGGCGTTGAATCGTTTTGTCAATAACGTCACCAGTCAGTTTGTTGAGGCCGGCCGGGACCAGGCCCATTCAGCACTTTATGTGACAGGAATGTCTCTGATGGCAGAGACGGTGAACATCCAGGGCAAGGTTGGAAAGCGATATGCAAACTTATACGAATGGGGAAACAACATGCCCTTCAAACGGGGCATGCTCCACTGGATCGAGTACAACGTCGGCAAAACGGTGCCCTACGAGCCTCTCTATAACGTTGAGAACGGGAGAAACTACCTAACCATCTCGCCCTTGTACCGAGGCCGGCTCACAGGTCGCATGAGCCCCTCCAACCCGGATACGTTCCTCGCCCCGGCCTATTACTACTACGCCACCAAGGGCGGATTGACAGCATCGCAGCTTGACTCAGTGAGATATTTTCTGGAATATTCTGGCCCTGGTACGTCAGATGGCGGTTTATTCGGCTGGGCTTAACCGGTTCTGACACCCTTTCTCTTAGGCTACGAAAATGCATTCTGGGGTGATGACGCAGTAGCGAATATTGTCTACGGACCAAAACCAACAGAAGGGGGCGCATTCTTGACAGTCATCGACGGCCAGGCAACCAAGGTCAAAGAAGAAAATGATTGGATTGCGCAGCTAAGCAGTCGTACGACTGTCTCGTACTCCGGAAATGTCTTCACAAAATCTGTGACGCAGCAGCCCTACGTCAATATCAGGGCCCGAGTCCCTGCAGGGTCGACCACCTTGATCTTACGTAATGGGACCGTGGATGGGTTCATTCTTGCGCAAGGAACGGTGACGAATACCTCTTTTGTCGATCAGAAGTGGAAGCTAAACGGGCCAAGTTCGTTTACGTTCAACATGATTTTGTTCCTGTCCGCATCGGAACGAGTGGACATAGAGAGTATTCAGCCGAGCGCATGATTGAGAGAGATCACCCGTTGCCAGGTAGTGGTTTCGACTCCCTGTTTCGTCATCCCGTATTAGAAGAACTATTTGAATGAAATCCTCCTTGAACTCAACATCTTTCCTCCGCTCACCAACTCCGCTTGTGATGAATTTAGGTAATATTTTATCATGATGCGTACAGCGTCTCCCCGTCGCCTACAACCATTAAGGTTAGCGTCCTTTAAGGCTACCTTAGGTTCGACATCAACAACATGATATACGCAGGGGGTAACACGAATAGGTTGTGAGAATCATTTTTCGACGCGGGAGGCTAAGGCTACTACTTTCTTTACTCCAATCAGGAGAGTCTACGATCCTACAGGTTCGATCGAGGCAATCTCCGCATCCTAGGAAGTTGGAAGAAATGTGATGAGGTTGTAGTTGGTGCTGTTGTTGCCCGTCGGGTTAAGATTGTGGGAGGACTCGTCACCTCGGCCCACGACCCCTTTAGCGAGAATACATACATCTATAATTCCGTTTCGAAGATGAATTGGCACATGGCGATTGCGACCTCGGGCGTTGATATTGGTTATGAGCCGCAGCGAGGTGGTCCTGTCGAAGGGGCCGCCTGCCTAAGTGATCGCAGCACCGGCTTCGATGATTCGGGGCTTAAGTCTCCTTGCTTGACCTCCTTAGCGTTGCCTTTGATGGCAGCCATATACGCTCGCCCTTCATACTTGTGTGGGCCAAAAGACAAGCAAAGCCGGTCATCTCCCCAAAATGCCATCCCTGCAAACTTGGAGGGTTAGCCCAATTCCCCTACAATCCGGTTCTACTCCACGTATCTGGTCCTTGAAGCTCCAAGATGTGCCTTACAATCGCGAGCTCCTTGCAACTCAAGTCCTCTTTGATGACATAGTAGTAAGCAGGTGCCAGGAAGGTGTCTGGGCGACCGCGGCCTGAGAGCTGCCCTCTGCCTTGAGTGGAAATCGCGTCACAAAATCTCACCTTACTTTTTAGATCAACCAGCTTGTTTGTCTCGAACTCGACATTGTGGTCCATATTGTGCTTGAGCTAGAATACCATGCTTCTTTTGCACGGCCTCTCATGACCCCATCTAAAAGTATTAGCGTATGTCTCTCCCAACCGGCCCTGAATATTGATGGTCGCTCCCATGAGGTCCATGCCGGTAGTAGGCAGAGCGGTGTACGGCTGATCGCGACTAGTCTCGACGAGCTGGTCGGTAGCGTTAAAGTCGAACTGGTTCAGGGCCCAGTCATGCCCGTCCCACTGACCCCTGCCATATTTAGCACGTTCTATGATACGGTCGTATACTCTTACGCCGTCGCTAAAGACAGTAAGGCCGAGCAGACTAAAAGTGCCTAGTACGCCCTGATTTCTGAAGAGATCGTTTTATTTAAGACCCTACCGGAGATCTTCACGATCTTGACAGCGGCGCTCAGCGACGAGATGTCCCGTGGATTGGATAGTCCCGTACATTTTAACATATGCCTCAGTATCGTTGGTGCGGCATCCTGATTGGGGGCTGGCGTGGAGGATCTCCGCCGCGGCTGACATATGGTGCATTTTCGTGCCGCCGTAGATATAATCACGGATGACGTAGAGTGTTCTTGGTTCTTGCCCACTCACCTACGATGTTGATGCTGCGGCCCAGTGAATACTGTTCACCCGTGACAAACCACGCGACGGCGGAATAGTAGGCAGAGCAGCTACCATCATAGATCCAATGGTGAGTGCGTTGGCGGGCTCGCGTAGCAACCATCGAGGAGCCCTCGCACAGCATAGTTGCCGTTCTTCTGTGTCACGTCGCCCGTCAAAAATGAAATGGAAGAGTAGAGTGAGGGGGTTCAAAGACGTTCTTATGGTTGAGCGGAAAAGCGGCGCATGTCGGATTAGGCGCTTAGCCCCACCAGGAAGGCGGCCGAAGTCGGCAGCGAATGTGCATTCCGTCACTTTACTTGTGTATATCATCTGATAAACGCGATGAATGAAGAATTGAGTACTCACAAACCACAGGACAGGGTGACCCCGTCCCGCGACTCGCCGAAGCCATGCCTGGCGGGGCAGAACCGAGCCAGCTTTGGCATAGTGCACGCCCTTGTGGAAACATGACTTGGGCATATGAGTGGGTTCCTGCTCTTGGCATGTAGCGCTTCGGCCCAGCAGCTTTTCAATAAAACATGCGCATCTCCGTTCCCATCAACCATGTCATCGAAATATTGCTGACAGAGGTCGAACAAAGGTATATCTGCGTGCATTAGTGCATCTCGGCACTCGTAGTCTGCCCCCAGTGCTACCTCATGCTGACACATCCTCAGGCAAAGCAGGCTGTAAGCAATGTCCGCCGGCAAACCAATCAATGTTCTGGTCTATGGACTCGGGGCGTCAGTAAACACAATCACGATGGACTCCACGAACAAAAGCTGATAATAATTTTGCAGCATTGGATCATTCTACGCTTTCATTCTCAGTAGAAGCCCGAGAGTGCACCTGACAGTTGCAGCCCGATCCAATTTCAGTGCGGTGAAAGAAGGAGGCATTGTTATGAACAGCGAAAACCATGGGCATCATACCATTATACCTAGAAAAGGTATGTCAAGGAAGTCTGATTTAATAACCCTTGCTGATGCCGTGTAGTCATTCAAAATGTAGCTCAAGCTGGTGAAAAATTTGACTTGATCGTCTGCGCCAACAAGGCGCTCGACCAAGAAGCTTCGGCCGCCCAGATCTCCCCGGCTGTTGACGAGGAGAAGACTACTATTGCCATCATCCAAAACGGCGTTGGCAATGAAGAGCCTTTTCGAAAACGATTTCCCCGCACGACCATCATATCCTGTGTGGTAAGTTTGAGGCCTTGGACCGTAGACGTGGGCACTACTGACCATTGATTTAAAATTCATATCAGACCTGGACTGCAGCTACCCAGCCCCAGCCCGGCTACTTTACTCAGGCAAAATCCGAGGACCTGCAAATTGGACTGTATCCCAACGATCATGTCGATCCTTGCAGCGAACAGAAGAAGCTGGACGAATTCTCGGCTTTGCTGGCCCAAGGGAAGACCATTCACGAAGTCGTGCCAAACATCCAGGTTCTGCGCTGGGAAAAGGTTGTTTGGAACGTGGCTTGGAACTCTCTCACCACTCTTACAATGCTTGACACACATGCCTGGCTGAGCTCGTCTCCTGGCGCAACCGACATGACACGGAAACTCATGGCGGAGGTAATTGATGTCGCCCGAAAATGCAACGTGCCACTAGAGTACGATCTAGTCGACCGCTTGATCAGCAGAATATTGTCCATAGGCACTATCAGCAGCAGCATGCTAAGTGACTATAAGGCTGGACGTCAGATGGAGGTCGAGATCATTCTTGGATATCCGCTCAAGAAGGGAAAAGACCTTGGGGTACCCACACCAATGCTAGAGGCTCTGTATACAATTTTGGTGGCTGTGAACGGTCGTTTGGCCGCAGCATGATGCCATACAAGATAAATCACATGATAAAGTGGTGTCGAAATGAATACTGCGTCCGACTTACACGGGGGTGTATGCAGACATAATCTGACGAGCTTGCCGCTGCGGCAGTGGCAGTTATGCCGCCGGCCCATGCACCTGAACTACCGACTTGAACCCTTTGTTCCTTACCCACTCGCACCTCGCGAAATTTGCAATCCCAACAAGATCTCGAGTGGCCATTGTTATAAAGCTGATTCGCTGCATGCCGGGTGTCAGCTTACACCTGACTGCATACGTTTCTGGGACTGTGTGGAGCTCGAGGCCCAGGGTGTCAGCGTCACTCCACCAAATCAAGGTTTGCTTAGGTGTTGGCAGTTGTGGATCAAGATGACTTCCATGTCAATCAAGCTCTTATTTAACCAGGCCAGCCGCCCTCACAAGGGCAGACAATGCATTCTGGCCCCTGTCTTCTTTCATCGATTCAGCCAAGCTTTTACTCCGACACCATGTCAGAAGATCAGAAGCCCGTTGTTCTTGTTGCCCATGGGGCGTGGCACCGTCCTCTGCATTATCGCCTTTTAATTCAAGCCTTGAAAGATCGAGGGTACACAGTCCTGGCTCCACCGAACGCGACCTCCGGACACAGTGACTCCGTCATCGGCAAAACACACAAAGATGATGTGAAGCGCATCCACGATGACCTGTTGCCCTACCTAGATGACGGGAAGAAGGCGATCATTATAGCGCATAGCTACGGCGGCGTCCCTGGCACCATGGCTATTGAGGGACAAACAGTCGCAGAAAGAGAAGCGCGCGGCGTCAGAGGTGGCATTATTTCCATCATCTACGTCGCTTGCGGCCTCCCCACCCAAAAGGGCATATCCATGCTGGATGCAATTGGCGGCAAATGGTCGCCGATGCCGTTTTACACTGTTGGAGTAAGACTGACCCCCTTACGAAAGAGCATTGGACCTAACAGGATTGCAGGAGCACACACTTCCACTGAAGCTTGAGGCAGCAGAAGAGGCATTCTACGGCGACGTGGACAAGAGTCTAAGGGCCGACGCTGCTGCCTATCTAGCGGATCAAAGCCTGAAGCCCTATGTGGATAGAATCGACTTTATCGCCGAGGATGTCAAGATATCCAAGACATATGTCATGTGCAAGCAGGACACAGCCGTGCCTTACACTGTGCAACAATTTGTTGCCAAGGCCTCTGGGTCTCGGATCATTGAGTTTGACTGTGGTCATAGTCCTTTTCTGAAGGATGCTGAAAGAGAGGAGCTTGTGAAACTCGTCGACAGCGCCTCGGCGACGTGAGAATCACACCCAATGTATCACAGAACGCACATGAAGCCCCACGCGTCCGTGGAAGAAAGATCTCCACAACTCGACGTACCCAGGCTAAGACTACGAGTGAATAGCTATTGGGTACAAATATGACAGTTTCTGGCTAGAACCTTACTACGGGTGGTTATGTGTGGAGACCACACCAGTGGATGGTGTACAATGCTTGAGAAGAGGGTCGAGAGTAAACCTGTGAGCCATCAAAGAGGGACGGGGGTTTATTAGACCACCGTTGCGCAGAAACAGCTAAATGCAGAGGGATCTCCAGTCCGGAACTGACTATGGGGCTTTTATGGGCGTCAGCCTACCACTGATTACACTATGATGGGTACCTATCCAACGGTGATAATTCGTAAGGGATGGCACTGGTAATGAGAATGTGCTCTAGAACCTTGTGGGTCTGTATACAGCTTGAACCGTCACCTGAGAGGCAAACCCCCACCTTGACCACAAGGATTGCCTCGCCTTCTTTGCCCATAGCTAACAGATTCTCGAGAAAGACCTCAGTCATGTATCCTCCTCGACGCCTCGGGCTGCTTAGACACCATCAACGCTCCACTCGTTCGGGAAGGCCCCACATGCCCCAGCAATTACGTTGTTTTTGTTGTCGTTGAAGAAGCGCTGGCCGGCGGTGGCAGTGCTACACAAGTGAGCAGGGGTTCTGCCCTTCCCGCCGCACGTCCTACCGGGCCAAATGCAGTCGCGCGTAGCCACATGACGGATCTGGGGAGCGGCAAAACGGCCGGAGAAGCGCTGAGCGATGCGCCACTTGATCATTACACAGACCGGCACCAGCGGACCTGTGACAGCCGAGGGAGACACAGCGACGCGGCTGGACTAGGAATGTGCTGTCGGTCATACCATTAAGCCGATTCACCAGCGTGATCATCTGGGGACCGTCGCCAAAACCGAAATGGGTGATACACGAGACCACTAGGGCGAAGATGTAAGTGATTAGTTGACCTAAAAGTACCTTAGACATGGGTAGTAGACGTACCGGCTGATAGCGCTTGCTCAGCTCCCTCTCGGCGAGAGCTGCTGGGCCGTCCTCCACCTTAGAATGGCTGTCATCCACATAGGGGGCTGTGTGAATAGAGAGACCAGGATGCTCTTTCTGGACCTGAGCTTCGATATCCTAACAGCCGGTCAGCCCTTTGGCTACATTCGACCCTGATGTTTTAGAATAGGGGAATCTGTACCTCGACGCTGAATCCTGTGTACTCAACCACGGGGCCGCCCTTTTCCAGAGGACCTTTGAAGATGTACTCAACGTCTGGGACATCGTTGTCATTACGATCAAGCAGCTTTATAAACATCAGTGACTTGAGGCAGTGCAGAAGGTTCTGGGATTCGACATACCTCGACAGGGACGGCGGCGCAGGCTGCGACGGTCACCAGACCCAGGAGAGTAAGACCGATCTTCATGATGGCTGTAGTACGTTGGCGTTTTGACAAGAAGATATGCGGCGAGAATCTGGAGAAGATTGGTCGGATGCTCTGGTTGCTAAGATGTTTGCTCATGGAGACAGGAAAGGCCCCACCTTTATACCAAAAAAGTCAATGGTCCAACTCTCTGGTGCTGGACGAGCCCTTACTGCCAATATTTCGTAATACTTTGAACGTATGCATCATTCAGCCACAGGTCCAGGAACATGACAAGCGATGTACACAATGCCATGTGTGAAGCCATCTTAAATCTTACACTGGCCGAAAGAAGCTCTCGCCACAGGTGCCAGGACGGCACAGTCACTGTCTGGTGAGAACTCGTCCACTCAAATTCATTCAAAGTCACTCAAAATTCGCTCACTCAAGGAACAGGGACTTCTGTATCATCTTGGCCTCCTTAGCTTTCGTCTAGCGTTGCCAAAAGCTGGCGACACAGGCTTCATTTTCGAGTTTGCGCAGTCAGGGCTGCAATTGAGCCTAAATTACCATACCAGCCTGTGGCGGACTGCAGCAGTGGAAGGTGAAGACGGAACAGTACTTGAGTGACGTTGATCTGTGTCTGTTTGGCGCTGGTGAACTGACCTGGTTGCATGTTCAAGAAGCGCACACGGCTTGGAGGATATATCGTACGAAGGGGATGAAAAGGATTGAGCTGCTCGGCTGTATTTGAAGGGTGACCCATTGAAACTATTACCATGGGTACTGGTGCTGCTCGTGTTCTTGACTAAGATCCAATCCTCGGTCTACCTGTGATTGATGTTCCTTGTCCAAATAATCCAGTAGAATCTCGCCATACTTCTCTTTGCCCTTGTAGCGGCTCACATCGGCCCCCCAGCTTCTGATAGCGCTCGCCAACCGACCTGGCACGAAGTCCTCTTGCGAGATATCAACAACCGGGCAAAAGTAGGTCCTGATTGTGAACACGATTGCCTTCGTCTTCGGTAGCCTTCGCAGTGTTTGCCTCTCGGAACGAAACCAGTGGTGCTCAATGGCCTTGTTCTTGGTGGCGGTATCCCAGCTTGCCGTTGGTGAATCCTCGCTCCCGATGCTCGAACTCCACGCAAGATTATCGTCAACTTGCATGAAGTAGTTGTGTCGGGCGTATAGCTCTTCTGGTCGCAGACGGGAGAAAAACTTCTTCATGCCTCGCTCGAGCTTCTCGCGGAATTGAGGAACGTCGCCACTTGTGTGAATTTCCGATAGGGACATGCCAAATTTGTTGCTGAGTCGCCAAAACCCGGGGAGCAAGATAGCGCCAGAGAGGAGGTAATACTGGCCGTCTTCGGGACTCTCTACCATGATTGCGAGATCGTCCTGGACTAGACGGGCACACGTCGTAATAGGATCCTCCGTCAATTCATGGGCCATCGTATTGAA
Organism: Verticillium tricorpus MUCL 9792; assembly: GCA_000732205.1. Taxonomy (NCBI): domain Eukaryota; kingdom Fungi; phylum Ascomycota; class Sordariomycetes; order Glomerellales; family Plectosphaerellaceae; genus Verticillium; species Verticillium tricorpus. The sequence goes on from JPET01000004.1 coordinate 3,799,585, forward strand.
CGACTCTCCAGACCAGAGGTTTTTGATGCCCACGTCGGTCCGCTCAAACAAGGAAGGGTAACGACAAGGAAGATAATTGACCAGCTCCTCCAGTAACTCCAGAGCGGCAGGGTACGCCTGTGGTGCTGTTCTTGAACAGACGCTGCCACGTTCAGCGATTCGTCGTGACTTATCGGCATGATATTTGGGATATTGGTTATCCAGTTGTATCCAGTCATGGTGTTGAATGGCCCTGAGGCCCATGTTCACGATGTATTTTGGGCCATAGCGGAACGACCTGTAAGGTAAAGGGTTTGTGTGTTTCATCGACCAGTTGGGATATGGGGGCGGACTCGGAAACCGGAAGTTCGATGGCCAAAGATCATCTGGCGCCGCCTTGGTTTTCTTGACGCTTGGTAAGGACCGTTGATAGATCTGTCCGAAGATATCACGAGGTAGGTAGAAAATGCCGATGATACCGACGAGCGTGACCAAAGCCAGCAATATGTATAGCTCTTGCGGTAGAGCATGGATATGGCTCCTTACATTTGTGAGGCTCATGGCTTCCCTTTGTCGTTATTCTATTGTGCGGTGGTAGTGACGATAGAGATGAGCAGAAGTGCAGTCAAAGAAAGCGGGGTATGGGATCTCGGAGAGGAGGAGGCCAGCTTTTACTTAATAAAGCAATGTCTCACCCCTTATCTCTGTCCCCCTCTGCTTGGGGGGTCACGCGGCCTGCCTCTCGGGCGAGTTCGGTGATACAATGCTTGGTGTGAACCAATTGCCGACCGTGCATCCACATCTGTATCGGTTGGTGATGCGAGCGGGGAAGATAAAGACAAGCCTTCGCGTCCTTGGGATAGTCATAGATGACGAAATTCTGATCTAATAGCATTACTTACCGCCCGGTCACACAGGAACTGCTTGATCCAATATCTCACGCAGTTGCTCTTATTCAAAGGCAGACCCACCCCTAGCATTGATTATCAGCAAGAAAATGAAAGCAGCGTTGGGCTTGTCAGTCGGTCTTGTCTCCCGCGAAAAGACAGATTGGTAAAGTCGACCTGTGAAAACCGAATGTCAAATACGCTTGTGTTGATTACGATATGCAAGACTATCGAACTTGTGCTTCGTTGACAAACAAAGCGCTATTTCTAGGATCACACGAAGGGCCTCAGGGGACTATGGGTCACAGGGGTAGGGATGGAACCAGAGGACATGAGCAAGGCCTTCCCAGCCGCTTTCCGTGTGCAATTCATTCTGAAATCGAGCGGTCCGTAGCCTAACACATTAACCATCCATCACCTTTGTCTTGTGACGCTCTTTCCGAAAACCTGGTTGCAACCACTGTTTTTTTGAAAACATTGATGATGAGCCTTTGACAATGGTATTCAAATATGGCAGCTAGAATAACACGTTAACCCACAAGTGTGGTTCTATCTAATAAAGATACTATCAAAATGTACGGCTAGAAGCACGTTTCAACTCACTCGTGAGTTGTACGAATTGGTGCTTGCCACTACTCACCCACCTGGCCCTTAAACTCTTCAAGCTAGATATCAACCCGGATTCTACAATTTTGAGCTCCGAATTTCTCCATTTTAGGCAGATTACTATCTGAACGGTAGCTTTACTGCTGTGTTGAAGCGGGCCGGTGCCGCTGGTATCCCATCCGTAGCCGTGGTATCAAGTGAGTGATGACTTACCCCGCAGCACCAAACGGCCAGGCTACGCCTAATTCCAGGCGTCGACGTGCGCACCTTGGCATGCGTTACGTCATAAGTCAGCGGATGTTAGCGGCTTCCAGCGGCATGGTTCCGGCCTTCATCTTGTCTGAGATGCATGCGAGGATTCCCTAGTTGAGACATGGAAGGGTACAGGCATGGCGTTGTGCACCGTTGGAGGAGGCTCGGCGGGTACTTTGGGGAATGGGGCTGGTAAAGAAGGCTGATGATGAAATGAACGTGGCATCACGCCTCCATTGACATCCTGGGATTCGACGATCGTTTTTACACACCAAGGGGGCCCACACAGGGGGGACCACACAGAGATGAACACTCGGGGGTATCTAAGATGCGTCACACAAGAAGGCCTGGCCATGCTCTATGACAGCAAGTGATGTCGATTGCTGTAGACTTTGACGAAGTTTCCTCACCCGTCAGGATCCAGTTCAAACAGAGCGTGGCACGCGACGCAATCGGCGCTGCTTACTGTTACCCGTCTGGCGCTATACAGACCAACAAGACCGAGCTGGCTGGCCGATCTATCTCCACAGGGTCTGGGGTCTGGCAACGCACGCAAACCAAAGCACAAGACTACCATCACAGTTCTCCCATCACCCCAGCCACGTCTTCTCCTCACACAGCCCGGACGCATCCTTTGAACCCGCCATCTTTGCCCAGTGAGCCCCCGGGAGATACGAGCTTGGGATAATGCGGGGGAGTAGGTCGAGATGTTCTAATCCCCGCACTTCCTAGCCACTTTTGCTAGCTTCAGGGGTACCGGTTATCGACAGGGGCCCAATCAGCAGCTCCATGGGCGATTGGAATACTGGAAGGATGGATAAGAACCAGTGCGATCCCCGCAATGCCAACGGGAAGAGGCAGGTCAAGAAACAAAGCCCCTGTTCGCCATGCTTTAGCGCCAGAGCTCAGGCCGTCGCGATGGAGCTCAACCGTTGCTCGTCCGTGTGGGACGACGCGGAACTACGCACTACCTGGATGAGGAAGGTGAATTCCCAAGATGCTCATTTTGCCCCGAGCTTCTGGACGCCTGCCTGCGCCTTCGCCAGCCACCTCCTCGCCAGCTCTCTCGAGCTGCCTTTTCTCGGCCAGCTTCCACATCATCACTCTGGCTCGCCCTTGGCTGCAGCAAGCCCAACAGCCCAATCGGTCGATCCCCAGGACCAAATGACCGTGTCCATCATTGCTCTTGCGGTCGAAAGTCAAGTAGCCAAGGGAAGACTAGGATCTTGGCCACAGGCCCCTCCTCACTCCCACCTGCGCTATGATCTGCCACCACGAGCTACCTGCCCTGCCCGTCCGTCCTTGAAGCTTCCGATGCTGTATGACAGAATGTTATCACCGCCAATGCAACCCCTTCACGCCCTGGACTCGGGTTACATGGCCACCGCGTGGCCCACATCGTCGGGTGGTACGCCGAACCCCAGCTTACGGCGCTTATTAACCTGCTCGTCTGGAGCTCAAGATAAAATGCACCCATCGCCGCTGATCCTACCGTAGCTTTGTCCCTCTCTCTCCGGCACCAGAAAGCAGTCATAGCCAACTACTGTCGAGACGTGAGCCTCTGCCGCCAATCCCCCAAACGTCATCATGAGAACCTCCACTGTTATCGCGGCCGCCCTGCCCCTCGCGGCCGCCAAGGTGTCGTACGACGGCTTCAAGGCCTTCTCCATCAACAGCCACCAGAGTTTTGATGCCGTCGAGGAGTCCTTGGCTGGCCTCAACTATGTCTCCCTTAGCTGCCAGGATGACCACGACCACCTCGACATTGCTATTGCGCCCGAGGACCTCGCCGCTTTCGAGGCTCTGAACCTCGACGCCAAGGTCACCATCGAGGACTTTGGCGCGGAGCTCGCTGGAGAGGGTGACTTCGAATCCTACACTGGTAAGCATAGGGTACGAGGCTTCCTGTATTGTTCGTTGTGACTAAGACATTCCATCAGCTACGCGCAAAATCAAGGGTCGCAGCGCGCAGGACCTCCCTGACATGTCGTACTTCAACTCATACCATGAGTTCGACGACCACCTCCAGTACCTCGAGGACCTGCACGCCGCGTTCCCCGATAACTCGGAGATCTACACCGCAGGCGAGTCGCTGGAGGGCCGCCCCATCAAGGGCATTCACCTTTGGGGACGTGACGGTCCTGGCAAGCACGAGGCCATCGTACGCAGACTACTCCACTCAGACTTGACTCAAATGTGTTCAAGCTGACCAAACCCTAGATCTGGCACGGCACTGTCCACGCCCGTGAGTGGATCGTGGCTCCTGTAAGTCATGGATGAGATGGTGTGGCTCGACGTTGAGTATGGACTAACAACCTTCAGACCGTAGAGTACATGACCTACAGGCTCATCGAGGGGTACACCAAGCGCGCCTGCAGCTCCGTTCGCGTCCTTGATAACCATGACTTCTACATCATGCCTGTTGTGAACCCCGATGGTATGTCTCTGTCGGCTCCAGACCTACAAAAGATCTGCATTTCTCTGACATATCCCAGGATTCGTCTACACCTACACTGATGACCGCATGTGGCGCAAGAACCGTCAGGTCCGCGCCGGCGCCTCATGTGTCGGCACTGACATCAACCGCAACTGGCCCTACAAGTGGGACGTTCCCGGCGGTTCTTCCACCAACCCCTGCTCCGAGACGTACCGCGGCCTCGCCCCTGGCGACACCCCTGAGATGCAGGTCCTGACCAACCACACTCTCGGCCTCACCGAGACCACCGGCATCAAGTTCTTCGTCGACTGGCACGCCTTCAGCCAGCTTATCATGCTTCCCTATGGCTACAGCTGCACTGAGACCGCCGAGAACAACGACTACCAGATGAAGCTCGCCGCCGGTGTCAACGAGGCCATCAAGAGCGTCAATGGGCTCAACTTTGTCTTCGGTCCTACCTGCCCCACCATCTACCAGACCTCCGGTGTCTCCATGGACTGGGCCTACGACGTTGCCGGCGCCGAACTGTCTTGGGGCTTTGAGCTCCGGCCCCGCACCGCGGGCCAAGGCGGCTTCATCCTGCCTCCCACCCAGATTCTGCCCTCCGGCGAGGAGAACTGGGCTGGTATGAAGTGGCTGTTTGCCAACTTCTAAGCAAATATTTCAGAGGAGAGATCCTCGGTGTACATATGACGCGACCTACGACCTTAATCTGTCACCAGGCAGACCTCATGCTCAAATAAAATAATGTCGCTTGTGCTCATGAAGAAGTGCTCTGTCTGGGTTCATATTCTTGTTCTGCTCGCCCCGAGTCAAATATGTTCCAGAAGCTGGTGACGTGTGTGCGTAATCGGAGGCCGCAGTTGGAGAGGGCGTTGCTTTGGTGCTTGGAAACATCGACATTTGAAACTTGGATGGAACGCGTTCCCTTCAAACTATCAAAGAGGCGGGTGAAGCGCACCACTATTATGTGGATTGTGTCCCTTCATCCTGTCTGTCGCCTATGAATCCTGTGATGTTATCTCAGCCGGCTCCGCTTGGAGCACGATCCTTCTTGTTATACAAGTCATGCATCTTATTCAGGCATTTACAAGCACCCTGCCACCCGCATATGTCCTCATGAAGTACCAGGGTCGCTTCACTACCCTCACCTTGGCTCGTAACCCGCCACTAAAGAGCTGTCTGGTCCTCGCGCCGCTCACGAACTGGCAATGTAAGAAGTATGGCACAGTCGCTTTTGAAGAACTCTGCTGGTGGGACTCGAGCGCCCGGGGCGCATTCTCAACGGTCATGACCTGCGCCACAATCGTCCACTCTTACGGCAAAACCTCCCCCGGTCAGATCGGCAGGCACCATCTCGGATGTTCCGGGTGAGTTTGTAACGGATAAGGTGGGCATTTGGATGAAAGGATGGTGGTTACTGAAGCCATCCACACATCCGGCAATGGATCGAATCAGAGACAGCCTAGAAGGCTACTTGAACGCCCCTTAGCATGGGCAGCTTGTAGCTGCGTTGGACCACGTTTTGGCTGTCCGGCGCCGACGCGGAGGTCGACGGCGGGATCCCGGGCTTGCTCGGGAGGGTGTTCGGTGGGCTCAAGCGCTGACGGAGGCTTGTCACGAGCGTCCGTCTCCTCAACTCAACGCTACAGCTGACAATAAGATTACAGGGCTAAGATGGATGGGATAAAAACAAAGGAGTCGCAGGCGTCCTCGTCACCGCTTGCTGCAGATAGTAGTGGAGAATAGGTCGATTGACTACCAGGGCGTCAAGGCATGCGCTTTCCAGTCTCCCAGAATGGGAGAAACAAGTGTAATGCCACCAGTCTCGGATGGGCATTTACCGCTGTAGATCAGCGCAGCACTGCCCCAGAGCGGGGAAATCCATCGCCCGTTCTCCAACCGCCAGGCGCCGAAACGCAGATCATGATCCTTTGGGCGATTCCTCTAGTGTAGCTATGGCGCTTTAGGGAACCTTGAGCCCTGCTCTTGGTGACGTTGCTGTGCATGTCGTCACCGTTCAGCCGCCCGGGTCACGATCATGGCCCTCCTACAAACCACCAAAGCCTACTAAACCAACTTGGCTCCGAGGCCTTCCAGATTTGTGATCGCCACCCCGTTGTCCATCAGGGAATGACCGAAGCAGGGGATCGCGTATCGTCCGCTACCGTCGCCAATCGACCGCTTTGCCATGCAGCAAAAGGTCTCTCACAAGAAATCGCGTCGGGGTTGCAACGATTGCAAGAGGAGACACATCAAGGTCAGGCCATTCATGGTGCAGCGTTACCTCATCCCCCGTGATTATTACGCGTATTACCACACGCCAGCGCGACGAGATACCTCTAGCAACACCAGCCAGCTGACCTCGCCCATAGTGCGACGAGCAAAGTCCGTCATGTGCGAATTGTAGCATCCGCGACATCACCTGCGTTTATCCATCTCGGCAGAAAAAGACGGCCACCAAGCGATGGCTCGAGCCAAAGCTGCAGCCCGCGGACGCTTCCCGGTGCTGCTCCGAGCTGCAGGTGTCATCTTCTAGCTTGTCAGCCGCCTCTTGCACACCATCATCGGCGGCTAGGCGAGAGTCGTCTTCAGCCCAGACCACACGTTCCTCAACGATATCAACCCCTTCGGCCGCCAGCTTCTCGAGCACGCCGACGTCGAACAGGCTTCTCGAGCTGGAGCTCATGAACACCTGGTCCTGCAAGTCGTGGCTGGGCCTCCACGCCATCAAAGGCTGCGACGCGCTCCTCCTGTCCGGCCTCCCTCGAAACGCCCTTGAGCACAGCTACCTTCTCAATGGCATCTTCGCCATAGCAGCCATAGACCTGGCCAGGCAGACAGCGAGCGACAAGAGTGTCAAGATGTACACCCGCGCCGCCCTCGAGTACGGCAACAAAGCCAGCACGCAGTTCCGCACGGCGCTGACGACCGCGACGTCCGCCGACATCCACCTGCTGTACTATTTCGCGACGTTGGCATCCGTGCTGAACTTTGCCATGCCCAGCCGCCATGCCACCGCTCTCGAAAACCTCGACATGTCGTTCAACCTGTTCCTGGGGTCCTTCCGGATCGCGGGCACAGACCTCGACTGGCTGATGAAGAGCCCCTGCTCCCTGGCCCTCGCGGCGAAGCAGCTCCCCGTGTCGCCCGCGCTGAGGGACGGGCTCGACTACCAAACCACGGTCGCCATCGCGAGAATGACGTCGCTGAGCGAGGCCGTGCGCGTCCCCGGTCGACTGCCCGGAGAGCCCGGCGGCTTCGCAAGCGAGGTGTCACCGTACCCGGCGACCATCGCGCAGGCGCAGGACTGCTTCGCGCAGGAACTGGATGATCCGGTCAAGGGGTTCTTCCTGACCGTCGTGGCGGTCGGGGGCCGGGAGTTTGCGGCGGTGGTGCAGCAGCGAGAGCCTGTTGCGTTGTTCATCATCATGTACTGGGCGGTGCTCATGCATCGCTCGGGCAGGGACGGCCAGATGTGGTGGATCGGAGCGACTGGCAGGAACCTGGTCCAAGAGATATCAGAGCTGCTTCAGTTATCGCCGATCGGGTCCATGGTGGATGTGAGGGAGGGGATCAAGTGGGCGAGGCGGGAGGTTGAGCTTCTGCCGTTGGCAGGCAGCCTGTTGCCCGACTTGCCAATTGGGAATTCTTGGGAACACTATCCGTATCACGAAGGGACTCGGATTCCGCAACAGCTTAGGGATCGTCGTCGCTTTGCTCAGAAGTAATGTTTATAGATTGATCATAGGCTGGAGTTTGTAATGTTGAGGGGGTTCTGAAGGATCGCCACCCGTTATTGAGGAGACGTTGGCTAAGTTGCCTACCTTTTTGGTACTCGGGAATCCTAACCCTCCTTGAGATCATTATCACGCATCTCTGGGGAGATACTCATCACACGAAAGCTGCGGAGGGAATTCGTAGGTAATGCCGAATTCGTTGACAGACGTTCCTAGCACCACCAGCTTCCCTCGTGATGGCTGCTTCGAACAAGATTATCCTGGCTTAGAACTGAAAACCCCTTGCGTAAGAGAAGAATATCATAGTTCGGCACCTATCCCTCAATCCTTCCCCGTCAACTCATCTTGACCTTGATCTTGACCTTGACCTTGACCTTGACCCTGACCCTCACCCTGACCTCAACTCATATAATCCCAGCTGTCAGGTGGTGTCAGCTGTCCAGGGCTTTCTCCAGCTGGCCACCCTGGATGCGATGTCGGCCTTGGTGCCAAGCCAATCATGACCCGCTGATCGATCTAATCTTATCAGATCATCTTCTGCCCGGTCTCCGAGGCTTGGTCTCGTCATCTGACCCGAGATGCCGCACTCCTGCCGTCGTTCATTTCTCAACATCACCACCGCATCCATCGACCAAGCGCCCGACCGCAAGCCAGCATCGATGGATTCGACAGAGGAACCTCGCTGGCTACGAGAAGCCCTTCGATCTTCTATTCTCTACGACCATGTCATCTCCACCTCCCAACAGGGCGGCCGGCATGGTGGCAACTCGCAGCGCGATCCCGCACAGCTCGCGTATCTGCGGCAATTGATCGCTGCTCTCCTCGAAGGTCGCCGTTTGGTCGCGACATACAATTTCGTCCTGCTAGCGATCCTAGGTGTATTTACAGCCCTTCACTTTCGAGAGAGGCTTGTCATGTCGAGCTGGTGGAGAGCCAGGCGCAGATCTCGAGCTATCCGAGGCCATGTCGCTTCAGTCTTATCCGATCGCTCGGATCAGCGAACCGGTACCGCTTCTTCCTCATCAAGCAGTACGATCCAGGGCACAGCGACGCCGCCCGAGCCTCTGAAAGGCGAGGGCGAGCTGGACGGTGAGCGGCGCCCCCTCCTGGGACACTCGCCTGCGTTTGGCAGCACTGGCTCGCCATCACGATCGGGACCCATCGCCTTCGTATCGTCATGGCTCGCCTATCAGCCTCAGCCGATCCCCGTATTGAACAAGACGCTTCCTTCAAATGGTACATCGCTGTTCGTGCTCTCCTTCTTCGGGTTGAACACCTTCTACCAATTCTACAAGGCCCCTCTCGTCGGGAACCTCATGTTTGCGTTTGCAGACCGGGCCGGATGCATCTTCGTCGCCAACCTACCGCTCCTGTATCTACTGGCAGCGAAGAACCAACCCCTGAAGTACCTGACCGGCCAATCATACGAGGCTCTCAACATCTTCCATCGCCGCGTTGGCGAGCTGCTCTGCCTGGAGGCCGCGGTGCACTTTGGCGGCATGCTCGCCTTTCAGTTCTTCAAGCCAGAGTGGCTCATGCGAGGCACCATCTGGGAGTTTCTACAGCACCGCCTCGTGCTCCTTGGTATCGGTGCTTTCGTCTGCTACGAGCTTCTCTACCTGTCGTCGCTGGGGAGCTTCCGGCAGCGGTGGTACGAGCTGTTCCTCGCCTCCCACGTCGTGTTGCAGATCAGCGCCCTCGTCTTCCTCTGGCTGCACTATCACACGGCCAGACCCTTCGTCGCGGCGTCCCTGGCCATTTTTACCATTGATCGACTCGTCTGGCGACTCATCGTCAAGCAGACGACGCTCTCGGCGGATCTCACCGTGCTGCCCGACGGCGACACCATCATGCTGTCTGCCAACTGGGACCTCTCCGCGGCTCCGCGGTCGCAAAGGGGCATCAAAGCCGGGTGGAAGCCAACAGACCACGTCTTCCTGACAGTGCCGGCTCTGGGTCGGACGCACGCGCTGCAGGCCCACCCCTTTACGATTGCATCAGCTGCACCATCAGCTGCACCATCATCTGCCGGCATCGACGACGGCAGCGGAGGTGCCGTGGCCACGCATGCCTGGTTTAATCTATTGATCCGCGCGCACTCTGGCTTCACGAGAGACCTCCTCCACTACGCCCACAGGCACACATCCGTCTCCGTCCGGCTCGATGGGCCGTACGGTTCCTCGCACGCGATGGACACTTTACGAGCGGCAGACGATGTGATCCTCGTCGCCGGGGGTTCCGGCATAGCCGTGACCTTCCCTCTGGCGTGGGCTCTGTTGATGGAGCAGCAGCAGCAGCAGCAGCAACAAGGGCAAGGCGACAGGGAAAGGGAAAGGGGCTCTTCGTCCGCGCTGGAGTCGGGCGGCGAGGGGAAGGACATTGCTCGGAGAGTGCGCCTGCTGTGGATCATCCACTCTGACGAGCACCGATATTGGGTTCCCGGGTCGCTGCTGGACGACCTCGTCGCCGCGGGGCTGGACCTTGTCGTTCCGAGGCCTACGGCTGTTGCCGGCCGACCGGATGTCCAGGGCCACGTGCAGGGCTGGATTGGCCAGGCGGATGCCGGAGGAAGAAATGCCCGCGTGCTCGTGTCGGGGCCGGATGGTCTCAATCGGGTGGTGAGGAACAGCTGTTCGCAGGCGCTGCGGCGGGGAGCTGACGTTGAGGTTGTCGTTGAGAAGTTCGGGTGGTAGCTGCATGCGCTCGGGTTCTGAAATGAAGCGCGTAAGCCAAAACAACCGTCCAGTGTTCCTTATTGATTGCGAGAGATGTGACAGGGCCTTTGCGTCCTTGCAAGGGCCGGGCCGTGACACGAGACGCTGGCGGCTGTGAAAGCGTGAAGCGCTCGCGCCATGGTGCGAGCAGAGTCAAGTGGTCGTCTGGGATCGGCCGAGATGATTTCAGCTTCTGGAACGCCCGATCCCCGTTCGTGGAAGAAACACTCCAGGCCGACCCCTCGACAGCTAGCCCTGCAGCCCTGCTGCCTTTCTCCGGGAGTGTCTCTTGTTGGGATCTTCCTTGGCAATGGGAGATGCAAGTCACGGCAAGCCTGGGATGGACACACGCTTGAGTGCCGCATTTCCCGCCCAGCGCAACCACACCTCTGGAGACGGTGCATTATTCTCCGTCCAGCAGGAGAGGGGGATGAGATTATAGCAAGATGAGAAGGGGTCGGCGTGTCCACGCGTGAGTGGAGGCATCTGGCGGTCCCCGCTGCGCTTCGCACGCGTGACGGCCACAGCGCTGGGTTTCCGGCAATGCGGCACACGATTCAGGGGATCGATTCCTGAAGTGGACCGGAGCGTGAGCCAACTTCGGCTGATTCCGCGGGCTGGCGATAGATAGTGCTACTCTAAGATGAGCTAACGGGAAAGGGGGCGTTCGGCAGTGGTGCTTGTTCGGACGTGATCAGATTCGAGATGAGGTTGTGGAGGAGGTGATCGTGGCCGGTGGCTCGACTGGAGATATAGTTGAGGCGTTCTGCTCAGATCTCTGAGGTCTTGTCTTTCTTGTTCTACAACGACGTTCTCTCCTCTTTGAGTTCATCGCATCAGTCTCTCGTTCTCCAGTCACTCTTTTTTTCCATTCTTCTCATCCCGATTCTTCTATTCACCAGCTTTACCATCAGATCACCAGTCGACATCATGCGTACCTCCATCACCCTCACCGCGGCACTGGCTGCCCTCCTCCAGACGGCGGCTGCCGTGACCGGCGCCGCTGAAGGCTTCGCCAAGGGCGTGACCGGTGGCGGCAGCGCCACCACCGTGTACCCCTCGACCACGGCCGAGCTCGTCAGCTACCTCGGCGACTCGTCCGCTCGCAACATTGTCCTCACCAAGACGTTCGACTTCACCGGCTCCGAGGGCACCGTCTCCGAGCAGGGCTGCGCGCCCTACGGCACCGGCAGCAAGTGCCAGGTCGCCATCAACAAGGACAACTGGTGCGGCAACTACCAGCCCAACGCCGCCAAGGTGTCGGTCAAGTACGACAAGGCGGCGTTCAACCCCATCATCGTCAAGTCCAACAAGTCCCTCGTCGGCCAGGGCAGCAAGGGCGTCATCAAGGGCAAGGGCCTGCGCATCACGGGCGGCGCCAAGAACATCATCGTCCAGAACGTCCACATCACCGGCCTCAACCCGCAGTACGTCTGGGGCGGCGACGCCATCACGCTCGACGGCTCGGACATGGTCTGGATCGACCACGTCAAGACGTCCCTCATCGGCCGCCAGCACATCGTCCTCGGCAACGGCGCCAACGGCCGCGTGACCATCTCCAACAGCGAGATCGACGGCCAGACCTCGTGGTCCGCCACCTGCGACAACCACCACTACTGGGGCCTCTACCTCACCGGCAAGAACGATCTCGTCACCCTCAAGGGCAACTACATCCACCACACCAGCGGCCGCGCCCCCAAGGTCGGCGCCAACACGCTGCTGCACGCCGTCAACAACTACTTCTACGACAACACCGGCCACGCCTTCGAGGGCGACGACACGGCCATGATCCTCGCCGAGGGCAACATCTTCCAGAACGTCAAGGCCTCCCTCGACTCCAAGTTCCCCGGCCGCATGTTCTCCTCCCCCGACACCAACACCAACAAGAACTGCGCCTCGGCCCTCGGCCGCAACTGCCAGCTCAACGCCTACGGCAGCTCCGGCTCCCTGTCCGGCTCCAACACGGGCATCCTGTCCAACTTCAAGGGCAAGAACATTGCCTCGGCCGGCCTCGCCAACACGGCCAACGACGCCGTCACCAAGGCCGGCTTCGGCAAGATCTAATGACCTGGCCGTGTGTTGTTCGTTCTCGATGAGAGGCGGAGGAGGATCGTCTCGCGGCTCGGCGTGAGGGTGGAACCACGCATGGAAATCTTCTGTTGTACATATCTACCTTCGATACATATTTACCGTCGTTCCGGAGCGATGTAAATAATTTTCCATACCACATCATTTTCGTTTTTTTGGCTTGAACTGACATCCTCTGACGTGCGCCGCTGAACTTGCCAGCAAGCCAAGACCATGCTTATCTGTTCTCGCCGATCGTCAATCAGTAGTTCGGCGTGCCGAGCGCCCTAGTCTCACTGGTGACACCTCGACTGCGCGATCTGAGACTTCCCCAGCTACCATTTACTTTCCAACGGGGGCCCGTGGGCGCGTCGTCGATCGCCGATGGGATCAGCCTGTGGGATCGACCCGAACGGCCGCCTTGCGAGGAAGAAGTGGACAGAGCCAAGCGAGGAGACAAAAAGTCTCGACAGTAGCACGCACGTAGCACGTCGCATGGAGAAGCGATCGCTGCGCTGCTGCTGCTCTCCCGCGCGTGTCTCCGCTTCGTCACCACCGTGCTCGCTGGGACGGAAAGATGGGACGGAGTGGAGGGATCATCGACCGTCACATTGTGATGGATGCGGTCGCGCGGTTCGAATGCAACCCACCCCCCCAAGTGCCCAGACCGCGATTGCGCGGGGAGCGTCACGTCCGTTCCATCCTTCGCGGACGCGCCCGAGAGGCACAGACGGAGCGGATAAGGGATCGGAGATACGCGCGGGGGCTCGAGTCTCCGCGCCAGAAACGGAGGAGGCATGGAAGGCCTCGTTCTCCTGCTGGGGGTTTTTTTCTTTCGCAGAGTCAGAATGATCCGATCACGACAAAGACACCACGTCCCTGATGAATAAGCCTGAAAACCAGACCTGTGCTCCTGGACAATACCCCGGAATCAAACTGATCCCGACTGGCAGCGCTGACGCCATGGTGCGCGGCTGAGCCTGCCAGGTACCGCTCGCGCTGCGCGCACTACTGCCGGCATGAGTCGCGCCATCATGTCAAGTAAAGTGACAAGCAGGGCCTGGACCTTCTGGCCGCCGTGACACCGCTGGCCTTCTACGCGTCAGGCCCACGCGGAGCGCCGTTTGCGACACCGTTGACCCCGGGAGTCGCTGCGAGTCGTGTGCCGCGCGCGGCTGGCCGGGCTCGCTGGCTTTCCCGGCTTTCTCTTGGGACTTGGCTCTGTCACTGGCACGCGGAGACGTCGGCCTGAACGACTTGAGCGTGGCGAACACGCTGCGGTCCGTGACGTGATGTCGATACGACAGGGGGGAGGGGGAGGGGGGCTCGGAGAGGACTCGGGGGCACTCGAGCTGTTTTGGGTTTAAGATGAAGGGATTGAGAAGGGTCACTGGGACGGGACTCTCCAATGTAGGTACGCGGACAGCAGGATCCAGGCCTGGCAGAAAACCCCGCGTTCCTGTTCCTGGATGCAGTGCAGGCCGGCTATGTGTGCCTGCGATTTCTTGGCTGCAACCCACCTTATCAATACTCTCATGCAGAGACGCACAGGCATGCTGGGGGGGGAGTCGTAGTAAAGGAGTTGTTCATCAAAGTAGGGCAGCGAGTGAAGCACCAGAGCCATGGTTCATGCAGGACCAAGACTGGGCCGCGCCGTGGAGGAAGACGAAGATGGTGTGCGAGACCTGGTCGCGCGAACTCACCTGCTCTCATTGCGGAAACCTGCTTCCATCGAGAGGCAGTGAGAGCCTCCAGCGTCTGCAAGCTCTGTTCCGGTAGAGACCTTACGTGTACCACGGTTGAAAACCTGGTCTGCGATCAAGAAATTTCAGCGGCCCTCGTCAGTCTTGTTGCCCCCGCGAGTCAGCCCTCCCACGAGTCCGAAACCTGACCCTCTGGACCGTCTGCCCCACGTGTACTTGTACTGACAAGTCCAAGCCCATGCGGCATTGGGCAGGGATCGGCAGGCTTTATCTCCTAAAGCGCCACCCGAGCATCGGCCATCAGCACTTTAACGGCGGCGGCAGTGGGCATCCTTCTTGTCTGGGCCCTCCCTCTGGTGGGTAGGCGGGGGGCTCACTCAGCAGGAGAGCCAGCTTACCAAGAAGCAAAGGTCCGCTGCAAACATACAGAACGCGTTCTTCAGGCCTCTGGCTCGGCTGTCGACCTCGGATCGGAGGAAGAGGATGGCCTGTATCGTGTCCAGAGGACCGGGGATCCAAGTAAGGCAGGTAGTATCTCCCGCCGCGATGTCACGGTAGGCAGCCCGTCGCGGTAAGGCCGGACAGACTTGCGCCTCCTTTCGGGCTGTCCGGCGACGGAAGACGTGCTCGCCCCGAACGAGTCGACAACCACGTCGCCCGCCCTTGAGCCACCCTCGACACACGTCATCTACGGTCTTCTCGCCGCCTTGCAGAAGTTGCCAAGGCTCCGGGAACTCTGCTTTCGGCCATGCTTTCATTTCAGGACAGAGGGGACTTAATATCCGATGCCTTGTCACAGCTAGAAGCACGCTTGAACCGACCCTTCGTCCAAGTACCTTAATTTATGGGCCACCTCGTGGGGCTGACACCCTGCCATGCTACCTTCCCTTGCCTGAATGGCCGTGCTTGGGTACATCGATACTTGCTCTAGCTTTGGTGTGTGTGTTCCTGCAGCCTTGGTCGGCCTTGGTCGTCATCCCGGCCGCGCCAGTCTGTGGTACAGGGTGGGGGAGACTGAGGAAAGATGGGATGGTATAAGAACGCCGGTTGGGACGACGTCGATTCTCACCCGAACTCCTGGGTACTCCTGCAAGCTATTCTCTCTTTCACACATCCAGCAAGGCCCGGAGCCACCTTTGATACCCCCCCCTAACGCCCTCGATCCAACCCCGTCCACGTTCTCTATCACCAATCAGTAAACTCCAACCAGAGCCTCAAGATGCGTGCTGCTGTCCTCGTCTCTCTCGCCACCGGCGCCCTCGCCGCCCGCCCTTTCCTCTCGGAGCCCGACACGGGCATTGAGCAGGTCCTCGGCGACACTCCCGAGGGAACCCTCCCCAACATCACCGACCTCGTCGGTCTCCCCGACTTCGAGTGGGCCGCCAGGCGTTACCTCCCCATCGAGAACTACACCTACTACATGAACGGTGCCGGCGGCGAGTGGTCTGCTCGCAACAACCTCGAGGTCTTCCACCGCTACAACTGGCGTGCCCGCCAGCTGGTCGACATCACCGGCCTCCCCGAGACGATCCCGTACGTCTTATGCTTGGAGCTGTGCCTGCAGAGCGAGTACTGATAATGTTACAGCACCACCATCCTCGGCCACAACTTCTCCGCCCCCTTCTTCATCTCGCCCTGCGCGCGTGGTGTCGCCGGCCACCCCGATGCCGAGCTGAACCTCGTCAAGGGTGCCGGCAACGGTGACATCCTCTACATGGTATGCACTTTTCTCGGCAAGAGGTCAGGATTAATGCTAACATGACGCAGCCCTCTGCTTTCGCCAGCAAGTCGGCCGCCGAGATCAGCGCCGCCAAGGCCGAGGGCCAGGTTGTTTTCCAGCAGGTATGTCGCGACTCATGCATGAGAAAACCCCGTCGAGAAAACATTCTGACTCGTGTGACAGCTGTACCTCAACGCCAACTTCACCTCCGACTCGGCCACGATCCGCAACTTCGAGGCCGCCGGTGTTGACGCCTTCGTCCTGACCATTGACTCCTCCGCCGGCAGCAACAGGCAGCGCGCCAACCGCTTCGGTGTCGGCTCTGCCAACACCCAGCTGACCAAGCTCACCGTGAGTGATCCCCAACCTCCACCGGGCCTCTGACTCGGCGGCATCGCCGTGTAAATGAAGGACCACAGCGCTGACTCGCACAAACAGTGGGACTACTACGAGCAGCTCAAGAACGTCACCCGCCTCCCCATCGCCGTCAAGGGCGTCACGAGCGTCGAGACCGCCAAGAAGGCCATCGAGCACAAGGTTCCCGCCATCATGATCTCCAACCACGGTGGCCGCAGCTTCGACGGCTCTCCCTCTTCCCTCGAGATCCTCCTCGAGATCAACGAGAAGGCCCCCGAGATCCTCACCCAGACCGAGATCTGGGCCGACGGTGGTGTCCGCTACGGCGGTGACATCCTCAAGCTCCTCGCCCTCGGCGCCACCGCCGTCGGTGTCGGCCGCCCCTACATGTTCGCCAACGTCTACGGTACCGAGGGCGTCGAGAAGGTCACCGACCTGCTGAAGCGCGAGCTGATCGTCGATGCCGGCAACCTGGGCCTCGAGAGCCTGAAGGACATCGACATGAGCTACGTCAACTGGACCCCCAACCACTGGTACTCTTGAACGGTGTCTTGACCGCGGATCGAAAGTGTGCTTTTCATACCCCCTCATTTTTCCTTGTACATATTGGTCTGAGACCTGCATGGATATATACCACTTGGTGCAGGCGTGGGTGATTTCGCCGGGTCGGCAGTAGCATAGATAAAGGCCCAAAAACGATTCTACCATAAGATTGATGTGCACTTGCGAGTGTCGTGTGTTTTGCGCGTCATATTGTCCCTCGAAAGGCTGCCTTTTTCGGAAAACTACTTGGATTTGACCTCGTCTCTGGCCGCAGTCTGGGAGGCTCCATACGATGGATCCTTGGCGGAAATTACAGCTCCATGATGCAGCTAAAGCGTTTCGCGTGCAAAGAGAGAATCGTGTGGAAGAAAGTTGCTTGTTTGATTACCCTTGGCAGTGGATACCCAAGCAACATGAATCGCATCAGGTGTAAGGACTGGTTTTCAGTTTCGTGTAAATCCATTCTTCTACCAAACTTTTCAACGATCACTCAGACTCAACAGCGGTCTCCTCCTCGCCAGTGGGCGCCCATTCGACGTGGATGAAGTCGGTGCTGCTGTCAAAGTCGGCCTCAGCAAACTCGCCCAAGATGAGATCGCCCTCGCCGGGCACTTCGTCCTGTCACAGTAGTCGTCTGGTAAGCATTCATCACTCTACTCGGACACAATGTGCCATCGTATGCATCTGCGGGACGACTTACCCTCTTGTGGGGAAGGCCCATAAACGAGCCCGCCGACCAGTGAAGGTTGCCGCCGAGAGTAATGCACCAGTTCTTGATGAACTGATCGCTTCCACCCTAGAAAAGATTAGCAACGAGAACGGGCAAACTACGCTCGCAAAGACCTGTAGCAACTACTCTAGAGATTGACTTACATCCTAGGATATCAAGGTCAGCACAGTCCACCGAGATGGTCCAAAGTCATTGCATAAATGATAGAGCAGTGAAAAGCACTTACAGCCCACCAACTTTTGCAGTTGTTGCAAGACCCTCCGGTGCAGAAGTACGCCCGCTGAGGGGTCGAGCCGTAGGTCTTGACCAAGATCGACCGGAATCCGATCATCCAGGCGGCGCAGGTGTTGTCGTAGACGTTGACGTTCTGCGACTGCCCACTGCAACGCTCCCCGGAGTACACATCCACAACGAATGCCGAGGCCGTGGTTGCGAGAGCCGCAATGCTAAGTTGCTGAATGAGCTGCATGGTTGATGTCCGGACAAAAGCCAAGTTTTGCAGAGTTCTTCAAACGAGCTGGTTCCGCGAAGGAGAGATCTGAGTTGCTAAGACAAAGGAAAGAGTCGGTGAAGGCCATACTGATCATGCCTACTCATACGTCTCGAAGGCCCCGGCACTTGGTCGGGAGACGAGAGACTTGCCAGCACCATTGCAAATCCACAAGTGAAGCTTCACTGCTATTCGAGCTCTGGGTGGCTGCGCCTGGCTTGGCGGTACCAAAGTCCCCGACATACAGAGTATCGTATCGGAGAATGTCCTCAATCGCAGCTACTCGCCTCCACTCCTGCCGCAAATGGCAGGTGAAGGTGGGACTTTGGTGCCTGTCTCTCTGTGATGCGGGCGCCAAGAGGTGGAAAACTCGACCATCGTCACGCAAGCCGGCGGCGACAAGGTCTTGACCTCGCTCATTCGCTACTTCGCTGCACTGATGGATTGCGGTGAATAGCAGAGTTCGAGGAGAATCTTGGAAGGGACATGCCTTCGCCAGACTGGCAGTCTGATAGGCGGTGATAGGCAGAGATGTTGCTATTTGCGTGAAGCCCACTTCCATCATTCCCCTCTACCATCGGGACTTCAGTCGAAGGGGTTGGCGGTAGATAAATTGGCGACTTCGACCCTATTATTAGTGGGACGTCTACAGGCCAGCTGACGGGTGTCCTTGGGAATGGATCGGGAGGATGAAGCGCGGAGGTGGAGACAACCAAGTTCAGACTGGGCCTTGGAGGCTGCGGAGAGGCATCAATTGACACCCACCAAATACTTTCAATCACCTCTGTTCTCTTGAAATTTGTGCAATTGACCGTCTTCACCTGGCTCTTCGGGGCTGATGTCACGAGCATGTGGTTTGGAAAGCCGTGTCAATGATTAGTGATGCGGCGACAGGCCTCGACTGCCGAATCCTCCGGAACTCCTTTCGGCCTTGATAGCTGGGCGCCGAGAAAGTCGAACTTCCCGAAGCAAACCAGGCTCAAACACTACTCCAAACCCTCATGGTATTTCCCGTGACCTTCGACATCCTCACTTCGTTTTCGAGCCACGTCGGGCTCTCCTTCAGGCCGAAGCAGTAACCTGTAATTGTTGCGCATAATTAAATAGCCAGCTTGGCGCCGCCCTTCCAGTGCTAGCCCTAGGCACAAGACGGCCGGGAAGGCGCATTATCATCTGTAATCGGCGTGATCCTGATGATCGAGTTCTTGTAGTAGCTCCTGAGTTGCTTGAGTACCTCGTCAAGGGGAAGCCTTGTACCCTCGTCCCCGGCATCGGCGGTGCTCTTGTTGTCTATAAGATCTCCCTTCATGACGATGGTCTGGTTGTGTTCTGGCTCGCTCTTCTTGATGTTGCCGATCCAGTAGCCGGGAGGGGGGAGGGCCATCGAGCGAGGGACCACGGCGGGCGCATCGATTTCGCTGGCTTCGGTTATGTCGGCGACAGTAGGAACGGGAACGGCAGCCGCCAGGCCCAAGAAGGCGGACAGAATAATGGCGAGCTTCATGGCAGGACGGGTGTTGTACCGAAAATCGTTTCGGTACGGTGTTGATCGGCCTTGAAAAATGATGACTTAGAGGTGGCGGCTGGGATGTCCGTCTTTTTAATCTCAAGAACAGGAGCTCGTTTTGGGTTTCAGTTATTATGTTCGGATCGACTGTGGCTCCGTCAACCTTTTGCACCTCCTATTAAGTTTGTGCGACGCCAAGTACCGCGGCACAAGCAGCCCATAGAAACGCCAACGAAGTCTACGCGAAACCCAGAGCCGCACGACGTTGCACGCTCTCGAGGGCTTCACAACCTGGTGCAGGGGCTGTATGACCACGAGCCGTCGAGATTGCATCTCATCGACCCCAGAATCACAGCAAACGGAGGGGCCAACCTTAGCAACATGGGCAATGAGCAGCTACTTATAGTCTGCAAACCAGATCATGCCCTTTACATGCCATCTCCATGCAAAACCTATGAGAGCCGCTCGGAGGAATATCTCGGCGTGCAGCGCGGGCTTCAACCGCGGTGGCGTCGTGTGAAAAACAGCGTATTGTGTTCGCTAAACAGCTATGTAGCTAGGGTATCTATTCACTCTCCCGCAACGCCTTCTCCGTCTCAGGCTCATATCTCGTGATCATCAAGACAATGACACCACCCGCAAGAGCGGCAATGGCACCTTGATGAGCTGGTCAGCACGGTGCAAGGAGGGACAGCCACCGGAAAGGAAGCAAAACTCACTGATGGTAAACGTCCACCCGATGCCGATGGCCCCCATCATGGGAACCCTAGACGCCACTGTACCGGCCGCAAAGGTATACTGGATGATGTACTTGCTGCTAATGGCCTCCGTCTTTTTCGCAGGTAGCACCTCTGTGGACCAGTCAGCCACCGATATCCAGACGAAGCCAAATGGACCCGCAAACAAAACGAAGAGGCAGAACGGAACTCACCGGCAGAGTAGGTGTTCAATCCACTGAACGAGGCCATCAGCCCGAAACCGGCCAGGAAGGCCCCGACGGCCGGCACCACCATGCCGCCTACCTCTCTGTCCAGGCTCCACCCGAACAGCAAGGTCCCCAACGGTAGCACCACGAAGACGGCGGGCAGTCCACTCTTGAGTCTGTCACGGGGAAGGCGCAGCCCGTTTCTCTTGCGGATGTAGCGTCGAACCGTGTGGTCGGAGAGGCGGCCGCCGATGGTGCTGCCCAGGAGGAAACCGACACCAGGGGCGAGATAAAACAGGCCCGAGGTCAGCGGGGAAGAGGGACCGAAACGAGTCGTCAGGGCAGAACGGATCGAGCCGAGGAGCCCATACTGATTGAAGGAGAGGAGGCCGCAGGTAATGTTCGAGGCGAGGATGTTGATGTACTCAAAGACACGGAAGACGGGCATGGGAGAGAACTGGGACACGAAGTGGCTAGCGGTCTTGGGTTGAGGCTCGCGTGGCTCGTCCTTCGGAACATAGAACCAGGCGAGGACAAGGCCGATGAGAGTCATTCCGGCTTGGACGCCGTAGATGACACGCCAGCTGGCGTACGTGGCGATAATGCCACCGGTCAAGGGCGCTGGAAGGTTAGTCCTGGTGCAAACAGGAGGGAGGTGGTACGCTTACCGATGGTGTTTGCACTGACACAAGTGCCGAGGAAGAAGCCCACCGCCGTGCCGCGGACAGTCTAGATTCGTTAGCCAAGTACAAGTCAAGCAGAAGCGGCGCATCGCTTACAGGTTCGAAAATGTCAGACAATATCGTTTGACCCGACACCAGAAAAACAACACCCGTCGATCCGCCAATGACCCAGATCGACGTGAAGGCCGCCAAGTTTGGCGCCAGCGCGGATCCGACAGAGCAGGCACACAGAATGACGGCCGCAGCGAGATACGCAGGCCTCCGGCCCACCAGACGGCCGATGGGTACCCAGAGCAGCGGCGAGCTGGCCATGGCGAGGAAGACGCCCGCGTTGGCAATGCTGATGGCTGTTACGGGGACATTGAACTCGTGGGCCAGCTCCGGCGCTACGGCGAGGACAGACGACGTCGAGAAGGTCATCGGTATCGGCAGCCAGCAGATCGTGAACAGGGTGACCCAGCGGCGCCAGGAGGCCATGGGCACGACGGCATCGTCAATGGCAGCGGCGTGGGGCCGGGAGGGGGCCGTCACGGGGATGTCGGAGGTGATGGGTTCCAAAGGGACCGAAGTCGATAGGCCCGGTGCCTCGGAGGGCTTCCGGGAGGCGTCGGACTCCATTTCGGCGATTCGACTCGGGATCCAGGTCGTGGGAATGGAGGCTGAAAGGGTCACAGGATGAGGCTCAGTCGGCCATTGTGAAATTGTTATATCACCGGCCACGCCCGATAGACCGGAGGAAGGGCGGCGGACGATCCATCTTGGCCGTGCTCTAGTGAGTCAACTGCAGGCGCAGAGTGGATATCCTTTTGGGAGGCGAGGCGTGTCGCGGAGCAGAATCTGCACCCGGTCGGTGACTCGGGACAGATGCCGAGGGGGGCCGGACAGCGAGTAGCCGACTCGGCAATAAGAACGATCGAGAAGGGATTAGGGCCCTCCTTTCGACCTTCAAAACGGCCAAGGCTGACTCAGCTCGGCAAGTTGCGTCGTTTGGCCGACGACATCGGAGCCTCTTCTCGGTGACGTCCTGGGTTCACTTGACAATTGGCCTGTCTCGACGCTCATGGGGATACGATGTCGCAGCGGCGACGATGACTCCTTTGGGGTGAGCGACCTGTCTGTGAATGTCAATGCTGGGGCCTCCTGCTACCGTCTGCCGTTTTCTTCCTCTCTCATCTTACCTCTTCTCACAAGGCAATTGAAAGCCCTCCGAATGCAACCCCAATTGCCCTCGTCGAGCGCCCGCCCGGCCGTCATACGTGAACCGGCCCCGATACCATGAACTCCATCTCCGTCACCCCGGACCGAGCGTCGGGAGCCCTCAACACCCCCGACTCAGACCAAACGCCTGCGTCCCCCGGCCGTCGGCCAAAGATCAAGTCCACCGCGTGAGTCCACTGCTGTGCCACCTCGGCTACGAGATGTCGTGACGCCGGTTGGCTAATCGTTTTCGACCCAGATGCAATCGCTGTCATGCCCGCAAAGTGAAGTGCTCCGGTGGCCGCCCCTGCGAGAACTGCCGTCAAGCGAGCAAGGCCGTCGACTGTACTTATCCCCGGCGCAATCGACAGGTCAAGGTCAGCCAGCGGCAAGTCATCCCCCACGTCCCGTTCCGTTCCGTCCCGTCCCGTCCAGTCGTTCGATTCCATGCCCCTCCCCTCACCCCTGCCAAGGCACGCCTCGACTGACCCCATTCAGGTACATAGACGAGCTCATCGAGGAAAACAAGCGGCTGAAGGGCCTTCTCGATGACACGACCAACCCGAACGCCAGCTCCCTGTCTGCCCTGTCCGTCAGCACGGCCCCATCGCCGCGGCGGGACCTGGACGTGCTCGACAGCCCCGATGTGGCGCGCAACATCACCCTGGAGATCCGCCCCTGGTTCGTCCCCTCCACCGATCAGCAGACCCCGATCCTGATCGGCGAGGTGCCTGACGCCTCCTTCTCTACCCGTTTCCGGCAGGCCATCTCGGCCCCGCACGAGCCGCACTACAAGCACAT
Source organism: Verticillium tricorpus MUCL 9792 (assembly GCA_000732205.1). Classification (NCBI taxonomy): domain Eukaryota; kingdom Fungi; phylum Ascomycota; class Sordariomycetes; order Glomerellales; family Plectosphaerellaceae; genus Verticillium; species Verticillium tricorpus. The sequence continues at coordinate 3,822,923 of JPET01000004.1, forward strand.
CCCCCGGACGGCCTTCGCCTCGGACGAGCGCATCGCCTGTCTCACGGAATCGGAATGTGCCTGGCCGAGTCCCTCACGCGCCCGCTTCCTCATCGAGGTCGCCCTGCGGTATGTCAGTCGGTCCTACCACATTGTGCGCCGCAGCGTCGTCATGGACGCCCTCGAGCACAGCATACACAACCCGGCCTGGGGCGAGTCGCTCATCCGGTGCAAGCTGTGGGGGCTGTTCGCCATCGGCGAGCTGTACTCGGCGCGCTCGATCGCTCCCGGGAAAGACTTCCCTGGTCTGCCGTACTTTGCCAAGGCGAGCCGCATGCTGAGCGTGATGAGCGAGCGTCCGACGATCGACGCCATTGAGATCATCCACCTTCTTGTGCGTCCCTCTATCCCCTCCTTTAACGTTTGAATACCTTCCTTAATCCTGGCCCTGAATATCACCCTGAAATTGGTAGAGGCTAACTCGGTGTAGTCGTTTTACTCTTTGGCTTTGAACCGGAGGTATACATCGTACATCCTGGCTGGCATGGCTGTGCGGATGGCGGTTCTCATCGGACTGCATCTGAACATTCCCGCCTCGCAGCTGGGCGACCCGGCGGTTCGCGAGCACCGCAATCGACTGTGGGCGACGACGTGCATCTTCGACAGGATGTGGGCGTCTAAGCTGGGCCAGCCGGCGGCCATCGGAGACTGCGACATCATGGTCGACCCGCCGTCGAACCCGAGCGTCGACGCGGCCGTGGCTGGCGACTTTGCCGACTGTGCGTACTACATCGCGAGCTCCCGCCTGGCCAGCATCATCAGCAAAATGGTTCGCTCCATCTATAACACGCGCGACCAGAGCACGACGCTCTCCAGTCGGGTTCAGCAGGCGCTGAAGGACCTCCGCGGCTGGGTCCAGGAGTTGCCGAGCCACCTGCAGCTGGACGCCGCGCCGCTCAACGACTCAGCACCGAAGCCGACGCCACTCCACCTATCATTCAATCAGTCGGCCATCTTGGCCACTCGGCCGATACTACTCCACGTTCTGAAGACGCATGCCGCGGCGTGGCCGACTGCCGTCGGTGCGACGCCGGTGCCCGCGTCGGCCATGACCATCGTGGCGGCCTGCGTCCGCTGCGCGCGGCACTCGCTGCATCTCCTGACCGAATGCTGGATCGACGGGTCGTTTGCGACGTTTGACTACTTTTACACGCATTATCTCTTCTCCGCGCTGACGGTACTCGCTGTATCGAGCCTGCTCGACGGACCGGATGCCGCGGCGGATCGAGAGCAGTTCGACTCTGCTTCCGGCCTCCTGGCGCAGCTTGCCGACGGCGGTAATTTTGCCGCGAGGGAGGATCAGAAGCACGTCGACGCCATGAAGACGGCGATCGCATCGGCCGTGTCGAAGAAGAGGGGTGTCGTCGGCCTGGAAGCGCAGGCTGGACTTGGAGACTTTGCGAGCGTCATGTCCCCCGCTGCCTGGGCGTCCACGGCGACGGCGCCCGGTATGGCAACGGCAGGCATGGCTCTGACAGAGCCGTCGTTGCAAGAGCTGCTGGCCGAGCCGTTCCTCGACATGCAGTTCATCGACGCATCGGTGTATGATGATTACAGCCAGGGACTGTATTGGCCCGATTTCAGCACAGAGAACTGGACCCCAGAGAGTTGGGTTCGAAGTTGACTATTTGTGGGAGCTTAGACGTGCGATAATGCTGAGGGCGATCGGAATGTCGGTGACAGAGGTGCTTGTCAAAACATCGGTTGGCGTTTGACATGGCCTTGTTGGGGCGACGACGCCCTGGTGCCCCAGTGATCGGGCTGATGGATATATTTATGACGGAAATCTCCCTTCTGTTTGATGGATTCTGAGCGGTGTCTCTCGGAGATTTGTCTCTACTCTTGTCGCTGTTGTTGTTCTGTTTGTGTTCCCTGAGAGCGGGGGACCAAGGGGAGTGGTTTGGTCATGGACATATCAGCAATGTGCGTATATCCATATCTGCATGTAGACGAATTGCATTTAATGATTTGATACATCTAAGAGTGCTTACCCCGCGGTGCCCCGCCATGAAGGTGAATCAATCCAGCGCAACTCGGCCTTGCCCCTACTGGAAATCTCCAGCCTTCATCTTGCGTCATCACCAAGCACTCCATCAAGATGCCCAGTACGTTCTTTCGACCGTCTCTCGATTCAATCAGATCCTGACAGCATCTCCTCAGTTTCCTACACTACCGGCGAGAAGCGGTCCTTCGGCTGGGTCACGGCCCGCGAGCGCTGGCCCGTTATCATCGTTCGCATCCCCTGCACCACTGCCCCAAACACGCGCTGACCTTACCACCCCGCCAGACCCAAGCCATCGATGACCTCTACCGATCCGTCTCCCAGTGCGATGACCGCGAGAAACAGGTCGAGGGCAAGGCCGTCACGGAGAAGATTGCTCGACTCAAGTATGAGGTCCAGCACGACCGCCCGCTGACGCCGATCGACGACGACGGACAGCCTGATGTGAAGCTCTACAACGACGAGCTCGCCAGCCTCGGCGAACCCAGCTGGCTGAACACGCCGTGGCTGTTCTGCGAGTGCTACCTCTTCAGGTGAGGTCCCCCGCGCCTCCCGGCGTGCGCGCTCTCACTCGGCCGCGAACGAATAGTGAACAGTGCTAAGGCGCCCAAGATAGACGCATCAGCACGTACTTCAGCCTGTCAACCCACTGGAAGGGCTACGACGTCTTCGCCCGGCAGAAGATCAACACGTTCCGCTCCTCGCGACCCGCCGTCCTCGAGCTCGCGGCCCGCTTCAAGGAGCTCGTCGAGCAGCTGCAGGCCGGGAGCGGCGCGGCGCAGGACGAGGAGGCGGAGAAGCTTCTATTCACCGAGATGTGCGAGATCTGCCTCTGGGGCAACGCCACGGACCTGTCGCTGCTGACGAGCCTGACGTACGAGGATATCCAGAAGCTGCAGGGCAGCGAGGCGCGTAAGGCGTCGGAGAAGAACATCCTGGCCAACGACCTGCCGGCGGCGTACGCCGTGCTGAAGAAGGCCGTGGCCGAGGGCAAGAAGGAGCGACGCGTGGACATTGTCCTCGACAACGCCGGATTCGAGCTATACGTCGACCTCATCCTCGCGGGCTACCTGCTGTCGGCGGGTCTGGCGACGCACATCGTGCTGCACCCCAAGTCGATCCCTTGGTTCGTATCGGACGTGCTTCCGGGCGACTTTGCGGCGCTGCTGGGCGCCATCGCGAGCCCGAAGCGCTTCTACGAGACACAGTCGGCGGAGGAGGAGCTGCAGGGCAAGACGCCGGCGCCGCTGGGCGAGGCGGATCAGGCGAGCCTGGCCTTTCTCTTCGGCGAGCTCACCAAGTACCACGCCGAGGGGCAGCTTATCCTGCGGCCGAACCGGTTCTGGACGCACGCGGGCAGCTTCTGGCGGCTGCCGGAGGAGGCGCCGGAGCTGTACGAGGACCTGAAGGAGAGTGAGCTGGTCGTGTTCAAGGGCGACCTGAACTACCGCAAGCTGACTGGCGACGTGAGTGCTCGGCCCGACTTTTCTTAGTCTCTTCTACTTTTTAGTCTCTTTCGCAGTTGGAAAAATCGCTAACGCATGGCAGGCTGACTGGGACCCGACGACGCCGTTCCCCGAGGCGATCAAGACGCTGGGCGCAGGGTCCGGACTCAACGTGCTGGCGCTGCGGACGTGCAAGGCCGACGTCGTGGTGGGACTGCCGGCAGGCAAGGACGAGGAGCTGCGGGCGCTCGAGGGCGGCGGTGGCGACTCGGGAGCCCGCAAGTGGGCGTGGAACGGCAAGTGGGCTGTCGTCTCGTTCTCCGGAGGGAAATAGGTGCCTTTGGGACGTTGGCAGAGCGGCAGTGCATTCTGTCAGCAGATAAGCACGCTCATGATGATTCATAGTGGGTCTCCAATCAGCATCACGGCGACGGAGTCACTCGGCCGAGAACCCCTTCTGGCCTCAAGGTAGACAGCCTTTCTTAAGGTCGAGTATAAGACTTTGATTTAGAATAGAAGCCATTCTGGTCCATGCGAATTGAATCCGTGCCACCTAGAGCCCCTCGTAGCATGGCCTTGATCTGGACGGGCTCACTCCAAGACTTTCCATTACCCCATTAGCAACCAAACACCATGACGATTCTTCACCCTCCCACTCGTCTATTCCCCTCCACCCCCTCAGCCCTCACCACAACCCCTCTCTCCATCCTCGACAGCACGGTCGCCCGCTTCGCACCTACCGGCGCCATCTGGGTCTTCGATACACGGCCCCCTCTCACCGAAGAAGCCTTTCTCTCACAACTTCGGACATCGTTCACCACCGTCCTCTCGTCCTTCCCTCACTTCGCCGGCCAGCTCCACTGGGACACGTCCTCCCCGCGCTTCAACCGCGCAGCCATCACCTACGGCTCTCGTTCCGACCCAGGCGTAGAATGGACCGTCGTCCGCTCCCCCCTCACCACCTCCTTCATCCCCGCGGGCGACATCTGGGAGGGTTCCTTTCCCCAGGATGAGCTCCTCGCCTCGAAAACCCAGCTGGCGCTCCACGATCTCCACGCCAGTGAAGGCCTCCCCGCCATGATCGTACAGATCACCCTCCTGCAGCAGGGTTACACCGTAGCCGTCAAGATGGCTCACCCGCTTGCCGACGCGCACACCCTCCTTCTCTTCATGCACCACTGGTCCGCCGCCGCCACCGCCGCACACCCCCGACCTCCTCCGGCGCCACCCGTCTTCGACCCAAGCCTGCTGGACCGCCACGCCGGCGCCCACACAGCGCGAGACGACGTTCTCACCGCCCAAGCCCGCGCCCTCCCCTTCCACAGATTCGACTGGTGGGCCACTCACGCGCCCTCCTACCCAGCATTCCTGACCCCGACGACGGAGAACTCCAAACCCAAAGACGAGGCCCTCCTCTCAAGCGCCATGGGCAGCAAAGTCGACATCCCCCCGTGGCAGACATGGAACATGCTCCGGCCCGTGCGTCACGCCGTCCTGTCCTTTCCACGCGCGGGCCTAGACGCCCTGAAAGTGCCGGGCGCGTCCACCCTCGATGCCCTCCTCGCGCACGTCTGGGCGGCCATTGTCCGCGCCAGGAACCTCTCGGCGGATAACGACCCTGTCTTTCTGGACATCACGCTCGGGGCGCGCGCGCGGACGGCGCCGCCACTAGGCGAGGGCTTCGTCGGCTCGCCGCTCCTCATCGCGCACGTCGGGCTGCCGGCTGCGGAGATCACGGCACGGTCTGCGGCGGGGCGGATCCGCGCCTGCTTGGAGCGGTTCACGCCCGAAGCTGTGGGCGCCGCGCTGCACGATGCTGCGTTTGAGGTGTCGCCACAGAGGATGTGGCAGGCTTTCCTCGGGGAGAGGCATGTTCTCGTCACGGCGTGGCTGAGAGTTGGGGTCTACGAGGTTGAGTTTTTTGGAGCGAGGGCGAAATGGGTGCATGCCGTTATGCCGAGGATGGATGGGTGTGTGCAGGTCATGGAGGGACGGGACGGTGGTATGAAGGTCTCGGTGTATCTGGAGGCTGAGGCGATGGACAGGTTGCTACAAGATCAGGAGCTGATCATCCCAGAACATGGTGAGCGAGAGGCCGTTTGAGGCCCAGTCATGAAAGCACAATCAATAGGATGACTAGGGGCAACGCCCCCCTCGATCTCAATATTGTCAGTGCACCAATCTCATTTATTCACCAATGTCTGCTAAAGAGAAAAAAAGAATGGAAGTGGCATGCGGAATGCCAAAGAATCGTAAGTGTCCGTGTCCATGTGTTCATCCCCCATTCTCCTTCGTTTGTACCCTCCGCCCCAGGGACAAATTACCTCCTTCGCCCCCCTGCCCCGTGCTTACCATACTGTTCCCTCACTGGAACAGTCGGAACATGTTCCGGCGCTCCTTGCGCTCCCCACGCTCCTGCTTCCACCCAACGCGCCCGCCGCTCGTCCATCCAAAATCGTATCCACCGCGGTATGAGGTCCTCCCGCTCGGCTCCGGGCTCTCGCTCGTCTCACTGTGCGTCTTGGTGCTCGTAACAAGGGTGCTTGGGGGGTACTCGTCGTCGCTTGAGGTCGGTGTGACCGGCAGCGCGCCCGAGATGGTGGACCCGTCCGAGGGCTCCGGCTGGGGCAAAGGGTACTTCGGAGTCGGAGTCGGGAGGTACGAAGGTTTGTCGATGCTGCTAGAGGGAGCGGTCGAGCTGGTGGACGCCGAACCGGACGACTCGTAGGTCGACGAGCTTGGGCCAGCTGAGTTGGGTGACGAGCTAGCGGTACTGTTCGACGGAATACTGAGCGAGGGGGTGATGGGAAGGTTGCCAGAAACGGTAGTCTCTTCAGGTGGATAAGGAGGGTAAGTCTCGGAGGCGCTTTCAGAAGAGCTCTGCGACGGCGTCACGGGGAGGTTGCCAGAGACTGTGCTCTCCTCGGGCGGATAGGGAGGGTAGGTCTGGGCGCCCGAAGTGCTTGCCGAAGGAGTCACAGGAAGGTTACCCGAGATCGTACTCTCGTCAGGAGGGTAGGGGACAGCACGTGTCGAGCTCTCCGAGGGCTGGGAGATCGGAAGGCTGCTCGAGGCGCGGACGCCAGAAGTGCTTTCCTCAGGGGGTTGGGTCTCAGACCTGCTCGAGGGGACGCTTCCAGATGGTGTCACGGGGAGATTTCCCGAAACTGTGGTTTCCACCGGAGAGTAGGTCTCGGATGGCGAGCCGCTCGAAGAAGGCGTGACTGGCAGATTGCCGGACACTGTGGTTTCCGCCGGAGGATAGGAATCCGTCTCGCTCGAACCAGGCGCCGAGGATGTCCCAATGTCAGAGGACACCTCAGAGCTTGTATGTGCACTTGTCGAACAAGAAGAAGTCTTGGTCTCGGTTGCGACAGACCCAGACTCGCTACCCGTATAACTGACTCCCGACGTCGAGCCACCGTGCCCAGAAGATGTGTCAACGGTGCTAGACCCGGCGCCAGATGATCCCGAAACGATAGGGCGCGTCTCACTGACACCAGTTTCGGACGATTCAACAGAGCTAACGTCAGAGGTTGGGGAGGTAGGACGAGAGGTTAAGGAGGTTCCGTATCCCGAAGACGTATCGATGGTGCTGGACCCAGAATCGGAGGTACCCGAGCTTATGGGAAGAGTATCGCTAACACCAGTGCCGGATGACTCAATCGAGCTCGCTCCGTAGGTGGCGTAGGTGAGGCCGGAGGTGGTGGAGCTACCGTACTCAGAAGAGACCTCCACGGTGCTGGACTCGGTATTGCGGGTGCTCGAGCTGGCCGGGAGAGTGCCACTGACTCTGGTACCAGAAGACTGAACCGGGGTGCTACCCGAAAGAGTGCTCGATGTGTCAATTTGAGAGCTCTCACTGCCGTAGTGGCTGCTCGTGTCTGAAGGTTGCGGCGAGCCGGAGGTGGGATACGATAGGTGGGAAGACAACTCGATGGACGACGACCCGCTAGGCTGGGGCAGTGCGCTTGACACGTCAGATGACGGGGGCGAGCTTGAATCAGGGGGAGTGAATGTATTTGTCCGCGTCACAGTCGTGTCAAATGTCGTCGTTGTGGTAATGTCCTGGGACGAGCTCTCGGGTCCTGACAAGATGGGTAGCGAAGAGCTCTCGCCAGTGCCTGAAGATGTGCCAGGCGGGTAAACGTCAGTGGTTCTGTTGCTCCAGCCACTGGACGTCCCCGAGGAAAGTGGCGAGGTTGAGGACACGCCAGTCACCCCTGATGATGTGCCCAGCGGATAAGTGAAGCCGCCACTGCTCTCAGCACTAGAAATGCCCGAGGAGACAGGGAGGGTGGAAGAGATGTCGGTCGGGACAGATGGAGGGCCAGAAGGGTAAGTCTCACTTCCAGTGCTCGATTCGATGTCGGATGAACCCGACGAGCCTGGCAGAGTCGACGACACGCCTGTTCCTCCAGACGACGTGCCAGGCGATGGGTATGCCCTGGTCGTCTTCGTACCAACGTCAGATGTCGCCGACGAGACGGGAAGCGTAGAGGAGATGCCAGTCCCAGAAGAGGGGATCAGGCTTCCGCTGCTCGGAACACTGCCGGAGGACTCGATGCCAGAGGAAGGGTAGCCAGAGGTGGAGCTGGAACCCGTTGCGGTGTCTGTGCCGGGCGTGCTGCCCGAAGCAAAAGTGGAAACCGAGCCGGTCACGGAGGCAGATGGCGTGTTGGAATAACTACCGGTGCTGTTCGCCGTGTGCGTGGCCGACGAAGACCACGTGTTGTCGTAAGATGACACAAGCGAGGAGCTGATGATGCCAGATGACGGAATTGTAGAATCAGTGCCGTAGGAGCTAGACTTCGAATTGGAGTGGCCTGAGATGCTGATAGTCGGAAGAGTGGACGCGATGGCCTCGCCCGAGCTGGTGATGCTGTTCGGTTGGCTCGACGAAGCTCCAGAAGGGGTCACGGACGAATCGCTCGATGCGGAAGTGGTGCTTGGGACATCGGCGGACGAGCTGATCTGGCCAGAGGTGTACGTCGAGGAAACAATGGGGAGAGTTGACACAATGGTGGTGCTGAGGGTATCCGTTTCGATCGACGACGTCTCAACACCCGAAGAGGAGGAACTGTACAAGCAAGGCTTGCAAGAGGTGGCAGACTGGGTTACGGTGACGGTGGTGGTTGCGCAACCAGGGGCACACGTGGCAGCAGTGACGCTCGACGGCAGCTCGTACTCATCGTAGCCCTGAGGAAAGGCGTGGGCAATGATGGTCCTAGTTCACCCGTTAGTCGACGATATTCGTGAAGACATGTTGCGTAGGGCCTACCCAAGGGCCAAGAGAGCCACAGGATGGATGATGCGGACCATGACGGAGCGAGGTCTCGGAATAGATAGATAGTTGTCGAGGCAAACGAGTGTTGTGCCCACCAGAGGGGGTGAATCTATGTTCAAGTTGTCGTCTCTAGCCTCGGAAACTGAGCTTTGCGGCACAAGAAAGGTGTGGTCTCTCTTTTGGCTTTATATGTCTGGGCTTGAGCCTCAAGAACGATGGTAAGACCGCCTTGTAGGCTCGCACAGCAGGGCACACGAGGAAATGAACACTATCTGAGGGATCGGCAGCTTTCCATGGTCTATGCCGGTTTCCAAATTAGGCCTCCGTTCGTTGCAGTCGGTGTGAGCAGCTGCGGCAAGGCACTCCGGGGACCCCCATGCACGTGGCCGTGTTTCCCCTCGTAGTCTACGGACTCAAGTTGAGTGAGGTGGCGGCCGCCAGGGCATGGTGTCTTACTTCCGATTGCCCAAGGTGACGTGGTGCTTCATGGTCCGTAAAGGGGGAGACCGATCCTCATGACAGCAAGGCCAGCCACATGATCCAGTCAAGGGCGTTAGTTTCGAGGTGAGGAGCTGAGTCTATCAGCTTCAATCTTCGTATATTCGGAGTGAAAGAGGCGGCAGGATATTGAGGGAGGCTGCAGATGGTTCAGGTTGACAGCTCCAGAGTCGGGTTGACAAAGCCACCATGCCAGGCTTCTATGAAAAGCAACGCTATTGACAACGTGCATCCCCAGCCTAAGAGTCAATGCCGGGTCCTGGATTGAGCGGCCGTGCACCATGCGCAATTCCATGGAACGTCGGGTCGCCCTTGCAACCAGTGCCTGGGTACAAACTCGTGCCACTGTGCCATGGCAGATACCGCAGTGTCTTTTGAGGTAGCTTCTGCAGTAGCTTGCTGTAGGTTGCCGGTGCCCCTAGCTCCCCAGCCCGACTGGTAGCCAGGCTCCGCGTCGTGTTGGGACGTGGTCAAAGGTGCGAGGGCTTTCGTACTTCCAGATCATGTTGAAGAAAAGTTTCGCATATTCAACCGATGCTGTGGGCCGAGTAAGACGCACAGTGCTCCGGGAAGTCGAGACTCGTATCGTCATGAAGATGCTGACGGAGGAGAAGTTTGCCTTCCCACTGCCTCCTTGCTTCGACGGAAATTCACATGTCCTCGGAATCCAGAAGTCCCGGACAAAAATGTCGACCTGAAGAAAGGAGAACGCCGCGATTCCCCGTCGCACACCTTCGGGTACCTGCATCGGCTGACCTGCAATATACCGACTAGTTTCTCGTCGCACTCCGTTACGAGGTGATCAAGGAAACATGGCCATGGTTGACACAGCCCAGTGACAGCCCCTCTGCACCTGATAAGGCGAGGCCAGCATACCTGCTCGACAATGCACAACTTCCAGCACTGTTCATGTCGTATCTCCACTGCTACGTGCCAAGTCTGCGACCACAGAACATGTACGCCCATGTCCAGGGATAGGTCCAGCAGCAGATGCCAGGGGTGGCCACTCCCTCGGTGCTGCGAAGTAGCTTGGAAAGCGCATCGCACGCTGGTCTTTGACTGACCGCCTGATCCACACACGAGGCCGTGACAGGAGGCGGTGCAGCAATGACACTTGACACGGCAGTCTTGTGAAGCGCACTTCACCCATGCAGTGTAGAGATAAACGGTGATCAACGGGAAGGGACTCCATCGGCGAACTGCACCCGCTGGCGCCCCCACTTAGCCAACAGGAGGCAACCAATGTGGTTTGATCAAGCTCCGGCAAACTCCTGTGTATCGGACTGGCTTTGGTGTGGATGCGGGCGGAGATAAAGAGCCCGCCACTCGGGTGTTTCGTTTGGAATGTAGTATTGTCGAACGCGGGTCGGGTTGAATTGGGGTCCTCGGAAGCAAGGTCAGCGGAGCAGGGGAGAACATCCGTAGTGGGTCGGGGGACACTGTGCTCCAAGTAAAAGGAGGCCATGTGAGCAGCATGCGGCGCGGGAGGCACTGCGGCCTCGGGCTCGTTCGATGGCCGCAAGCGTGACTCTAACAAAAGCGGTGCCCGAGAGATGTGCGAGAGAGGTCAACCGTGGACGATGAACTCCCATAACGGTTCGCGGCCGGACACTGAGACTGTCTTGCAAGACGGTGGTCCTGGGAAACGCTGGTCAGTGGCCTGCCACCAGCGCTGTGTTTGCCGCTGGGACAGTGTGTGGTGGGACGAGAATGAGAAGAGGCATTGGTCCGTTCAGGGGGTGGAGACTGGTACTACATCACCTGAAGTGGCGTTCAAACGAACTTCGCTGAGTACTGTCTTGAAGGAGGAGGGATGGGGATTCACGAATGGTAAGATGAACCGGCATGCTTGATCCAGACTCTGTGGTGCATGAGAAGAAGGGGGAGAGGCGATGAGCGCGATATCAATGTCGGGCAAGGCCGAGACACGGACGTAGCATGTCTAGGAGGGGTCCCAGGGGTCTGTCACGCAGAGATGGGGACATGGAGATGAGGCGAGCAGAAGATTGGTTCGATTAGAGGGCGGCCTTGAGAGCCTTGAAGGCGTCATCGCGGGCGCCCGAGAAGCGGGCCTCGGCCGTCTTCCAGTTGATGACATTCCAAATGTTTTCGACGTAGGCGGCCTTGCCGTTGAGGTACTGCAGGATCCGGTGAGCAGAGAACACGAGACGGGAACGAGAATGCACCGGACCTGTAGGTAGTATGCATGCTCCCACATGTCTACACCGAAGATGGGGACGCCCTTGGTGACGGGGTCCTGGTCCTTGGTGGTGACGATGGCCAGGCGGTTGGTCTCGTCCTTGACGAGCCAACCCCAGCCGCTGCCGGTGATGCCGAGAAGAGCGGCATTGAAGGCTGCCTTGAACTTGTCGAGACCGCCCCAGACCTTGGTGATCTCGGCGACGAGCTGGGGGGCGGCGTCGGTGCTAGCATCAGGGCTCGAGGCTGGGGACAGGTTCTCCCAGAAGAGCGAGTGATTGATGTGGCCACCGCCGTGGAAGTTGAGGGCCGCGAGGACACCGGCGCGGGCGTACAGAGGGTTCGCGTTGTACGACTCGAGGGCCTTGTTGAGGTTGGTGACGTACGTCTGGTGATGCTTGCTGTGGTGCAGCTCCATGATCTGGGCCGAGATGTGCGGCTCGAGCGCCTGAAGGCAGACAGTCAGTGTATGTAAAGATAGATCACGGAAGATGCATCGTATTCACGCCGATAGCCGAAGAGGCTCGGTACGAATCATGCAGGCGACGTTATACGTACATCGTAGGCGTAGGGTAGAGGTGGGAGTGAGTACGCCATGGCGGCTGCGGCTGAGAGTCTAGTCGTAAAGACGTTTGAGCGCGAGGTACCTAGGATGGGCTGAACTTGTGACCGGAGGTCTCGTTCGAGTTGGATCAGAGGGCGAGTTGCAGTAGGGAAGAGGAGTAGAAGAGAACAGATCGAAGTCTCAACGGAGGAGGGAGGGGTTGTTGCTCAACGCTGAAGGCAACTGCCACACGCGCGGGGTATTGAGCAGTTTAATCGGGCAGCCACCCCTCCTGCTCAACTCCTGCCCTCTTTCCCCGTCGTCTCCATGTTCCGAGCAGGCCGGCTGACGTGATTGCCGCCGCTGGAGGCATGCGTGGTGCGTGACTGGAAAGAGCGATGGCTCATGCGAACCCTGAGGGCCGAGTCCGTCTCAGCTGACTGGCCCGTTGACGGTCGACCCTGCCCAATGAGCTCCACGTTGCACGCTGCATAGCGACTTCTTCTAGCAAAAGATGACATTTGCCGTCGCTGCCATCTCAAGTCGAGACGTCGCTTTCGGTCGATGGGTCATGCTGAAACTCGAGCAGATGAATGAAAGGCGAGGTGATGAAGCGTGAGTGAGCGTGTGGTTGATACTTGCTCTAATCTTCTCACTGTGGTGGCCTCTGATTCGCCCAAACTCCGGCTCCGTCTTCGTTTCATTGGTACGCAGTTTGCGCATGTTTTCGGTGTACCATGTGTTTGGGAGCTTGGGCCACCGTGATCCAGCTGCCCCTTGAAAGGGGAACCATCAAGGTCGACTAATACCCAGGCCGTCTGCTCTGCTGGAGGAGAAAGAGAACAGCGTCCTCAAACATCATTCCCTGGCATGATATACTTCTTTACCTTCTTCACATCGATCTAGATACCTATCACCGTTGCTGCTCCGTCCAAGAAACAACTCCATTCAACGGGTGCCACAGTCGAATTCGCCGAGGCACAACACGTACGCATCCAGATCGGCCTACCAACAGCACTCACCGAACCAATGTGCGGCCACGATACTTCCAACAGACCGCGAGGCGGCGCCCTGGCGGTACTCAACCCGGCGTCTTCACAACGAGCCCCATCGATTGAACCGTTTGATCTCAACAGCCTGCGGGGCGACCTGGCATTCCACACGCCCGGCGACCCATTCAGCTCTACGGCGACGCACGCACGATGGACCTGGGGAGACGGGCAGACCTCATCCTCGTTGGAGGACTTGAGATTCATCATCCAGTATGTGCAGTTCATCAATCTCCAGCTTCTTCAAGTCATGTTGGTTAACAACAACCAGCAAGTCGGGCGACATGACGAAACGGCGCGAAGACTGCGGCCTCTTCCACGAATTCGCGTTTTCCAACGGATCGATCGTGGAGGGCGGCGACGCGCTGGAGATGACGCTGCGCCAGCCAATTTCTCTGCAGGTCGGAGACGACGGCATCATTGGGCGGCGTATTTCTGTGCTCTCAAAGCTAGGTGACATGCAACAGAATGCTGTTGCAGAAGGAATCGTAGGGTTCAACTTTGCCCAACCTCTAGCTGCCTCACTGTGAGGCGTGTTGAATTTTCCGAAACGGCTGCATTTCTTAGGTCGAGTTTTCATACATATTTGAGGAGCATTTCGTTTGGCGCTATTCGGCAGGCAGGGGATCTTACTTGGGCGCTTTTGATTCAGGATATCTGCGGACGCATCATTAGTTAGCAATAGCTACGTAGTTGAGATTCTACAAAGCATGACATGAATTCAACCTCGATATTATCATGCTTGACAACTTGTTGCCAGTAATATTTCTAGCATGCGTACCTTAGTACCTAGCCCAGCTGACCCCATTTACTTTGGACTCGGTACGCCTGACTACGGAGCAAACTCCTTCTTCTGACTGTTTATCCAAAGCTAGCACGAGTCCATGATACGGCCAGCTGCATGAGTAACGTTGTTGGTGGGCCGGGCTTAGTGGGTGCGCTTCAATTATTGTCAGGGCCTAACTGCGGACCGCCTGCGAGATAATCGCGGTTGACCGCTACCCGCGGGCCGAACGCATTACGGGGCCTCAAGGCCGCTATCAAAAGAGCTGTGGAGAGCCTATTACCCTGCGGGCGGAGGCAGACTTTTGATGTTGTATACCAATATACCTACGAGTTGACTGCGGAGAGCACTATTGGCAGACTTCCTTACTCTGCTTATAAATACGCCTGACATCTATATGGAATCTATAAATTTGTCAGATACCTAGTGTTAGCAGTCTCTGACTGCTACCCGTCGTTCCGTAGATTCGTTCATCAACACACCGCCGGAGAAGCTGATGGACTTCGCAAAAGGCGCAGCCCCAGCTTTCGATAATGATTTGATACAGGCCACTGCATCTGGAACCAAAGTCAAAAGGGACGTAAGCAAGTATTCAATCATTGACAGAAGCCTACCCGGGCTGGGTAGTGCGTTGTTGTCTCATAATATTACGTGCATCTCAACGGCTCAAGACTCGACCGTTCACTCCAGTGCAGCCTCGAAACTGAATACCGCTGCTATTTCCAAGGAAAGCCTACTTCCGGAGTCCCTGGATTGATCTGCACAAATACACGAAACTCTGCTCACCCTGCCTGACTTGAATGATGACATGTTTGCATTTTAGGGCAATTCAACTTCCACAACCCAACGAATTCCAAGTCTAAGAACAAAAGATGCTACCTAGGCGAAACACGATGAAATGTCATATCTCTCCTGGAGATGAGTCTCCTATCGACGCTGAAGGTGCTTAAGAAGATCGTCAACTTGCTGAGCAATATGCCACGGATAGTGGTTGTTGTGATCTTCATTGTGAGCGCGCTTCTGTGTTGCAAACACGCCCAAATGAGGATGGAAGCGGGAGCAAAATGAAGGCACGGAGAAGGGACGCGAAATCGAGTCAGACTGCATAAGGTATGTCAGGTTGCTGGCGCATTGATCTGGATTACCGCACTGCCTTGATCCGAGCTCAAGCCCACGTCATTGGGGTATGCCTTGCCCAGCACAGGTGCGATGTCTAGAAGCTGAGGCGAGCAGATAAGGAAAATCAGGCCATTCCAGCCTAGCGGAGGGTCCATCGCTGTCGTCAAGGAATCATGAGGCCGGGCGCACATAAGGTTGGGCAGCGCGAGGCTGTGCAGATCTCGCGGCTTGGCCTCCGGCCCCTGGCCGGAGCCGGGGCGTAATCGCACTCCGATGGCATGTGGGACGGCATTTGCGACGTGATAGTCCAGCTTCACTTCACAACGCGGACCAGAAGATCTATTCCGTGGTCTTGAGTGATTAGTTCCATTTCCTGGCCGCAAAGAGGTTGCAGTCTCGGATCAGCCGCCGGACATGACGAGGGCATTGCCAGCCACGATGTTTACTGAGAAAGTCGAAGATCACGGACGACCGAACGCGATAACACCGATGCACCGAGGCCGGACCGGTCGGTGGTTGCGCCGAGTGTCCGTTCCGTATACCAAATCGGGTGCGAAAAGAAACACGAAGCGACGGGGCTTGCACCAGTTGAACTAAACCCGTACTAGCTCGCGACTGACGTACCTCAGAGCCACATATTCCCGAAGCTGCCGGGGAGCAAATCTTTATCAGCATGGCGATGCTCGTTTTTCAACGAACGAATGGTCGTTGAAGAATGACGGCTTGACCGTGGCAGCCGCTCCGTAGGAGTCCTTTCGTCCTTTCAACTAACGTCATTCATCGAACGCGTGTTTTGCAGCCCGGAGACTTGGCGCTCAATCCCCCGGGGTTGATTTGCCTTCTAGCCACCGACTTCCGTCCCTTGATTCCCATTTCGAGAGTGTTCATCATCATCTTTGCTTTTGTTTCATGCCTGAGATACCCTCACTGTCGACCTTTCTCGCCCTCTCTTTGATTTTGCCGAAAACTCTCTCTCTAGACACGTCGGGAAGAACGACCTGAATATAAACGACCACCAGTCCTCTGACCTGCAAGCAGAGACCTGACGATACCGATCAACTACTCGAGTCGGCACACGATGGACGGAGCCACCGACTTCCAACCGCCGACGTACAGCAGCTGCGACGGCGTGTCGGCCCGCTGCCCTGTCGAGGCGTCCCTCTACGGCGACTACTTCAACCTCGGCGCCTGCATCTTCTTCGTTGTGGCGTACGCCCTCCTGCTGATCGCGCAGGCGGTGCTCGGTCTCCGCGCGCGCACGTGGTCGTTCGCCTTCTACCTCGCCGTCGGCACCGTCTGCGAGCTGATGGGGTACGCGGGGCGCATCGCGCTCACCGAGAACCCGTGGAACTACGACGCCTTCGTGATCCAGCTGGTGCTGCTGATCCTCGGCCCGACGTTCGTGCCGCCGCCATCTCCATCACATTCAAGTACCTCGTGCTCTGGTACGGGCCCGAGCACAGCGTGCTGCGGCCGGCGCTGTACCCGTGGGTCTTTGTCGGGACCGACTTCTTCTCCATCGCCATCCAGGCCGTCGGCGGCGTCGTGTCGGCCATCGCCACGGGGTCGGACGACGAGGGCAGCGCGGACCTGCTGGACGTGGGCTCCGACCTGCTCGTCGCGGGCGTCGTGTTCCAGCTCGCGAACATGGTCTGCTGCGGCGGGCTGATGGTCATCTATCTGTGGCGGCGTCAGCGGTCGCGGTCGCGCAGTCTCGGGGCGGGGGAGGCCGGAAAGGCCGGGGGAGGCCAGGCGGCGCCGAGCGAGGGTGCCGAAAAGGTGGGATCCCGCTTCGACAGCACGAAGATCTTCGTATACATGATCATCACGGCTTATGTCCTCATCATCATTCGATGCATCTACCGGTATGTTCGCTTCCAAACACGCACGTTACTTCCGGATCTGGGTACTGACGAGCCGCGCGACAGTGTGCCCGAAATGGCGGACGGTTGGGGAAGCGATCTGATGCAGAACGAGACGCTGTTCCTCGTCCTGGACGGCGCCATGATACTGCTGTCGGTTGCGAGCCTCACCATTCTTCACCCCTGCTTCTACTTCAACTACATGAGCTCGAGCGCGGCGAAGGACAAGTCTGCGAAGGACAGGTCTGGCGGGGAGACTGATGGAGATGTCGAGGAGCACTGCCTGCAGCCGGTCGATAACACGGCGCGATGAAGCTGCAATCGCTGGCGTCGAACCTTTGTCGCAAGCATGGATGGGAGGGAGGTTTCTTGCGGCCATTCTCCGGTGTGTAGCCTTTGCTGTGATGTTCGTACTCGAGATGTCATTTATAGTTGTCTAGCTCCGAGAAACTACTGCTTTCAATCTGGCCTCGGCTTCGCCTCGCACTGATCGCAGGCCCAGCAACTGAAATCCCGGGATGCGTTGGTGACGCTGCGAAGACGTTATCGCAAATGAAGACCAAATGATCACGCGAGCGACGAGACGAACGTGCCGCTGACCGATGTCGACGTAGCACATGACGGGGATTCCCGTTGATCAGCAGGCACCATTGGGCGCCTAGTCCGGGCTGAATGCGAATGCGAGATACGGCAGAACCAAAAGCCTGGTCAGCCGGCTTTTAAGCTCGAGACATCTCACCTTTCCAAAGCCCCCTCCGGATCTCTGAAAGATTTCAACCTGAATAGCTTCACCTGAATGGCTTTACCTGAATGACCTCAACCCCCGACACAACCCGCACCCGCGACAGCCATGCCGAGCACCAGCACCACCATAGCCGCCCTGGCTCTCTTTCCCATCACTCTCTCGGCCGTGTACCTGTACCATCTCGAGCGGCGCATCGCGCGCGCCTCATCCCTGTCGACGGGCCGCCGCGCTCACCGCCCGTCGGGCCGCGACGACGCCCTGCCGGCGCTCCCCTTCAGCCTCCCGGAGGAGGTGGCCGCCGACGCCGAGGCGAGATGGGTGCTCACGTTCGAGCGCGTCGTCTCGAATCCCGTCCCGGCGACGGCCCTCGCACACCCCCTCGCGTCGGACGCGCCGTGGCCGTCGCCCCTCCTCCGCGATTACGCGCTCGCCGTGCAGTCGGCGTTCAGCTGGACACCGCAGGCCCTGGCCATCCGGGCGTCGATTCGCGAGCCGGAGGTGCGTCGCACCTTTGACGCGGCGTGGATTCGCGACCTGCAGCTCGCGCCGGGCGACCTCGTCAACGGCGTCTACAAGGTCGGCCACCGCGGGGCGGGACGCGTCGTGGCGTCGGAGCGCGTGGAGCTCGTCATCGAGGCGCCGCCTTCGTGGTCCGGGCCGGAGGTGCGGGGGTTGATCATCGCGGAGGTGCGGGCCGGGGCGGGCGAGGAGGAGGCCGTGTTCGTGAACGAGACGTGGATGTGGAGGCGCGCGGAGGAAAAGCCGACCATGCTGGAGACGGCGGTGGGCAGGTGGTTCCACGGGCTGCTGGCGGGATGGCTCGTCTTGAGGGGGGTTCGGGCGGTGACGGCTGCGCCGGAGAAGAGGCGGTGATGGCATGCATGGGCATAGCATGCATGGCATAGGATGCATGGCATAGCATGCATGAGGGTATAGCACGCATGCATGAGCGCGAGAGTGAGCAAGTTTGCGCAGATTGAACGCCATGTTCGCTAAAAGTCATGTCTAGATGCTGGAATGATTCATATGTACCGTGGACCTGCCGCTCTTAAGGCGGCGTCCCGGTTGCAAAGTTTGTGACCTGAATGTGCCCTACCATCTTCCGTGGTTCTCTCAATCAGCCTGCCTTGGCCGTCTTCGCTTCAGACAGCCAGCTTCATTGTCTTTCTCGACCCGCAGCGGCACGCACCACCCATCACGGCCTCTTCGCCTTGCGCGTCGCCCCCAAGACGAGGCATCGTCCACGTCGTCGCCGTCAGACCGTGCGCCACAGTCCATCTAGTCCAGCAAGAGCGGGTTGCAGAAGGCCGGGCGTTCGGACCTAACCTCGCGGCCGCCGGCCCAGCAGCGGCTCGCGGTCGGGCTCGGCGGGCGCGCCGCCGGTGCTTCCGCGGGCCTTGTGGAAGGGCCAGCGCCCCTGCTCGCGGCAGGCCATGGCGGCGAAGCCCAGGGCGACGGCGATCCAGTAGAGGTTGTAGGAGACGACGGAGCCGACGGTGGCCGAGTTCTGCCAGCCGAGGACGGCGTTGAAGATGCCCCAGACGCCGCCGCCGTTGAGGTCGGGGTTGCAGCACTGGGGGGGTCAGCTTGATGCCGCAGGGTGAACGAAGAAGAAACAGAGGAGGGTTTTCATTTCTTTTTCTTTTAAAAAAAAAAAGAAAGAGAAGAAAAAAGTAGGAAAAGGGAGGAAAAAAGAAGGAAAAAGGAGGAAAAAAGGGGACCCACGTTGACGTGCCACACGCTGCGGCGAATGTCGTAGGAGCCGGGCCCGGAGCCGAGCTCGGCGGCGTCGCCGCCGACGACGAGGTTCCACTGGTGGGCCTCGAGGTGCCAGACGCCCTTGGAGAAGAGGCCGGCGGCGACGAGGTAGAGGAAGCAGGTGGAGAAGACGAGGAAGTACTGGATGGGGGCGACGTTGGAGCCCTTGTAGATGACGAGGCCGACGACGGCGCCGACGAGCAGGCCGGCGAGGACGGAGAGGGGGATGGCGGAGGCGGGCATGCCGATGCCGACGCCGGCGATGAAGAGCACGCCCTCGAAGCCCTCGCGCAGGACGGTGATGAAGGGCAGGAGGAAGAGGGCGTACTTCTCGCTGAGGAAGCGGAAGCGGTCGAGGAAGGAGCCGTGGGTCTCGCCGTCGCGGCCGTTGTTGCTGCTCAGGGCCTTGGACAGCTTGGCGTGCCACTTGTCCTGGAGCTTGGTGACGCGCAGCAGGACGGCGCCCATGACGGTGATGACGAGGGAGGCGCCGAGGGAGAAGAGGCCCTCCCAGATGTCCTCGGCGCCGCCCATCTCGTCGGCGGCGAGGCCGTAGACGCCGCCGATGAGGACGGCGCCGAGGAGGATGCAGACGACGACGCCGACGGCTGTGCCGAGCCAGACCTGGCGGACCATGGTGGCGTAGAGGGCGGCATCGCGCTGGGGGTCGAGGGTGCGCTTGATGAAGGCCAGGAGGACGGAGACGATGATGGCCGTCTCGAGGGACTCACGGAAGGAGATGAAGAAGACTGCCGTGTCAGGGGTGGTGCGCGGACACGGGGGACTGGATGACTTACTGGGGAGGGAGAAGAGGTCTTCCATGGTGAGGCGTTTGTCGTGATGGGGGGCCGTGAGTGGAGGGGGTTGAGAGGAGGATGAGAGCGGGCGATGCCGCGTGAGAGGAGTCTGGGACCTGGGGATGCAAGGTCCTGGATGTTGCCGGCGTCTTGTCCTGTTGTCCCGTGCTGTGAGGTGTGTGGGTGTGTGGCGTGACTGTGGTGATGTGCATTTTCTGCTCGGAAGCCGAGTTCGGATCGCGTCGGATCTGATTAGATGAGATGGCGGGGGTTCAGCCCCGGGAGCTGCATGATGATGCTGCATGCTGCATTACTACATGGAGGCTCCCCTTCCTCTATCCGGGCGAGGGCTGTTGCTCGACGTGGTGCACATTCTGCTGCTCGGGAGACTCTTAAAAAAAAGAAAAAAAAATCTAGAGAGTAGAAGAAAGCTCCTAGAGATGGAAGATGACATTTTCTTATTTTTCTTCCCATGTTCAGCCGGTAGTAAGGAGAATCCCAGGACACGTCCAGCAGAGATCCTGCAGACTGCATATGCATGTACGCGCAGATCAGATAAGATGAGACAGGCACCCTCCATCTCCACTCGCACCGCCAGCACCACCAGCCATTGGACGAACCCACCATCATCACCTCCCGACGCCCCATCCACAAAATCTGCACCACACCACCCCATCGAGGCCAAGATCCATCTCCGATGATCGACTCACCTCATCGTCCATCGGCATTCGACTCCGCTGACCGGCCTTCACTCGACAGCATGCATTGAGCGGCTTCTGCATCCCACCTGCCGACCTCACCTCCCGGGCCTTCCTCCACACCACATCCATCCTACGAGTATCATTATCCCACGAGCATCATCATTATCATCATCAACGCCATCCCTCACGCTCATCAGCATCATCGCATCATGGGCCTCCGCGCCGGCCTCGCTGCCGGCCTGTCCGCCCTCCTGCTCTCCGCCTCCCTCGCCCGCGCCGCCGTCATCGAGAAGGACTTCACCGTCGGATGGGTCACCGCCAACCCCGACGGCGCCCATGACCGTCCCACCATCGGCGTCAACGGCCAGTGGCCCCTGCCCCTCATCTCCGCCACCGTCGGCGACCGTCTCCTCCTCCACGTCCACAACCAGCTCGGCAACGCGAGCACCAGCCTTCACTTCCACGGCTTCTTCCAGAACGGCACCAACTACATGGATGGCGCTGTCGGCGTCACCCAGTGCGCCATTCCCACCGGCTCCTCCTTCACCTACGACATCAAGGTCAGCCAGTCCCCTGCGGTTCCTCGCGGCTGTGAGCCCCTCACTGACACCCACCCCAGTTCGATCAGCCTGGCACCTACTGGTACCACGCCCACAACGACGGCCAGTACCCCGAGGGCCTGCGCGGCCCCGTCGTCGTCCACGATCCCCAGGGCCCCCACGAGGGTGCCTACGACGAGGAGATCGTCATCTCTCTCTCCGACTGGTACCATCAGCCCATCCGCTCCCTCATCAACGAGCTCATCAGCGTCGAGAACCCCACCGGCGCCGAGCCCGTGCCCCAGGCCGCCCTCATGAACGACACGCAGAACCTCCACGTGCCCGTGAGCCCCGGCCGGACCTACCTCCTCCGCCTCGTCAACATCGGCGCCTTCGCCGCCCACTACTTCTGGATCGAGGGCCACGACATGCGCGTCGTCGAGGTCGACGGCGTCTGGACCGAGCCCGCCCCCGCCCACCGCCTCTACATCACCCCGGCCCAGCGCTACAGCGTCCTCCTGACCACCCGCGCCGACGCCGACCGGAACTTTGCCATCGTCAGCGCCATGGACGAGGAGCTCTTCGACGTCATCCCCGACGGCCAGAACTCCAACGTCACCGGCTGGCTCGTCTACGACGCCGACAAGGCCCTGCCCGCGCCCAGCCCCGTCGACGACCTCGACTTCCTCGACGATTTTGGCCTCGTGCCCCACGACAGGCTGCCGCTGTTCGAGGACCCCGACTACTCCCTCAGCTTCGACGTCAAGATGGACAACCTCGGGAACGGCGCCAACTAGTATGTCCCTTCTTCATTGCTTTCCCTTTATCCCCTCCCCTTCATTCCCTCTCTTCATGCCCTCCACCTCATTCATTCCCTTCATTCCCTCCCTCGACAGTTTTCTCGCAGCACATCTCTCTCGCAGGCATCGCTGACTGACACGCGCAGCGCCTTCTTCAACGACCAGACCTACGTCGCCCCCAAGGTCCCCTCGCTCTACTCGGCCCTCACCGTCGGCGCCGCCAACGCCACCGACGCCCGCGTCTACGGCACCCACACCATCTCCCACGTCCTCCGCCACCACGACGTCATCCAGCTCGTCCTCAACAACGCCGACGACGGCAAGCACCCCTTCCACCTGCACGGCCACAACTTCCAGCTCGTCCACCGCTCCCCGCCCGACGCCGGCGTCTACATCGACGACGACGCCCACGCCCCGCCCCCCGCCGTGCCCATGCGCCGCGACACCGTCTACGCCGAGCCCAACGGCAACTTTGTCATCCGCTTCCGCGCCGACAACCCCGGCGTCTGGCTCTTCCACTGCCACATCGAGTGGCACATGGACCAGGGCCTCGTCGCCACCATCGTCGAGGCGCCCCTCGCCCTGCAGGACCAGGCCCGCACCCTGCCCGACGACCACCTCGCCGCCTGCCGCGCCGCCGACGTGCCCACCGAGGGCAACGCCGCCGGCCACACGCGGGACGTCTTCGACCTGCGCGGCGAGAACGCCCCGGGACCGAGACTGCCCGCCGGCTTCACCGCCAAGGGGTACATCGCCCTCATCGCGAGCTGCGTGTCGGCCTTCATCGGCCTCGCCTCGATCGCGTGGTACGGCACCATTGGCATGGACGAGAAGAAGGGGGGCGAGGACGTGGTGGCCGATGACGCGAGCGACGAGTAGTCCCCGAAGGTGGGACGGGATGATGAGAAGACGCGGCATGCATCTCCTTGTCATGTATATATCTGCATATGGACGGCCAGCGTCTTTTTGAATAGCAATGCCTTTTTTACGCTCACCTGAAGGCTGTGTCATCACCGCAAACCACTCAGCAGCACGCCTGGCCTGCCCAGGCAAGTCGTGCCTCTTTGGCATACGCTAAACTCGCCGCATCAGCCTATGCAGCTCCGACAAATCCAGCCCACCGACGACAGAGCAGCCTGTGACAAGAACAGGGTTCCCGATGCTAGTCTCACCCACACGCTTCTAGACCTGTGTCTATCCGCCTCACGAGTCCGGTAGCTGCACCCCGATGCATCTGTCTCAAACACATATGTCACGGCACGGGCATATCGCGACTCCACGTCCGATGCATCGTCTCTCGTTATACGCCCTAAGTAAAGAAAAAAGAAAGTAAGAAGAATGTACTCAATACATCGTATGTGCGCAAAGCCCCGAGGTCCACTCAGTGAACCTGCCTCCCGTTCATCCACCCTCCAAGCCTATCATCCCATCGCCTCCCAGCCCGCTCGGATGGCGTCTGACCGCGTATTCAGCGCCGCGCGCAGCCCGGGAGACGACGGCCTCGGCTGCGCGCCCTCTAGCTGCTGTTCACGCGGGCGATGAGGAACTCGGGGGCCGGGCCGCGCGCGTCGCCGCCGTAGGTGAGGTGGCTGGCCGTGATGATCAGCTGGCCCTCGCAGACGAGGTCGCCGCGGTTGCAGAAGACGAGCGTGCGGTCGGCCGGGTAGTTGGGGATGCGCCCGCCGTTCTGCCGGTTCTTGGTGTACCCGAAGAGCACGGTGCCGGCCACCTTGTCGCGGATGGTCGACGAGATGTCGCGGATCGAGGCCGCGGCGAGCGCCGCGCCTTGGCTGGGAGGATGTTAGCGTTCTTTCGTACTCTTTCTTTGCTGATGGGCCGCCCCCCGTAGAGCGTTCGGAGCTGCTCGTCACTGACCTGTAGCCGCCGGCGATGATGGTCGCGTCCGGGCACTTGCTGTCGGCCAGCGCGAAGAGGCCCGTCATCTCGCGGATCGCCGCGCGGCTGGTGCCGTCGGGCAGCGCGTTGTCGCCGAGCGTCGCGCGGTAGGCCCCGCCCACGCCCTGAATCCAGACGCCGTCCCGGCCGAACTCGCGCTCGAGCGCCGTGGCGATGGACGGGCCGAGGGTGCCCTGTCATTGTCAGCGGAGAGCTCGCGCCTCGTTTCTGCGTGCCTCGTACCAGGTTGCCGCTCTCGGTGGAGCCGCGGGCGTAGATGAAGATGACCCCGGGGCAGGTGCCGCCGTTCTGCAGGTCGTCTCGGGTGATGCTCTGGCGGGCCTCGAGGTGGTTGGCTCCAGCCGGCTGGATCTCAGGGGCGGGAAGCGCGGCGACGAGGCCGGCGAGCAGGGCGGTGGCAGTGAAGAACTTCATGTTGGCGGCTGTTCTGGAACAGAGTCGGTAATGTGAGGACAGATAAAGGATAGCGGGTAGCGGAGGGGAGACGAGTGAACAAGAACCGGAGAGCGAGGAGACAAGATGCTGGGAAATGAAGAGCTGGATGAGCCTGATCGATCTTTCGAGACCATCTGGAGAGACAATCGACATCTATTTATCTTCACATCCTCCCCAGAGCAGCCTGGCCAAACGCTAGGCCTCCGGCACTGCCTGGCGGCAACACATCATCTGCTGAGCGCCCCTTCGTCAGTGAGTCTGTGCCGGCTCACTCCTAGCTCAGGCCAGCGAAGCCAGCCGTCGTCGTTCAGTCCATGCGCGAGCCTCCAATCCCGCGATATTGTGGCTCTCCCTCCTAGCTTGACAATCGAACGGTTTTCCTGGTGAAGCTCTGCCGGGACAGCCCCTGGTAGTGGGGAGCCAAGACCCCTGTCTCACCTCAATGTTCCGACGGGAGAACGAGGCCTTGCCTAATTCGGTGGATCTTGCGGATGGCGTCCATCGCGAGTCTTTCCACGTTGGCCGCTCGACGGCGATCAGTGGAGGCGCTGCCGATGCGGGGACCTATGAGAGCCAGTGGAAGCTGGGCCAGAGCCGAGGCTTGAAGTAAACTCGTATGGATAGGGCTCGCGGGAAGAAGCTCTGAGCCAGGGGTACCATAGCAGTGGGTGCACGTGTGTGACACGCGATTGGGCATTTTTCTGCTTTTTGTTTCTTGGAGATCGTCAGTTGACAAAAGTCAGGCCAGCCGCGAATCCTGTGCGTGTCAAGACATGGTGAGGTGTCCGAGCGAGGAACACCGGATGGCACAGACTGTGCGCAGAGACACGCTTCTTCCGCAATGGTCGTGTCGTCTGTTGTTCGATGGAAGGATTCTGGACCTTCGAGGCACCGAAATTAGAGCGACGTTTTCGCCTAGTCAACGGCTAGTCTGGGCTTCGGGGTGATCCTAACGGCATAAGCCGCCCTGCAGAGTCCGACCGCGGACGCCGTTTCCTTAGTCTTCTTGTCGAATCAGCAACAGCCCAATCGGCAGAAGGGTGTCGTCTGTTGACTAGTCAGGCAAGTCCGTTGGTTCCGCGACATTGAACCTGCATGGCAAAGATCTTCGGCAGTTGCACTGACTGCATGATGGGAGGGCCAGAATCCGGGGTAATACGCATGAGAGTGCGGAGTGCTGCACACCATGTAGCTCCCCTCGTTCTGATTCAAAATTCCCCCTCACCAGGTGCATTCGAGCCGAGGCATCACAATGGCGACGTTGTAAATCAGGGGAACCCCGCGCTGAGTGACGTGGCCGGGACGCAAGCAAGTCAGGCTTGGGCATCGCCGTGGCGTTTCGCGGCTTGGGTGGTGGGTGGGCTTAGACTGAGGGAGTTGCTTCAACAAAAGCATGGCATGCCAAGATAGAAGATACCTGCGCCCCTTTAATCTATCTGAGAGGCGCCGGGACGCCGTCGCTGGGGGCGAAATGCTCAGGGGACCGCTCAATTGGATAGAGAAATTCTGCGTTCGACATATGAGCTCTCTCCAGGTCTGGGCCATGATTCTTTGTTACGGTAAATACAAACCTCGGCTTGTTCACGACGAGGGAGCCCTGATGTCATGGTGTGCTTCATGAAACAGGACAGGGAGCCTTGCCACCATTCTCCAGGTTGAAGCTTGCTCCGGGGACTTTCGATGGCATCATCTATGCCTAGACCTCGGCTTGCCGCCTTCTCTCGTTTCCCACCAAGAATTGCCAATATCGCGAGACCCAAGCAAAAAACATACAACACCGGGGATTCGCTGGTGGTCACCCACCCAACTACTAGTCCGGCCCTCACTGGTTTATCGATGGGAGAGCGGACGGGATCCCGAGTTTTCCAGTAGGTATGGTCGTATGTGCTTGCTGGTGCTTGAACTGCGGCTTATGGTGAATGGGTATGGCCGGGGCAGAAGAGAACAGACACCCCAGTTTTTCCAGATGGCTGTCAGCTAGTGAAAGACGACACCCCTTGAAAAGAAGCATATGCAAGTTCAAGTGGCTGAGAGAGGTGAAACCCCTCCTGCCCGCATCCTAGCCTCGGAGCATAGTATCTCATAAGAATGCTGTGCCGACACACCAGCCTTGAAGGCGGCGTCTCATGAACCGAGGCAGAGAGCCCCTGAAACAATTCCTCGGCTGAGCTACATCGGTTCGCAATTTATCGCGATCTGCAAAGTGTATGGAGGCCTTTCCTCCGTCGAAGTCAGGTCTTCATCTGAATGTCAAGTTGCTGGGTTCTTAACGCTTCCCGATTCTAAACCAGAACCCGTTCAACGCCACCCCATCGAGCGACGAACCTCGGCAGAGCACAAATTGAATGATATCCATCTTGCAAAAGAAAACCAGTCGGTCTCTTCACATGTTAGACATCAAGGTCGACAGGAATACATGTGCATCGCGGCCTTGCCGCCTGCGCGAGATTGGTGTGACCAGCATCGCGAGAGACGGGTTTATGCCGTGAAGAAGACTGCAAGACTGAAAAGAATTGCAAACCCGCCTTCCGACGTTGTGATTTGCCATCGGCTGGCCGCCGTAGGGATTCGACATAGTACTAAGCGAGGCATTCATAAGTCTACGAGGCCTGATTTCGAAGCAACGCGGAACGGCTGGAGTTGCAGACATTTTAATAATGTCATCATCTCAATCAGCGAGACTCCCGAGGCAAAAAGGCGACTGCAAGCGACTACGGGGGAAAAGTTGAGTACGAATACATCCGCCATGTTTTTTTTGCCCTCCAAGGCCGAGGCAGAACGGTGGCGGTCTTGAGCAGGGGTTTCCAAAGTCCCGGCCGCACGGTGGGGAAATTCCCCGACTCCACCCACCCCGTTGGATCGGGATCCTCGCCGGGTCTGTACAAAGACAGTGGTTACCATGTTTGCGTAGCAGATGAAGATCGGATGTGTTTTTTTAGGCTGTGGAGGTGCTCTAGGATCCTTCACTGGGGGAATCCGTGAGGGATCCCAGTGTAGTTCCACTCTGGCGCCGATGTTGCCACAAGCATCCTTTTGCATCCTCTCTCGACCACGCCCCCTCCGAACGCAGTATTCATCGGATCTCGATAGAAACAGCATTAGAAGAGTCCCCTCAGCAAACCCTGCTAGCTATTCCGGGTCATTAGAGGAACAGTTGACCTCGTCAGCGTTTCCGAGGTTGGTACAGAAGTAAGCTTGAATTTAGCAGCATCTACTGTTAAAGTACCGAATCGCCTTGGTTAATTCGTCCCCCCTTCTACTCCCTCCCTGAAGCAACCGCTGGGTTCACTGCTCGCCTCTGTTCTTGCTGACCGCCCGGCCGACCGCCGTCCAATCGTTCACCAGAGTTCGGCATGCCGACTCCGCTAGCGCCCGAGCGCCCGCACGCCAAGTCCCTCCGTGCACGGCCGGGTCCTAAACTGGCTTCCGCCCGGAATAACGCCCTCGGAACACCGTCTATAATCGATGCCAGCCAAAATGTGTGATCGTTGAAGGGCCGCGGACTTGCGCCTTCGCCGGGCTACTGTTCCTCATGACGTTGTTCGTCATCCTACTACGACGCCGCTGTGTGTCTCAAAGTTATGGAGCTGGCCAAGAGACGAAGGATGTCTGGAAGCTTGGCTGCCCTTGAGAAACCCTGCTACAGGCTAACTGTTCTCCACGGGCAGATGCGATGACGTCTGTCGGTTCCGAGATAAGCAAACGGTTTCCCCAGTTGAGAAGTCATTCGTCATAATGGAACAGCGGACAATAATCTGATGTCCGAGGAAGCTGGGCAAAACTATTCTCGACTTCCAAAGTCCTTTGCCATTGCATGGAAGTGAACCCTCTAATGGAATAGGAAGCTGGGCGAACGCGAGAAGTGCTTGGCAGCTCGAATAGTGTAGCCGATCTCAACCCAGTAGGGGACACCGAAGTTCCTTTAACGCTGACTCCAGATTGGGCTGACAACGAAAGGAATAGGCCCTGGCATTGGACTATGTTGTCAGCCTTTACAGAAACCTTCCTGGCACAGGCTACTGTCTAAGAAGCCAAGAATAGAAAGTTATGACGTTGAATGCCCGTTCTTACACTTTCAAGACGATGAGACGACATGTATAAGTATGGTCTCTTCAGCAACCCAATCTCATTCATTCCTCATCAAACACATCCATCTCCATCACAGCCCACCAACAGCTCTCAGCTCCAATCTACCATTCCAGAGACACAGCCTCTTCACAAAAACCAGCGAACCACACCCAACACATTCAAGATGGTTTCCTTCACGCAAGCTCTTACAACCCTCGCCGCCGCCGGCACAGCCCTTGCGCTCCCATCCAAGTCAGTAACAAACAAGGAGAGCAACTCATTGATTTGCTGCTAACCTCCAATCAGGGCCGTCGAGTCTCGCCAGGACCACCCCGTCGACTTCATCGCTGCCTGTGAAGGCTACAGGCCGGCACCGAACGAGTGGGGCGTCATCGCTGCCGGCGGCGTCACGGTGGTGTGGGACGGAAGCAACCTCGGGAACGGAGCGTCCGACAGGATGGTCATCCTCTTCGACTCGGAGTGCCGCATCATTGGAAGCGAGGAGTGGGTCCCCCGAAGCCCCGGATTCTCGAAGCTCTTCCACATCACCGCCGGCGAGTACGAGGGGGCGGAGGTTGAGTTCAAGGTTGGGTGGATCGGAATCCACCAGGTTGGCGAGATCAGTGCCTACTGGAACGGCGACCAGATCGAGACTTGGTGTGACGAGAACAAGACCGGTATGGACGGTCTCAACGCTGGTTACTGGCGTGGCTGCAACTTCCAGACCCCCTAAATCTTTGGCGGACCTGGAACCTCAGTTTTACTTCTGAGCTGAGAATTTTGTACAATATGAATATCTTCAAGTTTGTCTATTTTTTTCCCTACTGTGCCTGCAATGTCTCTTCTGGTCTTGAAATGCGAAATTGATGATCCGTGCTATTCGTCTTGCGCCGTACAAAACGGCATCCCCGTGCGTTCCGCCATATTTATACGGCCTCGGGCTGGGCTACTGGGCTGGACTCCTCCTGAGGCAAGTTGGGAATAGTCACGACTGCGACAACACTTTTTCGGCGCCAAATGGGAGGTCAGTTGTCAAACTCACTGTTTGCTACAATCATTGCCTTTCGGAGGAGCGATGCAAGAGGTCGTGGTGATATGTCCGTCCCTAACTCCGCCTCATGAGTGACCGAGTCATGGCTTCGGATTTTGAACACTCGTGCCAGCAATACCAATGAGAAATGCCGGCGGTCAAGGCCCCGGATTTAGTGACGAACGCCGGCCCAGTCGGTAGACGAAATTCGGGCCGGCATCGTAAAGACTGGGTTAATCCCGATGACTTTCAGAGCTGCACTCGGATATATTGCAACTCGCAGCAAACGCGCACGCCCAACGCGACACGGTCCTCAGCCCCGAAATGAGCAATACCGCGATGTGAGTATCGTCGATCTAGTCATGAATCGGCTTGGCTGCCTTCAATACTTAACCACGACCAAGTACGTCGCATTTCAACATGAAGGCACATTGCCACTCATTCATAATTCCTGCAACACGTTTCTTGAACGCGCTACACCAAACACTCCACGATGACATCAAACAAAACGATGCGTGCTTGGGTGCACAAACAATCGAACCTCCCTCTCGATAAGGGTATCGTGCTGGATAAAAGCTATCCTCGGCCATCCGACACTCTCAAGCCCAACCAGATCCTCGTCAAGGTCAGGTGCGTGGGTATAAACCCGGCAGATCCCCTCTTCGCCGAGATGGGATGGCCAGGGAAGGCCATGATCAAAGCAACACCACTCCTCGGCATGGACTTCAGCGGCGACGTTGTATCGACCGGAAGCAGCGTGAGCTCCCTGCAAGCCGGCGACCACGTCTTCGGGAGGGTCGACACGCAGAAAAGCATCCCGGGGACCATGGCCGAGTTTGTGACGGCAGAGTTGGAGGGCTGCGTGCTCATGCCGCCGAACGTTGATTTTGAGCAGGCAGCTGGCGTTGGAACGGCAGCCATCACGGCGTACGAGAGCCTTGTCCTCCACTCCAAGCCCGGCGACTCGGTCTTCATCAACGGGGGCACGGGAGGTGTCGGGACCTTTGCCATCCAGCTCGCAAAGGCTCACGGGTGCCACGTCACGGTGTCATGCTCAACAAACAAAGTTGAGCTCTGCAGGGAGCTCGGTGCGGACGAGGTGATCGACTATCGGTCCCAGGACTTGGTGACAGTCCTGAAAGGAAAAGGCAGGGTATTTGACCTCTTTGTCGACTACGCATACCGGGAGGAGGCGAACTTATACCGGGCGTCGAACGACTTCATCAGGGAGGGTGGCAAGTTCGTCATGGTACCGGGTGCAGTCACAGGCCGAACGATGCAGACGATCACCAAGAACATGGTTTGCCCGAGCCTTCTGGGTGGCGGACTGGCAAAGTTCGAGGCATACTTTGCCAAGAGCAATCGCGCAGGGTTCGAGCAGATTGCGGAGTGGATGGCAGCCGGCAAAGTTAAGACTGTGGTTGACTCCGTGTTCGCATTTGCCGACATGCCTCTGGCGATCGAGAAGATTAAATCGGGGACGGCTACGGGCAAGATCATCGTCACTGTCTGATGAATCCAATAGTATTCAGATGCCACGAGCTTCAGGAGAAAAGATTCCATTATCATTAGTTTTAGCCTCGGCCGTCTGCATTCCGTGATCTACCTCGTCGGCTCGCAGGTCGGCTCTCCCGAAGGCACACCCGGCAGCAGCGCAGGGTACACCCCTCCAAGCTTCTTCTCAAACTCAGCATAACTCCTGCCGAGCTCCTCCTCCACGCAGATCGTCTTGTTCGAGTGGCCGACCACCACCGACTCGCACGCGCCGGCGGCAGCGGTCTTGATCTTGTCGGCCGCCAGGAGGACCTTGCCGCCGCGCATGACGAGGTCGACATCCTCGCCCGAGGAGAAGACGGCCTGCGCGAAGGCGTCCTCCCTGGGCTTGCCCCCGAAGATGACGACGTCGGCCAGCTTGCCGACCTCGAGCGAGCCCAGGTGGGCCTCGAAGCCGGCGACCTTGGCGGCGTTGATGGTCATCATCTCCCAGATGGTCTTGGTGTCGAGCGTCGCGCCGTAGCTCTCCTTGGTCGCCTCGAAGCCGCAGATGGCCTCCCTCGCCATGGTCGCCGACCCCGAGGGCAGCCAGTCGGTGCCCAGCGCGACCGTGATGCCCGCCTCCAGGAGGTAGGTGACGTCGAGCGTCTTGCCGTACAGGAAGACGTTGCTCCGCGGCGACCAGACGATGGTGGCGTTCCGCTCGGCCACGAGGTCAAAGTCGCCCTCCGTCAGGCCGAGGGCGTGGATCAGCGCCAGGTTCGGCGCGATGATGTCGGCGCTCAGCCCGCCGCCGCCGGCCTTGGGCGTCGTGTCGTACGTCTCGCTCGACAGGCACCGGAACTCGTTCTCGGCCTCGGCGTCGACGCCCTCGCCCACGTGCGCCATGTAGCGGTACAGCTTGCCGGCCTTCTCGGCCGTCGTCATGTTGGGGCCGTAGTCGCAGTCGCCGTTGCGGAGGATGCCCGCCGCGTCGTTGAGCGGGAAGATGTCCCACGTCGCCACCGGCGCGCCGATGCCCTCCTCGACCCCGGACACGAAGTCCAGGTTCCGCGTCAGGCCCGGCGCCATGGCGCCGCCGACGATGGACGTCGTCCCGGAGAACAGGTGCCGCAGCTCCCCCCACGCCGTGGCCTCGGTGGCAGACCCGTTCACGGGCGCAGGGCGGATCGTGTTGCCCCGCAGCCCACGGCGCCAGTCGTGACGGTGGTTGACGCGCTCGCCAATGTCCGTCAGGGGCGTGACGGTCGCGTACTCGATGTGCTCGTGGGTGTTGATGAAGCCCGGCGAGATGACGGAGCCTGTGCACTCGATGACGGTCGCATCGGCGGCGGACGCCTCGGGGAAGCCGCACTGGGGGCCGACGTACACGACCCGGCCGGATTCGACGAGCAGGCGGGCGTTAGGGAGCGCGCCGGCCGACGTGAGCACCGTGCCTTTGAATAGGGTCGAGGTCGAGTTCGAGGTCGAGGTGACCTGGCAGCCTGCCTGTGCCAAGCTGAAGCACGAGGCGAGGGCCGCGACGGCAATAGTGGACTTGGCGATCGTCATTGTGGACGGGAGACTGGGAATGACGTCGGTCGCGGAGTGAGCGATGACTGCTGGCGATGAGTGTGAGGTAGAATGGCAAGTTGAATGCCTCGACATGGCAGTATATGTACTTGCGTGCCGACTTTACCAGCTTATCACCCTTTTCTAACGGCCTCCCTCTGTGTAATGGAAACACCCGAAGCCGGGAACGTCTCTCGTTGGCCGATCAATCATCCCCGCTGCACCGAGGCCTTTGGCAAGCATCACGGCCGGGAGGCCTACCGCTTCGGGCCTGGCGCTATCAAATATGGAGATGACCTTCCGGACCTGGTCGCTAGTCAGGAACCGGCGTCCGTTATTTCAATATTATCAGCCACGGCGGCCCTGCGAAATGACATGCCCTCTGTCCGTCGAGCCATTCCGCCGGGTCTTGTTATCTGCAATCGTGGCAGTAGAGGGCGATTCGGGACGTTCGGCCACGCGAGGGATGGAGACGCTGATGCGCACAGCAATGGTATGGGGCACGCGCATCTTGGGGGCTCGGCTGGGGGGTGCCGAGATGCGACAGCTGACCGAACGTGTCGGCGAGCTCCGACGGGGGCTTCGCGGGGCCCCGCTGATAGCCGGGTCGATGGGTGACTAAAAGGGATGGAGATCAGAGGGCGCGTCTTTCGAAGAGCAGACACGTCGACCATGGCTATAACAGATGTACTATTCGCATGATCGCATCGCCGTGCTCACCTGGCCCGATCTACTGCGACCTGTACACGGACACAGGCCGATCCCGTGTTTGATCATCAACAGCCAGGTCGACCACATCAGACGGAAACATCTGGAACATCAGACACTCACTCACAAACATCACGTCGTCGGGTGGAGCATCAGGTTGAATAACACATCTTGGTTCAATCGACCAGCTATTTACACCAGAAAAGAAGAATAAATACACATAGAATCCAAAAGCTCGTTCAGGCCAAGCCTTCGTCCGTCTAGTTCATCATGTCGCGGGCGTGGCGGCGCGCGTTGCCCTCGGGGAGGTACTGGCTCAGCCAGTCGATGAAGGTCTGGAGGGTGAAGTTCTCAGGGAGGACATCCTCGGGGGTGGTGGGCGCGGGAGTGGTGGGCGCAGGCGTGGTGGGAGCCTCAGTGGCGGCCTCGGTGGCGACCGGGGCGACGGGAGCGGGAGCAGAGGACTCGACGGGGGTGGTGGGGGTGGTAGGGGCCTCGGACTCCTCCTCCTCCTCGACGGGGGTGGTCGGGGTGACGGGGACGGCGGGCTCGGTGGTGTTGCCGCCGGGGACGGTGGGAGTGGTGGGAGGAGCCGGGGNGGGGGCGGTGGCAGAGGCGGCGGGGACGGACTGCGAGATGACGGAGGCGATGGCAGGGGCGGCAGGGCCGGGGATCTCGTAGGAGGTGGACGAGTAGAGGTCGTACAGGATACCGGCGTCCTCGGCGGTGTAGAGCGAGGTGGCGACGGTGCCGGAGGGGAGCTCGGAGCCACCGCCAGTGACACGGATGTTGATGCACTGGGGGTAGTTCTGGGCGCCGTTGACGGCACCGGCACCGTGCATGGCGATGATCTCGTGGCGGAAGACGTAGTTGCCGGCGGCGAGAGACGCGGGGACGGTGGTGGTCCAGGTGTTGTTGTTGGCGATCAGGTCGGTGGCGGCCCACGTCTTAGTGTCGGCGTTGTAGCCGCCCTCGTCAATCTTGACCCATTCGAGCGTCTCCTTGTCGGCGGCCGAGCAGTCACCGCCGCAGTTGGCGACGTAGGTGAAGACGGGGCCGAAGTGAGACTCGGGCCAGTCGGACCAGAAGAAGTCGACCTTGCCGCCGGCAGCGACCGAGGCGGTGGTGGCGCCGGGGGCAGACTTCAGGTGGCAGGCGATGTCGGAGGTGGCGTAGCCGGTGCCGTCGACGAAGCCGTTGTCGAGGTTCTCGGCGGACCAGGCGGCAATCTCGGGCACGGGCTGGCCGTTCTGCTTGGCGTAGTAGTAGTCCAGCTTGTAGCCGTCCTGGTACTGGCCGTCGGCGGCGAAGCCGGTGACGGTGCCGTGGGCGAGGGCCGTGGTGGCGAAGGCGCCAGCAAGGGCGATGGTGGACTTGAAAGAGGACATGTTGATGGTGGAGATGAAAGAAGGTGGGCAAAAAAGGGTTGGAGCTTTTGTTTGAAGTTGTTGTGATGATTCAATGAGTGATGGTAAAAGAGTGTCCCAGCTTCACACAGTGAAGATGACAGGTATGAAGGTGATGGTGAAAAAGAAGGAAGAAGGTCGAATGAACCAAAGAATGTGTACAGTAAGAAGCTGCTGAAGAGAAGAGGAAACAAAAGCTGTCGAGGGGAGCAGAGGCGCTGCCTTTATTCTCGGCGTCGACTCCATCGCGAAGATTTCGTCATCTCGAAAGCCCCTTTCGAATCCCTATCCGGTCCACGCTCTTGCCCCTTCTAGCCCCTTTCTGAACATGCCATCCGAGATACGATGGAGAGACGAGAGGGCTTGCGCCGGTCGGCAGCATAGCCGCCCATCGCGGTCGAAGCTCGCTAGCGAGGTCATCAAGCCGAAACGCTGCGAATATGCAATGCAAAGCGATGGGCCTGGCCTGGGCGGGGGCCTCAAGGGCCTGAGAGGCTGGCATCGTCCGATGTCGTTGGGGCTCTCGTCTTTTGCCTGTCCTTGCTTGTCCTTGCTTGTCCTTGCCTGCCTGTGCGGTCTTGCTTGGTCCGCGGATCTGCTTGGCTTCTTTCGGCAGCCAGCCGAACCCTGGACGTGCGCGGCGAATACCAACCCCGGTCGGCCATGCCGTGATGGAGTTGTCAGCAGTCGTAATCCCACAGTTAGATGCCGGAGCACCCCCGCCAGGGCCGGACGAAGGCCAGCAAGGGGTCATCGGCGCCGGGGTGACAGGGCCAGGATGGCGTCTTAGCGCTGGCATGAAACCGGCGCCCTGGCCTCGACCTGAAAAACCGGGCTGCGGGACCGGGTATGCCCCTCCTCGCTTGGAGGTTGGTGAAACGGGGATGTGCAAAACGAGATTGGCGCTGGGGCTTTTCGTCTTTGCCTGCGGCGGCGGTCGTCTGTCAAAGATTGGGTGAACGGCCGGGCAGCCCGCCAACATGCTCGACAGATGCCATATGACGGGCGCTTGCCCGAAGGATCGGTGGACGGGCGGCATCGACGAAGGAGTGGTTCGGGAATCGGCCAGGATGCGCCAAGGTCAGTCATTGTGCCGATCCCTGGGTCGTCCTGAACCGAGTCGAAGGTGACCAGACCGCCAACACCGGCGTCGAGGGCTGGTGTGTCGCCATTCGTACTCTGTCGACGAGGTAGTCAAATGGTCGAATGTCGAATGGTCGACTGGTCGAATTGATGGCCCGGATCGTGCAAGGCGATCGATTGATGAATTGGGTCGTGACTCGTTGACGGCAGGGTGGGGATATGGTGGAAGAAAGACACCAAACGTTCACAGCAAACGGGAGTCGGCACCTGGCAGCAGCCACAGGAAGCAGCCACAGACAGTAGCCACAGAAAGGCCCCATCGAGCGAAGGAAGCACTGCCACTCTCCAGTGGGGAGCGATGGCTTCACAGCCACTGAATGGGGCTTCTCCGCCTCGGGCCCGACGCTTCAATCAGCCCTGTGGGTGCCTTGACCGGTGCCTGTAGGAGTGCGGGGGCCGGCTTGCTGTGCCACGCTGTGCCTCACACGTGAGCTAATCACTACCTCAAACACCATTACTGGGCAGGCTGGGGCCACCGTGAGCTTCGTCTCGCCTATGACTTCATTGCCCAGCCGCGTCCTAAGGCTATATCATCCCTCCTCCATCTTTCTAGCCAGGAGTCTCGCATGCATCTCATCATCGCAACGTAGCGCCATCTACTCATCTTCAACCCACTATGCCACAAACTCCAGCATCCATCAGCAACGTATTGAGCATCCGGCTCGAGGATGACCTCCACCACCGGTTCTACGCCGGCGACACCATTATCGGAGCTGTTCGGCGCAGGTACTCTCTCGTCAGCCCTCACGCCTCGATCAAGATCCAACTTCATGGTCGCTCAAAGTCCCACATGACGGTTAGCAACGGCCAGTCGAGCACGACCTATCGCGGCCGCTGCAACTTCTTCGACCCCCGCGAGGTGACCCAGACCATCTTCGACGGGCCGCTCCACATCCCCGACGGCTCCGTCGCAACGGAGTGGCCCTTTGCCATCACCATCCCTACCGTCGCCAGCCCGAAAGCCATCAACACCGCCACGAACAACGCCGATATGTGTTTCCTGCCACTGGACCCCGAGACCGTCTCCTCCCACCCCCTCCCGCCTACCTTTTATGCAAGGGACATCGGCTTTTGGACCACAAGCCACCACAGCTTTGTCGAGTACTGGATTCACGCCGAGATGCGCTACACCCGTGACGGGCACAGCGAGGTCAAGGAAGCCGACCTGCCCATCACCATCCGGAGCGTCTCCGCTGCAGCCCCCGAGACGTACACCAACCTCAAGACCAGCAGGGTCCTTCGCGTCGTCACCTCCCACCGCCTCGTTCCCGGCATGGAGACGGCCGATCTTTCCTTCCATCAGAAGACACGGCAGTTCTTCGGGTCCTCGAAGCTGCCGCGCTTCGCCTTCACCCTCCAGGTCAACTATCCCACCACCATCCAGCTGGACAACCCCCGCAGCATCCCCTTCCGCGTCCGGGCCATCCCCGAATGGTCCCGGACGTCGCAGGATATCGTGGACGTCCCCCAGACCATCAAGCTCCTCGGCATCGAGCTCGAGATCCGCAGCATGACGGCCATCAAGTGCGTCGGCACCTGGCACGCCAAGACAGCCGACGACACGGACAAGAGGTCTCTCCATCTTCAGAACGCCCTGTTCAGGCTCAAGAAACCCGTCTTCATCCCCTGCGGCGACAAGGTCGAGCCGTGCGACTTGGGCGCCCTCCTCGACCTCCGTCTCGACATCATGGGCCGCGCCATCAACTCGCGCGAGCCCCACAGCACCACCGAGAGGTTTCACCCAACTTTCACGACGTGGAACATCAAGCACTCGCATCAGCTCAAGTGGCGCATCCGCATGAGCATCGCTGACGAGGAGGTCAGCTACGAAATGACCGCGCCGCTTAGGGTGCTGGCGGCGAGCAGCGCCATCGACGACTGGGTGCAACCGCCGCGCGACGAGTCGTGGATCCAGCCCCCTACGGACGGGGATGCCCCGCCGGCATTCGACCAGATCGAGAAGGAGGGCGCCATTCTCGAGGTGGGGTTGCCTGCCGAGGACGGCAAGGACGGCTCTGGTGTTGTTGAGACGAACTCTAAGCCGTGAGTCGGGGATGACGTTGGATACGATGGCCATGTTGAACACGGTGGCGAGCACGAAGATACCAAGGCCCTGACACGTTGGAGGGGTGCCCTGTAACTTGATTTTCCACATGATACCACTTGCTGCTCCATAGCCTTGAACTTTTTCGTTCATAATATAATGCATGAGATAAATAAGTTTACACACTCATAAGAGACTTCTTTCATATTTACTTCCTCGCATTGAAACCAAGTTCGCCATTTATACCTTTGACACGTTTCCAACAACTCAGAAACTCGTCGCTCCAGCCACGGTGTCCGCGCAAGTCATCACGCTGACTCGGATATCGGACAATCCATCGGCAGCATGCCCGAGCACCCTTGACGATGGCTCGGCCCGATTCCCTGTTTGCGGGGAAGAAGCACCCCCGGTTTCCTCTTCCATACACCCCCATGAGCTGCCTTCGGCAATCTCCAGCGTCAGATTTGTCGAAGATAAGCGACGCCGCAGTAATTCTCGGTGTCCTTCCAGTCCCAGACCGGCCAAGACCGCCGGCAGGCGCCGGACAACGCTATGGATGCTACACACATGGCCAAATCCAGGCACCACTTCACGACGCGGGCTGGGTTGTGAACCACGGCGAAAGACCATTGGTGGAAGACCTTTTAGGGGTGGTAGCAGTGTCGTACTACGGGTGAGTAGAACCCCTTGGCACATCGTTGACAGCCTCACCCCGCCTGCACCCCGCTGGCGAGGTGCGTCCGCTAACCTCGAAAGAGCATCGCAGGTTCCACGTCCGCGCCGCTTAGACCCGTCCAAGGCCGGTCATGTTTCGTCTTCGATATTCAGCCATAATCTAGGCTGTCTCGCATGACCTCAAGCACGGATGTTGATGCTAACCATTGGCCGCAGTGTTAATCTCCGCTGTACGAAGAAACATTTTACGCCTCCCTATTGTGACCAAGGAGACTCAGGGCATCGCTGGTACGGTTTATCCAATGTATTCTTTCATAACGTCATTCTGTGATCGAATTGATAATACTAGACACGGACCGCATGAATTCGTGGCAGCCTTGACCGTGGAGCAGCTAAAGCCATCAAATCATCTTTCTGCTTCGTGTCACATGGTACCCTAGCTTTTGTTAAACGATTGAATGGTAGGAATGAAAGAGCTTCCAGACAACTAATGGTCAAGGCCGCCGTTGGTATCGACGACAATGCTCCGTCTGTCTCCAAGAGCCCAAATGTCTACATACAAACTTGTCGTTAGACAAGGCGGCACGACAGATGACGCCGATACGAACTCACCACCGGCGACACACTGCGTGCCCACATGAATTGAACCATTTCCCCCCTCTCAAGCCACATTCAAGCTCTCCTCCTCCATCCCAGCCCCATGCAAGGCACTACCCGTGTACTTCGGCCCGAGTGGCAGTCTTCAAGACTGGGCATTGCTAGCCTCCAAGCAGATCACTCCACGTTGGCCTGGAACTTCGGTACATCGAAATGAGCCGGCCCTCCGGTGAATGCCTCCGTTCCGAACTGGTAGACTGAGCAGACGCATGGCGTCAGGATTTGGGGGTAAACAGAAACAGATGAGGGCTTGACTCACTAAGCATGTACTGGGTGGAGGCAGGGTATGCATGATCCCTGATCAGGTATCGGAAGAACTCCATAACATCGCCGCTGAAGGACGTGACGGCTCCGTTGGCGGGCAGAAAGCTGTACACCCTCTGGGGCGGGGTCCAGGCGTTGTTCCAACCGGTGTAAAGGTTCCAGGAGTGGCCAGCCAGCGTCACCTTGGCCACGGGGGCGCCGCTCTCGGTAATAGGCCAGATGCCGCCGTATTCAGCGAGCCTACAAATTTTAGCCTTCAGAATACGACTGATGTCCTCGATGGATGTTGTATAAAATACCAGATCATGATCTCATACTGTCCGTATGAATGGTCATGGTTAATGTCCTCGTCAGTGAAGATGTCGTAGGCAACGTTGGACCGCGTGTTCGTGACATTGTACGACCATTCCACCGTCGTGGGTAGCCGGTTGATCTGGCTAATGCGTCTGCGTGTGAAAGCGCGGTTGGCGTAAATGTAGC
This sequence comes from Verticillium tricorpus MUCL 9792, assembly GCA_000732205.1. NCBI lineage: Eukaryota > Fungi > Ascomycota > Sordariomycetes > Glomerellales > Plectosphaerellaceae > Verticillium > Verticillium tricorpus. The sequence goes on from JPET01000004.1 coordinate 3,862,963, forward strand.
TCTTGACCGTGTTAGCGTCCCCGGTCCAGCGCCAGTCAGAGCTGAAGGAGATGCCGCCCCCGCTCGCCGGGCCATTGTAGTAGGTGCATTGAGATCCACCAGTGGCCGTATCGATGCCCCATAGGTTGTTGAGAAGCGAGTAGTCTCCAGTGGAGTAGTAGGCATACTGAGTACATAGCGAGGCAACCGGGGTAGGCCGAGTGGGTGTCGACGGCGCGGTCGTCGTCGCCGGGGGAGGGACAGTCGGAGGGCTCCCGCCCCCAGAGCTCTGTTGGCACTGAGAGTACCCTGGAGACCAATCAGTTGATGCATTTGGCACTCATTTGGTCTATCCCCTTTTGTTGAAACTCACAATCATTGACCTTGACGCAGCTCCAACCAGTCTGGCAAGTAGTGGCTCCGCTGTGTCCGATGCCTGTTATGAATATTGATTAGCCCGGGCAGGCTTACTCTTTAGGGGCCATCCGTCCTGGCTTCTGCAGTGAAATACCTCCGCATTGTGCGTATGGCCCAGCTTGAGCCAGGCTAGCTGCGGCACAGGATAGGATGAAGAGCGACTTCGCGAGCATGGTGGGTAGCCTTTTGAAAGAATGGCCAGGTCGAGAAGAGAAGTCTGGGAAAGATGCCCAATTATTCAACATCTAATAATGGATTGGCGTCATCTTTTATACCCAAACCAGCACGAAGAGGTGGTTGCGTCCCATGTTCTACAGCCTCGATTAGGAAATCTGGACGGAAGCCTCCCTCCCGCCCACCATTGACCAGGGCTACGGCTACCAACTACCCCATGGATATTAAAGCGAAGAATATGCAGGCCAGAAACCATCGCCACTTGACCTCCAATGGAAGTGGGCCATGATAGGCCCCCGCCATATTGGCCAACCTGGGCGCATCTTGGTACCACACTCTCTCTGCCTGAAGTAGGGGCGAAAGAGCTCATCGTATAGACCGTTCACGTTTGCGGAACCCAGGGGTGTCCTCACCAGGTTCTCTTGCCAGCGATCATTACAAACTTCTCTGGAGAAACTGCTGAGCCTAAGAAATACGATGCTCATACCCGGCAAAGTCATCACGGCGCAGCCACCGACAGCACCGACAGGGTGAAATGGTCTCCCAATAGTGCGCTTCGCGTTAGAATCTGAGATGACACAGTGATACATAGCACCTGAAGTCTGGCTTCCTGTCGCAGGAAGGAGATCCTCAGCAGCTCCTTATATAGTAGTCTCAAGTCCTCCGCAGCCGCTATACCCTTTTTCAGCAGTCTGAACGCACTTTTGTTCTCGTAGACCCACAGCTTGTGCTCTAACAGAAGCACAGCCTTTAATCTGCTACAGAACGGCTGTCCCTTAATATGGAATTACGATTTTGTGACAGCGAGTCTGATGTAGCCCCTAGCTGTGATGCGACCGGAAGCATCGCGACGAAACTCTTGAGTTGGCCCGTCATTGCATATGCGGAGTCCCATTTTGGTAGCACCACATGTAGAATTCCAGGGCCTACAGGCAACAAAAACGGGACATTTACTAGCCTTCCAACTTCAGTTGCCTGAAATGTTGAGAAGCAAATTCATTTTTCAGTAAGAAAGTTACTGAGTATGGCTGAATCCCAGCATATTGCGCTTTGGACCTCTTCGAAATAGAGTCATAAGTATGAAGCTACCGGAGCGTATTCTGGAGCGATAAATCCGGGTCACCAAACAAAGGGTCTTTGGCAAATGTAGAAGCAAATTCAAGTGACCTACTGACCATGGTATTCTGTTGTTCTGGGTCAATCTAATGCATGGTTGTGGTTTTCGGAATGAAGATTGCAGTTGGGCGGCGTGGAAAAGCGATAACAGTGAGGACATTATACCTCCGTTTCGACTTCATCCTAGATCTTGCAAAAAGCTGAACGATTTGGACAGTACCAAGTTTGACCCAGCGCCTTTCTGAGCTCTCGAGTACTTCACATAGGTGGCTAAGCCATCAGAGTGTGCTCGTGTCGTGAGCTACGACATCTTAGCATAGCATCGTAGGCGCTCACGATATTTTATATGGAGGCTCACCTTATGGACCGCTTGGAGAAGTTGAATTAATGTAGCACGTTGCTGGTGTCGGCGGTAAACATGGCTTGCAGTAGCCCAGGTTGAAGCACGCGTATAATGAGGTACTTGGTTTTGACAAAACCAAACACTTTCCTTCTAGTCACGCCAAATCTCGACAGATCGCGGCATCAATGAGTAAGCAGCTCTAAACCACCTTGGTAAGTCAATCGGGGGACTCGGGTCTCACGGACCTCGGGACTCCGGAAACACCGCCTCCGGCATGTTACCCCGAAATGCCCTGCTCTGAGTGGCCGAGTTATGAATTTCGAACTCAAATGTGTTCTTTCGTTGCTCACAATACAGATGATTTGTTATGCCAAGGATTGTATGTTAGTAATCTGTGTAGAATAACCGTTGGGTCCGTGTTTAACTGTCTGTTTGTCACCTGTCCTGTTGACGTATTCGACGCACGACTGAGTGTAATAAAAGGGTCAAGGACGGCTGAATCCAGAGCAAGAAAGACACCGAGTAAAACTTATTTGATACATTTTATTACATCTTTCATCATGGCTTCCACTCCTGTCGACATCAGCAACCCCGCCCTTCCAAGCAACAGCATCGTCGCGGTTACGGGTGCCAGCGGCTTCATTGCCGGCCACATCGTCGACCAGCTCTTGGCAGCTGGCTACCGCGTTCGAGGCACGGTCCGTGACCCAACTCGAGTGCCCTTTCTCACAGCCCACTTCGACTCGGTTTACGGCCCAGGCCGCTTCACGTTGCATGCTGTGCCAGATCTGGCCAAGGAGAGCGCTCTGGACGTCATTCTGGACAACGTCCAAGGTGTCATTCATACTGCAGCTGTAACCAACTTTGACCCGAACCCCGACAATGTCGTGCCAGTCAATGTGAACTCGACACTCAATGTGGCTCGGGCGGCAGCGAGGTCCCCATCTGTTACTCGTTTCGTATACACCTCGTCGTCTGGCGCAGCTGCCATGCCAATCCCAGGGGTCGAATACGTCGTGGATACTAGCTCGTACAATGAGAAGGCTGTAGCCATTGTGTACTCCGGCCATGGCCCCAAAGGTCCGGCTGGTGGATATCTGGCGTATTCCGCAGCCAAGACAAAGGCTGAACAGGCACTCTGGAAGTGGTATGAAGAAGAGAAACCTGCTTTTGAGCTGAATTCAAGTAAGTAGTCCGCTGCGGCATTCCTGAGCACTTGCTGACACCGATTTACCAGTCATCCCTAACGCGACTCTTGGGCGTGTCCTTCTTCCGGAGCATCAGGGCTTTCCTTCAGTGGTGGGTTTTCTTAAGACCGTCTGGGAAGGAAATCTCGACGAGAACACCCAGAACATGTTCCCCGCTCGTATGTACTCTGTGGATCCCCCCCCACCTGATCTTTCCTCACATTGCTTCTAGAATGGTATTGTGATGTTGTTGACGTGGGTCGCATTCACACCGCCGCTCTACTGGCTTCTGACATCAAGTCCGAGCGGCTCATCGCTTACGCGGGAAAATTCAATATCAACGATCTCCTACGGGTTTTCCGCGAGGTCCAACCGGAAAGAGCCTTCCCCCCTGACATTCCGGATCTGGCGGAGGATAAGGGCAATATCGCCAATGAAAAGGCCACAGACCTGATTAAAAGAGCTGGGAGACCAGGATGGACGGACTTGAAGACTTGTCTGGCTCCATTGATCGAGCAGTATGCGCGCGCTTCAAAAGCTTGATTCATGTGCTTTAGATGTCTTGGTCCGTCAATTAGCATTCAGCTGTCGTTGTATATAGTTTCCGAACGCCTGATTCGCAAATTATGATGACATGTTGCAGCTTTCAGTACCTGTCCTAATGACAAGCTCGAGAAATGGAAACTGTGATAGCCTGAGTGAACAGAATCGGACAGCCCATTCTAGACGGACATTGTCATTGTGTCCGAAAGTCCGACTCCTCACCCGACCTCCACTAGCCACCGCCAGCACTGCAATGAAGATTCGCGAAACACTTGGCAACCTCCGCTTGTCGATCACTTCACTAATCGGGAGACTTGCGAGTGCATCAAGATTGGCGGTGGTAAGTACCGGGCCGGGGTCCACGGAGTGCGCCGAGACAGCACGTCGTCTCTCGGGACGCGGGGCCTCCGGGACGCGGGCCTGGGAGCGCTATGGAATTTACTTATTATGTCCAGCTCGCCCTTTAGGTTGATTCAGTGTTGCAGCGCACTTAGCTCTGAGATTCAGTTCATTTGCAAAAAGGGCAGTTCGCGATTCATCTTTATGACTGCTCCTTATTTTGACGACTGCAAATCTGGCCTCTGGAAATTCTCAGCTGGACTCACCACCTCACCATCATGATCCTCGAACTCGCTTCTAACCCACTGGTTTTGGCATCCGCCCTACTAGCAGTTCTTTTGGGCTCCCTCGCACCGTTGCTACGGCGAACCATCGCGTTGTGGAACATCCCTCGTGTCAGGCTAGATGCCGCAGGACTTGACGAGCATATAAGCCTCTATCCCGACCTCAACGCTACGCTGCTCGATAAAGGCTATCAACTTGTATGCCTCCACCATCTAGAACTTACCGGCGAATGCACCCGGGATTGACCAATAACGTGGCATGCAGTTCAAAGATACGATATTCGGGGTCAAAGAAGCAGCAGGTGAGCCAATGCCAGGTTCGTCGCTGAGAACAGCGAATCCCTAACCTCTTATGTAGGGCTAAAACTGGTATTGCCCTTGCGTTTGGTCGAGGAGGTTGCGTCAAACCCCGATTTCAGCTTTCACGAGTCCCTGTCTGCGGTTCGTAGTGCTATGAGCAGACACCAGCCGTTCTTCCTGTGGCTGACCTTGCTTAGGATACGCTAGTAGACTACACTCATGTCGGAGGCCTTGACCGCGAACCGTTGGATGGATTCAAAAGAAGTGTCACGCCTCAGCTTGGTACTGTTCCCTCGTACGGAAATTTCCATGGAAGATGCCTCTGACTAGAAGACAAGGGAAATTTCTGCCGAGTTTCGTCAAGCTTACCAACATCAGTTTGGCAGATAGCCCGGGCAGTTTTGAAGGTTGGTTTGTTCTTCCGAGGAGCAAGGCTGAGGCTCGCTTTGACTCACATAACGTTCGTAGGATGGAAAGCTGTCAAGGTCTATCCCATCATGTTGAACACGGCGGCCAGTTTGTTTGCTCAGGTCACTATAGGGAGTTATGGATCAACGAATCCCGCATGGATCGCAATCACTACCGGATACGTCGGGTCTGCCATCGGCTTTCTACAAGCTCTCAAACGCTGGCCGGCTTTCATGCATCCGATTGTCTACCGTTGGTTGCCAGACTATCAAGAAGTAGAGTACCTACTCTCCAGGATTCGTTCCATGATCAAAGACGCTATTAGCGCGTACGACGAACAGGAGGCGCGGAAAGCTGTCGAGACTCCACCGCCGCTGTTATACAACTTGACTCGGAAGCCAGAGTCACGAGCTGGGCCGAACCTGGAGAAGCAAATCCAGTGGCAGCTCATCCTGGCCGTGGCCGGGATTCACACAACGGCTGCTACACTGACGCAGTGCTTGTTCGACCTAGGCGCTAGACCGGACCTGGCAGCGCCATTGCGTGCGGAGATCAAGGCAGTGTATGACGAACACAAGGGAGAGTTCACTAAGGCTGCGCTGGCTAAACTGAAGAAGCTCGATAGCTTCATCAGGGAAGTGCATCGTCTGCATGCGCCTGATCTTAGTAAGACGAATCCTGTGCGGGGACAGGAGGCCGACGCTGACTTGTCGGTAGCAACGATCCAGCGAAAAGCGAAAACCGCAGTCACCCTGTCGGACGGCACCCACATTCCCAAGGGAGTGAAATTGGAAGTGCCCACGTTCGCAGTGCACCGCGATGAGCAGTACTATGAGACCCCAGACGAGTTTGACCCCTGGAGATTCCTTCGCTTGTCCGAAAAGACTGGAAAGCCCAGCAGCTATGTGACCATGAGCAAGGAGTTCTTGGGATGGGGGTTGGGTAAGGCTGGCTGCCCGGGGCGGTTCCTGGCGGACATAGAGATCAAAGTGGTTCTCTGCTATCTGTTGCTGAATTACGAAATCACAAACCCCGAAGGCGTCCCACGGCACGCGGACCTGTTCTTTGGAAGTCAGGTAAGCGCTTTGCCCGACCCCTCCTTGAAGGCGAATGATAACCAGGTCTCACAGGTCGACCCGGATCACGAGGGCGAGGTCGTGATGAGAAGCATCGACGAAAGTAATATCGAAGAAGATGGAACAATTACGCGAGAGGCGTAATCTTGTGGATATGAGCTTTCGGATTGTGCGAGTGGTCGCGCCAGTGGAGACTATAGAGATGGAAGAGAGGCTGGAAAGCAACAGGGATGGCCTCCCAGTACCCTTCGTGAGGGAAGCCCCCAAGTCAAAAAGCTAGAATAATACCGTCAGAAGATTGAGAATAGACTAAAGATTGAGATCCAAGCTTTTTCGCTACGATGATCGTAAAATCAATTGTGTTTATTGTACGCCTCGAGGTCGAGAGGATGTCCTCGCAGCATCTTAGAATAGGGGTCCCCTAGACAGAACCCCCGAGGTGGGTTTTACCGACGCCCCACCCAAACTGGAAGCGTCCCAGAGACTCGCTGCCTTAGACTGAGCCGAGACTGAGCGGCCCTGAGTCGGGCAGTGGCTTAGCGGGCATAATTCAGCCGTACCGTAACAAACTGGCGAGAGATTTCGTCGCCAGGCTGTTGTCGTTTGGGCTGGCGCCCGCTTTCTCTCGGACGTTCGTTTACTTCCATACCTTTAGACAGATGACCGCTTCCTGATAATAGACGAATAGGCTCGTACTGACTGATCAAGCCAGACATCAGCCACGAGGGTATCTTATGGAAAACTGTACAGATCTTGGAAGCAGCGCCGGGCGTGCGTCTACAGACGCTTATTTCCTCCAAGGCCATGGTAATCGTGGGTCGCTGCTATGGCGTTGGTATAAGGTAATGATCTGGTATCAACGACAGGACATGACGTATCATCTACGTCGAATGATAGGTAGCTGGGGTGAAGTCCGGTAAAAATGTTCTTTCTCTGGCTATGGCACATGGATTGTGAAGGAGAGCTGGTGAAGGCTCTGAATATCTCCAAATCTTGGTCAAACTCGTCCTTCGTGGCTGGATCGATTATTGCCCTCGCTTATTTATTTGTTCGCATGCCGATGATAGAGAGCCCCATAAGCTGTCGATATGCCCTTCCCAATCCATATCCTCCCTGTCCCTTAACATCTCCTGAAGACTACTCCCTACATCGTTCTCGCTCTCTGAAGTCCACGTACTGCACCTGCGGTTCAACGTAATGATCGGCCAGGCAGAGCAGTGCATTCCAATTCCTGTATGAGGTACGGGTTATAGTTGAATACTAACCATATCCTAGCGCAGGTACGGTAGCCTGCAATAGAATATATTCGTCGTCCTTATAGGGCGGTATCCACCAGGCCGAACAGCCAGTCATATAAAAGCGAAAAGGCCCGCCGTATAGGGCAGAGGGTAAACTCTTTAGTCTTAAGGACGGAGCCAAGTCTGGTTACTAATGGAATACATCTTTAACAAACAGCCAAGACGCTAGCAAAGCGGGGTTTCCGATTATGCCAAGATGAAGATTCACCAGACGCGAAAGGCGGCATCGTGGGTCTCGGAGGATTAGTTAGGCGTTGGTCGCACTAGATCTCCTATCTATATATAGGATGTTTTCGTAGTGAAGGGGTCCCCTTTGGACCCTAATTTCAAGGCCGGCGTCTCAGTTCTCGCAGAGTGCTGGCTATGCTGGCTCTGCTGGCTACAGCTGGACCGATTGTGAGTGGAAGTAATTAGAGGATCGTGATCCCTGCCTGTGCCGCTGGCTCAGCCCTGAAAATGCGGCCAGATCCTGTCCAATGTTCTGACGGACCCGGGTGTTCCCTTCTCCTCCTCCCACATGCTAGGCAGGACGCCGAGGAGCACCGAGTTTTGTTTCACCAACTGATTTCACTCTTTGAACAAGATGGCGCGACTTGTCAGGGACGCGCTCCTCTCCTACGGGCTGCTGGCGACCCTGAGTCGGGCGCAGAGCGTCGACGGTTTATCAAGCGCGCCGAATGCCAGTGACTTTCTGCGAAGATGGATTCCCTCCGGTGCGTGACGCTATTCACACCCCAATGTCCCCAAGAGACGGCTGCTCATGTTTCTCAATGCCAGCGGTGGTCATCGGCGACTATCTCTACATCGACAGCGGCGAAATCTCACAGACCATTGACGGCAATCCGACGGCATTCCGCCACTCGAACACAATCAACGACACGCTGTCCATCAATATGGCCGAGTCCTGGAACCCCGAAGACGTCGAGTTCAACCAAATCCCGAAAGACGCGCCGCACATGATACGACAAGCCCTCCTGATGGACGGTTCATCCGACACCTTCTACATCTGGGGAGGCCAGACCTCGTACGGAGCCCCGCTGCCCGAGGCGAACCTCTGGAAATTCCAAGCCGACGGGAAGGGGGGCGGCTCCTGGAGCTCCGAGCTGCCGGAGAACTCGGGCGACTTTACAGAGTTAAGCCGCACCACTGCCGGCGCGTTTGCCAGCACGCCCGACGCGGCATTCATCTTCGGCGGCGAATCGAGGACAACCACAGACCCAACCTCCCGAGGCCCCGTTCGCGGGTTCCTAGAGTTCAACTTCACGACGAACATCTGGACCAACCACTCCACCAGTCTCTGGTCGGAGAGCGGCGCGATAGGAGGCGCTGCCGTGGTCCACGTGCCGACCTTTGGACCTAACGGACTGATGATGCTCCTCGGAGGAGTCGATAGGCTTGCCCCGGAAGGCGAGGAGTACATCACCATGCAGAACGTTACATTCATGGATCCCGTCACGAAGGAGTGGTACTGGGAGATGACGAGCGGCTCGCCGCCGCCGCCGAGGCAGATGCATTGTGCAGTGGGCGTTGAGAGCTCCAACAAGACCTTCGAGATGTGAGCCTGCTGTGCTCGCGAGCAGTATTGAGACGCGACTGACACACGGGCAGCTTTGTTTTTGGAGGCAGAAACATCGAGACAGACACCGGCTTCGATGATATCCATGTACTCAGCCTCCCGGGGTTTGAATGGACGAGGGCGCAGTACCCGTCGAGAAATCATCGCGACAACCACGCCTGCGTCGTCGCAGGCAGGCGTCAGATGGTATCGATTGGAGGCATGGACCCGAACCTCGGCCCCCCGGCGTCGTGGGATGACAAGGACCCGTTCCCCCAGGGCCTTGGCATCTTTGACCTGGTGGATTTAGAGTGGAAATCGACCTTCGACGCGGACGCCTCGGAATACCGAACCCCAGACGCGATTCAGTCGTGGTATGATGATGGGTGAGTGAGATGCGGCGCCAGAAGTCTGCGCTCAGCTGACAATATCGCAGAAATCTTGATGATGTGTCGTGGTCTTCGGACGATGTCAAGGCTTTGTTTGCCAGAGAGAGCCCATCAGATGATTCTGGGGGCGGCAACACGGCCCCAGAAGGCGACAACAACGGCTCTGACGACAACGGAAGCAGCTCACCGTCCGTCGGAGCGATCGCGGGCGGGGTCGTTGGTGGAGTCCTAGGCGTTGCGCTCATCGCAGGGTTGATCTGGTTCCTGCTCCGCCGCCGACGGAGAAGGACTGAGACGCAGAACGGGGCGCAGAGCGAGCATGGCATCAACCTGAAAGACCAGTCGCCAAAGCTGCACACGTCAGAGCTGCACACGGACTCGTCCTTCAGGGCAGAGGTGCACGGCACGCCAGTGACATACGAGCTGCCTGTGAGTAATAGACCGGTCGAGCTTGACGCTACGCAGAGATGATGTAGTAGACAGTATTACAGAGACAATGAACATATTTTTATGTGATGTGTTTTCCAGCCGGTGACCAGGTGTGCCCGAACGGATCTCAATATCCAGAAAGCTCGTATAGATATCGGCGGGCTGCTCTGTATCACCTGACTTAAAAGGCCATTCCTAGACCTAGTAGGGAGCATACATATAACCTATATTAGCAGGTAGACTTTACTACATATATCCTGGCGAGCTGTTAATATCTGTCCGCTATGAATCTAATAGTACTGGCTATCGTCGAAGGGCTTCGTGGGTAAAAGTAAGCCTCACCTATCGCCCCCGGTACCCTCTACGTTCTAGACCTAGTATATCAAGAGTAACGTATTATCCTTAGAGGGAAAATCAGTAGCATAGATGAAAACCATTATACCCTTCTCCTTATTCAACCTTGTTTTCTGGAAGAGTTATTGAATATATAGGAGGTATAAGCAGCCATAGCCCTCAGCCCTCAGAACCCCACATGGGAATGGGCGGTCTTATCATCACGTGATGGAGCTTCCCGCCCGCGATAAGGAGCTCTTTCCGAAAAGTGTCCTCTATCGATGGGTCTCGAGTGGCCCAACAGGTCATCGCGAGCCGGGACCTTGGACTGACGACCCGCCTCGACACCTATACCCAACACCTCTCCTCCAGAACTCAGTCTATCGATCTTAAGCCACGAAGACGCGATACGACGTTCAAGACCTGCCGACCTTGCCGACACACACCTCGACAGATACCTCAGCGGACACCGATCCCCCACACAGACAGCGCCCTCACGCAACGGCCACCATGTCGGCCCTCACGCACTTCGACGCCCTCCCCCTTCAGATCGACCCGCAGTCCAAGGCCATCTCGGCCGCGAGCTCGAACCGCGCGCTGACGACGGAGCTCGAGGCGCTCAACTCGCTGCACCGCGCGCTCCTCGGTCTGGAGACGCCGCACGGCATCCCGCCGCCGCCGGTGCCCGTCAACCCCAAGCGCAGCGCCGGCGTGGCCAAGCTGCGCGACAGCGGCAACGCCGAGTTCCGCAAGGGCCGCTTCCCCGAGGCCATCAAGTTCTACACGCTCGGCATTCAGATGGCGCTGCAGCGGCCGCTCTGGGAGCCCAACCAGCTCGTGCGCGAGGAGATCGCCGGGCTCTACGCCAACCGCGCGCAGGCGCACATGGCGCTGACGCAGTGGGCCGAGGGCAGCGTCGACGCCGAGGCGAGCGTCGAGGCCAGGAAGGTCGGCAACGCGAAGGCCTGGTGGAGGCGCGGCAGGTGCCTGCAGGAGATGGGCAGGCTCGAGGAGGCGAGGGAGTGGGTCAGGCGCGGCCTCGGTATGGAGGGCGAGGAGGGCGAGCTCGTGGCCCTTTTGAAGGAGATTGAGGGCCGCATCGCCAAGGGGACCAAGGCCTAGTTGGCTGATGCCGTCAAGGCAAGGAAGTGGCTTTCTAGGGATGTGGCATCCCGCGGGAACAAGCCGGGCGGGGGCCGCAAGGGCAGCGGGATGGGGAAGACCCGGAATCGTCGAGCTGGGCAGAACGAGAATGTTCGAGTCTCGACTTGATCTGAGGCTGGAGAGCCCGAGTGATTGTTTTCTTTTTGGGGCCGGGATCGGTTTCGCGAAGCGCGCGGGATACCTTCGAGAAGGCAGGCAGGAGACGCATCTCCTGCAGGCTATATAGACCGAGGTTCAACTTGATGACAGTGGCACGTAGTCACAAAGCAAACGTACTACAGCGCGGCGCTGTTGATGGCTGCCGGAAAAAAAAAGTTTGAAATCAAGACCTCGCGGCCAACTGCTCGACCTGATATGGGACGAGTCCACATGATGCCCGTGATCCATCCTCTCGATGATGCTCTCCTGACCGGTTTCGCCCTATTGTCCGCCAGTATACCAATGCCCGAAAGCCCGGGCTCCATGAACCATCGCATCGTCTCTATGCTCCCGTTCTCACTACGATTACACCAGCGGTGCCGCTTGTTCTTCAAATGTAGGTCTGTTGGGCGACTGCCTGGCCGACTTCACCGATAGGTGAGTGCCCTCTCCCGGCATCGGCTTGAAGACCTGTCCGCGGCGACCTCGTCATCTGTTCGCTCCCGTTGGTGGCACTCCAAGCCCGTTTCCAAAGCGGCGAGCTGTTGTTCGATCCATCGCTGTACCGCTCTCGGTATTCAAGGTATCAATTGATTCGTTTTCTCCCTCGGCTGAGCCTGTCCCTCAGATGAGGGTAAGAAGCCTCTGCGTCGGTGTCGCCTCGCATCGTGGCCTAGATGGCCTGCTTCTCGCTCAGCTTGGCGGGTGCCGGCCTCCGCATGACGGCGTCCTGGCTGCTCATGCGCCTGTCAAGGGCACGCTCGAGCTTGGCACCGAGGGCGAGCTTGCTGAGGTTGGCGCTCTTCTCCTCGGACAGCTCGACGCGCTGGGAGGTCAGGGCCTTGTTCTCCATGCGGTCGAGGCCGGACTCGATGTCGCGCAACTCGGCGTGGGCCGAGTCGGTGGTCAGGACGGTGGGAGCCATGCTGTAGGTGCTGTAGCGGACTGAGGTGCGGGCCTGGGTTGGGTTGTTAGGAACGAAAGTGCGCGTCGGCAGGCTGGTGGACGGGGTGGAATTGTTGGTGGTGTGTTTTGGGTAGTAAGAGGGAGGACAGAAACATGGGCATGGGCGTGGCATGGGAGGCGTCAAGATAACGTACCGAGGGCGCCATGATGGGCCGGGCGGATTCCAAGGAGGCAGGCATGTTTGGGGATTATGACGAAGGGGTGGGAAGTGGGAAGTGGTCCTGGTCCGAAGCGATCGTCGTCAGACTGGAGGGACGCTGGCGGTGCCTGGGCGGCAGAGCGGAGACGAGGACGGGAGAGACGGGGGTTGGGTGGGCGAGTGAGGTTCGGAGGAGGGGCCTCGTCGGAGATGGCGTCTTGTCGTCAGGTCAGGTCGGTCAAGGTCACAAAGCCAGGCGTGTTTCGACTGCCGGTCGGATGGTATGCTCGTGTCGGTCGTAAGAATGGGGGAACGAGGGGGGGGGCGATTGGCGGCTGGTCGGGTGGTTATGAAGGAGGAAAGGGACGGGGGGCCGCGTGGGTTCGCGGGCCAGAGTGGGAGTACTAGAGCAGGTGCAAGTGGACGGAAGGGAGAATGGAGGGACCTGGGATCTTCCATCTCAAACGTCCAGGCGGTCCTTGCCCCCGGTCACCACTGCACTTTGCCCGCAGCAGCGACGTTTACAACCTGCACTTGCACCTGCACCTGCGTTCTCGCCAGGACAGGGCCCTGGGGAGAGGAGTTCGGCCAGGCCAATCCCAGCGTCGAAGGCCCAAGCCCGCTGGGCCCCCTAGTCCCTAGCTCCGTCCCTACCCAGGCCAGCCCGTGCCATGCACCAAGGTAGCCTCTACCACCGTGACGCCCTGAGCCAGCCTGTAATCTGTTAGACAAGCAGCAACGAGCAGCACTGCGCAGCACAGAACTGTCAGCCTGGCGCCGGCGCCCTTCACCAGCCTACCTGCATTGCATTGCGTGCAGGCCACGTTCGCTCCTCACCAAACGCGACAATATGCCCATGATCAGCATCATCATCAATTACCACGAATCGCGAACCATCACATCCTATGCGAAGCAATCCTGTGCCGGCTGGGCGATGCAACTCGATGAGGCTGCCACTGTCGGCCTAACCGAGGTGCTTGTCTCCTTTCGTCCCCGAGGTAGGAGCAGACCGCAGATCGCCTCGTGTCGCGACCCAACACTCTGGCCACCCAACGCGAAGCGAAAGTCCCCCGTCACATCTCATCACTCCGGTACCTTGTCTTGCTTCACCTTACCTCCACCATGAATCTCGAAAAAAGCACCGAGAAAGGAAAGAAAGGAAGGCCGAAAAAGTCAACAACCTCATTTCATCCGGGGCGATCCGTTTCAGCCCAAGTCAACTCCCCAAGCCCTGCCAAAGACACGCAATCTACCCCCTGAGAGGCCCCCTCCCAAAGTTCCTGACGCAGGAGGCAGACAAAGAAAGAAAGCAACGAACGCCGTTCAACCTCCAACACGTGCTTGTCCCGCCGCGATGCTTCGAGCGTAGCGGCGGCCCCCCGACCGATCGGCAGCTGACGGTGGAACCACTTCCACGCGAGCGCAGCTTACTCCTCTCTCTGGCCTTTTGCCGCATCACAGCGTACCTCCTGTCCGAGGTGCCCCCTCCGAGCTGTCTAGCCCCCTCTTTCCACACTACCTACCCTCCCGCCCCCAGTCCGTGTCCGACATTGTCTGAGCGATCACCGTTTTGACACGGCCGAAAAACGAAGAAACGTGCATATTCATCCGCCCAGCAGCGACAAAACGAAACACATCGCCCCCCCGTCCTGCGCGGACCAAAGCACGCGGCCGAACGCAGATGCCAGCAAACAATCAAGCTCTCACAGCCCGAAGACACTCCTCTGACGATTGGGGGACGCCGGCTGGCGCCCTCCCCGGTCTTATCCTCCCCCCACTAGCGCCGCCCCTGGCCGCTGCATGCTGCGCACGTGGCGAAGCCGCCCTCCGCATGCGCCGGTACAAGGCAGGCAGGTGGTGACTGGTGAGTGACGGAATGGGTGGGCGACCGAGCGAGCGAGCGAGCGCCATAAGGTGTGAAAAAGTGGTGCTCTGTGGGTGAGGGAGACTCAGCTGGCGAGATGGGACGGCCCAGGCCCAAGTGGTGCTGCCATTCTCGAATTCTTTGTCTAGCTCTCTCGACACGGCGACGCCAGGCATTTTCGACAGCGCTAGTGCGGCACGGTTCTGGTCTCTGGACCTCTTCTTATCGTGACAATCCACGACGCCTCCCGAGTGGAGCGCCGCCCCTACCACGTTGATCCTGGATATATGACAACGGTAGCGGTCATTGCGATCAATGCCTGGCGGTCTTTGTGCTGCTTCGGCATTTGTCTGTCTGCTGGCGCATATGAGGTAGACTTGACGGTCGACCTGACTCAATCTGTAGGGACGCGGGATTGGATCATCTCGCGTGAGCATTGATTGTCTTTGGCTGGTCCGTCCACACCAGAATTTTCGGCCTCTGTCTGAACACTGATCAAAGACAGCTCATCAGAATTTTGCTAATCTCAGGCTATGGATACGGCATTATGAGTAGAAGGAGAGAAGAAGGGAAGGTGCAGGGTATCAATGTTTAAAAGGTCAGTGACGGAAACTGGGTCACACAAGTAGATATGCAACGCGACGAAAACACCCTGGAGAGGACTACTGCTTTGACCCAAAATGGGACCAGAACCCTCGCCAGACCCAAGCACTTGAGCAAAGAGATGTCAGGGGCGGCCTAATAGTGTGGCGCGTCATATATCTTGCCAGGAGACCACGATCTGTCGAACATCTGCCTGATCCAAAAATAAGGGCTTTCGTACTGATCGCCTTGAATTTGACCTGCCCGAGTCAGTATTCACACCATGCAAATCATGAGTTCGATTACTTACCCTCAGCATCCAACTTGGCCACGTGTGCCGCCATGGCGAGAATCAGCATTCGTTGCGACTCGGATACCTTTCCGTTGTCCAGGGCAACTTCTAGCGTCGGCGCCTTCTCCTCGCCCTTCCCTCTATTCCGACCCTGGTAGTAGTCCCAATGACAGAGCAAGAGAACCCCCCCTCGCTGTAGATTCTCGATGAACGAGGGCATGTCGTAGCGAAGTGGGTTCTTGTGGCGAAATGCATAGTCGCGACGGTCACGGCAAGTGAGAGTTACGATGTGGAGCAGGACGTGGATTGTGATGTACACGGTGAAGAATGGACCTCTCTGAGGCGACTGCGTGAGCCTTTCGAGACCCTTTAGAACTTGTGCACGGAGCGTCCGTAAGACGTAGATGGGATTCAGCCGGTCGAATTGAGCGATAACCATCTTGGGCGTGGGTGTCTTGTTGGGCTGTGGGTACTTCGGATCCGTCTCTGGCCTGATGCCAAGTTTGTCGTCGCTGGATATCCAGGAGGACCCCAGGGTGAGTTCTAGACCGACATCAATAAGTGATCAGGGGACGGGCGGCAGAGCGACGTGGATCGCGGAGGAACACGTACGCGTGGCAAACCAGAGTTTGAAGACGTTCCCCAGAAGTTCCCGCTCCTTAGCGGGCAACGACTGGTATAAAGTCAGCAAGTGCGCGAAATGCGATGCAGATGTCTCAAACAGTACGCACCGTGGAGTGTGAGTGCGCAATGGCCTCTTTGTAGTGTGCGGCAATCAACGCGTCTGGTTCATTCAGTAGCCAGTACTGCTGCCATGCGTTTTCCGCATGCCTAGCAATGTAGCTTTGGAAGTATAGGACCGTCTTGGAGACGTTCGCAAGAGCGTAGGGAGCGATTACGTGTTTCCTTGCCTCGTTGGCTGTGTACCACTCACGATGAACGCGATCACCGTCGCGGGGTCGGAATTTGCGCACCTCAAGTCGAATGGGATAGCCGGCAGGACAAACACCCTGCATCATATCGATCTGTTGAATCACTGTGCCGTCCCAATCATTCACATCAGCTACGCGCGAACCGTCCCAGCGCCGGGTGTAATCCAGGGAGCCTGCAGGGCGATAAAGTGTGATGTCCGTCAGCTTGGAGCGCATGCAGTGAACAGGCCGTGTGGTCTTGCGCGATGCCTTGTCGACATTGAGGCAAGTCATGCAGTCGCCAGCAGGGTTTTCGGGGTTCTCAACACACTTTCGCAGACAGTCAGCCTTCCATGTGAGCCTCGTAGCGAGCTGGTACTATCCAGTACTTACCCGAATGCGCTGGGTTCGGCATCGAACACAGGCTTTCCTCTTACGGGTATCGGCCGTCTGCTTTCGCCTTTCGTCATCGAAGCATCCCCTATGCTTCTTTTCAAACTGGCCAGCGTCGTTGGGTTTGCCCTTGTTGCCAAGCTCGACCTTGTCGTCAGACTCGACCTCGTCTCCGGACTCGACCCTGCGGTCGGACTCGACTTCGTCTCCGGTCTTGACCCTGTCTTCGTCGGGGTTCGGTAGATCCGGTGACAGTTGGATGTGCGCCTGCCCGTGTATGGGGGTGGCCAGCTCCAGCTTGGCTGTGGACGGCGTATCGGAAAAGTCATCGACCCAGCTGTCATCGACTGGTGGGTTGACGGGGCCAAATGCCGGATTTCGCACCGAGACTTCGTGGGAGTCAACTGGCAGCAGCGGCGCCTGGGCATCCCAAGCCGGACGGCCCATCTGTTCGTTGTTGCTTTGGGCAGGGTCCGAAGACCTCAAGGGCCTGCCATCAAGCGAAATTAGGGTCATGGTGTCGGTGGTCGAGTAGGTAAGGGGATAATGACGGCCGTAGGCTTGTTCCAGGTGGAGAGAAAAGGTGCGGAGGGAGTCAAAGCCCAAGAGGCCGGCCCGGTCTTGTAGCAAGGGAGCGGCAGGCCAGGCCTGCTCGCCGCTGGTCTCCAGAGTCGCAGTGGGCGGGGCAGGCTGTGGGTGGGTACAATAAGCGGCATTGCCCGTTGTCGTCATATGTCCCAGTGCCGCGGACGTAGATGAGCTGCCGGAGGCGAAGGTGATGTGGTCTTGATGTCGAGACAAAGGCTGATGATATTGGTGGGTGAGGGGAGCAGCCGACAGGGTAGACGAGGACCAATGGGTCGTGTTCGGGTAGACCAGTGGCCAGTCATCGCGGCTGACGAAGCCACCATGCACGCTTTGGTATCGATGGTCGATGCCCGGGCCATCAGGCTGCGCGGCAAGAGGAGTTCCCTGGACGGCGTGGATATTGCCATGGACGTCATCATGGTCATGGCTGTCGCCATGACCGTGATCGTGATCGTGAAAGCCGGGCACCTCTGCCTGGATCTGGTACTCAGGCGGCCACGATTCGGGGCCAGAAGCAGCACCATTGTGTAGACCAAAGGCAGGTTGCGGTTCCCGCCCGGGCTTGCAAGGATCGACCGGACCCAGTGCAATGGGCGTCGGGTTCGCCAGGATCGAACCTGCCGTGTAATCCGTGTTAGGGGCTGACAGCGAGCCAGAGCCAGGCGCACTAACAACGCCCCACTCGGAAGGAGACCGGTGAGTTCGGGGAAGCCGGCCAGCAGGGAAGGAGCTGACGGGGCGGGAGGGGGAGGGGGAAGGAGTGGCATGGCGTGCCACAGCCTCGGGGATTAATGCCACTGGAGTCCAGCTCGAGTAGTTTTCAGCAGCGAACCGCTGCGGGTCTCGCTCTTGCCGTTGCTCCTGCTCCTGCTCCTGCTGCTGCGGGCCTTGCCCGTGGCGCGAAGGTGCATTCCCATGCCCCTGCCCGTGCTCATGGCCGTGGCCATTGAATGAGTCGTGCCTGTTGTAACCAGATGGGCTTGAGTCGCCTCCGTGGTTGTTCTTGCCCTGAACAGCAGAAGAGGAGGGGAAGAAGGGCGAAGGAGTAACGCAGGTGTGTGAGTAAAGGTGTGGGTTCGAGTAAATGTGGTGGTGGTGATGGTGTGGCCAACACCTTGATGGAGATGCGGACACAAGCTCAGAGCCAGATATGCCTACCGAATCACTATGCGGCTTATGTGTCGTTGTTGTTGTCGAATATCGCCTTGGTTTCGTCGCCGAAATCTTGTCGGTTTCCGATGTGGCCCTCCTGATCTCCCCCCGCAAAGACGACGAGCCCCGCGGCGGGGGCGGTGGAGATAGCGGCAGCGGCACCGACAACTTTGCGCCGCCGGGTCCGAACTGGGCCAACGTCCTCGAGCGGGTTGCATCTGAGCGCGAGCTGGAACCTGAACTCGCATCGATGAGACCGAAAGCATCTTTGTTCCTATTCCCATTCTCGTCGGGGAATCCGGTCGAAGTCCTTGCATGTTTGGCACGCACCATCCACTGTTGGTCGTCCAACCCCAGAGGAGG
This sequence comes from Verticillium tricorpus MUCL 9792, assembly GCA_000732205.1. NCBI lineage: Eukaryota > Fungi > Ascomycota > Sordariomycetes > Glomerellales > Plectosphaerellaceae > Verticillium > Verticillium tricorpus. Next base: position 3,881,685 of record JPET01000004.1, read on the forward strand.
CCACCCCTGCTGTGGTTGCATCTCCCCGGTTGCCGTGTCATCGTTCCTCTCACCGGTCGAACGTTGCTGGACCTGGTCACTGGAAGGGACCGAAAACCCACGTCCATCAGCCTGCTGTTTGTCCAGGGTCTGATGTCTCGCATCTGGCGCAGCAGGACCAGTACCAGGACTAGGACCAAGACTTAATCGACCAGCAGGTCTCTTCCTCTTGGCGGTTCGTGCCTACAATCCACGCTCGTCAATACGTCTGCTCACCGATATGGCAAGGTCTGCCAAGATCAATACACCATCCGCCCGATCGTCATATCAATAGAGTCAGGCCTACATGCAGGAATAAACAGGCTGATCGCTATACCTGCCATCGCTATACCTGCGCGCCCGGACGTCCTTGTCGGCCCGTGGGGGCGTCAGGTGGAGTGGGCAGAGGGAGCGATGGGTGCCCTCCCAAAAACGCCGCGCTCGCTGGGGGGGAGAAGGGATTCGTGAAGGGACGCGATGAGAAAAAGTCATCACTCACAACATCCGCAGACGGTTCCTCTGACGGCTTCCTTCTCCTCCAGGCACCAGACGCACCGCTCGACGGCATCCTCGGAGTTCTCCTGCTTTCGGCTGTCGTGAACGGCGTTGCAATCTCCATCGGTGTGTCGCACAAATCACCGTGATTGACGACCCTGTCTTGACCGGTGACGGGGTACAAGCTGGGCAATTGGACGGCTTGACACGAGCGGCACGCTGATGGCGGGCAAGCCGGCAACGGTCGCGCGACCACTGGACCCAATCTGCTCAGGTCTTGACCGACGAGACGAAGGTTGGGTGGTGTTGGGATTGATGATGGTTCCAGGCGATGAATGGGTTTGACTTGCTGACGCCTGCTGTCTATCTGGGCTGCGCCGCGCAACGTAGCCCGAGTGAGCCTGGAAAGAGGGGGATGAGTTCCGCCAGGGGGAGGGAGGGTCGGGAGCGGCCCAGACCGTTGCCTCTTTTCTCATCCTCACCCCCGCAGGACTGCCTTTACTGCTCTGCCCTGCTCAACGCAGCAGGCCTCCGCGAGTCTATCGTTCAGGCGCAGTTCGGTCATTCGCTTGTCGCAGAGATTGTCCCGCTCCACGGTGTCGTATTGAGGAGAGACAAGCAGCACGGTGAAGACAGACCGCCGACGAGGAGGAGCGGACGGATCGAGGTGAGCATGCAGCATTCACTTCACCGCAAGAGGCGACATCGGTCGCACGATTGATGCCTCCCTCGCCAATCAGTGAGTTGAGCGTCGGCAATGACGGCCATAATCATCCTGTCCAGACCCGGCCAGTTCAGCCTCTCCGTCATCATTTCATTTGGAGGCGGCTTGGGTTACCACCCACCAGGGAATCTGACAAAACCAGCACTCGAGACACGAGCACAAGCAAACACGTGGAAGAATAAGATCACGTGCCGTCGGCCGCCCACCCGGGCTGATTACTAAGGCAGCTCTCGGGTACCGCCCAACACGGCCCCGAGTCGGCGTTCGCGGTGGATTGTGAGGACACCTGGGACACCTGGATTCAGCTTTCGTCAAAGATTCAGCTACTCTACCTCGGTTGGCAACACCTTGATATTGAAGCTGGGAAGCATCTTTGACTTTCAGGCGGCAGCAATCGACCCAATGATTTGATTACTGCGGACCAAGCCCCAATTGCCAAGCTTGTCAATTCAGGGATGGGTATCTGACATGCCAAATGGTCGCTACCGCGAAAACTTTAAACACCATGTTCACTCCCCCCTTGCTCACCGAGAAGCTCACATTCCCAATCGGCTGTAAACCCGACCCCGGTGCGCACGAGACAAGACAGAAAACCTTCGCCCCCCTGACGTGGTCACCCGCGCATCTCCCCTGTTCGGGAGATGCGCGGCCTGCAGCGGCAAAGTATTGATCAATCTAAATCAATCAGTCATTGAAGCATGGCAACGGCAGTCCTCGACACAAAGCCCTGGAACCCCCGTGCGGGCTTCTCAGGCACGGACCCTGCTTGGCTAGGGGCTGCGACGGCGGTTGTGCGAGAAGTGACGATAGTCGAGACTCATCGCGCGATGGTGATCTTCGACGTCGACAAAGCTCCGAAGTCTCACGACAGACGGAAGACAATTGAAGATTCGACACAGCGATTTACAAACCGCACCAGAGCCCGAAAGCCACGACAGGAATCGAGGCCAAGAGCCCGCTCTCGGAAGGACAAATGCGTAAGGAGCTTGCCACACGATTTCCCATCAACTGACAACCCCGGATCTTGAATTGCCGGCGGCGCGGCTCACCAACCAAGAAAGGCCTACTCTCTGGCTGACTGCCCCTATTTAATCAACAACCAACAACCGCAAACAGACCCCAGTCATATCGTCGCCACTGTTGCCCGTAGCATTGATCTGACGACCAACACCACTCTTCTGGCCATGAACCTTTTCCTCGATCCCATACTCCGGCTGGTCCGGTCGCCTAAGTACGGGGGTCCACATCCAACCGACAGCGGGCTGGACCGAACGAAACCCCTGGCCGCCGGTACCCAAGACCCTTGTGGCGCGTTTTTGTGCAGGCTCTAGATACTACTTCAGCACGAAATCCCAGTCGCCAGACCCATATTCCGCCGTTCCGTGAAGTACCCACGATGCTGAAAACATGCTTCCCCCAGGACCAGACCTCCCCGCTTTGCCCGCGAAATAGATACTCTCTTCCAGGGCAAGCTCCGGCGAGGGTCGCCCCACGCGAGGACGGGGGTCTCTTCCGCGGTCTCGTCACCATCTCCCGACCATCCCCAACCGTCCTACCCCGGCACATCAGACCGGTCGAGTAACCCCTCCGCCGCGTCGATTCGCTTATACCTAGCAAGCTTGATACGACCCTCCTCTGTCTGTCAGGCCACAGCTCGTCATGGCGCGTGGCCTTGAACCGCAGGACAGCCGACGAGTCGGCCCCATGGCTTCTTTCTTGGGTACTGAGCATCCTGCGCCCTTAAAAGAGAGGCCTCTCGACAGCGATCCCAACTCTGCCAAGCAACAAAGCTCCCTTAACTAGCTATCTCTGCTTGAGTCTCACCTATAGCTATTCGCTACCTACAGACCTGCCTTTCACATCCCGGAACATCACCCACAGGAACTTTATTATCAAGATGGCGGAGACTCTCGATGCCCTCCCCCTCGAACCCGAGCGTATGCCCATCGATGGGCAGCTGGCGTGGCGCCAAGACAGTTTGTCCGACCCTTCGACTTACAGCGTGGACTTGGAGCCAGACGACGCCCTTCACCTCGACACAGCTCTTCACTCGCTCCTTGGTAAGTTATCAAGTCGGGACTTGAAGAGGCTTGCTGCTGACCACGTGAACACTTAAGACCTAGGTCTCGACCCTGAAGACATTGATTGCACCAGCTTTCCTCTGCCAGCCAGCGTCGTTGTCAAGTTACAACAGTGCGCACAGATCATACATAACGGCCATGGTTTCTGTGTTCTGCGCGGCGCGACTTCAAACCCCCTCTACTCTGTCGAACACAGCGTGCTCGCCTTCCTAGGCATTGCTTCTCATGTCGGCGACAGAATGGGACTTCAGAACAAACAGGGCCATATGCTTTCCCACATAACCGAATCCAAGGGGTGGAAAGTTCCTCGCGAGAAACGCCATGGGATTCACTCCAATGCTCCCTTGCCATTCCATACCGACATGGGAACAGATATCCTTGCTCTCCAGGTTCGCGGCTGTGCTGCCGAGGGTGGCAGCACTTACGTCGCGTCAGCAGCTTCAGTGTATAATGATCTACTGTCGCAGGACCCCGAGGCTCTGCGAACCCTGCTCGAACCGAACTGGCCGATCCAGATATCTAAACGACAGGCTCGCACGACCTGCGTCGTCAGGTCTCTTTTGGAGCCGGGATGGCCTCCATCTCCTTGTCGATACATCTTCGCGCCTCTCATGACGCTTCACGATGGTCGCCTCATGGTCAGCGTTGATCCTGCGCGATTGGGCCCTCAGGCCTCCCACCCAGGGTCCGATACGGTTCCAAACTTAACGTCTGAGCAGGAGCTGGCTCTTGAGGCCCTGAAAGCAATGTCTCACAAGAACCGTCTACGCATCGAAGCCCAGCCCGGGGATATCATCTTCGTCAATAACTGGGCACTTCTGCACAGCCGAGACGCCTACGTCGACAACGGGTCTTCGCAAACTCGCCACCTTGTCCGGTTGTGGCTACGAAACTCCAAACTGGGCTGGTCAGTCCCAGAGACCATGTCGGTCCCTTGGCTCGCAGCGTATGGGAACGACCCAGTTGACCGACTTTTCCCCGTAGAGCCTATGGATGTGTACCCGACTCTGAAGTACACAGCAGGCTCGGCTGCGTTTGTACTCCAAGACAGCGACGATGAATGACGACATCCTTTTTCTCCCTATTGACTTGCTATTCCGATTATTTTCAGTTCTTTGATTCGCTGCCCAGGGAAAGCAGTAGCAACAGATCCACTGGGTACAACCACGATCTTTGGGATGGTGTGGGTGTCAAGGTGAGCAGTTGGTGCTTACCGTTTCGGGTTTCAGGTACCCTTTCATGACTTGGTATTCATATGCTCAATCTAAAAAAAAAAAACCTTGCGTCACATGTTGGTACCTCTGTCACTACGTTTGCTTTGATGAAGTTTTACACGCGGTCTTCAATACTGCCACCAGTGGAACAGCCCTTTCTTCAGGCGCCACTACTACTTTTCAGACCCCGGATTTGACATGTCATATACCATCGACAGCCATTCGTTGGGGGACGAGGGCTTGGCAACCACCTGGCTGTATACATCAGGAGTGTGGTTGCAGTAGGGCAAACATCCGACTATCTCAGGAACGAATCATGACGGTCATCGAACATTTCCACGAGCTTTGACATACATGCCGGGCACCCATTCTTGGCAGAACACGGCCACTACACACCGACTGGAGTTGCCCACGAGGCTTTGGTGGATGCAACCTCAGCGAAAAGTCCCCGCGCGGGCTGCATGGGCATGGGGCTCCTGCAGGCGAGGTGTTACCTTGCAGACTTGACATATGCGCGAAAGAAGCGGAGCCCGGTTGACGCAACAACACTCCATCAACTCCGTCCACTGAATGCGTCGGGCTGTCACCCTCTGTATCACCTTTGGGCACTCAGACCTTAGACCGGCCGCCGTCTCTTTGGGGTCATGGGGTCGTGACAAGTGCCTAGAATGTCGATGCCCTTTGGCCACATACTCTTGCCGCTACCGTGATTGGTGTCTTGGAGCACCTGAAGGGTGGGCGACTGCCGGGTTCCAAGCCCACCCTCACGTCATGGATCGTTGGCAGTGAGCCCCTGTCGAGAGCTCCGGTGCCGTGCGACGTCATACAAGGATAGCTGGTGTGCAGCATCTTAAAGCCCGATCCGGCACTCTTCCCAGTCTTTCGAGGGGGTGTTACTGCTTCAGACCGGGCGAGACTCGACGTGATGGTCGGCCTAACAGGTCGCGTGCATTGGGCTCGTCTTGTTGGATACTCGCGCTGCCAGCCATGAGGAGAGATGGCGAGACGCACTGTCCAATGCCAGACCATTGCGACGCCGGACCACCGCCGGATTGCTACTTCACGTGGTTGATGACGCTGCTACTAGTGATGCACGCGAAACTAAAGCATGGAGCAGTTGTCCGGTCAAGGGTGGCGCTGACAGGAGCGCATGGAGGTACGGTTCGATTAGATGTAGTTCTTTCACGACAGGCATGGGGAGTGGCAGCGCTTGTACGTGTGGACAGATGACGGTAGGGCGTAGCACAACGACAGGCACCTGGGTGCTGATCGTTAAGGTCGCAGGGTGCCGATCCTCCCGCCTGGACATATCTTGCTTGGTATTATATGGCTGGCCCAACGCTAAAGGCATCCCCGACAGCAATGAGCTGATTTCTAGTCGACAGTTACGGTCTGCACGTCATGGCGCCATGATCCTTGTCGTCTTCGGTCAGCCTGGCAAGTGCTCGGATACGGGGCACTTTGGTCTGTGTGCTTCCATCATGTCCCTGCCTGATCGCCAAGCATGGCAGCGCCTTGACCCAGTTCATTTTGTTACATTGTCATGTCTTGGCCACTCGGATGGGGTTATCACAAGCCTAGCTCCCAAGGACCAAATCACATCAGAGGACTGTGGAAGACCAAGGGGGGGAGGGGGTGGATGATGGTATTTCGTCGCGCGATATGCGCTTTTGTCCAACGCTGAGGTGCTCCCTCTGCTGATTTACCTAGCCAGTGTTGAGCTGCCACGTCTAGCATCAGCTGCTCATTTCTACGGCTTCTTCCATCGCCAGAGACACCAGGATCTCACCGAGAAATCCGTCTTCGCCTGGGGCACTTGCACTTCCCAGGGGTAGAGTCAGGATCCTTGAACGCGGAACCCAAGCCGTGCATCCATCCTTTCAGACCGAATAGTGGCGTTAAGCTTTGGGCATCGATCTTCTTGTGACCTTGGGAAATACCATCAAGTCCGCTGTGATCCCGAGATGGCGTTGGTAAAGGGGAGCAGCCCAGGGGTTGGAAGTGGCAAGCCTGCGTGTCCTGAGGCACCTCCCTTCCGCCCCTGTCTTGTCGAGATGGTCGTTTGTTGGTGCTTCGAATAGAAACATTTCCCTTGATCCCAACTAGCGCCAGTACAGTGCTTTTCCTCGCCCAGATCGGACCAGAAGCTGCTCCTCTCGCCGCTAGGAATCCCCCGACAGCTGTTCGTGGGCTCGACGGGCCACTTGATTTCAACGCACCGATCTGATCTGCCCCATTCGGTCCGTTTTCCGCGCACCACTAAGGCATCTTGGACCTCCTCCGGTGGCGGGGTTTTCGATCACCAGCGGTATTCTTGTCCCCTCGTCGTATAGGCACATACCTGTCACGATGGGTGACGTCTGGTTGGCGCGCAACGACCCAATGAGCCAGCCCTCCCACGCGCACCCGTTTATTTTGCGGGCATGGCCAGGGGGTGTGTCAACGTGCACGCCAACACGGACAAGGCATCGACGTCCGACTCGGTGGGACCGCGATGTGACGTTGATGGGTCGAATAGCTCGGAATGTAACTGGAATTAGAGATGATGGTGCACATGGCTGTACGGAGGGCTCCCGTAGCATTCCGTCGGCCACTAGAGGGAATTGATTGGACGGCTGGAGGATGCGGCACCTCTGCCGATGATGTTTCTGTCTGTCCGGCCGCCGTCTCGGTGTGCAAGGGGGTTGAGCCTTACACTACTCGCTACATCACGCACGGCAATTGACTTCAAGCAAGTTCGGAAGCTTGGAGCTGGGATGTTGTGGGGAAGAAGATGACATTATGTGTTCTATGTACACAATCAAGTGAGTATGTACATGAATGTTTGTAAATCAAGACAGGTCATCCTGGTGAGTTCGCAGGCTTGCTCTCATATGGGTGAGGTGAGATATACCCGCGAGTTCACCCTAGATTTTGTGTCCCCATGCGATCCAGCACACGGTTGTTCTCTTGCTTCGTCCTTTTGGTCGCTCAAGTATTCCCTCAAGTCTTCCCCCCAAGCAATCAGAGCCTGGCGCTACGGCGCTGGAACTTGGAGCCGATGCTACGCCTGTGCTTGCGGCCGCGCTTGGCCTTGCAGGTGGTGGGCGCGGTGGGCTGGGGCACAGGCTCGAGCTCCGGAGTCGGGCTGGCCTCCGGAGCTTCAGCTGCGGGGGGTGCAGTGGCGCTGGGAACAGGGACGAGGGTCGTGGGCTGCGGCTCGGCAGGCTCAGTGGTCTCGACCGGCTCCTCAGCTTCATCAGCAACATCCTCGGCAGATTCCTCGGTCTCTCCAACGGGCGCTGCTTCCTCCACGGGCGCAGGTGCGTCTTCCATCATGCGAAGGCTCTCGGCGTAATCATCGGTGCCGTTTTCCGGGTCGACGTCGCCGGCCTTGCGGTCGCAGATGGAACCAGCCTTGGCTTTCCCGTTGGGACCATCGACAGGTTGCCACTTGCGCGTGTTCTTGATAGCACCGAGCATGTTCTCGCCCGCCTCGGCCAGCCATCCGTTGACAAAGTCACCGTGGAAGCACTGGCTTCCGCCGCACGCCAGCTCGATGGGCGGGGCTCCCTCCCAACCGGAGGGGATGGCCTTGCGGGTGTCGTAGCGAATGGAGAAGCGGAGCTGGGGGAAGGAGACCATGCCCGAGGGACACGAGCCACTGTTGGCCTTGGAATAGGCGGTCTGCGTGTTGTCGTCGGGGTTAATGCAGTCGGGGAACCACAGGACGGCCTGGAGTGAGGTGCTGCAGGTCTTTTGAGGGAAGTCCGAGTGGGCTTTGCCGCCAGCATCAAAGGCCTGGCTCTGGCATAGCCAGGTTACGTCGGTGCCCTTGATGAGGTCGTCTGTGGAGGTGGCGTCGGGGTTGCCGGCGAGAACCGAGTAGTCGTCCGGGATGCGGACGTCGGGAGTGTCCTGATCGAACCCGTAATAGGCAAAGAAAGAAACAGGCTCGATAGGAGTGCGCTTATCGCCCTCAACGTGGTAGAGTGTGGGGATCCCTGGGAATGTCAGGGGTGCTGGGTCATGCAGCCGTATCAATTTGACTTACAGTACACAGAAAGATCGTTGGGGTTCACGGCTGTAGAACAGCCCTGCTGGAGATCGGCAGTAGAGCTCATGTTGACGTTGACAGCATCGCTGCCAAAGAATGAGTGCATGTGGCTTGTGTATTGACCGGGGAGCACGATGGGGTCAATGTTCTTGCGCATGAACTGCTTGACCTCGGTGTTGGTGAAGGCATGAGCCAGGCCCGAGAGGCCGGCAGTGGCGAAGATGGCGCTGGTGAGCATCGTGACGATGAAAAGAGGGTGGTTTGGAAGTAGAAAACGAAGGGATGAAGACCACGCAGTGGTTTCGAGAAACGAACGGAGATGCTTGGAAAAGAACGGAAATGTAGGCAAACAACACACGAAAGAGTGAACGAGTATAAGCCAACATCACATCACGGCGCCGACTGACGGCAGGCCGTGAGCTTTCTTAAAGCTCTCGTTCCCCAAATCTTGGCTTCTCTTGAGGTCCCGCCTAGAGCCCCGAAGTCCGAGGTCCGGTGTTGGGTGCAGTGTCTGCGAGCATCGTGGTCCTTGCAATCCTATGTCCAGCGGTGCCAGCATTGTTCAGCAAACTCCGGCGGCTGTCCGAAACCATGACAGCAGCCGCCGGGGATGTTCCCCACAGCGCACTCAACTCGAATGCCACGATACTCTGTTTGGCATACAGTCTGACAGATGGGGCAAGCTAGTCGTGACCACCGCATTGGCATGTACAGGGCTCATGTCTTCATCGGCGACCTTGTCCATCCAACTGCATGCTTCGAGCGGAGAAAATCACGGATTTGGTCAAGCTGACGAAGTGGATTCAGGGGCTTGTTGACCCCTGCCTGTTTCATAGGGACAGGTTCCGCGCTACCGCAATCCTGTAATCAAATAAACGCGGCCTAGAAGGCTGAAACGCCAAGACTGTAGTGTAATCGCGTCGACACGACAGCCTGCGGCCGCTGTTTCTGTGGACAAGCGGAAGATAATGTGTGCGACAGGAATGGGATCGATCCCGAGGAGTTTCCTCCGTTCTTTACTGGAGGCTTGGCCTCCCTAAAAATGGGGTTCTCCTCCAGAGGCATGTTAAGACCTCACAGTTCAAAATCACCATCTACACGTCCACCCTCCGCCTAGGGAAATTGCGCCACAGTACTTGGTATATAATAGATATTCAATGCGCTTTGAAAGACAAGAACACGACCAAGTGTGACGTGACGATCATCCTTTACCGGCATCAGCTTGTCAATGAGGGCTGCCAGATCAATGCGCAGTAATTGGGCCCATTCTTTGCTCCCACACTCGTTCCCTGAACTCGCACAATGGTTTTATGGATGAGGTAGACAACTGGCGCCGCGAGATCTGCCCCCGCAGTGTGTTCCGAAATGGGAACTTCTCTGGTCAGCATCATTACCTGCCGAAAATTGATGGAAAAGTTGAATGCCAGCCATGGCCGAGAGAATGCCTCTTCTGCATCGCTGGTGCCCGAGCGCAGTGACTGTCTATCTTCAGGCCAACCTCGTATCGAAACATGACCATCTTTTACCCCAAAGCATGTTGATTTGTTGGACAGTATGGTCACACAACCCATTTCGTGACAAGATCACTCAGCTTGTCACTGGCAGGGCCTCGAGCCCCCCTTGACAATTGGTTTATTACCACAAGACTGATAAAGATTACTATTCAAATGGGGTCTCTCCCATGTTAGTCCTTTCGTATCAACCATGACATTGTCCTTGGACGACCGACTATCTAGGGTCCCGCCGGCCAGTCATGATAATCGGAAGCCAGCTGGCTGAAGTATTTGTGCCTTTGGACAAACATATGACAGCTGTGGGACCCTTCGCCATTGTCCGACCAGTGCAACACGTCTTATCGGTCAAATAAACATGGCTTAATAAGAGGAGGAAGGTAGCCAGACAAAATTGTTGCTTAGAATTCACGATGGACTTCGGGGTACGTCAAGTGTTATTCTTGGTCAGTCAGCTCTTTGTTTTAAACATTGTCTCTCCAAGTATAATCCAGATACAGAAAACTCCTGGCGGGCCGGTGTTATGTGGCGTATTAATAGTATAGAAGATCCGGCACTGCTTGATCAGCTGGTCTTGTCAAGAAAGCCTGCCCACGCGCCTGCAATCAGGATCAACAGTTAACTAGGTGTTGGATCTCAGTCAGTGGGTGGTTCACTGTGATAGTGACTCTACCCACGACCTCTATATCTACGATCCTGATGGTCCATAGTAGCTGTATACAAGGACGTGGTATCTCTCCTCCCGTCAAACCAACCATATCAATCCACGTACACTTATACCCACACCCTATCCCGCCTCCTCTCACGCACACGCATACACACACCTCCATACACCACAAACACAGAAACCAAACCCATGGCCTTCATCTGGTCATTTGTGCCTAGAAAGCCGCACAGAATAAGCGGCAGTATATCACATATCCCCTCCAAGTCTATTGGATGGGTATCTGACCTTAGTGGTAGGTCAGTGCCATATTGGTCAAGAGCAATGTCTCTTAGATGATGAAGATCTAGTTTGGAGCTTTCAGCACACTATTTTTATCCCTGGAATCAAGCATAAACGTACAAAATGTCAGGTCCGACGATGGTGTTGTGCAACATTTCACATTTGTTACCTACCTTCTAGAAGCTCTACGTAAACCACACGCGCACCCCGGCTGAAACGAGACAGCCACATCGCACTCGGCATCTTCAACACAAGCTACCACAAACGCTGCAAAGACCCAGGCATCTTCGACTCGGTTGAACCTGGAGAATCGCGTCACGAGCCAGAAGTTTCCAGCTCTCGGGCTTCGTTCTCTCATATGCAGCCGAGGAAGATGGAGCACCCGGAGATGTCTTACCTTTGTGTTTCCATGTCTTATGTTCAAGTTTATCACTGGTAGACACACTGGGCGTGGTGCGCCGACAGGCATCGAGATGGACAAACATGTGTACGCCACGTGCTATGCCACGCTTTGGCAATGCAGCGAGCGGGATGGCCGCCTAGTTTGACAATGGCGGTCAATTATTGAAGCCAAAGACTCCCTGGGGGCATGGGTGAAGCGTGTCTGGCGGTATGCCAGAAATGTGATTTCCGCTTTGTATGGCATTGGCCTATATCGTCATCTTTGGTAGGAACATACTTCACTCTGTCGGAGAGCGGGCGCCGTCGGGCAGGCCATTGTGGCAGAGTCGACAATTCTCAGGATTCACAAATTACATTGGACCTGAGGCGATCGCAGGATATAAGACCCAGCACTTGCGCAGTCGTGGTGAAGTGCTTCCTCGAAAGACTCAGTAGCTTCAGAAACGCACCCACAATGCCCGCAACGGAGCAGTCCACATCACAGCCAACATCGCCAAGCTTATAATTAAGTTTTAAACCTGAATACCTTCCGCATGACGCCGCAATCTCAGCTTTACAATTTGTCAGGCCACTTTTGCTGAAGTGATCAGCTTCAGCCACCACGATTTGACAGTAGGCTCAAGGCTAGGGCTCAACCTCGGATCGCGCCCCAAGGCCATTTCAGTCAAGGCAATTTTGCCTTGTATACGGAGTTGGATCAGGTGGATCTTTCGGTATCGGACCAGCAGCTATCAAGTCATAGAATTCGAGGCACGACGGGGATACACAGCATTCCGAGACTGATTCATCGAGCCAAAGAACGAAAATAATCCGCCACCCGAACAGAATCTCAAGCACTCGTACCTCTCAACCACTTACCATGTGCATATACTATTACCTTCATCATCATCACCTCTCGCCTTGTGGCCGGGCCATCGACTACGTGGTTCACTACGAATTCTGCCCCGATGCCAGCTGGGACACGGATGGGGGAAACGGTGTCCCCTGTGAGCGCTCGTTCTATGACCAGGCCCAGTCTGTTGACTACACGAATCCTTGCGCCACAGCTGGATGCCTTGTATCACCTGATTGCAGCTCGGGCACCTGTAGGTTACAGGAACTTGGCGGACGCTGGACCTGCTGCCAGTGCCGGAGAGGCGGGAACTCGCTCCGGTGGTGTGGCCACAAGATGAAGAAAAGTCCGGACACATTCTGCTACCACCGAGTCTGCGAAGGATGCATGCGGGACAGCTGAGTCGAGGCTCCTTCTTGGGTTGCAGGTCGGTTGACCGGTCTGCAACGAGCCTTGGAAGGCGCCCCGCGGCCGATAACATGACGAAAACTCATCATCGGAGGAGACAAGCCTTGAACTAAGTTAATGATGCGATTGGGGATTTTGAAGGTGAATTACTCATCACCATCGTTCAAGGGCTGAATAACATGAGCTCAGGGGTTCAGGGGGGATGTGTCGGATGCTGTTCGGATGGCTGCAAGGCGACCATGGCTAAGTCATATTTCGCACAGATTCATAGCCAAAAGAAAGCTCACAGAGTACACTTGCAAGCCTGAGCTGAAAGTCGGTTACACGAAGACCCCGAAACCTCGTGAGGCACGTCTGAACCTGCTATTCAAGGCATCCGAGTCGCCGATCACCAACGCCACTGAAAGCCTTTCACATAAATGATAGCGGGTTTTGCACAACTTGGTGGAAGACTAATGCAGGAACGGCTCCTGTGCCTGTGTTTTTTCGGTGTGGCATCGTTTCCTGCACGAATAGAGTCTGCTGGTTTGGCCCTCCTGTTTCAGACAACGGTGTGCACATGTCTGCCTTGCCATGATGGCTTCAAGGCAACCGATTGTTTCCAGCTAAGATGTTTGCTTGAGTATTATCCACTCATGCTTCGATGAGACTGGGCACTTGGCTGCCACGTTGTTCCCCAATAGAGCCGCAGTCTATTTACTTTTGGCTGATGAGATCAAGATCCTGACGATTCACTTCTCCAGCTTTGGCCGCCAAAATTGGCCGAGGGATTTCGGGCACAGCCAAACTCTTAACGAAGGGACAAGCTGGCGTACAATTTTCCCATTGTGAGCCGCGGACGGAGAACATATCGTGACAAATTTGGCGTTTAGCCATGACGAGCAGCCTGAATGAGATCTCTGTGCCTCCCTGCTAAATCATCGAAGTGGTCTGATGAACGGTATATAGATCTTGCTTGCTCATGAATTCCCAAGTCCATTTCTCTCATTCATTATCTTCGTCTACCAAAGACTAGGATCATCCAAATAACTTCGTCGACCTAGTGACGCCTATTCAACTCCCCAGAGTACCAAGAGCCATCATTTTGTTACTTGACTGGTTTGCGAAAGTCGAATCTATAGACCCAACCTTATACCTCGCCACGTAACTACCCGCTATCCACGCTCCACCAGAGAAGATCCTTCGCCGTAACTCGACGCCAGTCCGCCCCGCAATATGTGCAACCAGACAACCTACAAGCTGCCCTGCGAGCACGTTCGCACTCACGTTCACTATTGCCCCTCAGCACCCAAGATAGACTCGTCAAGCGGGCGCAAGACGTGTAAAAATATGACCTACCAGAATATTCCTTATCCACCACCTCCAGGTCTCGACTCGCACGCCATTACCAAGTGCCCGCTGCCGAGCTGCCCATATGAAGAATGCAACCGATGCTGGAACTGCTGCTGGTGTGGCAAAGGGTGGAACATGGGCGGAAGGTGCAGCTGCGTTATGATCAGTGAGGGCAACGAGTATCGCTGCGAGCATATTTGCTGTGTGACCTGCACTGCAGCATCATTGGACTACTAGATTTCTTTCTGTGCGAAAAAAGGGCCCGGAGGGAAGACTTTTGGTTCGTTCCCAATCTTCATTTCTTTTGTATGGGGCATTGAGAATGGCTCAATGCGATGAATAAAGAGGTTTCAAAGTTGAACAGTTACAGAGTGATCTATCTATATGAAGGGCCGCAGCATCGCCTCAACAACCTTCTAATCCCTCCCGCCAATAGTGTAGACCATCTGGAAAAGGAACATATCGCCATATCACCAACGTCTTTTTGTGAAATCGTGCTACTAATCTCTCACACTTGAAGGCGTGACGAGGGGAATACTGGAACTAATCGCCATTCGTAGAGGACGAAACGCCACTGTTACCGCTGGCCTTCAAGCCGTGTGCTGGCCGCGGCAGTATCATCGTGACTTGAGCAACACAGATGACAAGCCATTAACGATCCTGCAGGCCTGCATGAGATGTGGTCAGATCCCGGTCAATTTACAAAGTCTTGTTCACCCTCCATCACCGACACCATATCAGCAGGAAGACCCCAACGCATCTGTCCGGATCTTAATGCAGCCACCGAAGCCAGTGAGATTCACATATAGTGTCACACGACATTCTCACCGGCTTGGCGGCCGGGAGCAGGACGGCAGTGGTCAGCCTGGCCGCAGGCGTCTGGCAACGTGCAGAATACGAAGCGCCACTTACCGACGCCTTGCGTTATTTCACTCAGGAAAATGCAGCTCACGCCGCACCTGAATCCTGTTTCCGGGTACTTGGAACAAGGACTACAGGTGCCTCCTTCCCGTAGGGCACACAATGTCGGCGTACTTTGAAGCCTTGAAGCTCGTCGTTGACGGTAGCGATTGTACTTGGATCGCGGGGAGTACCTGATTGCTGATCTCCGTGCGCAATATACTCTGATGTCTTGAGCCTGGCCATCTTGCCTCCCCATAGCCCATAAATCCGACGGGCTGGAGGGCACAGACAGAGTCACATCTAGTACCACGGCGCACTTTCGCTCCGCGAACCAGGCCGGCGGACCAATATATCGACGTGACACGAGCTGGGGCCAGGCCATCGGAGACTTGGCCCAGATGAGCGGGCGTGCGCGCCTTGCTTCAGCTCAGCTAGCCACCGCCTTACGTAGCACAGCTCGTTTCTTGACGATTCATTTGTCAGTCGGTCCGTGGGGGACTGATCCAGATCTTCAGATTCTGAATAAGGACACTTTGGTCCTCGATCGGCGCGCAAGCCCCCTTGGCGGCGCGGGCTGGAACGATCTCTGCACAGATTCAATATCGTGATCCGAGACATTGCACCTTTTCATGGCCTAATAGGACCAGATGAGTGACAAGGCTTTGTGCGATGGATGTAGCGGAGGATCTGGGTGGGTAATACAAAGACCTTGGTTTGACATGGGAGCTCTGCTTGAGGATGGAGTGGAGATCGTTTCTGAGCCCCCTCCCCCCTTCGACAATGTCGAAGATGGTTGGCGAGATTTGAGCGTTGAGAGGAGGTGTGAGGCTTGGGAGGGGGTGATTGTTTCGGCTTGGGATTGGTTTTTATCCTTGATGAGTGATGATGGTGGGTGGAATAGTGATCAAGTATTCCTACTTTGCATCGCTGGATGGAGGTGCGCTTGGCCTTGGGAAGAAGCGGTATTTGTCAAGCTGCATCTCGTGTATAAGACGGCCAGAGGAGCAGTTCAAGGTCTTTCCTGCGACGTTCTGCAGCTAGATCCTCATCTCGTGGTTTCTTTGGATGATCATTGCTCCTCGTATGATCTGCCAACTTTAGCACATCGGCTCCAATACAAGCTCGAATCTCGTTGTGACGGCTCCGCTTGGTCTCGATTCTTTTGACGATCTCAACAACCACCAAAATGTGTCACGGACATCCTCGCCATCACCCCTGTTCGCACACTTCCATCAACTGGCATTACTGCCCAGCAGCCCTCATCGACCTTGATACCGGTATCGAGACGCCCTGCTCGCACTTGAGCTATGCGGGAGCGCAGTCATCAAACACAGACTGTCCACTGCAGAACTGCCAGTACAAAGCCATGGGCGGGTGCTGGTCGTGCTGCCAGTGCCAGCAGAGCTCCAACAAGTTGGGCTGGTGCACAAACATCATCTGGAAGCAAACAGACGAAGCCGTCAGTGCCATACAAGCGACGTATCAGCAGGAGCCCTGCGCTCATGGGTGCTGCGAAAGGTGCAGCAGGTCTGGTAAGTTGTCTTTGAGCCCGAGCCGTCTAACCCACTAGGTGTGTCGAGCATCATGGTCCCTGGCTGACATGCGCACCAAAGCTGCCAGCCGCTCCACGTCCCCCGAGATGACTTTCTCCGAACTCCACAAGGGCACGGCCAGCCGCAAGTTCGGCTTCCACTCGGCGCCCCGGTCGTCGCACCGCCGGAGCTCGGCGTTTTCGATCCTTAGCGGGTTCCCGCCCGTGAGCCAGGAGGGGCTCGGGGCGGATTCCGAGTTGTCGGGATTCACGGCGACGGCCAAGTCGCTGTACTCGGGCGCCCCCTCGATGAGCGCCAGCAGTGTTGCACCGTCCCAATACGCGCTGGATCGGGGGCTGGTGGGGATGCCGGGGAGCGGCCAGCGGAAGCACAAGAGTTCCGTCTCGCCAGCGAAGGGACATGGAGGGAAGAAGCCCAAGGTAAGCGCTTGCTAGTAATGAATGTTCTGTCGTCTGCAATTTGTTGGTCGGGTCGATAGTTCAGTCGTTCTTTTTCCGTGGAGTGTCTTCTCATCCGGAGATCCCAGGGGCGTGCGTTCGTATTCTCTTTTGATTGGAGGGTTGCCAGGGGCCGTGTTGGTCATAAAAGGCCTGAAATGCGATTTAATGATGCATAAATTACATTGTCAGTTGTGCTGGATTCCATTGCTGAAGCCCTCCCAACTCGTGGCTTCAGGTAGGACCCCTGTCATTATCGAGACGGACATCGCTGCGGCGGATCAAGCAAGGTTTAGCGATGAAGAAGGATTCGCATGAACTGGGCAGTAAAGAAGGGTTGGTCTATTTTTGTTGGAATGCAAAAGCTGTCAGAAACCATCGTGATCGGATGGTCGGAAATGAGGGCCAAGAGGACTCAATCCTGGTCCCCCCGTGCTGAGGGCCAAGCGCTGAAAGTTGGAGACATGAATGAACCCTGCGGACCAACCGGATGGAGCGAGGGGCAGATTCTTCTAGATCGTGGATTCTCGCACGCGCTTCTCCTCGCAGAATGCGCCATCCATTGTCGAGCTCCACGGGACACGAGCTGGCCCGAAGGATGATCGACAGCCGTAGCCCCCGAGGCTCCCGCTGGCTCCCCCGACGATGAGATCACTGATGAGATCACGCATCACAAGATCTATGCCGTCTCTACCGTCTTGCCGAGGACCGTCTCGACAAGCAGCCGCATCCGGGCCCGCCAAGGGACCAAAAGGTTCGACAAGTTGGTCCCTCAGCGCGCGCTCCGCCAGCTAGCTCAGCCCCAGTTCCCAAGCACTAGTTGGATCCCAAAAGCGGCGATCTCCAGCTGCCTGGAGCAGCTCGCTACGGAGATGCTGGTACCATCAGCCCTATCACACCGCCGCTTTCCCGTTGCTAAGGCAGGCCTAAGCCTGTGAATGCTGACCCCCGTAGGCCAAGCCTAAGCCTGGAGCTGCCTGGGAGTGCGAGATTTCTGACTTCTCTGGCGTACCCTTGAATGCCGAGCCATGGCACCAGTCCTTCTGGACCGCCAAGATGCTCCGCGCCAACAGGTTCGCAGGGGTCCGTGACCGCGCCGCTCCCGCCGCCTGGCACATGGCCCGCCGCTCGGGTGCCTCTGAAGATGGTTAAGAAGTGAGCGGTGCCCGTTGGCTCTCGTATTGCTCGCCCATCCGTGATGCTGGAGCTGCTTTGAGAAGACGACGATGCTCACGATATAGCTCTGCAACCCCCAGACTTCCGCCCGGCTCGCCGAGCCTCTTCTCAGACCCGACGACTTGTCGCCCGCCACTCCCGACATTCCGCATCCGCCATGTGGGCGCCACGCCTGATCGCCGCGGTAGCATCCGTGTTGGGCGTTGCAACGGCCAGCACCGATTACAGCATTCAGACGAACCTGTCCATTTCCCTGCCACTGGAATACTCCTCCGCGCCGACCGGTGAGGTCATCAAGCCAGACACGGAGCTGAGAATCCTCTGCGTCGGCGATTCGATCACTGTTGGCGACGGGAGCAGTGATTGGAATGGCTACAGGAGCTACTTGAAGGCACAATTGTCTGGTACGTTTCGACCTTGGGTCCGAGCAACGTACCTTGTCGGCCAAATAGCCTAATTGGTGATCAGAAAACGAAATCTTCTTCGCCGGCGACCAGCAGAGGGGCACCCTCCCAGACGGCTACTTTGTGAGTCGCACACAGGCCCAAAAACACACTTCGGATGGCCCAGCTAAAACTGGCAGGCTGCCTGGTCCGGAAGGACTGTACAGTACATGGCCGATAATGTCGGACCCTCACTCGAACACCGCCCAAACGTCATCTTGCTGCACGCCGGAACGAACGACATGAGCATCCACCGCAGCACCGAGGGAAATGATCCCGCGGGAGCCGCCCGCCGACTCGGCGCCCTGATCGATCAGATGGTCGAGGCATGCCCCGATGCCGTCATCATCGTCGCCATCATCATCAACTCGTGCTCCGAGGAAAGGCAGGAGCGGGAGAAGGAGTTCCAGTCTCTGATACCTGGGGTGGTCAAGAACCGCATTGACGAAGGTCACCACGTTCTCGTTGCGGATTTTACCACCATCTCCGACGACATGCTGCGCAATGATTGCATTCATCCCAACAATGAGGGGTATGAGGAGATGGGCCGATATTGGTACGACTTTCTCACGCAGGTGCCCAAGTCGTGGATACAGGCGCCCGTAGGGGGTGATCCTAAGCAGCCCGAGCGGCTGCCACCCCAGGGTCCTCCGGTAGACCCTGATGATTTGGAGGATGGTGATGACGACGATGAGAGCAGTGGCAACGTCAGCAGGAAACTTGGTTCCATGGCAGGCTTGGCCTTGGTGGTCATGTTTTGGCACGCTGCTATTTGATTTGCCTTGAGTTGGATTCCTTACCTCAGCGACAGCTTAATGATACCCACATGTTTGATGACTTGACAAACCAAAGAACCCTCGCATATCAATCATGATCGTCGTAGGCACCTTCCGCCCTACAGGAACTCGAAGAGCTAGACCTGACCACCTCTCTTAGCCTGTGCCTAAGCCAAATGCCCCCGCCGTGGCCTGATCTGATGTCCTGTCCAAGCCCCCCCGCCCGACGAAGACCAACCGGAGGCAGCACCGATCCCGGAGCATGCGGGATTTCCCCCTCGGGCCGCGTTGAACCGCAGAGCTTCGCGATGTTTCTGTTGGGACGGCCGGCAGATCTCTCCCTTGAGATAGGGTCGCCTGAGGGCCGGCTGCATTAGTCTCTTAGCGAGAGCTGGCCGAGCATTACCCCTCAAACCCTTTGACCCCTCTTCTGGAGCTATATCACAAGGTGAATTCCCTTCTTACAGCTCTGGTCTGCAACTCTTCATCCTGATCATCCTTTACTCGAACAATCATCAAATCCCCAGCTCAATAGACCCAATCGACCCAATCGACCTAACGTACTCGGTACGGTGACACTACGTCAAAGAAACATGAAATCTTTCATCATGGAACCATCTCCAGATCGAGGTAAAGTTGGCTAAGAACGCATCCGGGTGTTCGGCTGCCTCGCCGTGTTCTGCCCCCTCGAGCTCGATGGCCGATCCCGTCGCTCGAGACCAGACATGGCAGGCAGTCGATCTGAGAAATACCGGCGAACTTGATCTGGATAATACCAGCGAAAGGACATGCTTCTTTAGACACCCCTTCCCCTTGCCCTTGCCTGACGGTGGTGGACTAACCCCCGCAGCGTCACGCCCGATCTTCCATCATGTCGACTGATAAGATCACCTTCCTCGCCAACTGGTAAGAGGTTCGGGCTTCGTGACGTCGTGGGCTATCCGTTGACCGTGTGTCAAGGCACGCCACCCCCTACCATGCGCCCCTCTACCTGGCCCAGGCCAAGGGCTACTTCAAGGACGAGGGCATCAAGGTCGCTCTCCTCGAGCCCAACGACCCCAGCGTAAGTCCCGTGTCTCGGCAGGACTGCCTCTCTGGCGCCAGCCTGTCGCGAGTCGCTGGAACTTGCTAACTCCCCCAGGACGTCACCGAGATCATCGGCACCGGCAAGGTTGACCTCGGCTTCAAGGCCATGATCCACACCCTCGCCGTATGTCTCCCCCCTACTCTGTTCGACCTTCTGCCGCAGCACCTGACACCCCCTTCCAGGCCAAGGCCCGCGACTTCCCCGTTGTCTCCATCGGCAGCCTCCTCGACGAACCCTTCACCGGCGTCGTCTACCTCAAGGACTCGGGCATCACGACCGACTTCCGCTCGCTCAAGGGCAAGCGCATCGGCTACGTGGGCGAGTTTGGCAAGATCCAGATCGACGAGCTCACGTCCCACTACGGCATGTCGCCGGAGGACTACACGGCCGTCCGCTGCGGCATGAACGTGTCCAAGGCCATCATCCGCGGCGAGATCGACGCCGGCATCGGCCTGGAGAACGTCCAGATGGTCGAGCTCGAGGAGTGGCTCGCCGCCCAGGGCCGGCCCAAGTCGGACGTGCAGATGCTGCGCATCGACGAGCTCGCCGAGCTGGGCTGCTGCTGCTTCTGCTCCATCCTGTACATCGGCAACGAGAAGTTCGTCGCCGAGAACCCGGAGCGCGTGCGGGGCTTCCTGCGCGCCGTCAAGCGCGCGACCGACTTTGTGCTGGCCGAGCCCGAGGCCGCCTGGGCCGAGTACGTCGACTTCAAGCCCGTCATGGGCACGGACCTGAACCGCAAGATCTTCGAGCGCAGCTACGCCTACTTCTCCAAGGACCTGAAGAACGTGCGCCGCGACTGGGACAAGGTCACCAAGTACGGCAAGCGGCTCGGCGTCCTGGACGAGAGCTTCGTGCCCAACTACACCAACGAGTACCTCGGCTGGCCTCTCGAGGGCGAGTCGAGCGACCCCACCGGCGACCAGAAGCGCATGGTTGACCTCCAGAAGGACGTGGCCTGCTGCGGCGGCTTCCGTAGGCTGCCGATCGAGATCGCCACGGTCAAGGCTTGAGACCAACGGTATCGCCTTGTTCGGTGCAGCCGCTCGGTGTGCCATGGGGGACAGTCGCTCGTTACATTTAGTCGCCCTCAGATCCAGGCCACAGTTTTCGCGTAGGAGAACTTGAAAATGCCAATACACGATTCGGCCCATGTTGCCTCTTACCGTGATCGTTTCTTGATGATGTATGGGGATTGCATCTGTATTTGAAGGCTCCCTCGATCATAGCCCGTTCGGCTATTTCTTATGATACGTCTACTGTGATTTTTAGTCAGTCATTTGCAGTCGAGACGAATTTGACATTTCTTTTGCTGGACGAACCACGGGGGTCCTGTTGGCACAGCGCTGTCTCGACGTTGACACTCGTCCCGAGTTATTGATGCCAGGGGAGCCATGTCTACAGCTCTTGCTAGCAATTCACGGTAAATTAGTACACAGCCTGGCAAATATGTCGAAGACAAGGTCCTTCCAAGGCAGATCAATGTATGTCTTTTCCGAATATGTACGAAAGTTGTCGGACGCTTCCAAATATATACAAGAAGTTTCAGCCCGCATGCTGTCATGGCTTCGATCTATCTAGCTCACACCGAGCTGAAGACGATCGAAGACTTTTGCGTCTGTCAAGCAGACCCGTCACCGTACACTCAACCCACCGCTTAGAAGGGGGGGTTGGCGTTGCGCAGAAGCTGCTCGAAGTAGGCCTGGAACCACTGGCCAGCCTCGGGGGCACTATTTCCGGGTCAGTAGGTTGCATTGCATCAGGGACTGGTGTACTCACGGCTTCATGGACGAGACACTGCCGCAGAAGTGGTCGTAGCGAACGGCGCTGGTGTCGCTGGTGCCGTCGCACTCGCCACCGGGCTTGATCCAGACGAAGGCGTCAACGTCCGAGTGACCCGTGTTGGAAGTCGGGCGCTGGCCGAAGCCGGTGCCGAGGGCGTTGCACCAGTGACCCCACTCCTGCTGGCCGGTGGGCTGCTTTCCTGAGCGGCCCTGGTCGACAATGAACTTAGCGTCCCAGCCGTTCTGGCGGAGGAGGGGGGCGAAGGCCTCGACGTAGTGCTTCTCGTCGTAGTTGGGGTTGGCTGGGGGGAGGGTCGTGTTAGCTTGGGGAACAGTCAAACGTCGGCAGCAACGGCATCACTTACGGCTGGTGTAAGGGGCGGGGGAGGAGGCGTTCCAGGCGTTGTAGTTGGAGACGTTGATGGCAAGGCCGCGGAGGGACTTGGGCTTGCCAGTCTCCTTGTAGATGTCGGAGAAGATGGTGGCGGCAGGGGCCATGTTGGCGGGCCAGCCGAGCCAGCCAGCGTGGCCAGCGTCGAGGTACTGGGCAACGTGAGGAAGGTCGAGGTTCTGGACGGCGTACTTGGTGCACTCCTTGTAGGCAGCAGCAGCGCCGGCGCACTTGGCAACGCCCATGTTGGTCACCATGTTGGCGAGCGAATCGGGCTCTGTTGACGGTTAGAATTTGGATCACAGCGAAGCAAAGATCGATGAAGGCATACCAATGACGAGGAGGGTGCGGATGTCGTTGTACTTCTGGAGAACGGCACGGATGGAGTCGATGTAGGCCTTGTACTTGGCAACACCGCCGTTGGCGATGGACAGCTCACCATTAGAGGCGGCGGCGGCACAGTCACGGTCGGGCAGGTTGTAGACGACGAAGATGCCGGCATAGTTGCCGCCGGCGGCGTTGGCACGGCGGATGTCAGCAAGAGCGCCGTCGATCAGGGGGACCTTGGCGGTGGTGTCCCTAGCACGTGTCAGTCGATGGCGGAGCACGCAGCGTGGCTAATGGCAACTCACATCCACTGGAAGGTGGGAACATCAGCAACCTTGGCAGCAGCGGTAGCCAGGGGGCCGCTGAGGCTGGGGATAGCGAGCGTGGAGATCTCAGAGCGGTAGTAGTTGTTGGCCCACTGGTTGACACCGGCGAAGGGGTTGCCGGACCAGGTGGCACCGCCGGGCGGGGGAGCAGCGGTCGTGCCGGGAGGAGGACCCGCGGTCGTGGTGGTGGGAGGAACGACCACCGTGGAGGTAGTGGTGACGGGGCGGGTGGACGACGTGACCGTGGGCGGGCGGCTCGACGTGGTCGGGGTGACGACGGGGGGAGGCGCGGCGCCAGCCAGGCACTGGCTGTACCACTGGTGCTGGACCTGACAAGTGCTGCCGGAGACGCAGCAAGTAGGGCCCGTCCAGCCTTGTCCACCACACTGGCCCCTTGATAGCGTTAGTCGCGTTGACGCGTACAGAATCATTTTGAATCCGGGCTCACCATTGCTGGGCGCAGTTCTGTCGCTCTTCGAGAGGGACGGCGAGAGCCGCGGTGCTCAGGAGAGCAGCGGTGAGGAAGAAACGTCCAGCCATTGTGAGATCGAGGCGTGTGGTCCGGGATGAGATGATGGGGCTGAAGAATAAAGAGGAATGTCAACAGGAGCAGCGAGCTCGTTCAGTCTTATATCGGCTACCGAGAGTTCCTGTTGGCCTGAGCTAAGCGTCTGGCCCGGCGGAATCACGGGAAAGATGATATATTGACCGTGACATGGAGTGAGGCGTTCTCCACGATCGTGGAGAAGGGGAATAGGCACTGTCTGGGGTTCATCGCTCCATCGAGACACGCGGAGGTGATCCGAAGAGCCGAGAACGGCATATCGTCCATGGGGCCTGGGAGCAGGATCCGAGCCGCTGCGTCGCCCGGGCGTCGCGGTGTTGGTGCCGGGCAGAGAAGCAGAACAACAGGCAGAAGTAGATTCAGGGGCGACTTCTCATGTGTGGCGAGGCCCAAGGCAAAGCACGCTTTCCAACCTCGTGGTCGGGACCTAATATCAGAGCTAGCGCCGAGACGCGACGGCCAACCAAGGAACGGCCAAGCGCCGAGCAGGCTAGACCGGAGCTTAGTATACCTCGGAGGCACGGCTCCTCCGACTTCCAGATTGGGAAGGGCATGATGGTCCCCGGGGTGCTTTGGATGTGGGGTAAGTTGAGGTCGCCAGGGGTCGTATTCTGGGTGCCGTGAGGGGTCATATGGTCTCGCATGAGGCTTTAGGCTCGAATTGCGTGTGAATGTCGAGGAAGCTCAGCTACGTTGATACCCTCGGAACCTTCGTCCGAGGGGACTTGGCGACGGCATGACGGGTTCCCGCCTGATTGTGCCACCCAACAACAGTGTGTATATTGGCTTCCTGAGTACCGGCTCGGCCGATCAGTGGCGTGCGGTTGGATCTCGGATGGCGACGTCTCAGGTATCCTCAAGAGGGTAGACCTCGCAGAGGTGATATGGGAAATCCGGAGGCGTGGGAAGAAACACGGCAGCAGAGTGGTTGCCCCTGCAATCAAACCGATGGTGAGCCACTTGGCAGGTCCCCAGCCGGGACTCATGGGTCGGCACGGGAAGTTGAAGACGTGGGAAACAATCAAGACACATTGGCAGTACCGACAAGCTTCGATCGACGGCGTGTCGCAAAGTCTTGGTGGCCGGCGATCAGCGCGAGCTGGACCCTGAGAGACAGGACTCTGAGATCGTCGGTCAGGCTGTTTGTGATATCAGGTCTAATCGCCTTGCGCTTTCTCCGACAAAATGGGTCGTCTGACTCGAATTTCGCCATGGTGCAGTCGACAGCTAGAGGAGACGAGGCCACTTAGCCCCTCATGGGGTCGTGCATTGGGAGCCTCCGTGTCCGATGCAGCAGGAAATTCGCCGCACGGCTGTTCCGATGGGAAGATCTGCGCCATCAGTCAGCTGACGAGGATTTAGACGGCTCTTCGTCCCGACTCAG
Organism: Verticillium tricorpus MUCL 9792; assembly: GCA_000732205.1. Classification (NCBI taxonomy): domain Eukaryota; kingdom Fungi; phylum Ascomycota; class Sordariomycetes; order Glomerellales; family Plectosphaerellaceae; genus Verticillium; species Verticillium tricorpus. The sequence goes on from JPET01000004.1 coordinate 3,906,836, forward strand.
CGGCAGGCGGTAAATGACGGGGTAGCCCTAGCCACATGTCAAATGTCAGGTGGTCGAGTCAAGGGCTTGCATTGGGAATGGATGGTGAAAGCTTCACTTGGTCGCTACTCTCGAGGCGACCCGCAAGACAAGAGATGGTCTATGCGACTAAAGGTGTCACGTGCACATGTCCGCTCCGTAATGGCAGAACATCGGGCCAGAAGCTGTCCTCACCGCCTTCTTCATCTGTTCTCGCCAGGGTCGCGGCAGAACTTCCCCTGACCGAGTTCCCCGCCGCCAGCTAATATGGCGATGCGCTGGACCTCACCGTCGCTGTGTAATCACCAAGACGTACGACAGAGAAACCCCTCCACACGACCACCTCTGCCGCCCCGAGGCCCCGTGACAAGATGCTCTCCGGCATCCTCGTCTTCAACCAGAAAGGCGAGAACCTCATCTTCCGCGCCTTCCGCAACGACTGCCGACCGCGCCTCGCCGACGTCTTCCGCATCCAGGTCATCTCCAACGCACAGGTCCGCTCCCCGATCCTGACCCTCGGCAGCACCACCTTCAGCCATGTCAAGCACGAGAACATCTACCTGGTGGCTGTCACCAAGAGCAACGCCAACGCCGCGCTCGTGTTCGAGTTCCTGTACCGCCTGATCGCGCTGGGGAGGGGATACTTTGGCAAGTTTGACGAGGAGGCTGTCAAGAACAACTTTGTACTCGTCTACGAGCTTCTGGATGGTAGGACGCCCCCCCTTGCCAACTCGCTGCAGGAGGAACCAACGAGAAATCAAAGTGCTGACCCCGTGCAGAGATCATCGACTTTGGCTACCCCCAAAACACCGAGACGGACACGCTCAAGATGTACATCACGACCGAGGGCGTCAAGTCGGAGCGCGCGGCGGAGGACTCGGCCAAGATCACGATGCAGGCGACGGGCGCGCTGTCGTGGCGCAAGGCCGACGTCAAGTACCGCAAGAACGAGGCCTTCGTCGACGTCATCGAGGACGTCAACCTCCTCATGTCGGCCACGGGCGCCGTCCTCCGCGCCGACGTGACGGGCCAGATCGTCATGCGCGCCTACCTCTCCGGCACGCCCGAGTGCAAGTTCGGCCTCAACGACCGGCTGCTCCTCGACAACGATGGCCTCCTCAGCCTGCCCTCGGGCAACCGCATGGGCTCCAAGGCGACCAAGGCCGCCGCCGGCAGCGTCACGCTCGAGGACTGCCAGTTCCACCAGTGCGTCAAGCTCGGCAAGTTCGACAGCGACCGCATCATCTCCTTCGTGCCCCCGGACGGCGAGTTCGAGCTCATGCGCTACCGCGCCACCGAGAACGTCAACCTGCCCTTCAAGGTCCACGCCATCGTCAACGAGGTCGGCCGCACAAAGGTCGAGTACAGCATCAGCGTCAAGGCCAACTTCGGCTCCAAGCTCTTCGCCACCAACGTCGTCGTCCGCATCCCCACGCCCCTCAACACGGCCAAGATCACCGAGCGCTGCACCCAGGGCAAGGCCCGCTACGAGCCCTCCGACAACGTCATCGTCTGGAAGATCGGCCGCTTCGCCGGCCAGAGCGAGTTCGTCCTCAGCGCCGAGGCCTCCCTGACGAGCATGACCAACCAGCGCGCCTGGAGCCGCCCGCCCCTCAGCCTCAACTTCAGCCTGCTCATGTTCACGAGCAGCGGCCTGCTCGTGAGGTACCTGAAGGTGTTTGAGAAGAGCAACTACTCGAGCGTCAAGTGGGTGCGCTACATGACGCGGGCGGGGTCCTATGAGATACGGTAAGCCGCCGACGCGATCCGAGCCGCTCGTTCTTTATGTGCTGACAGCCGTGTCCAGATTCTAGCGTGTTGGTGTTTGTCGATTGGTGTATCATAGCATTGTACGGCGTAACGGGGATTCCCGGCAGCAGGCGCTGCCTCCAAAAATATACCGACGGTTTCGATCTCGACAGCGTGGTGCCGCTCTGCAAGCTTTAGGCGTCTTGTTTGGCGTGACCGACTTGCTGGCCTCCCGCGATAGGTGGAGGAGCCCGCTAAAATCGATCATGCCTTGGGCTACGGGAGAATGCAATGTCTCGAGCCAAATCGGAGCCTGCCTCACCCAAGGGCCTGCGGCCAGTAATAGGTCCCAATTCGCCAGCCGATGTAATATTGGATGGAAATCGGGCGTGCGGCCGTGCAGTGAGCACCCGCGACCAAGACTATCTAATACTGCAAGGCGAAGGCGCAGCTGCATGTGCAGAAGCCTATTCACTGTTGACTTTCGTTAATGCCGAGGCGTGGCACCCCCAGAACGAATACGTCACCTCGTCACGAACCTCCGTGGATCTCAAGTCCAAGTCGCGTGAGGCAAACATGCTTAATTAACCTTGCCTGTAGCATGATCTCTTCCTCCCGACGAAAAAACAAGATGACGTTTCGCGCTCCCATATTCCACACCTTTGCAGAACCGGCTGTGCTGGCCGCACTACCCATTACACAACGCCAGCGACCCGACGCTGACATCGCCAGACCCCCAACACAGGCTTCATTTAACGGACCTTGCGTGATCCACAAAACCGCTTGCTCCTACAGCTTGTATCGGTAGCCCGGATGCAGCCACCCAAGCTGTAGTTCGTACTGCTCCTTCGTCTGGCCGGTGGCAGCGTACCGTGCCTCGTCGAGGCGGTAGTCGCGCTCCCCGCGATTACGTTTATCATTCTCGAAGCGCATCCAGATTGGGGTGATGATGCCGATGGCCAGCAGTCCTGTGAGGCAGCCGAGGTTGATGGCATGACCTCTGATGTAGCTGCTGCTGTTAGCTCGGTGGACTGTAGCAGGAGATCAGGCGTTAACTTACGCGGGGGCCTCAGTCTTAATGTATGTGAACGAGGCAAGGAAGGCAGCGAGATTGCCAATGGTCAGGACAAACCCTAAGGCTATCGCACGAACGTAGTGCGGTCTTGCATTGATCGTCATCCAGGTCAAGGCCAGCGGGGGGAGCGCATTCACCGACATGGCAACGAAAAATGTGCCGGTGTACTGCACGGGAGTGGAAATGCGCAGTGGATGGGGGCCAGCTTGTCCGCCGACAAGCAGCAGGACGTAGCCGATGACGCCCAGGATGGAACACACATTCAGTGGCAGAGCGGTGCGGCGGCTGCGGCGGCTCCACAGACACACCACCAAGGTGAAGAGAAAGCCGACAAAATTGGGAGGCACCGTCATGAGGCTGGCCGGGAAGGATTCGAAGCCCATGGTATGGACAATTGTGGGTAGGAAGAGGGCGTAGGAGTAGATGGCTTCGATGGAAAAGAAGGCGCCGACGCTCATGGCGATGGTCATGAAGTTGAAGATGGCGCGCTTGATGGTCCGGAGCTGAAGCTGGTCTTTGGCGGGCTTCACGTCGGGGTCGGCCGTGGCGTGTAGTTCGGCATCGCGCGAGTTGGAGGAGCCGATATAGTCCTGGCGGTCCTGGCTGTTCATGCGGTAAACAGCGAGCGTGTGTTCCATGTCGGTAAGGAAGCCGGCCTCGCGAGGGGTGTTTGGCAGGAGGCAGTAGGCGCCGATGCCGATGAGGACGGTCAGAGCACCCTCGACGAAGAAGATCCAGGGCCACCCGTTGTAGCCCCTGAACCTAATCCGGCCGAGACCTCCAGCAAGAAGACCACCGAGGGAGCCAGCCAGAGGAGCGCTCGAGTAGAAGATGCCAACCCTCGAGATAAGCTCTTCCTGGGTGTAGAAGAATCCCAGGTAGATGAGTACGCCGCCCATGAAGCTGCTTTCGGCCAAGCCAAGAAAAACCCGCGTGACGCAGAGGCCGACGAAGGTGGTCACGAACCCCGTGAGGGTGGTGACGATGCCCCAAGATACAATTAACAAGGGCAGCCAACTACCACCGCCCACACGGCGAAGGACCAGATTGCCTGGGATGTTGAAGAGGAGGTTAAGTACGAAGAAGAGCATCAGGGCAATGTTGAACTGAAGGGATGACAGGCCGAGGTCGCGTTCGAGGCCATTGATGCGGGCGAGAGCGATGTTCGCCTTGTCGAGAAAGAAGAATAGAAAAGTGACGAAGCAGATGGGCATCAGACGAAGATCGTACTTGCGAACGAGCGACTTTCGGAGGAATTCGGTGGTGGCAGCGGCCGACTCATCAGCGGAAAGATTTCTGACGAGGGCATGTTCGCGTTGTCGATGCTGGTAGGGATCCGAAGGGCTCTCGGTGCTTTTCTCACCGTCCGGCAGAGGCAAGGCGGCCGCAGCGTCGCTACCACTGCTGGTACCGCCTTTGGAGGTGTCCAGTTCAGCGACGGACACGTTTTTCTCGGTCGACATGCGAGTGGTTTGCGGTGGGCGTAGGAGAGGTGAGGCGACTCGGTTGCGGCTGTTCCTTGAGTAGTGAAGCTCTTCTGATCGGCAGCCGAGGTCAAAGATAAACTTGAAGGAGTGCTAACAGTACTTTTTGTTATGTTCCCTCTCGATATCGCGCTCCGGTTCGGGTGGTGAACAGGGGACAAAAGACGGGAGAGGCGGGAAGGATTCGGTGCGAGGTAGAACAACAAGCTGTGGCACTTCACCCGCAACTTTTCTGGCTCCTCATGCCTATCCATGCTTGCTCCTTCTCGTCGCACTGTCCTCCAATGCATTGCAAGGGGCGTGGGGAGGGGCGGCTTCACCTTCCGGCGGTAGCAGAAGAAGGCAGTCATCATGGGGTATGCCTTCCTGGAGCTACTACCCTGGGCAGCCCATCTTCAGCCCTGCTGAAGGAAGGGACGCGGCGTTCAATCTTCGCCTTTCGAATATTATTTCCATTCTCTGACATGTGCCCGAAACCATATGTTCTCGAGGGTCTCAACAGCCAATTCCCACACATGCTGATGCACGTGAAAGCCCGAGTCCGCGATATCGACATCATGAACATGCAACGCCGATGCTGCAATGAACCATGTCAAGGTTCTCTTCCCACGACAACCGGCAAAACCTCCCTTTGATCCCGCGAGCAAGCATCCATCTTCCCAGAAGTCGGTCCCAAACCACAAGCAGTCCTCGGGTAGCACCGCTCGCCCCACCGAACCGGCCCCTCGCATGCCTGCCCCTGACCACCGAACACGGCGTCGGGCTCTCGAATATTGAGCGAGCGGGTGCGGGAGAAGGAGGACGGCTCCTTGCATCTTTCGCTTCGGGGTGCCGAATCAGAGAGGCGAGGTGCTTGGCAGCGACTCTTGTGACACCCGATAAAGGCGTTTGTGGACGTGAAGCTCTTGGCGGGTCTCCGTCTGGGCGAGAGCTGATGAGGTCCATCAAGCATCCCGCTGAGGGTTTCTCCAGAAAAAGGACTGGGAGCTTGGAGTCTCGTTTGGACTCCAGCAGGTAGATTCGATGCTTTATCCCGATCGCCCGTTTTGAAATCTCCTCCCAACGGAGGCAGAGGTTAGTGATACCAATGTCTCTCTCGCGTCCCACGACAGCGTGCCCATCTCTCTCAGACAATACACCCCCCAGCACCATCAAGTAGCATGTCCCAAGCCTGCTCGTTTGGGCCGCCCGTAGCCACGTTTCTCCTGCTGGCGTTGAACCAAAGCCACGGACAAATATTCCGACCGACCGGTCACAGCAACATCATGCGTCACGAGGGCTGCGTGTTGGCATGGATCTTCGGGACAGCAGGTCGGCAGACAGAGGTGCGGGCAATTCAGCTGGGTTGAGACATCATGTGGTGGATTGCTTCACGACAGCGAGGGGAGAAGATCCAGCGTGAAGTTAACGCCAGGATAACGCTCATCCACGAAGAAATGCTGATCAAAGTGCTCGTAGTGTTATTGTGGTTGGTACTCAAAGGGCTCTCGGCCCGCTCATCGTCATATCATCCTGCTCGGGTATCATCCAGACGCCTCGCTACTTATACAACAAATGAATGATTTCGCAAATTCCAAATCGCCCCTTGTATCCATCCTACCAGCAGCCGCCCCTCCTCTCAAAGTCAGCCATGATCTTCTGCTCCTTGTTCGATAGCTAAGCGATGCCAGAGCCGGCCTGGTCTTCGGCCATCCAGTCTTCCATGAGCATGACCTGGCGGAGAGGCGTTGTCTGCTCAACGATGCTGTGGTCCATTTCCTTGAAACTCTTAGCCGCATCTACCAGGTCCTGCGCCTTCTCCAGCTCATCCATGTGATTCTTTTCGGCGCGCCAGATCCAGCGCTTCTGGGAAAGAGGAAGGCGGAAGCGCTTCTTGAACTCGGGACTGTCCTCGAGCTCGGAGCGGGCTGCCTCGAGGTAGGCCTGAACAAACTTCGGCGCATTGAGCTTGGACCTTTCTGCGAGAATGTCAGTGTCGCTGATGTGATAATGGCAGGAAGCAATCTTACCGGCACGGTCTCTGAATGAGCCCTGTTCGGCGGGCAAGTGGGGGTTGAAGGGGCTACGAGCCGATGCTCCATCATAGTGAAGCGTAATTTGGCCGTCAGCGTCAAGGGGAAGGTCAGGGCAATCGACCGTCTTCGAGCCTTTCGGGTCATTGAGCTCGACAGTAGTATCAGCGCTGCTAGGCTCACCGTCGGCGGAAGGGAGCATCTCCATGGAGTCGTCGGAGGAGCTTTCGTCGTCCTCGTTGTCAGTTTCCTGGTCGTCGCCCTCCTGATGGTTCTCGTCTACGTCGAGTTCCTCGGTCTCGTCGTCGCCCTCGTCGTCGCCGCTCTTGCCGCAAGCGCGGCGAGTGTTGCCGCAATTCTCATCTGTGATGTCGTTGGTGGTTTCGTGGTTGGTGCCGAACAAGACGTCGACAAATCTAGTAGTCTCATCCTGCTCGCCGAATTAGTCGTCGTTTACATCGGCCATCTTATTCTGGCTGCCAGCACGTCTCGGATTTCAGCTGACCTTCTTCTCAACCTCCTCAGGCGTAGTAGGAGCGGTCTCCTTGTTCTCGTCGATCTTCGCACCACAGGCGAACCTATCCTCCCAGCCGTCGACGCTGTTCTCACGCATCTCAATCGCATCCTCCATATCTTCTGCCCAGTCGAACCCGGTGGCATTCGCGGCCTTAGATGCTGACTGCCCGAGTGAAGCTTGAGCTAGACCCTGGGCGGTGGCCTGGGCGGTGGTGGACGCCTGCCCGTTCTGGTCAGAGACTGCAGCAGACTTGTAGTCCATGAGACTCTCAATCCTGTTTTTGATGTTGTCTCGGTTCTTGCGATAGGCACAGGTGTCAGTGATTAGTTGGTCCTCGTAAGGCAGAGTCTTGAAGTGCTTGTCGTCATTGCCCTTGAGCAGGCGGCGCCAGACGCCGCGGTAGTTCATGGCGTGGTGGTGCTCGGTGGCCTCGGTGGGGTTGTCAAAATGATCAAAGATGGCAGTAACAGTCATTTTCGACATTTCGATTGTGGAAAGGCAGATAGACAGGTCGGGATGGTGTTGTTGGTTTGGGAGAACCGGGGTGTGGGTGTGCGTACCTGGAAGTGGGACGAATGTATAAAGCTGAAGATGGAGCGACGCGATGGAAGGAGGCCAGCCGTCTGAACAGCCGACGAAGAAGGAGTCGTGTGCGAAGAATACCCTCGAGAGCCGCAAAGGTTGTAGGTTGTGTGATGGATGTGGTAAATTCGTGCGCTGAAGCGAGGCGGCGGAGAAAGGTAGGGTCTCCAAGTGGACGTCCACCACGGGAGGCAATTCCGTGGCGAGTCTCTGCTGATGATGGATGATTGCTTAAAGTGAAATCAGGTAAGTAATACACGAATGTTCTCATGAGCTCTATTGATTCGACGGGAAAGACCGCTCCTGCCTTCCAACGGGTCCGATGCCGCAGATGCCTCAGGGAATGGCCCTATCGCGACTTCCTCCTCCAGCGACGGCGAGTTCCCCGCTTTTGTGGCCGACTTATGGGAGCATGAAGACAACGGCATGACTACAGTGCAATTTTCACTTTAGGTGGCTTGGCATTATTTATAATCTTAGCATCAAAGTAGGTGGTATCACGATTGATGTTCACTTAGCAACATTGGCAAGAGGACATTGTCCAACTGCCGCCTCTTGCCAGAGTTGATGCTCGCACGAATGACCACGCAGCACAATAAAAAGACTTACACTGCGACGGGTAAGTCTTCCCTGGTCGATTGATCGCCTGAGCGGGTTGCCAACTCTCTGAAGCACATCACCCCGGAAGCAGTGGACTCGAGATACTGCTCGGTTGGACGACCTCCAGGCCCGGTTGCATTTCGGGCTAGGCACTTCTCGATCGAAATTTTGATGATCACAGCACCCGAACCCAATCGCTCCATGGTTGATGTTCACAGCTGGATTCTTTTCAATTGGTGCTGCTCGCCCTCTTCCCATCAAAATTAGGTGTCGTCGAGAGAGCGGAGGACCGACGGCTGGCGCACGTGATCTTCGACGCTGAGAGCTCACGTGACCCTGCTCTCGCGCACACCTGCCATGACGGCGAGGAAAACACCAAAACCTCCGTCAGTCCAGGGCAGGCCATTCTGGTGTAAGCTCCCCACTCTTCATGGCCATCGGAATTTTTTCGAGGCATGCAGATTGATCAACATCCATGATCGAGTCGAGCGAGGTCAGACATCATGACTGGCTAAGGCTGCTTGCGATGACACGCCGGGATCCCGCATGCTGGTCGCTCCGAGTGGTGTTGGTGCTGCAGGAAGTCTTGGTGCTCCCAAGGGGCACTTGAGCCTTTGGAGCTCGGTGCCGGTCAAAGGGTCTCTGCAGAGCGCAGATCAGGACGACAGCCAACGCAGCCAGCATAAGAGAGGTCCGTACGGAGACGCTGCGCCCGCAGTACGGTACTTCGGGCTTGGCTGCGTGTTTCGTCGAGCGTTCGCTAGGCATGCCACACGTGGCGAGAAGTCTATCCGCCACAGTCGAGGTATCTTGGATTGAGTCTTATATAAAAGCCCGCATCAAGCGGGTGGCTATACTATGTCACTGTCGTGTCGTCCCTCACATGGCCCGCCCCGGCGGCCCCGCTTCGTGCTCCTGATCATGCTCGGTCCGCATTTCAAACCACATGGTCTTCCGGATCCCGCTCTCGGGCCGCGCATTCTTCCCCGCTTCATCCTCCGCCATGTCTCCGTCTCCCCCGGCATGCGCCGTTGGCGGCCGCAGAATGTACTCCTCGCTGTCGCCGCGCGCGGCGCGCACGTGGGCGGGCCCCGCGGCCGCCTTCTCGAGGTCGCCCTGGCGCGACGGCATCGGCTCGAGAGGCAAGTCCGGAACGTGCTGGGCCCCCGAGGAGCTCGTGGCGTTGGAGGGGGACGTCTTGGCTGTGGTGCCGAGGACCGAGGGGAAGAGGTAGGCGAGCGGGAGGCGGCACATGGGGAGACAGGCGCAGATGATGGCGACATGGATCTCGATCATGGTCCAGAGCGTCGAGGCGATGTCATCTGGTGCGCGCGTTAGCTTGGCTTGCGTTGTCATAAGCAGATTGCTTGCAGGAGCAAAACGTACACGTGGGATCTGGACTCCTCGTGGAGAAGTTCAGCGTCGTCATGCGCAGGATGCTCGTCACGGTCACGAAGACGCCGAGCCCGAAGACGCCCATCAGCGCCCGCTTGTGGGTCACAGGCAGCTGGCTCTTCCAGATGACGCGCTGCGGGAGCAGGATGATGGCAACGTCGGTGGCGATGGAGAAGACGGCGTTGGCGTACCAATTGTAGGTCAGCGAGATGCAGGTGCCCGGGACGGAGCGGTCCCAGGCCCGCATGACGGGGGTGCATTGAAAGATGGAGGAGGCCGTCGTGGCGAAGGCGTAGAGGAGAATGACGATGAGGAGGGCTATACAGGAAAGGCGGAATGTGCGGTGGAGGGAGAAGAGACGGAGGTAGAGCAGGAGAATGGAGGATTTGGTCAGGTTGATGGTGAGTTTGTAGAATATTTGGGCGACGTAGAAGAGCTGGCCAGATCAGTCAGAGTCCCGCACCTCGCGTTCCGCCTTGGAGACATACCTTCATCGCCATGATGCGGTTGTTGTTCTCAATATTGAAAATGTGTTGGCCGAAGCCATAGTGGACCGAAGCCATCATGAGGACCGAGACGGCCATGCAGCAGATCTATCATGATTAGCCTGACACGCCAGCTCGTAATGAGCAGCAGACTCACGAAGGAAGCCAGAATGGTCCAGTCGTCCCACCCGAACCCGGATCGCAGCTTCACACGAGACCACACCCGAACCGTGAAGAAAATAGGTGTCAGCACGAAGAAGACCATACACGGCACCTGCACCATCAAGGCATTACTCTCGCCGGGAATGTTGCCGGGGGCGCCCATCGTGGCGACGTCACTGGAACGATAATAGGCTGAAGCTCTCAGCAGCCGCCTCGGCACTTCGTTGTGGAGGGATGTCTGTCAGGTCGGGCGTCGCACATGAGGGGGCTTCACTGTCCGAGGGGCGGCGGCGAGGCTGTGGATATATGCCTGCCCCAAGTACCCTATATGACGGCCCCGGGCCCGAGACGGCGGGCCTTACGGAATGCAGGTCCATCTGACTGCGCTGGGGACTCGTCCCGGGGAGGGCAGGGTGGCTTGGGGATGTTGATCGAGCGGTTTGTCGGACGTGGGCAGCTATGTCTCAGCGGTTGGTGAAGAAGGGACCAAGGATTCGAGTGTAGCTGGGCTAAGAGGAGACGGAGGGCCGCAGATCCCAGGGTCCTGGTCCGTAAACGGCGAACCTCGATCGGTTCCCTCCGGTCCACAAGCAATTCTGGTGTGATGACGGACGTCATTGGGCCAGTCTTCGGGTCTCCCTTCGATCCTGCACCATTGCGCAAAGGACGGCATGCATGCTGAGCGGTATTTTGCAAAGTGGTGTGAAGAACCAAGACTCATGTTGCTTTTTTTTGAGTAACTAAGACAGTCGTCACATCACAAGTCACCTGAAAAAGCCGCTGAATCGGAGAATCGGGCTGGCTGGCAGCAAGCAGAGCAGGCCAGGCCGGCAGTTGGTGTGAAGAATCAGGAGGGAAGCGGGCAGCGAGGAGCCAGTGGCTGGTTGTCTCCAAGACATTCCTCTCCTCAGCCGCAGGGACGGCCGACGGCGCTTTGGGAGTGGTGTACTCGTACCTACGTGATGTGCTCTTGGCGCTCGTGAGCTAGCTAGCCGTCCCGCGGCAGTCGTTGGCTTCGCGTGTGGCGCCGTCGGGAGGAATGAGGGCCAGGCTCTGTTGAGATCTCAGGAGAGTGGTGGGACGATGTCGATAAGGTTGATGTCGTGGGACTGTGGATGGTGTGTGGCAAGTGAGGGGATTGATGAGAAGGATGGACACGAACCGACCCGACCAGACCAGACGATGTGCGCATTGTCTCACCACGCTCAGCGCGCCAAAACGGCGACCGACCTGAGCCTGAACTGTACTGCACGACATTGCTTCTGGCGCGGATGAGACACTATGAAGCTACCTGGGGACCGGCGTTCGATAGCCTGACCACACGTCACCCCAGATCATCTCCCCTCGACTTGCTTGGCTTCGTTTGGCTTTCCCATGTTGGCAAGCACAAGCTGAATCAAGACGAAAAGAGGCGATTGCGAGATTCCGACCCCGCCAACCACCCATCAGCTTCGCTGTGTCGAAAAAGAAACAACGAGAGTCACACATCAGCTCGTGCCTGTGCTGGTTGGGTAACAAAGCGAGAAGTCCCGTAGTGTCTTATATTTTAGGTTCCGAGTGCTCGGATGTCGTGACATTCAAAGACAAGGAATGTGGGCAAGTCGCCAGCCATGATCGAACGAGCACAGGGAGACTCGAACACATGCACACGCATGCCTTGCGTAGTCGAGAGAGAACGTGATGTCCACGACAGTCGTGCTCCTTTTGAGCCAGTGTCAGGCTGCGATCGGACTCAAGCATCAACGTGGATAGTGGGTAGAGACTCAGGGCCAACCTCATGTGTTCGGCACGCGCCGAGGCATCCCTCCAGCCCCTGATTCCCTTCTAGACCTAAGGTAGACAACAGACAGCTCTAGCCCCCGTGCTCGCTTCGGCGAGCGAGCAAGAGAAGCAAACACACGCACAAATCGATAGCGAGGTGGCCGTCTCTGTGAGAAGCAAGTCGGAACTCGACGGCCTCCTCAGCGGCGTCGACCCACCGCACCGCGCCGGGCCCGAAAGGATGCCATAATTTGGGAACGTTAGTCCTGTCCTGGCCTGGCCACAGATGCAGGGGCACATCCCTTGACATCTCTTCGCCAGACGACAACCAGAGGACACATTTGAAGACGATGGCATGAGCTGCTTGACAATACTTGTAATTGGATATGCCCTACGAAAGTCTCTCCCTTGCCATTTGAGTTGAAGGCGGTCTTTTTTTCCTTTCATCGTGAAGTCAGGGGTCATCACACTTCTCGGGAACGTCCGTCTTCGATCACTGTCTTTTCCAAACGCCTGAGAGTAAGCAGACGACCTGCGAGCGACGAGAAACGCAGCTGATCGCCCCTCTAGTCATGAAGCTCTTCTTTGGGGCCCTGACGGCCCTCGTGGTCTTCGCTTCCCTCGCGGATGCCCTCAACGGCACCATCACCACTCCCTCCAACCCCCCGGCTGACCTGAACGGCTCCAATTTCACCTACCCCTACCCCGTCAATCTTTACACCTTCACCTCGCAGTCCACGTCCCTCGAGATGGCCTTCCTCGACGTGCCTCCGAGGAAGTCCCGCAGCTACGCCCGTCCCCGCGTCGCTCTCCTCCTTCACGGCAAGAACTTCTGCAGCGTGACCTGGCAGCCCACCATCCGCGCCCTCACCCGCGCAGGCTACCGCGTCATCGCCCCGGATCAGGTCGGGTTCTGCAAGTCATCCAAGCCGGCCGACTACCAGTTCTCGCTCGCCCAGCTGGCGCTCAACACACGCGGGCTGCTCGAGGCGCTCGGCGTCGCCGACGTCACCCTCGTGGGCCACTCCCTCGGCGGCATGCTCGCCACACGCTTCGCCCTGCTGCACCCAGACCTTGTCCGCCGGCTCGTTCTCGTCAACCCCATCGGGCTCGAGGACTACGTCGCAGAGGGCGTGCCGTATCCCACCCTGGACGCCACGCTGGCCCAGGAGCGCGCCCAGGACTACACGGCCATCCGCGCATACGAGCAGGCCGTGTACTACCTCGGCCGCTGGAAGCCCGCATACGACGTCTGGGCGAGGATGCTGGCTGCCATTTACGCGGGGAGCCAGAGGGAGGCCTTCGTCGAGTGCCAGGCCCGGGTCGTGGACATGGTGCTCACGCAGCCGGTGGCGAGCGACTTCGAGAGGGTTCAGGCGAGAGCGCTGGTCATGGTCGGGGAGAAGGACACCACAGCTGTCGGGAAGGGGTCGGCACCCAGGGGTGTGCAGGAACGGCTTGGGAGGTTCGACGTGCTCGGCAGAGAGGTCGCTGGGAGGATGCCGAGGGGCGAGTTTGTCGGGTTCAAGAGGTTGGGGCACTCGCCGCAGGTGGAGGATCCGGCGAGATTTCACAAGGCTCTGCTAAAGTGGTTGGAGTAGGAGGTTCGGAGACAACGCCGGTGAACTATGTATAAACATGGAGATGTCGAAAAAGGGGCATGAAGGACGTCATGTCACGATGGGCTACATGTCTAGGGTCACTGGCACGGGACGGCCCCAAGGCTATCGAGAAGTCGTCCATTACTTCTAATGCCATGCAATGCAATCCGGAAAGACAAGCAACGCCATCCGCAGCCCCGAAGGACTGCTTTGTTGGTTTTCCCTTTCCCCTTTTTTCTCCAGCGTTCATCATGCCTCCCCGAGACCGACCAAACAGGACAGGAAGAAAACAAAACAGCGTCACCGCCAGCCCGGCCGAATTTCTCTTCTCACTCTCACCGTCAATGCCTCGGGACCGTTCTCTTCTCGTTATTCATCGTTGTTCTTTGATTTGGTTTTGGTTCTGTATTGAGGACGACCGACGGGGTTCCGGGAATGGCAGCAGATGCACCACTCAGGCCGGCCGCCCCGTCTTCCCCTCCCAATGAGACCACCAGACCAGCCCTACCATCAGCTTGTAGAGGGCATTTCCCTAATCGAACCGCCACGCCAATCTAATGTCGGAGGAAAAACGTGCAGAGAACGAAGACCGAGGTAAACACGCGAGAGTCCCGAGGAAGCTGTCGAGTCCCTGTCATGCCGACCGAAGGGGGAGGAAAAAAACAGCCGCGCGGGGGTAAGGCCACCGTTTTGGGTATGTTTAGTAGCCAAAGGCCTCGAGAGCCTTCGTCGTCTTGTCGTCCACCTTGGCGCTCTTCTTCGAGTCGGCGAGCTGGCGCTGGGCGACCTTCTTGCGCTCGTAGTAGGCGGCGCCCTTGGCCTTGCGGCGCTCCTCAAGTCTAGAATGCGAGTCAGCACAAAGTCCCTCGCCGCCGGAGAAGGAGCAGCAACCCACCTCGCAACAACATCCTGGTACTTCCAGCCGACCTCGTGGCTGAGACGGCCGACAGTGCAGTACTTGCGGCCGGGTTGCAGCCGCAGGACGCGCAGGGCCTGGGGAACAACCATCTTCTTCTGCTTGTCGTAGGGGGGGGGGACACCCTCGAAGACCTTGAGGCGCTCGAGAGCGGCGGCACCGCGGGCAGTCTTGTGGGGAATCATGCCACGGACGGCCTTGAAGAAGACCCTGGAGGGGGCGCGGAAGTGGAAGGGACCTGTTGATGGTCAGCGGACATTCGGCCAATGTGTGCGTCTCGGCAGAGGCGGGTGAACTCACCACCGCGGGTGGGGTTGTATCGGGTCATCTTGCGCAGGTAGGCGTGGTACTTGACTGCATGGCTGTCAGCGTTCTGTTCTCTCGTCGTCTTGTGCTGGTCACCCCAGTGTCGTCGCTAGATTTCTCGTTCTTGTGCTCGACTGGGGTGCCGTCGAGTCCGATGGGTGCGGGCGGGTGTGTAGACGTACGCTTAGCGCGGAAGAATTCGCCGGAGATGTTGAGGGCCTCGGCGCGGACGACGACGATCTTCTGGCCGTTGAGGAGTTGCTTGGCAACGATAGAGGCCAGGCGACCGAGGAGGTGGCCCTTGCCGTCAATGACGACCTGCGATGAAGAGGTCAGCCACATGTTCGTGGGGGATTTCGCTCGAGCGCTCTCGACAACGCAGTGCAGCGCCGCGCGACGCAGGCCTGGAGGAACGTAGCAGGCGACGTATCGCATAGGTCTTCTCGTCCTCCTCTTTGTGTTCCTGCCCTGCCCTGCGCCCCGCGTGCGTCGCCCACGAATTGACGGATTGCCGAATGGAATGGCGGTGCAGACTCACCACAGACTCGAAAGACGACATCGTTCCCGTCCGTCACCGCTGAGAAAGTAGAGACGAAGAAGGTTGAACGTTCAGCTCGGAAACAAACCTCTGGGGCGATGATGCCGCGTGGAGATTCGTGCTGTTGAGCTGGTGTTAGTAGCGGTCGTTGCTGGGGACAGGAAGTTCGCGATCAGGGCGACGAGTCGAAATATTCCATCGACCACGGGGAGGGCGGTGATTGTGGAGCCCTGCTTGGGGTTTGCGGCAAGCGAGGCACTGCTCCCGCCAGCCTTCACCTTAGGGCTGTTGAGACCTAGCAAATTCGTCACGTGAGACCATAATTCAGACACTGGGCCTGCCACCTGGTACCGGCTTATCTGAGCATGGCACGGGTGCCAGACCCTGGCACAGCCTGCCACATCACGTCATCAGGTGGCACTGACAGACGGACCTCGGGATCAGCCCACCTCGCACCGCTTGTCGCGGTGAAGCCGCCCCGCGAGGACGCGCTTGTCGTGTTTGGACAAAAACGCTGTCCGTAGAGGGCTCGCTCACGATTGAGCTCGTGATTCAAAGCAATC
The DNA here is from genome assembly GCA_000732205.1 of Verticillium tricorpus MUCL 9792. NCBI lineage: Eukaryota > Fungi > Ascomycota > Sordariomycetes > Glomerellales > Plectosphaerellaceae > Verticillium > Verticillium tricorpus. The sequence goes on from JPET01000004.1 coordinate 3,922,600, forward strand.
ATTGCGAGTTCACGATAGATAGAGAGACTCAGAATTGTAGGGGAGAGGTGCTTGATCTTCACAGACCAGATACAATTGATTAGGTTACACTTGGATGCCGCTGTACGGCTTCGACCTTCGACGGGCCTGCCGCCCCTTCTCGCTGCTTCTACTCGCAAATCCATCATGTACAAACGAAACGTCAAGCGCAAAGCGCCCCACCATTCTCTAAAGGTCGTATAGATGCAAGTTGCGCCATGCTGCCGCGCATATGCTATCGGACTCAGGTCCGGGAAAAGAATGCGAGTAACCAGGCCGCAGCCTTTGAGAGACTCTCGCGCTGTTTATTTATTCAACTTGGTGTCCAAGTCCTTGAGCACACCCTGCACCTTCTGGACGAGCTCTTTCCTGCGCATTCGAGCGTCTGGGTCGCCATTTGTCTCGACGGCGTCGAGTTTGAGAATCACCTGCATCATAACAGTCTCGCTGATCTTGCGGTGCTCGTCTTCAAGCTTCTTGGGATCCGTAGGGGTTTCGGCCATGAATTTCTGGCATAACGGGTATAGAGTGGTCATGAAGTGATTGTCGAGCTCGTTCAACGTCGCAATCGGGCCGGTCGCGGGGGCAGGACGAGGCGACGACGGCGTGTCCGAGTCGCGCCCAGGGAGGGAGAAGGTCGAGGCGCTGTCGCGAGGGCTGCCTTCCGCCTTCGTTTTCTTTGACTTCTTCGACTTCTTCTTCCGCCGCTTCTTGTCGTCGCCCGTGCCCGCCGCACTTCCCCGGTCGTCAGCGACGACCACCATCTCCTCGTCCGAGGTGGAGCTGCTCGCCTCGCCGGGTGCGATATCGGGTAGCACTACCATCACCTCGCTGTTGTTCTTGACACCATATTCTCGGACGGGTGCGGCCGGCTCCTTCAGCTGTCGGCCCTTGTAGAGGATCTTGGCGCGGCGGGCGCGGCGGTCGGAGAGGTCGAGCTCGAGGGCGATGCGGTCGCGAATGTCGCGGACGCGGAGCTTGCCGTCGCCGATGGTGTAGGCGGGGAAGTGGACCGGGTAGGTGACGCCCTTGTTCTTGATCAGGAGGATATCGTCTTCGGGGGAAGGCGGGACGGCGTTGTGGGTGCGGGGCTGGTATCGGGAGCTGCCAGCGGAATCATGGAGGTCTTCAGAGGTGATGTAGCTAAAGTCGTCGTCCGTGATGTTCGGTACGCCGCCTAACGACGAGGCGTAGGGGGATATCGAGTCCCGGCTCGTAGACCAACCGTATCGCGACATGCTGAAGGGAACGGCCAGCAGGATGCAGCCAATGGTGGTGTATAGCACGACGTGTGGATCGACGCCTAGTTTCTCAGCGACGAAGCCGGACGAGTCGGTGATGGTGTCAGCCAGGCGGGAGAGGAATTTGTCAAGTTGGACCTGCAACGAGGTCGGTAAGAGGGCTGTGATGCTGGAGAGGGCACCGGAGGATGCGAGAAGTGGTAAGTCGGAAGCCACCTTGGCGAGATGGTGCGGTCCTTAAGCTAAGGACGCTGCAGACGGGAAAGAGGGGGGTGGTGAGGTATATGGGGCGGGTTGGCCGACAGCGCAGTGCAGCGAAGCGAAGCGAGTCGATGCGAGGACGTCACTGAGGCCGGAGGAAGGTGTCGTCGTCGTGGGGTTTCGGCGGACAGATCAGGACAGGACAGGCGTTCAGGTTTCCTTTCTTGGATTTTCGCCCCTCTGGACAACGACTTTTACCGGCGCCGGGGAACAAGTGACGATGGGCGAGCGGGCTGGTTTGCCTCGCAGTGACGGGATCGGCGACCGTATTGGCAGGGTCAAGGGTTCGGAGCGGTGGGGGAGCGTAGCGTCTGCGGCGGCGGCGAGGAGAGCCGATGGGTGGACGTTTGGGGAGGGGGGAGGAGGAAGCGTGAGGCTGTCGGGACTGTCTGGAGCGGGATGCGCTGTCAGCTCTTCGCTTATCCAGGTTTGGGGACAAAGCTGACGGCGTCAGGAGGGGCGCATGGGTGGGTGATGGGCTGATGGGAGGATGGAGCCGCTGCAGTCGACGGAGGTGACGTTGGGTTGGTGACGAATGACAGATCGTAGGGTGTTGGTCTTGATTATTGGTCAGGCGGGGATGGCGCCGTCGCGACGTACCTTTGAGACGACCTATCACGAGGGCATTCGAGGTGTTGCTTGACTCGATGGACGGCAGGGCGAGCAGCTGAGGATTTGGCAGGATGTTGCAGGGCAAGAGAAGGGTGCGAAAGGATGCAATGGATGCGTTACGGGGACGGGGTAACGGGTGCAAATCCTACGATGTACTCGAAATTTGCGTTGCGGTCGGGTAGAGCACGGCGTTTCGTTTCATTTCTGCATCGAGTCACCGACGAGAAAATGCAAGGACCCTTGGCTTCTGAGAAACCATGCCAGGTGGCTTCTGGAACGATCGAGCGAACGCCTGCCACTGCCACCGAAGCCCGGACGGTTCGCCTCGACGGCTGGTGCCAGGGGGTCGTCCAATTAGAGATCTGACGTGAACACACGCCGAGAGCCAATGAATGCGGCGCGCTGCAGCGGGAGCCGGGGGTGATGTCTTTATTTGAAATCACTCCCGTTCGTTGAAATCATGGTGACGATGCCTTCTTGTTACTTCTACAATCGTGGCATGGCGTGTCTGATGACTGATTGAGGTGAATGGATCCGTGATGTACTGTTGTGCTGTCGCCCGTCCGGCAGCCATAATCCCCGCTGAAACCACCCCGCCATTACAGTGGCCTCAGCGACCCCAGCCTTGTCATGGGCGCCAGACGCCCAGCGCGGGCATTACATCATCATTGATCCGAGCCGCCATGTCGAAAAATGGGATCCAAGACTACCGAGCGACCAACGCCCAAGTCTGAGATCCAGTGGCACTAGCAACTTCGTCTCCGCCAGAAGCCGTAAATGCATCGCAAGCCCAATTCTTTGCGAACTACTCCCCCATTGAACCCATCCACGAGTGCATTACAGGTGAGTGCTGCTTCGGTGCTAAATCAATCACTATCCACATCGACGGGCCCCTTTCGTGCTACCGTCCATCCATATCGCGCCTTCGAGGACCCCCCGATTGCGCCATCCACCCGTAACGTACCTAAGGCGAGGTCCCTGACAAATCCCCTGCAGCAAACCTCCGACGCCGTCACCACCTTCAACCCCTCCACCCAGTAACTGTGCAATATATAACCCGCCTACCGAGGAACCACCTGCGCGACACAACCCTTCTCTCTACAACCCAATGTCATTCATTCGCCGCTTTTTCTCCTCCACACCCGCCATCAGCATGTCGCAAGCCAAGGATATCGTCCAGAAGTACATCGACGACAACGCCGTCGTCGTCTTCTCCAAGACCTACTGCCCTTACTGCAAGGCCACCAAGAAGACCCTCAACGATCTCGGCGCCGAGTACCTGACCGTCGAGCTCGACAACCGAGGTACGTCCCCCCCTCCTCCGGCCCCTCGCCTTTCGCACCGAACCAATATACTAACCATCGCAGACGACGGCTCTGCCCTCCAGGACGCTCTCGAGGAGATCTCCGGCCAGCGCAGCGTCCCCAACAACTACATTTCCAAGAAGCACATCGGCGGCAACTCGGATCTGCAAACCCTGTCCAAGAACGGTCAGCTGAAGAAGCTCATCGAGTCGGCCAACGCCATCAAGGCGTAAGAGCTTCCCGTTGGATCTCGGGGGTTGGCGCTGATGGGGACAAGGTCGAAACTCTAGCTTGTGACGCGGGCTCGCGGGCATTAAAGACAGGGTCACGGCACTGTAGCATACGCCGAACATGGCGTGAATAAAGATGTGATATCCCATATACAATGAACGTGTCGCTGTGACGTCCCATCTACCTCGTGTTGTACATAGTCTGCGCTTTTGCCACTCTGCTTCCGCATTCAACCTGCCTTCTTACAAGACCTGCGTCGCGACGGTGCCGACCGGTCGCTCCACAAACTCCATGACACCCTCAATGATGTTTTTCCTGGCCACCTCAGACGCGACCTTCTTGCCCGCCAGGTAGTTCAACCACAGCAGCCTCGATACGCGCTCGTCCTCGACGCGCCCCACAGACTGCCTCCCCTTGCCGTCGTCGTACAGCACGTCCAGCGCGCCCTGCTCGTCCCGCCGCAGCAGTAGCTCTTGCTTCTTCGGCAGCTTGCCGCGGTTGAACAGCCCCTTGAGCGCGCGGACCGACTCGCCGAACTGCTCGTCGCCAAACTCTTGCGGGTTGGGGTTCGACCGCGTCTGGATCGCGCGCACAAAGGCGTCGCGCAGGTGGTGGAAGTCTGTGTCGCGGACCGGCACGATGCGGAACGCGCTGCGGCACTTGAGGTCTTGGAGGAGCGTCGTCCAGGTCTCTTCGCTCTCGCTGGGGTCGAGGAGGGACTGGCGCAGGGTTTCGCGCTCCGACGGAATGAGCGTCGAGGCGATGGGATTCACCTTCTTGACGAGGTGGTGCTGCAGCTTGGCGACGTCGGCGGTCGCGACGTAGAAGCCGACAATGTAGACGCCGATGGAGAGGAAGCTGACCGTGCGCAGGCCGAGCCCGACGAGGGTGTATTCGACGCCGGCGCTGTCCTGAATGGTCGCGGCGATCGGCTGGGCGGCTTGGGTGGTGGTGTCCTGCGAGCTGGGCAGCTCGAGGAGGCGTGGGAAGTCGGGGACGGTGCTGTTTCCCGTGGGAACAATCTCCCAGCCATCCTCCCCGTGGACGACAACCTTGCGCTTGACGCCGCCGTCGGTGGTGAAGGTCTCGGTCGGGACAGAGGGGGCGTCGAGGTGGGTGACGCCGGCAGAGGGCTCGCCGGCCGCCTTGCGCTTCTTATTGTTCTCGGCCTGGATAGCCTTCCAAAGCTTGCTGGCTGTGAATACGATGCCGATGACGCCGGCCAGTGCGCCGGCCGCCAGGAAGTAGGTGCGATCGCGGTCGTAGTCGTTGCGGGCGCGGGACAGGCGACCGATGTCGAGACGTTCAAGCGGGCGGGAGGCGTCGCGGGCGCGGAGGAAGGTCCGGCGGGAGACCTGCTGGGTAGTGGTGCGAGCCGCAGCCCTGGGGAGGGCGCGGAAGGGAGTGGTGCGCAGCATGGTAGGCTGAGTCGAGGGGCTTAGTCGGGTGGTGTTGTCGGCAGGGAACACTTCGATTGAGGATGTAGGCTTGGGAAGGCGGATTCGCAGATCAAACGTTAAGATCCGAGCCACGTCGGAATCAGGGTGAAGGAGACCCGCCGGAATGGACTGGGTGCCGAGATCGAAATTCCGTTCCGGTTCCTGGCTGGCAGAATGTCGAGTCGAGCGCCTAGGTAGACGAGCTCTTCCTGTGGTTCGATAATCCATGCATCGTCGAATTCAACGGGGTCGGATGACGTCTTGACCACGTGATCTTAAACTTTCCGTGCTGCCAAGGCCGCTCACATAGCTTGTTGCTATCGTTAAGGTAGGTCACACTGCCAGGCCTGGTCATTGACGGTTACAATCTCAATGACTGAAAATAAAAAAGCCTTCGAGGATTACACTCGCATGACAGGCCAGCTGCTTCAATCTGCCAAGGCCCATACTTGAGCAAAATTGAGCACGTATCAGTTACAGTCTGCTTTGAACGGCATGCCGAGGAGACGTGTACCTCTGACGGACACAGCTCGTTTCTCCTCTCGAAGAAGAAGTCTCGGCGCCTTAGGGAGGTTTCTGACACCCCTCTCTATACACCCAAGTTCATGACGCATCAGCCACCGTGCATTCTCAACCTCCTCATTAAAAGAAAATGCCTGAGACTATGTCACTATCTGATCCAATCGCTTCGATATCCGACCCGCCTTGCAAGCTCGACATCGTTCCCGTTGTCCTTGGCGACAAGTAGTGCTGTTTAGTTTACCTCTGTCGGTGAACTCTTGTAAATCCGCCCATGATCCCATCAAAGTGCCAGCTGAAGAAAGTCGTCCGACCATGGGTGGATCGGAGGCTCAACCCAGGGACCGATGACGACGACCGTGCGAAGGCATATACAATGCTCTTGGATCAGCTTGAACGTGTCATTAAGCCGCCAGACTCGCGTGTGTGCAAGACGATGTGTTGGATATGCTCCAGCAAACCGTACTTAATGTCGACTTGCCGGAGCATATCTCCGTATCTCCGTCATACTTGATATCCTGGAAGAAAAGAAAATGGCGACCGAATTTGAGCCTTACGATGCCAGCGGTACCTCGATGAGTAAACTTTATTATGTCGCGTGCTTCAGAGTAAGCTTAATAGATAGCACAGGATAGTTACCGAAGAGCTCTACGCTGGGCTTACGCCTGCTGCCCCGCCGGAACTGGGAGAAAGACCAAATTCTCGGCCATGGCGTGACGCTAAACTTGCTGGCGAGTCTGGGGTGGGAGGCTCGAGGAGAGATAAAAGGTGCTGGTGGCAATGACAACTCTGAGGCGATGCGTCGTGGATGTTGAGAACAGAGTGGTACATGTGCATGTTGTCGATCAGAAGCTCGCGACGGCAAAGCGTTGCATGTTCTAGGCAACCATGACGCGCAACTCTGTCCCGATGACTTGGAACTGAATGACCCAATGCTCCAATTGTGTATGATAAGCGTGTGTGCCACTTAACTCCATACATGACTGGAGTGGTGTGGCAGACGAGGCCTTTTTAAAAATGTCCACAGTCGGGCATCTGTGCCTTTTCGATAGAAATACGAAAGGCGAATGCAATGGATAAACCCGCAAAATTGGGAAAAACGAATTTCTCATCATATCACTGCGAAAGATGCTTCCCGTCGTTATCCGTATCTCGTCTCTTGCGGCTTTAATATTGGGATTTGAATCGTATGGAGCAATATCATACCATTTCGAGGGTTTCCCGCAGTTTCAGTAGCAGTCGCCACGAGTGTCAACTGCGAGTTATCTGTATCACTGACCAATGGACTCAATAGGATGGAATGAGAAGGCTCCTTATGACCGGATATGGAAACCATGCTGTCATGAACCAAATAGATGCGATGTTTGGGTAGTTTCTCCATCGAGCCTGAACGCATTGTAATTGTGCAGACTGATAAACGAAAATTTAAGCAAGAAGAATTCCTCGCGGTTTTAAAAGCAGTAGTAACAGTGAAATTCCCGAATAAGAAGAAGAAGAAGCGGTGTAGGGTATGTTTCACATGAAGAATGATAATATTTATGATGAGGCAGACATGGTTGAGTTGACATGAGGATAATGACATATGCTTGAAACGATCATGCCGCCAATAAGCGACGACTCATATGGAGTTCTAGCGATGAATAATACCAAGATGACAACGATACTGGCATACCCAGTATCAGCAACGCGATAATCTTGACCACGAGCGGTTACTCAACCTGTTTGCACTTCCCATCCGCTTGATGCCCTAGACTTTACCACCTCCCTACTTGCCGTGGAGGCCATGCACCAGTAGATCTTATACGCTGTGATGCGCAGAGTGTCATCACTCACTACCTACCTAAATCGACTCCTGAAAGAACTGACTGTGGAAGACATCAGAACGGAGGAGGATGGTGGTGATGCTGTACCGGCGCGTTTAAAAATAGACCGTTCGCCGACGGAACTGGGATAAACGGACCAACTCCCGTAGAGGCTGAAGTGGGGTTGGCTCAAGCGCCCTTGGGCGTGGGCGAGAACCCTGTAGACCGAAGCGAATGGCGACCGACCCCGCTTGTGGCTTGCCCCGTGGCGGTTCGACCCAGCTTCTATGGAGATGCACGTCGTGGGCGGTCGGGCTTTGCGTGGCTGCCGGGCCGCCGTTGGGCTGAGGTGATCTTGATGGCGATCTGGATGGTGTTCTGCAGAAAATCGTGCGTCGTGCCGCGGGCTGGAGATTCCAATACTCTGCCGAGACACCGTCGACAGGATTCGTAATCGCATCGGCATCACCAATCAAAGAACTCGTCACCGGTGCTGCTATCATCAGACACTGTCACCAAGTCGGACCAGAGAATTCTACCTCGCCGATGTCAAAGCCCCACGGCCATGACAGCACATGATACCGTCAGAAGCCATGCCGCCGCTCACTGAATATGCCTCAAGAAGTTGAGAATGGGTGTGCCGCCTGAACGTCAGGACCTGTAACGGCCGTCCCGTCTCAAAACCTGGTGATGTGTAAGCAGGTGACGGACGGCTTGGGATCGGTGCATGACCCCCTGAGACACCTGCCTCTCACCCGTTGTCATTTTTTACGTATCAAGTGCCCTGGACTCTGACTATCCGATGGCTGGTCAAGATCATGCCCTCACTATTATCCTGGCTTCATCAGTGACCGACATTTGACAAGTTGACCCTTCGCTCGACGCTTGGACGCGGCCCTTGCATTTGCCCTCCCTTTCTAGAGCGAACACTAGCCTTGCTGCCGTTCTTGCTTCGTTCGGCCTGACGCGCCTAAAAAAGGGCGAAACCTGGTAGCTCGATCTGACAGCGAGCCGCCAGGCGGCCTGCCTGTCTCGGCATGGCCGGCGGTGCCACTGGCATTGTGCTTACCAACTGACTCCGACCGGTCTTTGAATAATTTACCACTGAGAGTGACTCGATCCATGTACACGCAGAACCCTGGGTTTTGTGCCGTGGCCAAGCTTCATGATAGATACCCAACACAAACTAAAAGAGCAATAGCCAGCCGCGTGGAAACCCAGGGTGATTTCCTTCCCATGGTCTGGCCAGATCCATTTGCACCAAGGGAACGGGGCCGATGGTGATTCACTGCGTTCCAGCCCGCGCCTGAGGGGATCAACAAAGTGCGTGGTACGTACCGTTTGTTAGTGAACGCGAGGCTGAGAAGAGCCCCACGTGTACCGCCCCGGGGGTAAACCCACTGTCTCCGCCAGGTTTCGCCCGTCGTCCCTCTTCCTGGCAACACCATCCAACCCATCCCACGATCCCTCCCATCCCGACCCTGCCCTTCTTCAGCTGGAGAGTTGAGAAGCCCGTAGACCCGACACTTCTGACCCATAGCAACTGCAGACGAGACAGCACCTCGACTGCTACCTCCCTTGTGGAACTCCCTTCGACACAAACACCGAATTCTCGATTCCCCTCACGCCCACGCCGTCGATTCCCTGCCTGAACACCGACAGTTCCGACACTACCTCGACTGCTTTATCGCGCACCTCCTCTTTCGGAAATTTTGGTATCATCAAGCGACGAACCGTCTGCCTGGTCTGGCAATCTTTTGATTGCGGTCACCCGTTCTGCCCATCATGCGGCCGTCGGCTCCATCCCTCGATGTCATAGCCGCCCAGTCATCTGGCGGCGGTGGTGCGCCGCTCCACCCCGAGGACTCACGATCTTCGTCCTCGACAAACTCGCCCGCACCGGCCGACAACGAAGAGTCCGACTTTTTCCACGGCGGCAACGACTCGGTTTCCTCACTCGGCGTCCCCAATATCGAGGACATGCAGGTCAGCGATGTGGACGACGAGTGCCTCACTGGCATCGCACTGCTGCCCAACGAGATCATCATCAGCGTCTTTGCCAAGCTCAATACCACATCCGACCTATTCCACTGCATGCTTGTCAGTAAACGCTGGGCTAAGAACGCCGTTGACCTGCTCTGGCACCGCCCTGCCTGCACAAACTGGAAGAACCACTCGTCCATTTGCCAGACGCTGCAACTGAAGAACCCATACTTCGCCTACCGCGACTTTATCAAGCGACTGAACCTCGCCGCCAGCGGCTTGGCTGATAAGATCAACGACGGCAGCGTCATTCCGCTTTCCGTGTGCACCCGGATCGAGCGCCTTACCCTGACAAACTGCCGCAACTTGACCGATCAAGGCCTTGTCCCTCTGGTCGAGAACGCTACGGCTCTTCTGGCTCTGGACGTCTCGGGCGACGAGCACATTACGGACGCTTCGATCCGAACCATCGCCGAGTACTGCAAGAGGCTACAGGGTCTGAACATCTCCGGCTGCCGTCACATCACAAACGAGAGCATGATCGCTCTTGCCGAGAGCTGCAGATACATCAAAAGAGTGAGCCTGCCCCGTTTGTACATTCGCCTGAGACACGTGCTAACCTGTTTGTTCTTCAGCTCAAGCTCAACGAGTGCGCCCAGCTGCAAGATGTTGCGATTCAGGCCTTCGCCGAAAACTGTCCCAACATTCTCGAGATCGACCTCCACCAGTGCAACCAGATCCAGAACGAGCCCATAACGTCTCTGGTAGCCAAGGGCCAGTCCCTCCGCGAGCTACGCCTGGCCGGTTGCGACCTGATTGATGACCAGGCATTCCTCAACCTGCCCTTGGGCAAGACCTACGATCACTTGCGCATCCTGGATCTGACGTCGTGCGCCCGCCTCACGGACGCCGCCGTGAGCAAGATCATCGAAGCTGCGCCTCGTCTTCGCAACCTGGTTTTGGCCAAGTGTCGTAACATCACGGATGTCGCCGTCCATGCCATCGCAAAGCTGGGTAAGAACTTGCATTATCTGCACCTTGGCCACTGCAGCCACATCACAGACGAGGCCGTGAAGGCCCTTGTAGCGCATTGCAACAGGATACGATACATCGACCTCGGATGCTGCACACTCCTGACCGATGACTCGGTTGTGCGTCTCGCCCAGCTGCCCAAGCTCAAGCGCATTGGACTTGTCAAGTGCAGTAGTATCACAGACGAGTCGGTATTTGCGCTTGCCCGCGCCAACCATCGGCCTCGAGCCCGCCGCGACGCCTACGGTGCCGTCATTGGTGAGGAGTATTACGCGTCCAGCCTGGAGCGTGTTCATCTTAGTTACTGCACCAACCTGACCCTCAAAGTATGTTCATGCAGGTTGCTTACGCAGGATTGTGCTGACACGTCGCAGAGCATCATTAAGCTTCTCAACTACTGCCCTCGACTCACCCACCTTAGTCTGACGGGCGTCACCGCCTTCTTGAGAGAGGAATTCAGCAAGTTCTGTCGGCCTCCGCCACCCGGTAAGCTTTCTCCCTCACCCCGCGTACCAAACTTATCTGCTAATACCACCCCCCAGAGTTCACCGATCACCAACGTGGCGTCTTCTGCGTCTTTTCCGGAGCTGGCGTGTCCCGCCTTCGCGACTACGTCAACACGGATGACGAGTACGCGTCACTTCGAGAGTGGCCGTCCCGATACCCACGCGGCCACGGAGCTCCCAGAATCGCAGAGACTCTGGGGGGCTCTCAGATAAGGCCTACCGCTGGTGGCGGCTCTGCCGTCCTGGGTATCGAGGGGCCCTATGGGGAAATTGACGAGCAGGAGCGCGAGGGTACCGAGGAGGAAGAGGCACTGGACGCTGAAGGCAACGAGATGGCAACGGATCAGCAACCGCCGACCATGAACGCGCAGAATCTTGTCAACGGCAACGCTTCGGCCGGCGTACCTCCCGCGCCTCCGACCCACCCGGTCCCGGCGACCACCATGTCGACTCCGCCTCCCAATTACCACGTCCCGCCGCACATTCAAGCCAACATGGTTGCGTACCAGCACATCATGGATGCGCTGTCTCACTCGAGGCCAACGCAGCCTACGCCTGTTTCTGGACATGAGTCAGCTGGTCCCTCATCTTCCCTCCCAGCTACCATGGTATCGCCTCATGGCACCAACGCCGGCCAAAGCAACTCGACAGCCCGTCAGTCCTCTCCTCTGGGTGCAAGCACTGCCTCGATGACGGGTCAGCAAAACCTAGACGGCGACAGCGGTGCTCGCAACGGCCAAGCTCCCTGAGCCGCCGTCCACCATGGTTCGTCGGACGTCGACGAAGGGCGACACTAATGTACGATTTAATGCGAAATGCTTAGTCTTTACGGCGACTTGCGCGATCGGCCCCTCCGAGGGACCGACTTGACAGACAGAGATACCCGGTTTACGCGGCAACGGAAGGTTTACGGAGATAGGTGTATGCGGTAGATGAGCACGGCACGGTATGGCGCCGCGAGGCAATAGGGGACATGCTTCCGCGCGAGCGCGGGAGCGCGGCTTGACTTGGAGCAGCACATTACTGCTACGGCGTTCTCGGAGAGGTTGTGCTCGGTCAGTTCGACCCTGGCTGGGTCCATGGGTGACCTCCTGGTGGATCTCTTGAGACTGGCCTGGGGCTTCGGCAAAGTCCAACGAAAGGGTACTCCGTTCTTGTTTGCTGCGTTCTCTTAACTGAACGTGTCGACTGAGGAAGGGAAAGCGTGACTTGATGCGAATTGGTTGCGATACGGCTGGCTGCGGCATGAAAATTCGATGTGGGTGTCGCATGGCCGGTACCCAGGTAGCAGCAATAAATCTGCCTATTTTTTTTTACATTCGTTACCGGATTGCCTGGAATCTGCACCTGCCTGATGGAACGGTCCCCCGCGAAAGCGGCGAGAGGCAGACGTCGGACATTTCACTGGGGTTCACCGATGATGACCTGGCCTGCCCCAATCCTCAGAATAGTTGACTGACCTAAGGGGCTCCACTACTGCCAACTCCGCTAGTCCATCACACATCACGGCACGTCCAGGTCCACCCCAGTTGCGAACCTTCATCCCTCGACAGCACATCGCCAAGAATCCTCTCGTCAATAGGTGCAACGTCCGCAATATCCGCATGCCTCCGTACACGCGGTGAAGTCATCGTCGCTGTCAACCCACCCGAGATCAACGCCCTCGTCCTCATTTCCGTCGTCCTCGTCTTTGTCCTCGTCCACACCGCCGCTGCCTCCCAGCCACGCCTTCCACCGCGCCTCGCACTCTGGAGAGAACACGCCCGGCAGCCCAGGTGTTTGCTCCCGCACCCGAAGCTCCGGATCACCTTCAGCTCGGGTGATCTCCAGTTTTCCGTCCGGCCTCGCCCTGGCGAGCGAGAGAATCCGTTGCAGTAGTTCCGCGACGCGGGCTAGGGGCTCGGCGGAGGCGGACTCCCAGGTCCGGACGGGAGCCTGGACGTCGCGGGTGATGATGGTATCGAAGACGCCGCTCGTGTGGTGAGCGAGGAGGAAGTTCGGGGTTTGGGAAAAGTAAAGACGAGGGAGCTCCCTGGCAAGGTGGTCCACGTCCACGGTCTTGATGGAGCGGGTCTTGAGGTCGAAGAGGGCTTTCTGCGGCATGACAGACCCCGCGGGGATGATCCTGAGGGGGCCGTCTTCGGGAGTGGCACCAGAGACGGACGCCGAGGCGAGGGCGGCGGCGAGGTCTTCGGGGGACGACCGCACGGGGCTGGGCTTCGCTGGCTTTGCCACTGTTGCGACTGACCCAGTCTTTGTAGGCTTGGGCTCGCCCGCGAGATCGGGAAAGTATCCGTCGCCCTCGTAACGCACGAGACAGCGCAGCCCGCCGAACCGGTAGCTCAGGATACGTTGATGCGACGTCGAGCCTCGCGCCTCGGCGTCCCAGGTGGTGTACTTCTCGGGGAAGGTATGGCCGTACCCAAACACGTCGTTGATGGTTTCTCTGGGCGAGTTCTCTCGACGGATCAAGTGGACCGTCGAGCCCACGACGTGGACGAGCATGCGGAATGCTGTGTCGCTGCCGCTGGCGAAGCGGAGGAGGTTGCTCAGAGTGCTAACACAAGCGACGACGTCAATCGGCGTGGATGAGACGGCGGCGAGAGAGGACTGCATGAGCAGAACGGACTCGATGGCGGGCTCCATGGGATGTGAGGGGAAGCGGCTCGCGTTGCGGTCGCGGTAGAAGATGCCTGAATCCTCGTTGAGCTTCTCAGGCTTCGCGAGGGGAGTCCATCGAGGAGGCATGCCAGGCACGATGATGGTCGGGTTCGGCTTGTCCAGCCAGTTGTACGACGCCACCAGCTGGCAGTCGGTCAACTGAGAGCCTCTCGTGGGGAAGACATCTTGGCTGGATAAATCTTCAATTGAGAACGAGGCGATCTCAGGCCCAAATGGTGGGGGAGGATTGGGCGACGCCGTGGTTTGCATCGGCCGACGGCCACGCCAGCCATATCGGCCGCGGTTGGCTCCCCGGCCCCGATGCTGCTGATGAAAACCTCTGGGATAGGCTGACATTGCGAAGGCAGGTTTTCACTTCCTCTTAAAGTTGGAGTAAAGGGTAAGATGTTGAAGGCGGAGTTTCAGGGCAAGAGCAGAGTGTTGCATCGCTAAAGCTCCATGTCCTAGAGAGGGTTGGAGAGGCCACCCTCTTTTATCTTCGTCTGCCAGACCGCAAACGAATGAAATACACGACAAAATCGCAGCGAATCCATGTCGACTGCATCAGGCTGGCTATCGGCAATGGGAGGCCTTCGTCCGCGATGCGCCTTGCGGCCACTCAGAGCGGCCTTCATGCGGGAGGGAGACCACATCTCGTCACTGTTGGTGTAACCAAGCCCAATCGGCCGACCGAGGCGGCCGCCGCCCGATTGATACCCTGCCAGTCGAGGACCAACGGCCGGCGGACGAAACATCCAAGGCTGCTTGATATATCAAAGGTCTCCTCTTTGGCCTGGCTGTTCACCAACTCCGTTTCTCTTTTTCCACTTGGAAGTCGGAGAGACACTCGGTTCGCTTTCAATCATCTTGTGGCGACCTTTTAACCTTTTGCATCCCCTCGACTATTCTGTACCAGACGAACACCCGCTTGTTCTATTTGGTAACGAACATTGGTTCGCTTCTGCTCTACATCAATTCCCCAGTCGATTTAACGATTCAACACTCATCTCCAGGCTTGACTTGCCCCACGACAATGTATGTCAAGCCATCTGTTTTCGGCTGCCTATTTGCTGTCTTTCCTAACATTCGTCAAAGAGATCGAGATATCATACCAGTAGAACAGCGATCCATCGGCCAACATGACCCTCCAAGTTACCACCGACCCAGCTCGCGAAGCGCGCCTCGCCAAGGCTTTCAAAGACATCATAAATGGGCGTCGCAATATCTCGACCAAGACTGATGCTCGACTGTGCCTTGAGGCCGTCAGATCCCAGCCATCCCCGTCTTCTTGTCTCGAATCCCTCACGAATAGCGAGCATGGCTTTCATGCCGTCAGCCTCAGCATCCGGACTGATTCCTCGACGGTTTTCCTGACTGCCCATGTGCTTCCTTTCATAGGTTACCTCGAGGACCCCGCCGTAAAAGCGACATATGAAGGCAGGCTATTGCGGGAGATGATCATGGCCATCGTGCACCCCCCGACTGTGTGGACCTCCTTGCTGAATCTGTGGCTCGATGGCACTCTACAGGGTCGCGACGCCGAGATCTTCGCGTGGCTGTCTCTCGAAGTTGTCACCTTGACCGGGGATCAGCTTCACACGACCGTGGAGGAGCTGACGGCAGCTCTGAAGAGAAGAGGTTTTCTCGACGACCCGAACCTCAAAGTCCGCGAGCTCGGGTACCAAGTCAAGAAGACTATCGACCTATTGTCGTCCTCCGAACCACAGTCTACCGGAGAGACACCTGGCGGCCGGCACGACAACGACTTCGCGGATTTCAGACAGATTTCCGTCTTCCCAACGACGGACGAGTTTGCCTCATCCCTGAGACCTTTCCTTAGACATGCGGCCGACGTTGCTCAGGCCGATCCATCTATGCGCCCCAAGTTTCATCTCGATAACCAATACCGTCTCCTCAGGGAAGACATGTTGGCAGAACTCAAGGACGACATCAGTGCTGTCATGGGCAAGAAGCGGGCCAGAAAGCCAGCCCAAATTCTCGGCCAGCTCAGACTTGTAGACATCACAACTGGCACAGAACAGCGTGCTCATGCGTGTACTCTTCTTGTCAAATGCGGCACGGGACTCGAGATGCTGAACAAGAAGACTGCAGACCAACGGAAGAAACTTCTCAACGACAACAGGAAAATAGTCGGCCATCAAAGCTTTGGCGCTCTCTGCAACGGCCCCGAGATCGTCGGATTCGCCTTCACCGCCCGCGACGTTGACGAACTCGCAGATTATACCATTGGTTTGCAGTTCGCCGGGCGCGACACGCTCTCTAAAGCACTGGTGGCTTTTCAAAGATCCCCGGACCTTCGATTCGTCCTTGTAGACACCCCGGTGTTTGCTTACCATCCTGTCCTAGAGAGACTCAAGGCCATGACAGATCTCCCTCTCGAGAAGCACTTGCTATTTCTCCCAGACGATGATTCATACCAGGGCAATCCGTTTGCCCCTAGCCCGATTATTTGCCAAACTATCCGTCGCCTCAAGGATCGCCCCAATGAATTGACGAAGATGAAGCTGAATGGCAGGACCATTAGCCTCGATGCCTCCCAGACAGCGTCCGTCTTGTGTTCTCTAGAAAGCCCGGTATCCACCATCCAGGGGCCTCCCGGTATGTGTTATCTGGCCGCGATCAGAACAACCCATCTTGATCCTACCGTGTAAGAGATGCTCCTAACACGACATGACTAGGCACGGGGAAATCCTTCATTGGAGCGATCGCTGTCAAGCTCCATTTGGCAAACCCTGGCACCCGAATCCTCGTCATCACCTACACCAATCATGCGCTTGACCAATTCCTAGAGGACCTGACCAAAATTGCGGGAGTTTCGCAGGACGACATGGTACGTCTCGGCTCGAAGTTCACGGATGCGACTGAGTCGATCCGCTTCGAGTCGCTATTCAGGGGCAGCAAGTACAGTCGAAGCCAACAGTTCTTCAAGATGATCGACAAGCTCAAGGCAGAGATGAGCAAGCTGCGATCGGAAATTGCTCAAGCCTGCGGCAAGATTGGTCGCAATTCGATTCCTGGAGTCGACATACTACTGTATCTTGAGTTCTCAACAGAATGGGAAGCGTTCTACGACGCTTTCGTGGTGCCCGAGCAGGATGACGGCTTTGTCCAGGTGGACCAGAAGGGAAATCCCGTCTCCGTCGACTACATCCTCGAGCGCTGGAAAATCGGTGCTCGCGGTCCTGGGCCGCACCCCAAATACGTACCAGAGGCACATCGCCGGGTATGGGGCCTTCCTGTGCAGCAAAGAAGAACCCTTCTTGACACTTGGAGCAAGGCCGTATACGCCGAACAGATAGAAAGCCTTCAGATGCTTGTCACTAGATTTGACGAGGTGCAGAGGCAGGTTGAAATGCTCTTCGAGGAAACGAAGCGCGAGTTCATCCAGACGAAGCGCATCGTTGGGTGCACTACCACCGCCGCCTCCATGTACTCATCTCTCTTGAAGGCTTTTAAACCAGACGTTGTCATGGTAGAGGAGGCTGGCGAGATACTTGAGGCCCACGTCCTTGCGGCGCTGCAATCCTGCACGAAACAGTTGATCCTCATCGGCGATCACAAGCAACTGCGTCCCAAGATCAACAACTACGCTCTGACGGTTGAGCGTGGTGACGGATTTGATCTCAACCGCTCCCTCTTTGAACGTTTGATCCTGCAGGGTCATCGACACACCACGCTCTGCAAGCAGCATCGCATGCACCCGGAGATCTCACAGCTCGTGCGGCAGATGACTTATCCCGATCTCCTCGACGATGACAAAACCAGCGACCGGCCCGCTATCCGAGGACTCCAAGGCAGAGTCGTCTTTATAAACCACGACAAGCCCGAGCTTGGGGGTGCCGAGGCGAACAACAAGCCCGATGTGGACTTTCGTGCGAGCAAGCAGAATCTGTTCGAGGCACAAATGGTCCTCAAGCTCGTCAAATATCTGGGACAACAAGGGTATAAGACCTCAGATCTGGTCGTACTGACACCTTATCTCGGGCAGTTAAGCCTGCTCCGTGACGAGCTGAGCAAGGAAAATGACCCCTTGCTCAACGACATGGATTCTGCCGAACTGATTCGAGCCGGGTTGATGACTGCCGCTGCCGGCAAGGTTGGGAAGGGCAAGATCAGATTGTGCACCATTGGTAAGCCACCCAGATGGTCTACTGTTGCCCATGACCTCGCAAACCACCGAAGGGAATCGAACGTGGCTAACCTAACCTAGACAATTATCAGGGAGAAGAAAGTGACATCGTGATTGCGTCACTTACACGAAGTAATTCCAGGGGCGACATCGGTTTCATGAAGGCCCCAGAACGCCTCAACGTGTTGATTTCCAGAGCTCGGAACTGTCTCATTATGATCGGCAACATGGACACCTTCATGAAGTCCGCCCAGGGAAAGAACGTGTGGGTCCCCTTCTTCGACATTCTGCGGCGGAAGGACTATCTCCAGGATGGTCTCTGGGTTCACTGCGAGCAGCATCCTGACAAGGTCGTCAT
This sequence comes from Verticillium tricorpus MUCL 9792, assembly GCA_000732205.1. Classification (NCBI taxonomy): domain Eukaryota; kingdom Fungi; phylum Ascomycota; class Sordariomycetes; order Glomerellales; family Plectosphaerellaceae; genus Verticillium; species Verticillium tricorpus. Next base: position 3,940,717 of record JPET01000004.1, read on the forward strand.
GCTGTCAGAGCCGGAGGACTTTGACCTGAAGTGCCCAGACGGCGGATGCTCCGAGGCGTGCGGTATCAAATTGAAGTGCGGGCTTCATACCTGCAATCGAAGATGCCACCGCCTGGCAGACCACAGTAAGACGCCTTGCCAGGAGCTCGTCGAGAAGACTTGCGCGAGGCAACATAAGTACAAGTCTGCATGTGGCTCCGAAAGTGGAAGCTGTCGGAAGTGTTTCAAAGAAGACGAAGAGCGCCGCAAGAAGGACGAAGAGCAGAGAAGAAGGATTCAGCGGCATCTCGATCTTGAGAAGGAACGCCTTGTTCGGCAGGCCGCATACCACCTGGAACTGCAACAGATTGACGACGAGATCGCGCACCAACGCCAAATCCTCAAGGATCAGCAGGCTTCGGAAGAGCAAAAAACAACGCTCAAGCAGAAGCGGGCTGATCTGCAGGCGCTCAAGGAGACACGAGCTCGACAAGAAGCCATGAAAAAGTCTGAGGAGAAGGCCAAGGTGGCCGCGGCGGCAGACCCACCGGTACCTGGGTCGTTCCCGGTGTCCGATCAAGCAGAACCCGACGTCAATTCCGGCAAGCCAAACGCCGGACAGGAGTGGGTGCATATGAAGCGGACGGAATGTGCGAATAGTGAGTCCCTGGATACACTAATGGACCTGATCGGCCTTGAAAGTGTCAAGCAAGAGTTTCTCTCGATCAAGAATAAGGTCGACACTGCAGTGAGACAACAGGTCTCGTTAACGTCGGAGAGATTCAGTTGCAGCCTTTTGGGCAACCCCGGTACAGGTAAGTTATTGTTACTAAATAGTGAGCGCTTTCTCCTGACTTTGGCTCCAGGCAAAACAACTGTGGCAAGAATATACGGCAAGTTCCTCACTTCGATGGGAGCCATTGCTGGGAGCAGTTTCGAAGAGACCACGGGCTCGAAACTAGCCCATATGGGCGTTTCCGGCTGCCAAAAGATTCTCGACGACGTCCAAGCAGACGGAGGCGGCGTGATCTTCATCGATGAAGCTTATCAGCTTTCTTCGGGTAACAGCCCAGGCGGCCGCGCCGTGCTCGACTTCCTACTCGCCGAAGTTGAAAACCTCAAGGGGACTGTCGTGTTCGTCCTTGCCGGCTACACGAAACAGATGGAGACTTTCTTTTCGCACAATCCTGGTTTCCCAAGCCGCTTTCCTCTGGAGATGAAGTTTGCAGACTATGATGACGACGAACTGCTGAGAATCTTCGAGCGCCAGGTCAAAAAGAAGTTTGGCGGGCGTATGAAAGCCGAGAATGGGCTGCGAGGGCTCTTCTGCCGTATCGTCGCCCGGCGACTAGGAATGGGCCGCGGAAAGGAAGGGTTCGGAAACGCCAGGGCTGTTGAGAACATGGTCTCTAGAGTTTGCAGCCGTCAAGCTGACCGCTTACGCAGCGAACGACGCAATGGGAAGCAACCAGACGACCTCCTATTGACTCAGAGAGATCTCATCGGCCCAGAACTGACGGACGCACTTCACAAATCGAAAGCTTGGGCCGAGCTGCAGAACCTTACAGGCCTGTCGTCAGTCAAAGACTCTGTTCGGGTACTCTTGGACTGCCTCCAGACGAACTACCTACGCGAATTAAATGAGAAGCCCATCATTCAGTTTTCCCTGAACCGCGTTTTCCTGGGAAGTCCTGGAACAGGAAAGACCACCGTGGCGAAGCTTTACGGACAGATTCTGGTTGATCTTGGCTTGCTCTCCAATGGAGAGGTCATTGTTAAGAATCCCTCGGACTTCGTCGGCGCAGCCATGGGCCAGTCAGAGCAGCAGACGAAGGGCATCCTTGCTGCCACGGCTGGGAAGGTTCTCGTCATCGACGAAGCATATGGTCTTTATGGCGGCGGCGGCACTCAAGGTGGCGGATCTTCCGACCCTTACAAGACTGCTGTCGTCGACACCATCGTGGCCGAGGTCCAGAGTACGCCAGGCGACGATCGATGTGTCCTACTCCTGGGCTACAAGGATCAGATGGAAGAGATGTTCCAGAATGTCAACCCCGGCCTCAGCAGACGCTTTCCTCTTGCATCTGCCTTTGTATTCGAGGACTTCAGCAATGACGAGCTCCGTCAGATCCTGGATCGCAAATTGGCGCAACAAGGAGTTACCGCCACTGACCAGGCAAAGAACGTTGCCATCGAGATGCTTGATCGAGCTCGCAATCGACCACACTTTGGCAATGCCGGCGAGATTGACATCCTTCTCAACGAAGCGAAGAGCTGTCACCAGAAACGTCTCTCCCTCGGCCAAACGACACGCGAGTCGACTCTCGAAGCCTTAGACTTCGATAAGGACTTTGATCGCGCAGAGCGCTCTGAGACAAACATCTCGAAGCTTTTTGAAGGCACTGTTGGGTTTGAGAAGACCATCGCGATACTTGAGGGCTTTCAAGACACAGTTCGGTCGCTGAAACGGCTTGACATGGACCCGAAAGAGCAGATTCCATTCAACTTTTTGTTCCGCGGACCACCAGGAACGGGAAAGACGTCTACAGCTAGAAAAATGGGCAAGGTCTTCATGGACATGGGATTCTTGGCCAGCGCCGAGGTTATCGACTGTTCGGCCACGGATCTCATCGGGCAATACGTGGGTCAAACTGGCCCGAAGGTTCAGCAGCTTCTCGACAAGGCGCTGGGCCGGGTGCTTCTCATCGATGAGGCATACCGTCTCGCGGAGGGTCACTTTGCGAAGGAGGCTCTTGACGAGCTGGTCGACGCTGTCACAAAGGATAAATACAAGCAGAGGCTTATCATTATCCTTGCCGGGTACGAGAACGACATAAACCGGTTGCTGAACGTCAACACTGGCATGACGAGCCGCTTTCCCAAGACGATTGATTTCCACAGTCTCAGCCCAGTCAACTGCCTTCAGTTGCTGACCAAGACGCTACAAAAGCAGAAACAAAAGCTCGAGGGAAAGAAGGGCTGTTTGGAGCTCGCTTGCCTAGAGAAGCTAACCATCAGGTTTGAGCAGGAAGTCTTGAATCTGTTTGGCGTTCTGTCTGCGCAAGCAAGCTGGGCCAGCGCACGAGACGTCGAGACGCTTGCCAGAAACATGTTTCAGGAGGGGATCAAAGGTGTCAAGGCACAGGCATACCCCCGCATCGTCATATCGGAGGACATTGTGCTCGGTGAGCTGAACCATATGGCTCGGGAACGAGGCAGTCGTGGCCAACAGACACCACTTAGCCCGCTCGTGACAGATCTACTGCCTCCCTCACCGCAGCCAGCAGGTCCGCGGACAATGCATCGACCAGTCATGACCACCACGCAGGCAGCGCACGAGGAAGAGACCGAGGAGGACTTTACCCCTGAATCGAGCCCCGAGCCGGAAAACTGCGGCCAAAAACTTGGTATCCGCGACGCCGGCGTCAGCAACGAAGTGTGGGAGCAGCTACAGAACGATGCTCGTGAGGAAGAGAAGCGGGAGGAGGAGTATCGAGCGATGCTCCAGACATTGAAGACTGCCGCGGACACTGAGCGAGACCGGATTGCGAAGCAGTTGATTGAAGAGGAAGAGCGGCGGAAGAAGGAAGCCGAGGCAAAGAAACGTCTGAAGATGATGGGTATGTGTCCAGCAGGGTTCTCGTGGATCAAGCAGGAGGGAGGATATCGGTGTGCTGGGGGGTCGCACTTTGTGCTCGATTCGCAGTTGGCGTAAGGTGGTATCAAACCCTTGTGGGAACTTGTGTGTTACATGGCAAACTTTAGTCTTCGCCGTAATCCAATACAGCCACCGATGACTGTCATTTCAAGCCCTACACACCTTTCCATAATTGAGTGTCCAAGGTAGGGCTCGAGGACGGGTGAGACACTGCGCCGCCCATAAAGATTTGATCGAGAGCGACGGCAGTTCACTAATCACTCCGCTGCTTGGTCAACTCCGATTGACCTTCCGAGCCACAGAAAAGCAAAGTCGACAAACAGATACCAATAAACTCTCCAGAACTATCTGCATCCCGCTTAGGCTGTCGCGGAATGCTTAACAAGCATTTGTTCTCGGCATCAAACTCCGCCCCAAAGTCCGCGCCGAGCTCCACATCGTACGGACGATCAAAAGGCTATATCTGCGCGGTCGCCCTCTCTATTGTGTCCTCGTTCTGGAATTTAAGTCCACAACAATTTGCATACTGATTTTCGTCGACCAACTACAAATTACAATGGCATACCCAAAGACAGCTCGGGTGTTCAGACGGACGGAGGGTGATCTACCTCGGACTGTGACGCAGTCATCGGAGGCTCTGCCTGTGTCTAGCGACCTTGGCTCTCGGGACGTGCTGATCAAGATTCATGCCGTGTCGCTGAATTTCCGAGACGTGGCCATGATCAACGGTAGATACCCGGTCGAAGTTCAAGACAAGGGCGTCCCCTGTTCGGACTGCGCCGCCGAGGTGGTCGCCGTTGGATCTGGTGTTGAAGACTTCAAGGTCGGAGATCGGGTGGCCCCGATATTTGACGTGGCCAACATCACGGGCCTTGAAGACGAGCCAACTTGCGCGCTTGGAGGGGATGTCGATGGTGTCTTGCGGGAGTATGGGGTCTTTGAGGACAAGGTGCTCGTCCATTTACCGAAGCATCTGACTTGGGAAGAGGTGGGTCTCGACATCAGCTGCTGCACCTCAAACCAGAAGCAGAGCGTACCTTAGACTTGCCGGCTAACGCATTTCTGATAGGCTTCGACGCTCACCTGTGCTGGAGTGACGGCATGGATGGCTCTCGATGGCCTTACGACAGAGCGTAAAGACGCTGCCGCCCTCATGCAAGGTGAGCCGCCCTATTTTGTTCGAACGACAAGAAGAAAGGCAATAGCACATTGCTTGTACACAGATCTGACAAGGTGAATTAGGCACTGGGGGTGTCAGTCTGTTTGCTCTGATGCTCTGCATCGGCAATGGCATGAAGGCGATTGTCACATCTTCATCCGATGAGAAGCTCGACTCGATCAAGAAGCTGGGTCCAGACGTCCACGGAATCAACTACAGAACCACCGCCAGCCAGAGAGAAGATGTGCTTCGATTGACCGACGGCAAGGGCGTCGATTTTGTTGTCAACAATACTGGCCCGGGTTCCATCCCCGATGATGTCGGGTTCCTTCGCCAGCGAGGCGGCACGGTCTCCCTCGTCGGGTTTCTGGACGGACTCGGTGGCGGCTGGGAGCCCAGCGCTCTGTTGGCGTTGATGGGTAAATCGGCCAAGGTGAAGTAAGTAGTTGTTTCCTGCGGCTGGGCATATCATGTTTGAGCAGCTCTGACAGATTACAGGGGCATCGCTGTAGGTTCCAAGGACGACTACCTGCGAATGAACAGGTTCCTGGAGGACAAGAAGGTATCTCTGGCACCCATCATTGACCGAGTGTTCTCTTTTGAGGAATCAGAGGCTGCCTTTGACTACCTGTATTCCGGCAAACATGCTGGGAAGGTTGTCATCAAGCTTTGATCGCTATCGAATGATTACCGGCCGAACCTGATCGAAGTCCACAGCATGCATGCTGTGTCTGATCAATGGGTTGCTGTATATTAGAAACCATTCAGGCTCCGTAGGCAGGGATTGCTACGATTGTGGAATGGGAAGTTTGTGTAAAGTCTGACTCGTGTTGTGTGATGCTCAGTGCAAGAACCTTCCTTAATCATAAGTAATTGCCTGCTCACATGGCTTCAAAATTCTGGAATGCAACAACTTGAGCACGCGGCGGAACATGGAGATAAACAACTCGTCTGAAATGCTTCGTCCAGGCATCATAACTTTTGTTACCTCTGTAGGTGGAGACGTGGTCTGGCGTGCTCAAAACCAGCCGAAATGTTCGGTGAAGGTCGGTCAGCATCACAGGGCACCCACATGAAATTTCAATCACGCAATTGATTAGATTCCAACCGCCATCGTCGTCGCAAGCCCAACCGCCAACCTTAAGAGGCGCCATGCCCTCGCCTGACCATTCGCCTGAGCAGCGGGCATACTCGCTCCAAAGGTCGCTGACCCTCGTCATCACCACATCGCCCACGCCCTCGGCCCCCACGACAGACCTCCTCTCAGCGGTCATCGCGTCGTTCCACGCTCATTGCGGCGCCCTGCTCGATTGCCCCGTCATTGTCGTGTTCGATACATACGACCATGTCGTCGAAAAGGCCCGGTTGAAGAAGGGCCAGGTCACACCGGAAGGCGCGCGTGTGTATGACGCCTACAAGGAGAACGTCAAGGCTCTGGTCACTCGCGAGTTTCTCCGCATTGCGCCAGGCGCCGCCACTTTCGAATGGGAGAGCAGAAATGCAGAGGCGGAATTCGGCTCCCCCGGCGGACGCTCCAGCGGACATTTTGTGAACGTCGGCATCCTCAGCACGCACGCCAGACGCGTCACGTTCATCGAGCCGGAAAAGAGACTCGGCTTCGGCCTGGGCGTGCGAACGGCGCTCCGCGAGACAGAGACGCCTTACGTCTGGATCCATCAGCACGACTGGGCCCTGGACTCGCAGATTCCCGTCACGGCACTCCTGGACGCCATGCAGGCTTCGACTTCGAGCACCACGGCCCCGATCCGCTACGTCTGTCTCCCGTCGCCCCGGACGGTCGAGTATGAGGCGTCGATGCACGTGGCCAGGTTTCCCGTACTGCGGGACCTGTCGGCGTCTCTGACGGGGATGTATACGGCGCCCATGACCGGCGATGCCGTGCCACTGACGCCGCTATACTTCTGGCACGACAAGCCGCACATCGTGGAGACGAAGCATTACCTCGAAAGGGTGTTCCCTAGCCAGCTGGCGATCGGAAGGGGCATGTTCATCGAGGATTCGATCGGGCAGCGGGCGAGAAATGGAATGAAGGATGGACAGTGGGCGCGCTGGGCCTGCTGGCTCTTTGCGCCAGGAGAAGGAAAGGTTGTTTGTGTGCGACATCTGCACGGCAGGGTGTGGAAAGGAGAGGAGGACCGGAAGGAGAATGAGAAGAGGTGGGAGGCCATGAGAGCCGGCAAGCAGGGAAAGACGGAGACTGAGCAGGACCAACGAGTTGAAGAGTCCCGGGAAGAACAACGACATGACGACAATGCAATCCCGATGACATCCTGAAGAACGCATTGCTTGCCGGACGACCGATCGACGAACAAACCGAGGCGGGACTCTGGACAAGGCTTGTCGAGCGAGCCGCCGTCGACGTCGACCACTCTACCTGAAATCGACAGAAACATCTCCGACTTGACGGTTCAGGCCCTGTACTTCAGCGTCCGGGGAATGCGACCTCGCCAGCAAAACCATGCCCCCTTCACATGGGCTTTGAACCTCGGTACGCGCCAAATGGAAGCCATCCTGGGTATGAAGATCGGCATTGACTGCGACCCCGTCGGAACGAGCGTAACACCCCGCCCGGCGCTTCTTTGTTTGGAGCTGGCAGACTGGGAGACAGACTGCGCGGCATGGCAGACATGGCACCCCCGGATGGTTCGGGCCTGCTGCATCTTGGCCACTGGCGTTCAAACCCCAAGAGGATTGCCGGGTTTGGCCCAAGATGAACCATACCGGCTTTGTTGATCTTGGTGCCCACGGCAACAATGCGAGGCCACATCATCCTGCTTCCTCCGAACCAGCCGCTGTCGAATGAAAGCAGCGCTGCCCAGCCCTCAAGCATCTTGCACGTAGGTGGGCGAATGGCCAACCTGCCACACCAAGTGCATTAGCCCTTCTTGGCCACTCGGCGCTTATTTACGACCATCGAATGCACCCCCAAGGCGCGTCCCGCCACATGCACACGGAGCTGTAATCAGAGCATCGGGAAACAGCACAGTCAGTTGTCCAAAAGGACGCATTAACATTATGTACCAGCCGGTGTATTGTGTAACAACTACAAGCCGAATGAATACTTTTCTTCTTCCAACACTGGGAGGGCCCGCCGCCGCCGGAAGACAACGACGGGTCCTCATGCCATTACCAAAATTGTACACAATCCTTTGTTCCCATCCGTCTCCGAATGTACAGGTGCCGCGGCGGGCTGACCGCCCGGCGTTGCGTGCGTGACTTCATGGTGGTGAAGAGGCGCTTACAGGGCGAGGGCGGCGAGGCCGACCATGGCGGCGACACCCATGAAGCCGACGGAGGCGGCACCGTCAACCTCGACGTGGGTGGGCTCGGGCTCGGTGGTGTTGCCGGCGTGGGTGGGCTCCTCGGGCTTGACGGGGGTGGAGGAGTGCTCGGGAGCAGGAGCGGAGGAGGCCTCGGGGGCAGGGGCGGAGGAGGCCTCGGGGACGGGGTAAGCCGACTCGGGGGCATCGGTCTCCTCGGCGGGAGCAGAGGGGGTGGGCTCAGACGCGGCGGTGGTGGTCTCAGCGGGCTCCTCGGGGGAGGTGGGGGGGTTCTCGCAGAGAGCCTCGGTGGCGGGGACGACCTCGTCTGGAGCGTGTTAGTGGGACTGCGAGAGGAAGCAGGAAGGCAGCGAGAACGTACTCAGGGCGACATCAGCACCGCAGGCCTCAACAACGCAGCCGGTGGCAGCGCTGCGGATGGCGGCGTTGTTGGTGGGCTCGCACGAGCAGGAGTAGTCACCGAAGGTGCAGTCGGTCTCGGACTCGGTGGCCTCGCGGATGCAGGGGATGGCGCAGCTGGGAAGGCCGGAGTCCTGGGCGGCCACGAGGGCGACGAAGGCGGCGAGAGCGTAGACGGACTTCATTTTGATGATGGTTGGGGGGGTTGTTGGTTGAAAGGGGATGAACCGGTATTAGCGAGGTATGAGGATTATTGGTACAAGAGCGAGTGTACGATTTGATGCCAAGCGAATGTGGATGGAGAGGAGAAGAGAGAAGGGGTGGAAGAGGAGCTGAGGGACGAGGCTTCTTATGGACGACGGAGGAGGTGTGTCGACCGGCCTGGTGCCTTGTGGGCTTGGAGCGTCGTTACGCCGGAGGCGGGCGAGCTGACGGGAGGCGTGAAGCTCGCCCGGGGGTACACAGGAACACAGGAACACAAGAGGTTGGCATGACTGGGCAAGGCACGGCTTGGATGGGTGGGACGCACGCTGCTGGCGCCGGGCCTGGAGCTGGACGCCCATCTCCATCGTTCCATCGGCGAACGGCGGACCTCCTGGCCAGGTCTCGCCTGCATGAACAGCAAGGATGAGGCGACATGGCCGCGACGTACCCCGGGGGGGGTGGCCAAGGCCCAGAAGTGTCCGGGGAAGGCGGCGGGACAAAGCGACTGGGCGAGCAGCGGGGCGACAATCTGGCGATGTATCGGCGCGGGCCTGACTGCCAGAAGCGGATGGCCAGTCACCGGGATGGCAGGTTGGTGCAGCAAGCCACCCTCGCCCGTGCGTGGACAGGAAGGGCCGTCTCCTGGCTAGCCTGCGGCTTGTTGGGTTGATGGGCACGTCGAGGGGCTTGCCCGTTGCAGTAGGCGGTTCGGCAAAGCAAGGCAGAGGCAAGCAGGGCAAGGCAAGACGAGGGAAATGGTGTGGTGCATGTAACGGCATGTGAAGATGGTCCGTTTGGATGAGGTACGTCGGTGGCTCAGCGGAGGTAATTTCGGCTGTTACTCTGCACAGGATTCTAGACGCTCGCTGTGGCGGCTTTGGCTCTGGGTTGCCGTACGCGTTTACTGTCTGACGGGTACTGTCATCGAATTCGAGCACAGGAGACGGCGGACTCTGTCGACCTCAAAGTCCATGTTTGTCTCTGTTCTCCGTAGGCCCATCTCCGCGTTCTCTCTGTGATGTGGACTCGTCAGACCCCTCAACTATGCTCCCCCATGCCTAGACTCCTCAGCGGGTGCGAAAATCCGGGGTTGAAAGGCCGCGAAGGCCTTGGCAAGGTAGGGTACGCGAGGTAGGGCCTGGCTAATAGCGGGTAACATGTGTGGTCTCTGCTATACTGGGGGAGGGGGAGCTGGTCTGTCTCTGCAGATACGGGTTCATTAGACTCGATTGCTCTACCAGCACTGCATTCGGAGCCACAACCAAGCCCCCTTTTCCCCCCCAAGCCGTCCTGCCATTGGGATTGGAAGCACATGACAGAAAAACTCGGAACGACGCAGGAACGCTGAACCAACAGCGACGCAGAGCCGAGATGGTGTCCTCGTACTGGACGCATCCAAAGGATCGCCACGACCACACGACCACACCACTCCGCCCGTCCTGACAGGGGTGCCAAAGTAAGCTGGGCCCGCCTGGAGAGACATTTCCGTTGGTCATCCGGCGTGGTTATTGGCCCGCGCCCCTGGTGCTACCAGAAGCAGGACATCAGATCGGGCAGAAGCCCATATCCAGGGGTGGCCCCCTGCCGGCTCAGTGCGCCAACGGTGCCCACCCTTTCCAGGGCTAGGTGGAATGCGTCCCTTTCGCGATGCTGGAGAGAGTCTGGGGGCGGGCGCTGCGTCAATCTCCCCCGCACGAAGCACCTCATTCACAAGCCGACAACGACGGCGGGCTTCTGGCGCGAGACACGCTTGCTGATGTCTGGGCGAGCCGAGGTGAGTGTTGGGCCGGGCTATTTTCTTTCTGTCGGCTATCAAGTGTCAGCGACGATCAGCTTGTGAAGAAACCTGTTAGTTCCCGTGATGATACTGTACAGCCAGTACCTGAAAGCAGCGCCGTCACATTGAGCGTCACCCTCGACCATTCGACGTACTGCCGGTGAGCGCATTTTGCGACAAGGCCCCCGGAGAAAAACGGCCCACGCCTAGATCGACCCAAATGCCCAAAGTGAGGTACGGTATCCGAAGGCCCTTCATTTGCCCACCCTTCATTTCGCTACCTCGCCCAAATAATCTGCATAACTTGATCCGATATCCGCTGGTGCGTCAATGCAGCTTCACGAAAGAGGTATGGCCCCAACGGCCATCCTCTCTGTGGGTAGGGCTCACCGTGACTCCTTGAGGGGCCCCCTTGGCCCAGTACCCGAACCACCCGACGCTGTCACCAGCCCTCCACGGCCTTCATCTCCGACCGCGAATCTAGTCGGCGTTCCATGAGCTTGTTTTGGTGCAGGAGGGACGTGGGCGGGGCCACACATGACACCACCCTCGTCGTCGACCGCACTGGATCGTGAAGGCGGCTCCACGGGCTGACATTTCATCGCCGCACATTGGGTGCAAGTGCGCATCCTTCCTGCACAGCTGTTAATGGGTGGAGTGGGTTATTGACGGGCCACAATTCCCTTTTTCCCCTTGGCGGGCTGAGCGTCCTGGGGAAGCTGGCCTGTGAGCTGTGGAAAAAGGGGGGGGCATGTCCCGGATGGTCGTCTGGATGAGGAAGGCGGGCCGACGAGGGGCGCGTTTTCACGTGCTGGTCTATAATTGCCCGTTTTCGCGCTTCGCGAGATGTTGTGGCGCTGAGAGGATCGCTCTGGGGGGCCATGGGAGAGTACATCTAATCTCCATGCGACGTCGAGGTTCATTTCAGATGGCGCTTCTTGACGTTGCTTTGCGTTTTGGGCGTCAGTTGAGGAGCGATCGTCAGGGGAATCCTTCTCGCGGCCCGAGGCAGCACATGTGAGGCTCGAAAACGCTCTGGAAGAACGGCAAGTCGGCGTTGCGATGCGGCTGCTGATCCACAAGGGCGACTCATGTTGTGCTGTGAATATCCTCTTTTGACGCCGACATGTCGATCGCATCTGCGGCAGTTGAGTTGGACCACCAACCATGCCCTTCCGAACCGATATCTTCCGCACTATGGACGAGCGGCGAAAAACGACTTGAGCGCAGTTCTCAAACCGACCCCTGAAAACGGCACAATACACATGCCAACAGTCGCTCGAATACCCATGCCGCCGGAAACATTGGAATGACCATGCTATCAATGGTCAGAGAAGAGAGGCTGGCAATCCTTTGACTCTGTCCCAAGTTTCACCGGGCCATGTTCTCGAAGCTGCTCGTTTTTGCCTGTGGGCAGATTCGATTTCAGTGTTTCGGGTTCTCAGATACCTCAGTGTCTTCCCCAGAACACAGCGAGAACCTCAGTTCTGCATGCTGGTACTGAAGCGGCATATGATTTGGGGGGAAGTTGCTCCAGATAGCCCAGCAGGTCCGGTATTTCCAGCTTTCCAAGAGAACATTTTGATGAACAACAGACATTTGTCGATGTTTAGAGGCATCAAAGCAAGCTCACGAGCTGTAGCAGGCAACCGCGGCTTTAGGCAGGCACTCCCTCGCTACCTAAGGCCTCTCGAAGACTCGACTTGTCACGTTTGCCAAACGCCACTCTGGTCATCACCAAGGGCAAGCTCATAATCAGCCAGCCTCCCAGATCACTCCGTTGACTTGAGCCATCGCGTCCCCGATATCTTCAGGGCCGTGCCTTCCTTGCGTTGTCACCACAGCGGTCTCCGTATCCGAGGTACCCCGAGGCAACTCCTTTACCAACGACGCGATCTCGACAGAAGATCACACTGGTACCAGCACTGTTTATCGACTGAGGAGTGGACACGCAGCCGCCACTTTCATGACTTTGGGCTTAGACTCCGTGACAAGAAATTCCCTTGGTAGCACCATGGATGAGCTGAATCTCCGACTTCAGACCTTCGAGGAGGACCAGGCCTCCAAGTGGGCTCTCGCGGTCCCCTCCGCTAGCGACATGGCTGGCGCGGGTTTCTACCTGTCCGGCATCGCATCCAACCCCGACGCTGTCAAGTGTGACTCTTGCGGAATAATCAGCTGGGCTTAGGAGACCAGAGATGATCCTTTTGCAGAGCATTTCAAAGAAAGCACCGACTGCGAATACGTCAAAAGCGATATATTTCGTTCCTGCCAGCAGTCCTTCCACACCAAGCTTGAAGGACTCCCTCATGAGCCCAAGGTTCCCGCCTCGACTCCCACGAAGGGCGTCTTCAACCATGCTACACCGAGCCGCAAGCCGCGCGCGAAGCGTACCACGAGCACCGTGTCACGAATCATGACTGTTGCCGATATCGAGCCGCAGACCGAGATGGTCGGTGTCCCTTCGCCCATGCGGATCAATATTCAAGGAGCTGGTCTTAACATGGAGTTGACCGTCAACGGGCCAGAGACTCGTAAGTGGTTCATCGTTCATTTTTTGCGGCAGGGAAAGCCTAACGTCTGTCCGACAGCATCCAAGAAGCGCCGTCACGCCTGAACGCGGCTCTCAACTACACGTATCCTACCACTTTCTGAAGAACCGAGAGGCGGCGACCTCTGACATTCCGGGGTGGTTTTGAGGATCTACGGTCGGGTTTATACAAGTCACGGCTCTATTTGGCGTGGAGATGCACCCTGTGGCAACTGCTGACCGAGTATTGAGATGCGGCAACGTGGACCAAACACAATACGGAGGACTTGTGATTGCACGCCCGGTTATTCTCGCTTGTTGTCAAATCGCAGTAGCTTCAGATACGCCTTGCAAGAACAGAGTCGATTCGAGCTGAACTTTTGTTGACATGACACGATGTCGGGCTGAGAATTGATCCGCACTCTGCAAAGACTGGCAGGCGTACGTGAAAGCGTCATCGCTGCAATGAATATCTCCCGCAAAATGACTGTGGTTTCTGGAGAAAGCACAACATGTGCGATCGTACAGCTTCGATTCACAGCACATACCCTAGGTATGGTAGTGCACCAATTCAGGCTTTATGCACCGCCGGTACCGGCATCGAAACAGATGGTTCTTCTGTTTCTTGGATCTGATCGTGATGAGACCTATATAGTGGAGTTTCAATATCACGGTGTCATTCAAGTTTTTCATTGTCGATGATGCATTACACTTGGCGTGGAACAACAACATGCCTTAATTTGCGATTACACATCTTGTTCTACCGAAAGCCGAGCCTAGGTGACAGCCCATCAACAGCAGAGATACTCACCATGATCATGTCCATGTCGAGCACAGGGCCATGCCATCTACCTTCATTATACTACCCAAGACTCGGTGGTGCAAAGTACATCAAGGCCGTCTTTGATAGCCGCCAATCTTGCCCCGAGGAAGGTGGGATATCAACTCAAGACAACTTCTACTGTGGATTGGTTGTACAGGCGGTGATGCAACGTCGTCTGCCGTGAAACCCGCCAGAAGTGCCCGCATTGTGGTGGTACCTCCGCCGGATGGGCTTTATCAACGCCCGTAGCAAGTGAGAGCCCGGTTGTCAAATGAGTTGGGGGCATTTGCAGGATTTGGTTCAGTAAAGGGCAGATACGGGAATCACTTTTTGTCCTCGGGCCTTATTTTGGGAATCGGGTCAGCCGGTTTTCAATTTAGTCCGAACTAGGACATCTCTTGGCATGTTTCTGCCACCTCTTCAGAGCCAAATTTTGGCGGCGCTGGGGTTATGGACAGATTTGATGATGTTTGGGGTTGCCCAACCTATCAACTTTATGACCTGTAGTCGCAAGGATGGGGTTGTGTTACAGTCCAATGGAAACTTCACGACGGCCTGTCCATGGCTGGCCTCGACAGAATTTCAACTGCATTTGGCGCAGAGAACCTGCCCGGTTATACACTCGTGGCCTTGAGCAAAACTGCCTGCAGTGCCTTTTGACAGCGCGAATAAACTCTTTAGTGCTGTTCGGAACAGAGAAGGCATGATCAGCCGGTCTACGGGATGGTGAGTGAAGATTTCGCAGTCGCTGTGACCGTAGTTGGTTTATTCGATCAGCAAGGCGAAGGCCGAAAGGTAAGTTTCCTTGCAGGTGGTCACAGGAAGCTGTCAACAAATCGTACCAAATTGCAAGCCAAAGGGCTGGCATAACCCATACGCGTTTTGCGTCAATGTGTCGATTCTTTCCCAAGATGCGTCAAGTTTGCACACAACGATGAAGGCTACCGGGGACTGAAGGTTCCGATTGAACGATATGCTCCTTACTTCTTCACATCGTTATGCTACTCTGATATCTGTGTTTTCGAGTTTGCAGAGGTTGCGACAAGATAATAGACGGGAAGCCAACATGATTCGTCTAACAGCTGTCTCAATTGCCTTCCTGAAATGACCACTTCGCCGCGCCTGCTTCCTCGTCGAGGAGCAAGGTCCATGTATCCGTCGTGATGTACAATGCCTAAACATCAAGAGGTGAACCGCAAGGGAGTTCCTTCACAGTCAGGAATACCTCTGTCTGTCGGCACTCAATAAAGCTAGTTCACACGCGATACAGGAGCCCGATGGATTATCTGTGACGGCGTCGCCTGCCGTGGCTAGCGCACCCAGCACTTTACTAGGGTTGGCGTACACGACGATGAAGAAGAACACCAGCTCCTTGACAACCGTACTGCAGCCATCGTTGATATTCAGGCTAGGTTCGAGACATGTTAAGAGTCGAATATGTACTAAATGACGCTCCGAACCGCGGCCGTCAATACCAAGGACAGAATTAGCGAATGCGGTTCACCCTGGCGAATCGTATATAAAACACCTGGTAAATAAAGGAAATCGAGCGGACTGTCATCACCGAACGCGACATATCGATAGGCTGCGAACAAAGGGTTGAGGTATAGATAGATGCTGGATATATGCGATGAGGATGATACTCGAGTAAACTACTTCAAGGGTCTCGCCACCAAGAGGTGTTGGTCACGCTATGTTCCCTTTATTCTCGAGGACGTGGTGATGGTCAGCTCGGACGAACTTGCCGTACGAAGTCTTCGCCCACATCCCTTGCTAGGTAAGACCCAACTGCGGTCAGGAAACAATGGAAGGACCTGTGTCCTGATGCGTCACATGAGATGGCGAAGAAGGCTGGCTCACATCTTCTGCACGCCAGTCTTGGAGCAATGCCAGCCGACTTTGTCAGTAGCTAGGTAGCATGGCTGCGCAAGACACCCTGAAACTATCCTGTTGTGCACTCGCCGCGCGGCGTGTGCTCAGACGTTGTCCGGGCCCCGGCATCGCAGAGCTCACGAGATGTCTCCCGCACGAAGTGCCGACCCAGTTCATCTCATCCACTGTGATCGACGCAAGTATGCCGACTCGTGTCGCATCTGACCTTGTGCTCCTTGCACTCAGTACCGCCGCCTCGGGATTCTTGTGCTATCGGCGCGATTTGCATTTGGCGGCATATGGTCCGTCCGGCAATGTGCTCTACGACATTTCTTGATATTATCAAGACCAGCAGGATTCAGAGAAGTGGTAGCGTATGTATGTAAGGTGGTGATAGACGGCGTGGGGTTTTCGTTCGCATTTACACACGAGAACCCGCGTATTCAAGGAGCAGATTAGGTATGGTGCCCTTACCGGCTCTGTAACCAAGAGTCGATCCTCCATTTG
Source organism: Verticillium tricorpus MUCL 9792 (assembly GCA_000732205.1). Taxonomy (NCBI): domain Eukaryota; kingdom Fungi; phylum Ascomycota; class Sordariomycetes; order Glomerellales; family Plectosphaerellaceae; genus Verticillium; species Verticillium tricorpus. Next base: position 3,956,927 of record JPET01000004.1, read on the forward strand.
TTCATTGTTCATTATAGGTAGTCCAGATCAAGCAGAGATGGACATGCGAGGTGATGACCGAAGTCGAAATGCGCATCGCCGGTTGCATCTGAATACTTTAACTACGGCATGATACTGGCATTTCCCACCTTCGAGCAGGGCGACAATACCGATAGTCGAGCCAGGAGAAAATTTACAGCTCACTGTCGGCTTGTTGACAGCCATCATTCACTTGAAGAAGTGGTTCGTTCCACACCAACAAAGAGAGCACTTCACGCGCTCATGCCATTTCAGCAAAAGCCAACGTCCAATCAACCTCGCGATGCATGGTGACGGAACAGGCGTCTGGTTCATCACAGAATCAAGCATCCGTGCCGCGTGACTGCATGTGATCATCGGGTTGCCCCCCGCCTGTTCACAAAACACTCGATCCAGCGCCGACCAACTGGATTGCCAAGGGAAGGGAATGGCCGTTGGTTCGGGAGCAGAAAGGTTGTTATGACGACATGTGGCAGCATATCCGCGTACAGGGCTACCGAGCGAAGATCGGCACGGTCGAAATGTCGGTCGGCGTCGCAGGCTGGTGCCTACGTGAGAATTCAAGCACAGTATCTGATGGTGTAGAGCCAGAGAGACTGGCGCGAAGGATCCAATCAGGGCGGAGGACACGGGAGGATCTTGATTGACAGAAAGGGTGAGGTGCCCGGCTGCCAAGTGAGCATAAAAGAAGGGTCCGCCGGGTCAAGGGCCCGAGAAGCTCGCGCAGATGAAGCAATGTCGGCGGCCAAGGCGACAAGATCCAAAGAAATGAGCTCCTCGCAAAGAAACCAGGCGGCTCGCCGGGACTCGTACTACGAGCGAGAGTACCCGCCAACATCTTACCCGGCACGATCCTATCAGTCACGATATTCGGTGCCCTACGAGACCTACGAGTATCGACAAAGACGCGAAGGTCCTTTGATGACGGTCTGGCGGGAGACCTCTGAGCTCTGGGATGGGGTTTGCGAGGATGTGGGACGAGGATGGTTCAAGTTGGGCGGGAGATGAAGATGCTCGACGACGAAAACCACGCACTGGAACACCGCTGGAAACAGGCCCGACAATCGCTCTCGATGAAACGACCCCGTAAGATGAGGATGACCACACAGGATGCGCTATTAACGTCAACAAACAAACAAACAATCAGCAAGCAGACAAGGACCGACGAATTCGAGGTTATCCTGACCGTTTGAATGCGACCGGCGACGAATGACGTAGGGAGCCGGGCCGGCGTGTCGCTGGACATTTCGGACGGCGTCGATCAAGCAGGTAGCGTGAGGGATCACCAGGGGATCACGTCCGTCGCATGTTGTCGAAGGGTGACGGGGTGTCGTGCACACCTGAATCTGATCTCTGTCTGCCGAACTCCTGCGACGACAGGGCGGGTGAAACGAGCGGGCCTGGCCGGGGGGGCAGTGCAAGGAAATAATGGATCGCAAGTCTGGGAGCCAAGGAGAAGCCAGAGACACCAGAGACACCGAGGGAGGGAGGGGCTTGGGGGGAATGAAGCTGATCAGGGGAGTTGATGCTGGCGGCGTTTCCAGGTTGGGATGTCGGACAATTACCGTCCAATAGATCGCGGCGAGCGAGTATTCAGGCGGTCGTCCGTCCATTCGCTCGGTCGCTCGTATCCAGTGGTCTCTCTCACACTCATCACTCTTTGCTCTGGGTACCTTATGGATCCAGCAATACAGCATCGCCACCGCACAACCACGCGCGACGAGCTAATAACGGGTCTCGGTCGAATGAGGATGCGATGCGAGGCGCTAAAGGTGGTCCAGTGTGGCGATGAAGGCAGGCAGAACATTCATCGGAGCTGGAGTCGATGCTGGTAAATGGTGATCGAGGGAGGCGTCGTCATCGCCTGGAGCCGGCAGTGGAGCATGCCCATGTTGATCGGGATCACGAGCGGTGGTCCAAGAAAATTCCAAGAATAGAGCCAGCGCAGGCAGAGGGAGACGAGATGGTTCCAAGGTCTTGGGGAGGGCTTAGGGCCGCCAGAGTTCTGTCGTCTCGTCTGGACTCCTCTGTCTCGTCCGCACACGGGAGATCTTGGCCCGGCCCCCGTGTCATGCTGTCGGGAGGCCAAGCCAGAGTGCCGTGCCACTGCTGTCACGCCGGAGTCATAGATCAGGGTCGATCGACAGTCGGTTCGGTTGTGGTGTGGAATGGCGTGGCCGTGGAAGGCGCGTGGTTGGAATCCGGAGGTTGGCGTGATGAATGGACGGGTTTGACAGCGATGAGAACCCATCCGGCCAACGGCGTGCCTTGTTCCCCCATGATGCCCCATGATGCTGTCAGCCTCCCATCCTCTCCATTTCTACAACAGGTGGCAGGGGCTGGTAGGGTAAGACATGACGAGACAGGCAAGACACGACCACCCACCGCAGTAGACGCGGACGCAGGTGCATGCGCCCAGGGGGGGTGGAGATTGCCCCTATCTTTACAAAGGGCCCAGAATCAGGAGACAAACTGACGCTAGAGGGCAGGAGACCCTCTTGATCGTTCACGGTGCGAGATGACGATCGGTAACTGCAGGCTTGACCAGGACGGGAAGGGAACTCTAGCAGCAGGATGCCAAGGCGTGATGCACCACTAACAGCGACCCGGGCTTTTTGGCGATCTGAATGAGGGCATTGCGATACTGCCTTATCTCCCACCAGTAACGCCCCCTGAGCATCATCACCCGTAGCCCCACACACCAGCACTGTGTCCCTGTCTTCCCATGGGTGAAACGAGATGAAGATGGGTTCCCTGGCAGATGAACAGGTACCTGCAGCCCAGCTGTCGTGCCACCCGAATTTGCAGGCGGAACAGACAAGCTTCGGGTACCCTCGCATCACAGCCGGCGCTGCGCCCCCTTCCCTAACTGGCCGCCTGGTGACCGCATTGTCCAATCAACTCGTCGCAGCTCGCGGGCTCCTGTCCCAGTCCCCTGGCCAGAGAGGTCCTGGGTAGTCGTGGTGGGCTCGCCAATTGCTGGGGCTCAAGCTAGCGCTCTGGGCGGGAGCGCTCGCTGAGAGCTGGCCAGGAGGCTGTGCCAGTTTGCCAGGAGGCTGTGCCAGTTTCCCAGGAGTCCACCAAGGACTTAGCTACCGGTCGGTGGATACGAGGCAGGAGGCAGGAACCAGGGCCAGGAGTCGGGACCAGGAGGAGGCATGAGCCAGGAGAGACCAGAGCCATGAGCCAGGAGCCAAGACGCCTGACAAAACCACCATGCCCCCTCCGGACTTGCCGCGTCTTTCCTCTCCTCCCTTCCTCCACCATCAACATCAACCCTTCGACAACTCCGTCCTTCGTTTTCTGGAGAGTCTCGTGCCCGTCCTCGCGCGTGCTACTTTTTTAATCACTTTATTGTGACTTCGCACCCTCGTTTGCAAAACCCTCTTTACTTTTTTGAACCAGTCTGTCCCTCCCAGCTTCCAACCCTTTTCAGGATTTTTTTCAGCCTCGTCTCTCGAACGAAACGCCTTCGACGAACATTCGACTCCGCAAGCCAAGCATTCCGAGGTCTCAGTCCCGCAGCATTCCAACAAGGAAAGACCAGTCTCCCTCGACGGCTTTCGCGTTGATAACCCGCACCCTCCCACCCTCTTGCCAGTTCAACCCGTCTCTCGACAAGTAACCACAAACCGTCACAATGGGCAAGTTTTCCACCACGGCCGTCTCGGCCCTGCTCCTCGCCAGCAAGGTCGCCGCTCTCGACCCCATCGTCACCAAGGTTCGTCTGGCCGCGCATCCAGCCTCATCGCTCTCCCTTTCCTAACAGCTTCTCCAGGGCAGCAAGTTCTTCTACGAGAATGGCACCCAGTTCTTCATGAAGGGCATCGCCTATCAGGAGGACCCCTCCGGTCTCGGTGGCGAGAACGAGGATGGCAAGTACATCGACCCTCTCGCCGACGAGGCCAAGTGCAAGCGCGACGTTCCCATCCTGTCCGCCGCCGGCACCAACACCATCCGTGTCTACGCCATCGACCCCAAGAAGGACCACACCAAGTGCATGACCCTTCTTCAGGATGCCGGCATCTACGTCGTCGCCGATCTCGGCGAGCCCAACACGTCCATCAACCGTGACGACCCCCACTGGGACGTCGACGTCTGGGAGCGTTACACCTCCGTCATCGACGAGCTCGCCAAGTACGACAACACCATCGGCTTCTTCGCCGGTAACGAGGTCTCCAACAATGCCAGCAACACCGACGCCTCCGCCTTCGTCAAGGCCGCCGTCCGTGACACCAAGGCCTACATGAAGTCCCAGGACTACCGCTGGATGGGCGTCGGTTACGCCGCCAACGATGACGCTGATATCCGTGGTCCTTCTGCCCACTACTTCAACTGTGGCCCCGAGGATGAGGCCATCGACTTCTGGGGTTACAACATCTACTCCTGGTGCGGCGAGTCCTCCATGCAGAAGTCCGGCTACGACAAGCAGGTCGAGTTCTTCAGCAACTACTCCGTCCCCGTCTTCCTTGCCGAGTACGGCTGCAACGTCCCTGATGGTGCCGAGGGCCGTCTATTCCAGGATACCACTGCCCTGTATTCTGACGACATGAGCGAGGTCTTCTCCGGAGGCATCGTCTACATGTACCACCAGGAGGACAACGATTACGGTCTCGTCAAGTTCAAGGGCAGCAGCAAGGCCGAGACCCTCAAGAACTACGACGTCCTGTCCTCGCGCGTCAACGCCGCCACTGCCTCGTCCACCTCCGCCAACGACTACGAGCCCACCAACACCCCTGCCCGCTGCCCCGACCTGTCCGAGCACTGGGAGGTCAACTCTGACGCTCTTCCTCCCACCCCCGACAGTGAGCTCTGTGAGTGCATGTTCAACAGCCTGTCCTGTATCGTCAAGTCCACCGTCAGCGTCAAGGACTACGGCGAGATCTTCGGCAACGTTTGCGGCAGTAACCCTGAGGTCTGCGCCGGCATCTCCACCAACGCCAGCATCGGTATCTACGGCGCCTACTCCATGTGCAACGCCACCCAGAAGCTCGGCTATGTCATGAACTCGTACTTCGAGGCCAACGACCAGGCCAACACCGCCTGCGATTTCGACGGCAACGCTGAGCGCGTCTCCTCGCCTTCCGCCGCCTCCGCGTGCAGCAGCAAGCTCGCCGCTGCCTCTTCCGTCAACGCCGTCGCCGCCACTGCCACTGCCGCCTCTGCTCGCGGCACTGACGCCAACGGCGGCAGCAGCGACGCTGATGACGACGAGAGCTTCGGTCTGTCCAACCGCCGCATGGAGAAGGCTTTCTCCGTCGGCGACTACGCCATTGGCCTGTACGTCGTTCTGGCGGCTGGTGTCGGTGGTGCGATGGTCGTGCTGTAAGCTCGTCCCGGGTTTAGGAAAAGGGTTGCCACACATGTACACAGATCACCCCGCAGTGGCTCCCCGATGGCGATCAATCATCAGGTGTTTAATATAGCTCTGCATTGCTTTCGGCTTTAGATGGCTGCCATGGTTTGGTTAGCTCGGTCAATTGGTTCCCGGTGCGTGCGCGTTTGTTTTCAGCCCGTCACCCGGCCGGCGTCGAGTCTGACGCCTTTCTGTTTGTTAGCATGGGTCAGCAAAGTTTGCCCCCCAACTGTTTGTTCAATAGAGTATGACCATAAAACGACCTGATATTTGCCTGGGGAATGACTGTGCCAGTTTGACAGTATGATGCACACTTCACACACTAAGTCGCTGCGTCGTAAGAGGGCCATGGCCAAAGCTTGCCCCGCCCATATACTTCTCAGCCGCTTGGCCTCGATGGTTGGACGATCCCAATTGATGTTTGCTTGCTATGATGTAATGATGAGCTGCCGTTTCTGGCTTGCTTGGGATATCTATCGCCCAACCGATTCCCGGATGGTGTGAGAGGATGACCACGCCGGGCATACCAGCTTTCCGTTGATAACTGAGGAGCCTCGAAGAGTAGGCGAGCTTTTCAGTCCCTCGGCCACGCCTGGGTAGACGTGTGGTGTCCCTACACTGGGTCCGTGACGCCTGTGGTCGTGTTCCGGAGTTGCCATGGTGGAGGAGATCTTCACGATGTCATTGTCTGGGCGTTTTCGTCTGTTGGGATTTATTGTTAGCAAAGGGTCATACAGGCAGTCGAAACACGCATCTGGGAGCGCCTCACGCGGTTTGGACAAGCTGGAGGGATACGCATGCACGGCTAGACTTGCCACTCGATACAGCTGAACGAGGTTTGCGGTGGCTTGGGAATGACAGCTAGAGGATTCTAGGCCTCTGTTGTAAGGTTCGTTTGCTCGTGACGGGCTTTCCGGGGCCGGCATCGTCAAGTTGCGGCATAATCGTATTGTGATGGTGCCCCCGAGATTGGGATGTTTCCGCATGACTTTATCTGGCACTCCATAATAGCTTTCGCCGTATTTCGTGGAGCTGTTGCCTCCGGTTTCCGACAAGGCGACGCCGGGCGGGGCACCCGGGCATTGGACGTCGAAAGAAAGGAGCTGGGGAGTACGGGCGTGGAGGACTGGAATTCCGTCAGCGTGCTGTCGAGACATCGTCTCTCTGGGATATCTTACGAGCAGCTGCCCTCGCGGCATCGTATCGTGTTGCGTCGACAACGGGGGACTCATCGCGCATGATCAGATGCTAAATGATGCAGCTCGTCGGCCTGTACCGACCGTTTCGGGGCTGTCAGGCCGTGGTTCGATCCAGCGGCATGCAAGCCAGATAGCATAGCCCCAAAGCTTGACTCACCAACGAGCAGCATGTGGTGGGCGACATGTAATGCTCGGGCGTCTCGGGTCTTCCGGGCTTTCCGAATAGCGCGATAGCCACCTCTGTGTTATGACTCTGTCCACAGTCGCATGTGTTCATGCAAATAGACAGGGTTTGGTGGATGCTGTGTGCTTAAGGATCAAAGATCTCTGTGTCGTGATGGTCGAGGACGGGGACAATGCTTAGTGAGGGTGTTCGTATACTGTTGTCTAGCGAATTCAAACTCGTCAAGGAGTTGGGTGGCTAGAACGAGGAGACGGTGATTGATTCATGAGGAAGAGTTGGTTAATACCATGTTGTCTGAAGGATTGGCTTGCCTTTCTATAACCTGTCTCTTCCCTAGATAGATATTGCCCTGTTGCGGGACACGTTGCTCGCTTGGTTGCTTCGGACAAGAAATGTAGACATGATATTCAAGGCACAAAACGAAGACAAACAGAAGGTCCTAACCAAGAGAGACCTCAAGGATGTCAGATTCAAAAATGAACTGGGCGTCCGATGCTGCAAAACAACCACTTGAGCGAGAAGGCGAGAGAAACACTGATTTCCTCGGGGGAGGCACTGGCCTCCCAAAAACATCACGACAACAAGACCAGCACGACAACCGAGGCCGTCACCAAGCCTCCTGAGCATCGTCTCTGGGCATCGCAAACTCTTCACCCGACATGTCCCGTAGGTGGCACACCTCTCGGCCGCTCGGTGAGGGAGCATCAGGATGCCTCGGCTGTTTCACTCGAACGAATGAGTCTAGAATCAGCCCTGCGAGGGCCGTCGACGCGATGTGATTCGAAGCACGCGGGCTCTGGCAAGAGTGAACCCTGATCCGAAGGCCGTCGAGCGCGGCTGTCTGGGACTACTTATCGTGAGCATTGCCGCTTTGAGCGAAACTTGCGAAGGATGTAAACGATTCTGCGCGCGTGTCTGAGGAGGCGGGCTGAGTGCCCAGGCGTGGCATGCAGATGTGGCGGCGATAGGGCAGGGTTGACGGGGGGGAGCTCTCAGTGCAGGCCTTGGTCGTTAGAATTAGCTTGTGCGTTCTTGAGTTGTCTGTCATCCGAGCTTGTCGAGGTTGTGACTTATGAGTAAGGATGCGGGGGAGGTGTGGAAAGGAGCAGCTGGGCCAATTAGGAGCTGAACAGAGGACGAACTTGCCGAGGCACGTTGAATCTCGGGCTTGGTGTGTTTAGGGGCACAGAAGGGAGAGCGAGTAGCGGGCTAAGAGATTTTGTTGGCCTGATGGGATTTTTGAAGGATTGCAGATGGCATGCAAGTCGAGATGAGATGAAATGCACATGATGGCGCAGCCTACAGCCAGTCGTCTTGAACGGACTAAACGAGGGTCAAAGAGGGCCATGTTGAAAATGCCCTCGTTCCACCAGACGGGGCACCTGACAGACTGGCAGCAAGGCCCAGCCCTCCCCATGACTCTCGACGCTGAACTGACCGCATCGTGTTCATGCTCGACTCGACTGCCGTCCCCACGCGCCCACCCAAACTGAGTTGAGTTTGCCGGTGCGGAGTGCTCAGAACGGTAGACGCTCCGCACATGGTAAACACGCCAATGTGTCACCGAACCGTCACGAAGGCGATCATTCGAGGTCGGGCACATGTCGATCCATCTGGCATGGCGCCCATGCGCCCACCCCATGCGCTGCCCGCCGGGGGGGAGGGGGGAGGGGGCGACAGGCTTTCGACCGCTCACCTCCACGCAACCAGTCGAGCGAGGTGCTCATCAGCTTCGCATCTAGCACCGAAACGGGCAATCGACCGGGGGCTAGGCCAATGGCGGGTGTCGTGCCAAGCGGCGGCCGCACCAAGTACCGGTTGGTTCGAATGCGGCTTCGGGGAGCAACAGCATGAGCATCATCAGCTCCGTCGTCGTGTGCCCCATCTCTCCATCTCCACCTCCCTGCTTCCCCGTACTTCTCCCTGCTCTCTCATCTGCTTACCCCGCAGCCGCCCGAAAAGGGGAGACCCGGGAAGCCCACATTCCCCAGATTCTGCGTCAACTGGCCGCCCCAAGCCCCCCCAAGCCCCCCGTTTGGGCGCCCTGCTCCAGGCAATATTGCCCCCATGTCGAACGTTGGCCTGAGAGCCAAGACGCATCGAACGCCGCGAGGCCGCCACCCTCGGTATCTCTGCTCGCTGTTTTGTCTCTGATTGGCTCCCGCACTTGTGTTGTCCGGGCGAGGCCTGCACTTCCGAGGACGCCAGAGAGACCGGAGGGGCCAGAGGGCGCCAGAGGGGCCAGAAGGTGGCTCGTCACCCCCTTCCAAAGCTGGGGAGCGTGGAGCTCACCGGGTGCTGCGTAATGGAGACCCCATGAAGGGGGCCCCATGAAGGGGGAGCAGGGTAAGGAGGGGGAAAGGCTTGAGAGGGGTCCCGAGCCCACGGTATGGGTCTTGGACACGTCGTGGTCGATCTACAAAAGGTCTGGAGGGGAAGCTCTCCTGGATCTCTCTTGGATCTGAAGCGAAGTGAAAAGGTAGACCCAAGACTTTCGTTCGTCTCAGGGTGCACAGTCCACAACGCAACACGACAGATCAACACCCAGAACAGACCTCCAGGCCTTTGACGATACTTCACAGTAACGCCGCCCACCATGAGCACCCGCGACCGCGACCTCGACAAGGAGGACTTCGAGGCCGAGCACATCGGCGACAAGGCCAACCGCGTCGACTCGACCGATGTCACCGCAGCCAGCGGTCCTCCTGACCATGGCCTCACTCCCGAAGAGCAGCGCAAGATCATCCAGCGCGTCGACCGCCGGCTCGTCGTCATCGTCGGCTTGATGTACTGCGTGTCGCTCATGGACCGCACCAACTTGTCGGCCGCTGCCATTGCCGGCATGAACGTTGAGCTGAACCTTGTTGTCGAGAACCGATACGTATGTCATGACGTCCGAACCGCGCCATGTGTTGTGCGCAGTGCAAGGCTTGACTGACACTTTCGATGCCCGCAGAGCATTGCCTCGCTCGTTTTCTTCATCCCCTACATCATCTTCCAGCCGCCGTCGACCATCATCGTCCGCAAGCTCGGTCCCCGCAACCATCTTGCCGGCATCTGTCTCCTCTGGGGCAGCGTCATGATCGGCATGGGCTTCTCGCGCAACTTTGCCGACCTGGCCGCCTGCCGCGTGCTTCTCGGTGTTCTCGAGGCCGGCTTCTTCCCCAGCTGCGTCTACCTGCTCAGCACCTGGTACACTCGATGTAGGTGTTCTTTCGTCGTCGCCGTGGATTGTCGTCTGTCGTACTAACGAGATGCGCAGTCGAGGTCGGAAAGCGGTACTCCGTGTTCTACCTCCTCGGATGCGTCGCCTCCGCCTTTGCCGGTATCCTCGCCTATGGCCTCATGCAGATGAACGGCCTCGCTGGCCTGACTGGATGGCGCTGGATCTTCATCATCGAGGGTATCATCACCTGCCTGCTCGCCCTGCTCGGCTACTGGCTGCTTGTCGACTTCCCCGACTCGAGGCGCAAGACCTGGAAGTTCCTTGACGAGCGCGAGCTCACCTGGGTTGTCGACCGCGTGAACCACGACCGTGGCGATGCCAAGACGCCCCCTTTCAACATGCGTCGCTTTTTCGCTGCCGGCAAGGACTGGAAGATTTGGGCGTACGCCATGATCTTCTTCAACACCACCACCTTGTCGTACGCCCTCGCGTACTTCCTCCCCATCATCCTGCAGCAGAACATGGGCTTCACCGTCGGTGAGGCCCAGTGCCTTGTCGCGCCCCCGTACGCCTTTGCCGGCTGCGTCATGTTCGCGACCGCCTGGCTGGGCGACCGCTTCCGCTTCCGCGGCCCCGTCATCGTCATCAACATGGTCATCTGCCTCATCGGCCTGCCCATCATGGGCTTCCACCCCAACTCGGACGTGCGCTACTTTGGCGTCTTCCTCGTCACCGCCGGCGCCAACTCGAACATTCCCGCCGTGATGGCCTACCAGGCCAACAACATCCGCGGCCAGTGGAAGCGCGCCTTCTGCAGCGCCACTCTCGTGAGCTTTGGCGGCGTCGGCGGCATTGCCGGCAGTCTGCTGTTCCGTCCCCAGGACGTGCCGCACTACCGCCCCGGCATGTACGCCTGCATCGCGTGCTGCCTGCTGACGCTCATCCTCGTGGGCCTCCTGAGTCTGGACTTCAAGAGGCAGAACGGAAAGGCGGATCGGGGCGAGAAGGAGCTGGAGAACAACGAGGTGAGTCTATGTTCCCTTCTTTTCCATGTTTGCCTCAAATGCTTACTATTTTCCAGGAGGACTCCCAGCGCGGATTCCGCTACACGTACTAAGTGGTTGGAAACGTGATGGAGATTGTGGGCGTGTGGTACGGCTGGGAAAGTGAGCGATGATTTGTGGAAGGTGATTTGTGTGAGCGGTCTGATAGCTGATCTAATGCACCGTGGTCTTGCGAAACGCGCGGATTAAGTGTGAATATGAGCGTGTGTGAGATTTTGACGTGATTAGAAGACGCCTGCGCATGCCGAGGTAGCGGGCGGCAGTTGACATGAAGTGTGATGCCCGGGGCGGGGGCCGTGCCGCGCTCGTGCTGATGGATGACATCTGACAAACCATTGCGTGCTATCATTGGTCTGCTGTCGCTGCGAAGAATGATTCCACGCGATGAGACTTCAGACGGAGGGGCGGGTTGGTTCCGTTCATCATGGGTTATTGGTGTTGCTTGGACTGGTGGCTTGATCTCGGGTTTTACCCCTCAAGTCTGGGCAAACAACGGCCTCGGCACGGGCGACATGACGACGAATCATCTTGATCAAAACCCTCCAATTCTCACAAAAGAAACCCTCCGATTCTCAAGAAAGAAACTTTATTGTGTTTGGATTATTAATGTGTACGGCAGATGAGCGAGTGCGTGTTCTGGCTCCGTAAGCAAGTAACCAAGGTAAGGGGGCTTCAGGTGTCGATGTGGTTGACGATTAATACCCCCGCCTGACATGAAAGTAAGTTATTTTTCTCTGAAAGATGTGCAAAGGATACTAAGATCCAGACCTCGCCCGTATATTTCACACATTAGGCCTTCGATTGCTCTGCACGCTCATTTTGCTGCGACCATGTTTTCAAGCAGCTTCCTTGATGATATCTGACAACCGCTCAGCTAGGGCATAGATCGTCGCGGTCAGATGTCCACTGGTCTGAATAGGCATGACCGAGGCATCGACGACGCGGACGTTGGCCGTGCCGTAGACCTTCAGCTCAGGGTCGACCACACCCCCCAACTCCCTCGACATCATGGAGGCGGTGCCGATTGGGTGGGCGTTGGGAACAGCTACGTAATGGTTGAGTCAGATTCATTCGAAAGGATATCCAAGGTTTGATACGGCTTACCGGTGTCTCGTGCCCAGGTTTCCCACTGTTCATCCGTCGCATCGTTCGGCAGGGTCGCAGCATCGGGAAATACCTGCCCACCCACGCTGGCAGCCACGGGTTCCGACTGCCAGTATCTCTTAGCCAGTCTACCAGCAGCAGTTGTAGTCTCCACGTCAAAGTCGGCGAGCATGAGACGGGGATCAAAGAGGGGCTTGTCGATAGTGTCCTTTGACGAGAGGTGGACGCTACCCCTGGAAAAGGGGAACAATATCCAGTAGTCCGAGAACTGGAGTCCCACAGCGATGATGGTTAGAATCTCGGCGATGGTGGCGTTCTTCTTGAACATGAGGTCATGCTGAATAGTGAAGAGTTTCTCAATGACCGTCATATTCAGCGCATCGTTCCCAGAGGCGTCCACAGATGCCTGTGCGAATTCGGGGATCTTGGCCCGAGTCGAAGCTTCAACAGCTGCCAACTCGTCCCCGAAGAGATTTTCCGCAGTAACATATGCATAAAACGCATTTGTCGATTCTTCAAGGTCCCCGCTGTACACTAGGGTGTGATGCGGCTGCTCTAGCAGATTCTCTCCAACACCGGGAAGATCAACCAAGGTCTCAATGCCGAGGGCGTCGAGGATACTGTGAACTGATTAGATTAAAATTGAGCCTGTAGAAGGAGCTGGAGGGAATACTGACCGAGGATTGCCAATTCCAGAGCCCTCCAGTACACCTGGCGTTCGGACAGCCCCAGCCGAGACTATGACTTCCTTTGTGGCTCGGATGGTCTTGACCTTGCCGTCTTCAGTGATGAAGTCAACTCCATTAGCCAGCAATCCTGGACTTTGGCAAGTTGTTCTTCTGCGTGACGAAGGTGCCCAGTTGATCCGCTTGACAGTGCCTTGCAAGATGGTCAAGTTGGGACGGTCTTCAACAGGATGTACGTATGCCCGAGAGGAGTCGTAACGAACATTCAGTTCAGGATCAAGAGTCGAAGGTGGGTAAGCGTACCCCCGGACGCTGCCACTGTTGTAGTCTGGGTTTCGAGGCACTGAGAGGCTTTCCCAAGCTGCGTGAAGGCGTGGCGAGGATGATGTGTTGGTGAAAGCGGGAGCCAGACCAACATGAAGCGGGCCTTCATACCCATGGTGCTGGGGCTCATAGCTTGCGCCAGCCGTCAATTGATCCTCTCTCGGGACGAAGTACTTCTCGGACTTCTTGTAGTACGGGAGCATTGCGTCCCAGTTCCAACCAGGATTCCCAAGCTCTTCCCAGACGTCGAATTCGGCGCGGTTGCCTCGCACGTAGGCCATGCCTGACATTGTTAGCTTTTGTGGCCTGACGCTTGATCGGGAGTGCTTCTTACCATTGATCGCGCTAGTCCCACCCCAGACTCTACCTTGGTGCAGAGTAATGGTTCTCCCGCCAGCATGAGCCTGAGGTGTAGTTGTGTAGTTCCAGTCCAGCCGTGTATCGAATGCCTGAGCATATTGGTCAGTGCCTTTGATGTGTGGATTGTCGCGCTCGTCAGTGCCAGGCTCAACAACGACAACTGTCGTCTCTGGGTTTTCAGAGAGTCTGTTCGCAACAACCAATCCGGCGGTTCCGGCACCGATAATGATGTAGTCATACGACTGGGCGAGGGACAAACTAGCACCCACGGCTAGGGACAGTGTTGAATATAGCCTCATGTTTGTCAGCTTCTGAGGCTATCACACGACTGTTGGTGTTGAGCGACGAGGGTAAATCGAATATCTGGTAATCTATCTTGCACTTCAGGTGAGACATCTCGGTTTTATGGCTGCTCGCAGCTTCTTTCTCAACAAAAATAAAATGCACTGCGCCCAGAAGCTTCTATCCTCTGCGTGTTCTTGAGCATTGGGGGCCGTTGCTGCTCGGGCTCAGTATCTTCCTTCGGTCCCGACGGGTATTTTTTAAGCTTACGGCGTTGAGGATTGTCTTTCCGGGGCATAGGTGCCCAGGGTCTGTCAGCATTGTTCCAACCGGATTCGCCCTGTAGTATTTAACCGATGCAAACCCCTTGCGAAGCCTGCTCGGCAGGGTATTTGTTCCAACCTGGCCGCGGTCCCGCATGATCTCACTGATCAATTGCCCAATAACAATTGAATGTTATCGTCGCGTCCAAGCAATGCAAGGCTCTGGCGGCCTTTTGGTGGAAATTTTGACGAGCCTTCCATTTGGGGCCCGGAAGTGTTGGAATCGCAGCCCGTCTGGGACAGCCTGGACATGTGATGAGACTTGTAAAGAAAGGTGATAAAGCTTGGCAAATATAAGCTGACCGCATTACCAGGCGAACTGCCACTGGCTTAATTGGCCTTTGTTGTGCCAGTTAATTCGGCCGTCTGTTTACATATCGTCCCTGCGCTTCAGATCGACAAGAAGAGTGAAGCCTGTTTGCGGATGTTTCCGTCAGTTCTTAGACTAATGTTACAAAGCTCTATAATAACCATGAACCCTCGTTGATCTTTCCTTAGATTATAATTGATTCTGTTGACTTGAATAGGCCCCCATGCGAAGGCCAAGTAAGGATAAACTGCATGGCCTATTAGAACGGTCCGCATTAGCCATTACGGCGATGTCAAAACCAAGAAAGGCATCCCAAATCCCCCATTGTCAAGACCACACAGAGCAACAATGGCACTAATTTATAGTTGCTTCAATGGAGCTGCTACTGTACCGTATTTGCAATCTTATCGCGGTCAATGTTTCCGGCCCCGGTTATGAATTATGCACATGCGCTCCTTGTTCTCCGCACCAAGTCACTGGGAGCATGCCATTTTGTACTCTCATCCCGAACTTCTACGCCTTAGTCTGCCTCAACAGGCACAGTGGTGGATGCTTACAGGAAACAAAAGCGTGGCTATAGATGGCGGAGAGCATTACTCAAATACGGATGCGCTGGGAAAAAGGCCACCGCTGAAGTCGATGCTGCTTTTGGATTAGAATCGGGGCCTATCTAGCATTGCTGGGGCAGTAATCTGAGATGTAGGCTTGTCTATCCTCAGCAGCTCAAGAGCCCTCGATCAGTCTTTCAATTACAAGGAATGAGACACTAGATGACCGTCTGGACTGCAGAATGTCAAGCGGCGGCACTTGACTCCGAGACATTTTGTCACGTTGCAGCTCACGCCACGAATGCATTATTCGGACATATTATCATATCCTACCGCGAGCTCGGAACCAGCAAAGACCCTCAACAACCTACTTTTCCTATAACGAGACTCCTGATGGCTATCAACGAGATCCGAGGGGCGTTTCCAAGTGGTGGGGAAATTCATAGACAATCCCGCCGACGATCAGATGGGCGTCCTCCCCGGAATTAAAAATTGCACCATTCATAAGGACTCGAGGTCCATATAGAATGGAGCCCCGATCCAATAAAGCGTGCCTGGGTCCATTTTGTTGTGTCCGTGGACATGTCCGGCATCTAAATCTGGGGGAAGCGGGGGCCAAGGCGGAGGTGGACACGGAGGTGGACACGACGACAGAGACCTGGCGGCCGGAAGCCCGCGATATTGGCGGCGCAACCCATTCAGTTCAACGCTAGCAGATCAAAGTACTGTATCAGTGACGCTTCAATCTATACAAGCTCGAAATCCACAGTCTCGCAGGGCATCAACGTCCAAAAAAGTCGTAGAGCTTGATAATAATTGTTTACAAGGTAATTGGGGTGATTTGAAGCCAGTCAAAAGGTAGCAGCGCCGTGAAGGGCTTGAGGATTGTCAAGAGGTTCGGGGTTGGTGTTAGCCGCTACCACACTGCCCTATCACCATCATAGCGCCCGCATGTCGCCAGCCCTGCGTCGGCCCCACTTTTCCCCCGGGACACCCAAACTCCAAACCTGCTAGCCGACCGACGGTCGCCTATTAGCAAACCAACAAGTCATCCCCGTAACCATCTGACTCGAGAGGAATACTCCTTCAAGGGGATTGATGATCTTATAAAGAGACCAAGTTCTCTGGCACTTTAGAGTAACCACCGATGTGCGCGCCTGCCGCAAACAAATCCAAACACCATACCACTAAAGCTAGGCAATCTTCGACATGGCTGACGACAAGAACACCACCACCGCCCCTGTCGATGAGCGTCGCAAGAGTGACGTCGAGCATGTCGAGCAGGAGCTCGGTAAACCTAATGTGGTAGGAGAAGACGTCAATCACCCACACCCCGAGTTGTATCTCGAGGCCCTCGCCAGGTATCCCAACGATGAGGCGATCGACCAGGCCGCCGAGAAGAAGGTCCTCCGCAAGATTGACATGCGCATTCTCCCTCTGCTTGGCGTTTGCTATTTCTTTTACTACACAGACAAAGGAACACTGTGAGAATTAGGCATCTAGATTCAAGATCGTCGGAAAGCTGACGTTTTGAAGCGCATATGCAGCTATCTTCGGACTGAGAGAGGACCTTGACCTCAAGGGCGACCAATACTCCTGGCTTTCCAGCAGCTTCTACTTCGGTTGGCTGATCTGGGCTATTCCTTCGAACCTCATCATGCAGCGCTGCCCGCCTGCATGGTATCTGTCATTCAACATATTCATGTGGGGTGCTCTCCTCATGGCGCAAGCTGCGGCTCAAAACTTTGGCGGTCTGCTGGCCCTCCGAGTCTTGTCTGGTGCTTTCGAGGCTATTGCAGACCCGGCTTTCATGTTAATCACCTCAATGTACTATACCCGGGAGGAACAGCCGTCCCGTATCTCGGCGTGGTATGCGTGGAACGGCATCGGTGTTGCTGGCGGCGGCCTGATTGGTACGTCTCGCCGCTCTTCTAGATTACAGACGGCAACTGACTCTCTCAGGTTACGGTATCGGAAACATAAAGGGAGCTCTTGAGTCCTGGCGATACGAGTTTCTCGTCGTCGGTGCCTTCTGCTCCGCCTGGGCCATTGTTCTTTGCTTTATGCTGCCGAACTCGCCCCGCACCATCTGGGGTTTCGACCGCGAAGAAAAGCTTATCATGATTGCCCGCATGCGCAGAAATCAGACGGGTATCGAACAGCGCAAGATCAACTGGGGACAGATCAAGGAGGCGTACTGCGACTACAAGACTTGGCTCTTCACCTTGCTCGGATTCGTGGCTAATGTCCCCAACGGCGGCATCTCCAACTTTTCAACCCTTGTCATCAAGGGCCTCGGTTTCGACACTCTGGAGACGGCCCTGTTAGGCATTCCACAGGGCGCTCTGGTCGTCGTCTGGATTGTCCTCGGTGCCTTGGCCAATAAGTACATGCCCACCAATAGTCGCACTCTCGTCTGTGCCATGTTCATGATTCCAACAATTGCTGGAGCTCTGGGCTTTCTCCTCGCCCCAGAAGACGCATACACCGGGCGACTTGTGTGTTTGTAAGTATTGACAATGTTTATTGAATTTCATGCATGCATCAGCTAATCTTTGGGTCATAGCTACCTTACGGGCTCTTATCAGGCCTCATTCGTCATCTCCCTGTCACTCATCACCTCCAACACGGGCGGTCAATCGAAGAAGATGATTGTTTCCGGCATGATTTGGTTCGGTGCCTGCATCGGCAATATTGTCAGTCCCTTTTTCTACCTCACCGAACAAGCCCCGAAGTACCAACTGGGCATTGGCTCCATCCTCGTGGCAAACTGCATCGAGTTGGGTTTGTTCTTCGTGTTCCGCTACGCCTTTAAGTGGGAGAATAAACGAAAGGAGGAGAAGCGCGCCGCTATGCGTGCAGGAGGAAGCTACGTGGCTGACGAGCTGAATGTGACGGCTTTCACAGACATGACCGACAAGGAGAATCCCAACTTTGAGTATGTTTATTAAGGCTGATAGCGCTGGGCTATGACTATTTAAGAAGCTTGGAAGTAGAGATTGGTCTTGTAATTATTGCAGTAAGGCGGGCGTAGACTGTCCGCATTAGGGAAAATACGGAAACCCAACAAAGTCCACCTCTCAAAAGGCTTTCTTAAAGTTCATGAGGGCCGTTCACTTGATCAGTGAAAACTTTATTCACCAACGTATGCATTGAAATGAATGGTGTAGCATCGATGATGATGCTTATATGAAGCCCCTCTTAAGAACCTGGTATCCTACTACTAGCTACACGTTTCATCCTATCAGCTGCGCCACACTGTCCTACCTAGATCCATGCAAGTTTTAATTCGATGGTCCCCTGGATCTTTGATAGGGAAAGGTAAAGACGGTGCATATGGCCTTCTATGTGCGTAAATAAAGTAAGCATGTCACTCTTTTGATCAGATATGCCTCTATTCAAGATATGTTATGGTTGAACGACTAGCACCCTTATCATCATTTCTATTCATGATGTTCCGATCACATGGGTTTCATTCTTCTACTAGGTCCTCCTCCAATATCAGTAATGTAATCAAGCATCTCGTTAATGTTACGGTGATATCATGACGAGGCTTCTACAGCTGAATCCTGACATCCAATATATCAAGGTAGTAGTACTCATCCTACTTTTAATTCAGAAGTGTTGTCAAAATATTCTACCGTGTCCCAAGATGAAGCACTCATGTGGCCCTGTTTCAAACATATGCTTATCTTGTTAGACTAACATTGGTAGCTCTCAAAATCAATACATGTCATCGAGATGAGTCTTTTCCATGTTAGACCATTTGTGTTGAAGCTAATGGCTGTCTAACTTTCTAAGTCTCCATAAATTGCCTCTGCCTGGCTATAGTGGCTCTCCTAAATGTTACCTGTCTTGACTCACCGGGTTCCATCGACCTTGCCCCGTTTATCAGAAAATAGGAGCGACAGGCTATGATATCCCGGAGCCTTCAAAACTGAAAGAAAGTATCTCACGATCTGTCTACCATCCCTTACTGGAATGCCCCTCCCTAAATACCTTCTGACCACCTAACTCTCAGTCTTGGACTTGGTCTCAGTTCCGGTCTCGATCCCGGTCTGGATCTAATCATCCTCCTCGTAGGTCGTCTCAAACTGATCAAACTCAGGAAGAATAGTGAAGGCAGACCTAATCGCGAAACCATCAGAGGTGTCCTCCAGCTGGCTGTACTCCTCAAAGTACGCCCATAGCTGATTCTTCTGATCCTCCGTGATAATTGTACCATTCACTTCAAAAGCACGACCATCAATGATGATGAGATCGGGTTCGACGCTCTCAGTGCACCCAGTCTCCTCAGGTGCCTCGTCGGCTTTGCAATCGTCGTTTTTGCCGAACAAGTCCCTCTTGGACTGTCCGGGCCTCGACCAACGATGGCCGGTCAAGACACCGTTAGCGTCGTTGATGCAGTTGTTGTCGTGAGAACAGGCGTTACTGCGGAACTGGGTACGGCAGCGATTGCTAGAGACCCCGCGGAAACTAGTACATTGCATTAGTCCCGGCCCAGATAATCGTTAATGCGAGTACAAACTTACACGGCATGGCGTAGCGTTTTAACATTGGCCTTGCAGCTACCTGACTTGAAGCCCACAGAGTGGTTGTTGTTTCGTCGGCAGCATACGTTCGAAGCGATATCGCGGCACACAGTCCGGCTGTTTCCGCTGCATGACCGTGTAGCGTACTGCCTGAGATCCACGGCAGATGCTGTCCCAACAAGAAGGCCAACAATGGCAATGAATTGAGGCGTGATGAGCATATTGAACTTGAGTTTAGGAGTGATGAAGCAGGTAGTGGCAGCTGGTGATGATACGAAAGAAACTTTGTGATATCTGGTCGACGAGCTGTCTTTTATACATCTAGTGATAGCACCTTTGGAGTCCGCAAGAGCTGCTTTTGGTCATATCTTGCCTGAGTCTGCACTTAGTCTCACCGTTCCCGTGCCGCTGCCAAGTAGGTCTGTAATCTGCAACAGTTCGAGCGCATCGTCCTCCGCTGCTATGCAGGAGTATCTCTGTGCCGCCGCCAAGTAGTGTAAATCAAAAAGTCATACGACAGACCAGTGCATATGCGCCCGACTGCGGCCGTGTCGCCCGCTCTGCCTCTGCAAATTCTTCCGAGCGGTTACGGAACAAAACTAGTGACAGCAAGTCCATGTTCGTTGCCTGACAGAAAGCTGCAGGTGATACGAGGCGGCGAAATTCGTTAACAACCCTGCCCAAATCTGGAAGTTGAAGTTGGTGTTATGAAATTAGGTCGTTCTGTTACACTCGAAATGTTTTTACCACATGACTCTCATTACCTTTCAACCTAGGGAGCCAATGATGAGCAGTCAAACAGCCGGAGGCTGGTAGTTCGCCCTAAGTAAGAATGAAATTGCCAGACCTGGAGGTCTTGCCGCTATTCATTCACCCTGAAAAGCAACGAAGGGCATTCATCAGGTGATTCACTCCGTTTTCAACTGTGAAAGAAGGCGCCGAGCCTTTCAATGCATAACATGGGCTACTTGCACCAGAAGTAGCATTGGCAATGTCTAAATGCACCAATCTTGTGGCCCTTACTCATACCTTGCGGGGGTATGCGGTATTGCGGACGCGCCATCGACCGCTGCACAGTCATGCTTCACAAATCGAGACGTCTTCCCGAGATAGATTGTCCGCCCGCATCTGTCGGTTGGTGTCAGCGTCCGGGCTGGCCGCGGGATCTGAGGTGAGAGACACGAGCTTTCACAGCTGAGGTTCACAGACTCAAAGCTATGAGCTCCAAGCCTCATGCAACGTGGTCTCGCAGCCAAGAGTCAGCAGGCCTGTTGCCAAGTACGGGCTTGCCGAGCGACTGCAAAAGTGATGCGGAAATTGCGGTGCGCGGCTGACGCTGACGACGCGAGACCGACACGGGGTAGCATCGGTTCGACTTTTCTGCTTGGCTTCGGTGCCAAGGCTCACCCACCTAAGAAGTTGGTTCATCTAGGACAAACTATATTACGAGACAGTTGAGAGGTTCAAGCATGTGCTGTGGCAAAGTCTCACGACCAGTGGTCAGGGGGAACGAAAACCAAAATACCAAGTTACCAAATGAACAGAGATTCGGGGCCTGGTGAGATATGTTGGCCTTTAGTTTGCCTTTTCAAATGTTGTGATTCTCTCTTTAAGAGGCGCGTTATGTCATGCAGATGTGCGGCGAGAGGAATCGTACGCAGGTGGCACCACATGCGACTGTTTTGTGACCACTCCGTCATCTGTGCCCCACATGATTACCACCCAACATGGCATGCATCCGAGATCCCTTCTCTCTCCCTACCAGCCAATTTGAAGCGTCTTGCGTCGTGCCTGTCAAGGCTTCGCTCACGCGTCCCTTGGTTGCGCAATTTCGATCTTGTGGGGAAACAGCTCGCTGCAGCGGCTTGACCCGTTTCCACAGCCTGCAAGGTACGGTACGAAGCCATGCGACTGCATAACTCACACCACGAGCCCAGAACACAGCCTGTGATAGTAAGAAAGGTAGTTTACACGTGCCCAGCGTCTGGAACCCCACCCCGGAACTCCTCCGCCCCCACACCGCACCGCCCCCAGACATGGCGCGGGGAAACGTCTTGAGCGTTGGTCCGCTGACGTCTCTATGAGCTAATGTCCGTTTACCACACCGCGCGTCATAAGCCCTCGCGACAACAACAAGTATCACCGAATTGCAATCACGCGCCGCGAGTCCTAGTTATTTGCTCCCATCGTCGACCGATCGACACAGGCCCAAGAGTGATCAGCTGAGGCTCGATGCTGCGGGCTCACAGATGATTTCCAGGTATCACACGTCGCGAACAGGTTGAGCATGAAAGTGCTGGCTGTGAGTGAGTGTGGACTTTGTCGAGTACCTCAGAGGCGTCGCCGTGGCCGAGCTATTGAGACTGCCTGCTGTGCGGCTGCATCGGGTAGGTGTTCTCGGAACCCATCCCCTTCCGCGCCTTGGCTCGGGATTTCACCAGAACCGCTGGGGAAGCGCCATACCGCGATAAGATGTCGTTATTAACGAGTAACAACGCTCGCTAGCCCTTCATATAGAACACATCGGAGTTAGACGCCTGCATTGGCCCCCTCACACACATATCGACCTGGTTAACGCCTAGTTTTATATTCGGAGTTTTCTCGGAATTTTACCCCATCCTATGAAGGACAAAGTCGCCGAGCCGTGCCACTGTGATACCCAAGCATGAACGGCTAACAAGGGTGAGTCTCGGTGAGCGATGTTGATCAAGGGCTAGTAGCGATAAGACAGAGTAACTAACGATGAGCATCGCTGCGAAGCGCACGATGCACCTGAATCACTCCCCTTCTCCCGACCAGCCACACTTCCGCCACAGGAGCCACTGCTACATCGACTTGCCAAGCCTTACTATGTTACGTTAGAATAATATGACAATATTAAAGTTCAAGACGTTACAGGTGCGGTGATATTTCGGGAAGCCTACATGATATCTTCCGCGTGGTGTGTAGCGGCGTTCGGAATTGATGGGACGGGATCAGTGTGCTCAGAAGCTGTCGGTCACCAACAATTCCGCTTCTCCTCATTTCCTCCTCACACATCTGAGGACTCACAGCCATCCGTCTTGACTTCACGATCATAAGCATCCCAAGTATAAAGAACATCCTTCGGTATCATCAAGCTTGCATCATGGCTTCCCCATCGTTCGTCAAAAGATATCGCGGTTCGATCACAGCATCTGCAGCAGCTGTCATATCGCTCTCGACCTTTTTTGCCTATTACACGCGTACCAAGAAGGCCTCTGCCATGTCTCTCCCCCTCCACCCTTCTCTTGCCGATGGCATCACCAAGGGTAACCCCTCCTTCGCCGGGGGTGTCCTGAGGTGCAAGTGTCCTTCGTCTCCCGTCGAAGTCACCCTCAGCAGCAACGTCGCTCACAACCACGCCTGCGGCTGCTCCAAGTGTTGGAAGCCGGAGGGTGCCCTCTTCTCTATCGTCGCCGTCGTGCCGAGGGACAAGCTCGAGGTGACGGCCAACGGCGAAAAGCTGGCTGTCGTCGACCCCGGCGCCGCCATACAGCGCATTGCCTGCACCGGTTGTGGCGTCCACCTGTACGGTCGCATCGAGAAAGACCACGCGTTCAAAGGCCTCGATTTTGTCCACACCGAGCTGTCCGACCAGAAGGGTTGGCAGGAGCCTCAGTTTGCCGCTTTTGTCTCCTCCATTATCGAACAGGGCTTCGACCCCGCTCGCATGGACGATGTCAGGGCCCAGCTTAGGTCTGTCGGCCTTGAGCCCTATGACGCCCTTAACCCTCCTCTCATGGACGCCATCGCGACGTGGACTGCAGCCCAGACCTAGAACTCAGATTGTGTAACCCGCGAGATTACGTCGCGATAGTTCTCAATCACGGATGAAGAACATGGCACATTGGTGGAGCGGAGGGAAAATGCTGTACCCCAAACGCTGGTGGAGCGCGATGAACGGTGTAAAGCGAGGAGTCCGGTGGGTGTTGAAATTGTTATGGGCTCGCCTCGCGGTTGTGAGGATGACTGACAGGCATTTGATAGGGGGACTTAGGATAGTCAATGGTTGCTGTTTGCTTTTCTGCTCAGGTATTCCAAAATATCTCCATGTGAGTGTGAATGGATGTCATGACCATAAGTGGGGCTAGCATGGGTCGCGATGGACAGCCTACCTACCGAACACCTAGTCCAAAAGGCACGATCTAGGATGTCGAGCTTCGTAAAGTGTCGCTGGCTGACATGATTGATTATAACTCCGACGAAGTCTGCGACATGGAAGTGAACCTGGCAACTGCTGCTAGGCCAGTTTCTCTCTCAGCACTGCAGGTGAGATGCCGTGTTGATTGACACTCCTTCGAGGCACACCGCAAGCTGGAACGTCACCAATATCCCGAAGGCAGCTACAGAAGTAATAATCTAGGTACCACGCTTCAGTTTTGATTCAACACTCCGTTGTCCGAGCCTACAAAGATCCATCAAGCCCCTATAATCATCGGTTTTGACCAAGCCTCAATGAATCCTCATCGGCAGGTATACTAATCAACCCCGCGGAGTGCAATCACACTACGAACGGGACCCCATCCTCTGAAGCGGGGAAGCTGATCTCTGGTCGCCTTCCCATAATTACGCCCATCGGCGATAGGCTAGATGAGTCTTGGCCCGACAGTTCCGGGGAGACGACAATGCGGGGGTTCGTCGACGCGGCGGAAAACTGTCGGGATACATTTCCTGTTTTCCGCCTTTTGCGCCGCCGCGGCGACTTATAAGATGCCTCAAGAGTCCATGCCGGTCTGTGTTCATTGTAGGCGTAAAGCTTATCTTAATAGCCATCATGACATCAGTGAAAGATCAGAAAGATGTCGCCATCATCGAAAAGGCCCGCGGGCTACAGGGCGTTCCATGGTGCGACGAATATGAGAAGATGGTCTCTGGCATGCTGTAAGATACAATTCCAGCTCGCAAAGAAATGATTTCCGGTCATTAACCTTTCCAAAGATACGACTCCTTGATCCCACCGCTCACAAATGCCCGGCACAAGTGTCGCATCCTGGCACACGAGTATAACACCATGCCGCCAAACCTCGGGACAGCAGAAGAAATCGCCGCCAAGCGCTTCGACATTCTCAAGCGCTGGCTTGGTTTCGTGGGCGAGGGCGTCTTCATTGAACCACCGTTTACGCCAGACTACGGCTGCAACATGATCATCGGGAAAAGCTCGTACATGAATTTTGGCTTCACCGTCTTGGATACGAGCCTAGTCATCATCGGCGAGCGGGTCATGCTCGGCCCCAACGTACACATCTACAGCGCGGGGCACGACACCAGCGTTCTGTCGCGGGTGAAATGTATCGAATTTGGCCATCTGGTGCGCATTGAGGATGACTGTTGGATTGGGGGAAACGTCACGATACTCGCCGGAGTCACCATAGGGCGAGGATGTACAGTCGGTGCCGGCTCCGTCGTATCGCGAAGCTTGCCGCCTTACACAGTAGCCATCGGCTCGCCGGCAAAAGTGGTCAAGAAGCTGCCGACGCTGGAGGAAGAGTTGGCTGATCCCAAGAACCCATACCACCGGTTTCCGGATCGGTCGTGAGCTTTAATTTTGCGCGACGACGGGGGCGTTGTCATGTCCGCCCGGTCGTGACATCCTTGTCGCAGAGACGGCGATAAGCAGATCCCGATCGTGGGGAAAGTCGAGCTAAGAAGCCTCGGTTGTGCAGGGAAGAGCATCGAGGTTTCATAAATTTTTTTGAGACGCGTGGGGATGCTCTGTACGACTAAGCAAGCCACTGTGGCGCCAAGGGCAAGGAGGAGGATGCCACGATGTTAGGTCATGAAAATGCACATAAATGTTTCGATCCGCCTGTCTGGCTGGAACTTGTGCCTCTTTTCCACATGTGACTGAAGTCAATAGCTCTTTTATGGGCACCCACATGAATAGCTAATAGCAGTGTCTGCCCCACGATGTTTGAAATCGCCATCAAAACCCTGACCCCAGACCATGCACCTAACTTTCATTGCCTGTTCCGCATGTGTCCCACTGCAATGGATGCCGAGTACCTCGTAAGAAACAATGCCCACTGATCCAGCGTAGCAGATCCGCGCCAGCGCCAGGAACACCACGAGGCCACGAGCCCAGGCCCGTGGCGGCTGCATGACAGCTGAGCGCTAGTCGCGATCTATGGGCCCGGCTAGCCCTCAGCTGTTCCTACTGAAGCGAGGCTATCCCGATCGGACGCATTATCGAGAGGCTAACCGTTTCTGGTTCCACGATCGCTTCATTTGTTCGTAAAGAGCTCTGTAACGGTCTAGATCAGGGTCGCAGCACCCGAGCTTGTGGTAGAAACTCGACCATTGACAATCCAGTGCTCGATCAGCTGGATGTGAGAGGACCACGGTCACGGACACGCCGATGACCACAAAGACTCCCTGCAAGAGTTAGACCTGGCTATAAGTCCAATGCTGTCGCTGCATATTGCTGTCGGACATTTTAGCCACATGCCACCTTTGATTCATTATTAACAATACAGAAAGCACACAACGCCACCATGAAAACAACGACAACAACCAATATCGCTGTCGCAGCTCTCCTCGCCGGGCCGGGTGTCTTGGCCACTGCCGTTGCCGGAGCTTGCAACCACAACAATTGTCTTCGAGGTGAATACTTTTCAATCATACAAGGAGCTCTTGTCACTGACTCCGTGTCCAGCCGTGATTGCCAGCGCGTTTACGACTAGGAACGGCAAGGCCGACTGCAGCACCTATCTTCGAGTGACTGAGACGCCAGCGACGAGCACCTTCACGGAAACCGTGACGCCTACAGTGACCGCCGATGCTGTGACCGTCACTACAACAGTCGAAGCCGGGTCGGTCTTCGTTCCCCGAGATGGTCATGCTGTAGATATCGTAGCAAACTATCCCCGGGAGCTCCAGGCTGAGAGGCGTCAGGCGCAAGCAGGCGGCACAACTTTCCCTGCGTACGCGTCCGCCTGCACATCTTTTGCCAAGTATTCCAGCGCCTGCTCATGCGTTGGCGTCTCACCAGAGACCATCACTGCGGTTGCTCCTTCCACGACGGTGACTGAGGCTCAATACACGACGCTGGTGCCTACCGAGACTGCTACCGTCATCAACATTGCCCGTAACGGCGGCTTCGAGACCAAAAGGCTGCCCCCCTGGACCATCACCAAGGGCCAGTGGTACGTTTCTGGCAGCATCACCGATGGCGGCAAGGCGTCAAACTATCGGATGCTGAGCAAGCAGCTCAACAATAACGACCTGTTTGAGGTATGGCAGACGCTCTACGGCGAGGCAGGGACGACGTACCAGTGCAGCTACGACTGGAAGTTTTCGCATTACTACGAGACCGAGTACAATGATGGTAACACCTACGTGCCGTACATCCACGGCTATGTCAACAACGATATCACCACGAACGATCGGCCTAGTCCAGGCTCTCTGGATGTCTGGCAAACGACAACATTTACCTTCACGTCGAGCGGGGAGGACATCTGGTGGTTCGACTGCGCTAGTCCACAGGCGAGGGGCAACAAGCCCGGTCAGGGCCCGAACTTTGTGTCACTCGACAATTTCGCTTGTGTTGCTGCGTAACATGTAGCTTAGATTCTACTTGATAAGACAAATAACATACCTCTGACTACCTGTTGAGGTATTTGAACAAGACCTGCTCATAACATCCTGATACATGACGCGGCATTCTGTTGGCTTCTAGTTGTATAACTTCACATGTATTCTATTCGTGTTTTCGTGGTTCTGGCGCGACTTCTTGCTTTTCAAAGTCAAGCCACATCTTACAGTACTCTTTTCTGCGAATGCCATTTGATACCGCTGATATCCTGAAGCCTGTGTTATCCGACTCACAATCTACCCATAACCCGATATAACCCACCCTAACTGTCTTGATATTCGTTCAGTTCACATCCACCGAAGTACCCGAATCAGACTTGAACCAGCCAGCTTTGGCAATGCTGGCGTGAGCTGCAGGTCATGTTGCGGATCTTTGAGATGCCATCCATCCTGCAGCCCTTGTCAATACCTTTCTGCTCCTGTTTCCGAGACTGAGCTGCATCTTATCAAAAGGATTCGAGTTTGGCATCGGTGCTCTGAATCACCGACGATGAGAAAGAAAGCTTGATTGGAGCAGGTTTCACTTTTTCGACATCACAGAGGCCACGCTTGAGGCGGTCGACACCCAGAGCAAATCGCGCAAAGAGCTGTGTGCGCGCAACATACAAAACCCAACCATTGACTACCCTGCAGAAGTCTTGAACTATCGATGAGCCAAATACCTGATGCCTCGAGTTGACACATCTAGGCATAAGGCCTGGCTCAAGGGGGTGCCCGATTGTGAGCCGCTTATCGAGGGGACAGCACCATGATATCTCTGTGCAGCATGTGGTCCGCCACTACCGTTCCGTCAGCGGTACCATCGAGGCGCACCAGATATCAAACCTCGCCAAGGAACAGTCGGAGCCGATCCCCCCGGGTCGAGGTGATTAAGTTCATTCATGCGGTCTCTATTCGGTCCACGACTTTTGTCAAGATCCTTGGTAAGACGGACGAGCTCGGTCGGTTCCACTGAGTATGCGAGCCCGGCCCCGCTGAGATCTTCCGTCGTCATCATCGGTGCTTACATTGACTCAGTCGCTGATGACGGCCCCGGCAGCCGTGTCCCCGGCGCTGACGACAATGGCTCGGGTGCCGCCATCTTCGCCAACAACGAGGCCAAGCGGAGGTCGGTGCCCGGCTTTTACAACCAGTAAATGGCCGGTAATTTGTCCAGTGGCAAAACTCCATTTTCATGGATCACGTTGACCTGGCTTTAACGGCATACACGCGTTTGGTGCCTGGGGAGTACACTTGTGAAACGACGGAGGATATGTGCGGGTACACGTGCTCTGACTGTGGCCCTGCGTTCGCGATGCTGGTGGGGTGAAGCAGTAGTCGCTGACTGGTGCACCTACCGTCCATGTGTGTGATGAAGTCATCAAGAGGTCAAGTTCCTGCTTGGATCTACATCAGGAGGGATGCAGGTTTGACTCGGTTGTCGAGGCTGATTCTCATGACGCTGACTCGTGAACACCCACGAGACGATCGTGTTCAATGTCATCCACTTCCACTGCGTCTTCGCCGTAGCGTTCCTCGCCGAGGCATGGTTCTGAAAGACCCGACGACACGTGAATTGACGCTTCTTCAGTGCACGTAGCTAACATTGAACCCGAAGGTTCGACACAGCACGTCTGTCCCCTAGCGCGTTCCTGTGACGATTGAGTGGTGTCGTTTGCTTCAGGCGATGTTTCGGCGTACCGGGCAAGCTTAGCCGCTACCACGAACCAGCTCTCCACCTGTTCCGGGTGTCATTTCGCGACATTCCGACGAGATCCGGAGAGGCCGTCTGAAAAGCACCAGCTTCCATGCCCAAGTCATGATTTCGTAGTTCCAAGCCTTTGATCCTCGTCTCATAATTTCGTCAGTAGCAAGCTTTTTCTCATCATCGCATACCACCTCGTTGAGCGTCTCATTGTTGACTCATCGTCATGGCCTCTATTCAAGGCAAAGTCATCGCCATAACCGGCGCTGCATCAGGCATCGGCCGCGCCACCGCATCTCATCTCGCCTCCCTGGGTGCTCGCCTATCACTCGCCGACGCCAACGCCTCGTTGCTTGAGGAAGTCAAGACCGAGCTGGCAGCCGCGAACGGCCCAGAAAACGTCCTCGTGAAACAAGTCGACGTCCGGGACAGGGCCACCGTGGAGGCATGGATTAAAGAGACGGTAGAGAAGTTCGGCCAGCTTGACGGCGCGGCGAACCTGGCGGGCGTGATCGGGAAGCAGCAGAATGTCGCCTCAATTGCCGAAATTGATGATGACGACTGGGACTTTGTCATGGGCGTCAACGTCAAGGGAGTGCTAAATGCCTTGCGAGCGCAGATTCCGGTGCTGAAAGATGGCGCGTCGGTGGTGAACGCCGCATCGGTCGCGGGCCTCATTGGCTTGCCGAACAGCGCAGCTTATGTGGCGAGCAAGCATGGTGTCGTGGGGTTGACGAAGACAGCGGCCAAGGAACTAGGGTCACGGCATGTGCGGGTCAACGCGATTGCTCCGTGAGTGTCGACATGGATGCCATGTATCAAGACAGGTGCTGACCTTTGACAGTGGTCCGATCGAGACGCCTCTTCTGAAGACAGCGGCGCAGAGGCTAGGGGAGAAGCCTACGGCCTATTCTATGGCTCTGCCGAGACAGGGCCAACCGAGCGAAGTGGCGGCACTCATCGTGTTCCTGCTCGGGGATGAAGCCAAGTTCATCACTGGCTCAACTTACCAGGTTGATGGCGGTTTGGTGTGTTAGGCAAGAATGGCTCTCGGTATCGACTGGTCTCGCCTGATCGGGAAGTCGGATCAATAACTGTGCGGATGACTATCAGGTCAGTTGTGTCCGTCGTCAAAACGACTTTGTAGTGGTAAAATAAAACTGCTGTAAACAGGCGACCACAGGTAAGGTTTGAGGTGTGGTTCATGGAAGTCGATCCCCCAACCAGTTTACCCCACCAACGACATGTATGGCAAGTGGTATGACCAACGATGCCAATCTTGCCCCAACTCTGAAGCCTTGCTTCAAGTCTAGCTACAATTGAACTTTCAATGTGTTTGTAGGCACACCACGTTCTTTCAGAGGATCCTCCATGTGTCAAGCAGGCTGACCCCAAGTGTTGATATACGGCATAGCGTCAGCTGATGATATGCTATTCGACTCAAGGGCTTGTCGGTGCTTGGTAGGGCAGGATATCTGTGCCGTCGGTTCGACTTTGCGCGTGGAGAAAACGGTCGACTCGCGGGGCTCCGAGGGAATGACTGTAGGCAAATCTCGTCAGATGTCGCTGGCAAGTAACGACTGTCGGACACGTCTTCCGTGGGGTCGCTTCAAGTCGTACTCGAATCCAGATGATTATCGGCACAGGCAGACTACCATGTCCATGGCGTCTCTTCTTCTGGGATGCAAGAGAACCGTACTGTCGTAGCTGGATGGTCTGAATGCTTTGTGCAGCCAAGGTACAGTTGAGCTCGCAACCAGGGGAGTTTCGGGCTGGATAGCGGGTAAGGAACGTCAAAGAATGTCGACGACAGGTTTTCAATGGTATTGTGTAAGCTGCTCGCTTGTAGCAGGCTTGTTGTTCAAGGCAAGCCCGGGGCCATCAGACGGCAAGGTTGGTATCAGACCTGACGGGAGTCCAGACAGGCAAGCCGCTTCATATACCACCGAAGGTCCTCTGCGCCCGCACACACGTGAAATGCAGCGAAGACGGTGAATCCAGAAAAACGGGCAACGGGCAGCTCGAACGCCCGCAGAGCCTTACGAACCCAAGTTGCGAGTCGCAGCGCGAAGAGGCAAGGGCAAGCTCAAGCCTTCGCCAAGGTAGGGATGGGAGGGTGAACGCCCGCTGAGACGCAGGCCTGCGGAACAGGAGCCGGGTTGAAGGGCTATAGGAGGGAGACCTACGACCTCTAAGGTGATGAGGCCCGGCAGATGAGCGTTGCGGGCGCTGAGAAGCAGGGACGCAAGGAACAGGCGATGTCGTGCCGATCGTGCAGCCTCATGCCTGCCGACCATTGACTTCGAATGGTAGCATCGGGTGTGAGACGGATGTCATATGTGGATGTGCAACTCTGCGCAAGACAAATTGCTTTCGAAGTCTGGCGATTCCTCAGGGCGATGACCCGTGCCTGCCCTGAAGTCCGGCTAGACACGGGGGGTCCGTTTGACCCCGAATTCGAGGTGCCTGAGAGGCGTTCGGCTTGGCAATTCCGAGTTGAAGCGTATCATTGAGAGGTGCATTTTCCCTATCTTCGGATGCTTTGTTGGCATCGGGGTGGTGTGATCCCGACCGCTAGAGGCTTGTCATTGCCGAGCGCGGTATCTTGATATCGGCATGACGTTTTTCGTAATCGATTCAGCGTTGATGTTGGCATTCCTCACCAGCGGCGATTACCCTTTCTGTTGACTGCTTGTTATCGGTACTGAGGCCAGTGATAGACGCCATGAATGGTAACAAGTTGCTACGGCGGCTGGGCGCTTGGCGGCTGCGAATGTTAGCAAAGCGCAAGACACATCGAGGACCGTCGATCTCGCTGGTCGCTGAAGCGTTGATCTGGGGCTCAGCGCCGGAAATCTGGAGCTGATCTGCGAGCTGATGCCCCCCTTTCGTTCTCGCGGCAGGGATCCGAGACCCTGGGGTGTGGTTCACGTCTCCGAATGTTGTCGAGGTGGATCGTCGACGTCAAGGCGTAGGGAGAGAGTGGAGGGCCGGGGGAAGCCTGGCAGGGATCCCCTTATCTCGCCAAGGCTGCGCTACAGTGATGGGTCCACTTTGCCGAGAGATAAGAGTAGACCCAATGAGAGACGTCAATCCTCGGACCCCATTCGATTCAAGGAACGTCGATGAACGGGACTTCAAGCTTCGACATGAGAAGGCTGGTCGGTCGGCCCTGGGATCGACAAAAGAAAGACGGCGTATAACGCGTCTCTTGGCTGTCAAAATATCGCAGTCTGATTCAGACGGTGGCGGCACCAGATGGGGGGAACTGGCGTGTGCACAAATCGGGCTGGTGGTAGGTACTTGCTGTGCCAGGCGTTTCCCTGGGTGCCCGCTTCCTGCTTACTGCTGGATCAAGCATCTTCATTCGCTTAGGTTCCAAGCCGGCTCCTGCAGGCAAATGCGCAGGCGCAAACGCAGGTGACAAGAGGACGGTGGATGGACCTCCCCTTGACACTTTTCGCTGGGCCGCGCACACCTCCTCCATTGGTTCCGGCGCCACGGCGTCGCAGCAGATAAGGAGAAAGGAGTGAGATGGGACCACTCAGATTTTCTCGTAAGGACTTCGCTGAGACTCTGCTCCCATTCGGCGGTTGGGCTTGAGATGGTGGTGATCTTGCACCCGCTCGCTGTCTGATACCGCCGTCTGTCGTGGCTTTGCCAATGCAACGGTCCCGCGATGGTGTTACTCGCGAAGCTTGGTAGCTTGGCCGTGGTGATGGTGGACCGGTCAAGCTCGGGAATGAAGGAAGATTGCCGTCGGTTTAGGAATTAGAATTATCGACATCAGTCTTATCTATTGGCGGAGCTTCTCAAGCAGACTGGCGCCATGCCCTGACGGCTGATGCCATGATAATGGGGACGCTTCGATTGGTGGTTCACCGGATCGCAGACCGAGAGGTGTGCGTACTGACCGAGGGATCAGCCACATGTTGGGTGGAGTTTGTCGATTATTCCTACCGGGCAGGCGGAAAAGACTGTGAGAGCCTGCGGCCGAGGTGTAGGCGGATGGTTGCTTTTGTCGCTCTCGCAGCGGCAGACACTTTCGCAGGGTCCTACTAGTCGTACAGCGGCGGCCACAGTGTCACCGTCATCACCATAGGGTTCTGGCAAGGCGTCGGTGGCCTCCCGCCCGACACACAGGTGGGTGCCTGAAGACAGCGCCAGCTTCCATCCGCGGCAGCTGAGTCTCTCTTCGTGGTGATTGGGCCGCTGTCAGAGTTTACTGATTACTCGTGCCAGATTTATTGCCGAATGGCCAGCTTGATGCCGAGGAGATGGATGACAGTCAAGCAATGTCAGGTCGTGCCAGTGCTTCGACCTCGGTGTGCACCAGCCACAAGCGCGACGCGCCAAGCACGTGCCCCCCATGCCGTCCACTTTGGGATGTGTCCCTTATCAGCCCCACACTTTCTCCAGGGGTGGACATCGCCTTGTTCCCCCGGCATGGCGTGGGACGACTGGCCATCCACATGAACACCACCCATCGAAGCTTCAATACACCAAGGCCGCCTTGTCTCATCACCGCTTCTGTATCGCAGCCTAGCCATCCAGAAGCAGAAACACGGCGCTCTTAGCTCGCCCCGATCCCAATCCCGACATCTTGGCACCCGGGCGCTGAACCAACACGGAACCACGTCCTCGACGCCAGCATCTTGAGAACACGCCCTTCCTGGCTGGTCTCGTCACACGCGCGCCCACTCAAACACCATGCTATCGTCCCCATGCTCCCAAGCCGCCATCCCATGCCCAGACCACCCCGGCCGGTCAGATATTGACCCTTGCTGATCGGGACAGGGGGGCACTCCTTGACCGTGGTACCTCCACCGGTATCTGGTATCTTGACTGTCTATCTGCAGTCTGTTGGTACGGGGTACGGATCCGATACCAAATCATGCCGCAGTCACGGAGATCATGCTCCCTTTCTGCAGTTGTTATTTAGCCCGTCCTACCCCCGGCCCTGCTGCCTCACTTTCCTCCCCTCATCCCTCTACAGTCGTCGGTCGGCAGCCCCTTCTCTCCTTTGCTTGAAGAGTGTCCCGGAGACATCACTAAACAGAGCCCATTGGCTTCGAACCGATCGTAACAGCACCAACGCGATTCCGCCGCCGCCATGTCTGCTGGTCTTTACACCGAGCCGTACAACGGCACCGAGGGGTCGGCTGATGACGGCTACTCCGCCGGCGTCGAGAACCTGAACATCTTTTACGAGGCGAGTCAATCGATGGGTGTTCCCCCAATTCAGCTGGCGTCAGACTAATGTTCTGATCATCCAGTCTGGCGACATTGCCTGGATGTGCACCTCCTCCGCCCTCGTCCTTCTCATGATCCCCGGTGTGGGCTTCTTCTACGCCGGCCTCGCCCGCCGCAAGTCGGCACTCTCGCTCATGCTCATGATCATGCTAGCGCATAGTGTGGCGACGGTACAATGGTTCTTCTGGGGATACTCCTTGACCTTCTCTCAAACCGGCAACGCTTTCCTCGGTAACATGGACTACATCGGCTTCCGCAACGTTGTTGCCCAGCCCGTCGGCGCCATCCCCGAGATCATGTTCGCCATCTACCAAGGTCTTTTCGCCGCCATTACGTGAGTCCTCCTGTATTTTGTGTCTCCGGCATATGCTAACAAGCCATTAGCCCGGCTATCGCCATCGGTGCCATCGCTGATCGTGGTCGCATCCTCCCTGCCATGGTCTTCGTTTTCATCTGGGCCACTGTTGTTTACGACCCCATCGCCTACTGGACCTGGAACGCCAACGGCTGGCTCCTCGAGCTAGGCTCCCTCGACTTCGCCGGTGGCACTCCCGTCCACATCAACTCCGGTGTCGCCGCCGTTGCCTACTCCCTCATGCTCGGAAAGCGCTCAGGCTATGACCGCCTTCACGGCCTTCCCTACAGGCCCCACAACGTCACCAACGTCCTGCTCGGTACTGTCTTCCTCTGGGTTGGCTGGTTCGGATTCAACGGTGGCTCCACTCTCGCATCCAACATCCGCACTCCCATGGTCCTGTTCATCACCAACCTGACCGCCTGTATCTCCGGCCTGACCTGGGTCCTGCTCGACTACCGTCTTGAGAAGAAGTGGTCTACGATTGGTTTCTGCTCTGGCGCCATCTCTGGCCTCGTCGTCATTACTCCCGCTGCTGGCTACGTCCCCGTGTGGTCTGCCCCTATCTTTGGCATCGTCGGTGGCATTGCCTGCAACTTCGCCACCAAGCTTAAGTTCCTCGTTGGCATTGACGAGGCTCTCGATGTGTTTGCTGTCCACGGTGCCGGCGGCATTGTCGGCAACCTCCTGACCGGCATCTTCGCCGCGTGAGTCGCACCATATCCAACTGCTCACAATGTTTTGCTAACCCCTTTGCAGTGACTACATGGCGGCTCTTGACGGCGCCACCGAGATCCCAGGCGGCTGGATCCAGCAGAACTACGCCCAGTTCGGCTACCAGCTCGCCGGCACCGTCGCTGGTATCGCCTGGTGCTTCGTCCTCACGTGCCTCATCTGTTTCGTCATGAACCTTATTCCCGGCCTTAGCCTCCGCGTCACCATCGACGAGGAGGAGCTTGGCCTCGATGACGTCCAGTGCGGCGAGTTCGCCTACGACTACGTTGAGGTCACTCGCCATGTATCGGACATTCTGACCGGCCAGGACCCCAACGCTGGCCTGGCTGGCACATCCGCGCACAGCTCGGAGCCCGAGAAGGCTGCTCCTGCCGCTGCTGCCTGACTGGGTGAGCGCATGTGAGGCGGGAAACTGCCCTATACTCGTGTGAACAGGGGATGACGGATTGGTGATGGACATCTCTACCACGTAATTTTACTTCAGTTTCGCTTTGATACCACTTATCGTTCGTTAAGAAACGGTCGCAAGAGAGTTTAGCGATCAATAGAACCACATCTCGATATGTCTTCTGCTTTTACGGTCGTTTTCTTGAAATTTAATCTTTGACATGAGCTGCTCCACTTAGACGAGAGATGCGATTCGGATGAACCACATCTCGAGCACCAACCTGTCCCTGGCTACCGGTCTCACTTGAGTCCTGAACTTGTTTCTGAGAGAATCAATGTTCTGCTATATTACGTGCTATTGAAAGTTGCGTTCTTTTCGAACCTAGCCATCAACCCACAACATCGAAGGTTGGCGCTGTTATGTGTGCTTGTTGGCACCCTGTCAAGCTGCCGCCGCCGACCTCACGTTTTCATCTTCGTCGAGTAGTGACCTGCATCTAAGATTGCATTGGTTGGCATTGCTGAACAGGGTGGCATAGGCGTTGTAATTGCTGCTGGGGCGCACATGTGCCGCGAGGTCGGGGTGAAAGTAGCTGACGGGGTTCTTTGTCTTTGTCAGTCTCTCGTGGGCGTTCTACCAGAGCATAACCATCATTTCGACTTTCTAGAATCGAAGCGCCTGCCCTTAATGACCTCAGAGGTCACCGCCTGATTCGTGGCACCATTGCAACTGTCGATGGCGCTGCGAAGGTCGCCTACAAGTTTGGCTACCTGCCCCCTCTCAGAGGTGGCCCAGGCCTGGAGGGCCTGCAAATTGTCGTCGAGGTCCTCGATCTTCTCAACTAGCTTCATGACATAGATTCTGCATCCCACGGCCGTCTCTTCATGTTGTAGCTTCAGATTCTGAAGGTCATTCTCAGTCGTGGCAGTTCTGACCTCGTGGGCGGAAAATGCCTCGACGAGCAAGGTCCGCAAATTTTCGATCTCGCTGCGCAGGCCGGCCACCACATCAGGGTGGCCACTGGTAGTTGCCGACACACCTGGGTTGGCACCGTCGATGAGTACTCGTTGCTTTTTCACGGCTCTTGGGTTGTCGGCCGGCTCGGCTGTGCGCTTCTGAGGTTGGCGCTGCATTTGGCCATCAGTGTCGGGGCCCTGGCTTCGCAGTATCTCGACTACTTTAGCATCAGCCGTGACCTCCCGCTTCACATGTGCGGTTGCAGCATATGAGTCGTTGGCAAAACTCTTATCTTCTTCCTCGGTGTGAACACTTTTGACATCATGGACAGAGTCAGAGTCAGGGCCGGCGCCAGAGCTGGAATCCAAGTTGGAGCCCTCCATGTCTTCGTTGGAGCTCTTCATATTCTCGTCCCAGAACTTGGAATCTTCGCGGTTCTTCCCCATGTTGTTCATCTTGTCAGGATGTGTTCTGTCGGGGTGTCAACGCTCCTCGTTGTCAGATGCATGGAGCCGTCATGGCCCCCTCGACCTTACCTGAGGGTGGATGGTCTGTCTGCTTCAGGGCACTGTCGTCGCGATCTCGAACTCAAATGTAATGTGTTGTTGAGGGGAGGTTTCTGAGTAGAGGCCAAGGAATGAAGTGCGAAAGGAGCGCGGCGCTACCTGTGTTGACAAATTCGCGCCTTCCGCAAGTCATGAGAGCTCTCAGAAATATTCATTTTACAAGGTACCTACCTAGCTTAGGTACCTACCTTACATGATCCGCAAGAAGTAGAGATGGCGCTGCCTCTGCGCCTTGCTGCCTGGTTACTGCGGGCACACTCCATAATCCAAGAACCGAGTGATGATCTACCAGGAGTACTTGCCAGGAATATTAGATTTGCTAATACACGTGCCTTTGTAGGCTCACAATCTTTCCTCCTCGTGTGTTGTAAGCCGGTCGAAGTAGTAACATACCTCTGGCAGACGCCCCTGTCGTGAGGGGGTCAAGCCAGCGGGCAACCCAAGAAGTCCCAGAAGTGGTGAGAAACCGATTATCTCTCTGTCTGAAGGACCGGATACTCTAAAAACAGTGCCCAGAACTGGATGCTGTGACTGTGCCGTTTGTCTTGAAGAAAGACTCGCGCTCAGGGCTCATTATTGAGGACATGGGCCATATTTGTCGAGACTGTGCGGTCAGTAATGCTGGTAACTTCACCTCGCGCATCAACTTGATAGCGGGCCTCCATCAGGATCTTACCAGCGACGTTCCTAAGGTCATGCTCTTGGCCGTTCGCGGATGCGCTTTGCGCGCTTCGGACCTTCCGTTCCAAATAAGAGTTCACTCAAAGATTTCCACCTCCCCTCAGTGGCAGAAATGAAATGTTGATGCGTGCCTGATCCGTCGCGTCCAAGGGGGCTTTCAGGCCGGCATACCAGGCTGGAGGAGGCATGGCTCCGGCATCAAACCCACAGTCACCGCAACAGGACGCGCACTGCCACAACTGCCACGAGAGAACAACCCCGCTACTTCTCGTTGGGTATTTGGACACCTCGAGATTGGTCCGGCCTACAGGGACAGCCTCGGATGGATGTGCAACCTGTGTCCGCACAAATCCCAGCCCAACACACTTCGTGAGACTTTCATCCATCACATAAAGGGTGTCCATCGTGTCTGCCCAGATGCTGAAAGCTGCAGGTGGTGGCTTTTTAATCACCTACCGAGTAGTGATCACTACGTCTCGGGCACCTCTAGTTTTCTTTCTCACTTGATTTTCTACTTCAGATGTTTGAGCATGTCACCATAGACAAGATGGAACGTACGAGCCCGCGCAGCACATGACGCCCCGGCGGCGAGCCACACCAGCAACCTAAGTCAGAGGCAGAATACGAACAGTGTCGATGCTGGCTAAGAGGGATAATGAAGCGGGTGATGAGACTGTGGGGGCTCGATTTTAGGGTTTTGTAATTTTGTGCTTCCCTGTCAGGTATTGGGGTACATGATCACTACTCGCAGCGACTACGACAAAGAAGATGAGCACTCCGAGCCAGAAGATTAGTGACGATTTCTTGAATGATCTCGGAATTCAACCAAGGCCACAAGCCTCACATGCTGCCTCAGCGAGTCTGAATACCAGCGCAGTACGGTTTTCCCTCCAGGGCAACTCGTCTTCGGCCCCATCAACAGAGCAATTGGCGACCCAAGCGAAAGATCGGTGACCCAAACGAATAACAAACCGGGCTGGCTTGTCCTCAAATAACACACTATATTTGAAAGTGCCAGGACGGCAAAATCGGACCTGATGAGCCGGCCACCGACCAGGCAGACCGCAAGGGCACCTTCAAATGCATATATTTCACTGAGAACATCTTTCCAATAACGGGGGGCATTGGCAACGAAAAGCTTCATTATTGAATAAGCCTTCCATGTACCCAGCCGTTGTCGCACCACCTTTCCTCATGCTGACTGGACCCACAACTTGAGAGCCCTCAAGCATCAACAGAAAGCAATCGCCCAAAAAATCACAGCCTTTCTGTGCGTTCTCCCTGTCTGCACATTACAAATGGACACGAGTTGACCTGGTGTCAAGGGTTGATACCAGTACAATTGTAAGTTAGCGCTTTCGGTGAGCTCGGTGAGAGATAAGGAGACCGATCCTTATCTCTCCACTAAAAAGTTTCCCATCTAAATCTTCTCCCCGCCTCGCCATCCTCAATTGCAGCACATCTCACGACACTGCTCTGCCCGCGCCAGTTTGCTCCACGCCTTGAACCAGCTTCCTCGAACCGAATCGCCCTCTACCTACTCCCGAAATCCTCCATCACACCACACATAATGGCACCCTCCGCCAAGAACCTCGCGGGAACCTCGCGCCCGCACGCTCACGCCAAAGCCCGCAAGGCCAAGACCCAGCAGGCGCGCGTCGCTCTCGCCAACGCAAACCGTGTCGCCAAGCGCGATGTCAGGCGCGGCGCTCGCCCGGGCCTGCTCCCGAACAGCGGACCTCAGGCCGCGCTGAGCCGCAAGAAGGCTCGCAAGATGGAGAAGGCGCTGGCGCACGCGGCCAAGAGGCGAGAGGAGCAAGGGGAAGATGAGGCGACTGACCAAGAAGAGGCGGACGAGGAGGAGGCGGATGAAGAGGAAGACAAGGCCGAGGCTGTGGCTGAGGTCGAGATGAAGGGTGCGTTCACCCTTACACCACATGACGCGGTCCTTGCTAACAAAACGCCGTAGACGCTGTCGAGACCAAGAAAAACAAGAAGACCAAGAAGGGCAAGAAGGCTGCTGCGACAGCAACGGACATGGAGATCGACGCCATTGCCTGAGCAGCTCTCAGGCCAGCGAGGGAGCTTGCTGCGAGGATGGAGCTACTTACGGCTCAGGGCAGCGCATACTTGGGCCCGAGGCTGCTCCACGACCATCATGAGGTACGTCCTTCAATATCGTGTCGAGTTCTCCGCTAACAGACAGTTCAGTTACGATACATAGATTCGGTCCGTCAGGAACCTTGAGAACACCAAATATAGCCGTATTGGTGGCAGCATCAATGACAACGAAGCGGCAAGTGTATTGGCCCACCAGAAGGCTTGGGGCTCGGACGAGGCAGAAGAAGGCAGAAGAAGACCACATGTACGAGGAACCCTTGGGCTGCCGTAACCCAGGGGTCATACGAGGACAAGAACTACGCCATACTCTCCAAGCAGAAATGGCTACCGAGGTCTCTGTGGCTTGAGGGTAAAGGCTCTGTTTAGTGGCGTCGCATGCACTGGGATCAATTCGCATGAACACTACATAGGTAGTCATGTACGACTTGTGAATGCTCCTCGAACGAGAATCCAAGCTTGAAGCACAGCCGCAAGTTTGCACTACGCTACCATGTTTGGATGACAAGCGACATACGGGATGGACAAGCTACATCAGCCCTATGGATCAGTCGTCACGATGGTGAGAATAACGCGATCCCGCCCTACATCCGGTGCCCTAGGCCGTTCCAATTCCTCGGGACAAACCAGCGGCCCATGCCATGCTCGACAAGGAGAGACAGTGCAGTACAACAGCACTCATCCTTGTTCTAGACCTCTTGTACGGTCTCACCAGAAGCGAGCAAGGTGGCACCACGCTAGCTCGGCGCCAGAGCATCCTCGGATTGTCGAGACCGTGATGAAGATGTGTACCTGGTGATCCATCCAATTGAGTGTCTTGAAGCATGCTGGGATCTTATCTCTGTCGCATGATATCGGCTAACGAGCTCCGAGCATTCAGGGGAGACAGTGACATGGTAGCTCCGAAGGCTTATCGAGGAGCTGGGCAGGGGAAATGAGGTTCCCAAGTTCAAGGTCGAGGCTCAAAAACGCCCACCGAGGCCACCAACAAAGGGCTTAGAATTGTTGGAGTGCTGAAAGCTGCGTTTCATCCCAAGGCATCATGTTAGATACTCGAACAGAGTAGATCCTACTGGTTTTCATCCATCTGTTTGTTTTCGGCGGCGGACCTTTGTCGAGTGGCCACCCGTTGAACACGCTATCGATTCTTGGCCGCCACGGGCCCCTGCAGAGATGGGGAAGATTAACGACCTGCCCGAAGCGGCACTTGATCCCCGCATCCCAGGGCCAGGACACGCGGGCGCGGGGCAGATTGCAGGCCGGGACGCGACCTGGTCTGAGACCCGCAAGCCAATTCCACGATGCGCGCATTCTGCATTCTGCCCAGCAGGGGAGTCGGCGGTTCGCTAAAGCCTCCTCCTGCGTTGTAGCTATCGAGCTGCCCGAAACAGAACACCGCCAGGCACGGTGACGCCAGACCCTGTGTCACGGTCGGTAATCAGGCTCAGCCGGCCTGGTCCACCATGTCACAGTCGCAGGCTGGCTCCTCTTCGCCTTCAATTGCGCGTGGTGCGACGCCACGGCCTGCTGCAGATGCCAGCGTGCCAGGCCGAGAGATCGGCGGCGAAATGAACCCTTGGCATGGTTGGCTACCTATCTCGTCCGCGTACGTATAAGTACGACTGATCCGCCTACCACGATGCAAGACCTGCTGCCCTGCCGATCCGTTGATTCGTCCCTCGCCTCTCCGTCTCGTCTCCCCAAACCGCTGCCACCATGAAGACCTTTACCACCGCAGGCGCCATTGCCTCGCTCGCTCTCCTCACCGAGGCCTGCATTCTTCCCGAGGAGCTTGCCGATGGCGGCGAGGCAGTCGTCAAGCGCCAGACCGGCAACACCGGCCTGGCCATCGGCACCGGCAACCGGTTCGCGAACGGCACCGTGCCCCGCGGCCTCGGCACTCAGGCCCCCGGCACCAACCTCGAGACCCTCCTGAACGTCGGGGAGATCACCGCCGCCGTCCAGGCCCTGGTTGACGAGTATGATCTTGAGTCTTTCGTGGCGCCCGTCAAGACATACGAGGGCGCCGAGATCGTCGGTGCCAAGGTGGGTGGCCAGAAGAACTGCTCTTCCAGCTACCACGCCTACTTCAACGGCGCCATTCACGCCCGCGAGCGCGGCTCATCCGATAACATCATCTACTTCATCGCCGATTTGCTGTACGCAAACAAGCACAACACCGGTCTGCAGTACGGTGGGCGCACATACACCAACTGCGATGTTCGCCGTGCCCTCGCCGCCGGCATCGTCTTCACCCCTCTTGTGAGTCCAAGGAGGCGATCATATCTCTTGGTAATGTTGCCGTACTAATTCGACTATTTACAGAGCAACCCCGATGGTGTCGCCTGGGACCAGAGCACGAACACCTGCTGGAGGAAGAACCGCAACCCTGCGGCTGCGACTGCCGGAAACCCGAACTCGATTGGTGTCGACCTGAACCGCAACTTTGATGTTGTGTTTGACTTCATGGAGAAGTTCCACCCCTCCGTCGGTCCCAACGTCGCCTCGACGAACCCCAGCCAGCAGACCTACCAGGGCGCATCCGCCTTCTCCGAGGCCGAGACCCAGGCTGTCAAGTGGGTCATGGACGAGCATGAGAACCTGCGTTGGTACATGGACGTCCACGCCTTCGCTGGTGTTCTGTGAGTAATCAGTTTGAACTTCTATCCCGCTTGGCTTTCTTCGAATGCCCTCTTCCCCAGCCCACTGCAATTGACGGTCCTTTCCCGCCCGTACCGCTTTCATCACATCTCAAGAGCATTGTTCTAACACTTGTACCTCTTCCAGTTTGTACAGCTCGGGCATTGATGAGCTCCAGAGCCGCCACCCAGAGCAGAACTTCTTGAACTCCACGTACGACAACGTGCGTGGTCTGATGCCCGATGACCCTCAGAGCGGTGCCGTTTACGGCGAGTACATCACTAGCAAGGATTGGTCTGACAAGGCTTTCGCTGCTATGCGCTCCGTCAACGCCATGGATGCTGCTACTGGTCGTCACTACGAGGCCATGTCCGCTGCCTACCTGTACCCAACATCGGGTGCCTCTGACGACTACGCGTGGGCCCGCCACTCGATCGACCCGAGCCTCAACAAGCTCCACGGTTACTGCCTCGAGTTCGGCTTTGGTAACTCCGCTGCTAGCTGTCAGTTCTACCCCACCAGC
This sequence comes from Verticillium tricorpus MUCL 9792, assembly GCA_000732205.1. Taxonomy (NCBI): domain Eukaryota; kingdom Fungi; phylum Ascomycota; class Sordariomycetes; order Glomerellales; family Plectosphaerellaceae; genus Verticillium; species Verticillium tricorpus. Next base: position 3,999,894 of record JPET01000004.1, read on the forward strand.
GAGCAGTACCACCAGAATGCTCTCGAGACTGGCGCAGGCTTCATGGAGTTCCTCCTTGCTGCTACAGAAATCGGACTGGGTGATGAGGGCACCTGCTAGGCTTAAAGAGAAGAGGTAGGCTCCGACTGAGCCCTTGGGGTCAAGTTCGTGAGCGGCAACAATCTTCATGTCGGAGTAGTAAAGATTCCCGGTGGTGACCATCGACCGCATCTCGGGGACCGGACGATATCAAGAACCCGCCCCCCAACTCCCCGAGGGGATCAGGTGCAGAAGGGAATGGCGAAGAGGCAAGTCTAGAAGGGCTGTACCATCTAATGTAATCACATTCGAGCAGTGAGCTACCGTGACGGCCCCTCCCTGCCGGTCTTATTGTTTGTCAACTGGTCGTTCTCCTCCACGCCAATTCCTACCAGTGGGGCACAGGACGGCTCGGTATTCATTGCACAGGTTGTGCTGGACAACAGGGTCGTCATAATGCCTCCTTTCTTGGCCCCACACATCGTCCGGTTGGCCAAGCGGTAAGGCGTGTGCTTCACAGATCTCACGATCTCGCACAAGATCGCAGGTTCGAACCCTGCATCGGACACTCAGCTTTTTTCACTCTCATGAGTAGGGCTAGTCATATTCACATGGCAGCATGGCGGATATTGATATGGCTAAACTGAACACGTGGAAATGGAGGAGAAGTATGCCTCTTGGGTCTTCAACCATGCGTATCGCAAGCATTCACTTTTTTTCGCTGAACTTAAGAGTAGACGAAAAGATGGATGTTCTGGGTGCAGCACACTAACAAGCTTCAGATTTACTTCGTTATCCGTTGGCTTGTGGAGAATGTTGCTTGGACTCAGACTCAAGTTCCAAACCGGTGCCATGATTGACGGGCTACCTCTATTGTCTCGCAATCAGTGACGTCCAAGGAACATTCAATCTCCTCTTTAAACCCCATCCTGGCTAGCCTCTATGGCAATGCAATGCGCCCCTCAGATATACCAAGCGTTACCGATGCTTTCAGAGATGCTTCCGGCCAGGGATTTCCAGCCATGATGCCCCGTCCACTTTTCCAAAAGGGCAAGACTGTCGCTTTGGTCCGTCGATATGGTAAGGTGTTGAGGGTTCTCGTAATCAGGAAGAAACTCTCGCTGAGGACGCAGTTTTCGGAGAACTGAGAAAAAGTCATTCCAGTTGGCAGAGTGGCCCCAAGCATGGAGACGCCAATTCTTCGCCTCGGGGTCTATCATGCAGGCGACATGAAGCAAGGCGACGTCTTTGACGTCGATAAAGAAGCCTGCGACGCGTTAGATCATCTCGGATAAAAGGTTAGGCATTTTAAACTTGCCGGCCGGCATCGAATCCAGTGACTTCTTGTCGTTTCTGTAAGCCATCGCCACCCAGATGGCCGGCCCCTGAGTGTGCTTCTCATGGAGAGGCTCTCCGATGATGGCCGATGGGTTGATGACATTGACGGCAAAATGCGGAGAGTTCTCCTCGACGAACTTCCAGACCTCTTTCTCGGATGAGACCTTGCTCGCGGCATACGTGAGGTGACTGTGGTGTGCCTCGTACGGCGGAGGCGCCCAGGCAGCCTCAACAGCAAAGTCATTCCAGGTGTCACGCCCAACCCGGGTGCTGATGCCGGGGCTGAGGAGAGTGGTGGCAACGATGGAGCTGGTGAAAACAATGTTCTTCACCGAAGGCTCTTTCATGGCGGCCTTCAGGATCGACAAAGTACCGGCGACAACTGGAGGGATGACGAGCTCAGGATCCGCGTCGAAACTGGTGATGGCAGCAACGTGAGCAACTGCCGAGATCCCTTTCATGACTTCTTCGAAGGCTCCTTCGGCGCCGAGGTCGGGTACGGCGCGGAGCTCGAAAAGCCCACTGCTGGCGTACGCCTTGAAGGCGTGATCGACAAGCCACGAAGCTTGTTTTACATCTCGGACAGTGCCTCGGACCCTGAAGCCACGCTCGAGTAGCTGTTTGGTGACGTGAGATCCCACGAACCCCGTTGCTCCAGTCACAAGGACCCATGAGCCAACTGGGATACTGATCTTTGGTGCCATTTTATAGAATGAATAGAATGAGAATTTTGGAAGACGTTCTGTGGTGTTTACTCTTGATACAAGGTACTGTGAGCGAGTTCAAGTCGTATTACACTACGGAGGGATGCGGCTCTTATAGTTGTAGCCTTGCGGGAGACGATACCCCCAGATGCTCCGTGGTCACTACAGTGCTCCGTGGCGCCGGACATTGAATGAGACACGAAACTTTTAGCATTTCTGACAAATTCAGATGTCAGTCTTGATTTCATAGATAGTTCACGCAGAACGTGTACACTGTTGCGCGCCGTGTCCGAAATAGGAAGGAACAAGTCTTGGCAATCATGCCACCAAGGGATCTAACGCTACGGAGACCGGAGTGGCACTTGTAATTTTTTATGATCGCTTGCATTCGAAGCTGTGGTCTAACATAATCCGAAGTCTAATTTCCTACATCTTTCTCTTCACAGAGAGCCTCGCCAGTTCTTCGGATTCAAGCCTTCCGATGAAGATCGCTGCGCTAACCGCTGAAGATGCAAACTGTGACAGTGCGCCATATCCACAAGGGCAAGTCCGCTTACGAACTTGTAATACATTCGTTCGAGAACCTCTGTGAGCCCGACACACTGCGGCCCGCCATTGTTCTCGACGATCGCTTGCATGCCTCGGATGTGTAGCTGTGCCGCCGTAACGTCGCCAGAAGCTATCTAGATTTCGAGGGCCTGGGCGTCAGCTTTCTAATCTTTTTGGACGCGAGAACACTGGTGTAGAAAGAGGGCTTCTCACATCGTCGAGTGCCATAGCAATGGACTTGGCAACAGTCAAAGGGCTGATTGCCGAATGCGCACCCATGGCTCTTCGCAAGGACCTCAGGCATTGTCGCTTGTACTCAAGGGATTTTCGAGCAAATAACAGATCATGTTGATGGAGATATGAAATGCTTCGACACGCACCCAAAAGGAGGCCGCTCAGAAGGGCATCGTCGGTGATAGCCAAACCAACCCAGTTTCGTAAAATCGGCCCGTGCTTATCTGTCTGGTCATCGAATGAAGGACAATGAGCGGCGAAAGCTGGAACCACTGTCTGGATGTCTGGCACCTTGTTAGCACGCGGAGGTGCCGATTGTCATGGCGTGGGTTCCGGCTGAGAGTCTTTAGAGTAAGAGCAAAGCTGGGGCCGACGCACAGTAGTAAAGCAAGCGTTGTTCCTCGGAAGACAGCGGCCTCGCCAAAGCCGAAAAGGGGTCCTTATTACCCTGCCCAACTAGCCCTCCAGGTTGCGGCAGGTCCGGGGTGAACAGATCATCCCTTGGTCGACCGTGCGGGGTAGCACTTTCAGGCCGATACGGTGACCTGTTCCTTTGGTTCTCATTGTGATGGAATTCAGTCTGATATCTCTGGATGCGTTTGCGTCTCTCGATAGCATGCGACTGGCGAATGGCATGTGCGTGAGCCGCGCTTTTCGTCTTAGCTGAGACGGGCTCCGCTGGGTTAGAGGTGCGAACGAAGTGGTACGAACGAGGCATGGTACGTTAATTGAGCAAGACGAGGACTTCGTGAAAGAGGAAACTCAGATCCGATGATATGTGCCGCTCCAGGTTCATGACAATAGACGTAATGGTCGTCACCATTGATTAGTGAGCTTGATGGTACAGACCGACATTGCCAAGAACTGTTCCTTCCTTTTCTGGAAAGGCTCGTCCGTATCATATCAGCTTTCATTGAGTGGGGATCAGTCAGCCAATGAGCACCACGGCTGGCCTGGCCCCATGGATTCGAGGTTCGCAATCCTGTGACGGAGGGCGTCAATCAGTCCCTAGCACATTCGATGAATTCTCTTTTGCTTCTGGCTGGAACATTGAAATGATGACCATTCGATTCGGCTGCCACGGCTGGGCCTACAGCGAAAAATTAAGGGGACAACCGCATGAGGATTCCAAGGAAGGCAATGACCAGTAAGTGGACAAGATCTTGGGAGTCCCACCCAACACGATATCTGGACCAATCATGCGCGTGCCAATTGACACGCTGGTCACGGCACGTACCTTGCCCACGCCGGGTGAAGACTCGACAGGCACGATAGGCGCAGAATGTACAGTAGCGCCCAGGCGCGCCGAAGGCTCCGAACAGAGGGCTCCTCCCTCCCTTGCACAGCTCAGCTCGCCGACGCCGTCAATAGGGGAGCAGCGAGATAAACCTTCGTCAACTCTACCCCGTTGCATCACCATCACCATCAGCACCTCGACGCCGCCGCGACACACAATCCGATATCGCCCCACGTCACCATCTCGGCTGATCCCGACAGCTGTCTCGTCAATCGACTGCCGCCGCGGCTCCTGCGACACGATACGACCCAGGGACGGGCCCGCCATCCCGAAACGCCGCCGCCATGACCTCGACAACAAGGCCAACAAGACCTTCGGGCAACACGACTGCAGCCTCGATGCTGCCATCCCGCCGCATACTACACCTCGTCTCCATCATCACATTCCTTCCCATGGCTCTGGGACACGACCATGGCGTGAGCCACATCGCCGAGGGCGAGTCCGTCTCGCAGGAGCCAATTGTAGGGACAAAAATACCCTGCGTCGAGCAGAGACGAACGAAACGCTGACCGTGCAGGACTCGACACTATGGGTGCATATCTTCATCATGATGCTCGCCTTTGGCGTCATCTTTCCCATCGGCATGGTACTGGGTGTATGTAACTTGCCTCCCACTCCTAGAAGCCGTTACTGACAGCGGCATCCCCCTCGCAGATCACCAAGAACCGCTGGCATGTTCCGACACAAGTTCTCGGCACCGTGATTGCCGTTGTTGGGTATTTCATGGGCCATGCCCACGGTGGCCGCGAGTTCATCCACAACAACGTTCACGCCAAGTTCGCGAACCTCCTCATGTTCATCCTCGCCGGCCAGGTCACCCTCGGCGTATACTTGCGGCTTCATCTCGAGAAGGGCATCCACGGACGCATCCGTCGCATCATGCGCCCGGCCCACGGCATCCTCGGCAAAGCCATGCCCGTTATTTCTTGGGTCCAGATCCTGTTCGGCGGCATCACGTCGCTCGGTTTCTGCCAGGGCGATCATGTCGGCCAGTGCGCCGCCCATTTCATCATGGGCTCGGCTTTCATCGCGTACGGCATCCTCCTGACTCTGCTGCTGCTCGTTGGCCAACTATGGCTGCGCAGAACGGGACGGTCGCAAGAGTTCTTCGACAGCGTGGTCATTGCCGCCTGGGGCTGCGTCAACACCTTCACGGAGCATCGCTGGGGTACTGCCTGGGTCAAGAATGACTGGCAGCACACTACCATGGGCATTGTCTGGTGGTGCGCTGGTCTGGCGGGTGTCTGGCTGAGCAAGGATCGTGACGGTAACCCGAAGCGCAATTTCATCCCTGGCTTCGTCTTATTCGTCACCGGTTGGGCTATGTCTGCGCATCCCCAGGAGCTGCACGTCTCCGAGGCCACCCACTCCATGTTTGGAAAGACCCTGATGGCAGTGGGCATCACCCGCATTATCGAGATTGCCTTTGTGCTGAAGGATGCCCCCGGCGTATCGGATGATGGGCGGCAGTACAACAGCTGGCAGCTGCTCCCCGCATTTGTAAGAACTCTTCGATCCCTTCTACAATGGACCCTGCTAATCGGTCAGCTCCTTTTTGCTTCTGGTTTCCTTTTCATGGGTGCCACCGAGGAACAGATGCTGCTCGTCTCCGAGTCGGCCATGGATCACGTCGCTTACATCTTGATCCTCTACTCTTTCGCCTTCCTCATGTTCCTATTCGTTAACATGCTCATTGGACTATACGAGCGCACTTCATCCTCCGAAGGCAAGGTCGTCCTGCCCAACGGCACAACGCACGCGGCGGAGACGCGACAGCTGCGGGATGCCGAGGAATTTGAGCTCGAGGGACTCATGAGCGACGACGACGAGGAGGACCCGAGGAAGAGGACCAGGCGGGGTGACGAGGAGAGAGGGCTCTCTAGCCCGAGCACGATTGGGAGCACTGTCGGAAGCAACAGCGACCGTGTGGCAAGGTGATAGGCCAGAGTAAGAAAATCAGGCTGTATGGATAAGTCGGTGCATTGGGCGGTGTTTTGCTCTTTTGTTCCTGTTAGCAGAGGCATGTATGGTGTGTCCTTGAATGATAACTTCAAGATGCCATGTTCACCTAGCGATTGGAAGGCGACGGTAACACGCTGCTTGCTCGTCGCGCGATGCTCTACAGGAGATCCTTCGATTGTCCCGACCGCCCGCGGCGATTGATAACCCGAACGACGACTAATCCATGTTCCGGATCGCCGCCGCGACTTACCCCGCGATCCCCGGCGCCCCGCCAGCCACGCGGGGTACGTGCGAGCTGCGAGCCGCGATGCCCGCCGCATACAGCGGCAATCGATAGTTCCGAGCTCTATCCTTGCCGGTCTTGATATTAAAACAACATGTCTGCTCTGTCGACGAGCCTGCGACCTGCTCGGATGGTTCTCCTTTGAATCTCTTTCTGCTATGTACGCTCGTCTACAAGTCAGAGTCTGAACATCGACCTCACAAGATACCTACATTGCTGTAACCCGAAGTCTCTTCAGCTTGATATCGGCACAATACCAAAGAAGGAGAAACCCCCGGATTCTGTCAAGACGAGTTGGACCGACCAGTCCTAGATCACCATCTGAGCCTACTGCACCGGACGATTCAACCGCGACATACACGGCCGCCGGCGTCGAACATCAAGATAAATCAGGGGCCCAAGCTGTGGATGACGTCCACACCAAGTAATCCTCATATTCGATATCGCCCCAGGAAACAAGACAGGCTGCCAAGATGCGCAAACCAAACGTACTCCTCTTCTCAAAGACGGCTGGCTTCCGCCACGAATCCATCGAGCCGGCCGTCACGGCCCTCCTCGCCCTCGCAACATCCTCAGCCCTCTTCACCATCACCCATTCGGAAGATGCAGAGGCGACCTTCAACACCTGCTCGCTGGCCGTGTACACCGTCGTTGTCTTCCTGCAGTGCTCGGGTGAGTTCCTGACGCCGCCGCAGCTCGACGCGCTGCAAAAGTTCGTGCGCCGCGGAGGCGGCGTCGTCTCCGTCCACGGCGCGGCGAACGGAATGCCGAATAGTACGTGGTACGGAGAGATGCTGGGGGCGCATTTCGACATGCACCCCGACCCGGAGGCCGGCACGGTCGTGACGGAGGGAGAGCACTTCATCCTGGGGAACGAGACGGGCAGGAAAGAAGACTGGGTGGATGAGTGGTACAACTTCAAGACGCACCCGCGCGACAAGGAAGGGCTGCAGGTCCTCTTGCGCGGGGACACGACGACGTTCAACGGAAGTAAGATGGGCGAGGATCATCCGTTGGCGTGGGCGAGGGAGTTCGACGGTGGGCGGACGTTCTACACGGCATTGGGGCACTTTGACGAGGCCTACGACGACGAGTGGTTCATGGGCATGTTGACAAGGGGTATCCTCTGGGCATCGCGGACTGAAGACGCGCTGGTGGACGCAGAGAACGTAAAGAGTTCAAAGGATCTGCACGCGGATGCTTGATCGCTCGGGTATCTAGACTAAACAAACTCTACAATATAACTGACGCGCACAACATCACTCGGGCCTGAATCGCACCTCCATCCGCGTGTTGAGTACGCTGGACCATATATCGTGCTCAAACCCGGGCACGTGCAGGAGAATACCTAGCTCCTGACTCGTGTACCAGCTTGCACGGTCAAGGTTGCCCGAACCGAGCATGAGATACTCGCGGTCTACGAGCGTCATCTTGAGGTGCGACACGACTGGTTCGTCCGGGTCGGCGGTGGCGGGGCGGTAGTAGTAGATCTCGAGGCGGCCGGGGCGGCGCCGCTGGGCTTCCGTATCGAAGGCGCGAGAAGTCCAGGCCGCGGTCAGGGCGGCGTAGCGCTTAATGAGAGACTGAATAGTCCACTCAGTTGTGGTGCAGGCGGTGACGAGCTGCTCGACCAGCATCATGTTACGGCTGGTGCGGATACGGACGTTGACGCCGCGCGAAAGGGCGGCGAAGAGGGCATCGACGACGGCGCGGCAGGTAAGGTTAGGCGTGAGGATATCGATGTGCGCCTGTGCCATGGCGAAGAGGTCGAGGAGGGCCGTATTCAGAGGCGTTGCCGGGGCGGTTCGGCTGCCGAGGAAGGGCATGTAGCGGTAGCTGGGGTTGATGTGATGGGATGAAGGGAGAATCATCGTGGGTGTCAGGGTTGGCTCGAGCAGCACTTTCTGACACGCCGAGTCTGGACTGTTCCTGGTCGGCTCGGTCTGCGGCGCCGCTCTGCCGTCGTGCTGTCGGCCGTCCTGGTCTCGGCTGTCGTCCCAGTCGGCGGCCCGTCGCCCGTTTCGGTCCCACACACTCGCGTGGAACCGCAGCAGCTGATCGACGGCTTGCCCCGTGAACTCGATGCAACCCTCGAACCAAACCTCCCAGCTGATGTTGCAGCTCGGCATGAAGGCACGCTCGCGGTCCACGATGACGAATTTGGGGTGCATGACGCTGAACGGCAGGAAGAAGAGGCTCTTCACCGAGAGGTCGATTTGGGCCGCCTGCAGTATGTCATCGGCCGGCAAGCCCAGCTTGGCCCAGGCAGAGCAAGGATAGGTGTGGCCATCGCGAGACCAGGGGTGAAAAATCTTTTGGAAGAACGAACGCGAGGAGAAGCCGATGCGGATACGAAGGCGCGGCAGGGCACCACCGTTGGGGTCGCTGGTAATGAGTTCCCGTCGACGCTCTGCCAGCTCACGCAGGGTTTCGTGAAGGGCTCGCAGGGTATCGGATTCGGCCCAGAAACACGTCACCAGAATCACCTCATGACGGGCCGTGAGAATAGCTGGTAGGAGCGTCTGCTTGTAGATCGAGACGCCGCTGCCAACGGTGATGGACAGGGGGGTGCTTGTTGTAGCGAGGTCTTCGGGACAGGATAGGTGGTAGTTGGGAAAGTCGTTGAGCTGCTCGTCGCGGCGCGTCTTGATGCTTCGGGACCAGCGGTCGACGAATGATGATGGAAACATAACCATGGATGGTCGTACCCGCGAGTTGCCGTGACGCGTCACTGAGATGTCATCGGTCTCCTGCGATGGTTCAATGTAGCCACGGTCGTGTCGGTCGTATCGTGTCGGATTGGGTTTCAGGGCGAGCTGCTCAGCCTCGAAGAACGGGGCAGGGCATTCGACACGAAGAAGACACGGCGTGTCTCGGGTAGCGGCCTCCGCGTGCGATAGATATCACGAGTACGAAGCTGAGCTCCCAGCATCCTCGTCTTCCGTTCGCGTCACTGACGAACCTGAAGACACCGCCGTGACCGTGCGTGCCTTGGCAGCCTGTAGAGGAGCCACCGATGACGATTTGGGGGAAGGAAACGCCCAGGGGCATTCTCCAGCCACTTGTGGTCAGCCCCAGGGGCGGGGGCCACAGCTGCCCCTAGATACCCTCCCTGCCCTGCCTTGGGTACTTAGGTACCTACCTACAGAGGTACACAACCTGCTCACAGCTTGGGCCAGGGCATGCTTGACCACCACCCTACCAGCCACCCACTTCGACCATTCTGCCGAGCTCCGGGCCGTCGAGCCTGAAGACACACCCCATCAAGGCGTTGCCACCCATTACGAGGGGGGCGACGCATGAAGCCCCTCACGGATGATCATGGTCCTTTGCGCTCGTATGCCGTGCCGGTTTGTCTTGTTTAGACCGGCAATTTGAGGTTCGTGGTCGACAGTGGAGGCACTCGACTCCATGCTCGCATCACACGTTAAAGAGTATTACGATGCACTTGATCACTGCGACCTGACAGACCTGACACCGACGCCGGGCCAGGAACACGCCAGCAGAACCGGAAGTCTCCCTTAGCTGGCGAGTGCTGCCGCAGATGCCCTACAGATCCAGTGGATCGGCAACAAGATCGTCGGCGCGGGACACAACCGTGTCAACTGGACCTCGTCTCGTGCCTTGTTCCTGTCGACTGGATTGACAGGCGATCAGATGGCGCCGTCCAACCCAGCCGGCCTTCACACCGTGCATCATGCCAGAATGGCGACCAGATCGGAGCACCCTCCGCGATGGGATGGTTTGCGTCGGCTCGGTTGAGAAACTGCGTTCGATTCGACGACCGGCTCCATTGCCCCCTCTCCCCCCCTCCACAGTCTTCCATCGTCTCAATATCGGAGCACCCCGCGGAGAAAACACTTGTCATGCACCCAACAAGACCATCGCAGACAAGTTGGGAGAAATGCAGTTCCGCCGGCGGCAAAGGGGCGGTCTCGAACTCCCTAGGCCGCGACCTAAACGTGGCTGCGCGTGTCAAGCGTGGCCTGCTGCTCGGGAGACTGGGCGACCCTCCGTGCGTGAAAGATCGACTCTGCATCCCGCGAGGGGGGCGATGAGGCAGGGGGGGAGGAGAGGGGCTCACGGCGAATGATGGGCAGGGAGCAGTCCCGACGTGGGCCGGGGACCGCCGCTCGCGCTGGCACGCACCGATGCTAGGGGCACTACTCCCGCCAGTCATGTCAGGAAAAGAACAGAATACGAAGCTGGATGGGCACCGGATACCACAGGACGAGGGCAAAAAAGGCTGAGCCAGCAAGATGGAACAGCAGGCGTGAGAGAAAGAAAGGAACGGCGCTTGCTGGTCGTATTTAGCGCTCTTGGACTTCGATGAAGGATTAAACGGATGACGGGCGGGGGTGGTCGTGGCAGCGGCTCAACCACCCGAGTCAGTGCTGTTTCGTCGTGCTCTCCTTCTGTCCTTTCATCTCTGCCGCCGGCGATGGTGGAGTGGATGCGACCCAGTGGTCTTGGTCGTCTGGCGAGGATTCATGTGCAAAGACGCGAGCCGGAAACGCAGTGAAGAGGCATTCTTCTCGCTGCCGTCGACGTTCCATCGGATTCCCCAAGAGGCAGGTTCATTGGCGTCTGGGCAAGAAGGCTGGCAGACCAGAGCAGAAGAGGGCATAGGAGGCTCGCGATACCGTGCAGCCGGAAGACGTGATGAGGGACGGCAGCGTGAGGCGTTGAGGGGCTGCGGAGGCCGAGGGGCAAGTGCAGAGCGCCAGCCAGTCGCCTCGCCCGCTGTAAAGGCGTGGCTGTCCCCTAATGCAGGCCGATAAGAGCCTGTGGACCCCCTTAGCCCCCTGCCATGGGCACTGTGAAGCCAGGGCAGGGGCAGCCACCCATCGGAGGGACCTTCCATTTTGTGGGGAGACACCACACACACCCAAGACACACACCCCTGGCCCAGGCGGGCCTGTTACAGGTTGCTAAGCCTTCCCGCCCCCGTGCCAGCCAAGCACTAACACGGCGGGACCACGCAGCACCTCGTGCGTCTGGCCCCTCCCTTCCGGCCCTCCCCATCAGCCCCCCAACCTCAAACTTCGGGAAAGGCCTGGCCTGGTCTGGTCGCGCCGAAGGAAACGTAAACGTCCTCACCAGAGATGGATGGATGGATGGAAGTGTGGGTGGACGGACAGCGACCCGGAAAAAGGCGAAAGAGCACCAGACAGATCGGACGGCGATTCATCTGACCTGCGAGCCTTGACAGGGACCTCAACATCCGACCAGCCAGGTATTGACCGATAAAGCACCACCCAACCCCATCCCAACCCATCCATCCACTCCCTCGCGAGCTCTACAACCGGGGTATCGCTCCACCATCCCCTCGCTCGTTCCCTGTCTTGGCCTGCCACCTGCTGCTTTGCTCGTTCAGTCGTTTGGGTCCCCCCTGTCTGTCGACTCCAACCCCTCCAACCTTCCAGAAGTCATCTTGCCACATCTTCCGCTCTTTTATCCTCAGAGCTCTCCCTTTCTCTTGGCCATTGAACCCTTCCGCCAACTCCAACTCAACCAGCCGGACTGCCCAACTTGTCGAGGACATCCCATCCAACAAACACAGCCGCCTGACATACCGTCACTGGATTCTACGAACACAGCGTCTATCACACATTCGCCATGGGTCTGACCAGGAAAATCGACCGCGCCTTTCAATGGGCCGGCGAGAAAATTGGTGGCGAAAAGACCGCCCACTCGGACGAGTTCAAGAACCTCGAAACCGAGATGACTCTGCGCCATGAAGGTAGGCCGGCTTCTTCTGACAGCCCCAGGCGCCATGGGTCTCCTGCTGACCTTGACCAGGCATGGAGAAGCTCCAAAAGTCCACCAACGGCTACGTCAAATGGATTTCCCGCCGCGGCGAGGCTCCCGAGGACAAGGAGAAGGCCATGCCCATTGGTTTCGTCGGACGCATGATGGTCACCCACGGCGAGGACTTTGAGCCCGACTCGGAGTTTGGAAATGGACTGATCGGTATGTCTGCTCGACCAGGTCACTCGAGCCATCACTGACACCTTTGCAGCCGTCGGCCGCGCCAATGAGCGCATTGCCGAAACCCAGGAGGCTTATGCCACCGAGGTCACCCAGAACTGGCTCGAGGCCATTGAGCGATCCCTTGCCATGATGAAGGAGTACCAGGTATGTCCTCCCTTGTCCTGCTGCCTGGAACGACAGTCGCTAACCAATGATCCCCAGGGCGCCCGCAAGAAGCACGAGTCCCGCAGGCTGGCCTACGACGCCAGCATTAGCAAAATGCACAAGGCCAAGCGCGACGATTACCGAATTGAAGAGGAGATGCGCAGCAACCGCGCCAAGTTCGAGGAGAGCGGCGAGGATGTCATGCGTCGCATGCAGGACATCAAGGAAGCCGAAGCGGAGAACGTCCGCGACCTGTCCGGCTTCCTAGACGCCGAGCTCGAGTACCACGAGCGTTGCGCCGAGGAGCTGCGCCGCGTCAGGCAGGCCTGGGTTGCCAGCGCCGGTCAGACTTCGCCCAGCCGCATGGATCGCATCGGCTCTATGGATCGCATCGGCTCTATGGAGCGCAGGCCCACTGGCCGCAGCCGTGCCAACACAGCGCGCTCTTTCAACGATTACTCTCCTCGAAACCAGATCTACGAGGAGCAGGAGCCCGAGCCCGAGGCACAGCCCGTCCGCATGCCCTTCCGTTCCATTCGCTCCGAGCAGCGCTTCGCTGCCACTCCCGAGCCGCCCGCACGCCCGTCGTTCCCTCGCTCGCAGACTTTCCAGGGGCCATCGAGCGAACGCCGCGCTTCCGCCATCCCCAGTATGCCCAGCATCAGTGCCCTGCGTGGCAGCTCGCGCCCCATCACCCGCACCAACACCAACGCGCCATACGCGCGTGAAGACGTGTTTGCCGACGACTACGACGAGAGCACTGCCAGCGGCAGCGGAAGCCCCGACTGGGGTGCTCGCAGCGCTAGCCCCGCGACCAGCATGGGAAGCCTGACACGGAGCACGAGCAATCTGGGTATGAAGAAGGCCCCGCCCCCACCGCCGCCCTGCCGCAGCAAGAAGCCAGCCCCGCCTATCCCTCCCAAGCGCGCCTCTGAGGTGGGCTACTAGGTTGTTTTCCTTGGATACCCATCGTGTGCATGTCGTCAATGTTTATTTTGGGGTGATAGTCTTGGGCTGGACTGATTTGATCGGGAGCATGGCGTTTGGCGTTGGGACAGGAAGCCATAGGCTCATCTGCATGGGGCATGCCTGGCTATTCCATTCCTTCAAGTCTGAAATGATTCGGTTCAGCGGAATCCGCAAGAGATGTGTTTGCGTATCAGTCTTGTGATGATCATGTCACGTGGTTTGCGTCTTCGTTTGTTTGAAGCATGAAGGCATTGAGGAATTAGTCCACCTTTTGAATGTGAGAACAAAAGAACTGATAGAACAACTTGAAAATTATCCCCTTCAACATCACAAAAACAAATTTCCATTTCAGCATGGTTTGCCGACCAAGTCAACGAAGGTCTTCATGATGATACTGGACGGGTCGGTTGCTTGTAGATGGATCAATGCACGTGATGAGACCCCACTGCTTATCAACTGCTTATCTCAATGCGAGCCAAGGCCGCTCCGCGTTGGCAGGAGCTTCATGAACTCCTTTGACCCTCGACAGCCAGCCCAACAGACGACAAACTGCATACCTCCCAGCCCGTCCCTGCGACCTAGCCTATTGCCGCTGAACTCCTGCCGACCATGGCCACCGAAGATGCGCGCTACCGGCTCTCTAGCCAGTTCCGTCTCTGGTCTTTCCCGGCGCCGAAGCTGGCCGACCTCCGCGAGAAAACCAACGCGCTCGCTGCCCAGCAAATCAGCACCCGCCTGCGCGAGACGAAGCCTGACGAACCGCTCCCCGAGTTCCTGACCGCCGCTGAGGAGACGTTACTGCTGAAGCTCTTCACGGTCGAGCTTATTCGAGCGGCCATCTTCTGCGACCTGCCAACCGAGATTCGGGCAACAGCGGCTGTTTTCCTGAGGAGATTCTACATCACAAATTCCGTCATGACCTATCCCCCCACAGACTTGCTGAAGACGTGCTTGTTCTTCGGAGGGAAGGCGGAGGGATATTTTGCAAAACTGTCCAAGTGCGTTTGTTGCTTCCAGAGAGGCTGGGGTTATCACTGCGTTGCTGGTGCTGACAGGTTAGACTGGCGGAGAAGTTCCCTAATACGACTGAGGACGAGATCCTGGCGGGCGAGTTCCTTCTGTGCCAGGGCATCAGATTCGCGTTTGACGTGCGGCATCCTTTCCGCGGCCTGGAGGGCGCAATCCTGGAGTTGAGGCGGCACAGCGACATCAAGGTGAGCCGTCTCGTTTTCGCCTCCAACCAATGCTCACACTGACCAACAGGCCTCTCGAATCGATGCCGCCCATCAGCGAGCGCGCGAAGTCCTCAAGTTCAGCTCCCTCGTAACCGACGCCTACTTCCACTACACACCTAGCCAGATCATGCTGGCGTCGCTATCGCTCGCAGACGAAGGTCTGGGCGAAATCATGATCGAGAAGACATTCGCCGGGGCTTCAGGGGACGCGCTCGAGGTCAAGAGCAAGGTTGTGGCCACCGTTCGTGCGTGTAGGGAGCTATTATCGACAGAGCTGCCCGAGAGGATGCAAGATTACTGGGGGACAGTAGGTGTTTTCTTCGACATGTGAGAAAGAGATCAAACACTAACAAGACACAGCCTGAGAGCATGAAACTGATCCGACCACTGGTGAAGAAGCTCAAGAAGTGTAGGGATCCAGACCGTGCGGATCTCGTCGCCCTGCAAAAGGCAAGGCGAGAGGCAGTCGCCACGGCGACGGCGAAGGAGAAGGACGCGCGGAAGGCGAAGTCTGGGGGGCTGGACGGCAGCGCGCTTGGCATGCCTCTAGGAGCTGCCGACAGAGACACGAAGCGCAGGAAAGTGACCGGCAACGACGACGTGTTTGGGGGGGCGCTTTGAGCACGCCAAGGTCGGACATGACAAAACCACGATCACACGGTTTGGCTCGGCGGAGAGTACTCCAGTCGAGGGGCTGGGCCGGTCGCTAGGGAAAGGTGGGTTCCCTGCCTGGCCTGGTGGCTGACTGCATGCGAGCTCCGTCTGCAGGCAAAGGGAATGGAGGATTTTCCAATTCCCGACCATGAATCTTGATACCCCCTTGTTTCTTTGGAGCTGACCGGTCATTGAGTTTGCTGGTCTGGGAACCTGGCTAGATCTGGTTAGAGGTCCCAAATCGTGGAGTATCGACTTTGATAGACTGCACATACATGGATTGGGACCGGGAAGCGGGGGGGCTGGGAGGCCTCGATCATTACATGGATGGCAGACGCAAATGCAGACGCAAGCGAAGACGACGACGAGGCCGACGATCACGACGAACCGCACGTATGTGCTGGCCGTGCTGCTGGCGATCATTGGGCATGCAGTGGTACTACTGGCAACAAGCCGCAGAAACACCACTCTGGTAAGCGGCTCGGCGCGACGTCTCAATGGATGGGACGAAGCTTCGACCAGTAGACGCAGCAATCAAGGTCAGATGGTGGACGCAAACCGGAATCGATGACGCGTACGACGGTCTCGCCATTTTTTACTTCTTTTCCGTTCCAGTCGAACAGTCTCGCGGGCTGTCTCATGCCCTTTCGATCGGCCCCCGTACGTGGTTCCTTGGCGGATGCCGTCTCAGCCTCCAATGGCACCATTACTGGCACCATGGGACTTTGCCGCTGACTGACCGATATCGAAGCGTGAAGGGGAAAGGCGGTGGCGTGCTTGGACTCGCCAGCGCTTGACTAACAAGCACGAGCTTGAGCCCGATCTTGAGCCTGAGGATGGCACGGACTGGATGTGGACAGCCAAACCACGCCAATGGCAGCATGCCAGGCAAGTCAGGGATGGCTTGGCTGCGCTTGGTGTCTCTCGAGCTCTTGCGCATGGCCAATCCTAATGAGGCGGGCATGCGGGGAAGGGCGCGCGGTTGGGCAATTTGGATCGCGAGCTGCTCTGGCGCGGTTGTGCAAGTTGCGCTAAGGCTAGACTGACGACATTGACTTCAGCTTGCACCATCAGCCAGTCAAGGCTACGAAGCGCAGGAATGGAACACGAGCATCGGCAAGTCGTGAGGGTGTCTGAAGCTGCCAGGCAAATCCTTCTGGCGCAATGGCGACAGCTTCACCACGTCAATTGAATCCATTGAGCTTTGCCACGTCATCAACACGTCGCCTTGATACCTTGACAAGTATTCCTCGCAAATTGGCCCCCGGTCCTAGGCCGACAGCCTCCGAAATCCGGCCCCGCCGCTTCCGGATTGTGGAACTTCAGCTGCAGCGCAGCGCACAACACGGCTTCCGCGCATCTTGCATCAATGGGCCACAGCCAAGCTCCAGGCAAGCTCTAGGCAAGCTCTAAGCATGCTCTAACCCAGCTCTAAGCAAGCTACTTCCCCGGCCGATCGCTGGAGGTCAACCCTGGTCGCCCATAGCCAAAGATCGGCTTGGCGCAGCGGATGAGCAGCCGGCACCCAATCGTCGACGACCTGATACCCGAACCGGCGTCTGCCTCGCGGTGGCACCGTGACAGGGAGGGGGCGGCGCTGTACTGTCTCGCTAGCTGCGACATGATTCTTGCTTCGTTCATGGGCCGCTCGGTAGTGGCGAGACGCCCAGACGGTCCAAGGAACTTTTCTGTTATGGGCAGTCGCCTCTTAGTGAGATCCAGCCAGCGCCTAACACCGACTGTAAAGCTCAGCCCGAATGTTTAAAGCTGGGCATCCCCATGTCCAGAACACTTCCACCGTACATGTCTGGTCACCACTAGCTCCCCAACTTGACTACGACTACACATTCGCTCATAGCAAGCCAACATGCTGTTCAAGAACGTTCTTCCCCTGGCTCTCGCCGGCAGTGTCTTCGCCCAGAGCGATACACCTAGTCTCACCGAGGCATTGGCGTCGCAGAATGATACCCTCTCTTCCCTGACTGGTAAAGCCCTCTGTCTTTTCTAGTCCGTGTTTGGAACTAGCTGACGAATACAGAACTGCTCGGCACCCTGCCTGATGAAGTGGTCCAGTCCATCAGCGAGGCTGAGAACATCACTATCCTCGCCCCCAGCAATGAAGCCATCGAGACCTTCCTCAACAACTCGGTTGCCGCCGCAGCCGTCGCTGCCGACCCCGGCCTCATTGTGGCCGTGCTACAGTACCACATCTTGAACGGCACATACTATGCCTCCAACATCACCGAGGCTGATGGCCCTCTTTTCGTGCAGACCCTACTGACCAACGAGACGTACACGAACGTTACTGGCGGCCAGCGCGTCGAGGTAATCCCGCCTCAGGGTGATGGCAATGTGACTTTCTACTCGGGTCTCAAGGAGAACTCGACCGTCCAGCAGGCCGACCTTAACTTCACCGGCGGTGCCATCCACATCATCGACCGCGTGCTTACTCTGCCGTTCAACATCAGCGACACGCTGCGCGCCGCCAATCTCACCGCCGCCCTTGGTGCCGTCCAGCGCGCCGACGTTGCCGAGACCCTCGGCGAGGCTAAAGACTTGACCGTCTTTGCTCCTGACAATTCAGCCTTTGCCGCTATTGCCAACCTGGTCGGCGGTGACGATGGTCTCAACCAGTCCGCCCTTGCCAGCATTCTGCAGTACCACGTCGTCGAGGGCCAGGTTCTTTACAGCGATCTCATCGAGAACACAACTCTCGAGACCCTCGGTGGAGGCGAGCTCACTGTCTCGGTCGTGAATGGTAGCGTCTACGTCAACTCTGCCGAAGTTGTCGTCCAGGACGTCCTCATCAGCAACGGCGTCGTCCACGTCATTAACAAGTAAGCTTTTCGAATTGCTCTGCGAATCAACCACTAATAACCATAGTGTGCTCAACCCCGACAACTCTACCGCTACTCCCGACCCCTCCGCCTCGACCCCCGTGCCCGCCTTCACTGGCGCCAGCACAGCGTCGGGCGGCGCCAACCCCTTCACCTCGGGAGTCGAGGGTCCCTCGTCGACCGCCCCCGTCGCTACGGGCGCCAACCCTGGCGCTGACGCCGGCGGTGAGACGAGCACCAGCACTGAGGCGGCGCCGATGCGCACTGCTGCTGTCGGTGTCGCAGCGCTGTTCGGCGCAGGTGTTGTTGCCTTTAACAACATTTAGTGATCTTCTCCTCGACGGCATTCTGGTCGGTAATACAAAGTGGTGCGCTGTTAGGTATCGGTACCGGTATTGTTGATGGAACTAATAGGACCTATGGTATGGGCGGCCGGCGAACGGAACTGTACACGTAAACATAGTACATAATCAATAGTGCTGTTGCTCATGTCGGTCGGTACTATGTGACATCTATCCTCTTGCCATGAAAAAGAAAAAGGGTGTGCAAGCTCTCCCGTGGCTTGCGGTTCTTTCGATTCCACGAATTGGGCCCAGATGTTCTCCACGTTGATCGCGCTGCGATCATGTCGGTCAATGCTCGATGCCGTTGGTATCTAGTCGACGGAGAATATGTTAACAGTCGTACGTGGAAAACTCCTAACCAGTATAGGTAGATACTTGGTGGTACCATGCCCCCATCCCGCCAGGTCACTTGAGTATGGTTGACAAGTATACATGCAGGTCACAATGGACGTGTATTCTCATAGTAAACTTCTGCCCCCGGCGGATTTAAATCCCAGATGCAGTTGCGGAGCCTCGATTTCCGATGCTAGATGCTAGTGCATGAAGTTTTACCCGTCGCGATGGGGGCATTTCTCAGGTAACGCTGGGACCAGGCGGCTTCAGGACCCGGGCCTTTTCCAGACTCCTGGCACTGAAACACCAGAGTTCATGTGGTTCTTACCTTGTAATCTCATAAGACGAAGTGGCGATGACGAGCATATACCCTTTCAGCTCTTCCCTCTTCACTGCAAATTCTTTCGCATCATCGGCCCAGCTACAGGTGCCATTCATCTCCAAGTCAGGACACACCATTGCCGGTAGTATGGCGGCAGCGCTCCGCCTGTCAACCAAACACTCGATTCTCCAACAACCCGAACTTAGCGTGTTTGGCGGTTGGAGCCTGAGGGGCCTTCGACGGATACCTTGGTGACTCAATACTGGCGCCGTCTCATCTTCAGCCGTCAATGCGCGATCTGTCTTGTCGATTCAGACGACTTGGCAGGCAACGCCCTTGGAAAGGCTCTTAGCAGAGCTGGGACTCATGATGTCTGCGCAGACGGGAATCTCTAAAGAAGTGCGACCACCGTTGCAAGCTGCTATCCCAGCTTGCTTCTCTCTTGGTAGCTGTTAGGGACCTGTCAAAGCCCCGAGGTCTGATGCTTGATCCGTCGCCATCATGGTCAATAGAAAGCCAGATATATTCGCTGCGGTCATTGTTACGTTTGCTGTAGCGAGTTTGTCCTTGGCTCTGCGTATGTATGCCAGGCGCATGACGAGGGTCTCGCTGTGGTGGGATGACTGGCTTGTTGTCGGTGCTTGGGTATGTTCTGCCGACGTGTTTTGCAAAGGCGTTTTACTGATTCGACCAGGTGTTTGCGGCTGGCTTCTCGGCTTCTATCTTGCTTTGTGCGTATATCTCCTCACATCGAGACTTTCGCTGACAGTCAAAGGGATCTCCTTCGGGCTCGGACAGGAACTCGCCGACATACCGCACCTGACTACCGATCAGGCGCTCCTGTACGGGAACCTTATCCTGTACAACGTTGAGCTCCTGTATGCGTTCTCGCTGGCGCTTACCAAGCTCTCGATCCTCTCGTTCTTCTGGCGCATGTTCAAGACGTCCAGTCTTCGACTGCCCATCAAGGTCTTGTTCGCATGCTCAATTACGTGGCTCGTTGCTCGGGTACGTAGTCCTGATGGCGCAGTCAAGAGCTGCCCTGCTGACGAAGTGCAGACGTTCCTCGCCATTTTCCACTGCTGGCCGGTGGAGGCGTTCTGGGACACGAGCGTCAGCGGTGTGTGTCCCATCAACGACTCGGATTTCTTTTTCTGGTCGGTGCTGGCGCATCTAGTCATCGACATGGCCATTCTCGCCCTGCCGGTGCTGCAGGTCAGGAAGCTACAGCTTGCCACGGGGCAAAAGGTGGCCGTCATTGGCCTGTTTATGTTTGGAATCCTGTAAGTTTGGTGGCATGGAGATGACAAGAAGGGCCACGCGCTGACAAGACAGGGTCTGCATTGCATCCGTAGTCGTGCTGGTCGAGTCGGCCAACTTTGACCCCAAGACGATTGAAATGCCTGCAAATATTGCTGGCATAATGATCTGGGCGTCTGTGGAGGTCAACCTGGCCATCGTATCCGGTAAGTGCCCTCCTTTGAGCGTTGTTTGCTTCAAGACATACTAAGACGTCTGCAGCCTGCCTGCCAATGCTCCGGCCCATCTTCAGAGAGATCGTGCCGGGGTCGGTACTCGGATCCGAAGGACAGACGCAGCGCGCCAGGGATGGGGCGGTCAAGCTGGCAAGGTTGAAGCGGAGCAGGCAGGATGACGAGGCCAGCTCGACGATCGACTTGGCGTGTCCGGATCTCGGAAAGCGGGGGCCTGTGGGGGAAGATGAGGAGCTCGATGCGCCGGGGCTTTACACGACCATTTCGGGTGGGCACCGCCATGAAATGGAGATGGAGATGAAGGACGAGGAGGCAGGAATCATGGTGAGGAACGAAACTCTAGTGCATGTGACAAGCCGATAGCTTGGGTATTAGGTCTTTCGTGGTTTGTCCTCTCTGCTGGGTCGCCGGTCCGATGCCGCTCGAGTTATGGAATCCAAGGACCTATATCTGAACGGTTAGGCTCCGGACTGGGGGTGTCCGACAAGAAGCAAGTATTGATCACGGCCATAGCAGGTGCAAATGGAGAGAAGGGGCAACTACGCAGTATTTAGGACTGACGGAAGGCGGAAGCAGGGGCGGTCAATATGGCTCGCTAGGTAGATCGTCGGGTCTTCAGGACACGGCCCAGGCCCGGCTGACTAAGTAGGTCCCTAGGCCGGCCCAAGGCGGTCCTTCCTGCCTGCCCTGACTGCCCCGCCCACCTCGCGCCGCCAGGGCTCCTTTCTTCTGGGTGGACTTGGGTGGGCCTTGACGCTGCGTCGCAACTGGACCACGCCCACGTTTGTCTGGGGAAGCTCCTCAGTTCGTCAGCTCCTCACCCACTTCACCAACCTCGTCTCGAGCATCTCCGTCCCATTTACATCCACCTCCAAATCCACATCGCCGTCCCCCATCACGGCCGGCCGGGTTGGACTTGGTCTCGACCGCATCGATGTATCCGAGCTCAAACTCTCCGCTTTTCTCTCCCCTGTCCAAGTACACTGACCATGACCATGTCCGAGACGCGCCCGCGGCGTCTGCTGCGGGTCTCCAAAGCCTGTGAGTGACGTTGACCCCTCCACGTCCTCATCCCTCGACCCCATCCCTCATCCCGGGCGGGACCCGACCGGAACTGAGGCGCCGCGTTGATGATCTCAACTGACCCCATGCCACAGGCGACTACTGCCACCATCGCAGGATCAAGTGCCGTGCCAGCCAGAGCGACCCTGATCGGTGTCAGAACTGCGCCGACTTTGACATTGAATGCGAGTCCTCACGACCTCTGAAGAGGGGCAAGACGGCCGCCGCAAACCGAGCAGGATGCCTCGCGCATGCTCCAACGCCCTCGCCCGCCGCCTCCAATGCAGACCCTGTTCTCCAGCCAGCTCGCTATGGCACCCTCAATGGAAACACAAACGGCGGAGCGGTACGGCCGCCCGGCACGCTTCAACCCTCATCAGCTCCTTTGCTCAACGGCGCCGGCTCCCATGACAAGAGGAGCGACTTGCTGAGCCCTGCCTGGAAGGCTTTTGCGCACGCGTCATCGCCCCTCGTGAGGAAGCTGTTGGCCGTTTATTTCGAGACGGTGTATCCAATGTGAGTGTTGTAACTTTCCATCTCTGACTTCTACGCACGTCTGATGCTCGCCTCAGATTTCCACTTTTCGACCGCGCAAACGTCGAGCGCAGGCTCTCGGCCGACGAGCAGATTCACAACCGGGGCTTCTTTTGCTCCATCATGGCCGCCTGCGCGCTCGCCTCGGCCCGTGTGCGAGACGGGGCGCTCGTTTCTCTCGGCAGTTCCTCGCAGGATCTCAACGTAATGCCGCCCGAGACCTTCTTCGCCGCAGCCCAGGATACTTTGCCGGCCGACTTGCTTCACATGCAGGACTTTGATTTCCTGCGGGCGTGTGCTTTGCTTGCCATCGCAAGCATACAAGACGGGAAAATCGACGCAATGCGCATGTACATCGGTCACTATTTCACCATGACGGCGACCTGGCAATGGCACGATGAGGCTACCTGGCCTGCGGGACTGTCACCCGTCGACTTGGAGGAACGACGCCGCCTGGTATGCGATTCACAGAGACCTTGATGTACTGTGATGCTAACAGACCCTAGTACTGGTCCATCTATACGCTGGATATCTTCACGTCTCTCGTCTGGGACGGCTGTGTTCACTTCCAAGAAGCGCATGCTCGGGTAGCTTATCCCAGCGGCGATCAGCCCGAACCGGGGACCCAGCTTCCCGGCCAGACGTGGATTGTCGGCTGGAACTTCACGACCGACCTCTACCGCATCCTTGAGCATGCCATCTGCAGGCTGAGGACTCGTTCATCGCGCTTTGACATGTTTGCCGTCGACCGGGCCCCCGACACCGCGGCCACCACGAAGCGGATTACCGATCAAATCAACCAGATGTACTCTCTCCTACCGTACAGTTTCAAGGATCTCCGCGCTGCTACTGGCAAGCTAGAGCACGATATCTTTGGCTTTCAAGCCGCTAATATCCAGGCCACGCTCGCCCTCCTACGAATGGCCCTTCTCTCGCTCGAGCATGATGTTGATCTCGATCAAAAGTGCTCTATCGCAAGCGAAGTTTTGGACATATTCCATCAAGTACCCAAGGCGTTTCAGCGAGCCATCAGCACGCCACTCATCTACCATATTGGCGGCATCGGCAACATCCTCGGGTCCGTCATGGAGGGGCCTATGTCTGAAAGCTCATATCAACGGGTCCGGAGGTTGCTCCTGTCCATGGCCGACCTTCTTGAAAGCCTCGAATCATTCCACCACCAACGCGCCGGTGCCGGTCGCCGACTACGCGAGCAAGTGGAACGGATCGACGCGTACATGGTGTCTCGGCGCCAAATGATCGCGGGCCAGCTGGTATCCAACCAAAGCAATGACGGGCTGCCCATGGCAACCGCCGGCACGGAAAATCCCACAGTCATTGACGGTATCTCACCCCAATTCCAGATTCCTGATGAGCTCCTGCAGAATTGGGACTGGTCCTTCAACATGTATCCGAGCCAGTTCCCGTTTTTCGGAGACCCTGGCTAAGACGAACGACACTACCTCGGAGATTTACCATTCAAACTCGGCACTAGCCAGCCACGGCGCAGCCGCACGACGCCCGGCGCTCCGCTTGCGGAAGTGCCCGGCCGCAAACAAGAGCCGAGATGGCAAATGCTTCATTCGGACCACGCATTACATAGGGAGGGCCGGGGCGAGGGGAAGGGCGGCAGGGCTTCGCCGTCGGACAGGTCCATGGCGGAACTAACTGACAGTACTCGCAATGCAATGCAGTGCAACGCGACGCATTGTCGCCAATCAAAAGTTTTAGGCGCACGGAGGGAAATCTATACAGGGCTGCGAAGCCAGCATCGCTATTATTACCACACACTATCGATCCGGTGGCCTGAGTCCATCCAATCATTTCCTTCCCAAGCGCCTCCCGGGACACGCTCCCGAGATTGTGTCTCAAAATGGCGTGAGTCTACCTTTCTTATCCCTTGTGCGTTTGGTCCTCTTCTTCAACCTTCAGACGTCGAATTTCTCGACCGACTCCGGTGGCCCCGGCGTGGAGCCGTTGTTGCTTGGTGGTGGCGCCGCCACCTGCTTATTGTTATGGCGGCCTCGCTCGGCCAACACGTCGCCGTGCTCTTTGTAACTGCGCTCCATATGCCAATTGAACAGGCTATTGGCAGCAAAGAGAGCGTCGATGGATTCGAGAGAGCGGCCGGAAGTCTCGGGATAAACTAAGGGGAAAGGGCCCGGTCAGCAAGGGGCAAGTGGCAACGTCATACGGTGGGACTCACAAAGGAAGACGACAGGAATCCACAGCAGGTTCAGGCCTGCGAACAAGAAGTACGTCCGGTTTTCCATGACGTCGAACATGATGGGGTTTACCAGCGTGGTCATACCGACACCGATTGCCCAGCCAGTGATGCCGAAGCCGTTGCCCTGGGCGCGCAGGTCAGAGGACCATACCTCAGTTGGGATCAGAAAGGCGACGGTGCCCCATGTCGCAGCGTACGATAGGTTGAAGAGAAACAGCATGGCCACGGCGGCCGGAGCGAAACGGGAAGCATGTTCAGGGTTAGCGCGTGATCCCTCGTAAAGGGAGCCGGCGATGAGGTTGACGGCGAAGAGGGCGAAAGCGCCGCCCATGAGGCAGGTCCTCCGGCCCAGACGGTCAACGATCTGGGCGCTGATGATGGTGCCGACGATGCCAACCGTATTGAGGCCTCCTGCCAGTCCATTCTGCGTGAGCTCGGTGTAACCGGCCTGGGACAGCAACACTGGCGAGTAGGCCGTCACGGCCGTAATGCCTGTCCACGAAGCCATGATCTGGAGGAAGAGGCAGAGCCAAGCTCGCTGGCCGAGGTTGAAACCCGGTTTGGGCCCCCGACCGACAAGAATCTTGAGGAACTCGACGGGCGAGCTCTTCGTACTCTCCTCAGCCACGGCCTTGATCTCGAGAAATTCGCGCTCGACCTCGGGGCCGAAGTTGCCGCGGACGTGCTCGATGACCTCGCGCGCCTCATCATAGCGCCCGACTGAGGCTAGATAACGCGGTGTGTCAGGCAACATCTTGATGCCGAGGAAGAGAAGCAGCGCGGGGAAGCACTGGAAGGCGAGCTGGAAGCGCCATCGCACGTCTGAGTAGCCGCCGTCGACGAAGGCGAGGCCGAAGGAGAGCCAGTAGGCAACAGAGATGCCAAGATAATTCGCGATGAAGACGTAGCCGAGAAACCCGCCTCTGTGCTTTGCTGTGGAGGTTTCGGAAACCATAACAGGGGTAATGCCGGTCAAGGCGCCCGTGCCGATACCTGTGATGACGCGCGCAACGATGATGAAGTCGCTGGACTGCGTGGCGGCCTGCAGGGCACCGCCGATCATGGCGAAGATGC
Source organism: Verticillium tricorpus MUCL 9792 (assembly GCA_000732205.1). NCBI lineage: Eukaryota > Fungi > Ascomycota > Sordariomycetes > Glomerellales > Plectosphaerellaceae > Verticillium > Verticillium tricorpus. The sequence continues at coordinate 4,025,501 of JPET01000004.1, forward strand.
AACCGATGAAGAGACTGGAGCCAGGTCAGCGAAGTTTGGCTTCACGGGTACCACGCGGTGCTTGAACAGACCCGTTGATGCGGCCGATGCGGTCGGCAAGCCAGCCGCCGGCAAAGCAACCGGCAATGCAGCCGAGATAGTAGACAGAGACGATTCCGCCCTGGTGTAGCGTGTCGGTGACGGTGCCGTCAGGCAGGCCGATGCCGACTTCCTCAACGTATCGTGGCGAGGCGTTGACGCCGCCCATAACACCTTGGTCATAACCTTCGAAAAAAATGCTGATGACGGAGAAGGCCTGGATGGCAACATTGAGCTGTTTGGGCGACAGCCTCTTCCACCACGTAGTGTAGCCCATGATGTCGGTCAGAGCTGTGTCTTTTCTGAGAAAGGAAGCAGAGCGCAGAGCGCAGAAAAGGAGACAGTCAACGCTGACAAAAGGTGAGGTGATGACAAGGCCGATATCGATAACAGCAAACCGGACAGCTTCGTGTTCCCCGGCTGCCCCAATATATACCTTCCCCCTACACGTCTCGTGATGGCGTGTGTGATCGTACTTGGCTTTGCCTGACCTGACCTTACTTCCCGAGCCTTGTCGGTACCGGTACCAATGTCATGGGTCGTCTCACCCGGGATCCTGGAAGCTGGTGGAGTGTGTTGTCCGGCTCGATGCGGTGCCAGGTTTTCCAGACGCTTGTCCTCCACCCTCCGCACTCTCCCCCGCCGTTTATCTCCAGACTTTTTTAGATGCTGACTCCACTGGCTGCCTGTTGCTTGGGACAATTGTCTGCCTCATTGCATTCGGTAGAGCGTCAACGCGAGTCAGGCGAGCGTGTAGCCGCTTAAACGTGTTGCCTGCTGACTTTCACCTAAACCTTCGCCTCCGGTTTGGCGCTTAACCTTTTATCCGCTTAGCCACTTAACCTTGGGATGGGCTGTCGTCTGCACGCGGGAGGCTCGCTGCGGTGTTGCGGGTGTTCTCATCATGCAGGCGGATCCGCTTGCGGCCCCTCACCCGCCGAAAGCTCAGTAATCGGTTACCGGGTATGCGGTAAGATGCTGGCAGGATGGACCACAAAATCGTTCCCATGACACCTGCGGGTGGGCATTGGGGTCCGAAATCCGGTAGCCGAAGTATATAGACGATGCGCCCATCCCGTGGACAGTTTGTCGCTGGAGAGGGGGCACGCCTGATTTCCGCTTCTTCGACTTTCAATCTGTTGACGTCATATTTGCCATTATGCCTGGAGCAACTCATGGGAATGGCCACGCCAACGGCCATGCGAATGGCAATGGGACCAGCGACGGTGTTGGGGCTGCCGGCAAGCCTCTGGACCTCACTGTTCTTGGGATGAACAGCGGAACCTCAATGGTGAGTACAGTCTTCCATTACAGGCATGTCACGTTAGGTCATGTTACGCTGCGGCCAATGACCATTGGGTCGGGTCCTATTCCCGTAGCTGGCGGGCCACTTTCGGCGCTCCACGAGGCAGATATCTCACACCCCTGTCGGACCACTAGACCATTGACCTCAGCCTTATCTGGCGGACATGGACTGACATTCTGCTAGGACGGCATCGACTGCGCCCTTTGCCGCTTTCGCCAGGAGACTCCCGAGTCGCCTATGCACTTCTCGTTGCTGAAGTACGGCGAGACGCCCCTTGATCTCAAGATCAAGAAGCGCGTGCTCAACATTATCAAGCACGACCGCACATCCGCCTCGGAGCTATCTGAGGTCAATGTTCTCCTCGGCGAAGTGTTTGCGTCGGCCGCCAAACAGTTCTGCGAGGATAATGACGTTGATATAAAGTCCCTGGACGCCATCGGCTCCCACGGCCAGACCATCTGGCTCGCCAGCATGCCAGACGCTGGCATACCCAAGTCGGCCCTCACTATGGCCGAAGGCACCATCATCGCAGCTAGGACGGGCGTCACTACCGTCACCGACTTTCGCGTGTCCGATCAGTCCGCCGGTCGTCAAGGCGCTCCTCTGATTGCCTTTTTCGACGCGTTGCTGCTGCATCATCCTGACAAGCTGCGAGCGTGTCAGAACATCGGCGGCATCGCCAACGTATGCTTTATCCCTCCCGAAGGCCCCGAGCACGCCTTCGACTTTGACACCGGCCCGGGTAACGCCCTCATTGACGCCGTTGTGAGGCACTACACCGCCGGCGCCATGGAGTACGACCGGGACGGCGAGATGGGCAAGAGGGGCACCGTTCACCAGCCGCTTGTCGACGCGTTCTTCCAGTCAATCCCTTACTTTTCGTGGGATCCACCGAAGACAACGGGCCGCGAGGTGTTTCGTGACACGCTGGCCGATGACCTGATTCGCGACGCGGAGGCGCTCGGCTTGTCGTCGGACGACGTCGTCGCGACCGTCACACGCATCACGTCGCAGGCGATTGTCAACCACTGGCGGCGGTACCAGCCCGGAGGCCGTTCCGTGGACGAGGTGTTCATGTGCGGAGGCGGTGCGTACAACCCGAACATCACGGACTACATGAAGGAGCAGCTGCCTGGAGTGAAGATGTTCATGCTCGACGATGCTGGTATTCCCGGCGGCGCCAAGGAGGCCGTCACGTTTGCATGGCAGGGAATGGAGGCGATTGTTGGGCGCAGCATCCCCGTGCCGGACCGCGTTGAGACGAGGCGGCCGTATGTGCTAGGCAAGGTGAACCCGGGCGAGAACTACCGCAAGGTTATGAGCAAGGGCATGGCCTTTGGGGCTGGCAGGGAGGAACTGGGATGGGTGACCGAGATGATCAATCACGTGGATGGGAAGGTCTTTGACAACCGGTGGTGATGGTGCTGACAGCACAGCAAGTGCTGCTGGGTTGTACATAGGAGCCATTTGTAGGGCGTTCAAGCTGGCCGATACCAGGCGACCTAATCTGAAGATTTTCGCCATAAATGACTTGCAAAATTTACTCTATCGTTTTCCATTCATAATGAAACAATCAAGTTATCTAGTCAGACGCCTAATCCGCAGTATTTCCAATGTGAGAGTCGTACTGAGGTGCTCTCCAGACTTGAACTAAGAATCGGACTCTGGCACGAAATGAACACCCGGACACGATACCCTATGGCGGACTTCAGTACCAAGCCGCCAGAGTAGTGAACAGGCTAATAGTCTCCTCCTCTCTTGTTCAATGAAAGGGAAACTGCAGCATTACGCGCGCTGGTCTCCAGTTTAAACCGAGGAGTGTCGCCTCGAAGCTTGAGCATTGATCGCAGCCTGTCTCACAAAGTGGCATGCATGCCAATAAACTAGCCGCATGCTCGTTGCCACGAGGAAAACCTGCGGCTCATCTCCATTGGAATGTCAAACAATAGGAAAGCACGCAGCGTTGGACCTCGCAGGCTGTGTCATCACCGTCAGCAGTGCATCTCCTTTGCTTGATCCTGTCCCGCATGCCTCAACGCGAAACTGCTCGGCGAGACCGCGTTGGACAGTTCAACATCGTCAAGGCAGTCACTCGCCCATGTCAGCTTCTGAAACTTGTACTGGCAATGCAGAAGCATTGTAATCTCGGTTCGTTGGATGATAGGGAGAGGGAAAAAAAAGCGGTGATGTCAATTGTTGTGACAAATTCGAAAACGTAGACATCTGGTATGGTATCATTCCTGGAGCGCGGACATCCACCAGTACGACAATGCGCCAGGATGGCGGCGTTTAATTTCATACATAGATTTTTATGCTACATGCCATTGCTGCCTAGATATCGACAATGAATCAAAATATCGTAACGTGACTCACGAGTACGAGCTACAGCAACTGATTACCCATCGGAGAACTATGAGCTGGTCTTGCGAGGCGTTAAGCCATGCGAAGGGCCATTGACATCCTGAAGGAACTGAGCGTCCATCCTTACACTCTGCTGTGGAAAAGATATCTTCACCATGTCTAGTCCGGGCACTCGCCGCAATGCACAAGATCACCATGCTACTAGCGTTGGCAATGCGTAATGGATGCGATAATATATGTTTGGTTGGTGCAACCCGTCGAGTGCATGCTGGTGGCTGAGACCGACCTCGTACGTCTTGCTTGCTTCCAATCCATAATCGTCTAGCACTGATACATTGTAATCAGTCTAAAGGGCTTCCAATTTGGCTCATGTGACCCCTTTTGGGCCCCAAGGATGTCTTGCCCGCCAGAGCGCACGGAGAGCTACAAGGACAGTGGATTTGAGGCTCCACAACAAACAGCATGTCATTTGGAAAGGGATAACTCGAAAAATAACATCAGCCACACAGCGATATGGACTCAGCCCAGAGCTGGACAAGGCGGACAGCCGGCGGAAACCTTAGAAGGCGAGGCGCATTCTCGGGGTTGGGTTTGTCGAGAGGGATGCGATCCTGCGGCGATCTAGAATCAATCGAGTGTTAGTGGATATCATGATGAATGTTGCCGACAGCATAATCCCGCCAAAAGCCTCAGACGCTTGGAACCCTGCGAAAGCAGAAGTAAAGACATACCTTCAGCAGTGGAACCTGGGACTAGCTTCACAGAACGGGGGAGAGGGGAAACTCTACAAAAAGAGAGAGAGAGAGAGTTGACACTGCCGATTACCTCGTACCGACAAGATCCCGTAACATCATTTGTTCGGGAAGCCAATATAACTGTACGCAGGAGATCGACGACAGCAGGCTAGAGGGTAGACAGCTAAGCTGGCCGGCTAGTTCACATCTGAAGGGTATTCACGGCGCACCGAAGGGTCGGGGATATGCTGCGAGAGTCGTCCGACCGGTTTCCGGAACGCAAACGTCGTAGGCCGCAACCACTTGGCGCATCGGCGCCACAGCTCGCGAGTGCCGTCGATATTGACCATTTTTAAGTCTAGCAAGCGGATTGCGCCGGCTTTTGAAGCTCTGTTCTGAGAGCGGTATCGTCCTTGGCCCTGGTGGTGTTTCGAGGTAGATGGAATGCAGGGTTTCGACTCATGGGAACCGCCTCAGAGAGGCCACGGTAGGCATGGCGAAGGTCTCGAAGGGCCTGAAGATTTGGACGCCAAAATCTGGCTCGAGTATTAGCCTGTGATGCGAGTCAGCCATGAACTTGGTGTTGTGACCGAAGGATTGGCGAGCCTACAATGCGACGAAGGTGGCACACCACCCCAGTGTTGTTCGTGTCGTTCAGGCAAACAGGGCATGCGTACAGAGAACAGGGCGAACCAGTCTCGCGCCGAGCCCAGTCTCGCTGCCCGGCAAAGAATATTCTGCTCAACAAGAAAGAGGGAGAGAGAGAGAAGACGACAAGGCATCATGGCAAGCCGTGGAGGCAGGCGCGTCGGGCAAACGCGCAGCTGGCGTGGAGAACAGAGGTTCAGCAAGCGGCCGAAGCTAGAGCAATCGCTGACAGCACGAAATGGCACGTGATAGCGCTTCTGGGGGCGAATGGCGGGGAAAGGAGGGCCTGGGGTCAATCACCTGGTCGCTCAGTGGCAGACTAGCAGGCAAACAACGCAGGGACAGGGGCCAGCAGGGGCCCCGACAGGGGCGAGTCGCGGATTCAGGCCCACGGCCCAGAGCCAAAAAAGAAGGTTAAATGGCGGCGGCCTCACTGGTCCCGAATCCAGACCTTGGCGCCAAACACCACAGCCCTCGCTGTCGCCGTCGCTGACCAGTCGCGACCTGATGAGATTCGCCGTGCGGCGTGACACTGGTGCTTCGGTGTGGTGAGACTGCTGACATGTGCCGCCGCAAGCCGAGTCCGAGGGTGCCGGCAGTGCGAGGCTTAACGAAAGCGCCCCCAAGCAGTCGGCATCATGGAGGGCACCAAGTCAGAAGAGGGCACTGCTAGTGGCGTCGTATCGTTGAGATGGTCACCAAGATAGGAGGCATTTGTCCTGTCCTGGGATCGTGAGGGGGGGGGGNGGGGGGGGGGGGGGGGGGGGGGGGGGGGGGACAGCGTGAGGCCAATGACGCCCAGGGCAGCCCAGCGGCCACTAAAGAACTAAAGACTTCGGGTGGATCTGCAGGCAGCGGGCGGCGCACGCTTGGAAGCCTTCGAGAAGCCAGAAAAAGATGGAGGAACAATCAGCTCGACGAATGATGCCGATTCCAATCAATCCTGGTGGGGTTAGCGGCGTGTGCAGTGAGCAGCAGTCACTGTGCGTGATGTGACATGAGTACTTCCAAGACGGGTATTCCGCCCGTTCATGTCAGGCGTCTGACAGTCGTCGCTGGGCCTGGTCAGCTCGAGATACCGCGACGTAGGTAGAGTGGTGGATCAAGAGAGAGTCGAGCTGGTTAGCGTTTCGCGATAGTCGAGGCGTGCGCACTCGGTGCTTCTACTCGAGATTTTTATCCTGATTATCGTGAGGCAGAGATGACCCGCCAAGAAGTCTTCACATAGTTGCCAACATTGGCATGGCCGCCAGGAACCGCATCGTCCAACCAAAAGTCCTTCGAGCTTATCTCAAGCTCCTCCAACCCCGACCAACGCTCACCTGTTTTGTGCAGAAGTAGCAGCATCATCACCTCATCGCACTATCCCCAGGGCTGGATCTCGCCTCGCCACTCCCTTGGGAGGCCTTGGGAGGGGCCGAGGGTGTCGAGCACGGGTATCAAGGACGTCTCGAGCCAGAGTCACAAACACGCGAGGTATTCCCCCCCAGTGTGCAAGATAAAGACACGACGCGCGACGCGCCAGCGCTCCCCTCCCTCCACTCGGAGATTGAGCCCGAACAGGCCATCGCGCGACCCCCCTTTCGTTCCTCGAACAGACGCCAATTACGGGGCCTCGAGTCGCAAACGGAAGGAGGCAAGTTGTCTTGGCTGTGGCAAGACCCCCGGCGATCCATCTGCCTGCGCTAGCGAAACGATCGGAGGACTTCTGAGGGGGGAAGGGGGTGGACGTGGTTGCTCACATTACCATCCCGACTGAGACGGCGCGGCTCATTTGCTTTTGACGTGGCGGCGAAGGCGCATAGCACCTGCTGTTCTCGAACTCGCTAACTGTCGCCTCCCCTCCGCAGAGTCGTTCCATGGCGTCCCAGGAGTCGGAATCGTGCCGGCGCCGTCGACGGCGCGGCGGCGCAGCCTAAGGTAAGGTAGGGGGCAAGGCCAGGCGAGGCACGGACGTAACCAGCCAAACCCAATTGAAGCACCCGACTTCCTGTATGAGTCCAGTCGAGACGAGACCACCCATGGCTCGGTGAAGGAAGTTATTCCTGTCGCCATCGGCCGCTCTGGCCCCGCTTGCTTCTGCGGCACGACTGGCTGGCCGCTCGGCGCGACGCGGCACTCGAGCAATCTCCTATCCTGGCCGAGGGTGTGCCGGGCAAGCGACCAACACGAGGACGACGACGAGGACGTCAAGACGCACTGCTTATCTTACATCATATGGCTCGTCGCCTTATCGACACGCGCATTCTGAGACTCCATGCTGCGAGCTCCACTGCAACAGCGCGACAGGTGTGTGTGTGTCTGTGAAGAAGCTTTGCGATGTCAGCTCGGCGAGGCTGGGCTGCTTAATCCCCTGCCCGCCAATGCCCGGGCTGGCATGTTAATCCAATCGATCAATCTGTGACCGCAATAACTGTCGTGTAGTCAAGCCAGGGCTGGAGGGGAGGACGCCACACTACCGGGCGGGAGAGCCCGCGGCCTCGAGGGGGGGCTCGCGGGCTGGGGGCCCGGCCACTGATGCCTTCGGGTCCCTGTCATATTGTACGTAAAGTTTGTCATCGCGAGACCTGTCTTGCACGGTTTCAGCAGTTTTCATGACCACGCAATACGCACTCCGCACTTTAGTCCAGCACCACGCGATCGAAAAGTCGTTCAGGAATGGATCGTGCGGAGGAATAAGGTAGACCTGGTTGCCTGGCAGTCTGGGGGAGAATGAATGGGGCCGGTGAGAAACGCGGGGCGAGAGAAAAAAAAGTCGTGATCGCATCATGTCGTGATCGCGGGTGGCAAGTGCTTGTGCGATTGGAGACGATCGTCAAGCACACGACACTCCCGTTGAACCACGGAAGTCGAGCTGGGGTCTAGGGCAGAGCAGGGGAGCGGGTGTGACAAGGCTGCTCGCTACTCGACTTGGGCGGCCTGAGCTGCACAACGATAGAGGCGAGAACCCTGGAAAGGGCTGAAAGGCTGGACGATCACCAGAGGCTTCCCCGAAGGAGCCGGGCTGGAAGGAAACTCCGGGAGACAAGTCACATCCCAACCCGACGGCAATCAGTCTGTCTCGATACGCGGGCACACTCACACACACACCTTTGGGTTTGTCGCCTCCATTCGATTGATGCATTCTGGTCGGGATCAGCAGCTTGGCCCTCATCCGCATGGAAGACGCCAAGTCTGGGCTGCCGCAAACGCACCACCAACAGGCGATGGACGAGTGGCGACCTGGCGAGTGGTCAGCTCCTCCTCCCGAATGCAGCAGCTGGACAAAAAGAGACGAGACGAGATGCCCGTGAGAGATGAGCCCGTGAGCCTGCAGCATGTCTTCTGGGGGCCGAGGTCGTCCTACGGTAGCCCGTGGACGGACACTGGGGAATGTGGGACGCGGAATGCATGCCAGCAGCCGTTGAGGTCATGCCGTTCTGGTGCGCACACGCTGCCCAGACGCGAGAGGCAAGGAAGAACAAGCCACCAAGCCACATGGCCGTAGACGGATAGGATAGGATCGGCTGAGGGAGAGAACGAGCTGTAGATGGTCACCGGTGCGCTGCGATGAGGGTGTCATGAGGGGTGTCAGCCCGATGAATGATACCAATACTGCACTGATGGCGACGCGCGCAAGCGAGTGTGTCAGTGTCGAGTGAGGCCCGCCATAGATTGGAGGCACGGGCCACGCAGGTCGTACAGGTGCCCCGAGGTGGTCCTTGGCATAAGCAGTCGAAGCGAATCAGGGGACGTCCCACGAGCGATAGGCGGCTCCGTTATCTGCGTGGGGAAAGGATGCCCCGTCCGGCTTGGCCAATCAAGCATGCGTCGCGGCAGACGGCCGGGCGACGCGCAGGGCAGGCAGTTGGGGAACGAGGGCAGCAACAGCAGCAGGAGCACTCGTAGCGCAGCCAAGGCACCGCAAGCAGGTGCTGGTTGGCGGTGGACCGTGTGGGAGCTAATCACTTGGCGGCAGCTCCAGCCAATTTCGACCGTCCTCGCACCTGCCCCTTTGGGAAAGCAGCTCCTGGGCATACAGCCTGTGGGGCACGGCCTGCGCGAGTCTGCGCCTGCCGTTGTTGTCGGGTGGATCGATCGAACTGGGGCCGGACCCTTCTCGAGGCTTGGGCGACAGGGATACGAGGACGAGCCAAGTGTCGAACTGGTGCTGGGTTGGGAAGGAGCACCTGCCATGCAGGGTTAATGTTGGGGCGCCGCTCGCCTGTCCGCAAGTCGCACGTCGCAGCTGCCCGTCCGTAAGAGTATGTGCCCAGCCAGATGGCAAAGTGGGCAGTCGCCAATGGCCGGTGGCCCCACCGAGTAAGGTGTAGTGCTGTGTAGGGGGGGGGGGAGGAGCCGGGGTGTTCACCCCCAACCAGCCAATCAACGCCACGCCCCTGATACGGCAACACTGGAATCCTTCTATGCATGGAAGGCGGCCGGACGCAGCCAGCAGTTGCTCTGCTGCACTGTTCCTTCCCGGCCAGTTCTTGGTCCTCTACCCCCGTCGTCGACCCAGACCAGGAGCGGGAACAGCAGCAGCACCCAAGGACCCAGGACCGGGACCAGGACGCAGCAGGAGCGGATGGTTGCTTGCGCCTGCACTTTCATAAAAGACTGCCCTTCCGCCTCCTCTCTCTGGCCTCTCTTCTTTTCCCCCTCAGCCCAGCTCTGTCCTCCCATTTTCGGCCCTGAGGTACATTCCTTCTTTCAACCCTCACCAAACCATCTCCCCAGCTCCCTCCCGACTGAGCACAACAATGTCGATGAAGGAGACCGCCCTCGGCGTGGCCACGGCCGCGCCCCCCACCATCGATGACCCCATGGGTCTCGACGCCGACAAGCTCGAGAGCAACCGTCCCTACGCCGGCGACGGCAACGTCCCCAAGGATTTCCGTGAGCAGGACTTCATGACCCGTAACGGTCTCAACCTCCGCTCCTTCACTCGCCGTATGTTGAATCCCTCTCCTCCGCATTCCGGGCCGCCCACCGGCCCGCCCTGTTGGCTCGAAATGACAGGATTAACCCGACCCTAGGTGACTTCGGTACCGGCGACATCGAGCTCGATCGCTCCATGAAGACCCGTCACTTGCACATGATTGCCATCGGTGGTTCCATCGGTGCCGGTTTCTTCGTCGGCTCGGGTTCCGCCTTCGTCAAGGGTGGCCCCGGTTCCGTTCTCATCTGCTTCTCCATCGCCGGTGTCATGATCTTCAACGTCATCCACGCCCTCGGCGAGCTTGCTGTCATGTACCCTATCTCTGGTGGTTTCTACACTCTGTCTACTCGCTTCATCGATCCTTCCTGGGGTTTCGCCATGGGCTGGAACTACGTGAGTCGTCCTGACACCTGATGCCGACGCAGCGGAATACTAACAGCCTCAGGTCTTCCAATGGTTGATTGTCCTGCCTCTCGAACTCACTGTCTGCTCATTCACTGTCAAGTACTGGAACAAGGAAATCAGCGACGCTGTTTGGATCACTCTCTTCTGGGTCGTCATCATCGTCGTCAACATCTTCGGTACTCTGGGATATGCTGAGGAGGAGTTCTGGAGCTCCTGCTTCAAGCTCGCCGCTATCATCATCTTCATGATTGTTGCCATCGTCCTCATCTGCGGCGGCGGCCCCAAGGGCTACAAGTTCGACGAGTTCCACGGAGACATCTACTGGCGCGACCCCGGTGCGTTCCAGAACGGCTTCAAGGGCTTCTGCTCCGTCTTCGTCACTGCCGCCTTCTCCTATGCCGGTTCCGAGCTCGTCGGTCTCGCCGCCGCTGAGTCTGAGAACCCCGCCAAGGCTCTTCCTGGTGCCGTCAAGCAGGTCTTCTGGCGTATTACCCTCTTCTACATCATTGGCCTCACCCTTGTCGGTCTCCTGGTCTCCTCGCGCGACGAGCGTCTTCTCAACGCCAAGAACCCCTACGCTGAGGGTACTTCTCCTTTCGTCCTGGCTGCCAGGGACGCCGGTCTCAAGGGTTACGACTCGTTCATGAACCTCGTCATCTGCATCTCCGTTGTCTCCATTGGTGTTTCTTGCGTCTACGGTGGCTCGCGTACCCTCTCCGCGCTCGCCCACACCGGTTACGCGCCCAAGATCTTCACCTACGTCGACAAGTCCGGCCGTCCCCTCATGTCTGTCCTCTTCCTCCTCGCTTGGGGTGGTCTTGCCTACATTGTCCTCGGTGCCCATGGCTCTGTCGTCTTTGACTGGCTCCTCGCCCTCTCTGCCCTGGCCGCTCTCTTCACCTGGGGTTCCATCTGCTTGGTATGTTTAACACTCGCTTCCCATCCTGTCCCAAAACTAATCGTGATAGTGCCACATTCGCTTCCGTACTGCCTGGAAGAGGCAGGGTCGTTCGCTCGATCAGATCCCCTTCCAAGCCGCTGGTGGCGTCTACGGTTCTTACATGGGTCTTGGCCTTTGCGCCATCATCCTGATCGCCCAAATCTTCGTCGCCATCATGCCCTACGGCCAGTCTGGCCCTGGTACCGCCGAGGACTTCTTCATGGCCTGCCTTGCCATTCCCGTCGTTCTTGTCTTCTGGCTCTGCGGCTACCTTTGGAAGCGCACTGGCTGGCTCACCATTGACCAGATCGATCTCGATGCTGGTCTTCGTGAGCACAACTGGGAGGAGATCAACGCGCACCGCGCCAAGATTGCCGCCATGCCTGCGTGGCGCCGTACTCTTAACCGCGTCTTCTAAGCGTGGTCTTCTTTCATTGATACCATGGGGTGTTTTGCTGAGGAGGTACATATCTCGCTGCGCATATGTCGGACTGGTCTAATCGGGTTGCCAACCGCATGAGCGGGTTGTGCAGCTCACCTGGGACGACACGTTGCCATTCGTTGCTACAAGATACCATATATATACACAATCGTTAGACACTGTCTACAATCTGAATGGCCTCTGACTCGGTGAAAGCGCCTGATTACCTGTGCTCTTCGCCTGCTGAATTGTTCTGTGCTCTCCATCCTAAGTACTTTCCCGCTGCTTGTCAACTTCAGCACCTGACCGGGGCTGAGGCTGATGCTTAGCCGACCTCGCCAATTGATAAACTCTTGGACCTCCGTTGCCTTTCACAACTGGCACAGAGCGCTTCAGTCTATGTAGATGTAACATCCTGATTCCCTATTCAATTGTCACCACCCCCGACAGACTCTTGGTGCGCTCGGATTCCGTCCCCGTCTTCCATTCCGAGCTGTGACTTGCATATCAGTTATTAGCGACCAAGTAACCAATGAACATATACATACCGATTGAGGGGTACTCTGTGGATTAACCCGGATTTCTGAGTCGGCAAGGATGAAACGGACCGTCTCGGAGGCTCGGCCGCCCCGCTGACAGTACATGTCGAGGGCGGGTCTAAGTCTGCGACGGGGGCGAGCGGAGAACTGAACGACAATAGAATCAGCAGGTTGGTCGGCGTAATGCAAGGGTTTCGCGTCCGGAACTTCATGCGGGTCGGTCCCGAGGACGTTCTCTGGTGGGTTGCCATCGTTGAAGGGGTTGTCGGAGGCACCATCTTGATGTTTATGCTCGTCCATGATCGGTCGATCATGGACTGTAGCGCCGTGGTCCAAAAAATGGAGAACTGGCAGTCCCATAGACCTCGTGGTCTGATGTCAAGTCGAAGTTAGCAGTCCTCTCGATGGGGGCTGACTCGTATTGATCGACTTCCTGGCCCCTAAAAGATGCAGGTGCTATTGCCTCGTAGGGGCTTCCGGATAGAGCATCGACAAAGGACTCACCATCAGTGTCAGGCCGAAGGCCGGTGCTGAGCGTTCTTTCATTAACCGTGGGGCGCTCCATGGCAGCAATCTTGGGCTGACCAAAATCATACTTGCGGTTCATCATAGCTCAAGGCTGATGCAGGTCGAGAAATGAGAGATGCGTAGAGTATGATGGCGAGAGTGGCCGTGCTTGTAGTGGTTTATGTAACGCCACAAGTTAGAGGATTGCAGAGGAAAGTGCCCCAGGCGGAGCTATCCTGTCTTCTTTTATGGACCTAAGTTAAGTTGTATTGCATTTCTGGAGACCCAATGGGGAAGAGGTCCTTGGAATGCAACGGCTGCGTTTGATCTTGCTAGACGAAGCCCAGAACTGATGTCGACTGTTCACATCTATTAGGGTGAATATGCTACGCCCGGGTAGAAGCTTCGCCCTGAATCAAGTCAGAGTTTCATTAAGCAGCAGCAGTTTCAGGGAAAGGTTCCAAAGCTTTCCGTACTGCGATTCACAAATGACTCAACTGTTGAAGTATTTGGGTGCCTTTATTCAAAAGGGAGTTGTTAAGGTCATGACTAATTGTTGTTTGCCCTTTGTTCTTGCGTTTTGATCGAGAAGGCTCGAGACTCGATAATGATGTGTGATGACGAGGAAAGTGTGTTTGAGTGCTGTGGACGAAGTGAAGTAAAGACAACCCGTAATTGACGAGAGCGGAAAGGCAGCATGACTTGAAGAAGATTGAAAATCGAGCGAAGCGTGACGAAGTGGTGTTCAGAGCCCTGGGCTTCTTCATTGAGTCTATATTTCTGGAGTAGCTCAAAGTACAATGCTCGTAGCAAAAGCCTACCCTCCTTTGCCAGCGGGGAAGTGCTTTATGCTTTACCATGCGATGTCACACAACATGATGTAAATATGACCGCATCTTGTGATGCAGGCCCTGTGATACCAAAGATTGTAATGTTGGTTTACTTGGGATTAATGTTCACAATAAGTTCAACAGGTTAAAAAGCCGTGAGCGCAGGAAATGACTAGAATTGTTTTTCAACTGATAGGAAGCAATCCTTGGCAGCATAACCGACGAAGCGCATCCCCCCACTCCCCGCCGAATACGTGCTCAAACGAACTCACGCAAGTTCTTTTCGCCCTGTAATTTTAGATTAATACATAGAGATATCCACTTGCCAGCATATGATCCAGGAGCCCATTGGACACAATCAGCGTCATGTAACGGTAGCAATGGGAGACGGGGGGTAGCTTTTACTAACCATCTTGGCTTAACCCATGTTTCCTTCTAGAGCGCTGCGCATATTCTCCTCTCTGCAAGAAAACATCAGATGACAGGGAAGGAGGATCGTTACATCGAGAGCTGGATGGGATTGTGAGGGGTAAAGTGTCCCAACACACACGGCTATAAATGTACTGGCTCCCTTGATGTGTAGATGCTATCAGCCCTGTTGCTCTTCCATCTGCAGCCTTCATAGTTAGTCGGATTATACTAGAGCACTCGCTCAACAAACGCTAACAATGAAGTCGTCCATATTGCTAGCATGGCTATTGACCGCCCGTTGTGGCGGGGCAACGGCAGCTCAAACCTCCGAAGTTGAACCAGAGCCTGCCTCAAGGGACCTTTTCGTCGTCCCTGGAGCGTACATTGTTGAGCTCTCTAATGACCAGGTATGCGATTATGCGAGGATAAGAATGATCCTATTGTAAACAGAATCTGACTAGACATTAAGGACACGGAAGCGTTCATCTCTGGTCTTGGCGCCCAAGCAGGCCTAGCCAAGGTGACTGAGCGGGTGCGCCTCGACTCCAAGTTATTCAGGGGGATGTCCTTCAACATGGAACTCACCCAAAACGACGACGAAGATGACGCCATACGTCGTGTTCGGAATCTCCTGGAAGTAAAAGACATCTGGCCTGTGGAGCTTGTCTTGACGCCGCAGTTAAATTTGTCTTGGGCCCTGGAAGACTTACCCGTGACGGAGGTCTGGCGCAGGCAAGTCGGTGCAGATGGGTACTCGCCTCACGTAATGACGCAAGTAGACCGGCTCCATGCTAGAGGAATCACTGGCAAAGGACTTCGTATCGGTATTGTCGACACGGGTATCGATTATACTCATCCGGCGCTGGGGGGCTGCTTCGGGCCTGGATGCTTAGTCGAGTACGGTGCAGATCTCGTCGGCGATGCCTTCGATGGATCGCAGCCGCCGATCCCCAGCGAAGACCCGTTCGAAGACTGTAACGGCCATGGAACACACGTTGCAGGCATCATTGCGGCACTTGACAACCCGCTTGGGTTCACAGGCGCGTCGCCTGGAGCTAAGATTGGCATGTACCGAGCCTTCGGGTGCTCCCGCACAACGACCTTAGACGCGCTCATGGCGGCCACCAACAAGGCGTACGAGGACGGAAGTGATATCATCACGGGTTCTGTTGGAGGGGCCAGCGGATGGAGCCAGAACCCCTTCTCTTTGCTCGTATCTCGGATTGTTGCGGCAGGCGTTCCTTGTACCTTTTCCGCTGGCAACGAAGTAGGTGGCACCGAAGGCCTGTTCGGTATCAGTGCTCCCTCAACCGGAGATGGCGTCGTTTCCGTGTCATCGTTTCAGAACACACACATCCCAGTCTATGATGAGTCTACTGGACAGGCGACCGAGAGTCTGGACAAGCAATCGGGCGGCTCCGTGAGCGGCTTCACCAGCTGGGGCCCAACCTTCGATTTGAAGCCCAAGCCTGATATTGGGGCACCAGGCGGCCAGATTCTTTCGACCCTTCCTATGGCTATGGGCGGGTACGGTGTTTCCTCAGGGACCTCCATGGCCTGTCCTCTCCTTGCCAGCATAGTATCACTTATTGCTGAGGTGAGTGATCAGTGGCTGCAACTACGACCAACTTCCATTGACCGTTTTGACAGGCCAGAGAAACTCGTGATCCAGACGAGATAAGGGCTGTTCTAATGGCAACAGCTAAGCCTGGCGGATCTGTCGACTGGTCGACTGGCTTGCCAGTCCTCAGTCCTGGTCTCAGCCCTGTACCGCAACAGGGGTCAGGCTTAGTTCAGGCATACGATGCTGCATTTGCACAGGTTATGCTAGGTACCACGTACATTTCATTCAACGATACGGAGAACTTCATTTCCGAAGTAGTCTTTACAGTTCGAAATGAGGGCAACTATTCAAAGACCTACCATGTCAATCACAGGCCTGCTCTCACTGCCAATACCATCTGGCCCGGCACCATCTATAAACATTCTTCTCCGCCTTTGAGCAATGATTATGCGGAGATTTCTTTCGAACCGTCGAAATTAAACATACAACCAGGCGAGGAAGTTGAGGTTCGGATCTCGGCGACGCCACCCAAGCATGTCGACGCATCTTCCCTGCCGATCTACTCTGGGTGGATCACTCTGAACGATATGACGCCTGGAGCGAGTGGAATGCAACTCATGTTGCCTTATATCGGAGCCGCAGGGGCTATGCGCAATATTACGGTTATGGCGTCGGACCGCATGATGCTCTCTCGGTCTGACGACATGCGAAACCCGACGCTGCCTGCCGGAGCCACTCTCCAGCTTCCCACTCCACCTGATCACGTTGAATGGACCCGGCAGCCCTTAGAAACCTCCGAATTTATTCTTCCACCAGGAGCACTTCCTGACCAATTCATCTGGTTAGTCATGGGGAGTTCTGAGGTTCATATGGATCTTCAGCTGGTCGCGCCGTCATGCTTGGTCCCTGCACCACTGCAAACTGAGAATGGCCTCGGGGAGTTGACTCTGGGCCAGGTTGAAGGATATCCCAGAAAGTATCATCGACATATCGGTTGGATGTCGCCTTGGAATGGACGCATGGCGGACGGTTCGTGGGCGCCTCCTGGTCGGTACCGGTTCGTCGTGAGGGCCCTCCGAACATTCGGAAATCGGGACTTGGTAGCAGACTGGGACCGATTTGAATCAACTGACTTCAGAATCAGGTATGTCTAGAGGAAGGTGCAAGTCGGTGGGAATACTGCTAAATCCGAGCAACTGTGTACTCGCGGTTGCATAGTGTCATGAACTTCAGATACGTGTTTCTGTTAAAGTAACGATTGATGGTACAAAATCATAAATCATATCCTGCCAATCTCCCAAAACCAATTGAAGTTCGACTACTGCTGATCATCGGGATGGAACACCAATGCCCGCACTTCAATACTCTCCCGCGGAGGCGCGCTCTCCGGCACTGATGGATCCACAAATGCCGTGTGGGGCACCCGGCGGGCCCGGCCGTCTGTCTTGCTGTCGAAGCACTTGATCAGCAGCACCTCATCGGGCGTCAAACCGCTCTTGTAGAACCACTTGTGACTGGTGTTGTGCTTGACAGCGTACGTCTCACCACGGCGGTTGGGGTAGATGAGCTCCGTGACAACGAGATCCGAGTCCGGGACCGAGTTGGCCTCGGCGACGGCAAGCGGGTCTCGGTGGACGGTCTTGATGGGCCGCCAGACGTTGATGATCTGAACACGACCGCGCAAAAGCGATTGCGCGTCTTCAGGAAGGTGATGCGGGACGCGAGACAAAGCGGCTGAGTAGGACTGGTCAATGTGAACGCGCTGGACGGGGCCGCGAAGGGTTCGGCCCTTCGGCTCAGCATCTGGCGCCTGGCGACGGATGGTGTGGTCAAAAATGAAGATCTTGGAGGCGCCAGTGCTACAAGTGGTCAGCGGAGCGTGCGAGGAAGAGTATTCAGAGACCTACGCGTCTTTAAGGAGCTGCTCGGTCTCTGGGTAGTAAGAGGCCTTGATCTGGTCATCGTCGAGGAAGTCGCGTTCCGTAGCCGTGTGCTGGTGGATCTGGAAACCGTTGCCATCAAGGCTGTATTCGGCTTCACGTCCGGAAATGTCGTGGACAGTTACTTCGTGCGTCTCAAAAGGTCGATCGTACGTCTCAGGACGGTCGACATAGGTGGGATGGGGGGGCGAGCCGTCCTCGTTCGGCTTGTGGTAGTTGAGGGTCGTCTCGACATCATGGTGGGGAATGCTAGAGGCATTGGAAGTCTCAACCTGAACTGGGTTGTCAATGCTCTGGAGGGATCCAAAGGTCCCTGTGGGGATTTGCTGAACGGCAGCGGCAGCCATTGTCAAGATTTAGACTTGAACTGTGTGTGCAGTGATCGGTGAGATGCGATTTCTGTCTGAATCCAAGTGATTATAGTCGAAGAGCGTGATGGTCGTGTTCTTTTCCCCCAGACCTCGGTCTCTTTATGAGCTGGTCGTCTCCGCAGACCCCGCGAGCACGCCATCCGCACCTCAACTCAGTTGATCAGGGGATTGATAAGCAGCCCAATGAGAGGTGTCACAGGCCATCGAGAAAGGCGTGATTGACGTTGAACTACCCGATGGGACACTCGATTAGAAATGAATGGACTGATGAGGGTGCTGACAGGATGATGGTTGGAAGCCACGTCTCAGCACCTCGGCATTGCCCAGTGATCCACGGACGATTGTCAATCAAGAATACGCACAACAGGAACCGGACAATTCATCGGTTACACGGATATCAGATGTGCCATATCAACGTTATTCATTGAAACATCTCAAACAAAAGCATCTATCTATTAACGATGCTTCAGGTGACCGACCTGCGGCCTACAGCGATACATGTACCAGCTTCGTGATTGTCGTCCCATCCTTCAGTACATCCGTCTTCTCCTCCAGTCGATAACCCCGCAGCTTAGGAATAAGGCGAGTCCACACATACCAATACAGCGTTGCAGCCGTAATTCTACGGTTGTCAGTGAGATTCACAGGCCATAGGACGGGATAACTCACATGCTCACACCGACAATGGCGTACGTGGCGTAGAAGAGCTCGCCCTCCCCTCTGCTGGGCGGCGGGAAGAACGGTGCCGCGAGCAAACTGAGACTCAGCAGAATCTTTAGCACAACTGCAGGCAGCCAAACCTTGAAAGGTCTCTTCAGGTCAGGCCTCTTGAAGCGTAGCAACAATAGCCCTGCCGCAATGGCCAGGGAGAAGAACTGCCCGGGGTAACCCTCGACTTCAAGGATGAAGGAGTATACTTCACGCGAGGGCGGCAACGTGATGACGAGCAGGGAAGGGATAAAGTGCACAGCCAGTCCCCCAATGGGAGAGTTGAACGGGCGCGTCGTTGAGAGAATCTCGGAAAACGGCAGGAATCCTTGCCGGGCGATTTCCTGCTTCAAGCGAGCCTGAGCAAAAGCCACGACAAGAACGTTGCCCACGGCAGACAAGGCTACTGCCAATGGCAGAATGACGCGCCCAACGCCGGGCCCGAAGATTCGCTCGAAGAATAGTGCCGCAATCAGTTCGCCGCTCTCCTTGATCTCGTCGATGGGGACCACAATGAAGTAAGCCACATTGATGAGTAGGTACAGCCCGCATGCCGTGACGAGGGCTGTGAACGTGACGGACCGCAGCGTCCGCACGGGATCCTTGACCTCATTGAGGACGTTGTTGGCGTTGTCAAGCCCAGCAAACGAGTAAAACACCTTGAACAAAGACGTAGAGATGATGCCCCAGTTCCAGTTCGAGTTGTCCCACAGTGTGTCCCAGGCAAGGCTGGTCCCCTGCGATGGTAGACGCTGCTCCGGGCGAATTAAGACAACGTACAGGCCGGACAGGATCATGAAGATGATGATGCCGACCTTAACCCATCCCAGCAGATTTTGGAGGCGGACTCCCGTCTTCGGAAACACAGCGTGCACACCAGTGACGGCAGTCAGGAGCGCCGCGGCCAGCCCCTTGCGGAGTAGATCGCCTGCCTCCTCCTGCCCCAGAGCAAACAGCACGTATTGGCTGAAAACTATGCAGTTGCTGGCAGTGAACCCGAGAAGAACAGCGTACACAGCTACCAGGGTGGAGGCGAGGAAGCGCGGCCGCCGGTAGGTGAACTCGAGATAGACCTTGTCGCCGCCGGACCTCGGCAGCATGGAGCCGAACTCGAGCGAGACGGCCAGCCCGCAAGCGGCAACGGCAGCCCCAACTACCCACAGCAGCAGGGCCAGGCCTGGGCTGCCGACGGCGCGGACGATGGAGCCAGGCGTTGCAAAGATGCCGCTGCCGATGACGCGGGATATGACGAGGATGTA
This sequence comes from Verticillium tricorpus MUCL 9792, assembly GCA_000732205.1. NCBI lineage: Eukaryota > Fungi > Ascomycota > Sordariomycetes > Glomerellales > Plectosphaerellaceae > Verticillium > Verticillium tricorpus. Next base: position 4,045,444 of record JPET01000004.1, read on the forward strand.
GGCGCTCTGCCAGGAGAGCGTGCGGCCGAGGGCGGATGTTTCGGGAAGGACGTCGTCTTCAAGCCGGCGGGAGGGTTTGCTGAAGGGCTCGGATGTGAGCGTCGTGCTTGAGCTGCTCGAGGCGGCTGGCGAAAGGAGGGGTTGGGCTTCGGGGTCGGCGGCTGTCATAATGGCGGTTCTGTCGGACGTTGATGATGCTTGGGCCTGCCTTCTTGCGCGGCGAGACTTGGAGTCGTCTGTTCGTACTCGGCGATTGTCGGCAGAATGTAGTTGTCATGTTTTTGGGCATCTGGAGCTCGTGTCATCAGTCGTCCTACCAGACGGGCACATGCGTCGTGACAGCGGGAGGCGTGAATATGGGACCCCGCGTGTCCCGGTTGCTTGATAAGCGCTGGTGTCATCCGAGACTCCATGGTGATGGCGTTTGATGGCACCATGGCGATCGGGGCACGTGTGTGGTGGTCGTTGTTGTGGTGGATGAGCACGCTGTGGCGGAGAGCTCGCACGCCATCGCAATGCTGATGACGGGATCCACCTGAGGCTCTCCGGCCGGAAACCAGATGCCCAGCATCACGGGTTAGTAATCAGTGGCACACGAAGACATCACGACGACGTCACTGAGCTGAAATACGATTGTACCACGGGTAAGTCGGTATCGTATCTCTCAAGGTGCAGGTGTTCAAGGTTCTCATTGCTAGGTAAGACGACAATCGGCAGTCGTGGTCATGCGTTGCTCGAATCCAACCCACACACGCCTGCTTACACACAACTCGTATACAAAAGTTCACAGCCACAGCTGGTAACCCAACGAACGATCGAGAGCTCTACAAAGTGTAGATGAAGTCGGGCCGCCTGTCGCCGCTGATCCACTTCTGCTCCTCCGTGAGAGTGGCCCACTTGGCGTCCATCTTGCCGGCGCGGCGGTTGCGGTTGGATATCCTGAGAGCAACGTGCATGAAGACGGAGCCGCCGAGCAGGAAGAGCACCTGATAACCAAGAACGACACCGTGACCGGTCCAGAAGCGTGGGTTCTCGCGATCGAGATAGATGTTTGATGACACGACGCCATTGAGGTTGCCCCAGCCGACGACCATGCCGAGCACAAAGGCACGCTTGAGCGAGCCCTCGGTGTTGTTGATCACCCACGACAGAGTGTTGGAGATTGTCGGGTAGATGCCTGCCGCGCCGAGGAAAGTGCCTGCGTACTGGACCTGCGGGTTCGATGACGCCATGAGCAGAATGAAGCCGATGATACCGATGCTGACGGTCACCATGTTACAGTATCCACGCCAGCGGGTGCGATCGGCCAGGAATCCCACAGCGACAGTGCAGCAGGCTGCGACGGCGTAGGGAGGCACAGACAGGAGTTGGGCGCGAGTGCCCGAGTAGCCCATGCCGCGGAGAATGGTGGGCAAGAAGAGCGAGAAGGCGTACAGCGGGGTCAGGCAGCCCATGTAGATGACCATCCAGCCGTATGTCTTCCAGTCGCCGAGGGCAGCGTAAATGTGACGCTTGTCAAAGTCTTCGGCGGTGCGGCCCTGACGGTCCATGATGATACGACGCTGCACACGGATGCGCTCGTCAGGACTGAGGAAGCTCGCCGTCTCGGGCCAGTCAAAGACCATCCACCAGCAGAAGACGCCGACAAAGACAGTCGCGATACCCTCGATGATGAAGATCCAAGCCCAGCCGGGCATGCCGCCGATGCCGTCCATCTGCGCGATGCCGGCAGCGAGCAGACCGCCAAAGGAGCCCGCCAACGCCGCCGCTGAGAAGAAGAGGGACGATCGCACACCGATTTCCGAGCCCTTGTACCAGCAAGAGAGATAGTAGTTCACGCCCGGGAACAAGCCAGCCTCGGCGACGCCAAGGAAAAACCGTGCGGCGAGCAGGCCCTGGAAGTTCTTGACGAGGCCCATAAGGGTCATGATAACACCCCAGCTGAGAATGATGCCGGTGAAGAAGATGCGTGGCGTCAGGCGCTTCAGGAGGGCGTTGGTCAGGGGTTCGGCGAGGGCGTAGCTGATGAAGAAGATGGTCAAGGACATCTGGTAATCACCGTCGCCCATGTCGAGGTCGAGCTCCATGCCGGCGAGGCGCGCATTGCCGATGTTGGTCCGGTCGAGGAATGAGAGGAGGTAACTAGAACGAAGGTCAGTTGGGCGCTCCCAGACAAGAGAGCAGGCGGGGTGCCGTGGAAAACGCACAGTAGAGAAAGCCAGGGGATCAGCCAGCGATCGACTTTCCACATGAGCTTCCTGTCCTAGGGCAGTGTTAGTTCATGTTGTGCACTCTGTCTTCCATGTTCAACGAGAGCCGACTTACAATGGCGCGACGCTCCTCTTCAGACTTGCCGGCGTCGGGGTCAGGTAGGTTGGCGAGAAGCTGAGCTCGCTCATACTCGATGCCGCCCTTGTGGTTCTCGCCCGACGACGTCTCGACGCGATCGATGTCGGCCTGCGGCTTCTCGTCTACGGCTGACATGGTGTAGCAATGTCGTGGTGCAAACAGGAGGGAGAGGAGGGGGTTGGAGAGATGTAGAAGCTACGATATGATGAGGAGAAGGACAACGGTTCGGGAGGGGGAAGTGTGCAGAGGGGGGATGCCGTCACTCTTGTATTGGGCCACGATAGGTAGGTTGGATACTTTTGCGCTACGGTCCCTTCAAGGAACGATCACCGGCCGAGGGGCACTTCGTTGGAGGAGGTCGAGGAGGGGAAACTCGGGGCCCCCTGGGGATGCCTAGCGCAGCATCGGGACGGGGATGGCAGGGGGCTGACGTCGCGGCCGGGCAGGATTGCTTCAAAGAGCAAGCTCTTTACGTCCGAGAGCTAGGGTCGGGATTGGAGGTAGGCTCATGACAACGTGGAGCGGGATGCGGGTGAGATTTGATCTGGTCTTCGAAAAGCGGAGGGGGGTGTGCACGCACGCACGCACGCACCCACGCACGAACGGCGACGCACGGCGCACAGCACGACACCGACAGGGTTGACCGGGGAGAAAGTTGACGGGCGACCGGCTGAGACGGTCAGGTCAGGCCAGGCCAGCCATCAACAGGGTGTCCAGTGTTCGATGAGGCAGGAGGAGGCCGGCCAGAGCCTGGCCACTTTACCTTGGGACCTCGTCATGGACGCGGAAGCGGCAACACGCGCTGGCGCATCAGGTCGTTCTGTGACGCGGGCAAGGACGGAGCCGCAGCCAGTACGGGGCGTGGCTGCCCGTTCGCGGGGTGCTGCCCGGCTTCTGGGTCTGCATTTAGGTGCCTAGGTAGGCATGATACGTAGTGATGTGTATGGGTATCGCCTTCCTTGGCCACCCGACGCAGCCTCCATGTCCCCACCGCGAGCTTGTTGAGGTCGAGACGCACGAGGAAGCTTCGGCCGGCACCAGGGCTTCGACGCCAGCCCAGGTAAGGTAGGCAAGGACCAGGTAGGTAGGGACCTACGAGGAATGAGTCGATCCCTACGTCCGGCTAAGGTAGTTCGATAGTCCTAGAGGTGCCGGGGAGCCAATACGATGTGCGATGTGCAGCTAGCCGCCCTCCTATCGTTGGTGGGGGTGGATAATTGAATACTTTCATCTCGCCCGCAAGCCACCAGCCGACCGCTCTTCCCCCCCAGGTCCCAAGGCTGAGCTGAACGCAGGAGGCGGAGAGGCTGCGTATCGGTCAGAAGGAGGGATGGAAAACCTTGAGCACTCTACCTCTCACCCGCGTCTGTGTTGGTGCGTTGTGCGTTGGGTCTAGAACTTCACAACCTTCGAAATCACATCCCTCCCACACCCCCGCGCAGCAAGGCTCGTTGACTCGTGTACGCAGCACGCAGCACGCCGGACAACGTACGTGGGGGGGCGTGTGGTGGCAGACCAGCGGCGTAAAAGGCTGCCAAGGAGCCGGGATGCATGGATCCAGAGTGCCCAGAGCTCCATAAGCATCAAATGGTGGGCCGATGGATCTGCCACTGGATGCCTCCTAGACCAATGCTAAGCAGGGACTTTAAACAGGACCCGACGCCACCATGCTTGTCAGCTCTTCGTCGTGCTTGTTTTGCCTTGTCTGCCCGCCCGGTTCCTCCGAAAGGCATGCCCTGTTGGCGCCCCAGTGGGGGACCGAGTCCATCTTCTCCGCAGCGGGCACACACCACCCCCCCCCCATTTCCAACGCCTAGCGTCGGGGTGGCCCCGCGGCACTTGGTTTTTGATCAATGAGAGGAAAGGTATTGCTAGAGGCATGGGGTGCGGAGAGAAGGCCGTCATTCGAGAGGGGATGGAAGGGGGGTGGCCTGGGTGAGGGGAACGTCGGACGAAGAAATGCACCGCATCCTAGGCGTTCTTCTTCTCTCTGGCGCCGCAGGTTGGCATCATCGTGATGGAGGGCCAGACGTCGCCCCGGCACCAAGGACACCAAGGCGCCCCAAGACCAACCATCGGAGCGCAAAGGCGGGTCGGGATGACTCGGTGGCTCGACCAACACGGTTGCATGCGAAGGCATGCTTCCGTTGCATCCGTATGCCCACGAGGTTGCGCAGATTGTGTCCCTCCCCAGCCGAAAGCTGTACTTGTACCGCCGGCCTTTCCCAGGGACGTGTTGTCGGGCGAGGGGAGGGCCATGCGGGTTGGCGGGCTAGAAGGGGCGCCATCAGACGAGCTGGCTCGGGGGAGGCAACAAGACTGTGTCGGAGCATCCCGCGCCATGCCTCTCGTTGGCCGGACGGCTGGAGCTTGTTTTGGGCGCCAGTCTCGTGTTCAATGAACTTGGCGATCGAAGCACCGAAGCACCCGCCGCGCCAATGCACACCCCGTTGGTGCACCACGCTGTGCCGTGGGGCTGCTGTGCTGTACTGTACACTGTGTGCACTACGGGTTGGACTGCGGATGATAAGAAACAAGCGGCAAACGCCCACGGGACTTTTAGGGACGAACTCAGGGACGGCATTCGCAAGGAATATGTCGGATCTTTGTCTGGCGGCAACCCGTTAGCCTTTAAGCTTAACCCCGTGGGCAGGTTGGCGTCTCGCTTTTCTCCTTCGGGCGGGGTGGCGCGTTTGTTTTGCTTTGAGTTGGACGGCTCAAGGGAGTACCCGGCGAAGCGCCTGGCTTCCGAGTCTTGGTCTGGCGCATGGTCGCTTGCCTGCGTGCAGCGGGCAGACAGACGCCTGGCGAGCGTCTCTAGCTGTGCGACGTTCCGTCTCTTGGGAACAGTGGCCTGCGTCGGCGTGGGCTGGGTATCAAATTACACCTCGCGATCTGTCCCATGCCGCCATGTCCCGCATTCCCCTGGAGCTGAACCCTGTAGGTAAGTCCCCGCCGAGCCTCGGGCACGGGCGGGCATGTCGGTGAGCACTTGTCATGAGAGCTCAACTCGACTCGTGTCGTGGTCCGCCTGTCATGGGTTCGTACATGCATCCTTCACAGGATTGGTCGGCCGGTGGGGGGCAAGGCATGGGGTTCTTTGGTATCGTGGCGATGTAACTCTGCATATCCTAGCTCTAGCTTGGGTTTTCGGTCGACTGGTGTCTTGTGTCGCCGCCAAGTCTCCGGTGAACATGTTGGATATGCCTTGCGCGGGCGATAGACGACAGCGCCACGTAGAGCACGTGTCTGTTTTGTACGCCGCGACGTTGCTGCTGCGTTGTTTTCCGAAGGGATGACCTCGTCACTCGGCATGCCGTCTTCATGCTGCCGAGAAGCTATCGCAAGCCGCTGAAACCCATGTACAGTTATCCATGCCTGACACCATCAACTGTCTCCGCTCCTGCCAGCTCGACAGCCAGGACATTCGCTTGAGCACCTTAGCTACATCGTCCCATATCCCAGGACCTCTACGCCCCAGTACCGCACATTCCGAGTCGTACCCAGCCAAACCAGGGCTTCTGCCGTTGAGTTTTCCGTACGCCTAAGCGTGAATCGACGTGTGATGTGATTGAAGCCAACTTGCTTATGGCATGGGTCTCGTTCTGGGCATCCAGTCCAAAACGCCACCTGGTAAATTGGGGTGCCTGTCGATCAATACGAGATAATGTGATTGCCGGCTTTTGAACTGCTAGTCCTAAAACAACGAGCCAAGTATGTGGTGGATAATTTACAGTTCACATCGCGCTCAGCCTGGTCTTGGCGCATCGCGTCTTTAAAGTCCAACGACCTCTCTTTGCGCTTCCCCGTAGTGACCTTAGCGACCACTCCGTAGCACGCTACTCGGATTTTCCCGGGGCTTCACCTCCAGCCGGCTCGCTTGATAGCACCAGCTGGCCACCATCGTGGTATCAGATCACTAGCGACAGCCTCATGGCGGAGCCCACAATGACAAATGCCACCTCCGCATGATGGTGTTCCACACACCAATGCTCAGCTCTGCGCCGCCCGCAATGCGTAGCGTAGTCTCTATCGGTTTCATGTCCAGGTGGATTACGATGAGAACATTTCAAGAGCGACGTGCTTTGAATTGCAGATCTCCGTCATTGGATGTCCGGGGAAATACGGATCCACCAGGGTTTCGCAATTCAACCCAGACATCACCAAGCTTCGCCACTGACTTGGCAGCAGACGGCCGATTCAATGGCGCAACTTCTCGTCGGCTTCGGAGCTCGGAGCTCGGAGCATCTCGGAGACTCATGGAGTGGACGACATACCTTTGATTGCCGTACTGAAAGTTATCAAACCTGGTCAAACGATGTAGTAAATCATCGCGGAAGCCCCGGGAAGGCACCTCATCGCTAGCCCTTTCAAAGAGGCTCCCACCGCAGCTCTCTCTTCAGCTGTGCCCCCCCCCCCCCCCCCCCCCAGCTTCTTTCTTTCTTGGGGACCTACACGTGTTACCTGAGTATGCATATACTTGACCAAGAAACAGTATGGCCGCGTACCACGATATCGACAGCAGCCTTCAACACGACATGATGCGTAATACGATACAGAAGCCACTTCCCCGCCATGAGTGCCCGTAGAACGGGCTATCGCCCTGAATAATTCTTCTGTTATGTTGTTCCAGCGCTTGAGAAGGTAGTATTCCTGTTTCTTGCTAGGCCTGCTGGACACTGACAGTCGTTACGCAGCGGGCATATTTTGGCTCGCACAAACGTAAAGAAATCGGCAACATACTGTCGATACAGGAACTGAGGTTTCCCAGAAGTTCCTAAAATATAATCCCTGTTTTTCCTTCCCTCTCATGATCAGTCTGAACGCATAATTGACTGAACTACTTATAGAAACACACGGCTGAACCTCTGGAGTTCGCGTAGTGTGACAGGCTTAAGTCGTCATATCCAAGAGCACGTTATTCCTATAACACCAACTCAGCACCTCCACGCGATCCCTGGACATTTCTTGCCACTATTTTCAATCTACAGCACAGTCAAATACCATCACAATATTTGCCTTGTTGACCACGTGGTCACATCACGAAGGCGCATTTATGCGATGTCATTCTGCTGTTACTGGTACCCTGGGATAGCCACAAGCTATAGCTATGTCTGTTGCCCAAAACGATTTTCTACGGCCTCTGACGGCTTGCACAGCCGACTGGGCAACTGCACTGGAGATTGCCAGGCTGCACTCTTGTCCAGGTACCTGTCCAGGTATCGGCATCTGATTTGAGTACTTGGACAGTTGTTTCTGAAGCGGGATTAGGACTTCTTTGCTGAGTGATGCTGGGACTCCATGCGCATCACACGAAAGTCATCCCACTCACGAGAAGAATGAAGCGAACCAAAAGTCGTAGTGGTGGTGCCGAAATGGCGTGAGATGTCGCGATTGATAAGGCGCAACCACCACGATCCGATTGCCATTCCCAGTGCCTCCATCAGCTTTTTTACTCGCTGCATGCTCTTGGAACTTAGCAGTGTCCTCGCCAAAGCTTGGTGGCAGCTGCCGGGGCTTCGCAAACGCCGGTGGGTGGGTGTTGCTTCCCCGCGTCGATCGTCCAAGAATTTGGTTCGCAGCCTGCTACTAGATACCTTAACGCGACAACGCCCAACTACTCGTGAAGACCTGAGCTGACGTGACTTACATTAGATTGCACACCATTGGCAAGCCGCCATCATAGCGATTACGGATCGCGTAAAATTGCGTGTGGTGGTGCGACCTCCAGAGGGGAGCTAGACTTCCGACGACTATAAGAACAGGCTGTTTGGCACTGATATTGTCTGAATGTTGTTTGAGGTTCAGCACCCTCAGCAAAATTTGATCAACTTTACCGCCTCCTACTCGAATAATATGGCTCCTCCCGCAGCCGACATTGATGTCCAGTCCTCTCACTCGAGTGGTATTGCCAAGAAGGCCATCGACAGCGAAGTCTCAAGCAGCAACACCCTCGGCGAACCCTTGAAGTATCACGGAAGTCTCGATGCATTCGAGCATTTTGATGTAACATCTGTCATTGGCCGCGAATTCCCTTCGCTCCAGATCAGTGAGATCCTCAATGACGACGAGAAGATCCGAGACTTGGCTGTGCTAGGTACGACCTGAGGTTTAGATCCACATTTGAGTTTAGCTTATCCGATGCTTCAGTGTCTCAGCGGGGTGTTGTCTTCTTCCGCGGTCAAGACCTTAATATTGACGACCAAAAGCGCCTCGGTCAACGCCTGGGCGAGCTCACGGGCAAGCCAGAGGCATCAAAACTGCATCGACATGCTTTATCCAACAGCAAGCGTGGCATCGCGGTCGATGAGAATGGGCGACTTGACGATGAAGTCTCGATCATCTCGTCGGAGCAGAACCGAAAATTCTACAAAGACCGGTTCTCAGCCCAGTCCAAGAAAATTGCGAGCCATGGTTGGCATGCCGAGTGGGTTGCTTCGTTTCCGTCGGCTGAGAATTGTATACTGATCAGTTAGCATCACTTTCGAGCACATACCTTCGGATTACGCGATACTGAAGATCATCCAGCCCCCGGAGGATGCAGGTGGCGACACGTTGTGGGCATCTGGCTACGAGGCTTATGATAGACTGTCACCCGCGATCCAGAAACTGGCTGAAGGTTTGACAGCTACACATCACCAGCCGAACTTTGTGCGTGTCAAAGAGACTTTTGGTGAAGATCTCATTGACCAGGAGCGCGGCAACCCCAAAAACACAGGCCTTGATTTCAAAGCCGAGCAGTGAGTACATCCCAAAATAGGCTATGTCACCCACTTATCGAAGAATGCACAGCCCTGTAATCAGGACGAACCCCGTGACCGGTTGGAAGAGTCTCTTCGGTGCCGCCCACCAGGTTGAGGCCGGATGGATCAACGATGTGACAGAAAGGGAGAGCGAAATTCTGAAAGCATATTGTGAGTCCGTTTTCCCATGCTTAGGAACGCTGTTAATGGTAGCAGTCCTTCAACTCATCACCGAAAATCACGATCTTCAAGTCCGTTTCCGTTGGGAGAAGAACGATCTGGCCATCTGGGACAAGTAAGTGAGACCAGCCCTGACGAGCCTTAACCTACTAACCACGACAGTCGATCCGTGTTCCACACAGCAACCAAGTAAGTCCTGGACCGACCGAGTCATCTCTGATTGTGGCTAACCCAACAGTGACTACATCGGCAAGCGGCAGGGCAACAGGGTGGTCAGTATCGGCGAGAAGCCGTTCTTCGACCCAGCTTCCATCTCACGGCGGGAAGCACTTGGGGAGCTCGAGTAGGAAGAGTAGGACACAAGTGCATTGAGCGTTTTCTATCAAACCAAGTTTCCACCGTCGATGATCACGAGAGTTCCGTTAGCGTAGTCGGCTCTCACGGCATACAGATAAGCTTCGGCAATGTGATCTGGTGTAGCAACAAACCCAACCGGCAGCTGCTTTCCACGTTTCTCAAAGATCTCCTCTTGTTTTTCTTTGCTGTGGCCTAATTTGTCCCATAGTTCCGTCTTCACCAATCCCGGAACGACAGTGTTGACACGGATCTTCTTATCGGAGAGCTCTGCCGCGAGGCCTTTGGTTAGGGAGAGAAGCCCACCATTGAGGGCGCCACCGATGGATGCTCCCTTCCCGGGTTGAAGTCCAGCGATGCCGGAGGTCAGGGTGAGCGACCCTCCAGGCCTGATAATGTCGTACTTTGAAATAGCTGGTTGTATTAGTGATCAATCCATTGACGCGACTTTCATTGAGTCTACCTTTTCCTGTGATGATGCTGCCCCAGAATTTGACGCCAAAAAGGTGCTTGGCATCGTCAAGGTCGGCTTCCGCGAGACTGCCGCGGATGATCTTGTCGACACTTGAGAAGATGATGTGGTCAAGAGGCGCAAGTGATTTCAGAAGCTTTGTAAAGCCAGCCTCATCTCGGACGTCTCCAACTTCTCCATTTGCTCTTGCGCTTCCCAGGCGGTTAATGGCCTCTTCGACATGGACCGCGGATGACGAGATAACGACGACATGAGCGCCGGCATCGAGCAGAATCTCTGCCGCTCCAAACCCGATGCTATTGAAGTTAGCTTTGTCAAACTCAAGGAACATGATATGCCCACCCTGAAGAGCCCCCAATAACGGCAACCTTCTTGCCGGCTAGCTTGTTAGCAAAACGACTCATGATGGTCAGGTCTGATGGCGGGAGGTCCAGCCCAGGACAGCGCAGCACCCTAGAAGCCCATTTATACCATCACGGAGGCCTCTGACGCCATTTGTGCGCTCGCAGACGTTTGATTATCAATCACGGAGTCTGGCTGCTCTTGCGCCGACATCTGGCGGCAAGGGATGGCGTGATGCTCCGCGACCGGTGCGGGGCTCACAACCGGCTTGCGGAACACCAACGACTACTAACTTCAAGCAAGGTTCAATCATCATCGCTCATTCCTGTCTCTATGAAGGCCAGTGATCCGACCATGGAATTTTAATACAGCTCATCACAATGAATCGCAGTAGCTTGAAGTTGAAAAGATGATACCGGTGTTTCTCCAGGTCGACGAAAACTGGGGGGGCTGGCGTGCTCGTGTAATCTTGGTCGGAATAAATTAAGAAAACAGCCGCCGTGCCACCAATGTTCTTGTTCACGTGGAAACTTAAGAGCCTGTCAATAGTTCATCCCTTTGGTGCCTTTGCTCCGAATGTCTCGCCGCCATTGTCGAGATACTCCTGTTCCTCCTGCGTCATCTGCCGGCCAAGCGGTTCATTCCGATGGGGATAGCGACCGAATTTGCTGATGATATCACGGTGCTTGACCTCAAACTCAAGGTTTGTAGCGAGCAGTTTCTCCGTAGCCTCCCGATCTTTCAACAACACCTGACGGCACCGCTCCTCGACGGCGCTGGTCGTCGACGAGGACGACATGAGCGTCCTGAAATCGTTGCCCATTCGCTCATACTCGGCAATGGCCTGGTCATGCATAGCGAGATCTTCTGAGTGCATCAGAGGGAGATAGAACCACATGCGGCGACAAATGTGGTGTTTGAAATGACTGGAAACTGGAATGTCGAGATCGATAGCCTGACGGGCGATGGCTTGAGCTAGGGGATCGAAGACGGTAAAGACAGTGCTCGCAGAGGGACCTCGATAACAATTGCGAGGGACTTGATCGAAAAGAAGCACTAGAGCTAACCAGTCTTCGGGAGACGATGGGTTGACCGTGGAGATGATGGTGTCGGGGCCTGCGTTCGACGACTGGACGGCCTCGAGCACGGGTTGGAATCGTTCACTGAGGAAGTGAGTTAGTGGCCGGCCTGGACATGATTGTTCCTCTCAACCCACATGCAAAAGCTGTCGAGTTCATCACCTCCCATGAACCATCTCTTCATCTCGTTGAACCCGGGGAGGATGACAGCCTCTTCGCTTCCAAGATGAGAGAACCAGAAGTCGCGTACGTCGCTCAGCACATTCGGTGAGAGGACTTCATTGAGAGGCACATGGCGGCCAACTAGCACTCGCGATTGAGCCTTTGACGACATGGGACGAGAGGTATGGTGGTACGAGACTGATGAAGACGTTGAGGCTCCGAATCTTGACCGGAAGGGGAATGTGTTGAGCGTGGACCGGGCGCGTGCCGGGCGATACGTAGCTTGTCGTGGCAACAAAATTTTGCTGTAGCTTGTAAAGGGGTGTCGGGGTATTTGTCGATGCATTGAAGCGTATTCCGGCCAAGAACTCCTGCAGAGGGAAGGAGGGAGACGCGACTGACGCGATGGCATTGCGATACTAGGTAGTAAACGTTGGCGAGTCTGTCCCCCTTGATTCCGAGTCGCTGTCCGAGGATTGCCGAGTGTGGCTAGTGCTGTTGTGGCTTACGGTGTGGCGATGTTCTTGGCCGAATGGGTCACGTGATGTCACATGAGATCTCGACTCCGCTGAAGCGAGGATTTATTTGGCTGTGTCAGCACGGCATTGTTTGTCCGCCCTGACCCTGTTCGTCTTCTGGCTTCCCCGCCCACCCAAGGTCTTTCTATCACTCGAGTCAAGCTTTTAGTCTCCAGCTGCCAAGTGCTTGGCCGGCGATTCACGAGCTGGGCGATACTGGGGTGTAGCAAAGTGCCGCCTGGGCGCGACGCTGCCGTTCACGTCTCTCCCAACAACGAAGCGGGCGACGACGCATTGCCAGCCTCTCCCCACGTTTGCGGCGCGCTCCATGCCAGCGGTCAGCAGGTGAGCAGCCACCCCGTCTCCGAAAAGTCTCGACCGGAGCCCCGTTGCGCGCCGGACGCTACGACACGAACGAATGGTCGCTCCTCGACCCCGACACCAGCCGAGCGAACAGAGACGACCGAGACTGGGCCGTTGGTCGACTGGGAGCGATAAGAACAACGGACGGTCCGCCCCCTGGTCAGCCCACGCGTCAGCGGTGGTCACCTGCCCCAAAGCAGGCTCTCACTCCGGCCGGTCAATCTGCAGATGCATCCACCCATCCATGCACAGGAGTGTGGCGGAGCCTGTGTTTGTTCCCCCACAGCTGCCCTTCCTTCTCTTGTCCCGGGTTCCAGAACACCATCTAGCTCGATCCGGAAAGCTCGTCGAAGTTCGGACTGCGAGGTGCGTGCCTGGACAGCCTGGGGCCCTCCCAGAAGGTGCATTGTTTTCTCGGAATATTAGGTAACGCCACCAACCATTGACTCGCCGTCAACGCTTGCGAACTCAATCCAGACCTCGAGGCAATACGCCCTACCACGGGCCGCTCCCCTTCCTCTACGGCAGGCTGACCAGCTGAACACATTGTGCAGCAAACCATGACGAGCCGCGGGCTCCCTGGGCGGACTGGGCAGATCGGGGAGGCAGACAAGTCGTGCATGCGAAGCTTTCAGTCAAGCTTTTGTCGCAGCTTGGCCACCGCCCTTGGCCGTCCGCCTGCCCTGCTTGGCCAGCTTGGCCCTCTTGGCCCTCTTGGCTGTCCGCCTCAACCGGGGTGGTTTTCCCCTCGGCTTTTCAAGTCGGGCGTCCAGCCCCTCACCTCATTGGGGCATGGCTGACGGGAAGGCCGGGTCTTGCACGAGACGGCGGCCGCCACGACCACACCCAGTTCGGCGTTCGCCCAATCATGTCCGCTGTGTATGATGATGGTTGCAGATGTCTCCACTGCCTGCGATTCAACGGCACAGGCCTGTTGTCGCCCCCCTCCTGTAATGTCTTCTGCCATTCCAAGCATGTCCATGCTCACTCACACTCGAGTCGCGACCTCTTCCACGAGCGCTGCCCGGTTCACTTCGGCTTGTCAAAACAAGCATAGGCCCCGCTGCTGTGTTAGTTTATCCCTCTGTCCCCGCGCGATAAGGGTGGCAGGCTTTGGCCTGCCAAGCTTCCTTCTCGAAGCACCACGTCCGTGTTCTCTCGTCTGCGGGCGTTTTGGCATGGTCTAACCCATCGGAGAGTACCCGACGCCGGGCCCCTCAAGATCAATCTCCAACGAAGATCTCAGGGCAGTGCAAACCTCTCGCTAGCAGAGAGCAGCTCACCAAACAACCGCAGATCTCTGCACGCGATTCCATGATCCAGGGTGCCCTCGACGCCTCGTGTGCGCCAGTGGCCGCTACCCCAAGGCGTTACCAAATCGCAACTGCGCACTGCGCCAACGAAGCCATCATCGTCGCACCACCTTCCCCATTACGCAACAGGACCCCGGCTTGCCATCCGTGCCCCAACCTCGCGGGGAAGGTGCCAAAAGCCGCTCACCTGTGCCACTGGCGCCGTTCCCATCCGCCCCTGTCTTGCATTAGCCTTATCTGGTGGGCCGCTGACCTGGGTGCTGCCCTGATGTCTTACTCGACGCTATCACACCGTGTCTGGCCCTGCCCCTCGTGCTCGCGAGACATCATTTAAGTCGGGGCCCTCGCTGTTTGCTGATCGCGTCTGACCTGACCCTTCAGCTGCCTCCCAGTCCGCTCTCCTCTCCTCAGCTGCCCTTCCCCCCTCCCAGAGCCCCTCATCATGGACCCTCACGTCACGCGCGCGACGTCGCGCGAGTACGGCAACTACGATGTCGAGAAGACCGACAACCCTCCCTTGGTCGGCGAGTACTCAGGACCCAAGGAGGACCTCCACATCCGCGGCCTCGAGACCAACCCCGAGACTCAGCTCCACAAGGGCCTTAAGGCTCGCCACATCACCATGATTGCCATCGGTGGTGCCATCGGCACCGGTCTCATCATCGGCACCGGCAAGGCGCTGGCCCAGGCCGGCCCCGGCTCCATCTTCATCTCGTACACCCTTGTTGGCTTCGTTGTCTTCCTCGTCATGGCCGCCCTCGGCGAGATGGCCACCTGGCTTCCCCTGTCTTCTGGATTCAGCGGCTACGCGTCCCGATACTGCGACCCTTCTCTCGGCTTTGCTCTCGGCTGGACATACTGGTTCAAATACATCATCGTCACACCGAATCAGCTGACAGCTGCCTCTCTCGTCATTCAATACTGGGTCGACCGTGACAAGGTCAATCCGGGTGTCTTCATTGCCATCTTCCTCGTCGTCATCATCTGCATCAACTACTTCGGCATCAAGTTCTTTGGCGAGTTTGAGTTCTGGCTCTCATCGATCAAGGTTATCACCATTGTCGGCATCATTCTCTTCTCCCTGATTCTTGCCCTCGGCGGCGGTCCCGATAAGGACCGCAAGGGCTTCCGCTACTGGAAAGAGCCTGGGTGCGTAATCCGTGTCTTGCTCTTCGTATTTCTCTGCTAACCGATCGCAGCGCGTTCAGGCCGTACATCGAAGACGGCGACGCTGGAAAGTTTCTTGGTCTGTGGTCTACCATGGTCACCGCCACGTTTGCCTACCTCGGCACTGAGCTTGTGGGTGTGACTGTCGCCGAAGCTCAGAACCCCCGCAAGACGATTCCCCGTGCCAGTGAGTGCCAGGCGTATCTTCCTTGTCGTCGCGCCGTCTAACATGCGTCCCAGTCCGTCTCACCTTCTACCGCATCCTCTTCTTCTACTGCCTCTCGGTTCTCCTTGTCGGCATGAACGTCCCCTACGACTCGGACAAGCTCGCTTTCGCCAACGGGGCCACCACCGGTGCCGCCGCCTCGCCATTCGTCGTCGCTGCTGAAGTAGCTGGTGTCGAGGTTATTCCGCACGTCATCAACGGTGCCATTTGCCTCTTCGTCTTCTCGGCCTCCAACTCGGATCTTTACATTGCTTCTCGTACGCTCTACGGCCTGGCCTCTGACGGTTCCGCCCCTGCGATCTTCAAGAAGACCGACAAGCGCGGTGTTCCCATCTACGCCCTCGGCTTCTCTTCCCTCTTTGCCCTGCTTGCCTTCCTCAACGTCTCCGACGACTCGAAGAAGGTGTTTGGCTACTTCGTCAACCTGACTACCATCTTCGGTATTCTCACCTGGATCTCTCTCCTTGTGACTCACATTTGGTTCAGTCGCGCGCGCAAGGCCCAGAACCTTACAAACGACGTCATGCCCTACAGGGCGCCTCTCGGCATCTGGGGTTCGTATGGAGCGCTCTTCATGTGCGTCCTCATTGCGCTCACCAAGAACTTCGACGTCTTTGTCGGCGGCGACTTCGGAAATGAGAAGTACAAGACTTTCATCACTGCGTACCTTGGTATTCCGCTGTACCTCATTATGATTGCTGGTCACAAGTTTGTCACCAAGAGCAAGGGCGTCAAGCCTCACGAGGCCGATTTCTTCACCGGCAAGGATATTGTGGACCGCGAAGAGGAGGAGTTCCTTGCGCAGAAGGCCGCTCGCATCGAACTGGAGGGCAAGAAGCGCGGTGGCAGCTGGTTCTACAAGACTTTCATCTCTTGGCTTCTCTGAGTTATGAGCGCTTTTGCGTCTGGCCATTGCGCACTGGATATCCTCGTGTTTTGATAGGGTTGCTGTCGTGGAGCAGCATTATGAATGAGAGAAGATGCCAACCAAGCAGCTTGAGGCATATTACAGTGAAATATATGTCTTGTCTCTTCTCCTCAATTGGATCCTTGCCCATCGTAGCCATTCAAAAGAAGGCTGGCGCCGGATGATGATGCGCAACCTCGTCAGAATCGCAACCCAACAACAGAAACCTCCCTCGCTGTCCTTGCGCTTCGATTTCCGGATGCATTGCTCTATGGCAGTTACTTTTCGTTTCTAGCGAGAGCTTCTTAGCATTCATTATAATGACGAGCACTCCATCAAACGTCCAAACACATCGCTACTTGCTTGTTGTTGGAAAGGAATGGCCTGTCCCCAGCTGTTCTGTCTTATGAGGATATGAATATTCAGTACAGGCTGTCCTCCAGTTCTCTCGGTCTTTGATAAAAATTGTGTTGGCGGGTTTTTGTAGTCTTGACTGACCCAATGTCAACAGACTGAATATATGTTCACTCTCACGACCCTTTACGCTTGCGAGAAATCCAATACTTACATACCTTCAGCCCGTTGTCTTGTTGGGAATCCTCATGCGGCGCCATATGAGAGGACGACTGCTATTTTGCTTCTAGTCATTAGACATTCACCGTCGGGAGCACTATATGTATCCGAGTTCTAATGGTATTCGGTCGATAACATTAACTCACCATGCATCTCATGGTATGGGTTCTCATCTCGGACGGAATCAAGAGGCGAAGCTGTTATCGTATTGAGATCAATCCAACTGGCAGCGAGTGATGTTCCGTTCGGCTCTATTATGCTGAAGCCGAAGATTCAAAGCAACAACCTTGCAGGTAGAGCTCTCATAATTTCGTCGCAGTTACTCATCATCATCCCGTGAAGAGCCTACTCGACCTCTATCCCTGTAAAGTGCAAAGTGCCATGTCAGGACCAACGCTGGCTAGGCGCGCCCGGGAGCGGAGCCACTGCAGGAGGGCTTGAGACCGTATATCAGGGCTGCGGAGCCCCCCTTTTGCTGCGGAGGGGGCAGTTTCAGATGCTCAATACCACTTTACCTATGAATTGACTGCGGAGAATACTGCTGAGGAACCTCTTCACTCTGCCTACCACAACGTCTGACGTGCCAGCAGCCGTCGTATTGATATTAAGACATACCCAACGTCGCCCTTGCAAGATTTCCTGCTTAACTCCACGCAGCACCTCTGCGATTTGAGGTTTAATGGTACCATCCCTGATAATCCGATTGGATGGTTTGGACAGTCTGAAATTGAGGATCTGTGTTTCGTAACCGAATAGACAACTGATTTATCACTCTCGTTAGAAGAACCTTCTGCTACAAGACATCAAGCAAGCGTCAAATCTTGAAATGAGAATCCAGAGCCGCTTCGAAAGGTGGCATCATGCCATCTAAAAACCCTGTTCCCATCTCTATGCAAGCCTAAGATGAATGCATCTGTACCTGTCCCATTCGGGGGGGCCGAAGCCGGGTCAGCTGAAGTTGTCGGTACGAAATGAATGTCTGTGCCAAAGCCTTTCTGTGCCAATACTAGTACCGCCACCTAGTCCTGGGAAAGGCTGTGGATGATGGCTGCGCCTGCAAAAAGGAGATGCAATAATGTGAAGAACTACGATAGAATGGGAGACACAAGGGCGAGAGTGATTACCCATGTGAATAGAATAAAGGTTGGGCTAGTGTATTAGACAGGAAATGATGCGAAGTGCTTAACTGAGGTTTGACGAATCGAGAGCCGCCATCCAAATCTCTCGAAGCCAGCCAGACGTCTTCCCAGCAACGGTTTTACTGTTTGTTTCTGTGGTGCAGAAGGCATGGGGCAGACCGGTATCATCAATCTCCACATGAGCCCAGCCATTGTCGATATGCTTGGCGCGCGCTTGGATGAAGCTGTCTCGGAAACGGTTCGAAACCCAGTGGTCGTTCTCTCCGAAAAAGAAGAAAAACCGTGGACTGCGCTTCAGTGAACCGCGAGCTGCGGGCATGTCCCACAGGGCATCGTCCCACTTGTCTTCGGCAATGACGCGCATCTCATCTTGCCCCATGTGCAACGCCTGCCACACGCCGTCGCGGCTCTTCAAAAAGTCGACAGTAATCTTCGTCGCAGCTGGCGACTGTCTGAGGATGAGCGAAACGAAGAGATGTAGCACCCAGGCCGGCCAGAAAAATAGTATGGCCTTCGCGATGAGATGCGCGGTCCCACCGAGGGCCGGGTACGAGGCAAGGAGAGCGAGTCGGCGACCACTGGGGGACTGCGCAATGTGCGTGACTGTTGGAAAGAGCAAAATGCCGGTGTGAAGATTAAGATGCGGTGCAGCCGAGGGGTCCTTTTGGTGGCGATGGAAGATTTCGAGGGCGATATAAGCGCCCACGGAGTGTCCGGCAATGACCACGAGGTCGTACGGTTTGCCTATTTTGCCGGGAGCTTGTCGCGAGTTTTCCGTCCGACGCAAAGAGGCCACATGTCTGAATATGGTCTCGATCTGGATCTCGAGGCTACATGGCGGATTCTCGCGCGTGAATGGTGCGTGGCTGTCGTCACGGAAGCCAGCCAGGTCCCGGCCGTGGACGTGGATGTGGCCATTGGCAAATTCAAGCCGTGATTTGAGGTCATTTAGGTAGTCGGCATAGTAGTCAACGTAGCCAGGATTACCAGGAATGAAGTAAAAGAGAATATGTGGCGGCATGGCAGAAGAGTGTAGACGTCGATGGGCTTGGAGCGAACATGTGGTCAGCAACGAGAGGCGGAGGCGAGAGGTGCGAATAACGTTTCGGTTGTTCGGGGGGCTGATCCTGGCCTTGCTCAAGTTTTGAATCCCCGTCAGTGGAGTAGGCGTGACCGACCAAGTCCCGCTGGGGGGATGCTGACTAACATATCCTGGTGCGGTCCCTGTGGGGTTCTCGGTCTATATAATGTCCATTGCTTCTATGAGAGACCTCATGAGTCTACTGCGCTGCGTTATCGAAGCTGAGGTTGTTCTAGAATCATTTCTAGTGAGGCTTAATGCAAATCGTTCTTGAATCCATGAGTGCAGGTCTTGATTCGTCGTAGGATCCCCCCCGGCCCGATAGCATCCTAAACCCCAACCTCGGCAGCTTGTAGCCCATCAAGTTTGCTGCTGCAGCTCTGATTCTGGGGGTGACCATCAGCCATCAACTGGTCAATAGGTCCTCGTTCCGCGTTGGATGACGAGCCGTGTTCTTCTTAACGGATTGACGCTGGACAGCATCAACCAGCATGCTCTTTCCGTACCCCTGAATTGTTCGTACTCCGAGATGGGACCCGCGCTTGGGCTTTCCCTACTGGTGGGCACCATTTAAGAAAATATTATAAATGCTAAGATGTCTTCACGTGAATCTGTAAGCAGGATGTGCAGCCGTCAAGAGTTGCAAATCGAAGAGGCAAATTAGCATGGCTCCTAGTGTCCCTGTTACAACGGTGTTCATTTTGCCTGCCGCAGCCGCATCCCGCTGTTGGCCAAATTTCGGCATTGACCAGGTTCGAAGAGGGAGGGAGGAAATATGAGAGAGCATCTTCTGTCGCGCCGATGGCAAAGATGCTATTCAATCACTGCCTGACGGCGGCGGTGGGTTGTCCCCGGCGTGTGGGGTTTTCCCGACTTGCATGTGAAGATGCTGGCAGGGGTCGGTGAAACACGGTAGGTAGCCACAGATTTCGATTCGCTGGAAGATTAGTAGCCGAATTCCTCATTCGGCGGATCGCTCGTCCTGAGGAGCTCTCCTGGTTCGAAATGCCTCGCCGCAATAGCTTGCCACGGCCCAGCATCTCCGAATGTGATCGCACTTCGACCTTGAGCTGGGCCGTAAGGGAAAGGCCCCCAGAGCATGTGGGATTGAAGATTCTTGGCGAACCGGACAAATGGAAGGATGATCCCCTCGAGTGGCGGCATGCCTGAGCCCGGGTACGGCTCTGCTGGTCGCAGCCTGGGATCTTCCCTCACCGCCACGTACGTCCAGGCAAGATCACCTGACTGGCCAGACGCGCTGTGTGGTGCAGAAAACTGCTGCAGGTTGGCCCTTCACCCGGCCTGGGCCCTGTTGTGTTCCTGCCATCGTACTGTCATGTGAAGTGGGGACCCAGATTTTCGGGACATCAACTTTGTGTTTCAGCGAGCTGCCGGAGGAGGAGTTCCCGGCAGCCAATGATGGGAGGCCGAATTCACAGCGCGGGAAGTCTTGGCACGAGCTCCCCATGAACTCCTGTCTGCCCCTGTGCAAAAGCAAAATTACGAAGGGCACCAAGCGGGAAAATAGGGAGAAAGAGAGAGAGGGGGAAGAAGGCGACAAAATTGTTGGGGTTGGGACCCGCCCCCTGGTGGAAGACCCATCAGACCCTTATCGTGGAGGCTCCGCTTTTGGGTGTAGGACCCCTGAAAATCTCACCGTGCTGGGCTTGGTCCAGCCACGTCTAGCACCAAAATAGCTAGTGCCAGGCTTAAGCGACGAGGCTGCTTCGGCTTGGACGTGGGATCGTCTGCGGGTCATCCACCTCGACTCCTCTCTCCTCAACAACTTGGTCGTGTTCTCGGGCCACAATGATGGCAATCGCATCGCTCTCGCTTTCGCAGGCCGCAAGAACAACGTGACTTTCGCAGGCTTCTAGCGGCTGCCTCCCTTGCTTCTCCTTGCTGTGGCGGCAGTCAATGACCGCTAGATCATGGGGGCGAAGCCGACGAACAGCCTAGCGATCTGGACGCGACTCGTCCCGATCGCCTCATACCCTTCCGAGTCAGCGCTCATACCAAGCACGTCAAACGCCGTCCATGCTTTGCTACCCTGAAACCCCTTTTTCTTTGCCTCGACACTGGACGGACCCTTGCAGAGATCGATCCACCCCTGGCGCCGGTGCTACAATGGGTCGACACGGGTCGTTCTAAGTGCTTGGCCGTTGCTTGGTGTCCTCCTTGACCGCCAAGGCAGGGAAAGAAAGGCGACAGAGTCGAGACGGTCGATCCCCACAGGGCAACGTCGCTGGCACAGGCACAGGTACAGGCACAGACACAGGCGTCGGCGCATGCACGGGTTGCCTCAGGGTCTCTGGCAAAAGCCTTTTTCTTTGCGCCGCCGCTAGAAACTTTTCACTCCTTCCTCTTCCCTCATCCCCTCGTCTCCCCAAGCCTCCGCCAAATCCTTCTGCTGTTTCCCACCAACAGCAGTCACATCACCGCCCTCACAATGGCGACCGTTACCCGTCAGCGCACCTCCACGACCACGGCCACGGCGACCGTGGTCCTCCAGCCGCAGGTGAGCTTGATAGTCCCATACTCCTTTGTGTCCTTATGCGACAACCTTGCTAACAGCCACCAGAAACCCGCGCCAGTGTTTCCCGACATCCAAACCATCCGCAACACCATCCCCGCCCACTGCTTCGAGCCGTCGCTATGGACCTCCTTCTACTACGTTTTCCGCGATCTGTCCATGGTTGCTGGCCTCGTCTGGGCCGCCCTCACATTCATCCCTACCATCCCTAACCCCTACCTGCGCTTCGCCGCCTGGATGGCCTACGGCTTCGTGCAGGGCCTTGTCTGCACTGGTGTTTGGATTCTCGGACACGAGTGCGGCCACGGCGCCTTCTCCGTCCACAACAGGCTCAACGACTGCGTCGGATGGGTTCTCCACTCCTTCCTCCTTGTCCCTTACTTCTCCTGGAAGTTCTCTCACCACCGCCACCACCGCTTCACCGGCCACATGAGCAAGGACATGGCCTTTGTCCCCGCGACCAAGGCTCCCGTTTCGCGTCTGCCCTCGTGGCTCGCTAGCCTCGATCTGCACGAGCTTTTCGAGGACACCCCCATCGCCCAGTTGATTCCCCTCATCTTCCACCAGCTGTTCGGCTGGCAGGCGTACCTGTTCCTCAACGTCACCTCCGGCAAGGGCAGCAAGCAGCGTGAGACGTCTGGTCTGGGTTCTTGGTTCCGCGTCAGCCACTTTGACCCCACCAGCGCGGTATTCCGCCCTAGCGAGGCTGTCTACGTCGCCATCACCGACATTGGCCTGGCCATCACCTTCACTGCCCTCTACTACGCCACTCAGGCTCTCGACCTCTCGACTGTTCTCTTCCTCTATGCCGTCCCCTACTTCTGGGTTCACCACTGGCTTGGTACGTCTCCCCCGGTTCTTGCTCGCGGCCCATAGCTGACATATGACAGTCGCCATCACGTACCTCCACCACAACCACCCCGATGTTCCTCACTTCAACGAGGAGGGCTGGACCTTTGTCAAGGGCGCCCTGGCCACCGTCGACCGCGAATTTGGCTTCATTGGCAAGCACCTCTTCCATGGAATTATCGAGAAGCACGTCGTGCACCACCTGTTCCCGTAAGTTTCCGCCTGGTACGGAATCAACCAAGGTCGCCGCTAATTGTTCTGCAGCCGTATTCCTTTCTACAAGGCCGACGAGGCTACTGAGGCTATGAAGCCTCTGCTCGGAGATCTTTACATCCGCGACGACCGCAGCTTCCTCGGACAGCTGTGGTCCGTTTTCGGATCCCTTCACTACGTCGAGAACGACCCCGATATCAAGGGCAACATGAGATGGGTCAAATAGAGGCAAGAAGAGCCTCCACAGGCGATAGACATAGACATAGACGCGCCACTAGAAAGAAATAGAACCCGGCCACGGTCCGGACGATCGACTCGAGAACGACGGCACGTGCACTATGATTGGTCGATTAATCGCATCTTGAAATTTCGCATGTGCAATCACATGTTGATCGAACCGACTAGATCCCCCCAATAAAAACGCTCAGCACATCGAAGTTCCCGGAAACAATCAGACCCGCAGCATCTTCGGCGCCATCCGGGTTGACATCGTCATACGGAAAAGCATAACCCCGACCATCCACTTCTTGCTCATGTACGACGCGGCTGTAGTGCGACGTCGGGTTGTGGGTGTAGTAATTGCTTGCGTCCACGCCTGGCTGGAGATCTCCCGCGGCCAGTAACAGCGTAGTCCGGACAAAGGCAGCGCAGAGCCGGGGCACCACAGCATAGTGGATGGGGTTGTCGCCCGGCCGGATGCCGAACGGCCCGCTGTTGCAACCCCAGATGTCAACGGCGCTGGGCTTTGGGTAACCACGGTTATCGCCGTCGCACAAGAGAATGTTTCCGGTGATGCGGCACTCAACGATGCCGTTTTCGTTCTGCGTGTTGATCCGCAAAGGCTGGCTGGTGTACCGCCCCCAGACCTTGTCGGCATACGCGTTCCAATAGTCGGCGAACGCTCCTGGATTGATGGAGGCGTAGTTGTTAGGCGACAGGACTCGCAACAGACCGCCAGACGAACCCGCGATACAATGGGCAGCCCAAGGCCGCCCATCTGTCGCTCCCTGAGCACGCAACGCGCTGCAAATGCTACCAACTGCCCCTGCTGGCAAGCCATGCACCTGCTGTACACTCCCATCCCGGTCCAACACCCGCATACCGACCACCAACCCAACGAAGTCGACGAAGCTGATGTTGGCCCAGATGACGCCCTCCGGAGTCAGTGTTAACTCTACAAACCCCCAATTGAGGCCCGAACTGGGGTCCTGTAAGTTGCTGATGGATGGCTGCACAAGCCCGTCCCCGGAACCAGTGAAGACCATGAAGAAGGCCAGCTCACCCTCCGCAAAATAAACGCGGCCAGAACTTAGAGCAATCGGCAGCGTCACGCGCAGAGTTTGCCCCTTGGGAGGCAGTGGAATAGCAATGTCGGCGTTGATCGGGACTGGGATGGTGGAGCCGCCGGAGGTTGGGTAGACAAGACTACCGTCTGCGGCCAGGAAGACGACGGCGCCATCGGAGTCCAGGCCGGATATGTACGCGTTGAGAGGGCCACTGCCGAAATTGTTGACTAGATGCAGAGGGAGGCTGCCAGCCAAAGGGTCCCGGACAGCACGTGCTCTGCCGTTGTATGTGCCATTCAGAGTGTTGTCCTCCGCCACAACCACATCTTCAATGCCGCCGGGCTGAGCCCGCGTGAAGGCATTTGGAGTGAGGGCAGCGGCCGAGACACAAAGAGTAATGAAGAGAGCAAGATATCGCATGGTCGTGAGGTGGTGCTGGTCAAGTCCTCTTTGGAATCTCAGGGGTCGTCCTACAGTCATTTATACGAAGCGTCGGCGCCTGGGGATATGAACGGCATCGAAGCCGCATGACTACATCATGTCGACCATCGTGACGGTCGACACCCTCACTATTCACGGTAGGAGAGGGTGAGTAGATTCCCTTCTATCATTCCATCAGTCTTCCTCGCCTGACGCATATGGCCCTCTGTCCCCATGAATCCTTCATCACTTTTGATGGCATTCGATGCAGCACATTCGGCCTCCTGTCTCGGCGATTTCGACACGAGGTCAGCGTTCGTGCCAATGTACACGCAGTCGGCCGCGCTCGTGATGTACCCACCGACAGTGGCCAGTGGCAGGATCATCGCATCGTCTCTGTTCTCGGAAAGTCGAGGGATCGCCGGCCAATGGTGGGCCCGCCCGCCCATCCCAAATCTCGTTCGTGACCACGCAGACACGTGCCGACTACGTCGCCTCCCGCAGCCCACGTCACTGGATCCAGGGCGGCTTCGACGGGAAAAGTCGCCTAGCGTGCAGCTTATCCCGACCACTTTGGCTGTAACAGCTTGTTATGCTATCGACACCGAGGCAGGCTGCTTGTACGAATCTGGAGGATGCAGCTAAGGGAGTGGCCTAAGCAGCCTGCCCTGAGAGAATTGATGCGCAGCACCCAACGAATATTTGCACTCGGGCTCGGCCGAAGCTCAAGACGCGTGAGGGATGGGACGATTGCGGTAAAGGCGTTTCTCCGAAGTGTCGAGCCCTGCCCCGAGGCTTTAGCCAACCCAGCTTTGCACGCGATAGAATATTTCGGCCCTAAATTCACGCTCCCTACTCCTTGAGTAGACTGCACCGTGTCGTTACCAGCTATCCGTCGTTCTGCACCCTGGCGGTGACGCCAACTCGAAAAGCTCTTTTTCGTCGTGAAACTCGCCCTGGGCCTGGGGACGACGACAAAAGCCTGCCATGTAACGGACAAAGAGAGAAGGGACGATATTTTTAGGGTGAAGACGCAGAATTTAGTCTTCAGGAGGTCCCATCCCATCGTTTGGACGTTTGAGGTCTATATATACCCCTTCCCCAGCTGTCGTCTGAAACCCAATGCGGGGGAGGGGCCATGATCTGTGCTGGTCGCGTGCGCTTGCACCCACGCCGATTGGGGCTGGGACGGTTTCATCACTGTTAGGCAATATTAACCGGGTATCAACAAACGCGGGATGAGTTGTGTTTGTGTTGTATAAGATCAACCCAAGTTCGGTTCGAATAACCCGATCTTCTCACATCATCGGCATCACTTTCTCTTCCACGACTCTTTTCTCATCTTCAACTTACATTCTTTCGGCTGGGCCGCTTGCTTGCTACACCACTTTCCAATATCATTTCAGCTTCGACCATTGCAATCTTTCCGCCTCTTCCAACACAAGATGAAGATCTCTTGGCTCACTGTGGTTGCTACTCAGCTTTCCGGCATTGTCGCTCTTCCTGCCCCTAGCGGTCGAGACACTGCTGTTGCAACCAGCACCGAGCTGATTTCCCGAGGTGGAGAAGGTGTCGAGATCGCCGGGGCCGGGACAGAAGCGGGTGCTGGCGCTGGTGAGCCAGCTCCAGGGGGAGAAGCCGGCGCGGGCGAGGCTGGCGAAGAGAACAAGGAGAACGAGGTTGAACAGCAAGCTCAGTTCGGCACCCCTATTGCAGTTGGTGGCAATGATGTCAAGACTGACACGCTCTATCCTCCGGGTGTAAGTAAAATGAGTGCTGCACAATGGTGATTGGATGCTAACGTCAGCGTGGTAGGTCAACGGTGTTTTCGAGGTCGAGCTACAGGGGGCTGTCGGACGGACTCTGACGGTCACCGAGAACAAGAGCCCGGCTGCGCCCCCACCCGGATTCGTCGCCGTCGAACCCGTTTCTTGGATCATCTCCATAGCAGAAGGCACTGAAGGCTTGACCCTCTCCAAAGTCGATTACATCCTGACTGCCAATAGTAAGTTGAGTCCCCCTTCTTTTGAGACCTAATAGTCTAACTATGATAGACACACTCGATATCAGCAAGGGCCAGGCCGCTCGACTCTGCACCGAAACAAATGCATTCGTGATCGGACCCGCTGTGGGCGAGCTCGAGTTTGAACGCGAGGAAAACGAGCTGACGGTGACCGTTTCCGATATCAATGGAGAGTTCGCATTCTTCCTTCCAGACCCAGCTGCTGCTGCCCCTCCTGTTGCACCGCCCGCACCCGCAGAGCCAGCAGCACCCCCCGCAGCACCGGCAACAGGTGAAGCACTAACTGGACAAGAGTTGATGAATGCAATCCTTGCCCACCTTTCCGGTCCTGCATAGCTCTCAATGCTTGCATTGTCAAGCCTGGTTTTGCCGTCTACGCTCATCCAGAGGATGCCAGACGATTGAAGCCTTCGACACGATGGCTATTTCACTGGTTGCATCTCATGTCAAACTGATCAGGTACAGACTTCAAGTTGATCAGCGCTAGAACCTTTGCTCTTTTATGAATATACTTCTATCAATACCACAATGAACATCACTTGACAGGTGTAACACGAGGCCAGTTGTAGCTCAGTGCAGGTAACCTGTACGTTCTGGCAAATGCGCTTTGCAATCATCGAATGAGGAGGTGTAATAGAAGAATAAATCAGAAGTCATTGTGTAATTCAAGGTCGTGTAGGTCCTTCTTGCTTTGCGCACCATCTCTTTGTCTTCTATTTAGGCAACGCCGCCCGCACCGCCTCAACCATAGGAATCTGCCAGGCATTCAGAACAGTCTCGTTTCTCCAGTCACTCCAGTCATGGTTCAACAGCGCCCACCAGTCATCATGATCTGGTACGCCTTGTCTCATGTAGTATGAACCGCCGATTGTCCACTGCAGCCATCCAATAGGCCCTTCAATGCGTGCGGCAGTATCAATTCGATTGTCGCCAGTGATGAAGTCCTTGAGGCATTGTGCATAGACCTCCAGGTAATCGGTACCATTCTGGGCAAAGCCGAATTCAGAGAAGAAGACGGGAGCTATGTTGCGGGCACTGGTGTCTGCAGAGATGTCGAGAGCGTTAAAGCCGCGATCGTACAACTCAGTCTGGAAAAACGTGCAGTTGGTCATCCAGTTGTCGTAGGTGTGGAGCTCAAAGACGATCTTATCAGCATAGTCGAAGTCCGCCAGATCAAAGACGCGCGAATCTGTGTCGCTTAAAGGCAGCTTGGCGGTAATAGGATTCAACTCGTGGTCGTAATTGAGGCCCGAGTAAATGACGAGGGCGTCAGGGTCGGCGGCGTTGACGATGGCTGCGGCATCTGTCATCTCATCGTACCAGCGAGACCAGCCATAAGTGTCATTGGCGTCCGTGTTGACAATGCGGAGCTCGTTGCGGAGAGAGTGAGCTGTGGCGGCGGGCCAATTTTTCTTGGCGTACTTGGTCATGAAGTCGAGGCTGCGCTTCCACTTAGCGACGTCAAAGTACGTGTCATCAAACCAGCCGTTGCCGTCATCAGGACTGCAGCACCAAACAGCCTTGGAAACGTGGTTGTTGACGATCATGTGTAGCTCCGCCTTCTGAAGCTCGGAAGCCACCACATCCCAGACCTCGAGGCGCGTAGTATCCTCCGTGAAGTATGGGTTGTGTGCCAGAATTTGAGCGATAATCGGGCCGGCGAGTTCTTCCCCGAGGACTCGCGTCATGGTGTCCTTGATAGACACATCGCCGCCATTATCAAGAATGTCGTCGACCATCTCAGTAGCCCACCCCATCCGGACGGAATTCATGTCGAGAGATTTGATCTTGGTGACGATGTCTGCAATAGACGAGTACTGAAGACCTTCGGGGATCATTGTCTCACCCTCGCCGGGCCAATTGATACCAGCGTAGATGAATGTATCGCCGCGGTGGTCGACAATCCTGTTGCCATGTGTGCTAAGCGGCCCATGAGGCCACTTGCAACTGCCCGGCGCCGCGGAGACAGTAGTGACGGCCATAGCAGCCACAAGGCCACATCGAACGAGTGGAAAGTAATTGAGCATGTTGTAAAGATGAAGCTGCTCGAGAGGATGAGATGAACTGTCGGTCTTTTGGAACTACTATCTAACATGCGATGCTTCCATCTTAAATACTTGGGGACAAGGCGATTCGCCCACTATTAAAAAAATGATGATCATCCATGGCATCCATGAGAGGAGAGGCATTCGCAACCATCCCGATCCGGGCCGGATCTGGTCTGCGATGAGGGCATCTGAGCACCAGAGCTATGGCCAGGTTCCCCTCATCTCATCGTCATCTGGGGCCCCGCGTTCAGAGCAAGGATACTCGGAATATTGTCACGCTGATCGAAATCAAGGCTTCTCAAGCATCACATGGAAAGGGCTCGCCGGGGCTGTTCTTTTTGCTCGCATGCGGGGTTTTGCTACTGGGATGGCAACGGGCGTTAGGCCCAAAGCGCAGTAGTCTGCGTTGTTCGGACTTTTCCGACCCTGGCACGCTTCGTCTTGAAAAGGAAGCATTTCCCCGCCTCCGCGACTGCTGTCATCTCCTGGGTCCTCCACAGACACCTGGTTGGTCCCGACTCATCGTCCCCAATTTGATCCGATGTCGAACACAAATTCGCTGTCTAAATCTAGAGCCTGGTTAGTCTCCCTTTGACTCTGTTCCGTCGGCAGCTTTTCCGACGGAAGCTGTGCACAGGAATCCACCAAAGTCTCTAACGGATGCGCTAGTGACGAATGTCGGCGTCGTCACCGTCGATGTATGGTTTCCCGGCCCCAGAACCCTACTACGCTGCTGCTCACTGGTCGTTCTTTCACCACTAGGCGACTTAGTCCAACCGCAGTGTGGACTGTGCCGAGAGAATGGTTGGACATGCAGACGGTCAACTAAACAACTCCGCTTTAAGCCGGTAGTTCTGAGTGTCGATGATTCCCAACCCCCGGCTAGGCGTCCCACCTCCACAATGAGTACAGTGTCCAGTTTCCGACGGATAATCCCCACGTACGCTGAGTTTAGAGCACCCAATAACCATGGCTACAGGCGAATTCATAGATGAGACAGAGCTGGTAAGGCGCGGGTATCATGTCGATGGAAGTTCCCGCTTGGGGTCGAGCTCCCAGAATTTACACAATACCGAGCCGGCCCCGAAGTCCCCGAGGATTCCAAGCCCGTTGCCTACAATCGAGAGTCCGGAGGATAGCGCTTGGAACTCGGGGCTCATGACCCTCAACCGTCGCTGGGCCCTCAAAGATTCCACAGAGGTTTTGCTACTGCAGCACTTTACACATGAACTCTCATTTTTCGTATGGCTGCCACCGAAACATCTTGACGCACACTGACTCCTCAAAGTTTGACTTTTGCGACCAGGAACGACATTTTGCTGTCGTAGTGCCCCACAGAGCGCGCACAAGCCCTCCGCTTTTGGATGCAATCTTTGCCTTGTCAGCTCGCCACTTGAGCCGCGTCAAAAAGGATTTCGACCCCTTTCTCGCGGACCAATACTATTCAAGATGTATAGAATTTCTCATCCCAGAG
The DNA here is from genome assembly GCA_000732205.1 of Verticillium tricorpus MUCL 9792. Lineage (NCBI taxonomy): Eukaryota > Fungi > Ascomycota > Sordariomycetes > Glomerellales > Plectosphaerellaceae > Verticillium > Verticillium tricorpus. Next base: position 4,075,258 of record JPET01000004.1, read on the forward strand.
CTAGGCCGCGTGGGGTCTACCTGTGACGACAATCTCTTGGCTGCCACCGTCGTGTTGCGCCTGCTGGAGGAGTTTGACGTGCCGCTCGCAGGGACCGACACATATCACCACACCGCTGGTACTCGGGCCTTGCTGTCCAGCCAGACATCCCAGGTCCCGTGTGCTACCGGCTTACACCGTGCCGCATCCTGGGCCGGTCTGCGTCAAGAGATTTGGGCGTCGTTGAGCATGCGAAGACCGCCCGCCATGAGGGCGTCGACTGAGCTGCTCGACCTCCTTGACCCTTCACAAGATGATTGCGCTTGGGCCAATCGAGCCGTGAGCCATTGTCTTGACGTTCTTGACTTTTGCTTCAGAGAGACGTTGGGCGTCATGGACACTTTTGAGGCTCTTCTGGCCACTAATGTCCAATGGGACACCGATCGGCCACCGACATACGACCCTCTTTTTATGCGTTCACGTATTGACAGCCTGTCAGAGAGTAGTTCCTTCTGGGATGTGCGTCTGCATAGTCCTTGGCACGGTAATTAGGCCTTCCTGCTTCCATGGGTGAACTCAACTTACACTTGAAGCAGTGATGGGTTGGCAGTATGTCACTCTCGCGCGATTCCTTCTCATCACGCACGATCCACGCGTCGTCAGGTTGAGCCTCGGGCGGCAAGCTGCGTTGAAGGCAATGAATGTGCGTAGTGCGCTGTGTACCACTGAAGCTGGCTAACTGTGTATAGGAAGAAGCACGATCCGCGCTCAAACTGGTTTGTAGCATCGCGGAGTCGAACATGTCGGTACCTACTGCAGCAATCATTGCGTGTATGGCAGTGCGAGTAGGGGGTGATTTGTTCGAGGATTCGGAAGAACGCAGGGCAGTGTTAATCCTCCTGACGCGCCTCGAGGCAGACCAAGGGTGGCCGACTCGAGACGTCCGAGCTAGGCTACTTGACATTTGGGGGTCCGTCGGCGACAACAGCCCCGACGTGAGGCGCTCATAAGCAAAGCGGAGCCCGTCATGCTCCTCCAACCGGATTCGATGCATTTCGACTCGCGTGCGGGGAATGTGGCACGCCACTACTTCAGGGCGTAGACTTCGTCTCCACAGCGGAGGTTCTTTACCCTTTGGAGAAATAAATACGATCGACAGACGACTGTTCCACCTGATCCTCGGTCGAGCTGTCGCGAAGTCCGCGCCAGCTCCTCTCCTCTCACCTCGTGAGGACCCCGTCATTGGGTAAAAGACGCCGGACTTGATGGAAGGGGGGAACGGAGCAGACGATATAATACCCCATCCATCATGCTGCCCCTGGCTTGCGACACATCACCACAAACCCAACGAATCTTGAGTAGACAGTTACAGATCAATTGGTTTTGCACATATTTCTTCGATTGCACCATGCCCTCCGCCATCACCGAACGCGAGGCCGCGCTTCATGAGAAGCAGTTCTTCGTTAACGACGGGCCTCTTGCACCAGAAAACATTGGCCTCATCAAGGCAACGACACTCGACACACCCATCGAGGAGATCTGGAAACGATACAAGGAAGACGGGCATGTCTTACTTAAGGGCGTTCTCCCGAGGGAAGATGTACTCAAGGTCAGACAGAAGTATTTTGAACTTCTTGCCCCGACTGGCGTTCTTGCGCCGGGAACAAAGCCCGTCGATGGCATTTTCAACACAACACAAGACCGGCTAAACTATCCTGGAATTGGAGCAGGCACACCGAACTCCACCGACGACAAAGGGAGGGTAACAGGTCCCAACCCGGAGGTGGCCGGAAAGTTCGGCGACCTTGCCATGCAGGCGCACCATGAGAATTGGTACAAAGAAGATTTGTGTCAGCATCCTGCCCTGCTCGATTTTGTGGCAAAAATGACTGGTTGGGGCGAAAATACCCTCAGCATTCGCAGAACTATCCTGCGGAACAACATGCCCCAGAACAAGGCGATCGGCGTGCACTATGACCAGATCTTTCTTCGTCATGGCGAGGACACCGTCATCACGGCATGGGTTCCTATTGGAGACATCAAGATTGATGGCGGTGGCCTGATTTACCTAGAGAAGGGACATGAGATTGGAGAGCAGATCGAGAAAGACTTTACCGACCGTGCTAAGTCAGCGGGTCTCGACGACGAGCAGACAAGGAGTGCTTACAACCAGAATATGATGGGTGGTGGTCTGTTAGCCGAGGGTCCCGTGGGATTTGGCGAGGATTACAACCGCCGATGGTTGTTGTCTGAGTACGAGGCTGGCGACGTTGTCCTTCATAGTACATATGCTGTAAGTCTTCATCGAACTGCACCGTCGCTGTTGGTTTCTTTGTAACTAACAGTCTTTCCCAGATCCACGCCTCAACCATCAACCATGATAAGGACAACGTGATTCGTCTCGGAACCGACCTTCGGTACGTGGACTCGAGCCGACCCTGGGACACCGTAAGTACCTTGCCCTTGATATTCTGCCAAATTTTTGAAGTAGAAGTATACTAATGCTTATATTTAGAGGTGGTCCAACATTCTGAAGAATGGAGACGGTCTATAATGGTCTGCCTCTCTATATACCGCAACGTTGCCCTGCGTATAAAGGCCAATCTTGACTCGTACCTCGACTGGATAGCCCCGTAGCCAGCTCCAATAGTAAATAAATGCGGCTTGTAATGAACTCGATGAACTGAAATCTTCTTTCAAAAGAAAAAAAACTTTCATCTCTCCGACGTCATTGAAGATCGCACGTACCGCCCTGACTTAAACTGCGACATCGCCCCTGAATTCGTATGAACGATCAGAGACGCCGCACGAATCCGGTTCCCAGCACAATCAAGTCCTTAAAAGACAGGTCGGAATGGGATTGCGAAATGTGTCGTAGGTGGCGGCCGTCTCGCCTGAGGCCGTAAATCAAACTAAGCACAAGTTGTACCATCAGTTCGCCCAAATCCCCACGTGACCCGAGACCTGTAAAGACGCAAATGCTAACTTGCCTTAATGGATGTTACTATGCCTTCATGCATTGGCGGCATGATTTCCGTGCCGAATACCCAGAGGCCGAGGATGTCCCGGAACTGGGCTGACCATTTAAGTTCGGCACCTAGATCCCCAGCGGACAATATTTACCCTTTTGGGAAGCACTACTCCGCAGATGATTGTCCGATCACTTACAGGCACCCCCCGACAATGCCAACCCCGCCCCCGCCCCTGAATGGACCAAAGAATATACATCCCTGTTTTCCCCATCCTCTCCCATGGAGCTCCGCAGCTTTGACGACTAACTCCCCTGGCCACTTAGCGCAATGACGCTTTCACGAGCCCAAGGAGGTGCATGAGATAGCGCTTGAGAAAGCATCCTTAGCATTCAACTAGTATCGCTCAATGTCAGAGTTAGTCTCCCCGCAACTTGCGCCCGCTCCCCTCCCCCAGACCACGTTGACCGGGGAAAGCCTCCCCCGTTGTGGAGATGAAGTCACGTCTCGGACCGCGTTGAGCCGGGCGAGTCTCTTACCAAGGATCGCGTCGTCGAAACTTATTATATAAGGGAAAAGCTCACAAGTATTTCACAGCATCGCCAGTCACTGCTTTTCTTCCACCCCCGATAAAAACCATCTGATCTACACATACCAACATTTTCTTTTCCATCATGGAACAACCCTCAATGGGCGAATTCAAGTCTGATGAACTTAAGGTCGACGGGCTCAAGTCGGTAGAAGATGTTTCCCGCCATGAATTTGTCAGCGAAGAGACCGTCCAAAACATCGCCGAGCGCGCAGCCGAAGTCGTGTGCAGTCCGTGGACGAAGTCCATGTTCAGACTGTACGGCTGTCTCCTCATCACGTACTTTTGCGGTTGCCTCAACGGCTACGATGGGTCGTTGATGGGTGGCCTCAACGCCATGAAGAGCTACCAGAACTACTTTGGCACGTAAGTTGATTAGCTTCCATACCTGCCTCATACATTACGATTGATCCTGACAACCTCACCCGTAGATCTCCAGTCGGCTCTCAGACGGGCTTCATCTTCGCGGTTTACAATATTGGTTCGATGTGCGCGATCCCTTTCACCGGCCCAACAAACGATTTCTTCGGCCGCCGCTGGGGCATGTTTGCTGGCGCCCTTCTTATCATCGCCGGCACCTGTATCCAGGCACCTTCCCACAATCTGGAAATGTTCATTGGTGGTCGTTTCATGCTTGGCTTTGGCGTCAGCTTCTGCTCAGTCAGTGCGCCGTGCTACGTCAGCGAAATGTCCCACCCGAGATGGCGTGGTATTCACACCGGCCTTTACAACTGCATGTGGTGAGTCTCATTTCGCAATTTGACCATTGTTTACTCAACTGACCCCCGACACAGGTGGCTCGGTGCCATCGTGGCTAGTTGGACGATTTTTGGCTGCTCAAAGTGGAACAACCCGTATGCATTCCGAATTCCTATTTGGGGCCAGCTTTTCTCGTCCGTCATCGTGGGGACAGGTGTCTTCTTCGTGCCAGAATCGCCTCGATGGCTCATGGCGAACGGCAAAGTTGAGCAGGCAAGGGCTGTACTAGCCAAGTACCACGGCGAAGGGCAAGAAGACCATCCCATGGTCCAGCTCCAGATGGAAGAGATGAAGCACAGTATCAAGCAAGACGCTTCAGACAAGCGATGGTGGGACTACCGGGAGCTGGGAAACACTCGCTCGGCACGACGCAGACTCATCTGCGTACTCGGAATGGCTGCTTTCGGCCAACTCAGCGGCAACTCCATCACCGGCTACTACCTCCCTGTCATGGTCGAGAATGCAGGCATCACGTCAGAAAGCACACAGCTCATGCTCAACGGCATCAATCCTGTTCTTTGCTTTATCGCATCGCTTCTCGGCGCTCGTTTCAGCGATAAGATTGGCCGCCGACCGTTGCTACTTGTTTCCATCTTCTTCTGCTCCGTCTGCTTTGCAGTCATGACCGGAACTTCGAAAGTTGCGACAGGATCGAATGGAGATCCTTCAGCGGCCAATGCGACGATCGTATTCGTTTTCTTATTCGGCGTTATCTTTTCCTTCGGTTGGACCCCCCTCCAGACGATGTATATCGTCGAAACTCTGACAACTACTACGCGCGCCAAGGGCACGGCTGTCAGCAACGTGACGTCTGCAGCAGCAAGCGTTATCATTCAGTACGCATCAGCGCCGGCCTTCGAGAAGATCGGGTACTACTTCTACATTTTCTTCATTTTCTGGGATATTTTCGAGGGCATTGTTATCTACTTCTTTTTCCCTGAGACAAAGCGGCGAACGCTTGAAGAGCTTGACGAGGTTTTCGACGCGCCGAATCCTGTTAAGAAGAGTCTTATGAAACCTGACATCACTACTGTTGCCAATACCTTAGGCCTAGGATCCGAGGGGGTTTAGGGAACGTACCTGGTACTATACGTAGCTCGATCCGAAAGCCGAAGAGCCGGGGGGAAAAGAAGTACTCGAATCTATCTGAAGCCTCCAACCCATTGAATATTTTGGACTTCTTAAAACAAGTCTCTAGGTAGCCGCTGAATATCTTTACTAGCGAATACCACTATTGAGGACCATGATACAGCCCAGGTACCTTTTGGTTAGATAGATTTGAATAAACTTTGACTCTTCTTCCCCAGAGGCTTGGATAACTTAAAAAGGAGCTTGCGTATAAAAGGCTTAGACTATTATAGAGTGATATTATGCCGGTTCTTGCCACCCTGGTAGCCACTACAACTCGGCATCTGTATGTCATACCCGAGACTGATTCTATTTCCCACCCTGACACCTGCTTGGGTGATCACTGGCAGTGGCATCGAGTGTGCATTGGGCGTATTCAGTGTATTCTACGGAGATATCCTCTGTCCTCCATATCAGAATATCGTATGCTGTTTGAAACACCATGAGCAAAGTCGCCAAATACTCTTCATATTCTCGCAGCTCTCGTTGCGACAAGTTTTAGCAATACTGAAGAAAGGCGTCGAGAAAGCCGTGGGTTGGTGTCTCTACCGCAGCAAGATTACTAGATATACGGCTGATAAGCCGTACCATTTTGCAGAGCCTCGCTCATGAGCTTCTTGTTCTCACGCCAGAGTGAGAACTTAAGCGCCATGGCGCTAGAAATACAGAGCCCTGCCATGACGAACATGAGAATGAACGCCATAAGGTACCGTGGCTCGTCGGAATCGACAAAAAAGTACGGCGCGATAACGTTACCGACCTGGCCCAGAATGTTGTTGACGGCCAAGCCTGTAGCTCTCTTCTCTGGGGTCCGACCGATGATTCCAGTGAGCCATGTATTAATCAAAGGGTTCGCGCCGAAGAGACCACCGATGTAGAGATACGATGTGGCGTACCGGGCGTGGTTGTTTGTGGTGGCCATGCACACAATGTAGCCGGCCATACCAACAGCGATCGGGACGGAAAAGTGCCATCCGCGGTCAGCCCTCCTGTCTGAGCTCCAGGCAATGGCAATGGCTGAGATCGCGGCAAGGGCGTAGGGGGGGAAGGTCAAGACCAAGGTAGTGGTACGGCTGTATCCGAACCCCCTGACGATGGCAGGATAAAAGTTAGAGAAGCCGTATGCTGCGGAGATGGTGATGTTGATGCACACCATCAGCCATAGCTTGTAGTCAGCTAGTGCCAACTTCAGGCCGTACCAAACGCCGCCTTTAGCTTCGGATACAGACACCCTATCCGCGATAATTCTTGCTTGAGCGATGCGGCGCATATCTTCAGTCATGGTCCACATGGCGCTGCCGGTCGTGGAATGGGGATAGTCGGGGAGCAAGAAGAAGGCAATAGTAGCGAAGAAGACTCCTAAGAGAGCCAGAACAATGAACAGCCACTGCCATCCAGCAACTCCGAGCTTTCCTTCTAGAGTAGCGAAGACGGCAGCGGCGATAAGTCCAGAAAGGCCATTAGCAAGGGCGACGCCGGTGGACATGATGGCAACGCGGACTGCAATCTCCTTCCGCGTGTACCAGCAGCCAAGTACGTATATTGCCTGATTTCGAGTTAGTGTGTCGGTTTTGAAATACCCCATACAGCCTAGAATGATGAAGGATAGGGGCCGGGCAAACGCTTACCCCAGGAAATAAAGGGGCTTCTACGACCCCTAGGGAGAATCGAACGACCAAAAGGCCCTCGTAACTTCTATCTCCGGTCACTGCTGTAGACACTCCCGACCAGACGATTGCCATGCCAGGAAGGTAGAGGCCTGGACGTAGAAAACCGATAATCATGTTTGAGGGAAGTTGACCTAGGACGTAACTGGGTGATAAAAGTATGTATGAGTAAGGGTCGAGAATTTTCAGGATCGTTTAAAAAGCAAGCTTACCCTACGCTCAATATGGACACGGCAGTGCCGAATTAATATCCTTCGAGACTAAGGTCCTCGTCAAGGGTGCTCAGCCGGGCTTGTCTGTGATGTCGGTGTCACCAGTCAGTAAACACTACCTTATCCCTAAACGGCCAACTCCTCACCAACCCGCGGTGGGGTGAATGACGTACCCGAGCGACGCCCGGTCGAGGTAGTTGAAGACATATCTAGCGAGAGAAGGAAGGTCAGTACCTAAATGAGAAAAAAGGCTGCCTCCGGTGAGCCCTACAGGATCCAGAGCATTGGCAAAAGGGTCATGTCGAGCCTTTTGACAATCTTCTTCTCAAGCTCCCGCCAATTCTCTATGCCCAGGCGATCTATGATCTCCTCTGGACTGGGCAAATGCTCAGCCGTGGATGCCTTGGGTGCGTCTTCAGCGTGCTCAATTGGAGTTGCGGTTTGCTTCGGGGTCAATGTCGCGTCCTCGATGACCACTGAGCGGCGCCGAGCTTCAGAGATGTTGGCTTGCTCACGAATGTTCCGCTTCATTGCCATGTCAATTAAACATGAACTGTATGGTGGATGAAACTGTTTAGTAGGTAGAAGTGAATATAGAACAAAGTATGACAATGTCTCGATGAGAGATGGGGCCAAGGGATCATGAATCTTGAGAACACAACGAAGTGAGGAGACTGTAGACAGAAGATCTGGAGCTGAGGAAAGCGGCCGCCATTTTATACGAATTCTTCATTCTTCAATGGGCTCATTGACTTGAAAACTGTTTCCCCGCCGTAAGAGGCAGGTACTAAAAGCAGTTCACAAGGGGGGAACCGGGAACCCCACGGGGAACAATCCGTGGCTGTCATCCAGCGCGGGGTCAGTCCGGAGGCATGGAGTCTTTCAAACCCCCCCTTACCCCCGCATCTGCAAGGGCCTCCAGTGAACTTATGATAGGTTTTGATACGCCGTAAATTACGTTAGTCGATCTTGATGCCTGGCATGTGGCTCGGGAAAGACCTTCTTCGTGTCTCGTCATTATGGCACAATGAAGGAGGAGTAGCAAGAGCCAAGTAACGCACATCGGTATTCGGAATTTCAATTGACCACACAGGTAGACCTAAGCTTATTAACCGTCACTTGTTTCTTGTGGGAGTATGAATCTTTGCGGTAAACATTCTCGAGGTTCCCTCTTCCTGCCAAGACTGACGCCTTTCGTCCGAGACGCGCCATGTGGGTGGGCGAACCCTCCTAAAGAGAGAGAAAGCCCAGCAACATCTCTGCTGTAGACGATAGCTGATGGCCGACATCTAACTTCTGCCTATCCTGCTTGGCAATGCGGGGGTTCCTTGGCTTTTGCCTCCCATGTTTGCAAGTTGGATAGGATAGATGCCGTCGGAATCGCCCCATCGACATCTGACGCTCGGGTTTCGGTATCCACACCTCCCACTCCGATTGAGAATGGAGAGTCGATGTTATCTTGGGCGCCTGAAGGATCAGTCAAACGGTGGCAGTCCTAACCAAGAGGCGAGGGCTGATCATAGATTTTGGGATTGGGCATTCTTGTCTCCCCACCACAAGAACTATCAACAATGATACCCTAATCAAAGTGGCCGCGTCATGAACACACATTATTATTCCACCAAGATGCCCCTGCAATGAAAATGGCCTCTTCGCCAGGTACCGAGCTAGTTCACTTAACCCTACTTTGGTATGTTTCGGCAAATCGGTATAATAAACCACGCGCGATTTCAGGCAGTTGACAAACAAGGATACAAGCCATCTAAAAGCGATACTCTCTGTTGAGATGAAAGACTGTGTGCAGTTGTTCTTATGGATCGTAAAATAAAGTATGACTACCTTCCTACTTGTCATCTTACCAGCCCCTTGAGCCGTCAATTTGGCTACTCGTTTTGCAACACGACCAATAACTACAGCCAGTGAGGGCTATCTGAGCCAAGAGGCTTTGGCATTACCTCCCAACCGACTTTGCAGCCTTCTACGCTCGCGCTGTGCCTGATGGCCTTCATCGAGCCGAATCCGGTATCTTTGATCTCAAACATCTCTTCCGGGACATCGTCGGGCTTCTCATAGTCCCGACAATCAAAGCCCGTAGTGCCAGAATACTGCCCCAGGCTACGCAAGTACTTCATGACACCGGCGAGTGACACATCGACCCGCCAGGAGCCCCCTCCAGGTGTAATAGCGCGGCAGTATACAGCCCCGATGACGCCAGCGGCCAGGAAATACCCTCCTGCGTGGTCGAGCGCCTGACAGGGCGTCGGACGAGCGACTTCACCCTTATCGGCGTGTTCAGCCTCAGAGACATTCATGCCTGAGCATGTCTGGACCAGAGAGTCGTAGCCACGCCTTGTAGACCAGTGGCCTCGGGGTCCGAAGGCGGACATATTTGCGAAAATAATGGAGGGATTAATCTTGATAATATCCTCAATCGATAGCCCGTACGACGCAAGGGCACCAGGGCGGAAGCCCTGGATAAAAACATCACAGGTTCGGATCAGCTCAATGAGGAGCGCCTTTTCAGTCGGGTTGTGTATGTTAATTTGGACTGTACGCTTGCCCCGGCCGAAGTCGCGGTCCATGGTGGGCAGGTCAGGGAGGTTAGGGGATGTGATCCAAATGACGTCCGCACCATGAGCGGCGAGAGTCTTGCCACACAGGGGTGCGGCAATAACACGACTCATCTCAACTACCTTGAGACCCTTGAGGCACCTTTCGTTTCCGCTGGGCATCCATTTAGGGAGTCCCGAGCTTAGAGCCGCACCAGGCGGAAGGGGAATGGGGTTGAGATCGATAGGGAAGTTGCTCAGGGCCTTGGACTGTGGCAGAGAGTCCCATTCCCTGTATGAGCGGAGGGCATAGGTGGCGAGCTTGCCCTCCACGGTTGCAACGTTTTCCAGGTCGATCCGAGACCAATTGGCTAATTGCTCAGAAAGCTCATGCCTGGTCGCGGTTTCAGGGAGGCCGACGAGTCTCAGAATCCCGTGAGCATGGTTGGGAAACGAGTCGTGGACGCGAACGTGACCATCGGTCGTCTTGTGGAGGCCACCGATAGGGCCCCATGGTGACGGCGCCGGCTTACCGTCGAGTATATAGAGGCGCTCAGACTTGAATTCGACCGTAGCATGGGTTAGGGGAACCCGGACCCGGGGCGGTTGCGTGAGCTTGTTGCGTAGGGCATGAACTTGGGCAGCAGCAAGAGCAGTGATGGCGATGGAACTCTGGGCCAGGATGCCCATCTTGTACGATGATGGGAGCGTAGGTCTCTGATGCTGATCAGAAAGATCGAGCGACTCGAGTGCTGTCTCTGGAAGTTGAAGGCCAAGCCAAATCTCCCGCACAACGTCCGTGGCGGTGAAGTCCTGGCGAACAATATCCTCAGGGTACTCATTAGTGTCAATAAGGACACCCAGGCCTGGTGTCTTGGTGGCACCATTGGTGTCGCCGTTAGTGGCGCCATTTGGCGTACTGTTCGCCTTGTTGACATGGTTTGTGGCTGGTTCTGTAGATCTGGGAACCTGAACGCTCAAGAGAGGCGCGTGCTGCTGCGTGCCCAGAGTATCTCGCTCGCCGACACTCCCCTGGGCCCAGGGCCGCTTGATGGTACATTTCCAGGCAAGGGCTGGGTCGAAGTACATGTTTATCAAAATGTCGCTCTCAGTAACCTGGAAAAGGGTCTTGATTGTCTCGTTGGTGAGGACGTTAGCTGCCTTGACCCGTTTGTAGGTGATGGCATCGTCGAACATGACGTCGAAGGTCATTTCAAAAGGCCCTGAATTTTTGGAACGAACGATCCGAGCAAGCTCAGCCAGTGTAGCGTCCTCAGACGGGACTGCCTTCTTAGTGATAGGGGCTAGCGTCCCAGTATCCAGGTCGGTATAGGTTTCCCTGGAGAGTGTTGGGGCTGACTTCGAGGCCGTACCACTCGAGGACCCAAGGTTGTGCATGCGTATGGGGAACAGTGATCTCTCCTCGCCAGGCTCAAGGTTGACCAAGTGGTACAAGCTGAACTTGAAGACCGCCCCAGCATCTTGCTCATGTGGCGACAACGGGCTTGCTAGGTTCCCTGTCGTCGCGACCTGATCGGGGTAGGCAAAATGAAGGATAGAGGCTCGGGCGTTGTTGGCAATAGTGTGCGATAGCTCGGCTGTCGGTGCGACGACCTCACCCAGCACCGCAATCTCATGAGGCGCGGCACCACCCTGCTCGGGCTCCAGAGGACCCATGACGCCGTTCTTCCCATAGACATGGTAGATGAGCCTGCAGCTCTCGGACTGGTCAAGCTCGGGGAAGAGGTTTTGCGTATACTTTCGTACGCGCTCCAGGAAGTCGTCAATTTGGCCGATAAGGATCGGGTCGCGAATGCCGCCGATGAAGATGGTGCGGTGGCCGAGGTGGGTGACCCCCTCGAGCTTGATCTGATATGGCGTCTCCTCGAACCTTGCATCTGAGACCCGGCACGTCTTCGGAGTCACCTGTTCATATTTGGCGTTATCGAGAATGAGGACACCTCCCGGGCCGGGCAAACGGTCTGGCCTAGTTTTCTCGTAGAGGGTGTGGGCGGCGACAGAGAGGGGTGTGCATCTCTCGGTAGGCGCTAGGGGGGTCAGATCAAAGGAGTCTCTGTACATGGTGGCGATCATAGAACGGCCCTTGGGGATTGCACAGATACCGCCACACTCCATGATCTTGCCCATGTGCCAGGCGACAGCAGGTTTGATACCGTGGTGGATTGAGAAGGCCGCGTAGGGAGCCGGATCGTACGACCTGCCCCCTAAGATGATGTCGGGATCGCCTTTGAGGGCTTCGAGGTATCTGTATTTGGCCAACAGTTAGCTTATGACATGGACCAATAGGGGCGACACTCACGGCTCAGCGCCCATCTGGGCAACGATATCGATAGCTCCGTGGACGACCTCGGGTAGTAATGCCTCGACGGGGCCACAAGGACCAACCTGGCCCTGGGCTATGCGGGCCTTGATGAGTTCACGATCGATACCAGCATCAATCGTAGCCACCTTGAGAGAGTATCCCTGGCGGTCCACAATCTCACGGACAATCTCCAACATCTCGACCACGTGCTTGTTGCTGCCATCTCCGCCAACAGATCCAATCAGGACCTTGATCTTATAATGGAAGCACGCTGCCAGGATAGGCTCGAGATCCCGCACGTAGGATCCCCGACCGCAGGTCATCTTGCCCATGCCGAGCTTGTATGGCCCACCATCGGTGGATCCACTGTCGACAATGATGGCCGCGGGCTTGTACTTCTCTATGCCGTACCAGAATTGGTTCGAGTCGTAGCCGTAGCCAAGCATTGCGTTTGGTGTAAGGATGTTGAACCCCCCCGAAAGGGAGGGCGAGGGCGAGAACGAATTCACGTCGGGCATCTTGGCTGTCGAGTCGTGCAAAATGATAACGGACAAAGGGATCGAGTGCCAGTTGCGTCTGGCATGCGGTGGTAAATTTTGCAGCTTTCTGAAGGGCGGGCCATGCACTGTTATATTCGCAATCCCAGTTTTGTCATGTTTGCCATAAGCATGAATAGTCGGCCAGTCGAGCTTGCGAAGACCAGATCTTTCTGGCTCAAGCGGCTCCGATGCTCGGTGTAATAAGATACCTCTAATGGCCACCATTTTCGGCGTCTTTGGTGCTTAACGCGGGGTTCATTAGGCTCGGTCGGGCGTCATGGCGGGGTGGACATTATGATCCATCGGTATCTGGTCTCTGCGGTATCGGGATGTGGTCGCGGTGTTGGTGCGGTCGGCATTGAAGTGAAATACCGACGCACTTAGTGCCCCACGACCTCTCTCTGGTCACACGACGATAAAAGTCTAGCAAGGCTCCAATCGGAAAATGACGCTCAAGCCGAGCTAGATGCCCCCAATTGAATGAGCCACGTGTGGCTGGCTGATTCTCCGGGCTGAGATGCCGGGCTGGTCGGCAAGTTGCCACCCCCAGAACCGAGAAACGTGGATTCACCAGATGGAAAATGTGTTGAGCGCAGTGGTTCTCTTAGGAAATGATGCACAACAATATTATTCCCCCTACGCTTGATAACCATGCGTTTGTTGTCACAATAGGCCTAGCGTAGATCAGACAATTCGGCAGCTTTGAACCTGGAGCCCCTTTGAGGATTAATGGCTGTCCAACATCCCAAATTTCTCCCACACATCGATTCCCGCCAGGAAGCTAGTAGTCATCATTATGATGCCAACAAGCCCAGGAGAGGCATGAATCCATCCAATCACACTCCCCGGAAGGGATAGGTCAAGTAAGGATGCCATCATCTTCCTTACCAGCCGCTTCTTTCGAGCAACCATCTCAGCATCTCTCGGAGAAGCGGCGTCTTGAGTTCCCTCACCCAGCCCATCCCTGACTTCGTTTGAGTTGCTGGCCCGCTTAGACTGGCTAGTGCTCACAGAAATTCTTTCGTTGCCTTGTCATGGTTGCTCTCGCATTGCAGATTTCAAAGTCGAAACAAGCTGGCAGTGGCTCCGCACGCCAGTGCCAGGAACCAACACCTTTGTGATTCCATATGGAGAATTGATTATTCCGGGAAGTCTCAGCGCATCAACGATGGTGGCTGCCTCGAGAAGTAGGTACATCCCGTTGAACATGCCTGCGAGTGCGTCGAGAGTCTGCAACAAAACAAGACTTTGTAAAATGTTTCTGTTCTCTGACTCCATCGCTTCCGTGAAATAGAGAAAGGTTGTGTAGGAATTGGCAAACGCGTCCAGAAACCGGAACAAGCAAAAGAATCGACGAACCAGGCCAAGCTGAGCTCATAAAAGATTCCCGGGCACGCGACCTTGCAATGGAGTTGGTGAGCAAGCGTGACATCTTCACCCAACAGCTCCAAGGACTCCTCGACGTCGCAGATTCGCAAGCGGGAAGATTAACCAAGGAACAAAGTAACACATTCATCGTGGAGGCACTTAAACCATTTCAATGGCAGGGCTGGTCGCTTGCTAGTGCTGAAGAGTACAACAGTCTCAAAGCGGAGCATCCAATCCTAGCGGACATCGCTTGCTTCTCAACTTCACACATCAACCACCTGACCCCGAGGACCCTTGACATCACATTGGCCCAAGAGGCCATGGAAAGGGAGGGAATGCAGGTCAAGGACCGAGTCAAAGGACCCCCTTCGAGGTCATGTCCTGTTCTACTGCGTCAGACTAGCTTCCTTGCTGTCGATGAGGCGATCAGATTCCGCAAGCATGATCATGTCGGTCTCCACTCCAGCTCCACCACCTCTCTCGCAGGCAATGGCTCTGAACATAATGGCCAACACCGTGCGCGGTTCGGGAAGATAGAGGAAAGAGGTGCGACAGTGACCCCTGCCGGTAGAGCTTTGTATGATAAGTTATTGCAGGAGGCATCGGTGTTGGCGACTCGGAGGAATGAGTCAGCCCCGAAAGATGAAACACAAATGGAGGCTCGAATCACGTACGACGAGATTTTGGCCAGCGTCTTCAAAGAATTCCCGGACGACTGGGAAGAACTGCGGCAAAAAAACCTGGTGTACTTCAACTACCGATGCGTTGGCAATCCACAATGGGGCCCAAGCAAACTACAATCAAGCGACAAGCCGCAGGTCACACGTCTCAGTGCCCTGCTAATGAACGACACTGTCGAGGCTATTCCTATCACCTATGAGGATTTCCTTCCTCTATCGGCAGCAGGCATTTTTCAGTCGAATATTGGTGCGTTGCATTCCTCGGAGTCTTCTCCACCTTCCGCCAAGCCTGGGACTCAGCCAAAGCGGCCTGCAGGCAGGCCAGACCTGGTAAGCTTGGAGACAGCCATGCAAGGAAGAATACTTGACCCGGACTTCATATATAGATTGCTGGAGCGGAAGAGCATTCAAGAATGCTCCAGCTATCTTGGTGTGGAGATCATTGCTCATATTGATGAGTAGGCAGCACCTATATGTAGACCCAACGATGGACAGAAAAGACAGTGTCTACCTCAACCTTTCAAACGCCCTTATCTATGAGCTCCAGATATTTCTTTGACGTGTAAACGCCAATAATTGACATACTGGGACAGTCAAGGCATCTTCGTCACTATAGCGTTTCTAGAATCAAGGAATCTGCACCATCACCAAGAATACAACCATCATTTCATCGGATAACTGTGTTGGTTTCCTCATTATGATCATTCAAAATATGGCGACGGCACCGGGAGGACTGGCAACACCGGCAGGAACATTCAGCGGCACACTCACGAAGAAGAAGTGCCATCTCTTTTCATTGGCACATTTCTCCGCCAGAACCTCCAGATCGAAGCTCTCTCCGATTGGCATGCCCCAGCCGCTTAGAAACACCTCGTGCATACTGATACCCCAGGGCTTTGGGCTGGGCCAAGCCTCGTACGCCACGGTGTCGCTTGCCACTGCTGCAAACGCATTGTCCCAATGCCAGCGAATGGCTTCCTCGCTCGCCTCGACCCCGCAGGAGGACCGTACGTTTCTGTCGGGCAGCGCTGCCCGCTCGTCGACTGTGAGTCGCTGATAGGCGTCGAGCCAGCCGGTACGGATGAGCAGGATATCGCCACGCTGGAAGTGTACGTTTTGAGCCTTTGCGACGGCAATTAGCTGACAAAGTGGGATTGCGTGGGACGAGAAACAGTCGATCGTGATGTTGTTTTTGAGCGCCCAGCTGCGCCAATCTAGAAGGATTCCACGGCCGGTGATCGTCTTGGTTGCAATATCTGAAGCGATGTCAACAGTCAACAAAGGCCGAACAGACGCGCGACGAATGGAATTTGGGTGCATTACTCTGAATTCCCAGCCTTCCATTGGCTTCTGTGCCAGAAATGTCGGCCTGTGTCACTCCGTTGTAGTAAAGGAGACTTTCTTGGTATGGAAAGTGGCGAGGCCCGTCCCAGTGGCTTGATCCTTGTGTGTTGATATCTAGCTGTCTCGCGAGAAGCAAACAGCCCCGTTAGCCCCGAGGCTTCATCTAAGGAACTTTCGAAAACTCATACCTCATCATCGTTGGCGTGTCCTTTGGCGATAATATGGTGGGCGCATGGTTTGCGGACAGGGTTCATGGGTCGTACAAACGCATCGAGGGGGAGACTAGAGGTTGTGGCCGGTCAGCCAGAGGATTGAAGGAAAATGGGTAATCCAACCTACTTGAGGGGGATAGTTTCGCCGCTGACGACGTTTTGCGCAGCCTTCTTCACCGCCAAAGGCTCGAGCAGGTTCAAGGCTCCCAGTTCATCTTGATCCCCCCAAAGGCCCCATGCCGAGGCCTTGGGGTCATTCTTCCGGAGAGGAAGGGAACTGAAGCTAGGCCTCTCAGGAGACATTTCGGCGAGAATAATGGTGTCGATGAAGAATTTGATGCGGGTACACGAACAACAATATTGTTACATGTATCTGTATGCTAAATCAATACATGCAAGCAGCCGGTTCTCATGGTATACCGGCAATAAGACATACAAAAGAGTCGCAGGGCATCGCGCTGGACCCATCTTCACGTCATCGGGGGCAAAAGCATCGTCGTTAAGCATGCTTCGGGATCATGAACAATAGTGGCAAACTAACGGATTCCCTAGTGCTCGGACCCTCAATCGGTATTCGGTATTTCAATCAGACTTTCCAGGGACCGGTTTGGAAACCCGCTCGGCATTAAGCCCGCATCACCCTGTCCCGCAAAATATCGAGTTATTTGCGCCCCAGATATTCTCCATGGGGAAGGCTCTTGTCTGGGGAAGGCTGAGAGGTGCCATTTGGCTCGGAGTTTTTCATCATCTCGCCGAGCCAAGGCCTTGACACGCAGTCAATGGCTTGGGGTATATTAACGCATCAGGACCTTGGCAGCTTCTTCATTCCCGAGCTCGACACGTTGGTATCAATCGACTTTTCTGCGTGCCCAGCCCACATCATCAAAGATCCTGAACCAACCAACAATAGTCGAAATCATGACAACCAACCGGGAGGTATCAGAGCACGACCGAAGTCACAATATACAGGATCTGTCATGCCTGGAAGCCTCTCGCACTGCGACCGAAAAGCCTTCCGAGGTCTGTGAGCACGACGATGACCCGCCCAAAAAGGATGCAGAGATCGAAAGAGTGACATGGACGCCTGAAGAAGAAGCGCATGCGCTGAGAAAGCTGGATTGGAACTTGATTCCCCTGTAAGTGTACTCTTACTCGCCACCAGTTCAGAGCTCGATCGCTCTTCGACTACATCAACGCCGGCTGACCAGCAAACTAGGCTCGGCTCTCTATATCTCGTCTCGTACATTGACCGAGGAAATATTGGCAACGCATATACTGCGGGCATGGGACAGAGCTGGGGTATCACATCTGCCGACTACTCCTGGATCGTGACAATTCTATACATTGGATACATCGGGTTCCACTGGGTGCGTAACCACCATTACCTTGAGTCGAACCCAGCTGACGAAAAACGCCCAGCTCGTTCTTGTGTGGACTTTTGTGCCTCTCCCTCTTTGGACAGCTCTGATGGCCATCGGATGGGGCACCGCAAGCATTCTCCAAGCTGCAACAACCAATTTTGCGGGGATCATGGCTTTGCGATTCCTAATCGGGGCCTTCGAAGCGGGCTACGTCCCTGCGGTAGCCTTATACATGACCTTTTTCTACCACCGCGGTGAGATGGGACTTCGCTATGGCCTTTTTATCTCCTTCTCCCCCCTGGCTAGTTGCTTTGCCTCCGCCTTGGCTTACGGCCTCGTCCATGCCACCACATCGATCGAGAACTGGCAGCTACTGTTCATTGTTGGTGAGTCATCGCTTCCCCTTCGGCGGTATCTTCAGTAGACACTGACCGAGCTACTTGCTTATTCGCAGAGGGCATTCCGACCATCGTTCTCGCCGTTGTGGCCTACTTCTTTCTGCCGGCATCGCCGTCCCAATGCCGGTTCTTGTCCCCTCGGGAGAATGAAATCATCAGCCAACGCGCTATCAAGGGCCGAGGCGAGAAACGCAACGGAAAGCTCAATATTAGGCAGGCCTTCTCCGCATTTTATGACTACAAGAACTATCTGCAGGCATTGATCATCTTCTGCCTTAACACAGCGTTCGGCTCGCTTCCTGCCTACCTCCCCACCATTCTGGAGGGAATGGGCTACACATCCCTGCGGGCGCAGGGACTATCAGCTTGCCCGTACTTGACGGCGTACGTGGCCTGCGTGACCGCAAGCTTTCTCTCCGACAAGGCTCGCACACGCGGTCTCTTCGTCATCTTCTTTTGTTGTGCCGGGGCGGCAGGTTATGTCATCTTGGCGGCGGTCGATGTGCACTCGGTCGGCGTTCGCTACTTCGCTACCTTCTTGGTCTGCGCCGGTGTCTTCCCTGCTGTCGCGCTGACTTTCACCTGGGTCACGGACAACCAGGGTTCCGCCTCAAAGCGTGGAGCAGGGCTCGTCATCTTTGGCATGGTCGGGCAGTGCGGTCCGATTCTCGGTGCCAGGCTCTTCCCGAAATCGGACGGCCCTTTATACTCGAAGGGGATGTGGGTGTGCGCTGGAATCCTTTTCGCTGCAGCTTTGATTGCTTCGCTTCTTAGTGCTAGCTTGCGGTGGCAGAACCGTTCGAGAGACGAGAAGTACGGGAAGAGCGATCTGGATTTCGTGCCGCCTGAAGTTGCGGACCAGGGCGATGCGCACCCTCTATACCGCTATGTACCTTAAACGAATGAGGTGGTCGACAGAAACGGTTCGTATGGGGCATGATGACAAAAAAAGGAGCGCATGCAGATGCAGTGCTGTTGTGCACACATGGTCGAGGTACCATGATCGTCCTCGGCCTGCATCATGATTTAGTTGCTCGTTTGGGACTTTTGCCGGTATACTTGCCTTGGCCAAGGGACACATGCATTAGAGGCTTCTAGGCTACCGATGGTGCAAAATCAATATCATCTTCAAACGTCAACATGATACCTGTAGACAGGATTCCCAAACTAAGTAGACACTCACGTTGGGGAAGCCTGAAGCATGTGCGCGGTCCGACAATATCCCGCCTTGCTCTATAAAAAAACGGGGGCCTTTGGAGATTCCGAATAACATGCCGAGACGAATGCCGACGATAGCACAATCACGGCCTTCATCCAGCGACGCATGAACCCATCCACAATGACTACGTCCCAACCAGACAACAGCGCCAGAATCACAGAGGCTTCACAGTCATCGACGAGCCAGCGAAAAGTCCGGCGGTACGGTTTCGCCTGTACCGTCTGCAAGACACGGAAGGTCAAATGCAGTGGCGAACAACCAGTTTGCGCTGGCTGCTGTCGGTCTGGAGACGCCTGCATCTGGCCACCGTCTACCAAAGAATCTGATACGCAGCTTCTACAAGCTGCAAAGGACCGGATTAACGACCTGGAGGCGTCGCTCGACCTTCAGGTGACCTGTGCTCGGACGCCCGAAGGCTACCAAAGACCTCAGACCACTGCACCTGATCGGCCTGGCGTCTTCCATGGGAACCAATCTTTTGAAGTACCAAGGGGGGAGCAACTTTCGGTTGGTTGCCCTCGACAGCGATCCGAAATTTCCAGCCAAGATACCGCAACGTCTCTCATTCAGACACCTGCAAGCCGACGAACAACATCGAATAAGCCGTCTGGCGTTAGGCGCCCAACAACGGGTCGCAGCGCAAGCTCTGCACGGGTTCCGAGAGACACAGACTCTCCAGCCTCCGATCCTGTTGAAGCTGCAGATCCGAGCCTGGCATCCTCGCTGTGGTATCAGGTCGGTATCGGAGAGGATGGAACCGTTGTCTATAACGGGCCAACCAGCCGTTTCCATGCCAGATCTCTGCTAGAAGGCGACGAGGAGGATAATGGGAACGCAAGTCTTTACGCACATCACGCCACCAGGGAAGAATCGGACGATGAGTCTTTGAGTGAGGGTGGACAATACTTCACGGAGGGAGCAGGCGACGACAACATTTGCGAACCGGCACCTGGACACAAGGCCACTCTACGATCCCAATACGACCTCATGGACGCCGTCTGGATTCCACTAATCGCGTCCAAGACGACGATGAACGGCACAGGCGTCGACACGAAGACGGGCCTCACCCTTCTCGACATCTACTGGGCGTGGCTCCACCCACTACATCATCTTGTGTACCGGCCAGCCTTCTTGATGGACCTTGCACTCGGCGGAAACCTCTGCTCCGACTTTCTGCTTCTGTGCATATTCGCCCTGGCCGCTCGTCACCTCCCGTCTGACTCTGAAAACCAGGCTGGGTGTGGTGAGCCTAACAGTGGCGAGAAGTATGTGGAACGGGCAAAAGTGCTGTTGCTGGATGAAATGGCGGCTTCGTCGCCGAAAATACCAACCATCCAAGGTTTACTGATCCTGGGCGGCCGCCAGTGCGCCATAGGCCGGAGTGCAGAAGGTTGGTTGTACACGGGCATGGCAATCCGGATGATGCAGGACATTGGCCTTCATCTCGACACCACCCGCCTGGTCGGGCTCATGGAGCGCTGGACGCCGGCCGAAACAGAGACAAGGAAACGACTGTACAACGCGGCCTATGTTTGGGACAAGACATTGAGCCTCGCTCTCGGCCGGCCCCCAACCCTGATTAGGAAACCATATACTCCACACCAGATACTCGACAATTTCGACGACCAACGGCCATGGTACCCGGTGCATGCCAAAGAGGTTGCGCGGTCTTTTGAGCCGTCTCCAGGACAGGTCACGTCCACAATGTGTGTCTTTGCCAGTCTGCACGAGATCACCACGGACATGATGCTGCTATTCACCCGCAGTTCAGGTGCGGGCAAGTTCACAGAGCAGGTCAAGGACCTCGATGCAAGGTTCTGTCACTGGTACGGTAGTATTCCGCCGAGCCTAAGAATCAACAACCCAGCACAGCTGAAGCAAAGCCCGCCACCACACATCGTGTCCTTAAAGTGGGTTACACCAAGCTCCCAAAGGGTGCATCTACGAGTCGATACGCTAACCAAAAGCTTGTCTGAAGTCTTTTGTATCACACGCTTCACATACTCCTCCGCCGCCCATTCCTCGGCGCAGCCAACCAAGCCATACGCGACGAACATCTCAACCACTGCACGATACACTCGAAAAGGATTCACGCCATTCATACCCTCTACGCTCAGACATTTCCCCATCGCCTGATGACTTATCAAGTCAGCTACTGCATCTATACGGCTGCTACCGTCGAGGCCCAGGAGTTGAAGAGTCCGTCGCTGACAGCAGAGGAGCGACAGCAAGCCGCGGGCCGACTCACGGCTGCCGTGAGGATACTGCAGAACGAGGCTTCGCATACACCCGGCAGTGGAAAAAGCCTTGACACAATTCGCCGGCTGCTCAGCGAAGAACAACGCCCGAAGATCCGGAACAACCTGCATCCAGGTGGTCGTCGGCGGAAGAGGATGCGACTCGACCGTGAAGGCTCGCCAACAGTCAGAAAAGAGCGAGTGGAAGCCGGGACGGCTGTTTCGGAAAATGAGAACCGCAGAGACACGTCGGTCACGGATGCGGACGCCGGCGGGGAGCGGCTTTCGCGCCAGATCCTGGGAGATCCCGAGTGCAATGACAGCAACCCTTCCCATCATGGCTCTCCAACAACAGATGAGGCTAGCGCGAGGAGTGCCACGCAAATGCACAACTTGGCAAACCCTACGGGAGTCCCTGTAACCGGGGTTGCTCCTCCTAGCGACAGACCACACCCTCCATTTGTACAACAGACCTATCTCTCTGGTGGCGCTGGGCAGAGCTCGCTTGATAGTGCCTGGGATGGCGATCTGGACTTTTATGGGGCTGCTGACACCGGCGCCGGCTTCCACCCCGACGCCTTCTCATGGTTCACCGAAGACATGCCCAGGATTCCGGCCCCTCCCTCGCAGCAAATCCCCGCATCTGGGACAGTCACATACTCCACGTGGGGCACTGGACATGGCTGGTTGATGCCGGAGACTTAGATGGGTGGGCCCTAGCATTGCGGGCCATGATACGTAGGCATACGTCGTGGGATCATGGCGCCACGCACGAGGCAGTATGATCATACTAATTACGGGCAGTTTCCATGTTCCGCTGAACCGATGATGCTAGCCTTGGCCAAGCTATAAGCATGCCATCTCCTGTCAGCCGGACGAAAGAACATCAACTCCTACACAACAGACAACCAGCAACATTGAAAAACATGCCTTCTTCAAGTGTCTTTCTAGCAACCATAACCGCCATGGCGGCGTCGTTGGGAGGTCTCCAGGACTTGGTCAGCGACACGTCGACTCTCGAGATCTCCAAGCAGCCCAGTGTGTTCGTCGTGCCCGCCAGGGTGAGAAACCTCTATCCGGCAGAAAACTTCAATCGGGATGTGACCACGTCGTGGTGGGAAACAGCTGTTCTCGACAACCAGCCGGCCAATGCCTCCTTCGTAGTCTCACACACGCTGAAATCAGCATCGTTTGTTGTCTTGGACAAGGAGATGCACGAGGTACGGCCTGACCGTCGTACATGAAGCTCAATGTTCGCCGTTGAGAAACTAATCTTGTCTTAAATCACTCTCAGCTCATTGATCCTGGTCAGAAGCCTTCAATTCCCGCTGTCGAACGCATCTTTCAATTCCCTAATCCTCCGTCCTTCACAACACGCATGGTTCACGATGGGACGGTCTACTCCCCAGAGTGTAACTGCATCTTCCTCGCCGGATTGCACCCGCCCAAGCCGGGGTTTTCCGCCGATGCCATGCCCTGGGTTTGGCGGGTGGACCTCTCGGACGACCCTCCCACGACCAAAAAGGTGTATCCCTCCCCCCAGCTAACTGTGCCTACTGGCGCATACTACCACAACGGCAGCATCTACTGGGCCCGCGAAGGCAACTACACCGTTCCAGGGGGTATCGTCCGCATGAACCCCGTCACACCCAAGACGAGGTTATCGTGTATTCTGACTCTGGGTTCCCTGATGGTATTAAATTAGATAAGGATGGACGCGTGTATGGTGGGCTTACTGGCGGTGTCCACATCTTCAACGAGGCTGGGAGGCAGCTAGGGATCATCAGGGTGGCCGAAGGAGACGTCGCTGTTAACATGCAGTGGGTCGGCGAGTGGCTATACATCGCTGGCCGGGAGTACCTATACCGCGTTAAGCTTCGGTCTGAGGGCGCCCAGGAGTTTACGTCATCCACTTATTATGTTACGGGCAAATAGTTAGACGTTTCTTGCGCTGATAACGAAAATATCGGTAGGGCTACAGGAAACGATCAGAGATGAACGCTAGCTATATATGAGGAGACGATATAACCCTAGTTCAACTTTCAAATGAAATAGCTACGACCTCTACACAGTATAAGCTATCATGATAAATCACAATTCGCCTACCCTTCCCACCCCCGCCTTATCTCTACCAAGACAATTACCTTTTTAACTATCTACCAAGAAGAAGCACTAGTAGTGTTATCGCTAGAAAGCTTACATACTGGCTGCAGACCGCCATAGGCGATTGAGTGTGGGCTCAACGAGGTTTTTTAATTAGGTTCTAGTTCAAAGTGGCGAGGTTTCCATACCAAGTTCTGGTTTTGCAGGCCTCAGAGTGATATTATTACCAGCTATCTTCTGTCTCAAGTCTGTGCGATGAAAGCTCCTCGAACCGATCCAAGACAGGCCACTCAATCTTACCATCCTTCACCTCCAAGCCCTTGTCCGTCTGTAGAGGACGCGAAGTCACTGAAGGAGACGTCACTTTGATGCGCCCACCCGATATTAGGATGTGCGAGCCAAATCTCTGCTTTCGGGAACCTGAAATTAATCAGATGCCCCGCCATCTTGCCACAGTTGCGGTTGACGGTCAACTCAACTTGCTATGCGGTGTCAACCGAGAGAAGCTCCTTCGCCCCACCCTCTTCGATGAGAATGTTGGCGAAGCGACTTCTAAAAACACCAAGGCCAACCTCGCAGTATCAACGCCCGATGGTGAGCGGAATAACAATTCCCTGGCCTTGACCATATGAACAGATGCTGTGTCCTCTCTGGTTGACCTGTGTGTTCCGGTATGCCTTCTCTTGGCGCAAGAGGAGCCCGGGCGAGGACCACCCATTTGCCTACACTAATCTCCCTCTACTCGTGCAAGTTGTGTGCCGATAATTAGAACGATGGGACTTATTTACATGTGAACATTTGGGTTGGGCTGGGGTGGTGCTACGTAAGAGGAGAAGAGTAACTCTCGTTTGCTGATGACAGCGCGCGCTAACGCAAGGATGGGGGCGATTGCAGATCCACCTCACCACCGTCACCAAACTCGTTACCGCCTGTGGCGACAAGCCTTCCATCGGGATGAGACCCAGCTGTCGAGGACCTCAGACTTCTGAGAACCCAGCTTTCCTCTCACGTCCGCAAGGACAATATCCGAATACCTCCTGATCCCTCCATTGCCCGATATAGCAGCAAGGCGTTCTTGAGCTACGATATCCAAGAGAATGTGGAGCTCTTCCACCCCGGAGTCGAGACCCCCGAACTCGGAAAGAGAGTCCAAGAACTGGTTTGCCGTCATGAGAGGGCGATCCGGTTGAACAAGCGCCGTCTTTGCGGAAGTTCAATGCAATCATGAATGGCATCCCACTTCTTGTGGAAGCGTAGAATCTCGCCGGCGAGACCTATGCAGAGATAGGGAATCTTGCCAGGAGTTTTCGTTATGTACGTCGAAGGGTCTACGCCGCGTGAGATGCGCTGAAGGAAATACTGCGCAAAATGAGCGGGTTCCTCGCTCGCCATTCGGTATAAGAACTTAATGGCCTTCTGGGTCATTAGTAGAGCTTTGGAACTCAAAATGTTCGCCGACCATTCTTGTTGCCAGTGACAGTAACAGATGCTGATCGCAATTGTGCTTCAGGGATATTATGCCTACTCAGTCGCTGCCCATCATATGTGCTCTCGTAAGCGCTTAGGAAGATATGCACGCCGAAGTCGTCTATCAAAATGCACCACATGAAAGACGCCAACGAGGAGTCAAAGGCAGAAGGACCAAGGTAACGGTTGCCAGGAGACTTTTGGTGGCTAACAAACGGATTACATGTTTGGCTTTGTTTAGTCATACTAAGAATCTACCTACCAGCCAAACTGCTCACAATACAGGTCAATGGACGGCCTGCCCTTCTGCACTTTCTTTGCTGTGGCATTTCTGATCTCCTCGGTCAGTCTATCAGGGCCACACCCCATGACAAGGATTTTGTCCTTGGAGCTCGAGGCATTGACAACCCGGTCGATTGTTCCTGTTATATCCGGACGCCCATAGATTATAGACAGATTCGAAGACATTTCAAAATGTCCCTTCTTGGAGGTGTAAATGCCTGATCGGTCCCTTATCTCTGGCTGCAATCCATCTCGGCTCGATGGGGCAGTCTCACCGGTAACATAAACGGATATGGTGAAAGTCGACTGCTGCGTCAACATGTCCAGGCTTCTGGCAAACCACTCAACAGAGGCTATTGAACAGTCAGCAATGTCCCCTTTTTAAAGAGTGGCGGGGAGCATGCTTGCTTGAATTCTTCACAGCCCATAGAAGGGTTACTTTTTGCTGGAATTTGGGGTTCAGAACTTTCAAAAGATGGAGAGCGACTCCGACCACAAAGCTGGCCCCACTGCCACCTGCAACCAGCAGCACGCGGTCATATTTTGTTGCATCAGGCAACACGCCATAGGGGCCCTGCAAGGATGCAAACAACGTTGCTCCCGGGTTCTCCTGCGCGTATTTGTGTAGGTCATGAGTGAATCCGTCGCGTGCAGCAATCACGAACTCTGTCGGACTTGTGTTGGCTAGCGTGAACGGATGAGTCTCCAGAATTCGGATACGAGGGATCCACACGAAGGCATGCTGCCCAGAACGGGCGACGGCGGGAGCCTTTTTGAAAACCACTCTCGTTCCGCCATTCGGTAACGGATGCACTGTGACAGTGTTGTTGAAGGCATACAGCCCGAGGCGAAAGAGGCGGATAGCGTGATCAAGCAACAGCATTCCTGAAGCAATCGCTACCACGACTATCACCCTCTCGGAGATATCTGCGTGATGAAGGCTAATGAAAACCAACCCGATAATGAAGAGGGTAAGATGGAGGAAGAAAAAGAGCTCATAGCTCATCCGACGGACGATAAGAGCAGCAATTACCATGCCACCGAGCATGAAGCCTGCAACTATCCCGTAAATCTCGTCTATAACGCGAAGCCTGGCTGCATTGTTTTGCTGGATGAACATGGCTGAATAGCAGGCTCCGTGAATGATGGTGTGCATCAAGATTGTCAATCCAGCGATTCGGTGTAGAAATCTCAGTCTCTCATATGACAAAGATGTAAGAAGGGCGAGAGGTGTGTTTCGCAGGCTAAGGAACACCGTAAAGCAGATATTTGCAAGCGCAAGCCTGTTAATAGCCGGTTAACACTCAGTCTGGGGGCTCACTGATAGAGGGACGTAGGACGTGATGCACAAGGGGCTCGGTGAAGATAACTTACCATCCTGATCTTGCAGCAACCACTGCTTGCATAGGCATGCTATCGTAATCCGAGTACACAAAAATGAAAACGATGTTCAGGGCGATATATGCAGCGCTTAGCAAACCGTGACCGACTGAAGGCAGTCCGAGTCCTGGCTTCATAGCGAGTCTTTTGAGGGGCCTATTGCCATATTCATGAGCTGTGTATTCCAACGGAGATCTTCTGGATGAATTTACCTTGTTATTGCGGAAGAAAAGGCCACCACTGTGACTGGAAACAACCCCTGCAGGGATTTGCCAAAGTTGAAAACGATGAACAAGCCCATAACACCAGCGAGGACCGCAGCGTACACAGACATAGCTTCATGGTCAGATCTGGCGCGGGCAGCAAACACCAGCATTAACGCTGCGTCTGGCTGACTGGGTGGCATAGCTTCTTCGGATGGCATTGTAGGCTGCAGAGTGGGCTGCGGAGCCAGCGAGATGGCGCTGCTAGGTGTGTACATCGTAAAGCTCTGAATCAAAGCCCGGAGTTACTTGGAGAAGCACGGAGAGCAGGCTGTGGTCGTGGTTTTGAGGCGTTCTGAGCGTGTGGGAAGACGGAGGTTCTCGTGGCTATAAGATATGGAATGGGCCTTTCTTAGGTATCAGTATACTGTCCAAAAAGACTTCGTTTAGATAGACTATTTAGGATTTATTAGTCTCGGACATCATTAAGTAGCATTCTACGTTGGACAAATCCTCGCCACACTGCCTCCTAAGGTGTCCTAGAGTCGTAGACAAGGGTATCAAACATCGTCAGGGGATCCAGGCTGGTGAACCGTCTCTAGACAGGGCATGAAGAGAACCATGCCAGTCAGAAGGTGACCGCGATTGCACTTGGGAGACTTTACTGCGCACCGCAGTGCACGTAGAGCCAAGCCGCCAAGCCGCCAAGCCGCCTTGCGTCGTCATTCCTGGTTACGCAAGGCTAGTCAGGCTGTTTACAAATTCAAGAGATCGACCAGTATGAAGATCTTTCCTGAGACTCAATCTTATTCTGATTGATTGGCTAGGCCTCCAAAGACGGAGAAGACGCTATGCAGCGCGCGACTGATGACAAGCATTTCCAAGCCATTCATGTTTGATGTCTTACAAATTCATTTCTGGTTGTCCCTTCGGGGAGTAGAATCCCGCTTACTAAGAAAGATCTTAGCGCGGCGCGGGCTGCCTGCCTTGAGGAGTTGCCTTTTTAGCTTGAGAAATCCGGGGTGATGGTTCTAGCGTAAACTTTATGAAGAGTGCAACTGACCGTACCCGAGATTAATTTCAAGGTGTCTTCCGATCCAATCGGCGTGTTCGTGCTTCGGAACGATTTGGAACCTCCAACTGCTCGCAGATTCAAAATTCCGACTCGAATTCCCTTCCCGAACCATAACCGATTCATTCATAGTAATTTTTAGATTTCCCGGTCACTAGGAGAAACGACATATCAAGCTCTGTGTTCCACATGAATGTGACAGACTGAAAAGCTTCAGTAACCGACAAGCCCCGAAGCATCACCACAGAAACCTGCATTTAAGAAAGTCCAAGAATGTCTACATCCGTCATGAAGCCTTTCACGTCGCACGTGGATATTCACAATGGCTCTGTAAGCTCAGGAGCCGGGAGTCCAGGAGAAACCCTAACGGGACAAGATCTCGAGGGTCTTGCGTAGGTACCACCATCCCTTTGGATTGTGACCCATTCTGATCACTCCGCAATAGTCAAACAGACTCCACCCAGAACAAGGCCGAAAGAAGCCTCAGATTGAAGATCGATTTGTGTATAATTCCTACGGTTTCTTGCATGTATCTTTTTTGCTTCATCGACCGCGGGGCCAATGTTGGTGAGCCTCCACTGAATGAAGAATATCGATACGTAGTTTGATTGGTTTGCTAACAATGGGAGTATAGGAAACGCAAGGATTGCGGGCCTTGAACTCGATCGTGGCATGAAGGGTCTTGACTATAATGTCTTGATCTCCGTCTTCTACATATCCTATATCATCTTCGAGATACCATCCAACATTCTGTGCAAGTGGATCGGGCCAGGCTGGTTTCTTCCCACTGTCACGGTCCTCTTCGGAGTCATTTCGCTTTGCACTGCTTTTGTGCAGACTTTATCGCAAGCTGCAGCAGTTTGATTCCTCCTCGGGATCTTCGAGGCAGGCATGCTGCCGGGCATTGCATACTACTTGTCACGCTGGTACCGCCGTTCCGAGCTAGTCTTTCGCCTGTCACTCTATATTGTCATGGCGCCGCTCGCAGGCGCATTAGGAGGACTCCTAGCTTCTGCCATCTTGACTTTGGACGACTTCGCGGGCTTGCGTCGATGGAGGATGATCTTCGCTATTGAAGGCATCATCACCATTGGTATCGGACTGATCAGCTTCTTCACCCTCACCGATCGTCCTCAGACGGCTCGGTGGCTGAGCGACTCGGAGAAAAAGCTTGCCATTGCTCGTGTTGAGTCGGAACGCCTGGGCACTCGCGTGCTGGATAAAATCGATATGGTCAAAATCAAGCGTGGTATTACGGCACCCATCACCCTGAGCACTTCACTCGTTTTTCTCCTCAATAACATTACGACCCAAGGCCTGGCTTTCTTCCTCCCAACAATTGTCAGGACGGTTTTCAGTGAGACAACGACGGTTCAACAGCAACTTCTAACGGCACCGCCTTATTTTGTTGGCGCTTTCTTCACGCTGCTGTTTCCATTGATCAGCTGGCGCCTGGACAAACGACAGATTATGATCATTGCATGTGCCCCTTTCTGCATGGTCGGGTACGCAATGTTTCTTGCCTCACAAGATGCGTCCGTTCGTTATGCCGCTACGTTCCTTGTGGCATCATGTGCGTTCGTCTTCGGCGCACTTACGAACGCTCAAGTCTCGGCCAACGTCGTAAGCGATACAGCCCGTAGCGCAGCGATTGGGATGAACGTTATGATGGGAAGTGTCGGTGGATTGATCGCCAGCTGGTCGTTCTTGCCTAATGATGGCCCGAACTACCCAATTGGTAACGGCCTCAACTTCGCGGCGAACAGCACCATCCTAGTCCTTGCTATCGCAACCTTGGTGTGGATGAAACGCGACAATGAAGCTCGTAAAAGCAGAAGCATCGGCGCCGAGCTGCAAGGAATGTCTGCTGTGGAGTTGGAGGATTTGGACTGGAAGCATCCCGCCTTCCTCTGGCGTCCTTGAAAGGAGAACCATCTACCTCTGCACGCTTGCTTTCGTTTGAACACAGATTGAGACCCATGGAAATTTTACCCGAACTGAACAAGATTACCCAATTGACTCCGAATAATGCTCTGTATACGTGAGAATCGAATTATCGCCCTCATGTCCTAAAGGTCCCTAGCAACGCAAAAGGCAGAACATTGTGCGATAAACCCGCATGAATCTCATGATTGCCCATGATCTACGGCTCCCATGACTGATTCAGCCAACTTTTTTCGAAAAGTCACAGGTTCAATACGGACCAGCACTCTACAGAAGAAGACCAAAACTACCTACCAACATTACTTCGCTAATTACCATCTTCTTCGGTGTCCGAGGAACACCGACCGCCAGCCACGTAATCAATGGATCCCGCTGTAGACATAAGTCAGGGAAGGCACTAGTCAACGTAAGCCAGCTTGGTAAACATATGCCGGTCCACACCAAAGTGTAGAAGAGATCAAAGCTTCTGCAGGGGCGTCGTCTTCGTTTGATCTGCGATCAAGAATGACGTGGTGCCCAACATTGCGCTCGGTCGTCTTCGTCCTGGCCAATGATTGAAGTTCCCGGTCGGAAGCTTGGGAATGTAACCCTTCGGAGCACTGCATTTCAGGTTGGGCTTTCAAACTCAAATAAAGTTGACGAGAAACCCTTGCATGCTAGTATCATGGAAAGCCGCTTTGTAAGCGAGAAACGTATCCCCGCCTTGGCTGGTAATTTAGCGGACCACGCTTAATTTATGGACCGTTGAACCAGAAAGTAGGCAGGCGGGGAACCGCATCCTAGACTGTACTCGGAATCTTCCGCCTTGAGCTGATTCTGATCGGAATCGGAACTCAAGCAGACGAACTGTGATGCAGCTGTGGCTTACACGAGCCTGATTAATTTCAAGGACAAGTTTAAGATGATGAATAAGGCAGTGAAGCCTTAGGAAGCAGACCTTCATAGTATAAAAAGGCTCTATGCGAAGCCGAGAGAATCAATTCACCATCCCATCTCACCACGTTGAGCCCAGCCTATCTCTTGGCAATTCGATCATCATCATTCTCGCAGCGATGAGAATTACTCATCTCCTCACGGGTTTCGGTGCACTTGCCAGCGCCGCTGCCCAGGATCGCTACAATCCTCGACCGACCCCTCGGATTGCCGACATCCTTTTCCAAAATGGATCAATCTATACCTTGGATAATAGTTCATCAAAAGCAAGCTCTCTGGCCATTTCGAACGGGACCATCCTTTATGTCGGAAACGACCATAATGCCCGTCGCTTTATCGGGAAGAATACCCAAGTGATCAACTTGGAAGGGCGCATGGCAATGCCTGGTTTGGTTGATATGCACATGCATGTTCTCCAGGCCGGACAGAACCTAATCAAGTGCAACTTCAACTATCAAGGCCTGAACACTCAGCAGGTCTTGGAACACTTGCAGACTTGCCTAGACAGCGATGGCGGCGGGGGAGAGACTTGGCTTGACGCTGTGAACCTGAACTATTTCGTTCTGGCCCTCGGCGGAGACAGCTTGTCCAAGCTGGACCTTGACAGCCTGAACACGACCCGTCCTATTTCTCTTCGGTCTAACGACTATCATACCTTTGTCTTGAACTCCCGCGCCCTAGAGCTTTCCAACATCACTAGTACGACGCCTGCACCTCCAGGCGGTATCATTGAGTACTTGCCGGGGACTCAGGAGCCCTCTGGTATCCTTTTGGACGGAGCTAATATCCTTATTGCCGGTCCTCCAGCGTACGACAACGAGGAGAATGCCGAGGCCTGCCGAGCGGCCAGTCAAGCGCTTCGCGAGAATGGCATCACCACTTGGCAGGATGCTCTAGCTACCAATGAGCACTGGGGTCCGTGGCAAATACTCCAGGAGCGGGGAGAACTTAGCTCTCGCGGCTACTTTGACTACCGTATCCAGCCACCGTCAACACTTGAAGCAGTCGACGCTGTCGTGGCCGAAACTATTGACCTTATTACGTCCCGTAACGATAACTCGACTATTCGACCTCTACCTACCCTAAAGTGGCAGGCAATCAAGGCTCTCTTGGACGGCATTCCAATTTTCTCCGCACGTACAGCCGCCAACTTTGATCCGTACTGGCTACCTACAACACTCGCAAACGGCACCCAGGCATGGGCACCGGACCCAGACGCTCTCGCTGAACTGTACTGGGAGCCAGAGATTCTGGCTAAGACACTCGAGGGTCTGTTTCTAAATGGAATCGATGCCCAGCTGCATACTACAGGTGACCGGGCTGTACATGTCAGCTTGGACGCTGTCGAGGCTTACTATCGCGCTCACCCCAATGCTCCCCCAATCCGACTTGCATTGGCGCACTCTGACCTGACACTCGAGGAAGACTGGCCCCGGTTTGCGGAACTCGGAGTTGACGCCGTCTTCAGTTATCAGTGGTCGCAAATGAGTCCTATGTGGACAGAGACGCTGCAGAGCTTCGGCGAATACCGGTTAGACAACCTTGCTGCATACGCCCGGATCGAGGAAGCCGGAAGGCCCCCTGTTTATGGAAGCGACTGGCCCGTGAGTTATTGACTGCTTGCAATTTGTTTCCCCTGTAAGAAAGCATTCAATGCTAACTGCCATGCTTAGGTTGATCCGCTCGATGTATGGCTTGCGCTCAAAACAGGCGTAACGCGCCGAGGTGATCCACTGAACCCTAACTCGGCCGCCTCAGCCAACCCAGACTTCTATGAAACCCCGTTTCCCGGCGAAGGCATCTCACGCGAGAGTGCTCTGAGGGCTATCACCATCAATGGGGCCAGGTGGCTGCGCGCGGATGACTACATCGGTTCCCTCGAAGTCAACAAGGTTGCTGATATCATCGTGCTTGAGAACAACTACTTCGAGGTGCCTGAGGAGGAGCTAGGTCGTAACAGGGTATTACTTACTATGGTCGGTGGCGAGGTTGTTTATCTCGAAAGCGGCGCGCAGTCTACTTTTGGTCGTAACGTTACGGCAAAGTTCCCTAACAACAACGATGTTGCCGTTAAGATGGCCCGTATGGTAGTAGGTGGTATTGATGGTACTGATCTTGGGTTTGAGGCGCGTTCGGAAATAGCTAAGCTGAAGAAGCGACAGGGAGGCTGTGGGCATACTCATTAACCCCTAGCCTTCAAGTAGGTATCTAAAGCCTGAAAGCTATTTTAAGCCTTTTATGTTAGATAGGATAGGTTGTACATAGAAATCGTATAGCCTGCGACGAGTAGTGAGTATCTCCAGCCATAGTATAACGCCGTCTTCAAGCTGTAGAGAGACACTTGCTCTACGCTCTTCTAGAGACCTGGAAAGATATTCATTAGAGTAACGAAGTCTATTTCAGCCTCAGACCAGAGAAGAAGGGCAAAATGTCCGCAAGCAACTCTGTCTAAGAGCGCCCGCAGCCCCAGCAGAAGCACAAGAAGTATATCAATGCCTAGGCAGCAGTTAGGTACGAATCCATTTCAGACCTTGTCTTCTACGAGGTCCCAGGCAACGCCGACGGGACGATAAGCCAGCAGGTCTATTTCGGCCAGATGTTAGAAGGCCAGGTTAAGTATTATTCGGATATAGGCCAATATTCCATCTTAGAGGAAGATGAAGACTCTGGTGATGCCCCTAGTGGAACTTATATCTGATGGGCCCGGCAGAAATGCCCCGTGCTGCGCAATCTCTTTAATACCTCAGGGTCTCTAGACCTCTCGCCCATCGAGAACGCCTGGAGGATACCCGACCAGCATACCTGAAAGTACGTAGTCGGGGACGTAGAAGACCTTGGAACCTTGGCTATGGAGGCCTGGGTGAGCTTCTGGCTCATATAGAACGTGTAAATAACTGGGTGCATTCAATGCCACAGGAATGCGAGACGTAATTCAAAGGGAGGTCCGTATAACGAGTTAGGAGGTACGTCGTAAGGAGAGGTACATTTTGGTAGGCTATTCATTTTGACGACCACTTGTATTGTATGCGGCGTAGCGTCGGCCCCTAATAGCTAAGTTTGAGCTAGTCCGTAGTATGCGTCGGCGATCGACTCGGGGCCGATTGTCGGAGACTTCTCCACTATAAGATCCAAAAAAACTACGCCGCATACATGTGGGTCTGATCGCCGATAATGCCGAAGACACCGATAGAGACATGTCATATGCGACGCGGCGAAAGGCGGAGAGGTTGAATACGGAAATCCGAGTACGGTCCAAAATCATCATGAATTTATAAAAGGGTTAGGTGTCGCAAACATAAAACGAGGATGAATCCCACTGTATTTTCCCACGTCCTTTGCCTATACTATCAACCTGCCTTCGATAAACATCTAGCATTATATCCCAACTCACACATTGAATCTCTCCCCTACATTCAAACCAAAATGGTTGGGCACGGTCGATACACTACCGAGAAGGTGACTTATCCGTCTCACGGAGAGAACATTGCGGGCATACTCTACCGCCCGATCAATGTTTCCAACCCACCTGGAGTTGTCGTCATCGGGCCCTACTCGTTCATCAAGGAGCAAGCACCCTTACAGTATGCCACCCGGCTTGCCGACGAGGGATATGCGGCTCTGATATTCGACCCACGCACCGTGGGTGAGAGCTCTGGCACGCCGCGACGATTGGAAAATCCCAAGATGAAAAATGAAGATGCGGTTTCGGGGCTCGACTATCTCGTTAGCCGAGGCGATGTCGATCAATCCAAACTCTTCCTCGTTGGTATCTGCCAAGGCGGCCCCGAATCCCTGGACATCGCTTCGAACGAGGGCCGAGTGAAAGCAGTCGCCTCTGTCACTGGCTATTATCGCGATCACGAGACCGACATCTACATGATCTGCTCCGGCTGCGTCGCTTGGGAGCCCGGTGCCGATATTGCCTCAATGCAGATGCCGACACCTGAGCAAGGAGAGGCCCTCTACAGCGCAAGACTTGATCGAGCGAAGAAAGCTCGGGATCTGTACGAGAAGACCGGCGAAGTGGTCTATCAGCCGTTGGTGGATCCAAAGGCCGCTGATCCCACTACTGGCTCCCTTGCTGGTCTTCCAGGCCCAGTTGTCTGGTCATGGTATGGCCCATGGACTCTCAAGAACTTTGAGAACCGCTACGCTGTAATGAGTGATCTGGATCACTTCAGCTACACGACTGTTCCGGGAGTCGCGAAGTTGGACAAGCCGGCCCTCATAATTCACGGGGACAACTGCATGAACGCCGCCGCAGCCAAGAGACATTTCGACTCCATTCCCACCAAGGAAAAGAAACTGGTGTGGAATAATGATGTTTCGCACTTTCAGCACTATGACCAGCCGGACGTTGTTGATCGTAACGTGGGCGAGATTGCGAAGTGGTTTGAAAGATCGCTGTGAAGACAAATGCCGCACTCGGGCAGGCTGAGAATCCAGGAACATTCGTTTAGTATTTCGTTTGGCTGAATCGGAAGATCTATTACAATTTGAGGCAAAAGACAAATTCAGGAACATGAAACTTGATTCTCTCCCAAAAATTACCACTCTCAGTCGGGTGGTGCTCTTCATTCGAATTCATCACATGAAAGGCAACTTGTCTGTTGCGGCGGTGGCGGGTCTGTGTTACGAAAGCTCTTCGAGCACCGTAAGCGTCAAACAGATCGCCATGGCTGTGTCCATCTCTAAGTAATGGCATGACGCAGGTCGATCTGGTCACGAAAATCTGCGTTTGGCAGCGTAATGGGGGACAACAGCACAGCATCACTGCGATTTTGATACCTTGCGCATTCTTTATAGGACTTGGACGATAATTACTTCCAAAATACTCTCGCCTGCAATGAAAACGTGAGGCTTGTGCTACTCCCAAAAGGTTATTCGAATGAGTAGCGTCCCTCAAAATCAACTCCTTTCTACATATTCAATAGCGGGAATGAAATCCTTCAAGAACACCCAGCGGGTTATTTCAGCCGTACCAATAGCTTTCCAATTTCGTAGTTCTCCTCGAGGAAATGCGTGCAGCCCAGCCGATGCGTCTAAAATGCTTGGATCGTGGGCGATGACAACAAAGACATTGTCTGCTGCATCGAAGACTTGCATTCGCTCAATGCTGCGCACTGCGTCTTCATGGCTATGTGAGGCCGCTTCTGACAGCTCGTAGAACGGCTTAGAACCGTCCTTTGTCTGACGAACAACATCAAAAATGTGCCCCGGGCAGACTGAGGGGAAAAGAGCCTTGTAAGGCGATGGCGAGATCTGTCCAGGTAGTGGTAGGTGTTCTGACGGCCTGAACTCGCCGCCATGATGGGCTGTATCGCCAGCCATGTAGACGAACGTGTCCTCTAGGTCGCCCTCGACAATAGATGTAACCCGGGCCAGGCCACAAAGGTGTCCTATGGCATGTCCTGGGGTGTTGAGGAGGTAGAAGGACCCATCTTCGAAATAGTCGATCGCTTGTAGTCCGCCGATACGGAGGGAGTCGCGTGTGTCGAAGACCATCTCACGGTGCTCGCGACCAGCAAAGTCAGAGGCGAGTAAAGGGGAGTCCTTATTGTCCGGGTAAGCTGGGAAGAGCTCTTTCTTGAGTCCTGCGCCAGTGACCAAAGCTGTGCTTGATGGGAACCGGCTGACGTTTCCGGTGTGATCGAAATGCCAATGGCTCCAGACAACGGCTTCAATTGCGCCGCCCTTGACATCAACTCCATTCTCTTCAAGGATTTCGTCGACATCCTTCGTGACCTTGAAATCCCAATCTGGCCCGGTGACGAGGGCTTGAATAACGGGGGGCAAGTTCTGCAAATCCTTCCTCACTCCTAGGTCGAACAGAATCAGTCTGCCAGAAGAGGGCTGCTCAATAAGAAAACTGAAAGACGGCGCAATCAGGTGCGTGTGGCCACGAATAGGCGGAGTCATAAAATAAGCGACGGGTAACTTGATTCTTGCTCCAGTATCAATCCATTGCACCTTGGCCGAGGCTCTGGAAGGTACATTTAATGGTCCCATTGTTGGCACAAAGGTCGCGTGAAATAATAGCTCTAGCAACAGGTTTCGTAGTAGGATGAAGGTCAAGGTGTAAATAGCCAGAAGAAGAACTTCAGTTGGGTTGTCGAGAAGACGAGTCGTATCGGAGCACGATGCCGAAGACGGAAGAGATCGACCAACACGACGGCGAGCCATCGCCGAATCCGTCGCCGACAAGCCATCGCCGAAGTCTTCGCCGACAAGCCGTGCCCGATGTGTCATCACAGACAAGCCATCGCCGACGTCTTCGCCGACAAGCCGACGTGCCATCACAGACAAGCCATCTTCGACGAGACAAGCCGTCGTCAGCAGGACGATCTATCATAGAAAATAGTGTAGAGTAGCATTGGAGTAGAGGTTTTTCCCGACACGGCTGTGGCAGCACAATCGTATTTCCCAGACCCACTCGCCCACCGCGCATCTTGGCTGCGATGATAGGCAGCACTTGTTGCGCTGGAGTTGAGGCACCCACCAACGCAGCCGCAACCTTCAACATACTCAAACTAGTCGTCGCATATGTTGCAGCTTTTAGCGTTTAGACTACAACTTGGTGCGGCAAGAGGTCCTTCCTCCCTCTCCCATACTCTCCGGACGATTACACTATACTATATCGTTCCGGAGTGCCTAGACTAAAGTTGACTCGTCCGCGGTGCTCGTTCGTACCCCAGTACTACATCATCACCAACCCTCTTAAAGAGAAGTCGGTCAATTACGGTAATACTTTTTAGCTTCGAAACTTGTCCTAGCACCTCTGCCATCAAAGTTCCACACTACTCAACGAAACCATTCACTATAGAGTCATTTCGCAGGTCATCATTACTATTACACGTCCAAATGACAGGCAAGTCCAGCTTCAACGTCTCTTTACCGCAGTACTTGCCTGTCGCGACAAACTCCTCCTAACAACCAGAAGACAGCCGCCGATACCGCAATTCCTGCAACACTACATCGTCCATCACCACATGTATGTGCTCCTCTGCCAACTTCTTTGTCCCCACCATAGACCACGACCGTGTCATCTTGAAAGGTTGGCCAAATGACATGGCCCACTCCGTTGTGCCCGTCCTCGGAGGTCCAGAAAGCAAACCTGACGTTGCTCACACTCCCTCCTTCTCCTCAAAGTTGTAAGAGTAACACCTTGGTATCTTTGGTGATAGTACGTAAGGCCTAGCTTCAAGGTCTGGTATGTAGTTTTCGTCTCGACTCCTCTTCATGTTGAGGAACGACTTTAGGTCTCTGTGGTTGGAAGTTTATTTCTCGGTAATCTGTTGCTTTGATAACTATGTCCTTGCCTGATACTCGATATTAGAAGGATGTTACCTGGATCTTTCTTCCTTCCTGCCTAGGACCTACTAGGTCTCTTACACTTAATTCTCTTAACAAAAGTAAGACCAAATGACGCTCCCTTCGACGTCTAGGCGTGATAGGACTCAATAAAGCGTATGGGATACTCTCCAAGCTGCAACGGATACAGCAGAATCAGTTGATAATCAACCTCTACCTCTTTCTTTCTATTAGGAATGACGGAAAGCTCTTCCTGAGCACGCTAATGCATACATACCGCAAAGAAGATGACGATACGATAGTAAAAGCCACCGTTCTCATACTACTTCTTAGCACTAAACATCTTTAATGTAGCTTTAATGGCATAAGGATTATACCGAACGGGCTACTTCCTCTCCCCTAAAGCTGCCCTTAAAAGGCAGGTAAACCCCGTGTAATCCCGGACCTTCTTAATTGTATATCACGAATAAGAAACTCGAAGTCATCCTTTAGAGAAGCCATATCTATTAGGACTCGTCCTCTACGACCTTATCCCCCTACCTCCGCAAGTATTATTATAGGGGGTAAAATAAAGAGGAAGAAGGATAAAATAACTAAAGTAGTACCGCCCTATCTAGAAGAGCCACTAACTACCTTATACACCATTTATTAATATTTACTTCTTTTATATATAGCCCGTACCCTACGACCTATTTTAACTAATCGAAATCTCACCTCTCCCCTACCCTTCGCTACCTATAACCTTCTAATCTCGGTATTAGGATATAGTCGGGATCGAGAGTAAAAGAGAGAGTTAAGTAATATAATTATACCGTATAGAGGTTACGCGTAGTATATAATAGAGTACGCCTTTAAGGAAAGGGACTTAAAAGGGATTAGGTAGTACCTACTTCTTAGTAATAGATTTCTTCCCTAACTATTATTATCAGCGTCCCCTACGTAGGGGACGTTTAATTTTATATAGGAGATTATTTATTTAACGCTAGTAAGATATAGGGTAGGGGACGTTTCGGCTATCTCTACTAGAAGAGCTCTTAGAAGTCCGAGACTTAGGAATATAGTAATATAAATCTAGGCGATTTTAATAATCTCTTTAGATTTCCGTAAAATATAGTTATTAATAAGAAAATTAGTACTAAAGTATATCGTAATATTTAGGCTAGGCTAGTCTAAGCTTAAGCTTTAGAATGACTACTAAATAAACTAACTAACTATAGAAGCTAATTTACGTAGTTATCTAGTTAGGGGAAGAGGCCTAGGTAACGATAGTTATCTATTACGTCTAAGATTTAGGAATATCTATTATTACGGCTATTAAAAATTCTTTTAGATCCTATTTACTTATTATCTTCGAAAGCGACGTATATATAGAGTACTTCGAGGTACTTCTAGAGTTTCGGCTCTTAGTTTACTATACTTACCGTTTTTATTTAATACGAAAAAGGCTATATACGTACTTAATAAAGCCGCTATATCGACTTACTAAAATAGAAATTAATAAGATTTAGATCTAGGTAGAGGAGTTTAATATTCTCTATAATAATAAAGAACTCTAGGAACTACTAGTACTAGACGAGACGTATAATCCGATATATATACTTAGTCTACTAAATTACTATAGACTTTACTATATATTTAAAGACGACTATCGATTTATCGCCGCTATAACTTAGAAGATACGTAAATACTTAAAAAAGAGTTACGGATAAGACTAAAAGCTTAGTCCCGGCTACTAAAAGACCGGGTTACTAGAAGAAAGCTTACTATAGAGGGACGGGGTATACTACTAGCGCTTTTTTACTAGTAGACTACGAAGTAAGTATTTTAAGGTTACTAAAGGTCGTAATCTAGAGAGAGAACGGATAAGTAGTCTAGTCTAGGAAGTATACTTAGACGAAGTTACTAATAGCTTTAGTAGGAAGGCTTAAGATATCTAGGGAAAAGTAATAGAAAACGTCAATATAACCTAGATAACTTCTTAGTACTAAACCTATAACTAAACCGGCTTAGCGTAGCTATATACCTAAAGGACTTTAGTAATAAGAAGGAGTTTCTTTAAGGGCTTCTCTTATTAGACTATAATATTAGTAGTATAGACTTAACGAGGTATAAGGATAAGGAACTTATATTTATCTATACTACGTTCTACTAAGTTAAGAACTAAGTTAAGGCTTATATACGGCCTAAGATAATATCTTAGAATATTTTCTTTAAGGTAAATAGGAAGGATATAGTAATAGAGAGAACGAGGTTATTCTACTTCTATTAAAAACTAGTTACTAAGAAGAGATATACGTACGTCTACTTCTAATTACTAATATATATTATACGAGTTATAACTATTAACGAGGAGGATAAGTAACTACTATTTTAGCTTATAATAAGGTAAGAGAAGGCTTTTAATGCTATAATAAACGATACTAACTTAATTAGTAAGGTAAGAGACGTAACTAAGGGAGATATAGAGGTACTAGTTATTAAGGTACTACTTATAAAGCTAGAGAATAATATTATAGAACTCTTCTTATTAGTACTTGACTACTATACTAAATTAATAGAGTATAATAACGTATTAGTTAACTTTCTTATAGTTCTTAGTATTAAGGTAGACTACGGATAAGAAGACTTTAGTAGCTTTACGCCTAAGCTATTAGTTATTATAACTATAGCCTAGCTATTCGTTATTAAGTAGGTAGTAAATAAGTATATAGTTACCGTCGAATTAAGAAAAAAGTAAGGTATAATATATAGGGAGGCTAAAGAAGATAGCCTAAGTTATTTTAATCTAGTATCTAATATAATACGCTAGTTTCTTATTATAGGTAGTAAAGGTATATAGATAATACTAATATAGTTTATCTTCTAACTACGTAACTTTAGTATAGGGGCCTATAATAATATAGTAGGGTATAGTTCTATTAGCTAGGATAGGGAGGAGATTATATTTAAAGGGAGTCGAATTAGTCTTATAGATATTTAAGGGATACTTTAATTGGCTTTAAGTAAAGCCGAGTCTTTACTCTATAAAGAGCTATTCTTTTATTACGGCTTTACTAAGGAGACGCCTAATAAGCTCGCTCTACTAGTTATACGATAGGACGAAATTAGTAACGACGTAATAAATACGACGATTAGCGTTTTACTTATTAATACTCTATTCTAGGTAGATAGTAGGATAAGTAAGGACTAGCTTTTCTAAAAGGTTTAGTATAATAAGGGGTTTTAGTAATAGTTCTTCTTATATATTAAGGCTAGGTCGCTAGAGCCTACTATAAAGGAGGTTTACTAATATAAATAGAAGGTTAATACGCTACTCTAGCTATTATTATTTACTATCTATCTTAGTTATAGGTAAGTATAGGTAAGTAGTATAAGTACTAGAACTACTTACTATACGGCTTAGGAATATAGTAGATAGTGGGTTATAGAATATACTTTTTAATTATAGGCTATTTATAATCGTAACTAGGCTTTATAAAGGTTACTCCTAGTTAGAGAAAGAGAAGGTTATCTATTACTTAGGGTTAGGGTTAGGGTTAGGGTTAGGGTTAGGGTTAGGGTTAGGGTTAGGGTTAGGGTTAGGGTTAGGGTTAGGGTTAGGGTT